>CM064338.1:26793466-28159716 GCA_032595735.1 Pelochelys cantorii
CACAACAAATAGTGTCCAGTAGCACTTTATAGACTAACAAACCCACAGAGATGGTATCATAAGCTTTTGTGGGCACAGCCCACTTCTTCAGATGCTTCTTTTATGCTTCAGGCTACCCCCTGAAGCATTAAACATATATCATTTTAGGGGTTTTTTGGATGAGCATACATGTGCCTAAAGCCAAGGAGAATTTCAAATATAATACAGAGAGGATTGCAAATATGATCTGCAAGAGTACATATGAAAGAACCCTGAAATCCAGAGTTCAGCCACTTTCAGCTGGAGTTGCCTATGGAAAGAGCTTACCATTTGAGGGAACGTACAAGTAGCATATCTGTATACCTATAAAACTCACTGACTACAATTGCACTTTATTTTGTCCTTGAGTTTTGACAACCTGGCCTGTCTAGGTAAAATACATTTTCTGTAGCAACTGTCAGACCAAAACATCTATGCCAACCAGATTATTTCTAATATATTCAGTCAAAAATAGGCTCCAAACGTGTGTATGCTGAAGTCAGCATGCAGTTTATATTATTGTTATACTGAGTCATTCTCTTACAACGAATCTTATGTATCAAAATTCTTATGAGTCTAAGTGAACTAGGAAAAAAATAAAAAAACCTGGAAAAAAGTAATCTTTCAAATCTGATTTCTGAAACTATCCTAATAATGGGCAGAGAAGTATCTGAAAAGTATGTGCTGTGAAGAGAACATTTTCCAGAGTTCCATATAAACACATTATATGTGAATATAGGAAACTCCTCCCCCATTCTTTCAAATATTTCCAACAATAATCTTAGTCCAGTTGTGTGGTATACGAATATATTTTATTTAAATAAATATGTTTCTAGCTGCAAAGACAAAGGCATTGTCCACCAACATAAAGGGAGATCTTCACTTTAAAATGGTCATATTTCTGAATTATTTTTACCCACTACTGGAACTAGCATTAAAGGTTACTGCAACTGAAATTATAATGAAAAATAAATATTTGCTATTTTTCCAATTTGTTTACTTTATGCATTTGTTGTTTACACTTTATAAAATATATTTTTTTTGCTTAATTTACACCTGTAGGATTTCACTAAACAATCTCTGATTTTCACACAGATAGGTATACATCTTTCATTTCTCACAAGAGCTAAGTGCACCTGATTGTTCTTCTAACTACGTAGCCATTGTAGTGGCAGACCAAATTTCTGCACCACTTAGCCACAAATAAGGTATTTTGAGGAAGGTAGAGAGAGTCAATGGCATGTCTGTGGCATTGGTAACATATGTATATACAATTCACTGTTCGTTGTAGAATCATGGGGATTTTTTTTTTTGGTAACTTAATATCTCGTGCCCCCTGACCACAGCCCATTGGTATTAAAACCTGTACATCATTTCTGTGATCTGGGCAGGCCACGAGTCATTAAACCAGCATAACCACTGGTTGCTTGTAATGTGTATGTTAGAATTCAAATAGTTAATTGTAATCTTAGCAAGAGCCTACTTAACATATTTTAAAAATAACTGTAAGCAGTGGGATTTTCTTGCGGTAGGAGGCATGTTTAATTATTTAAAGTTTTTCAGAAAGTTTTCTCGCTGCCAGCCTCTCTCTCCTTTTGCCCTATGTCCACTGCTCTGGCTATTTCACATTAACTCTTTTGGGCTGACAAACCCATCCAAAATTAGGAAAGGGAGAAAGGGGAGGTGGTGAAAGTAAGGGAAAGCAGCAACTAGCCATTGGTACAGCTTTGAAAGTACATTTCAGAGCACCAGCTTCTGCAGCCAATTATGAATTATATATGACATCTCAGTACTCCAGCAAATTGTGGGCACAGGCTGCATAAAAGGAAAAATATGTTGCTACCAAATCTTGGCCTTGGGATGGTGATGCATTTTTGGTGATGAATCTTCCTTGCTGATATTTAATGGGGAATTTGAGACACTAATGGGTGTCACAATGTGAATTATTTGAAAGTCATTTGAATCTGCAGATAGTTATCCACAGAAATATATATTTTATAGAGCCTACATTTTACTTGTTTAGGTTTTAAATGTGTAATGTTATGTTTTATTCCTCCTGAACACAAATCATACTGGTGCCAGAGCTGTAAAGCAGTTCCCCAACCAGACTCATTTATATTTAATTGCCAGCTCGTTTCGCAAAAAGCTCTTGGAAACTAGGCTGCATGAATTTTGCCATTTATGTTTTGTGAATGAATTAAGATAATAGCCCACAATTCATGAGAGGCTCATTCTGGCAATTCTCTTTGATGTACCAGTTTAATCATGGCATGTCACATGTCCATCATCAAATGGACTGGCAGAGAAGTTAGGCAAACCAGCAAAGAACTTGATAAAAAAAGCTCTCGTGGATGGAAGAAAGCCATTAATACAACACACCTCACTATGGTTCTAATGGGCTGAAGTAAAAAACCTGCTGCCAATATCCAATAAGCTTCTTAGGCAAACAATTAATCCTGAAATAGTTACAAAAGAACTGTATGTGAGGAAACTGAAACTGCCCTATGATAAGAACAATAAAGTTATGTAGATAGCAAGAATATCTGATTCTAAACAAAGTAGCTGGCAATTTGCACCAAAGTAACAGCTATGCTATCCACAGCAAGCTCAGATAACATAATCCACAGCCTAAGGTCGGCCTCACAAAGAAGAACAAAAGATAGCTAAACAAAAGCAGAGGACAACAACTCTGTTTTTAGACAGCTGATCTAAGTCAGTTGACACTAACCCCTGTCATGTTACAAGTTTATTAAAAACTTTTGTAAATGTGGCCTCGTGTCAGGAGACTAGGGCCAAGAAATAAAAAGGCTTCTTTCTTTATGATAAGGTCCACAAATAAAAAGTGTACAGGCCTGGGAGGAGTATATCTGCACATTAACACTACTGTGATCCACAAAACAGGCATTTTGCATGAGTACATTCAGCATTTACATATCATGTTTACAGGCTGAACCTTTATAGTTCGGACTTGCGACATCTGGCAACATCTGTAGTCCAAGGATTCCCGTGGGTGCTCCCAGATTGGAGCATTCATGGGGAAAAGCTGGGCCTGGAGCTCAGGAACTCCTCCCCTGCTCTCCCAGAGCTTTTAGAGCACAGCAAATAGCTCATTCACCATGCTCAAGGTCAGGGAGGGAGGAGGAAGAGTAGGGATGGGGACACTCAGGGGGGCAAGGTGGCTGTGGAGTAGGGAAGTTAACTATCGTTTATACACATAAAGTGTAACTGCTGGAAAATTCAGTGGTTATACATTTACACACTGGGGGGGGTGGGAGGAGGAGAGGTGGGAACCAGTGCTCCAGGGGAGCCGTCTTTTAAGCTGATTCCTGCCTGCCCCCACCTCTCTCTGATAAAGAGACAGCAGCTTGGGGGGGTAGGTAGCTCCGTGGGAGCCAAGCAGTGGGGAAAGCCGGCTTGAAAGCCACATCCCATGTGTATTGGCTCCTGCCTGCCCTTTTTGCCCCCCACGCTGCTGCCTCTCTGTTTAGTTCCTAGGGTATATCCTGTAAGCTATTGTCCTTCATATAATTATCAACATGGTTTTTATTTTCATTTAATTCACAGTCTCCAACTTTTATTAGTCCTGAACTGTACTTTATTTTCATGAAAACAGGAATACAGTCAGAGATATTTCATTCTAACATTAAGATTTCATGTAGGAAACCTTTTGATATAAAAAAATAAATCTAATCTGTTTTTTTTGCAGTTTCATAGAAAAAAAAACAAAATCCAAAATATCCATTGTGCTCCGTTCTTTATATGCTGGTTCTAGTATTTGAGCTTCTTGAGATGGACTTTCTCTCATCAGTCATTTAACTCACACCGTTAAAAGTAAGCTGCCACTATTATCTTGGAATTCTGGACCATTGTAATCACTCAATAATTATTTCTGAAAAAAGGTAGTGTCACTTAGTCCATAAATGTTACAGGTTTGCTCTCTGCACACCCAACAACAAACTCAGCTGCCCCCTGCATTGGTTTTAATCCTTTTGCATTCCCATGCTACTTACTAAAACACCTCCTTTTTAATATTGATGCTTCTGTTTCGAGATACTTTTCCTAAAGCATTACCACAGATATGTTGTCCTTTTTTAAAGCAGGAAACTTTTGTTTTGTTTTGTTTTACAGGATGGTCCTGGGAACATTTCAGGAGAATCAGATTGTGACCAGAACGTTTTTCTAGTCATCCCAAGTGCAGAAACAATTTTGCATGAACATTTGTGCAGATGTGAAATATTTGCAAAGAATGCAATGTTCTGGGAAATACGTGAGCTCAGTAAGGCCAATGTAATAAAAATAAGTTCACAGAGAATTCAATCACCCAACTGACAGAAAGTAAACAAGTTACACTCAACAGACTTTTTCTTTCACTGCAATGGTCTTTGCTGTTTGCTAGGACTGCTCAGAGAAAAACATGGAAGACAGAGTGAGATTAATGGAGACTGCTTGGAATGTCCAAGGTCATTATATCTGTAAACTGATAAAACATAGTGCCAATAAGGGCAGAGTGTTCATGCTTAAAATGTCAACTACGTTCTAGATAAGTACCTTCTTTTATTATGTGAGCAAACATTCTCATTGCTTCACTTGTGTTTGAAAAGTATTACTCCAATCACTGCGAGAACATATTGTTTACACTATTGGCTACTCATTACCAGAGTTGACTGGATATTTTACAAGCTTCTGCTGTATCCAATCCCTATTCTACAAACAGGTGACACAGGAAAGATAGAACTACAATCCTTAGCCTTTAGTTCCAAAAGACAGGCTTACACCAGGTGAGATAAAGGAGACCTCTTCTTTACAGTCACTTATAGTAATAGTTGCTTTAACATCAGAAGGTAAGATGATCAGATAAATATGAAAAATCAGGATAAGGTGTGGGAGTAACAAAACCATGTAAGAAAAAGCTGGAAATATTGGGACTGTCCCTATAAAATTGGGATGCTGGTCATCCTACCAGAGGGCCTGCACTATGGGTCAAATTCACTCAACCCACAAACCAGTCCATCACTACACTACATCTAAAGTCATATTTACTTCACAGGACAGCAATTTTGTATTATAGCGCAAGCCTAATAGTTGAATATCACTGCTAAAATGAAAGAGACTTCATTGCAACATAGATGCAGGATTAAGCATGTATAGGCATCCTTAACTTTGGCATTTCCTGGCATTTTAGTACTTTACTTTGCATTCTTAATGTTCTTTTAATGTAGTTTTTGTATAAAATTAACATGTTATCCAGGAAAAGAGATGCAAAGAAACTGCTTAGGCTGTACCTGAAAACATCTAAAAACACTGAGCATCAAAAATCTTATAGCCTTTTGTTTTTATATAGGGCCACAAGTGATCAAATTAAAATATGTCCTTTTATCAATGAACTTATGCAGCCTTAGTGGAAGTTGCAAAGTAACTACTGGATAGTTAAGGGAGTTAAACAACTTGCATATACACAAGAAGAGATAATTAATGAACTGCAAAGAATTCAAATTGTGAAACTCCTACCAGATTGATACTATCAGTGCAGCAGTCCCTTAATTCAGAGGAACCACTAGTGCTGTATCAGAAATAAAACAGGCCCAGTTACCTTTGTTAGATGCTGTTCGGAGGAAAAACCCAAACCAAACACAGTGTTTGCTCTGCTGTCCGCCCACTGACCAAACTTCTGCGATGTTTTAGTAAAGGTCATATTAGGTGTGATTGTGCTGTTTATAATCACCTGTTTAAAAGAAGTTTAAAAAAAGGATTAGTTACAGAAGCAAAATCTGAAACGTATATTCTAGCAACAGCATTATCTAGCATGATCAACACATTCCCAGTCTAAATTTGGAGTTTGCTATAGGCATAAAGGATTTTACCTATTTATGAAATATTTTAATATCTTGTCTGTAACTTGATTCAAATGCTCAATAACTTTTTATTTTAAAAAGCCCACTGTGGCCCAGAGGTTTAATACTCCTGCACTATTTCATTGAAATTAGAACTCTACTATAATCAAAGAAATAGATTACTTTAGCAATGATTTGAGTGAAAAAGTTATTCCTCTGTAGACGGCAGAATCCAAATCCACTACTATTAAAAGAGAGATCATGGAGCACCAGGAAAATGCTTCCTTTGAGGAGCTTATATACTGATTGAATGCTGGCCTAGCAGTATTGAGAGTTACAGGAAAGAATCTTTGGACATAAAACTTGGGTTATGTCTACACTGGAAAGATTCGGTGACAAAAGTACTGTTAATATGCAAAAATTGCCACAAGTGGAAACTGGTCAAACCTGTTTTTCTGCCTTCCATTATCGACATTTCATAGCCACATTGCTAATACCCTGCTGACAGCAAAGCAATGTGGGTAAGCATCCCATAGTGCAGTGTTGCAGGACGGCACAGCTGATCACTGTGCTTCTTGGGATTCCCTTGTAGCTCTGTGAGCTCTCTGTGTTGAGGAATGTCAAAGAAGCACAGCAGTCTTTCCAGTCCTCCCTCTGCAGCAGCAGTCTGCCTGCTTCTGTGTTCCTAGCAGAGCAGAACAAGAGCATTCCAATAATTTGTTCTTTGTTTGTTCCCCAAACTGAACAGCTTACTCAGCTGTCAGATACTTCCCAGAGCTTTGAAAGGGGAAGGATGCATGCCTGCAGGGCAACAGAGATCTCAAGACACTGAGCACAGCCATCAAGGCAGGCATTGAGAGATACTGGCAGAAGCCAGTTTTCTTGACAAAACAAACAGCAGAGTCCACACTAGGGATGTAATAGTGTAGTCGATTAACTGATTAACCAATAAGCAAAAGCTTATAGATTAATGCTATAGACTACGTGCATTTCCCCACCCCCACACTCCCACCAGTAAATTTTTTAGCAGGCTGGCCAGCAGCCCGGCTCAGCTCCGTCTCACGCTGGGTCCAGGAGCTCAGACCACCCCTCAAACAAGGGCTACTGCCATCCCTGTATCAGAGGCAGCAGCGCAGGGCAACGGGCAGCTGGTCCGTGAGGGGAGCTGGTTTTTAAAGTGGCTCCCCTGGCAGACCAGCTCCTGCCTGGCATCCCACACTGCTGCCTAGAGTGGCAGGGGGCTCCTTGGGAGTGGGGCCAGAGAGCACTGGCTGCTGGCCCCGCCTCTGGGGTCTATAGAATAGTCGAGTAACCGATAAGAATTCATGAGGTAACTGACTGTTCAATTAACTGATATTTAACATCCATAGTCCACACCAGCTCTTCGTCAACAGTAAAGGGATGAAAAAAGAAAAAAAAGTCTTGTGCAGGGCTGGAAGTTTGTGTGTCACCAAAACTGGGTGTTTTTCCTGACGAAAGTTGCATTGCAGTGTAAAGGCTCTCACTGTTTTGTTGCCAAAAGGCAGACATGGTGACAAAAACGTGTCAGCATAGACAAGGCCTAATTCAGACAAGGAAGAACTGTAAGACTAGTCCCCGCAAATTCTACGGGAATGTTACAGACTCCTGACAGCAATTTCTTTTTCCTCCTTTCTTCTCTTCCTACCTTCATTTTGTTTGAATATTTTCCGCAATCTTCTAATTTCCAGGAATTTCTTTTGGCCCAAGTATTTTGCCATATTTTATAATTTCTTTGGTAAATGGTAACATCTGTTTACAATTGCATTTATTAGATGCTCTCATAGAACCTTCAGGAAGCATTATAATAAATAGCCAATCAAAACACCTCGACATACACTATTAACAGCTTCCAATACCTGGTGTGAGGGCCAATACCTGGTGTGAGGGCATCCAAGGCCAAGAGTTCTGGGCTGAGGGGCATGGCATTTATAACATTTCATAGGCAGTAGGGACCTAATTCTCTGCTGTTTAGTACCTTGTATGGCCATGTATCTACTCAGCATATATATAATTGACTATATGAAGAGTCAGGCAGTGGAAAGTCAGACACTAAGGTTGGGAAGAATGTACTTAGAGAGATTATATATACACACTCAGAGAGAGAGCGCACATACAGGGTAATAAAAAAAAATATTTTGGTTGTCATTCCTCTCTCTTTTCCCATCTTCATATTCTTCTCCTCCCCACCATTTTTGACCTCTTTTCTCAGATACGGTCTGTCTTCCCTCCTGTTCCCTGTCCTTTGTTGTTTCCTTCTTCTCAATGACTCCCTTGTCCCTTTTTCCTCCATAGGCATGCACGCTCACTGCTCCACTGGTTCTTTTCTCATTTCTCCTTTGTCCTGGCTGCCTCTGTCATTGCAGTGGAACAGCTCCTGCAGCATTTGACCCCTGCTGCTAAAACATCTGGCCACAGAAAGCCAATCCAAAAAAGCATTCTCCACAAGCAGGCAGAGCAAGGAGCTTTCTTCTGATCAGTGCTCTGCACCTCACTCTGTCACTTCAGGCAGACGTGCAAGCTGATCCAGCAAGGTTGCTAGTCCTCCCAGTTTCACCAAGAGTCCTGGAATCAGGCTCAATCTCTCAGAGGTTACTCCAGCCAAACTGGGAGATACGAGGTTCTAAAAAGTCAGGCAACACAGTGGCCAGCATATCTCTGTGGGCCCTGGAAAGTGGAAGAGGGCAGAGGGTCTCCATGCACTGCCCACATCCTGAGCACTGATACTGCAGCTCCCCTTGGCTAGGGACTCCATCCTCAGAGCTGTGGGGGCCATGCCTGGGGGTAAGGGCAGAGTCATCTGACTCTTCATCCTCAGCCGCTTCTGGGAGTGGCACAGGGCTAGAGCAAGCAGGGAGTCTGCTTTAGCCTCATTGCACTGGTGACTGGCAGCTGACCAAGGTAAGTGACACACAACTGGAGCCCACATTCCTCACCCACTCATGCACCCCAACTCTTTGCCACAGCTGTGAGCCCCCTCCCAGGACCTGCAATCTGCACCCCCTTCTGCACACCAACTCCCTCCCTGCCTCAGGCTCAGCCCAGAGCCCCCTCCCACACTCCAACCCCTTCCGCCTCGGCCCAGAGCCCACATTCCAGTGATAGCGGGTGAGGTTGGGGAGAGCAAACAAAGGAGGGAGGAAGGATGGAATGGGGGCGTGGGCAAGGGCAGAACAAGCGTGTTTGGGTCTGTGAGATTAAACACTTGTCAACCCTATGATCCAGAGAGTTGTTAACCCCAGAGGAGGGAGCCCCAAATGAGCAGCACAGCCATGCTTAATTGTGGGACTGTCCCATCAGATCTGGAAGAGTTGTAAGCTGTAGTATTAGTACTGTCTATAATCATATTTTCAAGAGCCGGAGTCTGCCTCCATTGCTCAGTCTGATTAGTACCTTACTCCAAAAGTAGTACCATTATAAACAATGGTGCATCTCATGAAATTAGGCTCTGTTTGACAAGAGGAAAGTTATCAGACTCGGGCCTCAAAGGAGGATCTGGTGAAGAATGTACTGAAGCTAGCAAAAATACCATCTTACTACAGAGGTTTAGACATACATCATTTCATTAGCACAGATCTTAATCATGTGGTGGCAAAAAAAAATCCCCACAAAAGTTATGTCTAAAGACATTTTCCTTTGAAAATGGATCTGTGTAAAATGCCTACTAGTAAAGAGGAGCTTTCTTTAGCAACATACACCATTGTGTCCAAAATGCAAATTATACACTAATTAAGCTATATCTGCAGGACAGTTTAATTAATACAATCAGGAAGTATCCTGGCAACACCATTTACGATGTATTTCAAGCAGAATTTTTTTCTAAACTATAATTTACATTTTGCAAGAAGTAGTTTATCCTAGAAATGCAATTCACAATTTTTCCTTCACTCCCTCCTTTCTTAACTTTTATGGCCTTGCCATTAGTGCTCCAATTTTTTTCTTATAATCCATTCAATTGTATTCCTTGTACAGTTTCCTCTTCTGAATACACACCATAATGCATTGTGGTATGCATAGATATATTTATTACCTTCCTTCATGTCATGTGATTTGTAACAAAATTACTTTTTAAAAAGCAGTGCACACAGCAATAAAACTCCAAATAGCCACTAAACATTTCCGACAACATTTTGGCAAATGGACTAAAATGGAGAAGGGGCAGGGAAATGCTACTCTTCTGAGGCTTTTTGTTTTGTTTTAAAAGAATCAGGATGGCAGAGGCCATGGCTGACACACATAGTACATAGCTGCTCTTTAACTCTACAAACATTTTTTGAATGGCTGACTCATAGATCCAAATATAAACAAAGATGTCCAGATATACTCTATCAAAGAAGTAGTACAAGGAAATAGATGCTGCAATTCAAAAGAAAATCCAAGGGTAATGTGAAATATTCAAGCAACTTCATTTAAATGCAAAGGAGAGCAAAACTCTAAAGATTTTAGTTAAGTGATCTATATAACTAATAACTAATGCACTACAAAGGCAATTTTCCAGCCTTTGATATTTGCACCTCCATACCAAATACTGTGAATGAGACACATCCACCCTGACTTAATTAGTGTCACTAACATTGGTCCTACAATTGACAGGCAACTTCTTCTGCTTTAAATATACCCCAAATTCTGCAATTTCCATGCCAACTCATCTGTAACTGTAAAAACAAGTAGTTGCACCTTAAAAAGTAACAGACTACCACAGCTATAACCTCTGAGACTTATATCACTAATTGTCAGTGCAATAAAAATATGTCATCTAGATGAGATGATAATTCTGAATAGGACAAAGAACCATCAGAATCATTGGAAAGCCATGAAAACCACCATTTTTAAATTGCTTATGGGAAATACTGTATTTTTAAACATAAAACATTTATGTTAAGTAATTAAACCAACTGCAAATGAAATTAAGTTTTTTAAGTTATTGAATTTACTTCAGAATTTAGAAAAGCTCAACATTTCCAAGGCTTCAAGTGATTAAAACTATTCTTTCACATCTACTCTGTACCTCAAACTGGGCTCCCATAAGAAAGTATTAATAAAATGGTAGCCCCTACTGGCAGACAAAAGCCCCATTCTCCGGACAGAAACTGGAAGTGCAATAAATGAAAATGTCCTTCAATATATATTTACATTTCCTAGAACTATAAAGCTAGATGTATCTTGTATGATAATATGTAATAAACTATAAATGGACTAAGATAGACTATGAGTTGTAGACAAGTAATACCACCTTCCTGGGAAATGAAATGAAAAACATTAGGTGCTATCTGTTAAACATGGTAAAGGTTAGCTTTTTCTGTAGCCAAAACATAAGAAAATGTTGCACAGCAATCAGCTATCTTCAAGAAACTGACAGTTCATCTATTTCTTATAAATTACAATTAAGATACTACCAGGGAATAGTAATTAACTTAATTTTTGCTTTTTTTTGAGAATAAAATGAAAATGTACATGTTTCACTTAAATCATTGCTCTGGGGTGGGGCTGGTGATTTGGGGTTCATATCCAGGCTGCTCCAGGGAGAGGGAACTACCTTAGCCCTCTCTCACTGCAGCAGTTTGGTGCCAGGTGAGAGGCACCTCGCCAAGACTGTTGCAGACTCT
The DNA here is from genome assembly GCA_032595735.1 of Pelochelys cantorii. Lineage (NCBI taxonomy): Eukaryota > Metazoa > Chordata > Testudines > Trionychidae > Pelochelys > Pelochelys cantorii. The sequence continues at coordinate 26,804,940 of CM064338.1, forward strand.
CTCAAATATATAGTAGACAACAACTAACAAACTGTCAATAAATTGCTTTCCTTTTGTTCATCGGAAAAAAAGAGAAAAGGTTGACTCAGAGAAGTTAGGGTGCCATTTTAACCATATCTACAATATTTTACTACCTGCCTGTTCTTCCTATCCATCTCCTTCTAGTCAGGTAGCTGGACAAACAGTGGGCAGGATTCCAATGGAAAAACAATTAGGAAAAGTCCACTTTAAAAGAGACTGCTGTGTTAAAGAACCTAAGAATCCAGCCTATAGGTTCACTCGATTATCTGAACAGATTTCCATCTGTGTTTTTGAAAGCAGAGATGCTATTACTGTAATGCAGGGCTACTCAACATGCGGACCGTGGTGCAGTTTGGGTTTACACAGGGCTCAACACATAGTCCGCGGGTGGGATCCTTTGAACATGGCCTCCTCTGGGAACACACTCCATAATGGTCAATGTAATGGTCTTCTGTTGATATGTGTTTTAGTAGTTAAATTCCTCGACTGTCATTGCTCATTAAAAGTGCTGTTAAATGGGTGGAAATATTGCATTTTATTAATATCAATAGAACTAATTTAAATGGGGCCTGTGTGTTGTGTAGTCTTGCCTTAATCTTTGTATTCATACCTGTCAGTCTGAAAGAAGCTATTTGCATGTATTTGCATATATATTTGCCTGTAAATGCAACCACACTAAAGTTGCAATCCTTGGCATGTGCTGAGAGTATCATTGTAGCCCTGATGTAATGAATTATCCAGTTGACTATGGATATGATGGAAATGTTCTTAAAAAAACCCAACACATTGGAGAGGAAGCAGGCACAAGGCCTTATTATGTATTCACAGCTACTCCTAACAGCTCCATCTCAGTGTCACTGCATTACTAGCTTAGTTACAGCGAGAGTGGTTGTGTCGAAACTGTTCTGGCAGTATACTTACAGCATGCAATGCACAGCTGGGAGCAACATTTTGTATATTATTTATCCCTTGGAAAAACAGATTTAAAAGGCAGTTAATTTTATTGGGTTTTGAAAGAAAAGTGGGAACTGGAATTTGAATGTGCCATGCAGGAGGGAAATTGTGTTTACTTAAGCTAGTGCTCACTGAGATAACCTCCTGAGATATCCATGTTGTTTTTATGTAGTTCCCAAAGGAACAGCAGCCATGTATTAGTGCTCAACATTACTGCTTGGTACAGTACAATACAGTATATCATAGGATGCAATTTCAAAAAGACAATCCCACATATCACTATTTCCATTCTTTTGCAGCGAGCAGGATTGTTAGAAGACGAACAATAAATTTCTTAAATCCAGACATTGCAGCATCACATAGTTAAACAAGAAGCAAACAACCCCCCACAACCCTGGAATATCCTGTCATTTAATATTTAGAGATGAAAAAAACATCTCTAATTTCTGTGTTTTGGTAGCCTATAAATATTTAAAAGCTATAACCACTAAGAGTAGAAAGGACAGAAACACACAAGGTTATAAGAATAAAAGATGCACATTAAAAAGAGAAAATTTAGGATGAAAATCGTGAACATCTTTCTGACCATTAGCTCCATTAGTTTGCGGAACACTCTCCAAAAGGGAAGTGATGGGAACATCATTAATTGGGATTCAGAGCTAAATTACACACTAGATTAGCAAATTCATTTCTATTTAAATAAAATCTGCATAGGCAGTATAATCTGACAGGTTTTTTCCATCTGTAACTTCCTGGATATGTTACTCTAATTCTGTAAAAAAAAAGATGACCTGGCAAGTCCAACAGACATGTGTAATAATTTTAGATCTGGGCTGCAAAATATAATACAAGCAATTATGACCATGCCAGAAACTTGAATATCATCTTTTTTTACCTTTAATCCAGAATTGAAGGTTCAATGAACATACAGCTCTTGGCAGAATAATCTAATCAAACATGATCAAGACCAGAGATATTTAGGGAGTTTTCCTTAGAGACATGGGCAGAAGAGAAAATAACGTAATCAGCACCTTATAGAAGCATAAACTCATTTGTCACACAAAACTAAGTTCTGTATGTGTGGTAAAAGAAAATCTCTCTTTACTGTCATCTATACTAAGTGTATCAATAGTTATTGCTCCTGAAAAGTCTATATAAAACAACTGCGCCTCGTTAGCAAGAGAGAAAACACTAATGGATACTCTATAATAAAAATAATTTAAAACACGATACGATCTGTTTTGATAACAGCTTAGTGCCACACTGCCCAAATAGCAAGTTCTCAAAGTTATATTTGACTCTAGATATTTTAACAGGGTGGCTGAAAAAGGGAATGTTTGTTGGATAAAATATAACAAATATGCTGGAAGCTATGAACACACAAATAATAGATGACATTCATGGTAATGCAGACAGACTCCACTAATTAAGTAAACAGTATAGCCTACAAGAAAGAATAAACCTGTAGAAAAAGAGAGAAACTATGGGTGATGTAAGTTGTCAACATGTTTGTGAGATGCATGGAGAAATTTGAAGTTGTAGGACTTTACATTTAAGAAGTCTGAGATCTGTGTAATACTAATGCATAGTACTATCTCTTGATTTATAGGTATATTAACAACTGTACAACTTGTAGAATCAATTGAAAAATGCCAACACTTCTTGAAAGCAAGGCTAAAGAGAACAAATAAATACAGATATTTGAGGTTCATTCATTACCTTGTGTATTGTCACTCTCACAAAAATGGGAATAAGGCAGGGAATTTAAAAACAATGCTAATGTCAGTTAGCTGACTATCAACAGAGTGGAGCTAAGGTATCCTTGGCTAGGTCTACACAGCAACGTTATTTCAAAATAACATAATCCACACATCTACACAGAAGGCAGTTATTTCAACATAAATGTTGAAATACCGTCAAGCTGGAGGACTTATTACTCGACTCCTGTAACCCTCATTTTAAAGCAAAGTTGGAGGAAGAGTGTTTTATTTCAAAATAAGTGCTGTGTAGACAACACCAAAGCTAAAATAAGCTATTTTGAATTGAAATAAGCTACACAATTGACATAGCTCAATTTGTGTAGCTTATTTCAAGTTAAGCCCTGCTGTGTAGATACACCCTTAAAGAGCTCAGCACAGCTTGAGTTGTTGCCTAGGGCATTATGTCTACACTGCAAAATATGCCTGCAGCAGTGAGTAGTTCAATGGCTGTGTCTAGACTGGCGCGATCTTGCGCCCGAGCTATGCAAATGAGGCTCAGCATGGAATATCGCCGAGCCTCATTTGCATAACTAATGAGCCGCCATTTTTGCGGAAGAGGCTCTTGCGCAAGACGGAGTTGTCTATGCTGCCCCGTCTTGCACAAGAAAAACCCTCTTGCGCAAAGCTGTTATGCCTGAAAATAATCAGCATAACGGCTTTGCACGAGAGGGTTTTTCTTGTGCAAGACGGGGCAGCGTAGACAGCTCCGTCTTGCGCAAGAGCCTCTTCCGCAAAAATGGCGGCTCATTAGTTATGCAAATGAGGCTCGGCGATATTCCACGCTGAGCCTCATTTGCAAAGCTCTGGCACAAGATCACGCCAGTCTAGACACAGCCAATGTGTTTAACTTATTTCGCATTAAGCCCTGTTGTGTAGATGTTCCCTTTGGGATTTGAGTTTCTTTTTTAGGCTGGCTTCGTGTTGAACGTATGCCCTGGTGGCATCATCCACTCTTTGCCAGATGAGCATTCCCCATTGCTCCTATCTAAACATAGGATAAATAATTCTATATCTGCCAGGTCTGAATAACATCCAATTCACCTGTTCCAACCAAGGAACATATAGAAATTAAATGGAATAAAAACTGCAAAGATCTTCTACTTTAACCAGTGTATTTTGGAAGTTCATTAAGCTAAACTGGAAAAGGGCATTAAGAGTACTTTATCCACACAGGAGTTATCTCAGAATAGCTACTGCATTTTAAATTCATACCCTTAGTCTGGAATAACTTCTGCATGTGGACTGCAGGCCTGTCTTGACATGAGTAATTGGATATGGGGGAAGACTAATTTTTTGAGAGACAGGATTAGGCAACAGGATTGGTTCAGCAGCCTGAAAATAGAATGTCTGTAAAAGATATGATAACGGGTAACACCCAGGGAATAATTTACAATGGTTAAGACAGTAATGGATAAGATAAGAGTGGAACATAAATTAAGGTGAAGATTAAGCTGTGGGTGGACAGAGCCTGCTGTACAGGTTCCAACAAATTGGACAACTCCACCCAAAACATGTGATACAATGCATAGGTAATACAATATAATGTTCAAATATATATAAAGGGAAAGGTCTGCTGTATAAATTTAGATGTGTGGTTTGTCTTGTACTGCCCCTTACACTTGAGCCTGACCAACTTAGCATAACTTTCACACATGCCAAATAAAGGCGCCTAATGAGACTGGAGTCAAACTGAGCTCTTCGAAAGGTGGAAGATATCTCAGAGGACCCTAACATGGCCAAGCCCTACATAATGAAACTTCAGTAACTGAACATTAAGTACATCACTAAGGTTACTTAAACATGCTGCTAATAATTTCTCAATTTCAGATTCACACCTGTGAGTGTCCCTTCCACTGAAATTTCATTTCCCCAGCACTCAGCTCCAGGTCTGTAATAAGGACAAGTCTCAGGGCTTGTCTAAATCATGAGGAAACACCCTCTACCAGGGTATGATTTCTAAAGCACATGGTTGTGCATTAACTGGTCTGTGTACTAGCTGATGGTGCATTTTAACATAGTGCTATGTGAAACACAGTACTATGCTGAAGTGCACTAAAGTAACTATAGTGCGCACAAGTAAGATCTATGAGAACTAATTAATGCACAACATGTTACTGCACTTTAGAAATCACTCCCCAGTAAAGCGCTTTACCTCACCAGCTAGACAAGCCCTCAGTTTAAAAATCAAATGAGAAAGGGAAATAAACAGCCATTCCTCTGGACATAGCTAGAGTCTTCTGTCTCATCAAGGAAATTAGAACTGGAGGTACTTGCTATCCTGAATGTGAAGAGGAACCAGGAATTGGGGGAAATTCCCCTTCTCCCTTCAAATGTTCAAAACTTCCTTATGCTTTTTTCCCCTCTCTGTCCCATATTTCCGCAGTTTGTATTACCATTTTCTAATAATGTTACATCATTTAATTTGGTTGGCTGCTTCAAGACCTATAAATGTTGTCTTTTCCCTAGGAATTTCACCAGTAAACCACTGGCTAGATAAATATGGTGCTGAGTTCTTCACACAAGAAGAAAGATGTTAAAAGATATTCCTGCAAAAAGAAGTAAGGAGAAGCATGGGGAAAGGAGGATATGACTTGCCCATGGTATTGGCAAAATGTTCCAAAAATTCAAACTTCAAAGTGAGGAATGTTGCCTATCTCTGCAGGGCATCTAAACCTAGAACTCTCTCATGCTTTTCAACTAAAAAGCAAACGAATCCGTTTTGGCACATGCCTACTGAGTGCCATCAATAAGTAGCTTATCTATAGCTAAGCAATACTGGTTCATCTCCTTGACAGTCTTAGAAAGCCAGTCATACTGAATATCCAGAGTATTCTTCCTTACTGTGATCCTTAAAGCTTTTTTTAAAATATACATGTTAGTGGAAGATGGCTATAAAAAGAAACACAGAACAGAGGAGCAGAGCAAAGAAACACAATGCAATAGCAACTAAGGAGTCAGAAATTGGGAGCAGTACTCTGGCTCAAGCAGTGAGCCTGTAAGGCAGGAGGATTAATTATAGTTGTTATAATTGCTGCCAGCGAATGTGATCAAGTTTTTTCCCCCCACCTTTTTTGCAAAGTCTTTATGGGACACACGTCTAAAAATTTCTGCAACACCCTGAGAAATACAATCTGACACACCCATTCACTGAAAGTTGGATGTAGCAGCTTTCTGCATGCATTAGTTTTGCTTCATCTGCAAATCTTGCCACACAACAATGGTTTTTTTTAAATTTGGATGAACTGAAGATATTAGAGATATGCCCTAATTCAAAGATGTACTTTGTAATTCCTCTCTTCACATTCCTCTTTGTGTCATTTACAAATGTCTGAGGTGCTGAGAGCATTATTGGGATAATACTTGAGACCAGACCTTATTTTATCACCAGTTAATTAGTTACAGGTGCTGAACAAAAGACCCACATTTTAGCCCCATATATCTGACAAGGCTGGTTATTTGGACATGCAGACTTCTCTTGAACATGCAACTAAACCAGCAGGTTTGGTATTTCAATACTGATCATTTTCACATGCCTTTGCCCTAAAGATCTGCCTCACATCCAGTCAAATTAGTCGAGTGATGGAGGTGAGTTTTTAACCCTGAGTTAAAATAAATCAAACAAAACCCACATATGATTTACATCTGGAAATGGCTCCTAACCCATTTCATGAAGTACTAATCAAAAAACAAAAACAAATCAAAGAAAAAAAAACAAACCCTGAACAGTTCCCCTTAGAAAATACTTTTGTTATGAATTTCTTACTAAGAGACAAGTCTAAATTCAATGACAAACATTCCTGGTCTCTGCAAATTCTGCTGGTAATTTGGCTGTGACACTTACACCAAATGCAATACTTTTCCAAGTAATTAACATCTTTAATGGTTTTGCAAGGTTTGTTTGTTGGTTTGGGGGGAAAGGAGGATTCCCTTCTAAATCTCCTTTCTGCTTTGACATCTGATTAGATTTTTTTCCCCACACAAGCACAGTGCACACACCCAGCCACCCCACACTATTCAAAAGCTCAGTCCTGTTTCATGTAAGAAATCAACAACATATCATTGTTAATTACTGAAATGAACTGTTACTTACTTATCCATTTAACATAATATTTTTAATCAGAAATATAAAAAAAGTTTCTGTTGCTCTTTTAACCTGAAGAGAAGGGGGCCTTCTTATCTATCTGCAGGTGGTTCAAGGTGGATTCTTGGGGCTAGCTTTGTAAAGGAATTGATATGCTTAAATCCAAAAATCTAGAACCTGAAAAACTCTCACTCAGCACCCACCTAATCTTGTAGGCACCTGCAGTCTCACAAATAAAGTCCCAAAGATACTTACATTTCTGCTGGTGGGCACAGGCAAAGCCTAAACCTCAGTGAGATTCACAAACTAGGAATGTCACAGCCATATATTCTATAGCCCTGTCATGAAGAAGGTGGTAGACCCAGGTTCCACTCTGCCTGCGAGCAGCAGGGACTTGAATCCAGATCTCCCACCTGGGAGGAAATGCCCTAAAAAAACAGGGTTACTTACCTGTAACTGTTGTTCTTCGAGATGTGTTGCTCATGTCCATTCGAACGAGGTGCATGCGTGCCGCGTGCATGGTTTCCCGGAGCATTTTTTCCCAGTGGTACCTGTCGGGCCGGCAGATCGCCCCCTGGAGTGGCGCCGCTATAGTGGAGCATAAGTACCTCTGCCGGCCCTCCCCCTCCTCAGTTCCTTCTTGCCAGAAACTCCGACACAGGGGAGGCAGGAGGGGAATCGAATGGACATGAGCAACACATCTCGAAGAACAACAGTTACAGGTAAGTAACCCTGTTTTCTTCTTCGAGTGATTGCTCATGTCCATTCGAACGAGGTGACTACCAAGCTAAACCCCCGCGGAGGCGGGGTTGGAGTCGCCCTAGGCTACAGATCACTCACACCGACATTCATTGACAACAAGAATTTTAATCCAGAAGTGGAACAAGAACATAACACATAATGCATAACAGTGAAGTACAGCAGGCACAGGACACTACTGCATGCCACTCAACTCCTCCCCTTTGCTCTGTTCACAGGAGAGACCCCAACACGGCCGCACCCACGGCAGAATCCTCCCGCGCCTGTTGGGTGAGGGCATAATGCTCTTTAAACGTATGGGCCGAGGACCACGTAGCCGCCCTACAAATCTCAAGAATCGGGACATGGGCCCCAAAGGCTATGGACGAAGCGTGCGCCCTAGTGGAATGCACCGACATGCGAGGTGGCTCCCTGTGCGCCAGAGCATAGCACTCCCTAATACAGGAGGATATCCACCCCGACAGCCTTTGGGATGAAACCGGCATCCCTTTCACCCGATCAGCATAGGCAATAAACAGCTGAGAGGTCTTGCGAAATGGTTTTGTTCTGTCTATATAAAACACCGGTGCCCTTTTCACATCAAGGGAGTGCAACGCCCGCTCCTTAGGGGAGCTGTGGGGCTTGGGAAAGAAAACCAGGAGGTATATGTCTTGTGACATGTGAAATGTCGACACCACCTTGGGGAGGAACGCAGGGTGGGGACGCAGACGAACTCTGTCTGCTGAAAATACTAAGTACGGGGGCTCTACTGTCAGGGCACGCAATTCCGAAGCCCAGTGTGCTGACGTAATGGCGACTATAAATGCCACCTTGAGCGACAGGAACCTGAGTGGGCAGGATGCTAGGGGCTCGAAGGGGGGGACCCAAGAGCTTATTCAGCACCAAGTTGAGGTCCCACTGCAGCACCGGGGCCCTCACAGGGGGAAACCATTTATCCAGGCCCTTCAGGAACCTCTTCACAAGGGGGTCAGTGAACAGAGACCTGCCCCCTCATGAAACGCCTTTAGGGATGCCAGGTGCACCTGTACCGACGGAGCGGACAGGCCCTCTTGTCGCAGTAATCCAAAACCAAAGGAACAGGAGCCTGGGAGGGGCAAACTCCCTTACTCTGAGCCCAGATCAAAAAAAGCTTCCATTTGGCGGCGTATGACCATCTGGTGGTTGACTTCCGACTTCCCAGGAGAATCTCCTGTACCCCCTTGAACAAGCCCTCTCAGAGGGCTTCAGCCACGGATAAGCCACGCTGTCAGGTGGAGGGATTTGACATCTGGGTGGTACAGAATGCCCCCGCCCCTGTCCTGAGTGACTAGGTCTGGGGTCGGCGGCAGGCGACAAGGGCTGGCCACCACCATTTCCCAGAGGATGGGATACCAAAACTGCCTGGGCCAGTCCGGGGCTATCAGAATTACCCGAGACCTGAACAGCCTAATCCTGGTGAGTACCTTGGGAACCAGCGGGAACGGGGGAAATGCATAAAGCAAGCCTTGAGGCCACATTGAGGTCAGGGCGTCCCCTCTCGAACCCGCTCCCAGACCCAGGAGGGAGAAAAGTACTGGGGACATTTCCTGTTCCCCCCGGTAGCAAAAAGGTCCACTAGGGGATGACCCCACAGCCGGAAAAGGTGCGCCACAACCTCTTCCTTCAGGCACCACTCATGGACTCTGAAGGACCTGCTCAGTGAGTCTGCTAATGTATTCGTGCACCCCGGCAAGTATGCTGCCTGTAACTAGATGCGGTGGGCTATGCAGAATTCCCAAAAGAGAGCTGCCTCCTGACACAGTGGGGACGAGCAGGCCCCCCCACTTGTTTATGTAGAAAACTGCTGCTGTATTGTCCAGCAGCACTGATACCAGTTTCCCCGAGAGCATGGTCAGGAAGATTTCGCAAGCCCTCCTGACCGCTCTCTGTTCTCAGACATTTATATGCAACCCCCTCTCCTGGGGGATCCACAATCCCTGTGTCCTGCGGCTCTGCAGGTGCGCCCCCCAACCATCGTCGGAGGCGTCTGTGATGAGTTGGGCTGACGGCAGTTCCGCACGGTAGAGAACTCCCGAGCACACCGCACCCTCTAACGTCCACCAACTGAGCAAGGTAAGGACGCCCTGTGGCACAGTAAGGATCCGGTCCCAACCATCCCTGGCCTGGTTGAACGAACTCGCCAACCACGCCTGCAGTGATCTGAGCCTCAGTCTGGCGTGTCTGACGACATAGGTGCAGGCTGCCATATGGCCCAGTAGTTTCATGCACGACCGCGCTGTCGTCAACGGAGACTGCCACAGGGCAGACACTAGGGTCTTTATCACCTGGAATCTGGATCGCGGGAGGTAAGCGCGCCCCATCCTGGCACACAGGGCCGCCCCCATGAACTCTATGTTCTGAGTAGGCGTAAGTTTTGACTTTTCCTCGTTCACTACGAGACCCTTTTTTATATGCGTGTTGAGGGCCCTGAGGCCTAGGATGGGCCGAAGGCCCCCCTTTGGCTTTGGGATAATAAAATAATGGGAATAGAATCCCTTGCCCTCCCGGTGGGGAGGGACCCTTTCCACTGCCCCTTTCTCCAGGAGCGCAAGGACCTCCTGCTCGAGGAGGGCCTCGTGAGACGGGTCCCTGAGGAGGGACGTGGAAGGGGGAAGGGAGGGGTAGGCGCCCAGGAAGGGGATAGAGTATCCCCGTGATACTATGTCCAGCACCCATTTGTCCGAGGTGACACCCGACCAGGCCTGGGCAAAGTGGGACAGCCTGTCCCCAAACGGGGGGGAGATAATGGGCATCGGTATGCGGTCCCCGAGCGCACCTTCAAAACTGCTGCTTGGGTAGAGAGGGAGGGGGCTGAGCAGGGCACCTGCCTGCATCCGGGCAGGGTCGACGTCGCCTATTGCGAGCCCCCAGACCCTGCCCCTGGGTGAAACCCCCAGATGGACCATGGGGTCTACGCCGCCAATAGTCAGGCCACGTAGCCTGTGTCTGGGCCCTATGTGGCTGCCTATTCGGCAACTGCCTGTGTTGGGGAGCCGGAGTATGGATACCCAATGACTGAAGAGTCGACCTGGTATCCTTTAGGTTGAGAAGCCTGGAGTTGGTATTTTCCGCAAACAGGGCCTTCCCATCGAACGGCAGGTCCTGGATTGTGGCCTGCAGGTCCAACGGGATCCCTGAGACCTGCAGCCAGGCGTTACGCCGCATTATCACGCCGGATGCCATTGTCCTGGCTGCCGAGTCAACTGCATCCAGAGACGCCTGCAGGGCAGTACGGGCTATCGTTCTGCCCTCTGTGGCCAGGGCGGAGAACTCTTGTCTGTCCTCCGGGGGCAATCTGTCGCGGAACCTGTCCATCACTTGCCAGGTGTTATAGGCATAACAATTGAGCATGGCCTGCTGGTTGGCAATGCGCAGCTGCACCCCCCCAGTCACGTAGACCTTGTGCCCCATTAGGTCCATGCGCTTAGGGTCCTTCGCTTTAGGGGATGGGCCAGGCTGCCCCTGCCCCTCCTTTTGGGCAGCTGCCTGGGCCACCATAGATCCCGGCACAGGGTGCGAATAGAGGTGCTCATGCCCCGAATGGGGAACATAATACCTTCTCTCGACCCCCTTGAGTGTCGGAGATAGAGAGGCCTGCGTCTGCCACAATGTATTGGTGATTTTTGCCACCGTTTTATTTAGTGGCAGTGCTAACTTCGCCGGAGCATCATCCGTGAGTATGTCCACCATCAGATCTGATTCCTCGGTCACCGGCTCTACCAGTACTCCGAGATTAGCTGCAAGTCGGCGCAGCAGCAGGTCCTGGTGGGATCTAGCGTCCATCGCCGGCATAGCCGGGGCCGGGTCTGCCAGGGCCTCGTCCGGAGACGACGAGGACGTCGACTCGCGACTCAGGACTGGCTGCTCCACCACGCCCTGAGCGAGGGCTGGTTGCTGTGGCCCCCCCCGGCTGCTGCTGGATTTCAGTTTCCAGGCCCCCCCTAGGCGATGGTGGGGCTCTGGACAACGAGGCTGAAGGCGTGGATCTCCGCCGCGAGCCGCTGACTGAACCCGAAAGCGGGAGTGGTCCCTGCCACTGGTGATAGGCCCAGGCCATCCAAAGAGGCCAGGGTTGCTGGACCTGCGGCGGCCACGTCTGCTCGAATCCTTGCTGTGCCGTCTGGTGCTGGGAACGGGATCGGTACCGGGACAATAAGCGCGAAGAGTCCACAGAACGCAGAGACTCTGCCTCGGACTCCGACGACAGTTCAGACACCGACCATGGCAGTGCTGTCGAAGGCTGACCCTGTACCATCCCAGGGCGGAACCACGCCATGGACTCCGGCTTCCCAGCGTGGGAACGGGGCTGCGGGTGTGGAGGCTGTGATGCCGGACTATGCGCTGCCTGCGGTGCCAGCAAGGCCGGTGCCTGAGGTGCCGGTAAGGTCAGTGCCTGCAGCGCCGGAAGGGTCTGTGTCTGCGGTGCTGGCACGGCCGGTGCCTGCGGTGCCAGCACGGACGACGCCAGCGGAGCCAACAAGGCCAGTGCCTGTGACAATGGCCACGGAACCGGAGCCCCTACGGCCGACAGGGTTGCAGGGTGCATGGGTGCTGGCAGTGGAGCTCCCGGGATCAGCTGGATGGGAGACGGAGCCGCCGATACCACCTCCACCAGTACCGGCACAGTCTGCCCTCATACCACTGCAGCCGGTAGCGACGGACGGTCCCTCAACTTTACCGGTGCCGGCCGGGACTCCGAGGACCGGGAGACCACAGGTACCACCAGTGGCTCCGGAGCCGAGGTCGAAGACCCCTCCAAGGAGGGGGAGAAGGAGGCAAGGCCGTTAGCTCTATCAGGTCTTGAGCTGCCTCGAAAGCCTCCAGCGTGGAAGGACGTCGGGTCAGGGCAGGCCCCGGGCTGGCCCCGGGCTTCCGGCCCTGTACATGGGCTGCCTCTTTTTCTGAGTCCCCTTTAGAGGCCGGATAGGCGAGGCCGGATAGGCGAGCCCGGTACTGGGATGCAGCTCCGCCAGTGCCCATCCCGGTAGGCCCTGCGCTCGGGTGATCTCCCCCTGGAGTCCTTCACCCGCTTCGGTGCCGGGGACTTGGATCAGTGCCGCGGTGCCGGCTTCTTTCGTGCTGCGGTGTGGGGAAGGTCAGAACGTGGTTCCCGCACTGACGTCGGTGCGCTGTGCACTGAAGCCTCTCCAGAGGACACGGGCTGCAGTGTCGACTCCATCAGGAGCAACTTAAGACGGGAGTCTCTCTCCCTCTTGGTTCGTGGCTTGAACCCCCTGCAGATCTTGCAGGCGACTGCAAGGTGAGCCTCCCCCAAACACTTAAGGCACTGTTCATGGGGGTCTCCCTTGGGCATGGGTTTAGTGCACGCTGCACAAGGTTTAAAGCCCTGTGGGCCTGGCATCACCCTGATGGGGGTAGGGGGGGTTCAAGAAGAACTAACAACTAACTACACAAACAAAGAACTGCCAACGGGCGAGATAAGAAGCTGGGATCAGCACAAGACAGGAGGTCCAATGACCGTCACGGGCGGTAAGAAGGACCTGAGGAGGGGGAGGGCCGGCAGGGGTACTTATGCTCCGCTATAGTGGCGCCACTCCAGGGGGCGATCTGCCGGCCCGACGGTTACCGCTGGGGAAAAAATGCTCTGGGAACCATGCACACGGCACGCATGCACCTCATTCGAATGGACATGAGCAATCACTCAAAGAAGAACTAGACTGTAGGTCAGCTATGTGGCTTTTGTGTAAAAAAAGGGGCCTGAACTGGCTTAAGCATCTGAGGGTTCATGGCTGGGAATCCCAGGTGAAGACAGGCAGCTAAATCCTAGCTAACTAGCTCTGGCAGCTCAGCACACAGTCTTTTGTAGATCCCATTCCAAGGTGCCTACCTCTTCCCATGCATTGTATAGGGAGCCTCGGTCACCAGCTTGGGGCTGCAGATTCCACTCATCATCTAGAATTCAGCATTGGAGCACTGAGCCTGACTTTGCTTTGTGGATCTAACCCTTTTAGGATTTCCTGGTGACTGGAAATGAGCATATGAAAACACTGTAATTATGTCACAAAAATAGTTCATGGTTACATAATGCACATTTTCTGTACCTAATAAAAGCAGACTGTATTTTGTGCAACCACCATATTACAGACAAATACTGGTATATGGTCTTATAAAATCTCTAATATCTTCTACACTAGGGTTGGGCAAAATACGGTCCAGGGGCCGGATCCAGCCCGTGGACCACCCTGCTGGGACCCTCAGGCACACAGCTGCCATGAGTTTAAAGCACAGCCCAGCTGTTCTCCGATCTGGAGTGAGGCGGTGGCTTCATGTGATCTCCCCTTCCCCAGCCCAATCCTCAACTCCTATTGGCTGGAAACAACCAGCCAACAGGAGCTGAGAGATTGGCCTGGGAAATAGGAGCAGTGCAAGCTTCTTCCCCCTCCAGGAGCTGAAAGCCACATGGAGGAAATAGGCTGCGGCAGGCAGGGAACCCAGCCTGCCTTGGGGGTGCTAGCCAGGAGACACTTAGGTAAGCACCTCCCAGCCAGAGCCTGCCTCTGGCACCTCTACCCCTCCCATACACCAACTCCTTCCCCCAGGTCACCATCCAAACCCTCTGCACCCACTGCCCCAGGTCACAACTCCCTCCCAGACCGTGTACCTCCTCCTATATTCCTCCCCCAGGCCAGAATCCTCTCCAACACCCAAACACCCTCTCAGACCCTGCACCCCAATCACCTGCCTCAGGTCACTACCCCCTCCACACAAACTGCCCTCAGACTTAACACCATCTCCTTCACCCCGGTCCCTTACCCCGTGCACTCTTCTACACTCAGCCTCCATCCTAGACCCCGCACCTCCTCCACGGAAAGTGTGGCCCTGACCACTTTCCGAATCTTGGAGTGGACCCCCACCAAAAATTATGCCCACCCCTGTTCTACACCCAGCCTCAGAATGAAGGCCTCATGTTGCTGTCCTAAATATTCCCATCTTGGGACAGACTTGACCAGGCAGGTACTATAGAGAGCCCAGTCTGCGAAGGCTCTCTAGCAGTTTGTTTTACAGTCAAACTTTTAATAATGATCACACGGATGGGAATGTGAAAGGGGGAGCAGGTATCATTAGAGGGCATGAGCTGATTTAGTCATCACTGCTGAGTGAAGTCTGCTCTAGTGTGGCTTGACCCTGCACATTCTCCACTGCGCTTATTTAAAAAAATCCTATTTTGAGCACTTACCACTTAATTTTTTTTAAATATAGGTTACTAGTTCTTCCCCTGCCCTGACCCACCCACAAGCTCATGACACCTGTTTGAGCAAGATCAGCTGGAGCTTCTTTTGAAGCAACTCAAGGCCACTCCTTGAATCCATTAACAGAGTGATCAATGCAGGTCTCAAAGGCTGAACTTGCAATCCCATTCAACTAAAAAGACTATCTGTGTTGCGAAAGTTGTACTGGTGGGTAGATAGTTGGTATCTGACAGACCGGGGGGCCAACAGACTTGCCAGGCCCTTGGGCAAGACAGGGGGCCCCAGGGCTCTATGCTCTTGGAAGGGTGGGGCTGGGAACCGCTGGGTCTCAGAACCACCCAGAGTGTGACACATGCTCTACAGCCCCTAGAAGAAGTATCCTACCTGGAACGTACCACACTCCTGCCCTTCCTCCCACCAGCTCTTTGCCCTTTCCAGAGCATGGTGCTCCAGTGGCAATTTAAAGGGAATGGAGCAGGATTTTTTTTTTTTTTTAAAAAGATCCACTAATCTCACTGAGCCTGGCCTAAGTTTAGGAGATTTTTTGTATTAAACAAACACCAGAAATCAGGTGTGCTTTCCCTGGTTTCAGGTTTTATTATTGGAAACTCACAGCTTGGCTAACCACCTGGTACTAGTAGTCTTGGCAGATTCCAATTACCAGGGTAACACTTGAATCTAGTGATCAATCTCTATAAGAGGTGATTATGAACTCTGATTATTTTTTCCTTATTAAAGCATAGGTGTTCTCACCAATTAAAATGTGATCTTCAGCTTGAAGAAACAATTTTCTTATTCACTAGGAAATGGTGCAGTTAAAATGTATCTGCAGGGCTCTATGCTTTAGGACCAACACACACCACGAATCTGAATCTGAAAAGTGATTTTTGCAGCATCAAACGACTAAATGCAGTGCTCTTTTCGCCAAATCGGCGAGAAGCAGCTGTGCTAGTCACGGATACAGGCACAAGCTGCAGAGGAACATAATCAATGGCAGGGCTGGTCCAGCTCACTTTCCCATGCTGCTGCCGCCAATTATTTGTCACCAATGTCAGACTAGGTTTACCAGGTTGCTTTTGAAGAACTTGTATCCTACAAGTCAAAGGAAGGGATGTTGGATCTTGCTCTTGGATTTCAGTAAGGTAAAAAGAGATTTGATGTATCTGTTCAAACCACAGAGCTCTCCACACAATGGCATTTTACTCTGAAATATAACATGTCTTGGACAGATGTCAGAACTCCTAGTTAGCATATACATAGTCTCAAAGGAGCTATCAAATTTACTGAAACCAAATCAGGACACAACAGAGCTCACTTTGTTTCATTTCCCAGGTTCTAACCAATTTAATGTTCCCTTCACATCCGCAGGTCTTGTCTATGACAAAAACATTGTTCAAGGTTTTCCCTCCATTCCCCAGACTAGTTCCACTCAACCAGCAATTCTGGTAACCCTAGTATAGACAGGCTGCTGCAGCTGTTTCAAGCCCCAATAGGTGGTAGTGGCCAAAGATCTGTAGTAGATATACTAAACTTTTAATAGCTAGAGGTAAACAAATGCTCAAATTATTTGAGGTCATCAGACCACTTTGTACCACAAATACTAATAACCTTAAGTTACTACTAACCCAATGAAGAACAAGGTTAATGGATTTTAAGGCCAGAAGAGATCCATACAATCATCTGGTCTGACCTCCTGCATAACAGAGGCCAAAGATTTTCACCCAGTGACTCCTGTATCAAGCTTCTGGTTGAAATTTAGCACAACATTGTATCTTGATTTAAAGACCTCATGTGATGGAGAATCTAATACATCCTTTGATAGGTAGTTTCAATGCTTAATTGCCCTTCCTGCTGAAAATGGGTGCTTTATTTCCGATTTCAATTTGTCCAACTTCAACTTCTAGCCATTGCCAACTTTGTTATGCCTTTGTATGCTAGATTAAACAGCCCTCTATGATCAGGGATCTTCTCCTGTGCAGGTACTCAGACTGTGCTCCAGTTACCTCTTAACCTCTCTTTGATAATCTAAATAGACTGAGCTTCTTAAACCTCTCACAGGAAGGCAGGTTCTTAATAACTTGCATCATTCTTGTGACTCTTCTGAGCCCTTTCCAATTTTCAATATCTTTTTACAAGTAGTGTGCACCTTACAACTATTCAGCAATGTCTTCTACTGACCTCACAAAATGATTATTATTCTGTAGATTTCATTCATTGTATCTTATTCCAGTATTCCAATTTAATCAGAAAATAATGCTAAGAAACAGCGAGGTCCATTTTTTTTATAGTGGTAACAGACCAACTCAGATGTAGGACAAATGTTCCCCTTAGCTCAATTTGTTCATCATGCAAAATAAAGAACTTCACAACAAAACCAGTAGCTGCCTCTCAGACTGTGAAGCCCAATCCATTTTCATTATTTACAAAGAGGAAAAAAACCCAAAGCAAAAAGACGACAAGAAGCAACTCCAGATTTTTCAGTGAGCTTTTAAAGTACATTATTTAAAGACACTACTACTAAAGCAGATCTTTCTATTCAAGCATTTTTCTTTAACATATGCTATGAAGTCTCAAGCTATGACAGTCTAAGTTACAGCTGTCTCAAAGAACAAACTGCTTGTTCTGATGAGTCTGACGAAAGGCTGATTACAATTATAAGAGAAAGTGTGGGTTTCCAGAAGCTTAACATATCAGTTTCTAAACCCAAACAGTATTTAGAGTGCATGCATCACTACATACATTAGAAAACTTCAGGTAATATGCATGCATGCATTCATTTGCTTATTCTCCAATCTAGAAACAAAATGTTAACAACAATAGATATAGGGATACACGATACACATTGAAGGACAGAAATGAATTCTACAATTACACATTATAAGAGTTCAGATACTGCTATTTTCATCCCATGCTAATCTTGTCCTTAGTTACAAATTTCTTTTGAGAACATACTAGAACAGTGGTGCCCAACACACTAGCCACATGTGGCTATTTGGCCATGCGAGTGTGGCTGCTTGGCTTGAACAATGTGGCTATTTAGCTGGTTGAATATGGCTAGTGGCTACTGCTTCAGAATTGGCTGGACACAACAGTATTAGAATCATAAAGCAGACTAAATTCTGGGTCTATAACCATGCCAGACTTAGCAGTTTTGATATTTCATGGGTAAAGAGATTAAGGTTATCAAATACGTTCAACTTCCTACTGCAGCACTCCCAACTACTCCAGTATGGAGGGGTTTGGCTCAAGAGAACTGTGCTGAAGTTTCTTCATTGTGAACAAATCTGCACAGGAGTCTAGGAAAGCAAGTCAACCTTCATTTGAACTTAGGTGTTCAGAGGGAAAAGCTACTGATCTTACCACTGAGGTGGCCAACCTTGATTCATCTTATAGTTAACCTTCGAAGAGGTTAATGCAATGTAAAGAAGAACAGAAATGTTTTCTTCCCACTGAATTTTTATTTGTTGATTTTTTTTTATGTTAAAAATGTAAGTCAATTCTTCCCTTTTTTTGCTGGAGTTCTTTCTTGGAGAACTCACATGTGGACTGGAATCTCTCTCAAGTTCAGCTCCTATGCAAATAGGTGAGAAGAAATGCTGAAGAAAACATTCCCACCCACCAAACGATTGATTCAGAAATTTGAGTTGTTGGACCAAAAAAAAAAAAAAAAATTGTTTTTTTCAAAAGTCTGAATCATCTTCTGCTCATTTGATCAGGGTTCACTGGCACAAGATTTCTGGATGTTACAATCTGACTGGTTTTGCTGTCACTAATGGATCTACAGGGCAGGGACCCATGTCATCCTCCATGTCTGCAGAGTATACTGCACAATAGGACCTTGACCAGCACTCTGTGTGCTACACCTTAATACAAACAACTGACAACAACAAAAAATAATGCCAGCAAATAAAATTCATCTAGACAAAACATCAATTTCTAAATGTAAAATGATGGAAACAGAACCCTTTCCTTGCACGTGCCCCTACCCCATCTATTTTTGAATATGTTCCAGGCCTTTTTTATACAAGCAAAAAAGGGCAAAGCACCACATTTTTTCAGATCATTTTTAAAGTCTCTTGAGCTTCTTCTTCCTCCTCCTCTTTGCATTTCATGACTATAAAATATCAGCTTTGCCGTTGAATGACCAGCAAACAGAACAGAAATGTAGTTTAGAACAAAGGGGAATCTCCTATTATAAGCATATACATTTTATTTTTAGTAGGTTACGTGACCAAAAACTTTGACAAAATGTACAGTCACTGTACAATATATAATTGCACCTAACACACATTTCCCTTAGGGTCCATAAGCCAGTAGGAGCAAAAGCAGGGGTGGGAAGCCATTTGCCTCTCAGCAATCTGTTCACAATGGAGTTAAATGCTGTGAAATCTATAAAGGGTATGGAAATGTAGGGCTTTATGCATGTCAGCACTGTCATAGTCACAGCAGCAGGAAGTAGCAAGGGAGGAGGAATCCATTAGCAATTCCCACAGTTATGTTCAACCATATTATACATATCCCCAGCTAATTAATCTGTTAAAACAGAGTATCAATATGTGTTCACTTGGAATATGCTCATAAAAATATAAATAATTGCAACCAAATCATGCTACAAATCAGACCCACCAATTCTTAGATGTAAAGTTAAGTGCTATGGTGAATGTGCAAGCATCTAGCAAAGTAATTTCATATCACGTGGTCCGAAAGCTTTATTAGGTGCCCAAAAAATGTAGCAGTACTGAACCACTTCTCATCTTCACTCTAAATATTTTTCTTAAAAAGACTGAATGCCCCAATTTCAGTTATTAGAACAGTAAAGAAAAAAAGAGAGACACAAGCCAAAACAAAACCTAGAGAAAGTAATGTTTCTCTCCGATCCTCTGATAACACTAACTGGAAATTCCTCAAATCCAAATACACACCTTTTGGCAGCACATCCCAAAATGTTAAAAGTCTCCAGGCTTTCACAACCAGTTTACTTTCATCCACAAAGAAAAGTATGCGGATGGCTTCCTTGAATGGCAACTCTAGAGTTCAGTTTCCTAAATCCACCCCCTTTTCACTGTGTAAACATTCAACAAAGAAATGTGTGTTCTGTGCAGAGGGCTGAGCTATTACATTAGCTAGTAATGCAGACTGGTGCAAGGCTCAGGAAGACAAACATCCTTCTACTATCTCCAGAAGTAGAAATCTCCTTTTCAACATATGTTACTGATCTCTCATATGACAGGGTATGAAATTTAGGTAAAGTGTTTTGCAGAGAGCCTCATTCATTTTATTATATTCATTCTGAGGAATATACCTCAAGGATCTGGTTCTGTCACCTTTATTCACCCTGAGTTGCACATTACTCCACAAGTAGGCCCACTGACTTTCATCCCCAGGTCTGGCAGCTGACAAAACACTGTACCTGGGACTTTTCCTTCCTATATATAGTATTTTAACGAAGTTATCACCAACTTGGCCATTGCCAGTTATTTTTCAAGGTAACTTATGCTGCATATTGTTTTATAACAGATGGAAACAAAAACTTGGGCTCTGCAAATGAACAGCCAATCCGTAGTTGAAATGAAAGCTTTCCTAAAAGCACGGAAGGTTATCATTCTGTAGCATATATTTATAAGAGCCAGTCTTGCAACATGCAGGTCTTTTCCCTCTGTGATCTTGCTTCATTGCTCTTCTTTCCTCCTATCTATCTAATCATCCTTATAGAAATACCTTGTCCAGTTTGTTACAATCACAACAGGAGATGTCAGATTTCTCCATTGGACTGGTCTCAAAATATCTGTTCCATCCCAAACTATCACTATGTTAATCCTCCCGGTAATTTTTTTTCTTGAAGTACAGAATGGAATTGTTTCTCAGAAGATTAACTTAACTGATGTAGTACCAGCAGATTGAAGTGCAATATTTGTTTTTCTTTTCAGGTTGGGCGGAGCTTTAGCCCTCACTTATAGTCATGACTGCTTTGCCTCCATATTTGTATAGGGGTTAAAAATGACAACTTTAATTCTCAGCTTCACTATGGAAATATGTAAGTTCCTACTTTTCCAACCTCCGTTTTCCTTGTTGAACAAATATTTCCTTTTGGTTTTTGTTTTGTTTTAAAATCAATCCCAGTAATATCACGCATAATTAAGGCAATGAAAGGTACTGTTCTATTTGATTTTCATTCTTTTAGATCTCTATTTTTTGATAGATAAAATAATATAGGTTGATTTTAATGAGGAGTCTGGTGTGTGGTTTCTTCTGTCCATTGTACAGTAAATAGCTGCTTTTATGAGCTCATGTTTTTTCCTCAATTTAAGTTACTCTGAGGGATTCGACTTTTGCCTATAACATTAGGGGCTTTTATATGGCAGAGACAATGGGGGTTACCTCGTTGAGTATGGAACATTCCAAGTATTCACACAATATCACTTCCTTTGGCTTTCTGTATCTTCCCTATGGCGAACAATTCCTTCAAGAATTATGATGAAATTACTTTCTTAAAACAGATACATGGAGCTCTCTACTCCTTTGCTTGGTAATGGTGTCTTCAATAAGATTCCTAGGTTCACACTTGCACAGTCCATGATATAAATACTAACAGCCTATCCAGAAAGGAAAATAGGTCAGCTATTTTTTCTATGAGAGGATACAGCCAAGGCACCATCCTGGTCTCCAATGACTAAGGGGTGTGTGTGTGTCTGTGTGTGTCACTGATTCATAGGACTGCCAACTTTTAAGTCGCACAAAACCGAACACCCTTGCCCCTGCCCTGTCCATTCTCTAAAGCCCTGCAGCCCGCTCACTCTATTCTCCTCCCTATATCGATCACTCTTCTCACCCTCCCTCCCGCCCTCTCTCATTTTCACTGGGCTGGCTCAGGGGGCTTGGGTATGAGAGGGGGTGAGGAGTCCAGCTGGGGGTGTGGGCTCCAGAGTGGGGCAAGGACTCCAACGTGAGGCCAGGGATGAGGGATTAGGAATGCAGGAGGGAGCTCTGGGCTGGGACTGAGGGGTTCAGAGGGCAGGAGGGGGATCAGGGCTGGGACAGGGGGTCGGGACATGGGAGGGGATCAGGGTGCAGGCTCCAAGGGAGGCTAATCTCAAGCAGCTCCTGAAAGCAGTGGCATGACCCTCACCAGCTCCTACACTGAGGCGCAGCCAGGCGGCTGTGCCGTGTGTGCTGTCCTATCCACAGATGCTGCCCCTTCAGCTCCCCTTGGCCGTGGTTCCCAGTCAATGGGGGCTGTGCCGGCAGTGCTTGCAGTGGGAGCAGCGTGCTGAACCCCTACACATACAAGCTGGAGGGGCGGGCGGGATATGTCAGCTGCTTCCTACGAGCCACAAAACACAGTGGCTAGCAGGAAGTCTAACAGACCCACTGCACGGTACTGCTAACCGGACACTCAACAGCCTAGTCAGCGGTGCTGAGCAGAGCCACTAGGATCCCTTTTTGACCATGTGTTCCAGTTTAAAACCAGACACCTGGTCACCCTAAGATCCACCATGTAGATTAACTCATCTATGCCATACTTACAGATGACACGTTACCACTAGTAAACATTCTGCTGGAAGAGACAGATAGTGGTCAGACAGCTGGAGAGGCCTACTATTCACAATTCATTTTCAAGCCTGCTTTACATAGTTTTCTCTTAACTACTTATGTTCCCTGTGAATGTACGATGCACTTCCATGTAGAGAAAACTGCATAGTCCTCTACAGACAAGCTGTGCACCCCATAAACACTGGGTAATTATTAAAAGAAAAAAAAAAACACATGATTTTCTTAAGCCATTCGAGGAGCATGACCTGTGAGACTGGAGGCTTGTCAGAAGGGTAACAAATACTCATTAAGTTAGCATTATGCAACCAGCCCAACTTTATGAATGACAACAATAATGGGGTTAGAGTGACCCTACGTCATTTTCCATATCTGCATTCAACATGCAGCCTCACAGGAACAATAAAGGCTTAAAAAAAGTAAAATGAGTTTAAACAACCCAAGTAACAAACAATGTTGAATGAGTTGCACTGCACTCTAGAGTTTCCATAATATTTTATTATTCCTACATAATGTTAGTGTGTGGGGCAAAACCATAGCAAATGTGCTGAAATGGAATTTCGATACTTTTTATATAGCACGTCCTGCACTGGATTGTCTAACAGGGGTCTCTGATTGAGGAAGGAGATCTTGCAGTTAAGGCATAAGGTGGAGAGTCATAAAATCTAAGTTCTTTTCATCACAGACTTCCTTACTCAACTAGATGAATCTAGCCATACTTCAGTTTGCCTGTCTTTAAAATGGGGATAACTGCACTTATGCACTGGGATCTTATAAAGTTAAATTAACTGATATCAGTAAATGTGCTGAGATCCTTGGATGGAAAAAGTTGCTATAAAAATGAAACATATTGGCTGAATCTAGCAGCACAACACTAGCGCTTCCATTTCCAGCCTACATTCCCAAACAGAGTGAACCCCAGCATGGAAGGACTCCACAGAAGGGATAATGAAGGATTCTCAATGTAGGCCAGGGTGAACAATATGCTGCACCTCAGCCAGCACAGGCCCACTATTCTGGAAAGAGAAAGGACAATCCAGAGGTTGGTGAACCTGCTGAACATGTCTCAGGAGATTTTTAGTTTTAAAGGACTCAGATAATTTGGTGCACGCTAACACCGACAGGTTTTTCACTCTCTTTTTAGTGTCTTTTGGTGAAATATGCCCAGGTTCTCTCAAAAGACACAAAGCACCACGGGGAAGCACATGAGCATCAAGAGATGTATACTGGCCCAACTACAGTAATTGAAATGTATATGGGCTTCTATTAATGCCAGAATAAAACTTCAACCCATTATCTATTTTAAAGAGATAAATATTTTAAATAAAATGGTCACTGAAGTTATTCCACTTTTAGCAAGACTAATATAAAAATGAAAAAGGGGGAAAAAAGATACAACCTAGAATGCAACCTCAGGCTAACCAATATTTTGCTAACACTGGCCACTGAATTAGGTGGTAAATGCTAGCTGTCCAAGTTTAGACCTTACTAAGGACACTTGCAAGGGGTTAAATTCTAGTCTCAAATGCACATTGGGGCTCCCACCGAGTCAGATATGGATATTTTTGTAAGGACACAATAAATCCCTACCTATTTATTACAAAAGAAGGGGGAAGAGAAGAGCTGCTGCATTGTGTACAGTAGTTTCTTCAGTTTTTCACACTGTGCTAGGAGGAATGTTGCATGGGGCTGAGAAGTACAACATCAGACTATGTCTTGCAAACAGGAAAAAAAATAACCAGCAGTCTGACAGTTTATCAAGGAAAGGCTGGAGGGCATAATTTCTCACTGAAGTTCTATTATTTTATCCTCGGGGTGAGCAATCCTTTCCCTTCAAAGCTAATCACTGCAGTCTGAGTGTGCGCCTCTCATTGTGCCCTTTAAAAATGGGGTTTTGCTGCAAAAATTCAGATGCATCTTTAATAGATGATATTTTAAGGCACAATCAGAGGGCCCTGGCTTTGCCAAATACTAGCCAGAATTTCACACTAAGAACTATTGGCCTGCCAAGATGTCAATAGTGTTAAGCTATTTTAATTGGCATAGACTTGCCTTCACAAATACGATTGTGTTCAGAAAGCCACTTATTATTCCACACATCCTCTTACATTTCTGCACTCAAAGCTTTAACAGTAAAACAAATGGAGTGAATTACATACAAATTAAGTATTTACTCAATTTTCACTGTAGGCTGGCCCATCCATATCTATTACCAGTTAATGCTGAGCAGCTTCATAGGATGTTCTCCAATCAATAAACATGCCAGATGTATCTGTCAACCTCCTACCTTGGCTCCATCCACACTGATAATCCGATAGCTGTTTCTTGTGCTGTCATAGAAGTAGGAAACAGTTACAGCCTGCTTGCTTGCAGGAACCCAGTTCTTCTTGGTGCTGGGGTCAATTTGGAAGACATGTGCTCTGGTGGTGAAGATGGGCTGTTCTCTGGAATAGGGAGGGACAGGAGAAATGGATGCATGAGTTTGTGGAAGATGAAATGTTGCAGAAGTCCACTCTTGATCAACCATGTTGAAAACAGAAGTCCTGACCTCACAGTTCAAATGAGATAACTCTGGAATTCTAAATGGAAAAAAAAAGACTGCACTAAAATTACTATCTGAATCAGCACTCGTGTTCTATGCCTATTCTTAGCCTTACAGTGTGACATTTAGCTCCCTGAACTTACTGACCTTGATCCTTTCTTGTGCCACTAGTACAAATGCAATTTTAGTTCCCATGTTCCTATAACTGGACACTATTAAAAACATCAGCACCTTTTTCTGCAAATTAGCACATCATTTCACTTAAATTACACTGACACGTCTTTGTCAAATTGATCTGCTTTTTCTAAAAACACATGACTTTCTTTCCTCATACCACTCAGCTATATGAATCATTACTTCAACTCACTGTCTATTCTCCTTAGAATGTTATCAAACCAAGTGCCCAATATCACTATTTACATACTAAAATCTCAGCCCTTTGATTTGTTCTGTTCTAGAGATGTGCATGAAAATGTCATAAGACACAAAAATAGCCAACCACAATGAAAAAAATATATATTACATTTCAATTCAAAAAGCTGGATCTATGGGTGATGTATCTGGTGTACCACTCCACAACTTCATTTCCTAACTATAACACTGTTAGTTTTACCCAACACACAGTACAGGTTGCTTTGTTTGAAAGGAGGACAGTAGTGTTGGAAGAACAGTATATGTGATACACAGGAAGCTATTTGGATTGAAGACTAAAAGGTGAGGCTTTATTAAGGGAATAGTGTCAGTAAATATTGTATTTCAAATTCAAATGTACCTTTCCATCCAAGTTAAATTTTAAATTGTAAAGCAAACTCAGCTGCATTTATATAATCTTTTATTCCTTGAGTCTGAACACTAACAGATTAATAGGTTATATAAAAAAACCTGGAAGAAAGATTTCCACAAGGAGACACAGCCCACTATACTAAAAGTAGAACTATAGCTGCCACTGTGAGAGATGTAGGAGGAGTTAACAACACTGACTACACAATGAGCAAAAACTTAAAAAACAACAAATAGTCTAGGAGCACTTTAAAGACTAACAAAACATGTACTGGTACCATGAGCTTTCATGAGCACAGCCCCTCCTACTGCTTCAGCTACCTTTCTATATTTTTAGTGCACTAGCGCCATCAGAACTAGGGTGTGTGTCCTTGGGTTGGAAATTACACCTCCAGCTCAAAGTGTAGACCTATCTCTAGGCTGTAAGATCTCCAGGACAGGCACTTTCTGCTCTGTTTGAACAATCTGGCTGTACATGTAATGACACTGGGCAAATCTGATCCTCTGTTGTAGAATTAACTTGGCAAAGATGGTTTGCTGATGAAAAGACCAATGAGGCCCCAAAAATGGGGAGGGGGGGGTGAAGAGAGTACAGATTCAGTAGTAATGTTTTATCCTTGTAAGACATAGGCAAAGTTTTCAATTTTTTAGGAGTTGTCGAGGAAGTAACTGGATGGATGGCTGTGCCAAATTCAATAAATTTAATACTCATGAGGAAGACACTTCAAATAAAATGGAACTCTCTCATTATGTCAGTGAAGGATTATAATTTATTCCAGTTATTTCTTATCAGTAGCTCTGTGAGACTAATGTTATATGCAGTCCTAGACGTGTGAATTTGGCTCTCATTTCATATGCTAATGTTTGTGCAGTGCTTAGTGAGAAAAAGGGGATATTTCTCTGTACTATACATAGCTTACTTCAACCATAAAATACTCAAGTTCAGAGGCCTAAAGCCTACTCAGTTGTCAGGGTTTTATTATGCAAATACAAGCGTGTCTATTCTCTGCCATGCCAATAATCACCTTCATAAAAACATGTCAGAATATCACCTGAGTAAGCAGCTAGGTTTTATCTACAATACAGGAAGTCAGAAATTTCCCCTTTAAAATACTGCTTTTTGACTCTTCAAAAATATTAAAAATAGCTCAGCAGACAGGGAAAAATATTCTCCCCTTTGCCTGGCTCTGTATTTTTTGTAGGCATCACAAACATAACACTGTCACCTTTAGTCTGCACATTGACAGCTCCAGTATCTCTACTGCTGCTGTTGGTCATTTTGCCATTCTTACCTAGCGCTATTCAGAAATCTCTGGGGAGTAATCAGACTAGTAACAATTGTGTTGCAGGTTGAGAAAGCCTAGAGCAGACGAACAGATACTGGAGTTGTTTACTGATAAGGTAAATAGCCAAAACAGAGGGTCATAGCCCCAGTCATCTACAGTATTCAGGTACCTGGGAATTTGGGGGGGAGGAGGGGGAAAGCCTAGAGAGAAAGATCCTTCCCTGGTGCCTATGGTGCTGTGTGTGTGCCGGCGGAAGGGAGCATTCCAGTCATTTAAAAACACTTACCTTCTGGTATCTACAAAAATAACATGGAGTGGCCAAAAAATGTTTAGGGGCAGCAACCTGGTAGAAATCCCAGCAGCTGGGGTGATGAGTAAGGTCTTACCTTTTCAAGTAGCACTGACTTCTGAACACTGGGACCCTCACTGAAGTTTAGGTCTCTGTATATTAAGATGCTCCATGCACTCCATGGAAGAGGGTGTGTATGCAACATGAAGTCAGGGCGGAAGGTGTGTAAGAAGGTGGATGTTGGGTGTGTAGGGAGGAACAGATTGATTGGCCAATTTAGAAAACAGGATTAGGAAAGATACTGAGGAAAGACTTGGACCATACAGAAATAAAGAGTAGATAAGTAGAATCCTGCAAATCCACAGATATCTGCAGGTATCCGCATACACAGATATGGATGCAGATATCTTCAGCTCATTTTTCAGATGCAGATGTGGATACCAATTTGTATCTAGAACCCTGCAAATTTGCAGATATCTGCTTTATAGCTTGGGGTGTGGATAGCTCATTTTTGTGAATAAAAATGTAGATGCGGATACAAAATTTTGTATCCTTGTAGGACTTTATACATAAGAATGTCCATGCTGTCTTAGACCAATGATCCATCTAATCTCATATCCTGTCTCCAACAGAGCTTCAGGGAGAACATACAAAACAGGGCAGTTCTGGAGTGATCCAACCCTAGCTTCTACCTCCAGCTTCTTGCAGAGTTTAAGAGCTGCCTTGGGAAAGGGGTTGCATGCTGACCTTCTTTGCTAATTTCTGATAATGTCCTCCAGGTATATAACTACATCTTTGGTGAACCCAAATTTACTTTTAGCCTTCACAGTATCCCAAAGCAATGAGTTCCACATGTCGATTGTGTGTTGCATAAAAAAGTACTTCCTCTTAGTCTGTGTTAAACCTGCTGCCTATTAATTTCATCAGGTGACCCTTGAATTTTATTATGTGGATAAAGCATACAATGAAAGAAAAGGGAAAAAGAGGAGATATAGACGTGCAAGGACTGATTTGCACTTCCACAAGAGCCAAATTCTGCTCTCTCAACTTTTGAAACTGTGTCATGGACATAAGGGAATAATTCAATCCCATTACAAATTAAGGTCTTGAAGATTTTTCATGCATAGATAATATGTATTAGACACATTTCATGTGCAAGTGCCTTGCAACTAACACAGAATTTTAATATGCAAAACCAAGATCTGTCTTATTTAAACATACTGTAGTTTGTATTTGGTACACCATATAGAGCCACGATTTTACCAAACACCTGACTGGAGTGAAATGTAGTTATTTTATGTGCCCTACAAAATGTCTACAACAGCACAGTATAGCATTGGCACTCACTACTACGTGGTATGAGGAAGACAAGTCTCAGAGGCTACGTCTACACTACAGCAGAAAGTCAACTTAAGGTATGCACTTCCAGCTATGTTATTCATGTAGCTGGACATACCTTAAATCAAATTACCATGGAGTCTACACTATGGTTAGAGAGATCAACAGGAGAAACTCTCCCACTGACTTCCCTTTTTCTTCTCATCCAGGGTAGAGTAACAGGGTCGATTGGAGAGCGATCTGCAATCAGTTTGGCAGATCTTCACTAGGGATGTAAACAAGTAGTTGACTATACAGTTAACTGATAAGCCTAGATTTATTCAGTTAATCTAGTCGACTACTCACATTCCCCCCTCCCAACTTGCTGCTTCTGTATCAGAGGCATCAAGTGGGGGGGAAAGCAGGAGCCAGTGCTGGAGGGAGCTGCCTTGTCCCCCCATGCTGCTGCCTCTATTAGAGGTAGCAGTGGGGGGAGGGAGGGGAGGCTGCTGAAAAGCAGCTTCTACCTGCAGCAGGCCCAGGCTCGCCGTGGACAGAGGCTGCTCCACATCCCACAGATAGTGGCTGCTACCACCCCACACTTCTGCCTCTGGGGCAGCAGGCAGCCGGTCTGCACAGGGAGCTGGTTTTTAAACCGGCTCCCTTCACAGACCGCTCCCACCTGGCATCCCGCGCTGCTGCCTCCAATACAGAGGCAGCAGTGCAGAGTGGCAGGGGGCTCCCTGAGAATGGACCCAGAGCACACTGGCTGTCAGACTTGCCCCCAGGGAGTACAGAATAGTCAAGTAACCAACAGGAATTCATGCAGTTACTCGACTATTCAATTAACCGATATCTAACATCCCTAGTCTTCACTAGACCTGCTGAATTATCATGGGTATATTGATCTCAGAGCGTCAATCACTGCAATAGTGTAGATATAGGCTAAGATGTGATTTAGTGTTGATTTGGCATCTTGGGCTCCTGATTGTTAAAAATGGAATGTGTCTGTTAAACCAAGATGTGGCATCCCTCCAAACTCCAGCAGGGGCTGTTGACATCTGAAAGCATAGGAAAACCCCGAGTCATACAGCTCTTTTCAATGGGGCTTTACCCTTTCCTTCTGATGCTCTCCTTTTTGTCTCACTTCAAGGTTTGCTCAGATCACTGGCAGGAGGGAAGGGAAAAAAAGCCAGACACAATCCACCTATCCTGCTCTATCACAATCACCTCAGCCAAACTTATTTCCATATCAAAGTGACAGAGTTTTCATTTCACAAGACAGATCCCTATTAATAAGTAGTGAAAACACAATACTCAGGTCCAGTCGGAGGACTACCAGACACAAAAAGCTACACCATATCTTCACTCTCTCACCAGTTTAATTTTGCACAGCTTTAAGAGTTTTCGATTCCAACACCACTACACCTTTATTATGTGTAAATTATTAAATACACTCACTAAAGACTAAATATGCTAGGTCACTCACTTTCAAATTTCAATTTCCGAAGCGCACATTGTAATTTAAATTAACCCTCATATAGCCCCAAGATAAAAACAACTTCTTGTTGCTGTTTTTTAATATTGCACTGTTGGATGTCTTAAAAAAAGGTCTTTGTCCATATTCCATGAAATCTGATAAGTGTGCTTACTGCACATTTTGTTTACTTATAAGCAAAGTGGCATATACTGTACAAATACACAGCGATGGAACAAACACTCCATTCATGTACACTGCATATTTGGAACAACATAAGCATAGGCAAAATAATGGCATTCAGAACAAGGTTAAAATGTAACTGAACATACTCCAGGAAATTATGAACACTGTGGAAGCAGAATCTGATGAGATCAATAAATTACCAAATCTGTGTTAAATAATTGCTATTTTTCAAATACTTTCTGGACACAGATTTGACCATTACTCTAGCCTCAGTCCAGTTTTGAAGAAAGAAAGAATCCCAAAGATGGCTTTGTTTGCAATCAAATAAAACAAAACATTTGTGAATACTGTAGAGGAATAACGCAACAATTCATGATAAATCGCTCTGCCAGGAGAGTAGGCATTCTTGTGTGACAGATATCTATGATCACTGTAACTGTATCCTTTGTTCATGAACTATAAATGAAGAAATAAGTGCAAAAATAGTGTGTGTGTATTGGTTGGGGGATTCTATAGTCACGGATCATTTATTTCATTATCAGGACTGGTTCTGTTTCCTTTCAGAAGAGTTAAATAAAAATTTCAATATGAGCAACAGCATCGTCATCTCTCATGATTCTATAGAGTCCTGTGATATTTGGTGTATTTCTTATAGCCCCTGTACATGAAATAATCTCATTATGTACAAATGTCCATTTTAATTAAAAAGTACATTCCAGCTATCACAGTCAGGGAGAAAAGCCTGAGGAACCCAAATGTTAAAACCTAAAAAATTTTTTTAAAAAAGACAACAAAAAGATGGTAAAATTTTAAGAGTCTCCTGAACTTAAATGGTTCGGGTGGGTAAGACCACAAGAATGGCCTGTTGTCCACTCGCAGTTTCTGGTAGTCAAAGGTTTAGGAACACCCATAAGAATGGTCATATTGGGTCTGACCAAAGGTCCATCTAGCCCAGTATCCTGTCTGCTGATCGCGGCCAATACCAGATGCCCCAAAGGGAGGGAACACAACAGCCAATCATCACATGATCCCTCTCCTGTCATCCATTTCCAGGCAAACAGAGGCTAGGGACACCATTCCTGCCCATCCTGGCTAATAGCCATTGATGGACCTAACCTCCATTAATCTATCTAGCTCTTTTTGGAACCCTGTTAAAGTCCTGGTCTTCACAACATCCTCTGGCAAGGAGTTCCACAGGTGGACTCTGCGCTGAGTGAAGAAAAACTTCCTTTTGTTTGTTTTAAACCTGCTACCTATTAATTTCAATTTCATTTGGTAATCCCTACCTAGTTCTTATGTTATGAGAACAAGTAAATAATTTTTCCTTATTCACTTTTTCTATACCAGTCATGATTTTATAGACCTCTATCATATCCTCCCTTAGTCTCCTCTTTTCTAAGATTAAAAGTCCAAGTCTCTTTAATCTCTTTTCACATGGGACCCATTCCAAACCCCTAATCATTTTTGTTGCCCTTTTCTGAATCTTTTCCAGGGCCAATATATCTTTTTTGAGATGAGGCAAACACATCTGTATGCAGTATTCAAGATGTAGGCATACCATAGCTTTATATAGAGGCAATAAGATATTCTCTGTCTTATTCTCTATCCTTTTAAAAAAATTATTCCTAATATTCTATTTACTTTTTTGACTGCCGCTGCACATTGAGTGGACATTTTCAGAGAACTATCTATCCACAATGACTCCAAGATCTCTCTCGAGTAATTATAGCTAAATTAGTCCCCATCATATTGTATGTATAGTTGGGATTATTTTTTCCAATGTGCATTACTTTACATTTAAAAACAAACTTAATTTGCCATTTTGTTGCCCAATCACTTAGTTTTGTGAGATCTTTTTGAAGCTCTTCACAGTCTGCTAAGGTCTTAAAATCTTAAGCAGGTTAGTATCATCTGCAAATTCTGCCACCTCACAGTTCACCCCTTTCTCCAGATCATTTATAAATAGGCTGGATAGGATTGTTCCCCATATGGACCCTTGGGGGGGGACACTAGTTACCTCTCTCCATTCTGAAAACTTACCACTTATTCCTACTCTTCATTTCCTGTCTTTTAAGCAGTTATCAATTCATGATAGAATCATAGGGCTGGAAGAGATCTCAGGAGGTCAGCAAGTCCAGCCCCCTGCCAAAGGTAGGACCAATCCCAACTAAATTAACCCAGCCAGGGCTTTGTCAAGCCGAGACTTAAACACCTCTAGGGATGGAGATTCCACCACCTCCTTAGGTAACCCATTCCAGTGCTTCACCACCCTCCTAGTGAAATAGTTTTTCCTAATATCCAACCTAGACCTCTCCCACTGTAACTTGAGACCATTGCTCCTTGTTCTGCCATCTGTCACTACTGTGAACAGCCTCTCTCCATCCTCTTTGGAACCTCCCTCCAGGAAGTTGAAGGCTGCTATCAAATCCCCCCTCACTCTTCTCTTCTGCAGACTAAACAAACCCGAATCCCTCAGTCCCTCCTCATAGGTCATGTGCTCCAGCCCCCTAATCATTTTGGTCGCCCTCCGCTTAACTCTCTCCAGTGTGTCCACATCCCTTCTATAGTGGGGGGCCCAGAACTGGACACAGTACTCCAGATGTGGCCTCACCAGAGCCGAATAAAGGGGAATAATCACTTCTCTGGATCTGCTGGCAATGCTCCTCCTAATGCATCCTAATATGCCATTAGCCTTCTTGGCTACAAGGGCACACTGTTGACTCTCATCCAGCTTCTCATCCACTGTAATCCCCAGGTCCTTTTCTGCTGAACTGCTACTTAGCCAGTCAGTCCCCAGCCTGTAACAGTGCTTGGGATTCTTCCATCTCAAGTGCAGGACTCCACACTTGTCCGTGTTGAACCTCATCAGATTTCTTTCGGCCCAATCCTTTAATCTGTCTAGGTCACTCTGGACCCTATCCCTGCCCTCCAGTGTATCTACCTCTCCCCCTAGCTTAGTGTCATCTGCAAACTTGCTCAGGGTGCAATCCATCCCCTCATCCAGGTCATTAATAAAGATGTTGAACAAAACCGGTCCTTGAACAGATCTTTGGGGTACACTGCTAGAAACCGACCGCCAACCTGACATCAAGCCGTTGATCATTACCTGTTGGGCCCAACAGTCTAGCCAGCTTTCTATCCATCTTACAGTCCATTTATCCAATCCATACTCCCTTAACATGCTGGCAAGAATATTGTGGGAGACCACATCAAAAGATTTGCTAAAGTCAAGGTATATCAAATCCACTGACTTTCCCATATCCACAGAGCCAGTTACCTCATCATAGAAGCTAATCAGGTTGGTCAGGCACGACTTGCCCTTCATGAATCCATGTTGACTATTCCTGATCACTTTCCCCTCTTCCGAGTGCTTCAAAATGGATTCCTTGAGGATCCCCTCCATTACTTTTCCAGGGACTGAGGTAAGGCTGACTGGTCTGTAGTTCCCTGGATTGTCCTCCTTCCCTTTTTTAAAGATGGGCACAACATTTGCCTTTTTCCAGTCATCCGGGATCTCCACAAGTTTTCAAAGATAATGGCCAAAGGCTCCGCAATGACATTTGCCAACTCCCTCAGTACCCTCGGATGCATTAAATCCGGACCCATGGATTTTTGCATGTTTAGCTTTTCTAAATAGTTCCTAACTTGTTCTTTCCCACCAAGAGCTGTCCACCTCCTTCCCATACTGCGTTGCCTTTAGTCTGGGAACTGACTTTGTCTGTGAAGACATAGGCAAAGAAAGCATTGAGTACTTCAGCTTTTCCCACATCATCTGTCACTAGGTTACCTCCCTCCTCCAGTAAGGGCCCCACACCCTCTCTGATCACCCTCTTATTGCTAACATCCCTATAGAAACCTTTCTTGTTACCCTTCACATCTCTTGCTAGCTGCAATTCCAATTGTGCTTTCACCTTCCTGATAACTCCCCTGCATTCTCAAGCAATATATTTATACTCCTCCCTAGTCATCTATCCAAGTTTCCACTTCTTGTAAGCTTCCTTTTTGTGTTTAAGCTCACCAGGGATTTCCCCGATAAGCCAATCTGGTCGCTTACCATATTTGCTTTTCTTGCTGTGCATCGGGATGGTTTCTTCCTGTGCCTTCAATAAGGCTTCTTTAAAATACTGCCAGCTCTCCTGGACTCCTTTCCCATTCATGTAAGCATCCCAGGGAATCCTGCCCATCAAGACCTTCCCTCTTATCCCATGACAACTTACTTACTTAAGAGCCTTTGGTAAGGGACTTGTCAAAGGCTTTCTGGAAATCTAAGTACACTACATTCACTGGTCCCCTTGTCCACATGTTTGTTGACCCCCTCAAAGAACTACAGTAGATTAAAAGCTTCAGAGGGGTAGCCGAATTAGTCTGTAACAGGAAAAACTTAAAAAACAACAAATTGTCCGGTAGCACTTTAGAGACTAACAAAACATGTAGATGGTATCATGAGCTTTTGTGGGCACAACCCACTACTTCAGATGGCTGGATTTCTAAGTGGATTAGTAAGGCATGATTTCCCTTTACAGAAACCATGTTGACTTTTTTCCCCAACAAATTATGTTCATCTATGTGTCTGACAATTTTATTCTTTATTATAGTTTCAACTAATTTGCCCAGTACTGATATTAGACTTATCAGTCTGTAATTGCCAGGATCACCTCTAGAGCCCTTTTTAAATATTGGCGTCACATCAGCTACCTTCTGTAACCAGCTGGACACGACCTCCCTCCCTCTTCTCCACTAGCGTCTAGCTGACTGAACACACTCCTCTGCTTCTCCTTCTTCCCTGACCTTGACTCTCTGAGTTACAATCTATGTAAAGGTCTTTTTTCTCGTTCTTGTACTCAAGGCCATGAGGCCCAATTTTGCCTGTAAACCATGTTGCTTATGTATATGTATGTAACCTGTGGAATGCGTGACGTATAAATGAGACATACCCAGTCAAAGGCAGTTTAGGATCCCTGACCTTTTAAGGCAAACAAAGACCCTGCAAGCAGATAAATTAACTGAGAAGCAGCCAGAAAATCTTTCACTCTCTCAGACAAAATGTAACATCACAGCAGAAACCTGGGACCAACCCAGAGAAAGTAAAACCTTCTGCAGATCCGAAAGAATCTCCCAAGTAGGGTTACCAGATGATTTCAAAAAAGTACCGGACACACTTGATCTCAGATGGGGGAGGGGGGGAGTGGGGCTGGTCAGGAGGTGGTCAGGGGGAGCGGGCCTGGCCAGGGGAGATCCGGGGGAGAGGGGGGGCGGGGGGGGACGGCTGGCATGAAGCAGGGCTCGCCGAGAGGGGGCTGAGGGGGAGCGGGGCTGGCCGGGGGAGATCGGGGAAAGGAACCAGCTGGCAGGGAGCAGGGCTGGCCGGGTCGGGGGGAGCAGGGCTGGCCAGGGGAGATGGGGGGGGGACCAGCTGGCAGGGAGCAGGGCAGGTAGGGAGGGAGCCAGGGAGAGCAGGGCTGGCCGGGGGATATCGGGGGGGGGGGGGGGGAAGAAGAGACAAGCTGGCGGGGAGCAGGGCTGGGCAGGAGAGGGTCTGGGGCGTGGGGCTGGCCAGGTGAGAGTGTGGGGGGGGGAGACCAGTGGGGGGGGGGGGAGACCAGCCAGTGGGAATCAGGGCTGGTCAGGAGGGGGTCAGGGGGAGCGGGGCTGGCTGGGTGAGAGTGTGGGGGGGGGAAAACCAGCCAGTGGGAAGCAGGGCTGGTCGGGAGGGGGTTGCGGGGAGCAGGGCTGGCAGGGAGCAGGGCTGGCGGGGGGGAAATCGGCCAGTGGGGAGCAGGGCTGGCTCAGGCGCACGCAGATCCCAGGGTGCTGCCCATCCCGCGTACAGTCCCGGCGGGGCACACAGGCGAGTCCGGCCCCAGGGGTTCCATCCCACCCCTGCCCCCACCCCTCTCCTCTCCACTGTGTAGTTGCGTACTGCCTGGCTGGTAGACACGCTCACGCACCGTGAGCATGTCTATCAGCCAGGCAGCATGCAACTACGTACTGATACTCATGATAGTAAAAAAAAACAATGAGAAAATACCGGACATATAAATATCCGGTATTTTCTAAAGTTGTTTCCTGGACAGAAAGCTCAAATAATGGACTGTTCCGTTCAAAACCAGACACCTGCCAACCCTACTCCCAAGGAACATCATGGTCGAGTCTACAAGAAGCTGATGCCTAGCCAGCACTCCAGCCACTTGCAAAATCAAAAGTAGTCTACACCACACTTGCAGCCTGCCTCCAAACTGCCAGCATATATCAGAGAGAGAGAGAGAGAGAGTCACATTACTCTTAAGAATCTGCACCAATAAACCCCAAAAGCAGTAGTGCTCCACCCACTCTTTGTCCGGGTTTGTTCCTCAGCAGGTCTGAGGAAGTGCAACATCTTCCAGTCATTAGGTACAGAAGCTGATTTAAAGGATAGGTTACAAACCACAGTTAATAGTTCCACAATTTCACATTTGGTTCTTTCAGAACTCTTAGGTGAATGCCATCTGGTCCCACTGACTTGCTACTGTTAAGTTTATGAATTTATTCCAAAATCTCCTCTGATGACACCTCAATCTGGGACAATTCCTCAGATTTGTCACCTAAAAAGAATGGCTCAGGTTTGGGAATCTCTCTAACATCCTCAGCCATGAAGAACAAAGGAAAAAAAATCATTTAGTTTATCCGCAATGACTTTATCATCTCTGAGTGCTCCTTTAGCACTCAGAGAGCACGGGGCTGTGTCCCCAGTGCCGGGCAAATGTGGGGAGGGCTCCACTCTGGGCCTCCAGAAAGGGGCAGGGCCCTGGGCAGAAGAGTCAGGGCTAGGAGCAACTACCCTCAGCACTGCCCAGGCCATGCTGTGCCTCCCCAAGTCAGCCTTCAACAACCCCTGGTCTGTGCAATGCAGGGGTCTGGGGGCAATTTAAAGGGTCCAGGGCTCCAGCTGCTGCTGCAGTAGCAGCGACAGCAGCCCGGAGCAGAGAGCCTTTTTAAATTACCAGGCCATAGGGCAATGGACCCCATTCCATCTCCCCACTGGCAGCCTTGTGTGTTCCTGACCATCTTGGCTAATAGCCATCAATGGATCTATCCTCCACAAACTTGTCCAACTCCTTTTTTAATCCAGTTATACTTTTGACTTTAACAATATCCCCAGTAACAAGTTCCAGAGATTGACTGCATTATATGACAGACTTCCTTATGTTTGTTTTAAACTGGCTGCCCATTCATTTTATTGTCTTATGTGAAAAGATAAATAAAACGTCCCTATACCATTCATGATTTTATTGACCTCTGTCATATCCCCCGTTAATCGTCTCTTATCTCTCATGAGGATGCTATTCCATACCTCTAGTCATTTTACTTGCCTTTCTGTGCTCCTTATCCAATTCTAATGTATCTTTTTTTGAGAGAGAGAGAGGGTGACCAGAACTGCATGCAATGTTCAAGACTGGGTGTACTATGGATTTATATAGTGGCGATATAATATTTTGTCTTGTATACCCCTTTCTTAATGCTAATCCTGAAATAATGTGAACTGTGGTTTTAGTCCATGCACAGAAGCTGAAAACCAAGTCCTGTTCCATCAGTTGATTACGTGTGGGGACAACAAACTACTGTACCCACAGGTAGTTGCAGTGACTTGCATGGTTGCAGGGAATCAACTTCAGGTTCAGGAATTAAGGTACCACGCCCTTGATCATGCAAACACTTATAGACAGTTTTGAGTAATTTTACATACACAAGCTCAATAAGGCCATCCAATGGGCTTCAACTGCAGCCTAAGACGTTTAGGCTGGACACTAGGAACAATTTTGAAATTGTCAGGGTGGCTAAACGCTGGAATAAATTCCTAGGGAGGTTGTGGAATCTCCATCACTGGAGATTGTTAAGAGCCAATTAGACAAACATCTATTAGGGATGAGCCAGATGCTGTTTGGTCCTGCAAAGAGTGCAGATGACTGGACTTGGTAATCTCTTGATGTCCCTTCCAGTTCTAGTATCCTATGATTCTCTGATTCACCTGGAGTAGGTTCGTTTGCCGCATCAGGGCTCAGGTTCATAAAATGCAAAGCATGTCTAAAAGAACATTTGGCAAAAGGTTTCCAGTCTAACGTTTCCTATGGATCAGATAGTTAGTCAACTTCTTACAGCAAGAAAATGTTCCCTTTAGTGGTCTCTAGTCACTTTCATTTTATCTGCACTGACACAGAAAACATTATATGGAGGTTCATGTTCTGCTATGAGCCAGACTTTTATAAGGCCTAGAGCTCAATCATGAACCAGATTCCCGTACCTGCTTATGGTCATGCTAAGAAGGGAAAAGCACACTTGCTAAATTTGTTAAAGACAGTCATCTTTTAACATAGAGCCCTGGTCTTTTGACTAAGAAAGCAATTTCTTAACTGCAGTAGAGAGGAATGTATATATTGAACCAACGACAAAGCAATGAGTAAGCAGCAGTTATTAATTCTGCAGTTGGGACATTTATGAAATGACAGTCTGAAGATGTACTAAAAACAAGATATATTTGGGTAAAAAGAAAAAGGCTAGTAACAGAAACTGCACACATTCTAAGAAATTAGGAGTATAATTGTGAGAAGCTGTAAACAGCGGGCAATCGGAACCAGTGTGTTGTATATGCCATCAGCTGCAAGCTTCAGTTCCACATACTTGGTAATGCATCTGCCTTGCACTGTGCACTATACTAATAATTAATAAATGCCAATCAAGCTTGGGCATCTGAGGTTTCTTTCAGTACTTCATGAGTTTGAACCTGCATTGGTAATACTCACTAGTATACCATCAGTCTAGTTTTGCATTATTTCAATTGCTAAATTATACTATTAAAGTATAATTTGCACTTGGTACAGAATTTGCACATCTCCAGAGAGCATGTAAGCTCAGGATTTTTGTAATATATTGCTTGCTGCTACAGGCCATCTACATGCACAGGTTACTTATATTTGCTGATAACCACAAAAGATTTGCAATGATACACCATAGCAAGTACTAGATAAAGAGGATTTTCTATGAAAAAAATTCAATAGTAATAAAGAGCCACCTGATACAATGTAAACCTTCATTGCTACTGCTGCTTTGTGCTTTGCAATGATTTCCTTTTGATAAATATGACATAATAAATTTGATATAAATAATTTACCGGATTCAAGTACTACTACCACTGACTTATTGATTGTATAACAAACACAAAGAACAAATCAACATCCATGTGTGTTGTGGCATCTGGAATGACATACATTTATGGCAACCTAATACGAAGCAAAATGACTAAAAAGAAAAATTGTGTTTGAACATTGTAAACACTTAGCTAACTGTGGACATACAGAACTCCCATGAGGTAATAAGATTCGCACATTGTTCCTCACATGGCAAAGTGACAGATGCAACAACTCCAGAAGCATCAGAAAAAAAAATAATTTCCCTCTGTGTGATATCTAGTGACTGCATTAAAGGGGCCCGGAAGCTAACAGCGTACATACCAGATAGTCATATGTATAGCCATAACCACAACAAATAAAATGAACACATACCACATTTCACAACCCACTTGGTCATTTTTTCTTCTGAGTAATGATTTCTGGCACCTGAATCAAAAATCAATTTTTCCATTTGCCATTCTGGCAAAACAGTTATTGTGCTGCTGAGGAGTCTTTTAAATAAAAGGCAGACTGCAAGAAACAACCATTTGCTGTGCTATGCTCAATATAAAACTATAAAAGCATTATGGAGTATTCAAGAAAAGTTATTTGCTTAAGAACATGTTTTAAATAGGGATCTCCTTTATTTTTCTGAAACAGAGTCCTGGATAGGCAAAGATTGCCACAGCATTACATGGGAGCCTACGGTGACTAAGACAATCCCAGAAATAACCTACTTTTCCAGAACCAATCTATTAAAAAGGAAAAAAACCAACAAATGGTCTGGTAGCACTTTATAGACTAACAAAACGTGTAGATGGTATCATGAGCTTTCATGGGCGCAGCCCACTTCTTCGGATGACCAGAGTTATGCGTTTAGGATGTGTACACTCAAAATAAATAGGAGAGGGGAAGGAGGGGGGGGGAGGGAAGAAAAAGGGACAGTCTCTGCAGGAAAGAATCAATGGACACAAATCAGATATACATAAAGGAAACATACAGAAACCTATTGGTGAACATTTCAGTCTTCCACATCACACTTTGAAAGATCTCCAAGTAGCTGTCTTGTCACAAACCAGTTCTACAAGCCAGATCCACAAGGAAGCATTGGAATTACAGTTCATCTGCAAATTCAATTCACATGCTAATGGACTCAACGGTGATGAAAGTTGGTTGGGACATTGCCAGTTTAACAGATTGAAGGTGCAAACAGCTCTCTGTGTAGTATCTTTCCTGACATGGGAGTCTATCCATTGACGTTGAGTCTTATCTGCTTCAGTTTAACTACCCAATCTTCAGATACTTACTGATGCTCTCTGTCTTCCACACCCTCCTTTTTTTTCCCTCCCCGCTCCCCTTCCCCTCTCCTATTTATTTTGGGTTTACATATCCTAAACCAGTGGTCTCCAACCTTTTCAAGCATGAGATCACTTTTTGAATTTAAAAGCAATCCAAGATCTACCTCAAATCCAAATACCCTTGCCCCACCTCCTCTGTGCCACGTCTTCCGAGGCCCCACCCCCACTCGCTCCATCCTCCCTCCCTTCACTCTCCCATCTTCCCTCACTTTCACCGGGCAGGGGCAGCAGGTTAGGGTGTAGGCTCTGGTCTTGGATTAAGGGATCTAGAGTGTGAGAGGGGCTCTGAGCTGGGCTTGGGGCAGGCAGTTGGGGTGGCAGAGGGGGTTCTAGGTGCAGGCTCTGGGAAGGTATTTGGATGCAGGAATGCTCGGGGCTGGGGCAGGGGTTTGGGGTGCAGGAGGGGGTTCATGGCTGGGCTAGAGTTTTGGGATGTGGACTCTGGATGGGCACTGTTTACCTCAGGTGGCTCCTGGGTGATGGTGCAGGAAGCTAAGGCAGGATCACTCCTGCCCTGGCCCTGCACCACTCCCAAATGCAGCCAGCAAACTCCATCCCAAGTCCTGTTGCTCCCCCTCTCTGCTTTGTGGAGATAGGATCCAGGGTGGGAGAGGGGACACTTTGACGTTAGTGACCCTCTTCCTTCCCTGCCCTGCACAGCAAGCCGGAGGCTCCCAGGGTGGGAGGAGGCAGCTCCAAGGCAAAGGGCAGGAGATGTGCAGCAGTAGGGGAGGGGCAGCTGAAGTGAGGACACTTGACCAAACCAGTTAGGATCCCCTGTCAGAGGCGCCAAGATCTACTGGTAGATCCTGATCTACTGGTTGGTGACCACTGTCCTAAACTCATAACTCTGGTCATCTGAAGAAGTGGGCTGTGCCCACGAAAGCTCATGATACCATTTACATGGTTTTTTTTAGTCTATAAAGTGCTACCAGACCATTTGTGTTTTTTTTCCTGTAACAGACTAACTCGGCTACCCCCTGAAGCTATTAAAAAGGAATATGTCAGAGCTATTCAAGCAGAAAGGTGCTACATTTAGAGATGGACACTACTCAGACTGGAAATACATCTACACTCCAACTGGGAGTGTCTCCCTCAGCCCGGCTAGACAGACGTAAGTTAGCTCTGCTTGACTAAGCATGCCAAAAATAGCAGTCTGAATGTTGTAGCTTGGGTAATGGCATGGGTTAGCCACCTGAATATGGATCTATAGCATCAGGTGGATTTGTACTCACTTACCTCATGTCACTACCTGAGCTGCTAGTTTTAGCATGCTATCTAGAACACACCAAGTGCATGTCAGGTGAGCCAGGCTGCAAGGCATGCTCCCAGATGTGGTGTAGATTTATCCTCTTCCACTAGCACTTTCAGGTATGTAAAAAAACCCATGCCCCATAGCTCCAATCTGCAAGCCTGATTACTGCTGTTTCTTCCTTTTACTTATTCTAATAAGATTAAGAAGGATATCGCTGGAGATATTTAAGAGTAGGTTAGATAAATGTCTATCAGGGATGGTCTAAACAGTACTGGGTCCTGCCATGAGGGCAGGGGACTGGACTCGATGACCTTGCAAGGTCCCTTCCAGTCCTAGTATTCTATGATTCATGCTTTAAGTTTTTACATGACCATTAAATGTTACTGTGAAAACTAGCACAGAAATAAAAACTAATGCTACCCTCCTCTTGCTATTCTCATGCAGAAGGTGAGAGATGAAAATCAAGCCTCCTTTCCCATTCTATGGCAGGATGTGCCAAGAAGAGACAGACAGCAAATTCAAACAGATTTACTTTTGAGGAAAAAACTGAAATTCACGCTAATGAAAGTGAGACTCTCTGAAATGATTAGCTCAGCAGATTGGTAACGGTATATTAAAACTTTTCACACCTAGGTCACCAGCTCATGTCAGTCCCTTCCCAGATGTAAAGGAAGGATATTAGGCCATCAGACAGTTGTTGGATGGTAAGTAAAATTAACTCAGAGTGGCTAGTGTACAGGTGTCCATGGCTCACACCCTCCCAATATTCCTCACCATAACTGACATGTGGGACAAGCTTATTGGCTGCCTCAATGAAAAGCCCAAGGACTGATTGGGTACATGAAGAATAATCACTTTTTCATCCTAAGTGGCGGCTCTTCCAGAGCTGGAGGAAAAGTGTATTTGCAGGTAGGATGAGGAGGCTTGGATTGCCCATACAGTGTACATTGTGCAGAGTCATGGAGAGGGGTTACTACTGTCAAATTAAGTCCATTCACAAGCACCACATTCACTACAGAATTATTCTGAGTCTGTGTCTTTCCTCTGAGGGTTCATCTACACTTCCGAGAAGACTGACTCTCAGGAGGTTGATCTTCTTGCATTCGATTTAGTGAGTTTGGTAAGGGACTGGCCGGCAGGCAGGGAGTTTAAGACCCCTCATATGTAATAGACATATCATTTAATTCAGAAATTTGCATGGCAGAGACATGTTTATAGGTTATAAGAGTTTTAAGATATTTCCTAATTTCTCTTTCTGCTTGGGTAGGGGGCAGGGCATTTTGTTTGCAACAAAGGCCTGAATCAGGTAAGGGTCTCTATTATTCAAGGCTCTATAAAAAACACATAAAAACAGTATTTCTGCATCATCCCACTTGTACAGTACCATACCTATCCAGTTCAGATTTCAGTATGAAAGAAATTACTGACATTTTAAACTCAGATCATTATATCAGAACT
The DNA here is from genome assembly GCA_032595735.1 of Pelochelys cantorii. NCBI lineage: Eukaryota > Metazoa > Chordata > Testudines > Trionychidae > Pelochelys > Pelochelys cantorii. The sequence goes on from CM064338.1 coordinate 26,848,383, forward strand.
CCTGATTAGCTCCTTGCAAAAATCAAAATTTAGCTGAAAAATCTTGATCTAAATTTCAGAACACTTGCTCACTAATCAAAGTGCACATTCATTATGAAGTATATAGATACAGCCATGACCAATTCTTACACTCAAGTAATACCAACCTCAAAGTCCATTTCATCACTCTGAAATAAGATGATAAAACACTGACTACCAGTTCTGGGACATGATTTGCTGTGCGTGGCCAGTCCTGCAACTCTTTGCTTGCAGGCAGAATGTTACACCCATATGGAATTCACTGAAGTCTGTAGGGCTCCACATGGCTACAGAAATTCACCCATGCATAACAAGCTCCAAAACTGGAGCCTATGCATATTAATGTACACAACCAACATAAGCAGGAGTTGTAGGGTTGATCACAATTCAGGCACTTGCCTACCTGCAAAGGCTGATGATCTGCTAAGGAGATTTGGGAAAATGTCAGACTCCACCAACATGAAATCTCCATTAAAGCACCAGATCTAACCCAGATCCTGGCCACTACTCTCCTCAATTTAAAAACTTCAGCAATCTGTGTAATATTTCTTGAGAAAAATAAACCAATTTATGGAAAGAAAAATGTACTGTCCTAGAAATGTCGTGTTCTGATCTCAGTGATCATCTCTTATCTATGTTAGAATAGTGCCCAGCATGAGGTCCCATTACCAATTCCCTGACAATGTATCCAGAATAACAATAATGAAGGGGCCAGCAAATAAGATAAACCGAATGGCCAAATCATCTGTGTTTTTCTCCCTCTTTAAAATAATTGTGTTTGTGAAAAATATGAAAAGTCCAGCCCACATATTGCACAGACCTCTGTTATCCAGTTCTGCACACTGACTGCCTTGCATGCCTGTTCAGCTGGTGAACAACTGTTCAACAAAAGTCTCTCTTGTTCATGCTTACCTGACACCATGGGCTGGTGAAGAGCTAAGCAATACAGTGGTTTAATGCGTCAGCTTCTGTATCTTTGGCTACTTCAATCTCCTTATATCAAACACTAAGTTGGACAAATATCCACACACAGAATGATGTATTTAAAACAAATAAAACAAATAAAAGGAAGTTCTTCTTCATACAGCACATAGTCAATCTGTGGAACTCCTTGCCTGAGGAAGTTGTGAAGGCTAGGACTATAACAGGGTTTAAAAGAGAACTAGATAAATTCATGGAGGTTAAGTCCATTAATGGCTATTAGCCAGGATGGGTAAGGAATGGTGTCTCTAGCTTCTGTTTGTCAGAGGATGGAGATGGATGGCAGGAGAGAGATTGCTTGATCATTACCTGTTCAGTTCACTCCCTCTGGGACACCTGGCATGGCCACTGTCAGCAGACAGGATACTGGCTGGGCTGGATGGACCTTTGGTCTGACCTAGTATGGCCATTCTTATGTTCTTATTTTTGTGACTCTTTCATCCATATTTCACCCAGGCACAATAACGCAGATGGATGTTCTGATACTCACACACACACAAGGTCCGCTATCAGTAGTAATAATTTTTTGAAGATCAAAGCACTACCCTAATACAGTTGCTTTAGAAGAGAACTACAACTCTTTTTTCTAAATCACAGGTTTTTCTAAAACTTGAACAATGATTAAAAAGAAGAGATAATCCATCATCTTCCAATCACTGACTATAATTAAGAAATGGTGTAGTCTTTCATCTCTGAGAGCCAGGGTTCAAGAGCCCAGCTTTAATTTTACAGAAATCATTAGTCAATCTGCTATTTGCTTTCTAAGACAATAAGATCAACCTATGACATTGGTCATGAATTAAATAGGTTTAATGGTCTCAACCTACTTTTTCTGGACATTATGAATGCCACACACAGTATGGATCCAAAACAGACTGTTTGCTGCCAAAGACTAGCAAAGCAGGAAGTGTGTCAGGTCAGTATGGAGATATATTGGAAGGGATATGTGGGAAGACATATGGCTGCTCCTTCTTGAAAATCATAAATCTACCACAGAGCTCTTAATTGCAGAAAGAAAGATGTCTGGCTTAACTTGACTATTTATTAAGACAGATTTGGGAGCCTTTTGCTTTTTAAGAATATCTGACAATCTTAACTGAATTGTATTTTACACTAGGGATTTAAGTGAGTACAGGCCTGTACACATGAATTTCTGTGGGGGTTGGTTTTTTTGTAAATGTGGACCACAAGGGTGTGAATGCACCCCCCATGGTTTCCCAAGTAATTGGGGAAAACAGCCCCAGCCTTCCTCCGGCTGTCAGACCATGAGGGAGGGAGGCTCCGGCAGCATGCTGCTCCTGCCTTCCTCTGGCTGGCCGGAGCATGCTTACTTGGGGGACCATAGGGGTTGCTTTTGCACCCTTCACCTCCCCCTCCCCGCATACAGCCTGAAGTACTCAACTACCCAATAAGCCTAGGAGTCTCAGAGGCAGCATTGTGAGGGGGGTGGGGAATGGGAGGCTGCCACAAAGCAGCCCCTGTCCGCGACGGCCCATGGACAGGGGCTGCTGGATGAGGCACGAGCCAGGATTGAGCTAGGCTTGATCAGTCATGGCTCGTGCCCCTGTTGCAGCTCTGCAGTTTAAATGTAAGAGCCGGGCAGGCAGTTTCTTAACATCCCTATTTTATACATCCAATATTTCAAGTTAAATAATATGAAAAAAGTCTCTATAATTCAGCCTAAGATTTATTTTAAAATTCCAGAATACAAAATGCAACAGCATAATGAAATCTATACCCTTCACATCAGGAATGCAAGTCAACAGTTTACCATCTCTAAACTGACACACGCCAATTAAGTCAGTTCAGATTCCATCAGACTCTTCATGCAAGTTACATAAGTCTGCTGCCAGCATGTTTAACAATCAAATGTGAAATACACGTTTAAGCCTGTAAGATTGCAAAATATTCTATGGCACAGAATAAGAACAGTCAAGGATATCAGATGGGTGGGACAAATAAACACACCTTTAATTTCACTCCAAAGCTCTTACATGTTGCTAATATCTCCACTGTACATCTGGGAAAACGGATGCAACGTAGTGAAATTACCTGCCAAGGGTAACAGAGAATCAATGGCAAAACTGGAAATACAACTCAGGTCTCCCAATTCCTTGGTAATATTTACTATTGCTAAGGCTACAGGAAATTTTTAAACAAAAGTTTCCCTAAACAGGGAAAATGTTGGTCTGAGTTAATTTAACAGAGGCCAGCACATCATTAGAATGTTCCCCGCCCAAACAACTAAAAATGTTTACAAATAAGACTTTATTAATCAGCAGCTTTACTGATTACTCCATCATGATTTACTCAAAGCAAAGAAACTGACAAGGCAGAGGGGAAGCGGAGAGGGGAAACTTTTACCTATGGACACTTGCATTTTTAGACAACCTCTTTAGATTTGCTTCAAGTTTTCTTATCAGGCTGCAGCTCCCTCCAGTGCTTCTGAACCAAGCTCTTCCCCTGACCCAATTAGCTTCTATTTGGTCTGAAAAGTTGACTAGCCTTCCATTTAACAAAAAGCAAAGCTTAAGAGAGAGAGAGACTAAAGCATGGGGAAAAAAAAGAGAAGGAAGGAGAGGTAAGAAGGGAGAATGGGAATGAAAAGGGGGAAGGAAGTACTCTATATCTGTGCAACCAGAAGAAGCCAGGAACTGAGCAGGAAGGCTCTGTGTCTCAACCAACTAAGTTGAATGTAAACTCAATATTGAAAGTCCATTAATTGCACCGACACATGCAAGCACATGATCTGTGAATGCAAGTTCTTAGACATCTATGTACTACAAAGTGTGCCCACAAGGACTCATTTGCACAAATAGTGCAAAACTGAAGGGCACATTGAGGTGCTTTTGAAAAAAAATCAAGGCCACAAGCAGAGGGTACTGCATACACAGAAAAGAACAATAAGGGGAGAATCCTACTTTTTCATTATTGTAATCAAACTTATTTGAAAGCCCCTATTTGTGATTTTTTTCAGCTGCTCACATTCAAGTGAATCTACTGCAGTGGTCTATATGCTTATGAATGATGGCAATGGGGTTACTTAACTGAAAAGAAGTTATGAACATAGTAATAGCGTTAATTAATTGCACAATCATATGACTGGTTCAAAATAACCACAGTCCAGAATTCTTTAGAATTCATTTTATAATATTGTCATTGCTATTAACTAGCATGCTGACAATATTAAACCCATGCAAAAAGCCAATTTACACAGCTCCATATTTTTAGCAGACAGTATTATTGTAACAGAGGGAGGACAATTAGGATAGGAGCTCCTTGAACGTGTAGGAACTATAATAGCTCCAGCTGACACTGAGGTAGACACAAGAAATAATATAGAAAGAGAAAAGCCAGATCAGCTAGAGGCATTTACTGCTAACGCAAGCAATGATAACCAAATGCATTTTAAATTAGCAGCTGATAAAAAAAAAAAAAAAAAAATCAGCAAGCACTGTTCTTCAGGATAAAAATCAGGGTGAAAAATCACTGCAGAGTAAAAATCACTGCTGTATCTGATCTTACTACTGCTGCTTCAAACACATAGCTAAATGTAAAACATCTCAATTCATATACTGGCTTAATTATGAAAACTCCTCACTTTGCCTACCAGGCTATTTTTTCAAGAAATTATGTATATATATAAATCAGAGGCAGGAAACTAAAGCAGTCCTTTCTAAAGGTATAATTCCCTGTCATAAAAAATAAACTACAGTTTGTGACAGCAAAAAATTGTAAAATATTTTTATTACTTGGTGAACGTGTGTGAGAAATTGTGTGTATCTTTGAAAATTCTTTCAGACACAATAGATTTATAATCTTGAGAAGAAAAACTACTTCTTTAAAAGCTCTATCATTTGGTTCATTGACACAGATCTGTGGAGTATTCACACAGCCTTCTATTGACATGGGAGACAAACTCAAACTCCAGACAGCCAAGGAAGAAAGGATTAGGCTTTACATTTGTCCTTAGGGTTGCCAGATGGTTTCAACAAAAATACCAGACACACGTGACATTACATCACAATCTACATGACATCTTATTTAGAAAATACCAGACATTTATATTTTCTCAATTTGTTTCCCAAAAAGAAAGCTCAAATACTGGACTGTCCGGTTCAAAACCGAACACCTGGCAACCCTATTTGTCTTTCCTCTTTGTTAGTGCAGATACAGAGTATTCTACCAAGACTGTCTTACATGGCAACTGATGCCTGTTAACACGTTAGGGGACAGTAAGGAATATCTGCAATTCCTTGGTAAGTGGGCAACCATGTCTATTAGATGGTCTCAATCCTGAGAGTGTAGTCTCATCTGTGGCACTGTGATGTTGAAGTTACTATTCCTATTGTCACATTTCATTACAGGGTATTTTGTCTTTAAATTAGAAATGTATCATCTTGACCTGACATCACAAGGAGGTAAAAGGATGGAACCTAGCTTTTAATTGTAATTGGTGCTATGATGTCAAGACCACCCCTAGTACCCTAGTCAAACAGAATCGAGACAGCATCCTCCTTGCTATATTCCATGACTGTTTGGCTCAGCAAGCTTGTCACATACATCAAATAAAAGCCACAAGCTGTCAAGACTACTAATATGTGGGATGAGGATACATTACTCCCTTGAACTCTCTATCTTGCAGGCTGTTCTGTAATGTGCTAAGCCTGGTTCTTTGCTGCAGCTCAGGTCCAGTTGGGCGGTAGGGAAGGGTCCACAAGGGAGTCAGTTATAGCTGTCTGAGTCAAGCAGATTATACCAGCTTCATGCCAGCAGGGAACCATGCTATGCCAGTTAACCAGACAGCCACATTCCAACTCTTTATACACTTGGAGCAGGTCAAAGAGACCAAAACTGGGGAGAGAATCTGGGACTATACTTCAGAGCTGCAATAAACCTCATCTGACAAGTGAGCAAGTAATTTCCCTTGGTAATATCCTTCCCAAAACAAACCAAAAAAACCAGACCAATAGTAAATCACAAAGCTACAAACTAGCTTGCTAAGTTCCTGAAACATAGCTTACTCACATCTCCTTAGGCTGAGGCATGGCATGTCAAGGTCACCCTAGCCAAACAGGGTAACCAGATCCATCTACATTTTTAGGCTCTCATTCCTCATGGACTCTTTAGGATGCAGGCACATCTAGATTTTACTTAGGCACAAACACAGGGGCTGAACAGCCTGAGATGCGCATCTAGAATCTCTCACAGCACTTGCCACTTCCTCTCCACTAAGTATAGTGATAATTAGAAGTTCAAAGTCCTTCCAGGACCTTTCTATTACACTTAATCTGAAATTTTCCCATGGTTGTTAACTATGGTGGAAGCACTGGTGTAGACAAGGTGACAGTGACTGTCAGTATTTTTACCATAACCTTGTATAGACCAGCTCAGAGCAAGTTCAGACAAAAACACCTAGACCCTTAGCTGTACACTCACCATTACTAACATGGGTGGAGCTGCATTGGCATTAGCCATGATAGAAAACTTTTAAACAAAAAGACTAGAAGAGGCACAGCATTCTATGCCTGGCCACCATTAAACAGCAGGAATGTCCTTTTGCAGGCTTGGTGAGTCAATCAGATGAATGCTCATAGCTATGCAGAAAGACAGGGAATATTTGCAGGTTGTAGGTACAGGTACTGTTTGGTGTTTATTAAAAACCAAATAAAATCCAGATTAAACTTCAGAACAGAACCCAAAACTGTTACTAACATTTGGAAGCCTGAAAAATTAAGATGTGAGTGGGGCAATTGAGAGAAGCCTAATCCACTGATATTCCCTAATGCAACATATTGATGTCTGGAGTGTTTTAGTACCTTTGGTTATTAAAAGTTAAAACGTTAGAAGATGTTACCTTTGCATAAGTGAATCTGAAACTTGACTTTAAATCAGTAATACAATCAAAGCACTGCGATTGCAAAACAATATAATCAAATGTTCAACGATTTCAAATGCCATGAAACTAAAACAGAGCCTTGAAAAAAAGATGTACTTTTGTGCATTAATCCATGCATGTAATTACTGATATACTTTTCCATACATTATTCAAATATTCTCCCTCAAGGCTTGTCTTCCACTTATATTTTTAAAAATGACTGAATAACTCATCCAGCTTACAGTTTAAAGAACAAGCTAGGTAGCTCTTTTTGAATTGCTGCCTAAAGCACAACATAAAGAATTCCATCAACCATAATTTAAAAGATCATTATATGGAATTCCTCTTTTTGGTGGTCTCTGAGGAGTAGAGCTCTGTGCGAATACAAAAATGTGGATCTGCATCCACAAGGCTCAACTCATCATCTGATTTGCAATCCAGATTTTACTTGCATCCACACAGCAAACCATCTGGGACCAGGCAGGGAGCACAGACCAACAAGGAGTGGCAGGGTCATACAGGGAGAAGGTAAACAGCTAGAAAGCAGGGACTGTGGGTAAGAGGCAGCAGGGACCAGGAGCTGGGACTCTGCAGATCAGTGCTTACCAGGAATGGAGGGAGGCTGGGCAGGGCCAGCATTCGTCCATTCTTGCAGGGAGATTTAGGATGGAGTTTGTGGTGTGCTTTCCCTGCCAGCAGTGCAGGGACCTGCTCTAGTGCCCCCCATCTCTACCTGGTGGCTGGGTGGGGGGGAAGGGATGGCGAAGAGCCCTGCACGGGTATCTGCTCCACTATCCGTGGACATGAAATAGGGATGTGAAGGACCAGTCAACTATCCAATAAGCAAGTCCTTATTGGATAATCAACAAATTTGTTGACTAGTCGCTCCCCCCCCCCTCTTTGGTGCCTCTATCAGAAAGAGGCAGAAGGGGGGGGGGGAGAAGGGGGTACTTCAAAGCGGCAGCGCCACACAGAGCCTGGGGCCAGACCCTGGGCTCCACGCAGCACTGCTGCTTTGAAACACTGGCAGGAGCCTAATGCTGGGCTCCCACGGCGGCATTTCAAAGCGGCAGTGCCACACGGAGCCTGGAATCAGCTGGGCACTCCCCAGCTGATCCCGGGCTCCACATGGCACTGCCGCTTTGAAACACCGGGAGGAGCCTGATGCTGGGCTCCTGTGGTGGCATTACAGAGAGGCAGCACCACACAGAGCCTAGGATCAGCTGGGGAGTCCCCAGCTGATCCCGGGCTCCATGCAGCACTTTCATCGTTAAAGTGTAGCCTTATCGACCTTTAAAGTGTAGATGCTCTATCAACTAGTCAAATAGTGGATGCAAAATGTATCAACTATTCGATTAGTCAATTACCCGCAATTTAACATTCCTAATATGAAGTGGATATCTGCAGATATTCAGGGCTCTACTGATGAGGAAACTGATGGCCAGAATGGATTTTCAGGGCACATGACTGCTGAAAGCAGAATCACGATAGTTACAGTGCAACCTATTTATGCATGGCTGAAAGTAGCAGGAGTCTTCCAGCACAGCTTATTTAGAGGACAAAAATCCCTAAAAATAATGTACACAAAACCAACCTAAGAGGGAGGAGAGAGCAAGGCTGAAGGTACACAACACTTATAGCCATGCTTCTGTAGCCAGCTCACTGCACTCACCTGGTTACAAAATGCATGGCTATGTCCCCAAAACAGCTCCCCCCGCCCCCAACACACACACACACACACATCAATGCTTTCTAGGAAAATCTGGGCAGCAATTCTCAAGTGCCTCAGGGACAGAGATCAGTGGAACTAACAGTACATGAAATAGCATACTAGGGATGTAAAACCCCATTTAATTGGTTAACCAATTAAAGGGGAGATGGGTGGGGAGCCACGCCCACAAACAGGAGAGCTGCTCCAGCCCCCATCATTTGACCAGAACTAGTAAACCTCACCTGTTAAGGGTGATCCTTACCAGTTAACCATTCACATCCCTACAGCATTTTATAGGGTATTGTACCATGTGGAGATCTGGGAGAAAGGAGAACCACCCATAGACACAGACTTCCCCTCCATGCAGCAAAAAAAGCAATTTACAACATTTCACTCTATTTTTTCCCATTGCATATTAAAAACAACTCAAAACTTCAAGCAGTTAGACATTAGCTTACTCATCAAAGATGATAAACCTTAAAAATGTAAGACCATCTGGTCCGATCAGATCTGCACTGAAAATTTCTGAAATGTGATTTATTTATAAGGATTGCCAACGGCATTTTCACATAACTGAGGATCCTCTAGAATTCTCCTGATCTCCAGAAAGGGTGGGCTGTCAGAGATCCAAGATCTCCATGCCTATGCTGATAGAATCCCAGTGACACATAACGGAAAATTAACAGGAAAAAAAGAAATAATTCATTTGTATACTTACCAATGGAGTTAGGTGCAGCAAGGGGAAAACTGAGAACTCAAGTTATTACCAGAAATCATTTTATTCATCAGAGATTAAAAAAAAAAACACCTTGTAATTTTGAGCACCAAACTAAAACACCTCAAAGCAGGGGTCAGAAACCTTTTTTCGGGTCTGAGGCTGCTGATTCACAGAAAAAAAATTAGTCGGGAGCAGCATTCAAGTGAGAAACAAAACAAAAAATAAAACCCTCACTGATGTGGCCCCTGACTAAAAAAGAGAAAGACAAACTACACATTCCCTCCACACACCAGAGCCTTGGGGATCCCAAGCTAGTAAATCATGTGTGCTCCAGTCCCGTGGGACGGGGGACAGACAGCAGGGGTCTGGAACATCAGCACGGGCTCCCCAATGCTAGGAGGGGAGTCCTGAGGGGGAGATCCAGGCAAGCCTGGGGCCACACCCAGACCCCAGGCCTTAGGTTCCCCACCCCTGCCTTATAGGATACATCTATACCAGGGGTGGCCAACCTGTGGCTCCAGAGCCACATGCAGCTCTTCAGAAGTTAATATGCGGCTCCTTGCATAGGTACCAAATCCAGGGCTGGAGCTACAGGTGCCAACTTTCCACTGGGCCGGAGGTTGCTCACTGTTCAACCCCCAGCTCTGCCGTAGGCACTGTCCCCCTCCACCATTTCCCCCTAGGATCCTGCCACTTCCTACCCTCTCCACTGAACCTGTCACATCCATGCTTCCCCCTCCAGTGTCTCCCACAGAGAGAGCTGATCCCAGTGGGCAGGAGGAAAAGGAGAAGGAGGCACTGACCAGTGGGGCTGCCAGTGGGCAGGATGTGCTGAGAGTAGTGGTGGGGAGATGATCAGGGCTGGTGACCTAGAACTGTTGCTCTTTGGCAAAGTGCATTGGTAAATTCTGGCTCCTTCTCAGGTTTAGGTTGGCCACCCCTGATCTACACTCTAAGCTTGGTGGTGAGATACCCTGCATGGATAGATGCTTACCAGCTTAGCACCAGTTAGTCCACTGAAAAGAGCAATGTAAATATGACCACATAGACATGATAAATCAACCGCCAGTGGATGGATCACTGCAACATGAGCTACCCTATAGAAGAGACAAGCCCTAAGAAAAGAAAGGATCTGTTCAGTTTTTAAAACCCAAACAAGACCCCTTCAACAAGGGCTAAAACAAACTTAAATACAGCCCTACATTCATGATGGTATTGACCATGCATTTCCAACCAGCAGATTTTCCAATCTTATTCACTCAACTAACATGGCTGAAACTAAATTCTACTGTTCTACAGAGCACAGAGGCCTGTTGATTCATGGCAGTGAATTTTAAGTTGAAAATAAAATTAGGATTTGTTTTATAAAATTAGAAATGCATTAGTACACACAAAGATCGATGCAAGTCTACATTCAAATATTACCTCAAGCCCTTTTAAATGTATGCAGATTTTTTTTTCTTCTGGCTAAGGTAAAGGACAGCTTCAGAAATGTTTTACATTTCATTTACGTATTGATTCCAATAGGGACAGGCAGGTAGATCAGTGAGAACTTTTATACAGCCATCAGCAATACTAGGACTATGAATGTTTGACAAACAGACTACACAGACTAATTGTCTTAATGTGCTTGGACAGATGGCAAATTTTATAGCCATATGGTAATTATTTCTATCCTGTTGAAAGTATATTAATACTTATCCCAAAATGTTTAAAGTGAAATTATCTAAAATAATTTTTTCTATGACGCCCAGAATAAATGAAAAACTGAGGTGCTAACCTGCACACTAGAAAGGACTGATTTTCACCAGGAATCCAGTTTAGTGTAGACTCCATGGCCTTAGAACAAAAAACTGTTATTGATCCAACTAGCTTTGTGCACTGGGTCCTCAGTGGGAGTACAACAGGGCTGGTATAGAGCAGCGGTGTGCAAAAGGGCCTCCGCAGGCCAGATCAGGCCCGCCAACCAGGTGGATCCGGCCTGCAGAGGCCCTGCTGCTCCCCCGCCCCCCAGGCCAATTAGGGCCTGGGGGCGGGGGAGCACACAAAGCCTCCTCCCGTCCTGCCAGGAGCACACAGCGCTTTGAAGCACCACGCGCTGCTCGCAGTGTGGGGGCAGAGTGGAGAAGGCTTTGCACACTCCTTTGCCCCCAGGCCGTATTTGGCCTAGGGGCAGGGGTGCGTGGGAAGTCTCTTCCCACGCCAGGGGCATGGGCACCTAGGGGGAACGTGGTGGGGGGGCAAAGGCACTCCCTCATCCCCAGACAAATCCTTGTCTGTGGGTGGGGAACCCGGAAGTATCTTGGCCCCACCCCTTCCATTTGATGCCCCCCCCCTTCTGCTTGATGTCCCGCCCCTTCCTGTGCAGCCCAAGGCCACTTCAAAAATTTCCGAAGTGGCAAAAAATTATTGCCCAGCCCTGGTGTTGAGGATAATGTTGCCTTGTTTTTAACAGGGATACGTTTTCTTCGGTTTAGTTGCCACATTTACTACAAGATACGTATGCCGTCCTCATTTAAATTTATTTTCTCTTCCTGAGAATTCTTTCTAAATCCTCTCATCTTGAACTGGATTTTAAACTCAACCAAATTGTTTCTATTTTTAAATGTGCTAAGGGCCAAATTGTCAGTTCTGATGAGTTACATCAGCAGGGCAAAGGTGATGGAAAGCCAGCTGGAAATTCCTCTTGCATGGGGATCTCCACTTCACCTGCCCCTGCCCTCACATCCAGCACAAGAGCCAAGTAACAGGGTGTGAGACTGTTGTTCTGGCAAGCCCAGACCAGTGAAACAGTCCCTAACTGGGTGTTACTGCCAGCATATACTAAATCAGCCACTATGGGGGATCAAACTGGCACCTGGGGGCATTTACATTCAGGAGGCCAGAACCGTAGCAAAAAGCAGCTTACACCTGCCTCTCTTCTTCAGGTGCAGTTCAGGCACATCTCAGTATCTGTACCCAGCAGAATTGATAAGCCATAGAACTAATTCAGCCTTAAGAGTTTTTCTTATCATACTACCAAAAGCAAAGTTTGTCCTGGATAATACATCAGGATGATATTCAGGTCATCTCCTTTGGAATGAATACGACCTTATCTACAATTTTATGCTTTTATTGTGGGGCTTATATAATACATAGGATATATTATATGCCTCATGCACTGGAATGAATTTAACCCCTAAACACAAGAGCGCTAAACAAACAGTGCCTGATTCTCCTCTCGCATCAGCTTTACACAGTTGTAACTCTGTTCATTACAGTTAATTCTTATTCACACCAGTGTACATGCAGGCAGAGTCAGGCCTGCAAATTCTAAATAGGGCATGCTTTATGCTAAAACAGGAATGCCACATTATATAATATAAGAGAATTTACATGTAACATTTCAGAACAAACTTTTGCTTGCTTCATTCTTCTGAAACAGATTTGGAAATTCAGCAAGTCCTGTGCAACAGCAATGACGTGTTTGGACAGTGCTAACCATATACAAGAGTTCTTGCTACTTAACGAGTGGCAGCAGATGTTTTCCTTTGTCAAAAGAGCAAAGTTTTATGCACCATTTTCCCCATGAGTGGATTCTAGTAAACCACGAGCTAAAATCTGTGCTCATGATAGTCACTATGATCTAAAATTACTGCCTGGTGTTAGAATGCAGCTACACAGTCACTAAGGATGAAACACCAATTGGAGAGACAGTCTGACTGTGCTTTTTGCAAAGTCAGACTTTAGCACCAAATTAAAAATTAAAACAAGACAAGAAGCATGGGACTGGATGGTCCCATACATTCAGACTTTTAGTGCTGTATTACAAACCATAATCCACCTTTCAGGTGGACTGCAGTACTCTTGACAGTTGTCAACCCACAGACTCAAATATTCAATAGCCTCTTTCCCACCACTGGATTCATACAACATGGGTAGTAGCAATGACTGTTTCCCCAAGCCATGTTAAGGATATCCCTCAGTCCTGTCCTTTATAGACAGCTCACCTCCACAAATAGGAGCGTGGTTTGTGGCTCATTTAGTCTTGGTTTCTCTGCTGGAATTGCTAACGAGAATTAGCAGTTATGATGTGGCTACATCCATTCGGAAACTAACTAATTCCTTGTCAATACTTACCTAGAGATCAATCTCCCAGGGTTTGATTAAGCATGTCTAGTAAGGACCCATTAAATCTACCACTGATGGCATCCCTGTTGATCCTGGTGCTCCATGGGGCCATGAGTAGTAAGGGAAGTTGATAGGAGAGTTTCTCCTGTTGTCCTCCCGCAGTGGGGACACTGTGATAAATTGAGCTAAGGTATGTCAGCTGCAAATACACTATTCACGTAGCTGGAGTTGCATATCTTAGTTCAACTTTCTCCTTCAGTACAGACCTGACGTAATACATCAACATCCTATTGTTTGCACACCACTGAAAAATTGGCAGATGGTGGCAATTCTCACCCATTACCAATCTGAGCCACTTTTACACCGGATCACCTAGACCTAAGAAGCTACATAGCCCAAAATCCTCAGAGCTATCTGGGCACCAGCCTACTATAAATATGTTAATGTATTTGCAATTGTCACTAGTAACACTCCAGGGGATTACAGAGATTTTTTTTAATGAACTGAGATTAAAATATGTTATGCTTTCTCCGTATAGCTCTCCTTCCTCAAGATGCCCACTCTCCGAATCAGCAGAGATTTTGGGTGTATCTGTGGCTCACCATCCTAGTGGCCTCAACTTTCCTTCTCGTTGACAATTTTGCAGAGCATGTTGAGCACCAAATTCAAATTTCAGTTACATCAGCACCTGTCAGGGGTAATTCCAGTTAAATGAATGGATTTATGCTGTCACAACATTTGCATTAAGTGAGAGTCGAATCAGGCCACTGATGTTGTTAGTAAAACGATTGCAAACACAGTCTGTCACTTCGTTAACTTTGTCGTTAACATCTGGGATTACTTCAATACTACAGGATGGTACAGACAACAATCTGAATACCACTGGTATGAGATAGGTTTTCTGTTTTTTGGGCAAAAGACCAGCACTTCCTTTGTGTTCTGTATAGCACAACAAAAATCTTAGCAGTTACACGCGCTCCAAGCTCTGCAGATAAGACTTATACTGCAAAGCCCACAGTGCAGCCAGCTCCCCGGGAACAGGGCTGGCAGCCACTGCACACCGGGAGCCAGTTTACACGCACTGGCTCCTGGCTGCTAGCCCTGCTGTGGGCTCCGAAGTATTAGCCTTATACTGCAGAGCCCACAGCACCAGGCAACAGCTGGCTCCTGGGAGCAGGGTCAGCAGCTGGCGCGTGTTGGCAGAAGAGTTCAACTAGCATCATCTTATTGGTTCCGGTTGCAATGGGTTAAACAGTTAAACTCTTACATCCTTAGTACCAACTTCTGCTATTAACAGAAATCCAGTACAGTCCTCCTCCTGTTTTTCTGAGAACCGATCAGTCATAATGACTGTTCTGAGCTGCCCTCCTTCCTAGAGCTGGCAATAAAACATTGCAAAAAATGTGTTTTAATAGCCATCATTTCTTCACATTCCCCAGATTATGTGAAATACCACTGAGTGGCATCGGCAAAGGTTTTATGCAGATCACCACCACCAAAAAATGAGAGATTTTATTCCTATGCCATACCTACAACATTTTGATTCACATTTTAAAATGCAGCATTTTATTAAAAAGAAAACTGTCCAATAAAATAATGTCTTTGCTGGAGTTTCTCAGGTTAAACAGACATAGCCCAATGTTGTCCCAGCCTAGCTCATAATGTCTTACACATAAGAACCGCCCATAATGTACATTTTCTCTAATCAAATACTGTACATAATCAAATCCTTTTAAAATGTGATATTTTATCACATCTTGGTCAGCTTCAAAATCAGTCACCACCATCTGGTCTTTCTTCTAATGATAAGACTTAAAAATTAGTAGACAAAGTCAAGTTAAGAACAATATTCCCTCTAATCTTTTCCATCCTTGTGTAGATTTTTTCCATCCATGTGCAGAATACATGTTTATGTGCACCAAGGCATGTGTGAATGTGCACCACAGTAGAAACAAAAAATCTATCTGGGAACACCTTGCTAAGCTGCGGGGCAGTATCTGAATCTCTCCTGACTGCTTACAGGGAACATTCAGGGCTGGATTACCCAATAGGCAGACTAAGCATGTGCTTAGGGCAACAGCAAAGCAGGGGCACCAAAAAAAAAAAATGAGATTTTATGGTACAGTATTGTTTTTATTTTGAATTACATATGGGGGGCACCATCATCTTTTCAGTGCTTAGGGCCTCTAAAGGTCTTAATCCAGCCCTGGGAACATTAGTTAAGAAAATGGGGCTCACAAACAGCAAAACCACCCAGCATGGTGCTAGGGTTTGCCAGGTGTCCGGTATTTTCACCTCCTGTCTGGTAAAAAAAATTTCAGAAAATACCTGACACCAGAAATGTCCAGTATTTTCTGTTTTTTTCCTGGCCAGGACACGAAAATACCGAACACCTGGCAACCCTATGACACACTCAGCAACTGGGCCCAGCCCCCAGACCTCCTGGTTCCACAGGGAACCTCCCTTCTGGCTCGACCAAAAAAGCTAAGATGGCCACGGGCAAAAAAGACCTGAGCAAGACCTGAGCAAGAGGAAGCAATGCCTCCCCTGGGTCTTAGTGCTCAACCTCACCTCTTCCTATCCCTATTCTGACTCTGCATGCAATTAAAGGGGCCATACTATTTTAATGCTGTTTTTATTTACTTATTTATTGCTTAATAACTCTTGGGGTCCTTTTTTTTTCCCCTCAACAACTTTGCCCCCTCCTTTCCCCCCCCAACAGAATTTTTTCCCTGGTGGTTTTTTTTTTTGGGGGGGGGGGAGTTCGGTATTTTTGTTGAAACCGTCTGGCAACCCTATGAGTTTCCACAGCAATTAAAATGTATAAAAAAATAAAAGTATTCTACCTGCTAAACATATGAACTTAAGTAGACTTTTGGGGGGTTAGAGTTTTAATAAAGAATACTGTACTTGCAAGCTCAAATACAGATTTAACATTTTTAAAACCATACTATCCTTCTCCATTAAGGTTTTATTATTTATTTTGATTTCAACATACATAAGAATTCCTATCCCACACTCTCAGTACTCTTGACAAATAATTTAAAATAATTCAAGGCAGATAAACAGCACAAGCAAAACAACCCCTTTTTCTGGACCAAAGAATCTATCCCACAGTTAACCAACAGCAGATCTGAGTCTAACTAGATCCTCATACAGAGTACTTAACCAGCCAGTAGTGAGCACATGGCTTCAAAGGGGAGAAATATAATGTTTGCTACATTTTCTGACTTTCTTCCTCACATACCAACAAGCTCCAAATAAGTTCTACTCCACACCCTAGTAGTTTTCATCAGACATGCATTCTGGGTTCCATGACACAGGATGAATGAAACATACCTTATGTCATTAGCGTAATAAAAACATTGCAACCCACAGCTCCTAACTGACCCTTCCAATGGTCCACATACACTTTGGAAAGAAGGAGTGATCAGCTGGAATCTTGTGCAGGAGAATGTTTAGGGGAGGAAAAGCAATTACCGAAAACTACCTTCTAAGATCTTCTGCTAGAATGATAATAAAAGCACAGCAAGGCAGCCCTGCAGAAAGAGCCAAGTTGGAATAGAAAAGCTTTCTAGCATTTTAGACCATGTTATACTGGTCTGCCTCCATCAGGAATGTCTTTGCAATCAATGTGTTTAGAATGTCACATATATGAAACCTTATTTTAGAGCTAGTATATTAATTCATGGAACTTATTCATTACATCAAAAAACAACAGGAAACATTTTAAGCAGATATTTACTAATTCATCTTAAATCACTTCTAATAGTTTTGCTGGAAAATAATTTAAAGGTTATGCAGTACAGCATCTCAACCTCTTTTCGTTACAGTCCTGTGTCACACGGTCACTTATGCTGTGAAATGGGTATTTGAAAATTTGTTGCTAAGCACTGAAAGATAACATTTACAATTCACAAGAGAAGTATTTTATGGGTTACACAGAGTTTCTATACTTCCTTCAGACAAAGATTGCAATTAAAAATTCAGCGGAAGCAGGTCTGGCAGGAAATGCAAAATGAACGAAACATTTCGTTTCAGCTTCTGACTTGAGTGCCCTAATATGAAGTTTGAAATAGAAACTATTCCTCCAAAAGAATCTGAATTTTTCTTCTCTAAAATGTCAGAGAGAAAACTTCCAAGAAATGATCAATTGAAAATACAGTCATGCAAGCATGATGCATTAAGAGGGAAAAACTCATAACAGGCCTACTCAGCACCGGAGCCATGATAGCATGGAAGAGGAAATGCTAGATCTCAACAAGTTTTTTTACAACAATCTTTATGAAAGAAGTTAAAGTACCCCAACTCTGAAATAGCTAATGCTAAAAGCTCGGAAAGCTGGATAGTTTCCAGAAGAGGCTTGGGGGAAGCTGAGTATTGTGTTCCGACACCTGGAGAGCCATGAGATGCTATTTGAACAAGACCTTAATTTAGCCTAGACAGGGTTCTTTTGAGGAAAAAAAACCCCTTTTTTGAAAGAACCCGTACTCCTGAAAAAATGAGGACTACGGGTCCTTTCGAAAAAGTGTTTTTTTCCGAAAGAACTCCGTCTAGACTGCGGGGGGTTTTTTCCCCCCGAAAAACCCATTTTCGAAAAAGCACTCATGCATTTATGCAAATGAAGCCCAAGATATGCAAATCCACGCTTCATTTGAATTTTCGATCTGCTTCATTTGCATTCCTCTTTCAAGAGAGGAATGCAGTTTAGACATAGCCTGATACTTTCTCTCCTTCAAACTGAGTTAAACACAGTCTGACTTTATGCATTCCCTCAATAACTGCAAGCAATGGTGGTCATATCTTAGAATTCCTGCATTTAATGTTAACACTGTTTGTGACCCGCAACAGACAAATTGGTTACAATGGGCAAAACACCATTCTAACAGTTGAATATCTAGCAGGCCTAAGCAAACTGAGTGGACTGTATTTACATAACCACATCCAGGATTTCTTTATCATTTCAGTTGGCTGCAATGGAAGAATTGATTCAGACCTTGCTTATATATAATAGAAACATCTAACAGCCCCAGTCAGTAAGCAGGGCCTTTCCAACCTAGGTCATGGGTGGACAGAAAAGTTGGGATTTTGAAGTGAGTTATGCACCCAACTCTCAATGAATTTCAATGGGGTTTGAACTCTGTTGTATTAATTTACATGGCATAAATGGGCCCAAAGAGCCAAAGGTGGCAGCATAAGCCAATCACTGTCCAAAGTTCAACAGTATTAAACATGGCTTGGTAGACAGAAACTTCAGCCAGCTTTGGACCATAACAAACACAGCATTAAAAATCCTTTCAACTTTTTATTAAGCATACAGAGAAGAAAGAAAAGTAATTAAAGTCTTGGAAATATAATTTTTTAAATGAAGCTTTGATTTTAACTGCACCATTTGTTCCTTTTAGCTGGAAAGAGAACTACAGATGCTAATAACAGTCTATGCTGGGGAAAAGAGAAAGTTAGATCTGGAATTGCTGTTGCTAAAGTCTGATTCCATTTCCTGGAAGAGAACACACATACAAAGCAGGAAAGAAAATAATAGCGAATACAGAAAATGCAATTTCTGTCTCTGCTTTTCACTCTCATTTGCAGCCTCACAGCTGGAAAAACACAGGAAAAAGCACAGGGTCTTATCAGCCACTTGAAGACCTGGCAAACTCCATACCAGCACCGTGCTGTTTAGGCCATTGCTTTTAGCTGCCTATATCTGGTCACAGGCTTACAACAGTGTTGCAAAATATAGTCTTGGCCAGCTAAACCAGACTCTTTATTAGACCTAAGGGAAAAGGAGAGCTTAGAGAGAGAAGAAATAAGATGGGGGAAGGAAAAGAACTCATGGGGGGAAGGGAAGAAAACAAGCCTCTCATCCCCAGTGATGTTTGGGATTCAGCCAGAGCTGACAAAGGTGACAGCAGCATCTGGGTCCCTCTCTCTGGTCAGGACCTCTCTCAGGATTAATCTGAAGAAGGCCTGGCGTGGGGATGGCAGTAGGATAAACACCTTTGAAATGCAAAGCAGCCAGCACACACACACCCTCTCCAACAAAAAAAAAACCAACAAATGGTCTGGTAGCACTTTATAGACTAACAAAACATGTAGATGTTAGTCTATAAAGTGCTACTAGACCATTTGTTGTTTTTTTTCTGGAACAGACTAACTCCGCTACCCCCTGAAGCTCCTCTCCAACAAGATCAGCTCAGCACAACTCCCCATCCCCACCTACAAAGCAACACTGCAGCCTCAGCCCTTCAACAGCCATTGATAGCCTCTAGAGAGATTACACACAGACAATATTGATCACATTGTATGTCTCCTCACTCTGGAGTGACTCAGTCCCCCACCACACACACACACACACACACACACAGTCTGCACTTGCATGTTCGTGGGCAAACAGCTGCTGTATTTTCAACCTTTTGATCTATCATCACTTAAACTGTGGAAGTGAGAACGCAGCAGCATCTTTAGCTGGACACAGCAATTTTTAACACTAGCTTTCCCAGTGTATTGTGATAATCATGAAAATCTTTAGAGCCACGTAAAAAAACCCTGGAAGATTGAATAATTTTTCTGGCAACTGGCAAATCCATAAATAATGGCCAGGGTGGTCAAATACAAGCTAGGGGGTAAGCTAGGTGGGAGCCATAATAGAGGAGCTCACTCCCATAGCCAAAATGTCTCCCCAAACACTCTTCCTTTAAGGGAGCAAAGGGCAAAATAGCACATCTCCTTGTCATTTTGTCGACCACTGAAGCATAATTCCAGACACACCAATTTTGAATCAGTGATTTCAGATCTCATGTTTCTCTCATTTACCAGGCATGATCTTAACACAATCCTTGAGTTATATCAGTGGGCCTTTTGGATTGGACTAATCCAACCTGTTTCCCTTTTCCTCACCAATTTTCTTACAGGCTATTGTGACATTTTATAACATCTGACTCACGCCTTGCAGTTGAATTCACAACCTCATAACAGAGTACATTTGTAGGCCCATTTATCCCAACAGCCCCTAATTCCTTTAGCCTCCTTTGAAAACTAAAGACAAAATAAAAATAAAAACAATAAAAAAGTTCCCCTGCAAAAAAGCTTACACTTCTATTTTGTCAAACAACAAATGGCTGAAAGCAATCAGACTGAGACTGAGAGGGATTCAGAAGGGAAGAGAAAGATGAGTTAACAGCAAAATGACTGAGTTTTGCATGGTAAGCTGTAGGGATGTAATAGTGAAGTTGACTAATCGATGAATCGATAAGCAAAAGCTTATAGGTGAATGCTATAGACTACACACATTTCCCCCCGCCCCCACCAGTAAATTTTTTAGCAGACTGGCCAGCAGCCGGACTCAGGCCTGGCTCACGCCAGGTCCGGAACTTACTCCCTCTGCGACTCTGCATTTAAAGTGTATTAGTAGCCAGGCGGGCAGGCAGCCTGGCTCATTTCCGGCTCGCACTGGGTCTCGGAGCTCAGCCCCCCCGACCGGGGATGCTGCCACCCCACGCTGCTGCCTCTGTATCAGAGGCAGCAGCGCGGGGCATCAGGCAACTGTTCCACGAGGGGAACTGGTTTTTAAACTGGCTCCCCTTGCGGATCAGCTCCCACCTGGTACCCCACACTGCTGCCTCTGATACAGAGACAGCAGTGCAGAGTGGCAGGGGGCTCCCTGGCAGTGGGGCCAGATTGCACTGGCTGCTGGCCCCACCCCAGGACTATAGAATAGTTGAGTAACTGATAAGAATTCATGAGGTTAACTGACTATTCAATTAACTGATATTTAACATCCCTACTAAGCAGTAGCCCCTTTTACGCCTGCCTTTATTACCAGACACTGCTTTTCTCTGTTTAAAATCCATTCCCTCTTCTCCGCGCCATTGTTTTCCAGCTAACACTCCCAGTCCTACCAGCTTTTTGAAAGGATAAAATTACCATCAAACCTGCAAATCCTATACACCTACACAGCAGAGCTGGTGCTCTTGTCTGAGTCATCAAAGCAGACCAGCAACAGCAACGTCATCCCCCAACATCTCTTAAAAAAAAAAAAAAAAAAAAAAAAACACACCAATATCCTTAACTGTGGATTATTGCAAATAGCTTGCTTCCTTTTACTCCTGATTCTAGTGGTCATATTAACTGTACAAGTAACTCTGAGTTCTGAGTGATGCAGTGGGCATAGTGGTCCCTAGCAGTTTCTGTGAGAAGGTCAGAGGTAAGTGGAAGGCCCTAGCACAGGGGTGGCTCTTCAAAGGAAAAACTGCGGCTCCCGTACCCACAGCTCTTCTCACTGTCCCCTGCTCTGCCTTTTTTGGGCAGGACGTCGCTTGGCACAACAAGATTTGACACTGCAGCCAACGGAAGCCTGCTTGGGCCACACGTGGCTCTGAAAGGGGAGGACAACACTTCCCCCCCCCCCCACTCCCCCCTCAACAACTTCTTTCCCTTGGCTCTTTGCACTGTATCCACCACTATTTTGGCTCTTCATCTATAACAGGTTGGCCACCCCTGCCCTAGCATCACAAATGCTAAGCAGTGTGACATGCCAGCTGGCAGCACTGAAGAGACATTCATTCTACAGAAGCTAGAGGACAGCTAGCGTAAGTCATAGAAAATATTAGACAAGACCAACTGCATCACCCAATGTAATCATCGCCAGTTTGCAGGAGTATTACATGTAATCCCTCCTCATGCCTTAGCTAACCCGTTCTGAATGATATGCAATGATAGCACTTCAATAACTCTCCTTGGGACTAATAGCCTGCATTCCTCAAGCACATGTACATCTTAACAGGCTGATTCCAAAATATAATTCAAAGCGCATGCTGTAGCTGCAGAAAGGACACCCATATCTACAAACATGACTGACAGTACTCAAGGGTGAAAAACAGTGGGAGATGTGATCATATATTTAGCAGCCTTCATAAAAATTGAAGAACTTCCCACACAGCATGCTCCCTACCAAAAACAAAACACAGCAGCTGTTTCAAAAATATGTATATTTCATAAATTTAATTTCCTGGCTAAGGCTATTTAGTCGAGGTATTACAATAAATGTGATTATCTGAACATAATATAAAATGATAAAGAAAATCCATGAACAGAGGCACACTAATGTCCTCTTATCCTGATTTCTCTCCAAACTAATTGCTGCTCTTTGCCCAACTTGGAAATAGAGAGACTATATTTTGAGAAATTAAAGTGACATTGTCAAAGCTTGACCTAGTTTAAAACTGTTTTGTGCTGAAAGGAGTGCTTTAATATTTTAAATGGCCACTTGCCTTCAGCATTTCATTCGGGGTTTCATTTTTGCCCAGGGACCCTCTCACTTTCATCCTTTTACACTAGGGGAACGATTTGAGGGATATTCCATCTTTTGGGAGAATCTTTTATTTAGGAGCTACTGTCAGATGACAATCATATTAAAAGTGGTAATTAATTAGCTTGGTAGCTAAAAAACTCAGCTATGATCTCATTCTCAAATTAAATTATTTCTCAATTGCTCTCTTCTCTGTCTTCATTTTTTTCTATGGCTTTATCTACACTAGTGGGAATATTTGCTGAAATCCCCACCAATGCAGTGGAATTAGTGGTATCAGCGGTGGGAATGTTTTGCTGAAATTCTGTACTGCAGACACTGCCTACAGTTCTCTCTCTACTCTGCCCTCCCAGTCCCTCCTCCCCCACTTGCATGTCTAAATAGCATGCACTCACTCCCTTTCATTTTTTTTTCCTGCTCATTTTATGCTTTTTTATTTCAACATCTTACCCATTTCAGGTTTCTCCTTCATTTAGGGCTTACCTAAACTGAGGGTTTTTGCACTAGTGTGATAATATCAATGTACCTGCACAATCACAAACTACTAATGTAGATATGTTGCACTGGTGCAAAGAATAGCCTGCACTTGAAAGAAGAGTAAACCACACCAGTGCATGTCAGCTTTCACTTTTGGTGCAGTGGATCTGCATTAGGGAACAGGTAAATGCAGCTACCTACAGGTAATGACATCAGTGCCAAAATCCCAGACGTAGACAAGCCCTTGCTAAGACTTTCCTGTTTCCTGCTCTACCGATTCTTCTTAAAGCAATTGTAATGCTCCTGAAAGCTGTATAATCCTTGGGTGAAATTCTGGGCCCCAACCAAGAGACAATGGGATTTTTCCCATTCCCTTCAATGAAGGCAGGATTTTACCCCTAGAGATTACAGTTCTCCTTTGGCCTGCAGTTTGTGTAGTTATTTATGGGTGTGCAAAGTGTGTGTAAAATACTCCATATCAGAATAGCAGTAGTTTTAGACCAGGAGTGGGGAGCCCTGACCCACAGAAAAATTTGAGGCAGCAAGGGGGCAGGGGGGAAAACAGGAGCTGGTGGGAGCCGGCTTAAAAGCCAGTTTTCCCCAAGCAATGGCTGTGCGATGCCACCTGTCCGCCCTCCCCTTCCCTCTCCTCCCCCCTGCGCGCTGCCTCTATCAGAGGCAGCAGGTGGGTATAGGGGAGGCTGCTGCAAAACAGCCTCTCCCCACAGCGGACTGAGGCTGCTCCAGCAACAACCCCTGTCCGCAGGGGTCGCAGCAGGGAGCTGCTCCCAACCCCATGTACAGGGGCTGCTGCTGCCAAGCAGCCTCTGTTCCCAGCAGACAGGGCGAGGCGTGCACAGAGGCTGTTCCAGCAGTAGCTCCTGTCTGTGGCCAGCTCTGGCCACCACAAACAGGCTGGTGCTGGAGCAGACTCTGTTCGCGGTGGACAGGGCTGGCCTCCGCAAACAGGGGCTGCTGGACTCTGCTCAGTCCCAGGTTGCACTGTCTCAGCTCGTGCTGGTCCGGGACTCTGCGCCTTTGCATTTTAAATACAGTAAGAGCCTAAGCCATAGCGCAGGCGGCTCCCGGAGCCAGCACGAGCTGGGAATGCTCAGTCCTAGCTTGAGCCTGCTCCTCGAGCTACCCCTGCTGTGGCTTTGCAGAGTAGTCCTTATCAACTAATCGTGTAGTCGAGGCAATTTGTGTCGACTACACAATTAGTCAGATAACCGCAATTGAACATCCCCAGGCACCCATTCAGTCTTTGGAGGACCCAAACTGAGAATGGAATTTAAGAACACACTCACTTCTACTCTTGCACAGATGTGCAGTCTGGAAGGATTACAGCTCCCATGTACCAATAAGGAAAAATAAACTCATAAGAGGGTTTCTAGGAAGCCACTTTCTTTTTCTGCGGAATAACATAGTGACGTCATGCATCTTTCTGTGTCCTGCAGCCCCTCCCTCCACCCTCAGCCACGTGGCCTCGCCCCCCATCCCCGTGCTCCAGGGAGCCGTGAGCCATGTGACTTCCCCCTTCACCTCTCTCCTGTGCTCGGAGCCGGGGGGAAGAACCATGCAGCCTCTGGCTGGACCTAGGGTTGCCAGGTGTCCGGTATTGACCCAGACAGTCCAGTATTTTCACCTCCTGTCTGGTAAAAAAAAAAAAAAAAAAAAAAAAAAAAACACACACACACACACACACAGAAGATACCGGACACCTAAAATGTCCGGTATTTTCTGAATTTTTTTCCCTGCCAGGAGGCAAAAATACCAGACACCTGGCAACCCTATGACACTCAGCAACCAGGCCCAGCCCCCAGGCCCCTCCCCCCGACCCAGCCCCAGGGCCCCTCCCAGACCCTTCTCCCCCAAGCCTCCCCTCCTCCCCACTTACCTGGTTCCGCAGGGGAGCTCTCTTCCTGCACAGCGTAAGAAAACAAGATGGCTGCCGGCAACAAAAAACCACAAAGGCCTTAAAGGGGCCATGCTTTTTTTTTTTTTTTTTTTGGGTATTCTTGTATTTTTGTTTTTTGCTTAATAACTGTCGGAGTCTTTTTTTTTTTTGCTCAACAACTCTGGTATCCCCCCCCTTTTTTCCCCTCAACAGTGGGGTGTGTGTGTTTAGTGTTTTTGGTTAAAGCATCTGGCAACCCTAGATGGGCCTGACCCAGCCCCTTGGCGGCCATGAGGAGAGCCAAGCCCGGCGCGGCTTAAGCCCAGTCCCTTCTGGTGGCCAAGGAAGGGAAAGCCAGGCCCAGCAAGGCTTGGGCGTGGCCCCTCCCAGCAGCCGGGAGAGAGAGCTGGGACAGCTGAGGCCAGTTAAGGGAGAAGAGCCAAGGCTAGCGTGGCCTCAGCTTGGCCCAACCCCCAGCAGCCGGGGGGAGAGAGCCAGGGCTGGCCCAGCCCAATGGCCGGGGGGGAGAGCTGGGGCTGCCTACCTCTAGAGAGAAGGAGATTGGTGACTGTAGCGAGCAGGAGGCACAGCCCCCTCGTAACTATGCATTAAAGATTCAGAAACTCATATTGCTTGCTTCAAGTTGTCTCTGTTACAACGTGTTGTTATTTAGGGAGAGGTTTACTGTGAACATGGACTGATGAGCAGGCAGTGTAACCAAAATTTATTTTCTGTTAGGTGGATAGGAGCCAAAAACAGATGACTGTGGAGAAGAGGGGGTGGAAGGCCCGGGGGGGACAGGAAATGAGGACAATTTGTAGGGCAAGCCTTGAATTGCTTGTTTGAAAAAAATCTGAGTTTTACTAGCCTCTAGATGAGAAGAAAAAGGAAAATGGCTCCCTTTTTACCTCAGATTTATGCAGTGTTTCCAGAGACATGGTGGAAAGTTTTGGAACTGACAGCACAGATACCCTGACTAGTGAGGGAAAAGAAATATGTGTAATGCCAACGTTATCAACATGTGGATTTTTGGATCAAAAGGATGCAAAAGATTGTGGGAGAGCAAAGCATACACCATGACATGGAGACTGCTCACTACAGGGATGTCTGGGTGGAGAGAGGTGGCCTGCATTGACATCACATTTGTCCACTCTGCAGCGTCTCACCAGGTGACTTGAGATGTTGACATGATAGTGATTCACTTGGCTGGAAATAATTTGAGCATACACCTCATACAGATTTGGACTGCATAAGAGATCTGTATCCAGGAACAGAGAGTGTTCTTGGATTTGGCAGCGTATCTAACTGCTACAGCAACAATATGAAAGCTATTAATAAGTGCTGGAAGAACATTAATCAGAGGAGAATTCATTGGAGGGTTCTGGTCTGCCTCACCAGCAATTTTACTGCATGGCATAAAAACAAGGTCTGACACCACTGTTTCTTGGAAGTGGGGGACATCAAAGGATCTCTCTCTCAAACGTGAAACCATCAGCATTTTGAAACAGAGAGCCTGTTTGTGATATCTCTCACCCGCCCTGCTACAAACATTACCCTTCAACCATCAGAACGTAAGAGTGGCCATACAGGCCAGACCAATGGTCCATCTAGCCCAGTGTCCTGTCTTCTGAGTGGCCAATGCCAGGTGCTTCAGAGGAAAACATCACAATAGGCAATTAGGGAGCGATCCATCCTCTGCTGTCCATTCCACCTACTGGCAGTCAGAAGTGAGGAACACCCTGAGTATGGGGTTCACATCCCTGACCATCTCTTGACTAATAGCGATTGATGGATCTACCCTCCATGAAGTGATCAAGTTCTTTTTTGAACCCAGTTTTAGTTTTGGCCCTCAACATCCACTGCAACAAGTTCCACAGGTTGACTGTGTGTTGTGAGAAGTAGCATCTCCTTTTGTTTATTCTAAACTTGCTGTCTATTAATTTCATTAGGTGACCCCTGGTTTGTGTATTATGTGAAAGAGTAAATAACACTTCAGACCCGTACACAGGAATTTCTAGGGGGGGGGGTTGCTTTTTTCGTAAATGTGAACCGCGAGGGTGTGAATGCACAGCCTATGGTCCCCCAAGTAAGCAGGGAAATCAGCCCCAGCCTTACCCAGCAAGCCAGAGCATGGGGAAGGGAGGCTCAGGCAGCATGCCACTCCTGCCTTCCCATGGCCGGACAGAGCATGCTTACTTGAGGGAGCACTGGAGGGGGGTGCTTTCACGCACACACACCCCCTCATGTATGAGCCTGCACTTCCTTACTCATTCTCTCCACAGCATTCATGATTTTAGACCACTATCATCTGCCCCCTCTATTGTCTCTTGTCCAAACTCAAAAGTCTCCGTTTTTTTAAATCTCTCCTCATACAGAAGCCATCCCATACCCCTAATCATTTCTGTATCTCTGTATCTTTTCCATTTCTAATGCATCTTTTGTACAACCCATTCACACTCTCTGAGGAGTTTGTCCATCACTACTAAAGGACAAAAAGGAAAAAAAAAAGGCTGTCCATGCCACTTGCCAATGGAAATTAACTGCATGCCCTTAAGGTTCAATCAGTGTTTTAGGTTTTAAGTGTACATACACTAAACAGTGGAGGCAGTTGTTAGGCCTGCTTAGGAAAGGTGTACTTATTGGTGATATGAGGACATGTGTGGATTACTTTGAAGTGTGTGACAGACCCATGATTAGAGTATGAGGAGATCTAGGTTTTGTACCATCAGACGGCTGTGAGCAAAAGCAAGACCTCCATGCATACCTTCAGGATCCAGTATACCTCATTATAATGCAGATTTGTGCACTGGGCACAGAGGTTTTATTACAAAGGGTATTGTCACTAGTGAGCTGGGATATGAGAGTAGTCTAATCACTTATAGTCTCCATGCACTCCAGGAAAAGTGACTCTGGTCGGTGTCAGCTGTACTGAATGGTTGAGGCAGTAATTAGCTCTGTATGGCAGAGGTGTTTTGGCAAGATTTGCAGATTACTTGGAGGTGCATGACAAAGCAATGACTGTGATGTGTGATCTATGTTTTTCATCCTCTCATTGTGTGTGAAGAAGGGGAAGTAGTGCATGAGTAACTTCAGGATCCAGAATGCATCACTTCTACAGAGAAGTGTGCAGGTTACGTTGGTAGCAGGGCATAGGACTTTCATTACAAAGGATATTGTCAGCAGTGAGATAGAATATGAGAGGACTGTAATGCTTTAATGACAGTGAAGTGAAAGTGTAGGTTGAAATGGTAACCTGTGAGTAGGTGTAAGGGAGTTGTTAAAGGCTGTTAAGTGGTTCTTAAATTTCACACGTGTTAGTCTTTCTGGGAAGTTGGCTAAGTATGAGAGTGAGCTCCAGGATCTTTGACCCTCCTGAACTTTACAGTGCCAAAAGCCAGTGTGAATATGTACTAACTGCATATTGCTCAAGGAGGGTAGAAGGAAGATGGTGTGGGCAACCTTCTCTCCCTCCCCTTCTTTTTTGTCCTTTAGTGGTGTTAGATGGAATTGTGTGGGCGAGAAGTGTTTTGTAAAAGATGGTAAAGAGCTTGTACATTTCAACAATTGTAGGATTGGCAGAATGAAGGGGGGTGTGTGTGTGAGTGAGAGAGAGAGAGAAAAAAAACAGGGCATAATGGGGCATTGCTTGAAAAAGGGCAGAGTTAAGGTTGCCTGGGCAATCTTCACTGCATTGCATAGTTTTCAGAATACTGAGTTTTGCTAAGCTCAGCATTCCGCAAGGGAACAGTGTGCCACACCAAGCAACTCTAAACTGCGAGGTCACTCTTTTTGTTTTTGTTTTTTGGCCAATGAATTCTATATAGTATGGCAGAGCTCCAGTCATACCCCTGGGTCCTGTGCTGCCTGGCGGATTTTTGGTATACCTCAGGCTCATGGTGACCCTTCCACTCTGCTTCTTGCTTCTCTCAGAGGCAAGGATTCCCCTCTTAATGAGCCAATTTCATCATAGGCAAGTCACTGGTTTGAAGGAGAAAATCCTTCTATGAACCAAAAAGTCCCCTTTCTCTGGTGGCAGCCCACTGGGCATAAGAGGAACCTGGTCCCACTCATTTACTCCGTGTTCTGGCCCTGGGTTCTAGGTAGCCACCCCTAGTGGGGCTTTTGCCCTTATCCGCACGGAGTAGCAGCCATTGTCACTTCTCCAAACGCTCCCCTGGTACTTTTTCCCAGCATCTAGGAGAAAACCTCTCCTGGTTGCAATCTGTGGTTTGTCTTCACTCTGCACTTCCTCCTCTCCAGTCCATCCCTCTGCCTTACCTGAGGGGAAGCCGTTTATAGTGGACCAGCAGGCCCTAACTGGCTTCTGTGTCCAATTAGCCTGCTCCTGCAGGCCAGATCTTAATGAGTCCCAGGTGCCCGCTTGTCTTAATTGCTAAGAGTAGTCTTTGGCAGCCTACTCAGTGAACAGGAACCCGCTCATCCAACATAACTCCACTAAACTCCTGCAGCCCTATTGCCTCTGGTCTGCCACAATAGGTTCTTATCTCAAGCTCATCACTGAAGAATCTGAGCACTTTTTCTCAGCTACTAATGTCTTGGGAAGAAGTTGAACTGTATCCTAACTTCATATGCCCATATCGGTCTGCCTCCACTTGGTTTAGGTTTTTTCCTCCTCTTCTTTCTTCTTCCCTTCCATGTGTTTGCTTTTTTTCCTTTAATCGGCTAAAGAACAATTTAGAGGAAAGGTGTAAGAGCATATTGCTTGCAGAGGGGGAAAATGCAGATCAGTGTTCTTAAATGTCATCACATAATGAAAAAAAAACCCAGGGCCAAATTGTACCCTCTTTCAGATGTAATAGGAGAGGGAGAAATGTAAAAAACTAAATGAGGTTTGC
Source organism: Pelochelys cantorii (assembly GCA_032595735.1). NCBI lineage: Eukaryota > Metazoa > Chordata > Testudines > Trionychidae > Pelochelys > Pelochelys cantorii. The sequence goes on from CM064338.1 coordinate 26,878,339, forward strand.
TTCTTGGAGTTTCCAGCTAGTTATCCTCTGAAGTAGAAGAGGGCTTTTGAGGAGCAGGAAAAGAGCAAGAGGTGCCAGGTCACAATATCACAAAGCAGGGATTTTCAGGGAACCAAAATTTACATTAAGTTCCACTGATGGCAGGCCAAAGGAGATATGAGGAAATAACTAGTTTTATGGTTGTCTAGCCATTCCAGAAATAATTGTTTCAGGCTGACCCAAAACAAAAGAAAAAAAAAATCAAAGCATTTGGTAATTAAGAGTCAAAAATAGTTTGAGGTTAAATAAAACATTTTATTTAGACTGAGGATTTTTATGCATGACATTTGAATACAACTGAAGGAAATTTCAAATCAAAAGTTTTCTTCAAATCAAAACGTCAAACAGTTTCATTTCAAAATGTAGAAACAAAAAGCTTTGATTTTTTTTCAGAGCTTTTTTTTTTAAGTACTTTTTCCTGACCAAAACGATTTGGTGAAATTGACACAAAAATCACAAAATGTTTTGGTTGACCCAAATCTGTATATTTTATGCACAAAAAACTAGCTGAAAAATTTCATGCAGCTCTATACTCAACCCCCTTAATCCTCTGACCTCTCCATCAGTCATGGCAGTATGGCTCTCCCCGCTAGTCAAACATCCCGGGTCTTCTCTCAGATGGGTGAAGACATGGAGCCCACATTAATACAGCTTCAAGTGCATTACTCTGACACAGATATCTGCTTGAATATCAGTGGAGTTTGGGGAGGAGCGAACTTTGGAGAATAGCTCCTCCTGCATAAATGCAACCTGACCTTCACTCACCTGACTAATCTCAGACCACAGAATTTCAGCACAGGGACTTCCACAAGGTTCCAGAGATGGAAGAAGAAAAAAGAGCTGCCACTCTTGCTTCCTGCTTTACCCCATGCAAAATCCAGCCCATCAGTCTGCAGAAGCAGGTTTAACAAGTGGCCCTATATTAACTAAACTATATTAATTCATTCATTAATTCATCATTTATTTTGTACTAGCACATTTACCTGGCATTGCTTGGGTCATTAAGAAAGGGCTCAGGGCAGGAGCTGTAGGGGTTGCAGGAGTCCGGGCAGGGACTCAGGTCTCACAGTTGGGGGGGCAAGGAGGGGCTTATTGCAGGGATTGGTGTGTGCAGGAGGCTGGCTGATCTCTGGGGCTGGCCAGAGCAAAGGGGGGGGGCCATGCTGCCCAGCTGCTGGCTCCCCAGGGTAAGAAGGGCCACGCTGCCCAACCGCCAGCCCACCAACATAGGAACCTTACCTATGTATGGCAGTCAGCCACTTCCAGAGCCCCAATCCCAGTCACCCACTCTTTTACCAGTGTGCCTGCCCCCCTGTGGTCATTCTGCAGTATAACTGTTCCTGCTAGCAGACCTCTCCCTTTGTGTTTTATGAGAAACAAGCATATTCCAGGCAAATCCCATTGTCCTGGAACAACCAAACCCTGACCTTGCTTTAAGTTGTAGTAAGAACAAGCTACATACCAAATTTGGTGGTCCTAGCTCTTACCGTTTAGGAGGAGTTCTTGAACAGACTCACAAATAGGCAGGCACACAAACTCTCACAAATATATAGTAGATGTACATTTTTTGTATTTAATTTGTATGGTGTTTCCTTGCAGTATGTTTTAGTATTTGGGTGATCAGTTTTCATTTTGATATAAATGCTGTATTTAAAAGGGCTTTAAACTTTTGTTTTATATTGAAAATAGGTGTTGAGTTGAATTTTAATCGAACAAAACTGAACAGGCCATCTTCAGTCACAAAGAACTGATGTACAACTCTAATCCAAACTGGGTACCTGCCACTTCCCTAATAACAAGCAACATTTTGTAACTAAGGGATATGGAAAATTAATGGAAACTGCAATTGTACTGCAGAAATTAAAATGGTAAAAAGAGTCTAAGATCACAGAAAGGCAAAAATGTGGCCTAATGCCTTTTAAAATAATTTGAATAACTAAAACGGTGTCATCTTTACCAGAGAATGTTAGCTTTTGTTATTAAAAATGGATGTCACATTGAAACAGGTATTCTTCATTAGATTATTAGCATATATAGCTCACAAATCTGAGCAACAAATGAGCTAGCCACTTTCGTTGTTTTGTTAGTTCTTTGCTAAGGTATGAAAAGACATAACTCAAGAATTTAGATTTAAAAAAAAAGGTATTCGAAATTGGAAGCCTGATTTATAATGTTTTTGGAAAGTTTATTGGACTGAATATTGAAATAATAGTATCTCAGCTATAGGATTTCAATGACCTGGAATTTGGCTTGTGGAAAAGAGAACAATTTTTCTCCAAAGCAAGCAACATTAGGGCCAGACCCAAAGCCCAAAGAAAGCAAAAAGACTGGACTTTGCACTGACTTCTCTGGACTTTGGAGTCAAGCTTTCTTTATTTAAGGGACATTTTATACAATAGCATTCTCATGACTAGTTGAATATACAAGTTCAGTAATTTTGTTTAAGAATTTGAAAAAAGTCTTGCTGTATAGTAAACTGAATTCATCACCACATGCTTCTTTAGATCTCTCACTTCACAAGAGATTTACACTAATGAGCTAAATAACAAGTTTTGCACAGTTCAGGTAGCTGTCAGTTTTCATACTTCTGTAGTGTTACTCAATGCCAAACCCAGGGACAGTACCTATTAGTAATGGCCAGCCACACAAAAACTATGTTAAATGTTATGAGCCAAATTCTTCCCACGCTTTACACATAAGGAACCAAGGTGGAGGACCCAGGTGGAGAGATGAGTTAGCATCTACACAATTAAAATACAACAGGGAGGGGAGCAACGTGTGTTTCTGCCTCTCCCTTCCCTATGTTTTGGCCCCCCACAATATTTCACAGAGGTGAGAGTAGGACCCAGAGGAAGGACTGGAGTGGCTAATGGCCGAAAGTGATATCAGGCTGGCAGGAAAGGAGGCAGCCGTAGAAACTCTCCACTATTCACCTTCCAGCCACTCTGGCAAGACACCGGATCAGGGGAGGGAAAGAAGCACGTGCACCAGCCACCAGGGCAGTGGACAAGGCACAGGCACCTGGGCAAAGAGGAAGCACAGAGCAGTGGGCAACAGCAACCAAAAAAAACTGCTATAGAAGCAGCAGTAGAAACTACCAGGATGCCCCTTCCCAGCCAGCTTCCTCCTAGGGATGTAATAGTGTAGTCAATTAACTAATTAGGCATTTAAAGCGTATTAGGAGCCAGGTGGCCAAGCAGCCCAGCTCAGTTCTGGCTCGCACCAGGTCTGGGAGCTTAGCCCTCCTCCCCACCTCTCTCCCCCCCACAGGGGTTGCTGCCAAACCATACTGCTGCCTCTGACGGGAGCTAGATTAAAAACTAGCTCCAATCACAAACCAGCTCCCGCCTGGTACCCCACATTGATACAGAGGCAGCAGCACAGAGTGGCAGGGGGCTCCTCGGGAGTGAGGCCGGAGAGCACTGTCTGTTGGCCCCGCCTCGGGGACTACAGAATAGTTGAGTAACCAATAAGAATTCTTGAGGTTAATCGACTATTCAGTTAACTGACATTTAACATCTCTACTTCCTCCACGCCCAAGTTCTGTCAAGTCTCAATAGCTCTCTTCATTCCCCTCTCCCACATTCAGAAAGCTTCCACTTGCTGTATGGAACCTCCACACAATCCGGAGCTCCCATGTAAAATCTGCCACATTGCTGGATCTAGCTGGAACAAGTAGTGTTCTAAGCACTCAAAGTTTGTTCTGGCACCACAGACAGAACTGAATAGAGTTCTCAAGCCAGACTCTCTATCACCCTGATAAACAGCAAGGAAATACTTTGCACTTTTGTATTGGAAAAATGTATGTCTCAAAGCATTGTACAAAAATGGATGAGCATTAATATGTCCATTTTCCATATAGAGAAACTGAGGCACAAAGCTGCTAAGTGATTTGCTCAAGGTCACCCAATATGCCAGTGTCAGAACTGGAAATAAAATCAAAGTGTCTTCACTCCCAAGCCTGTGTTTATTTCACAAGACCTGTATTTCCCAGAATGTGAGTTGTGACACACAAGACCATCCCAATTTGAGCCACAAAACCTTATCCTCAAATTTGAGAGGCCAGATGCCAAGTTGCAATGCCCAGAGGACAGAGCTGAGCTCAGCCAGCCCTTCAGGACAAGAGCCACAGAAGTGCCACTGCAGGGTGAATGCAAGGTGGGCTCAGTTTGCAATCCCTCACTCTCATGGACCTTCCAGAACTTGGGGACAGCACTCCAATCCAACCTAAGCCAAAGGGCGCTGCACCATTTACAAGTTTGGGAACCACTGCATTATGCCACAGCTGCCTTGGCATTATTTGTAACATGGTTCAACCCTGTCTACACTACAGAAGTAAACTGAAGTTTAACTGTGTGCCAGTCCCTACTAAGAGATAACTATATCCGAGACCATGGGTTTTGATAATATAAAAGGAATCCTCAGTCCATGAACGCTATGAAAATGTAAAATTGGGGGCATGAATCATTTCTCAATTATACTATTGTAAGTCTGAAATAACTTTTTTGGTGTCAACTGACTGCAGTGGTGTAAGACTGGGTAGAGAATCAGGCAAACCACTGAAGACACCTTGTATTTATATAGGCTTGCCTACAGCAAAATAACCCAGGTAATATTACACACAAATAATACAAAAAGAACTCTGCAAGTAGATCAGCAAACTTCAAATAATCCTTTGGAACTTATAATAATAAGGGTGGAGAGGGTTGGAATATGACTTCCCCAAACCAGAGTCATTTTTTTAAAGATGGGTTTTTAAAATCTAATTTCTACTCAAGATCTCATCTCAGAATAGCTAAAATATTCTGCTAAAGTTAGTTAACAAAGATGACATTGAAAAAATATTGTTTGGTCACCCACCCAACTCACATAAACAGGACAGTTCCTCAGACATTTTTTAGTCCATCTCTAGACTCAATGAGACAGCATTGCTTTTCAAATTATAAACCTAAGTTTCAGAATGTGAATTGATGCAAGATGCTATCTTGTTTTTATATTAATGTTCATTTAATGAAGAAACTGATGAACCTATGGTGTGGCATGCTGGCTAATATCTACTTTATCACCCTATACCCCAGCCCTCCCCCCACACTTTCTTTCCAAAAGTTCTCTGCATCAAATTCAGTCACATTGATTGCATTTTTAAATTGTTCATGTTTATAGTATTTACCTCTAGCATAACTGTTGCAAATTATGCCACTTCAGTGATACTGTAATAAAGTCTATACTGGGAGCTTGCATAGTTACAAAATGGCATCAGAAATTAAAGAATGATTCCTCATCATAGAGGGGTGAGAAGAGGAAAGATGAAAGAGAACATACAGCACGCGCAGCAAATTATGTGATGTGTGAGCATTGGAATCTCCCAATCATATCACCTTCCAGTCTTGTTAAGAAGATTAGAAGTTTGTGCATAGTTCACGCTGAAAATAAATGCTTTTTTAAATGAAAATTATTCTTGATAGCTAAGGTTTTAGTTTACAGATTCCCTAAACCACAGTATTTACCTTCTATCTTCCTGTTCAAGTTACAAGATATGAAAACAAAATTACCACTAGTTTTGTTTGTTTTTTTGACTAGCAAACTAAGTTGTCCAGTGGGATGTTCTCAGACCAAAACCTTGTGCATTTAAACAGAGAAAACTTTCAATAAATAATTATCTAAATAGAACATCCAATAATGTTTGGATAAGTTAATTGTGTACTTTCTGACTCAGTGCTTTGTCTAAATGACAAAAGCCTCTGCTTTGAAGTGAGTTTAGCTATATGAACATATTACTCATTTCAAGATCAGAATCTTTCACATTGTCTCTCAAGCACTTGTTCAGTCATTTTAGCCATTTAAATTATACCTCGGTATTTATCAGCTACAGTAACATATCACTCTTCCAGTTTTATTCTACAGCAAAGTTAAAGTCTTCACATTGGCTTCTTTTCTTAAATTTATGCTTATTTTGGTTATCCACATTATTTGTATGAGATCCTACTTTATCACTTACAGCATGAAAATCAATTACAACTTTACAACATTAAATTGAATAATCATACTTTGCACATGTGAGGATCTCAAACCACTTCATGAAAGTGTTTTAATGAACAAGAAGGCTTTAAAATAAGAGTCTTAAAAACATAATAAATGACATCAGATCAAGACTCGTATCCTGGGACCAACACAGCACCAGCCACATGGCATATACCTGTTTAATTGGGAACTCGAACACAAAGACCTCGAGAACATTAACAAATACAACTAACAAGGAACCCAAAAGAACCCATGATCCAAGCCAAGTCCTGGAGCTAGTGAAAACGCCCCCGGACCCAATTAAATCCACCAGGCAGCCGACAGCCAGAAATGAATCTCTGCCGCGCTACTTCAACCACAACCACCAAGCCCCAAAGGCAGAGCGCACAAAGTATTCGGGACCTGCTCGGGCTCCAACCAGCCCCACGCCCTCTCCCACGGTTCTGCTGGCTCCGGCGTTTCTCGGGCTGCGCCTTTCCCCGCCCTCGCAGCCGGCGCCCGAGCGCTTGCCCCCAGCTCCACGCTCCTCTAGAAGCGCCGCGGGTGCGAACAGCACTGTCCGTGGCAGAGCCGAGCTCTGTCCCTGGCGAGCCCCGTGCTGTGCAGTGACTCAGCCCCCCCTGCGGGAGGCGAGCTCGGAGCAGAGCTGCCCCAGGTTAGCCGGGCAGGGGAGCTGGGAGCCAGGCACGGGCGCCTGACACTTACCCACGCGGTGCAGCGCCGGGAGAGGGGGCTGGCCGCGCCCCGGGCTGAAGTTCACCCCCAACAGCGGGTGGCGGGACACACACACACACACACACGCACACACCCCCCCCCCAGGAAGCGGCGGCAGGTGAGGACAGCCCGTGCGCCCGCGGGGCGAAGCGGGGACACTCACCCCATGTCTCGGCACTTGTCCCCGGCGGCGCCCGCGGGGTTTTCCCCTCTGTCCCCGGCGGGCGCGGGGCGAGTCCCAACTTCACACATGCGGCCGCCGGCGCGCTCAGCTCCTGCGCATCCCGGGCCGGCCCCGGCGGCGGCTGCAGCAAGTCTCCCGAGAACCGGGCGGGCGGCGGCGGCCGCTTCTCCCTGTGCCTGCTCGGCAGCGGCAGCAGCCGTCCTGCTCCTCCTCCTCCTCCCCTTACATAACCTCCTCTCCCGGCGGCGGGGGCAGCGACCAGCCTCCCGCCGACACTGCGCCGGGAGCCGGGGGGTTCGCCGGGAAGCTCCCTCGCACCGCGAAGCTGGGGGCGGAGGCGAGTCCCCACCTGGTTGGCGCAGCCTCCTCCCACCACAGGCGGGGCGGCGGGCAGAGCCACGCGCTGCTGGCCAGGCTCCCCCTGCAGCGGCTGGCCGGGACGCCCTCCCCAGGAGGCAGCGCCCCCTGCCGCCACATGAGGTCCTGCCCTGAGCGCTCACCCTGCTTGCTTAGCGCTTGGCAGGCGAGGGCTTGGATCAAAGGAACCTGGAGCCAATCCCGTCCAGAGCCTCGCTTTGCGGAGGGAGCCCGGCGCGATCCGCCTAGAGCCAGCACTGGCCCCCAGCACCCCAAGACTCTGAGAGGGAGATCTACTCAGCAGCCCGACACCCCAGCTCCGCCATATGAGCCAACCTTCTGATCTCTGCGCCCAGGATTTGGAGGGGGGGGATCAAGCCCCCAACAATGCCACTTGGCACCACCCTCCCTTGGATCCCAGGTTGTACACCCCAAGGTTTGGGAAGATGCCTTCTGGATTTGAACGTTTTGGCCTTTGCACAAATGGTACCACTGGACCAAGGAAACTCCTGTAATCAAACGCCACAGATTTTGGAAGTTTCAGCTCCATTTCTGAGCAAGTTGGCCTCTACCTTTAGGGAATGTGCTGTGAAGACTGGACCTGAATCCCTGAGAAAGGTGGTGGTTTGGGGTTTTGTTACAAACTTCATAGATCTGGATATTTTCCAAGTGATCTTGGGCCCTTGCATAGCAATGCTGGGATCAGTTTATGGTTCTATGCAGTTTCATCTGAGAAACCAGATTAAAATTAACAGTTTTCACTGAGCCACCCAAAATTTTAATCAAAACTCATCAAGGACAAACCCACTTGAACAGGTGCAGCAACGGGGGAGGCAAGGAGGACAACTTCCCCGGAGCCCAGTGATCCAAAGGAGCTGGTGGCTCCTGGTTGCTGCCACTGCTCCTGCAGGAGCAGGAGCAGTCAGAGGCCCCAGCCCTTTAAATCTAAGCTCTAAGGCAGAGGTCTGCAACCTATGACTCGAGTCAAATATGGCTCAGTACAGAACCAAATATGGCTCTTTTGTCATTCCCAAAATACAAACAATTTTTTAAATTAAAATGAAAAATTAATTCAACATTTTAAAAATGTATAATTTTTGTCTTATTTCACCTTCGACTGTTCATTTTTAACAACCATCCATCCTCCAACTCATTGGGGGTCTGTATATTCTCTTTTTATTTTATTGGTCAAGAAATCTTTCCAGCCATCATACGTGATGGTGAATTCTGTAACCCCCTAACAGTAAAAATGTCAGAGAGAAAGAAAAATGGCGAATACCAACATTTTCAAAAGGAGTGGACAAAGTTGTATGCATTTGTGGATAGGTCTCATTTGTAGTGAGAGACTGTCCTCAAACAAACAAAAAAGTGAATTTCATGACAAAACATGCAGCATTTGCTACAAAATACCCCAAGGATGATGCATAAAAAAAAAGCCTATGAGGAGCTGCAGCAAAAAATGAATTTTGGACAAAATAGCCTGCAGGCATGCTCAAAAAAAGGTGGGAGTTTAAACTCATACAGCTCATACAGCATTATTTGAGAGGGAAAGCCTTTCACTGATGGGGATTAAATGAAGAGATGCATGCTAAAAATTGGTCATGAACTATTAGACAAGTTTCATAATATGGACAACATTTTACAAAAAATTCAAGACATGCCATTTTCAGCAAAAACAGCTATGAAAATGTCCCATCAAATCGACCAGGGATAAATGCAAAATTTGAATACAGCTACTTATTTTTCATTTGCTTTGGACAAGACAATTGACATATGTGACATTAATCAGTTGTATATTCTGGAATGATATATTTGTGGAAAGGCTGTGCACAAAGAAATGATTGGGATATTACCAATGAAAAATCAAACAAGGGGCAAAGACATCCTTAAAACTGTGACAAAGTTTGTAAACGAGAAAGAAATACTTGTTTGTGTACGGATGGTGCACCTAGCATGGTTTGCAAATATAGGGGATTCCTTACTCTTGTCAGAACAGCTGAACTGCCCGCTTTTGAACTTTCATTGCATTGTGCATCAGGAGGCACTTGTGCACAATCTTGTGGAACCAAACTTGGAAGTGTAATGGGTCATTCATGTTGTTCATTGGATTCTTGCCTGAGCCATTAATCACCATCAATTTCAGTCACAGCTCAAGGAAGTAGATTCTGAATACCCCAATCTACTAGTGCACAATGTTCTAGTCAAATGTTATCCTGTGGCAACATTTTGTCTCATTTTGCTGCCTGCATTAATGAGATTGACACCCTTCATATAAAAAAAATGACAAACACACCAAGCTTTCAGACTGTTACTGGTAGTTCAAGTTTTACTATCTCTTCAACATTACCGGTCATTTGAATGAGTTAAGCTACAAGGGCAAGGGAACACAGTTCTGTCTCTGCAGCAGACAGTGTTTGGATTTGAGTCAAAATTGACTTATCAAAGATATCGAGATGGGCAGATTGGCACATTTTGAAAAATTATGAATGTTTCATGTTTCTTATCAGAGGGAGAATCCAAATAACAGCCTTGATTTGCAGCAGTTTGCTGGATTTGTTTCTGAGATCCTGAAGACATTCAAATCTTGTTTTGTTGACTTTTGCAAACATGGTGCTCTGTTTAAGTTTATGATTTGTCCACATAAAGCATTCGTTGAAGAAGTGGATTTAACTTTCATTCCAGGCATCTCAGTCAGAGATTTGGAAATGGAAATAGCAGATTTCAAGGAGTCAGATATCTAGGTGGAAAAATTCATCAAGCTGAATTCTGATTTAGAATGCCTTGCTCGACAATGTACAGAATTGGCAAAACTGCATAAATGGGCTGACATGAAGAAATTGGAGCACAATGATAATCTGATTCTGCAAACTTGGAAATAACTTCCTTTCACATACAACACCGTGCAGAATGTCACCTTGGCCTTACTTTCAATGTTTGGCTCAACCTATATGAGTGAGCAGGCTTTCCCTTACATCAAAGGTAATTTGCACTCAAGATTGACAGAAGACAACATGAATGCATTCTTGAAGCTTAATTTGACCAGTTATGATGTAAACTTCAAAGAAATGTGTGAAAACATGCAGCAGTGGAAGTCCCATTAAATAAAGTCCTTGAGTACAATGTTTCATTTATGCTATTATTAATCATGTCAATTGTCAGTAATATTAAGTTGTATATTTTCAGTCTTGCAAATGGGCATTCTTATACTGACTCTTTGTTGACCACTTGTTCTGAAATTTGATGTAGTTTGGCTTTTTGGTTTGAAAAGGTTGATGACCCCGCTCTAAGGGCTGGGGGAGAGGAGCCAGCGTGGCATGCTCCAGATGGCAGAGAGGGCTACCTGCCTCTGGCCCAGCCCCCTGTGCCTGAGATCCCACCCCTTTCCAAGAGCATGGAACCAGGTCCCCACCTCCCTTGCCCAGGCTTGCATAGGCTGCCAATGCCCCTGCACTTAAATCACAAAATGAAAGAAAAGAAGTTTGAGTTAACCCCCACATATATTGTGGATTTACAATGGAATAGAATTTTCCATCCAAAAAGCTCAGTTTTTTACAAAGGTTGGTATTTATTGTTATTTTCTAGACAGAAAGCTGTCTGGGGCAGGGACTGACTCCTGGTTATTTGTCTGTACAGTGCTTGACACAATGATGCATCCTTGGGGTCATACCTGCTGCTACGCTAATACAAAGAAATAACAATAGCATTCATTTTCTGGATGGAGAAGTTAAAGCACATATAGGCTAAGTGCTTATTAATTAGTCAGTGAGTAACAGGAGTTGACACCAGGTTCTAAATTGATTCTTCTGTGGCATTGCACTCATTTACACTTGGCCTCCCCATCTTTCTGAGTTTTGCAGAGTTTTAGTAGCGTGCATCCCCTCCTTTCCGAGTGCTTCTGTTGTGAGTTTGTTTTGGGCTTATGAAATTATGATTTTGCATCTTAATAACGGTTTGACACAATGTGATGATCTCTTGCAGCCCCTTAACAGCTTTGGGATGGCTTGTGGGACACACAATCACCTTGTTAAAATCAAAACAGTACCAAAAATACATAATCCTGCTCGCATTACCATTTGTTAATTACATTATACTAGATATTTCAGTTACCTGGTCCTGTCATTGTGGCCATACTGTGACTTCTACTCTCTTGTCCTTACCTCCCCTCACCACATATATACACTACTGTCTATTAATTTCATAAATAAATGTTCCCTTTGCAAATGTAAGTTTGCAGATATGTTCTAAAGCTAATTTTCTCTGTTTGCGCCCCCCCCCACACACACACTTTCATTTGTTGTCACTGTGTTCTGCACACATGTTGTTATGCTGGGGAAAGATACCCAGTCATTACATAAGATTTTAATTTCCCCTCCCATTCCAAATTACAATTGACTGGACAGCTAAGATACATACAATTGTTAAGAATGGCTACCTTCAACATTTTATTATTGCACATTAATTTTATATTTAAACCTCCCCCAAAAAACCTAAATATTAGAGGTATGAGTAAATTATTTAAATGTACTTGTTTTAGTGCTCTGCCTGATGGTTGTTTTGTAAATGTGATCTGGCATTAACTCAGAACCAAGCAAAGAAGAAAAACGTAACCAATGACTTAAAGGACAAGGTCTCAACTGTGCAAAATAAGGCTGACATTCCATCTAGGTGTAATGGTAATATAAGCCACTCAAGTGAAACGTGAGTCATTTACTAAATGTCATTAAAACCCTGAGATGGAATTACAGCCATATGAGCCTAAGAAGTTTTAAGATATTTCCAGCATTAAAAAAATGGAAGAGGACATTTTAAAAAAATTAAAAGCAAATTTTTAAAATGGCATGAAGATAAGTAGCTGTATCAATATAAATTTTGGGATGGCTGTGCACCAAAGGATTTGCTCACTGTCATGAGGTTTATAATAACGACAGCCAAATGTGCTAAAAAAGATTTTAAACTCTTTTCGACGTCAAAAGCCTTTGTTGACGGCCCCGTTATGCCTTGTGGGATGAGGTTTACCGGGGCAGTCGACAAAGGCTTTTGATGTCGACCGCCGAGCGTCCAGACTACTGCGCTGTGCCAACAAACAGCTGATCGGCACAGCACAGCAGCCATTTTGATGTAAATGAAGCGGCAATTATTTAAATCGCCGCTTCATTTTGCTATGTCCACAACCCTCATCTACATGGCTCCGTCAACGGAGCCATGTAGTGTAGTGTAGACATACCCTTAAACTAACAAAAAATGTAGATGGTATCATGAGTTTTCGTGGGCACAACCCACTTCTTCAGATGAATGGAGTTTAAGGGGTCCAGTTTTCACGTGAATAGCATAGAGAGGGCATGGTGGGGAGAGAAGGAAAAAGAAGGGGGGAAAAGGGGAAAGAAACTGTCAGTTAGAGCTGGCTTTTGATATCCAATGAGTGCCAGGGCACTCATTAATGGATCTCAAAGTCACCATATTATTTCAAACCAATTTCAAAAGCCAGCTCAACAGGGAAGCTATAGAACTTAATTTCATTTACAAGTTTGATACCTACAACAGAAGTCTAAACATATACATTGGCTGGATGACCTACTATATTCCATATCTAATGACATAAAAAAAAACCCCAAAGGTGCTTAGAGTGGATACTAAGTACTCTTATCAGCTTTCTTTACCATGGACACTCTAAGGGTACAGCTACACTGTCTTTTTTATTTTTTGGAAGAGGTATGCAAATAGCGCTCGCATTTGCATACCTTCTTCCATTTTTTTTTTCCTGGAAGAGGCTTTTCTGCCATTTGGCCCTGTCTACAGCAGAGTTAATATGGCCTGAGGCCTTGAACCTCAGTCCACCCTGCCCTTCCTCTCCCATAGGGCTGGAGTACCAGGGGAGTGAGGTGTCTCAGTTGGGGGCTACATTAATGAAGATTGAAGGTTTTCGGAGGAATTGTTTTAATTTAATTATTTATTTTTTGCTTCTCACTTGTGTGTTCCCTGACTGATTTTTTTCTGTTGCACAGAGGACCCTGACCCAAAAAAGGTTCCCTACCCCTGCCATAAATAATGACAATGTTGAAACCTTTTGTGTTGGACATAATATTTACTTTATTTAAAAATGAAGCCTGGCCAACAAGCAGGCCCAGTCCCCATTTGGCTGCAACATCATAATACTCCTGCACCCCCCACATGCCCCAACCCTGAAACCATCATACACCTGAACCCCCTGCCCTGAGCCCCTCATACACCCACATCCCCAAACTCCTGCACTCTCATATCCCCAGACTACTGCACCCCTACTTCCCCAGCCCCCTGCCATAACACTCCTGTACCCACCACACTCCAACCTTGTGCCCTGAGTATATCATACATCCAACCCCCCTGCCCTGAGCCCCTCATTCACTCCAACCCAAACTCCTGAACCCCCACATCGTCAGCCCCTGCCATAATATTGACAGAAGACAACCTAAGCGAGTACATGAAGCTGGATTTGACCAGTTACGATGTAAATGTCAAAGAAATATGCAAAAAGATGGAGCAGCAGAATCCAATTAAATAAAGTCTGTGAGTACAGTATTTCATTTATACTCTTATTAATCATTAGTCAATTATCAATACTACTAAGTTGTATATTTTCAGTCATGCAAATGGGCATTCTTATACGACTCTTTTTTGACCACTTGTTCTAAATTTTTATGTAGTTTAGCTCTTTGGTTTGAAAAGGTTGTTTACCCGGGACTAGATGATCTCCTGAGGTCTGTACCAACCCTAATCTTTTATGATTCTATAATTATGTTGCAGTGGTAACCTGATGGGCTAACACACCAGAGTTCTTTTGCAGATTAGACCCTGTAACACATGCTGAATAGTCAATTTTGTTGTCACATCTTTTGCTAAATTTGCTTGTGTGGCCTTGCCTTTTTTGTTTTGTTTTATTTGTTACTGTAGTGCAGCACTTCCTGCTTCATGTCTTATATTGCATTAGATGACAGGTTAGAAAAGGTGAAAATTTTACAGTAAGACAAATGCAATTCCAATTGCCTTTTGATAGTAAAACACTTACTCTACTTAGAAAAGTAAGCCTTATAAAGACTTGCTTTACTATATTAAATTTGAATTCCATTGGAAATCTGTAAAAGTTCCCATTGAGCCACTTGTAACAGTAGCCCATAAAATGTAACTGTTCACTGAAACAAACTCTTTGAATAGGGAGGATGTACGAGAGCATTGCTTCATCTGCAGGATTGTTCATGGCAGGAAGGATATGAGCTGAAGATATAAAAAATAAACTGAGAAAAGAATCTCAAATTGAACCTTGAATTGTGGTGAAATCTGAATACCAGGATGAATTTAAATTTTCTAATACTGTCTTCATGATCACCCAGGAGGAGCTAGAGTTTCTTTTCATCTGAGTTTGGGAATGAAGGGTTAAAGAGAGAATGCAGAAAAGGATCCATGAAGTTTTTAGGCTTTAGCTGTCAAATCTCCTTCAAGTAAGTTTAATTTCTGGCCCTTGCAAAACCAATTCAGATAATTCAGGCATGATATATTATTCATAAGAGTGCCCTTACTACTGTGGCAAGATTCAAGAAAACTCAAAGTGCTGAAAAGTGGAGAAGCACCCTGCACTATACAAACTGTGAAATAAATTAATCCACATTCTACAAAAGGAAAGTAATTTTTAGAGGACTGATTTCTATTTTTCCTTGGAGCCTGCAAAATATATTCTTTCTGATTCCTGTCAACCAAGATAAAGATGTGCTTCATACAAAACTGTCTTTGCAAAAATAAGTATATGTAGTCAGTCTGTTTTGCATGAGCTCAGAGATTGCTTATCCCTTCTGACCTCTCAATATTTGTTTTATCCTCCTTTTTGTTTAACTTTCACTATTGTCGTATTTTACTCTTTTGCTTTACTTTATTTTACTTCTCATGTATATTTTTATGCCATAAAAGATGTTGTTGGACCTTTTCAACCTATCTATGTATTTGGCAACACATTTTCTCATTATTTTCCAAGACAAACAACTTAATACTAAATAAATTATGGTGTGCTTTGACTTTCTAAACTAGAGTTTTATAAGGTTTTCATTTTTCATCATGTCAAATAACCAGCCTTATTATGATGTATAAATATGACCTGAAAGATTTAGCAAAAGGTTTTGGTGGGGAGTTTTTGTTTTTTATTGCAGAAATTGAGTTTTTGTCTCCTGTAGAAAAGATTCTTAGGTGAATGGAGAACAACTGAAATTTGAACACCACAAAATAAAAGAAGACTGACTGAAAGTTAAGCAACAGAGAAAAGAAGGGATTTTAAATCAGATAGTTTTAAACATTTTGATTTATGATTGGTTTTGCTCATATATCTAGATATAGGTTTTGTTAATATCTGTTTAATCCACTAACTAAAAATATTTTGGAGAAAGGATGTATTTGTTAAGGATTCAAGAGCCTTATCCTTTCAATTAAAATGTCAGAGCCCATAATAAACAGCTGAGACCTTCAACAGCCAAAGTACAGAAAACCAGACCTGACATTCCTGAGATTTCTAAGGTAAAAACAAGCACTAAACAAAACACTTTAAAAAAAAACAATTATTCAGGCCTACTATAAAAGCAAAATAAATAAATAAGTAAAGGACAATCCTGTTTTTTAAAAGCTCTTTGCAGCTTTTAAAAGAGCAAGTTAAAGATTAATTGTGTTGTAACAGTTAGTCTCAGGGGGGAGTTTTTTTGTTAGAGTTCAAGGAACCTGGGATACAGGGAGATTATTAATTGAGAAGATTTTCATTATTCTTCAAATCTTATCCTTTATATAAAATGGTTTGGCACCAGCCATTTCCTGATTCAGAGCGCTAATACAAAGTGGTTTCCAGCTCTGTGCAAAAGCTAATGTTGGAAAATGTACAAATATGCAGATATCAGCTCAAAGCAATTTTATGTAAATATAAAGAACTGCAGTCACCCCACGGGACCCTATGCATTAGCTGTGAAGGCAAATCTATGATAAAAAAAAAAAAATCTTCAAAACAAAAATGACACATACAAAATAACCCACTAACTCCAGAATAATGCCAGATTGTCCAACACAGGTCTTTAATCCCTGGAGTGTAACTACACAATAAAGTGTTAGAGGATGCAAAATGTAAGAGTCTTCCAAAATATCTAATAATTCTAGTATAGTCTGAGGGCAGCTATCAGCATTAATAAACAATTCAATACAGGTCTTCCAGGCATTCTCCATCCTTTGGCCTAAAAGAAAAATCCAGACAATCATATCACAGAGAACATGCTGAACTTGGTAAATCTGAAACCTGAATGCCACAATTCGTTCTATTCTTTTACTTAAAAATGACATTAAAATGCTACAGATGCAATATTTTCAACATGAATTTTTATCTCTGTGAAATGTATCCTCTTTTGAGAGAACTAGACATTGCTTAAGTTTTACCATTTAACGTTGGGGGAGGCAAAGGACCGGTTCTTCTGATCAAACTTCCTGAAAACATGAACATGCAATGCATACTGTATAAAACAGGTCTACAGTACATTGTTCCTGGTGCTGAAAAATCAACAAAGAGCATTTAAAAGGCGGTTCAATACTTAGAGAGAGCATTGTGCTTTGCACTTGACTGTCTTTCTCTGCATGTGGTTTATGCTCATATGCCAGAAATGAGGTGCACTATAATACAGATTGATGAGGTTGGAGAGAGAGTTTCCAAGTTTGTTATCAAGTCACTTCTTTCTAGGGCATGTACAATAAAAAAAAAGTAGTGTATAAATGTTACTATTATGCTATTTACCAAGGACAGCAGAGGAAGCTATGGCATCTGAAAGTGAGTAGGCAAAAGCAATAGACAGTTTTAAACCCTGTTTTAAAATATACTCCTGTAGTTGATTAAAAAACAGGGGAGTAAATTAACTCTTCTCCCTGGCTATCTTGAAGAGCCTCTAGGCAAGGGTAGTAATCATTATATTAGCTATCAAATGCAGCTCTTTGTTCAAAATCTGAAGTATCATTTGAAAGTACATAGTGTTTCCCAAATTACTTGGTCCATCTTCAGCTGTTGCTCTCAAAGGATTTTGATTCAAGTTACTGTATTAGTCTGAATGCTTTGTATTTGAAATGACCCATGCAGCCCCCATAAAATGACTGATGCAGCATCTGTTATTTCTTTAGTAACACAGGAATTGCCATTATGGCTCAGATCGATGGTCCAATTAATCCAGTATTCTTTCTCTGTTAGTGGCCAGCACAAGCTGCTTCTGGGGAAGATGCAAAAAACACTACAGCAAGTAGATGTGGGATAATCTGCTTCCATGAACTCCTCCTAACCCCTAATAAAGATGAATTTGAGATTGACACACGAGGTATAATAACCATCCTCAAAATATTGTTAACATTATTAACTATTAGAAGTCTAAAGTGTTTGATCCATATAAATGTCCCATTCCTCCCTAAATCTTGCTAAATGTGAACATCGTATGGCAATGAGCTTCCAAGTCTAATCATATGTTGTGTAAAGGTATTTCCTTTTATCAGTTTTGAAATTTCCAACTTTTGATTCCATTGAATGTCCCCGTGTCCCTGTGTGAACAGAAATTCCTGATCTAGCTTCTCAAAACATTCATTGTTTTTTATACTTGCATCATAGCCACTCTTATTAGTTTCCTTTGGGAGGTAAAGAATCCCAAACTTTTCAATTTCTCTTCATATGACAGATTGTCCATGACCTTACTTGTTCTTGTTGCCCTTCTCTGAACTCTCTCTAATTCTGCTACATTCTTTTTCAGATGCGGTAACTAATACTGCACACAGTATGTCAGATGAGGCTGCAACATTGATCTACATAATGTGATTATATTTTCCATATTATTCTCCATCTGTTCCTTATACATGCTAACATCTTGCTTGCTTTTTTGATCACTACTTCACATTGGGCAGTGGACTTAGGGTTGCCAGGTGTCCAGTTTTGAACCAGACAGTCCAGTATTTTAGCTTTCTGTTCAGGAAACAAATTGAGAAAATATAAATGAGAAAATATATTTTCTAGTATTTTCTAAATAGTATGTAAATGTAGATTGTGATGTAATGTCAAGCGTGGCCAGTATTTTTGTTGAAACCATCTGGCAGTGGTTGTCATTGAGCTATCCACAAAGATGCCCAGGTCCTTCTCCTGAGTTGATACAATTAATTTAGAACCCTGTAAGGAGTCTGAGTAGTTGCATGTTTTCCTTCCCAACATGAATTATTTCTCATTTCATAACATTTGTCATTTTTAGGCTGTCAGCATTTTAACTCTACAGTTGTTTGGGTGAGTTTATTTTCAAATCCACTGAAATAGCAACAAAAAAAGGGGGGGGGGAGAGAGTTAGTCTTTTGAGTTCCATTCCAGTTTTATACTCACGTGACTCCCATTTACACCAATGTAAATTAGGGCAGAGTTAGACACTAGTTCCTCAGCTAGTGTAATATAGTTTTCTTCTTGACTTAGCTGAACTAACATTTTTTGCCCTGTCAGAACAAACTATTATAAGTCAAAAGCAAAACGTAACAGCCATTAAATTCTAGTAGTCTGTATTATAGATATACCCTAGTATAGTGGAATAACTGTGGTGGCATGAGAGTCGAGGTTACAGATAGAATCATAGGACTAGAAGGGGTCTCAGGAGGTCATCTAGTTCAGTTCCATGGACTCATTGCAGGACTAAGTATTAT
Organism: Pelochelys cantorii; assembly: GCA_032595735.1. Classification (NCBI taxonomy): domain Eukaryota; kingdom Metazoa; phylum Chordata; order Testudines; family Trionychidae; genus Pelochelys; species Pelochelys cantorii. Next base: position 26,897,351 of record CM064338.1, read on the forward strand.
CCTCCATTCCTGACAGGTGTTTTTGCAACCTACTCTTAAAAGTCTCCAGTGATGGAGAATCTACAAATTCCCTAGGCAGCTTATTCCAAAGCTTAACCACCCTGACAGGAAAGTTAAAATGTCCAATTTAAACTGCCTTTGCTGCAATTTAAACCTATCACTTCTTATCCTATCCTTAGAGGTTAAAGAAAACAATTTTTCTCTCTCCCCCTTGTAACTACATTTATGTACTCTTATCACATCCCCTCTCAGTCTTCTCTTCTCCAGACTAAACCCAATTCTTTCCATTCAGTTCTTTCCTCCATCGATCATGTTTTCTAGACTTTTACTCCTTCTCTTGCTCTTCTCTGGACCTTCTCTAACTTGTCCACATCCTTCCTGAAATGTGGTGTGCAGAACAGGAAACAATATTCTGGTTGAGGCCTAAGAAGTGTAGAGTGGAGTAGAAGAATTACTTTTTGTGTCTTGCTGACAAGACTCCTGCTAATACATCCCAAAATTATGTTTGCTTTTTCTGCAATAGTATTAAACTGTTGACTGATATTTAGCACTGTGACCCCCCCCCCCCATACTCCTATCCAGAGTAGTCCATTGTAGGCAGGCATTTCCCATTTTGTATGTGTGCAACTGATTGTTCTTTCCTAGATGGAGTACTTTGCATTTGTCCTTATTGAATTTCATCCTGTTTACTTCAGACCAATACTCCAATTTGCCAGATTATTTTGAATTTTAGTCCTATCCTCCAAAGTACTTGCATCTCCTTCCAGCTTGGTGTCATCCTCGAACTTTAAAAACAAACTCTCTATGCCATTATCTGAATCACTGATGAAAATATTGACCAGAGCTGGACCTAGAACTGATCCCTGAGGGACTCCACTCAGTGAACCCTCCCAGCTTGAGTGGGAACCACTGATAAGTACTTTCTGGCAGGGCTGGTCCTAACCAACTGGCGGCCCCGGGCCAAGCCAAATAAAAAAAAAAAAAAAAGGGTCAAGCTGAAATGTGGTCGCGGCTAACACCAGCTCAGTCAGCGGCCCCTTCAAAATGGCCCACCCCTAAGACAAGCTCTGCTCTCTGGGAATGGCTTTCCAACCAACTATTCACCAACCTTATGGTAGCACCATCAAGGATCTATTTCCCTAGTTTGTTGATAAGGAGGCTACGTGAGACCATATGAAAATCCTTACTAAAGTCAAGATGTTAGTGAAGTCTTGAAGTCATAAAGACTTTACTGAAACAATGAGACAGTGAATGCTATGGAAAGAGAAAGATGTTCACATTTTTGATGCAAGCAGTTTAGTTTTCAAACACATTGAATTTCAGGATCATTCATTTCAATAAAACATTTTTCTCACATGTAAATTTTCATGTAGTTCAGATGTTTTAAATTCTCAGATCCTCACCACCATCTGTAACTCTATTTCTTAAAAAATTGCAGACATCTGTTTAAATACCCATCTCTTCCTTCACACAGAATATCTGATTCAGAAACTGATCTCTGAAATAATACTAAAGTTGGGTTACATTTCCAAGCAACCATGGGAGACTGGCATTTAAAATTCTGTTGGATTGGCTGAACTGCACTCCACACTACATTAACCATTGTCTAATTGATATCGAATATTAATATTTAATGGAATAGTCAAGTCATTCTTTTAAACACTGAGATGTTCAGAGCGGAACAGTCACATTTTTGGTTTACAGCTTTGAACAGTCAATCTGTTTTCTTAAAGGTCATTAATTTGCTCAAGTCTACGCTATAGTGACTGGCTGCATTGGTGGGGATAATCTATAATCTCACCCATGTTGATGCAAAAACATTTTCTGTTAGGTTCTCCCTACAGAGTTTCTTTCCAGTTCTTCCATTAGTGGAGGAAGACTATGACCCCATTCTCCTCCCTGCCTCCCACACAGAAAAAAGATGGAATCACCATGTATTCACTTGAGGTAGAACCATCAACCTCAAGAACCTGTGCCTTTGTACTGGATCCTGCAGCTGCCTCCAGACCAAGGGTGGGCAATAATTTTTAATGGCAAGATTTTGGCAAGTGCTCAAGGGCTGCATTTCTACTGAGGGGGTTTGGAGTCTGGGACAGAGGTTGGGTTCAGAAGGGAACTTGGGGTAGGAGACTGGGTGCAGGAGGGGGTGTGGAGTCTGAGAAGGAGTTTGGGGAAGGAGACAGTTGTGATCTGGGGCAGAGGCTTGGGATGCAAAGTCCAGAAGGGGCTATAGATGCAGGAGAGGATTCTGGCCTGAGGGAGGGGCTCTAGGAGGGGGTGCAGGGTCTGGGAGGGAGTTGTGACCTGGGGGTTAGGGATACAGAGAGTTTGGGTTGTGGCCTGGGGCAAGTAGTTGGTGGGGAGGGGGGTGCCAGAGGCAGGCTCTGGCTGGGAGGCGCTTATCTAGGCAGCTCCCAGTCAGCAGCCCTGCTGGAATCTGAAGGCTCCAGTCACAAGCTGCTCCACATGGCTCTGCTCTGGCAAGGTGAAGTCGGGGGAGGAAGGCGCCAACAAAATATCTCAGCTGCTATTGGTTGGAAACTGGCCAATGGGAACTGAGAGATTTTGCTGAGGGGCAGGACAGAACACAAAACCTCACTCCTCATTCCCAGAATAGAGCAACCACATTCAAAGCAGCTGCCGCTGCCGCTGCCGCTGCACTGTGCTTAAGGGTCCCAGCGAGGCAGCTGTGGGCTGGATCCAGTGGCTTGGTAAGCCGAATCCGGCCTGCTGGCAGCCTCTTGCCCACCCCTGCTCCAGACTCTCTGCCAGTGTTACCATGTTTTTGGGCAATAGCACCTGGAATAACCCTCCATTGAGGGAACCAGTCTGTATTAACTCCCGAGTGGATGCACTGCAGGACTGGGTGATGCATGCATAAGTGCCATGGGAAAAATGACACAAGGGCCAGATTTTCAATGTTAGCTTCAAAATCCATATTAAGATACCAGCCTGTTTTTCAAAGATAGTCAGCATCCAATAGCTCACATTTAAAATCAGTGAGGAGTGACTGGGCCCTCAGCATGAGAAGATGACTTTCCCCTCTTGGCAAAGTCTGAGAAGACAAATGTGGGGTAGGGCACATCAAGTCCAGGAATATCTGCAGGTTAGTACTCTCCATGAATAGAAATAACTTTGATTTGTAAAGCTAAGTACTGCCTTACTCTCAGGGGGCCTGTCAGAATTGCCCCACCCCTGGGCAAGTTGAGGGGGAGGCACAGCTCCACATTCCTCAAAAGAGCAAGGCCTCTGGCAGAAGGGGGGGGGTCAGGGGAGCCATCCTTCAGTGCCGCCTGGACCAAACTCCCCCCACCCCCGCAAGTCAGCCCTTAGCATCACCAGGATGATGTCACTCAAGGCTCTGGTGGCTAACTACTGCTGCCACTGCCACACTAGTGGCAATGGTGGCTGGGAGCCCCTGGGCCTTTTGAATTGCTGGTCCCCAGGGCAGTTGCCCCTTTACCCCTCCCACCACCATCCCATCAGCAGGCCTGCTTACTATTGGATCCACACTTTTGTGCACCATTCCGTGAAAAGGGACTTGATTTTTTTTGATGACTCATGCACCTACTCTCCACTCACAGGTAGTCGAATGGAAACCAATGTAGACCTGTTTGAGAGGCAGAATATCTCATGCCTCCAATAAAATATAGTTGGAAAAAAAACATTGCTCAGCTGACTTACACGTCAGTCAAATAAAATTAAAACCTTTGACTTAAACAATTCCTTGAGGCCATCCTCTGCTTAACTACAACTAATTATTATTAATAATAATAATTACAAAGCCATTAAGTTAAGTGCAGCCCACGTAGAATTTGCACTACTTAGACTTCACCAGTCAAATCCGGGGAAAAACAGGAAAGTTGTTATTGACAAAAGCACAATAAAGATACAAACATCACAATCACATGGAACTATTTTACATGCTTCATCAACAGAAATGCACTACTTTTAAAATATTCTGTAGAGAACCATGCAGATGACTTCCCTCTTCAACTAGCAGCTTCACTGGATTTATGAACAACATAGCATCAAAAGAATTTTTAGAGACATCTTTGATACTGAAGAAGCCAAAGATGCTATTAATAACAGAAAACCTCATAAAGACCTTGCCTGATATGGCTTCCTTGCTGAATTATACCAAACATGTGTAGACCAAATACACTCTTTTGTTACTTAAGGTAATTAGCAGAAACTAAGACTAGCAGAAAAGTGCTTCCTATGTTCTAAATGGCCCTGATTACTGTCTTTTTAAAGCCAGTGACTCTGCAAGACACTAGCAAAAGTCTTGTTATAAAGGCTAGAAACTACTCGACTTAATATCACTCACCCTAACCAAGAGTGATTTGTCCACAACATATGTAATTCAAGCAACCTAACTCCAATCTCATTGTTCTCATGACTCTCTACCAAGACTCTGTTGACCTCGTTCATTAGTAAATCATTTGATGCCTAAGATGCACTCAGTAAAGCGAGCTAGGACTTCCTTTTCATCAGCTTGGAGAAATATGGGTTTCACTATTTACTTTGGCTAAAACTATGTACAGAACTCAAAGCATCCATCAGAACAAATAGCCTCATCTCAAATTTTTTTGCCCAAGCTGTGGCATGCAACAGGAGTGCTTTTTTCTTGTGTATTTTATATTGCCAGAGTCCCTGACTATGGTGCTTTATGCCCACCTATAGATATAACTGAAAGCAAAATCCATCAGTGAGAATGCAAAACAATGATATCAGGTAAGGTCGATTCACCCACAATTTCTTTACATGTATTAAGAGCAATGTCAGGATTTAAAACTAATTGGGACAGATCTGATATTCCCCCAATATTTAGGAGAAGGCAGAAATTCTGTTTAACCAGTTTACTTTTTAACCAGGACTTTACATCCCTAAAATGGTCAAGACCTTGCTTTTTCTCTCCAATAAGAGAGATGACACTGCTAGCAGTAAAGCATCTGCTCACACCCTGCTATTGCATCATTTTACTGCTGAATTACAAACATCACTTCCAGCAACATCTAAGTGTTCTTTGCTCTTATCCAAGTCCAATGCCTGAGTGAATTCCTGGCTTCATTAAAGTCCATGGCAAAGCCATCATTGACTTCAATAAGGCAAGAATTTCACCTCCAGCATGAAACTTGTTGGATCCAACAGTGACTTTTCTCATGACTGTGAGATCTTTTTGTCATTTTTTTAGTAACTGAGATCCTTAAATAATATTTATAACTAGTTTGTAACATTTTATAACTTTTTTTCCAATTTAATTAGAATCTTACTTCATTGTTCAGGTTGGCAAAGTCTTGTCTTTGTAATATGCTGTGTAGATTCTAGTGCTCTGAGATTTGCTTTCTAACTGAAGTGGTTACTCAGGAAGTTTGCAATACTCCCAAAGCAGCATTTAAATTAAAAGTTCCTGTATTATTTTTAGAATAAGCAGCTACAGCATGGTCCAAAGGAGCAATCACACTCAAAGCATCACCAAAACCCTGGTATATAGATTTTGTATGCGTGTGCACTTTTGTCTGCTTGGTTTTTAATGAAGTCAGCTCCACCAGGACTTCGCCACTTGTGCTCAAATGTAAAGTTTCATCTTTTGAAAAACTTAGTACTCAGTACAAAATAGAAGTGGTGATCTGCAGTCCAAAGGAAGCCTCCTGGGCTTCTCTGCAGCTCAGCTGGTATATTTATTATAATTCCTAACACGGAGAGATTCCAGTCCTGATTGGTCCCTCTGGAGAGTACCGTAATACAAATATGATTTTTTTTAATGGAGCTATTTCAGATTCAGAAGACATGTAGCTCTCCTTAGCTACACCAGGTCAACTTTAGCCCTCTTACTATTCTTATAAAAATTAGGACTGCATAAGAATGCTTAGGAAGTCTCCCTCAAATACATACAAAGGGATGAGCAAAAAGAAACTCATAAATTCTAATGCCAACAGTATTTGCCAGTGAAGTCTGCTGGAGAGGGCAATGTTTACTTGCCAGTATGGGCAGCTTCATTCAGACATACTGCGTTCACAATAAGGATTTTAAGAGGTGGGTAACTGACTGACTGTGTAGTTGATCCAATTTGGATCAACTACACGATTAGTCAGTAAGGGAAGGTGCTCTGTCCCCGCTTGCGCCGGTCCAGGAGCTACCTTGGGTGTGGTTCTGCTGTTTAAATGTAGTAGGAGCTGTCCTATTACATTTAAACTGGAGAGGCGCAGCAGGGGTACGTCCTGGACTGGCGAGAGTCAATACAGAGCTGGGACCGCTGCAACTCTGCATTTTAAACGTACTAAGAGTGGGGCGTACTGTAGAATGCAGAGCCGCAGCGGTCCCGGACTTGCTCAGTCCCAGCTTGCATTGGGTCCACAGCCCCTGTCTGCGGCTGGCCCCGGCTGCCACGAACAGAGGCAGCAGAGTGTGTGTGGGGGGCAGAGAGGGAGGAGCAAGCAGCACCGCAGAGACAGTTCTGGGGAAACCAGCTTTTAAGCCGGCTCCCCTCCAGGACCAGGTCCTGTTTCCCTCCCCTTGTTGCCTCTGTTATAGGGGAAGCAAGTAGTCAGCTCGACTACTCACTTACATCCCTAGTTCACAATTCTTCTCCCATTTAAGGCCCTGGTTCAGTTAAACTCTTAAGAATGTGCTGAAGTCCCACTGTCTTCAACTTATGTGATTAAGCACTTGGTGGGGTTAGAGTCTATAGCAGTTTGAAGCAGGTCTATAACTAATCTTGCTACTCATCTGCCTGCAGGGCCTATTTGTAGCAAGGGGTCTGTTAATAAAATGATCAAGTCCCACATTTGAATCCTCAGATCAACATCTTGGTGGATAAAAATGTGTTTAAGCAGTGAAAATCTGAAGGTGAACTGGGTGACTAAGTGACTAAAATGCAGGATGAGAGTCTGAGGGGACTGTTTGATGTCCAGCACACAAATTTCTAATGTATCTGCACTAGGAACAAGGACAGGCATTTATAAAGGATCCTGTTTATTAAGCAAATGTAATTTCAGCTGACACAAAAAGAAATGGATTATAAATGTCACTGGGACACTGAAATATCAAAGTGAGAATAATTACTGCTCTACAGCCAAAATGCTTCTGAAATAAATGTAGTCAAACTTTACTAATTCTGGGTCACTGAGAACGAAAATGATGCTTAAAATTGTTGATTGGCTCTAGTTTTCAAGATATGCTATTGGGTCAGTATATACGACCCTTGACTTGGGAATGGCGGAGGATAAGTGAGTTATAAAGGGAAGGGATCTCAATTTAAACCAGAAATGACTAAGATACATCTTTGACTGGATCTATGAATAAATCTATGACTGGGTTTGGACAGTACTTGCTTTTTAGGCAAAACAATGAATGATGCAATCTGAAGCTGGTATTGCGTCATACATGATATGAATTGCATCATGTTATTCCTAGAAGTCATGGATGATGCAATCATAACGAAGCTGACATCACTCTGCTGAACAAATTGCCCTAGATCAGCTCTAGAAATCATACAGTGTCGTGCTCTCTTATTTGTCAGTGTTTGATTTTGCAAAGGGACACATTTCTGTTTAGCCAAAATGAGCAGAGATGCCTCGTACTTGTGTGAACAGTGCAGATAACTTCTGCTATGTTTGTGGTGAAGTGACTTTTGCATCACAAAAGCGCAGTATAACCACTATGGTTAAGAAAGCCTATCACCTTTATTTTGGCTGCAAAATTGGAGATCAGGACAAGAGGTGGGCCCCACACATGTGCTGCAACACTTGTGCAACAAATCTTCACCAGTGGTTGAACAGGAAAAGGAAATCTATGCCTTTTGCAATGCCAATGATTTGGAGAGAGCCAACAGATCATACCAGCAATTGTTACTTCTGCATGGTGCCTCCAGTTGGGAAAGGTGTGTCAAAGAAGAAAAAGTGGACTGTGCATTATCCAAACATTCCATCAGCTATACGCCCAGTACCCCACGGAGAAGGACTGCCGGTTCCTGATGCACCAGAATCATTCTCACTTGAGTCAGACGAGGAAGAGGAAGAGGAAGAGGATGAAACTTCTGGTCCTGAACCATCAATGTCACAGGACCCACATTTTCTCCCATCCTCCTCCTCTGAACCACACCTCATAACACAAGGTGAACTGAATGACCTTGTCAGGGATTTGGAACTACCCAAGAGTAAGGCAGAGCTGTTGGGCTCCAGACTACAGCAGTGGAATCTCCTGGCAGGTGATGTTAGGGTTTCCATGTTCCGTGACCGTCAAAAGGATCTTGTCCCATTCTTCTTCATGGAAGGTGATCTTGTAGCCTGCAACAACATCGATGGTGTGATGGCAGCCCTCAACATCGTTCACGATCCAGATGAGTGGAGACTGTTCATTGATTCATCGAAGACGAGTCTTAAAGCTGTTTTGCTGCATAATGGCAATGTTTTGCCATCAATTCCAGTTGGTCATGTAGTCCATATGAAGGAAACCTATGACAACATGAAACAACTTTTGAGGTGCATAAACTATGACCAACATCAGTGGCAGCTTTGTGGCGATTTGAAGGTTGTTGCTCTCTTGCTTGGTCTGCAGACTGGATATACAAAGTACTGCTGTTTTCTCTGCGAATGGGATAGTCGTGCAAGAGATTCCCCCTACATCAAGATAAATTGGCCACTCCGACAGTCATTGGAGCCTGGGAGGAAAAGTGTTCAGCATCCGCCACTTGTTGAATCAAGGAAGATTTTGTTACCACCCTTACACATCAAGCTGGGTCTGATGAAGAACTTTGTCAAGGCCATGGACAAAACACAAGCAGCTTTCAAGTACCTCCGTGGAAAATTTCCAAGGTTAAGTGAAGCTAAGATCAAGGAAGGTGTCTTTGTTGGTCCTCAGATTCGTGAACTTCTTCGAGATGACGCATTTGACCATGCACTGCGTGGCAAGGAAAAGACGGCATGGAAAGCCTTCCAGTTAGTGGCAATAAATTTTCTCAGAAACAACAAGGCAGATAACTACAGGTTGTTGGTGGAAAACCTCCTCAAGGCATACAAAAGCCTTGGTTGCAACATGTCACTAAAGATACATTTTTTGCACTCTCATCTAGATTTTTTTCCACCGAACTGCGGAGCAGTGAGCGACGAGCACGGCGAGCGATTTCACCAGGACATTGCAACAATGGAGAAACGCTATCAGGGCAAATGGAGCCCATCAATGCTTGCAGTCTATTGCTGGACAGTAACAAGAGATGCTCCTTTTAATGAATACAAGAGACAAGCCAAGAAGCGCCGAGTAGACACCGAATAGGACTAAACTATGTACATAATAGTTTTTTGCCTTTTGTTTCATAATAAATTTTATTTATATAACCCTTTTGCTGATTTTTAAAGTGTTACATAAACAGGACAGGTGAAATATCATGTAAAGCAACCATAAACACATGAAAAGACCTAGGTTTACAATTTATGATTAAAACTCTACTATCTACACAATATACATAGACGTAAAATGTAAAATCTTGGAAACAGTAGCCAATCAGTTGTTTTAATTGTCATATTTGAATTCAGCACATCAAAATACATAATAAATAGCACATTTTATCTCTGAAGCAGACGACTTCTAAAAAATTGTCGACCAGTGTTACTGTAATTTTACTATAAAAGTAAAAGCAACTAAATTCAAGTGCACGTGGCAGATAGTTCTCTGTCATGCCACAGGAAGCACAGTCTGGCCGTATAGTACAGGACTGGAACCCAGATCTCTTGGGTTATATTTCTGGTCCTGTCATTGGCTCATTGTGAGTTGCTGGAAAGGTCATTTTAACCATGCTCAGTTCTGCTTTCAGGTTTAATAAATTAATTGTATATGGGTGAACTCCTCTATGATTTATTAAAATAATAATGTGAAGTATGATTATAATAATCTGAAAATTCCTGTATCCTAAAACAGATAGTTAGGATTTTTTGGTCGGACCTGAGTAACATAGACCAAAACATAGGTGGTCAGGTCTAGGGGGCAGAGCAGGAGCTAGGAACCAGAGATCAAAGAGGGAGACAGAGTCAGAGCCAAAGGTCAGAGCCATAGTCAGGGATCAGGGCAGAGTCAGTAGCCAGGGTTGGAGCATAAATGGAGAGATATGGAACATGGGAGGAACCTGGATCAGGACTGGACCAGAGGAATAAGGAGTCAGGTGAGAAAGCAGGGTCCAACGGGGCAGCCAGCCAGGAATTCAACTAGTTTTTCAGAAAACTTCCTGTGCCTCTTTCTGAATAGCAGTGGTGTAGCAAGAAGGGCTCACTTGGGCAGGCCCTGCCTTCAATGGATAGGCAATGCTGGAGGTCAGGGTTAAGCCCCAGGGCCCAAACCGTGCTCCCCAGCTGCAGCACTAGGTGGAACAGAGTAAGCCCCTAACCTTGCTCCATGATTACAGCGCCAGGTGGAGCAGGGTAAGCCTTGGCCCCAGCCCTGCACACCATCTAGAGCCCTCATTGGAGTAGGGTAAGCCTCAGCACCCTGCCCCAGATCCTGGGTTGGAGTTTCAGGCAGGGCAGGATGAGCCCCGATGCTCTGGCCCCACTCCCTGGCTGGAGCACCAGTCTGGAGTAAACTCCAGTGCCCCAACACCGCTATCTGACTGGAAGCACTAGGCAGGCTGGGGGGTGCAGGCTGGAAGCAAAGTGTGGGCCACAGCCTGCTCAGGCCGACCCATGGCTATGCCTCTATAAGATAGCAAGCCTGAACCAAATGGAGAGGCTGGATGTCTCCTATAATTGGTAGCTTTGTGGGCGTTGGCTGTGCTGAGGTAGGATCCACCATTCCACACTCCCTCATGGCTATAGTCTGTGGCCTACTAGTAGACCCACAGAATTGTGCTCATGAGCTCTCCCACACAGTTTCTCATTCAACTACACCAGAAGCCTTCTTAGAGTATGAGGGGGAATTTTCTTTTAATACTCACATTAGATGTAGATTGATACCATCAACCTGGCTCTAACAGGAATGTCAATATTTCCATATTCTAACAGAGCTGCTGGATTATTATTATTAATTTTTGTATATGGATATTAGGCATAAGCCCAAACTAAAATCAGCACTCCAAATAAAAACAAAAATTGGGCAAGAACAACATCTGAATGCAGATACCTTTGCAAATGTCTCCCATGCTGATCCAATATCATCAAAAAATTAAAAAAAAAAAAAAAAGTCAGCCCAACCTTGGGTTTCCCCAAAATCTAATCTACAATTGTAACTTGATTTTTGGAACCTGAGCAAATCTCTGACAAATATGGTAAGTCTGGCTTGTAGACATGCTACCATATTTCCTAACTTTCAAACAAATTCTGCATAGTACTTACATGAATATCTGAATACTACTCCTACTCGGTTTCCTTTGGACTGTCTACATTTCATGAAATATGCACCAGATTTGTAGAACCCTGCAAATTTGCAGATATCTGCTTTATATCCATAGGTATGTGCATCCACAGCTCATTGTTGCGGATACAGCTGTCAATATAAATTTTATATTCACACAGGGCTCTACACGTTTGCTATGGTGAATGCTTTTTCTTATCCTTCAGAGACACCGCATGCATATCAGCACCAGCTGCACTGGAGCTAATCTACCTCCCTCTCAAATGAGCAACATATGGAGCAGCATGAGTGGCAGCAACAGGGAGGCTTTTTGAACTACTTTCTTTCTGTCAAAAACTCATCTTCTTGCCCTTGTCTTCACAGCTCCACTGAGTAATGATGAGGAATTTAACATTTGGAAAAGTCTCATAGGGGCAAATTCATCTGTAGTGTAACTCTACTGAAGTCACTGTATTGCATCAGAGATTAAACTGGCACCATAATATTAAGAAAAAATAAGGCAGTGTGCTGCAGTATGTAATTACTGTCTCAGAAAGCAAAAATAATAAAAATGAATCATTCTTAAAGAACCAGGAGGGCACAGCTGGCTTAGTCATTTTAAAAACTGAAAATAAGAGAAGGCACCAAGACTTTGGTGATATTCATAAAAAACTGACAGCAGGGTAATACCAGAAACAAGATGCAACAATATCAATTCTAAACTACCATCATGTGAAGAAACTGATAAAAAAAACCCAGCCCTTCTGAAGGGTAAATCAAGAGTAACTTCACTGAAAGTCAAGAATTATAGTAGTGTAAAACTTATGTAAAAGGAATCCGTTTCTCCAAAAGCCTAAATGGGTTCTTTGTAACAAAAGCTGACATCAGGAATTGCTTTGTGTGTGTATCTGTGCATATGTTTGTTTTACTACAAAGGCAACTTTTTTAAGGCAGTTAACATTTAAAGGTCATTGTTAAGGGAAGGAAGTGCCTTTTTAGAAATGTTCTTGTGCTGAGCATAGTTGGGAACCATGCATTCTGTTCCTTTGGATGCTCCACATTACAATATCATCTGGAGGTTTGGGAAGGACACTTTAAGCACACTGGTAATACAAGATAATGGCACAGACAACAAAGTGATCTAATAGAATAACTACACAGCCTTTTATACATCAGTCAATAATATCTGCCATATCTCAACTTTTCTTGTTACTTAAATGACAATCATCCAGGCAAAGATCTTTTCTAGCCAAGGGAATAATATCCAACAATGAGAACCCATCTTGTAAGTGCAAAAGGCTCTAAAGAAAACAACTCTGAATACTTTTCTGGTATTGGGCTACAGAGTTGCATTACTACTGATATCTTTCAGTGTAATTATATAATTTTAATCAATAACTTATGGTCATTTATTCACTAAGTCTTCTTATGGCATCTCATGCAGAAACCCCAGGCCCTCTTAGCTCATAATCAGCAAGAAGTTTCACTCTTACCTCTTCTACTTGCATCGCCAAAGCACAAGATCTCATTCTCTTTAACATGTCAGACACTGCCCTTTCCCACAGTAAAATAATTTAATGAGTCCACTTTTGATGTAACAAAAGAGAAACTTTTAACATCAAATAGACAACAGAAAAAAAGCAAAGAAAATATAAGCATTTAAACAACTAACATGAAATCTGTGGAAAGATTTGGAAAACAAAAGGAAATCTTAGTTTTTATAATAAATAAACATACAATACAAAAATATTTGATAGAAGAAAATGCTGCTTCTTTCTTGTTATACCATAATGATCTATTACACTCTCCTTGTAGAAATCTCTACTTACATGGTATTGCTCATATATAAGGAAATTTTCCTTTGATCAAAGAGGACACAATTGCCAGTGATATTCTTTTTTAATTGATTTCTCAAAGTACATGTTATTCTTGATTAAAAGGATTCCTCCTGCTGGAAGTTACAGAAGTATACAAAAATGGCAATTTCCTTTTTCCTGGTACCAAGCTGACATTTCATTAGAATGCCTGTTCTAAACATCCTAACTATTCCAATATCATGAGTCAGAACTCATATGAGATTGGCATAAAAATCATGATATTTTAAACAAGTAACATTTTAAAATCATATTTCAGGGTTTTTTTTATTTGCCTTTGTAGCGTTTGAGTCATCAGGGCATGTTTAGATCACATTTTCCAGATTTTCAACATGGGCATGAGAGTTAAAAACTTACTTTTTCTTTAAATGAAAAAGGAGAGCCTTATAAAATCACATAAACAATAAGGAGTCCTGTGGCACCTTAAAGACTAGCAGATTTTTTGGGTATTAGCTTTCATGGGCAAAAACCCACTTCATCAGATGCATGTAGAGGAAATTACAGAGGCAGGCATAAATATACTAGTACGTGACAAGAAAGGTGTTATCTAACTAGAACTGGTCTTCAACTTGATATGGTAACTCCCTAAACAGCTTCTGAAGGTATAGTCTTTTTTGTTATTATTGTTGCTTGTTATTAAAGACCATTTCATTATTTTTCTACACAAAATGGCCTCTATTTATACTTGCAATTATAATACCTGTTGGTTCAAGTGAAAGATGTGCAGAGAGGAAATAAAAGCCTCAGTGCTTTCTGTTCAATTAAAAGGGCAGCCACAGAAGTAAGGATATAAGCTTTCAAATGAAAATTCATCCTTGCTTAGAACCAGAGACCTACAAACTATTTGGATCCTGGTCATCCTCTTTATTCTGTGACTGAGTGAGCAATACTTTTTTGATTCCTGCAGGACATATGACATTTCTGTTTACATTAAACCACAAACAGTTTTACTGCAATCTTATCTTTCTGGAGGCCAGGTGGCTAATATCATTGTTGGTGGAGACTTTTTAGGTACTATATGTTATTATAAATTTTTGTGCTTTATTACTGTGGGAGCAATAAAGAAAAGTCTCAAGTGTAACACTCTTGGGACTATGAACTTATATAAATCATTGGGTTTTTTTTCTAACCCCCCAACACTTTCTCAAATGGAGCTTGAGAGAGTGGAGGGAAAAAGAATCTGGGCTCAAGAGTAATAGTAGATCAGAGTGATGTGGACACCTGTGGCATGGGCACAATTTTTTTCTGTAGGGTTGCCAGATGGTTGAAACAAAAATACCGAACACCCGCCCCCCCCCCCCAAAAAAAAAAACACTGGGAAAATATTCTGTTGAAGAAAAAAAAGACTTCAAGACTTATTAAGCCAAAAAAAAAAAATTAAAATAAAACAGCATTAAAACAGCATGTCCCCTTTAAGAGTGAGTGCAGGGATAGGAACAGGGGAGCGGTTGAGCACTAAGACCCAGGGGAGTCATTGCTTCCCCTTGGTCTTTTTGCTGGCAGCCATTTTGTGCCAGCAGCCTTGGGGAACCAGGTAAGCATAGGGTCTGGGGTTGTGGGGCTGGGGGCCAGGAAGGTTGGGGAGGCCAGGCGCTGAGTATCTGCAGGGTTGCCAGGTGCCCAGCATTTTTGCCTCCTGGCCAGGGGAAACAAATCAGAAAATACCGGACATCTTAGGTGTCTGGTATTTTCTGAATTTTTTTACTGGACAGGAGGTGAAAATACCGGACTGTCCGAGTAAATACTGGACACCTGGCAACCCTATTCTTCTGTCTTATAGTCTCAGTTAAATCATACATTTAGAAATAGGAAAGTGAAAGTGTAACCCTGTACCTGGTTAATCAATGAGCCCAGGCTCATCAGTTAACATGCAGTTACACACAGGCCCCCTCGCTGCTGCCTCTGTATTAGAGGCAGCAGTGCAGGGAGGTAGGCGGGAGCCCATGCACATGGGGATCCAGCTTTTAAGCTGGCTCCCTGCACACACCAGCTCCTGCAGAGCCACCCCTCGCTCCCCACCCTGCTGCTGGCTCTGTATAAGAGACAGCAGCATGAGGTGGCAAGGGGGAGCTGCCTGCTCACCTTGTGTAACCACTGAACTTTTCAGCGGTTACATGATTGCTTAAACACATTTTAACATCCCTGCTTAGAAGGCGGGAGCAAAATCAGACCCCTATATTGCAAACCCCTAAGGGGGGTAGGAAGCTGTGATCATTGTGGCACTAACTTACTGTTGTACAGTCTAGTGTCAACATACAGCACTTCATACATTAGTAACAATAACTTTACTTGGGCTGCAGCTTGTTAATAAGAGAAGGATTAGTTCTCTGCCTCAAGTATTTATGCAATTAGGACCAAAGTCAGGAACATACGTAAGCATGTGCCAAACTTTAAGTACACTGAAGTCAATGTGACAA
Organism: Pelochelys cantorii; assembly: GCA_032595735.1. Taxonomy (NCBI): domain Eukaryota; kingdom Metazoa; phylum Chordata; order Testudines; family Trionychidae; genus Pelochelys; species Pelochelys cantorii. The sequence continues at coordinate 26,912,964 of CM064338.1, forward strand.
CTCACAATGCTTAACTTTAGGTTGTTTTGTAAGTAACTTGCTAAAGCAGGGTCATGTACACAACAAATAGTTCTAACACAAAATTAGCCATAAAACACGAATCACGCTTCACACAATTTCAAAAATGTTCTATACATAAACCCTTTGAACTCTGTAGGATTGAGCAAAAGGATCAGTTCTTTTAAAGACATGCAGTTAGAATTGTGATAAGTATGCTTTGCTAATTTTTTCAATCTGAATATTTTTTTCTGGTTAAACTCAAGTACTGTATATTACCTCTTTCAAGAAAATACACTCAAATAGTCCATAAAAAAACAACATTTCCAAGTCCTGTTTGTACTAGGGATGTTAAAGACTAGTTGACTATCCGAGAAGCAAATGCTTATTTGATAGTCAGTTGATTAGTCAATTAGTTGATTCCTCCTCCCCTTGCTGCCTCTATCAGATAGAGGAAGCAGAGGGAGGGGAGAGTACCTGAAAGCAGCAGCACCACACAGCTGAACCCTGGATCAGCTGTGTGGCACTGCTGCTTTGAAATGCTGAGGCAGCATTCAAAGGGGGCAGCACCACACAGCTGATCCCCGGCTCAGCTATGCGATGCTGCACACGTGGAGCCTGGGGTCAGCTGGTGACTCCTCAGCTGATCCCGGGCTCCAGCGTGGCATTTCCACGGAACCCGGGATCAGATGGGGAGTCCTCAGCTGATCCTGGGTTCCACTGAAATACCGTGGAGCCTGGGATCAGCTGGGGACTCCCCAGCTTACTGCGGGTTCCACAGAAATGCTGCACTGGAGCTGGGGGTCAGCTGGGGAGTTCCCAGCTGACCATGGCTCTGTGTAGCATTTCACAGAGGCAGCGCAGCATGGAGCCTGGGGTCAGCATTTCAAAGCTGGCATTCACGTGCAGCCCAGAGTCAGCGGGACTTCCTGCTGGCCCTGGGCTGCATATGGAGTTCCACATTCCTCCTTTGAAATGTACAAGAGCTCCAGCGGTTGTTTGAAGTCAATGGAAATTCCATCAACTACTCAACTAGTCAATTAATTGCTAGTTAACATCCATAATTTGTACTTCACAGTATTTCAGATCAGGCCCATAGTGCACAAATGTTTGCAGGATTGGGGGCTATTTTCTCCTGTGAGTAGTTACTCCCATGTAGAATTCCATTAACTTCAATATGTCTCCATGTGTTGGTAATGTGTGTTATGCACAGGCATAACTGTTCACAATTTGATCCCCATTATTTGTTCCCGTCTCTTAGCGCGATCTCAAAACATGCCAAGACACCAAATATTGCACGTTCCTCTAGACCAGACATGATAAATTACGTTATCCCACATCAGCCACAAATTACGTTATCCCACATCAGCCACAAATATATATTCATTCTCTAAATAGTAATGAATGTCCTTTGATATAATGTAAGCTGCTAAAAGGGGTTAGCCTCTCAAATTCTCCATTCAGAAAATTACAAAACAGAGTTGGAAAATACTGATGTTTTATTCATTGCTTTTTGTTTCAATCATTTTTACTATTTTACAGAAGACAGACACATGCACTAATGCTATGCAGATGTAAGACGTGCCTCATCATACACTAAATAAAAGCCAAACATTACCATATGGTTCAGAGAGGTAGCTGAGTAAGTCTGTAACTGGAAAAACTTCAAAAAAACAATGAATAGTCTAGTAGCACCTTAAAGACTAACAAAACATCTATACTGTATCATGAGCTTTCATGGGCAAAACCCACTTCTTCAGATGACTAGAGTATTAAAAGTCCAGATTAATACTCCAGTCACCTGAAGAAGTGGATTTCGCCCACGAAAGCTCATGATACCACCTATATGTTTTGTTAGTCTTTAAGGTGCTACTAGACTATTCTTTGTTTTTTAAGTTTTTCCATTAAAATACGGGTTACACTTGCTATTCTCAAGGAATGCTGATGTGAAAACTATCTTGCCTAAAGAGGATGCAACTAGCTGCCTACATCAGATCTAGCCTTCACATGCAGTACACACAGTGGTGGAACTGGCATGAGAAGTCCCACATCACACAGACCTAGGGGAAGAGTAAACAACTAAGCGGAGACGTAGCTGTCTGTGCGGGTCGATCCCGGGGGCTGCCGAGCAAGCTCCGCAGAGGTAGGCGACGACCAGTCTAAGCGCAGCAGAACTGACCAATGAGCCAAGTCGTGGAAGTGCAGAGAAAGTCGCTCGCAGCTGCAGACACTTGTGCCCGGCAGCAGCTCTGGCCACGCTCGCACTCCCGCTGCGTCCCCTCCACCCCCCCACCTGGGGTTTGCAGCCTAAGGGCGTTAGGAACCGCACAGCGCGGCCCCTAAGGCCTTTCCACGTTGCTGACTGAGCCGGGCGCGCGCCTCGCCCTCCGCTCCGCGCGCTGCGGCGGAAGCGGGAAGTGGAGGGGGCGAGGCCGGGCCCGGAAGAGGAAGGGCTCGTGCTGCGGGCAGGCTTCGGACGGGGGCTGCTGCGCGCTCTGGCTGCGGGGCCGGCGGGTGAGCGGGGGCGGGGGCGGGGCGGGGCGGGGGGACGCTCCCTGTGTCTGTGGGGGCTGGAGACTGGGGGCGCTGTGGGAGGTGGGGCTGGAGGAGGCGGGGAAGCTGTAAGGGGAATGGGGGGAGGGGGCAGGGTTGCAGAAATTTTGGAGGTGCCCAGAGCTGCCTAAGGCTCGGGGAGGGAGTTTGGGTGCAGGGGATCGGGGTGCAAGAGGCCTGCGGGCCCGGGGAGGGAGTTTGGGTGCAGGGGATCGGGGTGCAAGAGGCCTGCGGGCTCTGGGAGGGAGTTTGGGTGCAGGGGATCGGGGTGCAAGAGGCCTGCGGGCCCTGGGAGGGAGTTTGGGTGCAGGGGATCGGGGTGCAAGAGGCCTGCGGGCCCGGGGAGGGAGTTTGGGTGCAGGGGATCGGGGTGCAAGAGGCCTGCGGGCTCTGGGAGGGAGTTTGGGTGCAGGGGATCGGGGTGCAAGAGGCCTGCGGGCCCTGGGAGGGAGTTTGGGTGCAGGGGATCGGGGTGCAAGAGGCCTGCGGGCCCGGGGAGGGAGTTTGGGTGCAGGGGATCGGGGTGCAAGAGGCCTGCGGGCCCTGGGAGGGAGTTTGGGTGCAGGGGATCGGGGTGCAAGAGGCCTGCGGGCTCGGGGAGGGAGTTTGGGTGCAGGGGATCGGGGTGCAAGAGGCCTGCGGGCCCGGGGAGGGAGTTTGGGTGCAGGGGATCGGGGTGCAAGAGGCCTGCGGGCCCGGGGAGGGAGTTTGGGTGCAGGGGATCGGGGTGCAAGAGGCCTGCGGGCCCGGGGAGGGAGTTTGGGTGCAGGGGATCGGGGTGCAAGAGGCCTGCGGGCCCGGGGAGGGAGTTTGGGTGCAGGGGATCGGGGTGCAAGAGGCCTGCGGGCCCGGGGAGGGAGTTTGGGTGCAGGGGATCGGGGTGCAAGAGGCCTGCGGGCCCGGGGAGGGAGTTTGGGTGCAGGGGATCGGGGTGCAAGAGGCCTGCGGGCCCGGGGAGGGAGTTTGGGTGCAGGGGATCGGGGTGCAAGAGGCCTGCGGGCCCGGGGAGGGAGTTTGGGTGCAGGGGATCGGGGTGCAAGAGGCCTGCGGGCCCGGGGAGGGAGTTTGGGTGCAGGGGATCGGGGTGCAAGAGGCCTGCGGGCCCTGGGAGGGAGTTTGGGTGCAGGGGATCGGGGTGCAAGAGGCCTGCGGGCCCGGGGAGGGAGTTTGGGTGTAGGGGATCGGGGTGCAAGAGGCCTGCGGGCCCGGGGAGGGAGTTTGGGTGCAGGGGATCGGGGTGCAAGAGGCCTGCGGGCCCGGGGAGGGAGTTTGGGTGCAGGGGATCGGGGTGCAAGAGGCCTGCGGGCCCGGGGAGGGAGTTTGGGTGCAGGGGATCGGGGTGCAAGAGGCCTGCGGGCTCTGGGAGGGAGTTTGGGTGCAGGGGATCGGGGTGCAAGAGGCCTGCGGGCCCTGGGAGGGAGTTTGGGTGCAGGGGATCGGGGTGCAAGAGGCCTGCGGGCTCTGGGAGGGAGTTTGGGTGCAGGGGATCGGGGTGCAAGAGGCCTGCGGGCCCGGGGAGGGAGTTTGGGTGCAGGGGATCGGGGTGCAAGAGGCCTGCGGGCCCGGGGAGGGAGTTTGGGTGCAGGGGATCGGGGTGCAAGAGGCCTGCGGGCTCGGGGAGGGAGTTTGGGTGCAGGGGATCGGGGTGCAAGAGGCCTGCGGGCTCGGGGAGGGAGTTTGGGTGCAGGGGATCGGGGTGCAAGAGGCCTGCGGGCTCGGGAGGGAGTTTGGGTGCAGGGGATCGGGGTGCAAGAGGCCTGCGGGCTCGGGGAGGGAGTTTGGGTGCAGGGGATCGGGGTGCAAGAGGCCTGCGGGCCCGGGGAGGGAGTTTGGGTGCAGGGGATCGGGGTGCAAGAGGCCTGCGGGCCCGGGGAGGGAGTTTGGGTGCACGGGATCGGGGTGCAAGAGGCCTGCGGGCCCGGGGAGGGAGTTTGGGTGCAGGGGATCGGGGTGCAAGAGGCCTGCGGGCCCGGGGAGGGAGTTTGGGTGCAGGGGATCGGGGTGCAAGAGGCCTGCGGGCCCGGGGAGGGAGTTTGGGTGCAGGGGATCGGGGTGCAAGAGGCCTGCGGGCCCGGGGAGGGAGTTTGGGTGCAGGGGATCGGGGTGCAAGAGGCCTGCGGGCCCTGGGAGGGAGTTTGGGTGCAGGGGATCGGGGTGCAAGAGGCCTGCGGGCTCGGGGAGGGAGTTTGGGTGCAGGGGATCGGGGTGCAAGAGGCCTGCGGGCTCGGGGAGGGAGTTTGGGTGCAGGGGATCGGGGTGCAAGAGGCCTGCGGGCTCGGGGAGGGAGTTTGGGTGCAGGGGATCGGGGTGCAAGAGGCCTGCGGGCACGGGGAGGGAGTTTGGGTGCAGGGGATCGGGGTGCAAGAGGCCTGCGGGCCCGGGGAGGGAGTTTGGGTGCAGGGGATCGGGGTGCAAGAGGCCTGCGGGCTCTGGGAGGGAGTTTGGGTGCAGGGGATCGGGGTGCAAGAGGCCTGCGGGCTCTGGGAGGGAGTTTGGGTGCAGGGGATCGGGGTGCAAGAGGCCTGCGGGCCCTGGGAGGGAGTTTGGGTGCAGGGGATCGGGGTGCAAGAGGCCTGCGGGCCCTGGGAGGGAGTTTGGGTGCAGGGGATCGGGGTGCAAGAGGCCTGCGGGCCCTGGGAGGGAGTTTGGGTGCAGGGGATCGGGGTGCAAGAGGCCTGCGGGCCCTGGGAGGGAGTTTGGGTGCAGGGGATCGGGGTGCAAGAGGCCTGCGGGCTCTGGGAGGGAGTTTGGGTGCAGGGGATCGGGGTGCAAGAGGCCTGCGGGCCCGGGGAGGGAGTTTGGGTGCAGGGGATCGGGGTGCAAGAGGCCTGCGGGCCCGGGAGGGAGTTTGTGTGTAGGGGATCGGGGTGCAAGAGGCCTGCGGGCCCTGGGAGGGAGTTTGGGTGCAGGGGATCGGGGTGCAAGAGGCCTGCGGGCTCGGGGAGGGAGTTTGGGTGCAGGGGATCGGGGTGCAAGAGGCCTGCGGGCTCGGGGAGGGAGTTTGGGTGCAGGGGATCGGGGTGCAAGAGGCCTGCGGGCCCTGGGAGGGAGTTTGGGTGCAGGGGATCGGGGTGCAAGAGGCCTGCGGACCCTGGGAGGGAGTTTGGGTGCAGGGGATCGGGGTGCAAGAGGCCTGCGGGCTCTGGGAGGGAGTTTGGGTGCAGGGGATCGGGGTGCAAGAGGCCTGCGGGCCCTGGGAGGGAATTTGGGTGCAAGCTCTGGACTGGGGCAGATGGCAGGAATGCAGGAGAGAGTGGGAGGGGCAGGCTCTGGGAGGGAGCTGGGGGAAATGGGCAGGCTGTGGGAGGTGTGGCACTTACCTAGGGCACCCCTCTCTGGCAGTGGCTACTAGGTAGGGGTAGGGTCTCCACATGCTGCTGTCCGCAGGCACCACCCTCACAGCTTCCATTGGCAACAGGGATGCTCACGGTGGGGATAGCGCATAAAGACACCCCCCTCATTGGGGCTGCAGGGATGCACGTGTTGGCAGGCATGCAGAGCAAGCACTGCTCTAGCCCCACTGTGCTGCTGGTAGTCATGGCTGGGGCCCCCAGGTTGTTTTAAATCACCTCAGGGTGGCAAGTAGGCAGGGGGTGCACTAGGACAACATGTGAGGGCCTCAAGTGGGTCCAGGGCAAAGACCCAGCCCTGAACTTTGGTGGCGCAGAGCTCCCAGGCCAGGAATGTTCCTGGTGCCTGGGCATCATGGGCCCATGTAACTCGTTTCCCCTGACGGGGGATTCTATGGCTGTGGGGTTCTAGAGGGAGCAGTGGGAGGTTGTGTGTGGGGTAGGGATGTTAAGCGTGTAATTCGTTTATTGTGTAGTCCACAAATTTTGTGGACTACACGATTAATCGATAAGGGTTAGCACTGAAAGCATTCGGTCCTGGCGCAAGCTATCTCCACTGTGGCTTTGCACTAAAAGGAATTTAGGAGCCGGCAGGCAGGCAACCTGGTTCAGCTGCAGCACGGGTAGCTCCTGGGACCCAGCACAAGCTGGGATAGAGCCAGGCTGATGGCCAGCCATCCAAAAAATTTACTGGCAGGGGGAGGGAGAAATGTGTATAGTCAATAGTGTTAACTGATCAACTTTTGCTTATTGGTTAATCGTTTAATCAGCTACACTATTGCATCCCTAGTGTGGATGCTGGAGGTGTGGGGATATGGAGGCTGTGGACTGGCAGGGGCATTATGTCTATGGGGACTGGAGGGGGTGGGCAGTGCTATGTCATGGGGTCTGGTGGGAGGATGCTGGGGGGCATGAAGAGGGATCTCTACCTGAGATCTGCTATTAATTTATGTGCCCCATGCATTGCTAGCTGTGGTTGTCTCAGCTTGACTCCTGTTTCCCTCCCCACACTTCTTGCTGTGGCCTGGTCAGAAGTGATGCTTGGAGCTCACCAGTTTTGAGGTCTTTGTTTGACTGATTGTAATACTGCCCAGGTCAGAAGTGATCTAAATGTTAGGGATGGTTAGATATCGGGTAACTGAATAGTTGTATAACTGCAAGAAATCTTTGCAGTCACACAACTATTTGATAGTCCCTGAAGGTGGGTCCGGCAGCCAATGCACTGCCTGCCCCACTTCCAGGGAGGCCCCTGCTCTCCCACGCTGCCACCTCTGTATCAGAGGCAGCAGTGCATGGTGGCAGGGGGAGCTGGTCCGCCACGGGAGTTAGTTTAAAAACCAGCACCCCATGCAGACTGGCTGCCTGCCGGGGTGTCAGCAGCCCCCGTCCATAGCGGGGGTCTGAGCTCCCCACAGACAGAGGCTGCTCTGAGGGATGAGGAGCAACCTCCATTCGTGGGGAGCTCAGACCCCCCACGGACAAAGGCTGCTTAGCAACAGCCTTAATAGGCACCCTCCCACTCACCACTGCTGTCTCTGATAGAGGCAGCAGCGCAGGGGGGACCAGTGTGTGGGGGGGGGGGGGGGAATCAGCTTTTAAGCTGGCTCCTGCTTCCCTCGGGATGCGTGTAGTTGAGAAGATTAGCCAATAAGCCTAGGCTTATCAGTTACTCATATAGTCAACTATACCTTGACACCCTACTCATATAGTCAACTATACCTTGACACCCTAACATAATAGCTGCCCCTATTAGGTGGCTGAGGTGTAATAAGTTGGTTTCAGTTCTGTTTCTAGTAGATTGTTGTCCCTCAAAAATCTCTCATTATATTTGGAATGTTTGGTGGCAATCCCACTGTAAGTAGCAAAGCTTATAAACCAGTAGTGAGCAACCTATGGACTGAAGGCCTCATGTGACCCATTGGAATTCCATGTGTAGCTCATGAGACATTTTGTTTACTGTTCCCCATGTGAAGGGTTGCCAGATTCTGCTGGATTCTGTCCACATCGTTTTTTTCCCCTACTCGTATTACTAAAGTGATACACGCATGAAAAACAAGGCATGTGAAGTGAAAGCTGATTGTACACATTGACTATGAGAGCCATATGCTCCCTCTGCATCCAATCAAAGCACTGTTATGGCTCAGTTGGCACACCGTGCAAATTCTAGGAACACAAAACTACCCTAGCCCTGGAGACCGTCTTCGTTACAACAATCTTCCGCACTGCTGAAATGAAGGAGGGACATTCATGTAGCCCACTCACTAATCTAGGTTGCCCATTGCTATTGTAAACACATGGAGACAGGACTACTCTTTCTGTCTTAGAAGTGGTCTGTACAATACAAAGCTGAGGCAGTGAAAGGAAATTAATACTTACCTGAATTTTAGATACTTAAGACAATGTCAGGACTGTCAGTCTAATACACAACTAATAATTTAAATGTAACAAATTTCATTACCTCAATTTTCATTAAGTGGATTTGGTCGCTGTCCATTTCATGTGTTTTTTAAGCTGCTGCAATTGCATTTTATGTCTAATAGGATTTCAGAATGACTTCCACTCCCGAAGTTCCTCTGAATTTTGAAGAGATGTTTTCCCATCGATTCACACCAGATGATGAGGAATATCAAGAGTATTTGAAGCGCCCAGCAGATCCACCTCCTTTAGTAGAAGAATGGAAAAATAGATCTGGTGGTAACCAGAGAAATAGAGATCGGTACTGGTATTTAAAATTTTTGTTAGTTTCACAAACCCACTCTGATGTCATAGGTAGAATTCTATGATATTTATCTGCTTCAGAGTAAAAAGTAGGTTTGCTATATATACCCGATTATTATTTGGCAGGTTTCTTGATTTGAAAGAAATTGATCTCTCTCTAGGGTAACAGATAGGATTTTTCTAAACTGATACTAACAATGTTTTTTTCATTCTATATAAGAGTATGAAGCAGACTGCTATTCTGTAAGGAATGAGCTGGAACCACTTAAATCATTGCCCTTGGGGCCCATTGCTGCTTGTCCGCAAACTGATTTTTTAAGAGGAAAGATCAGAGGTTTGTTTGCTCAGCCACAAACAGCTTGTCTTTGGGAAGCATAATTGTCAACAGAAAACAGTCTGCCAACTAACACACCAGAGACACGATAACTCTCTTTCTACAACTAGCAAAAATATTATTTGCAACCCAGATAATATTTGACATATTGTGACTAGGCTAGCTTGCATTTCGTTTATATATATTCTATAGACATCTCCCTCTTGCAAGTGCACTGGAAGGTCATATTATATGCCTACCAAAAATGTTTTGAATTATAATGTTTTTCTCCAGGCTGCGAGAGTTGCTTTTTACTCTTAACTTAATCTTGGATACTGACATATGATTTTTGGGGATTGAAAAAAGGATAAATTTCTGCATTTGATGTTCAGGCAATTTTTTTAAAGTTCTTCTGCTACTGGATTTCATATTAAGTTACCCTAAGTGTTTGCAGACCTGGGACCTAAGTATATCTACACTGCAGAGCTTTTTTTCATAAAAATGGCTGTTTCTCTGAAAAAACTTCATACACACTGCAATCGCATTCTTTCGGAAAAAAATCGAAAGAATAGAGGGGGTTTTCCAACACTGGTAAAACTCTTTCTACAAGGAAGAAGCCTTTTTCCGAAAGAGCTCTTTCGGAAAAAGATGTGTGAACGGGGAGTTCTTTCAAAAGAAGAGGAAAAAGCACACGTGCCCTGGTGGCCATTCCGTCCATAGTAATCAGAGCTTAAATGTGAGATAGTGTCCACACCGAATGGATGCTAGCTTTCGAAAAAGCAGATCGCTTTTTCGATGCGCTTTGGCTGTGCCGATTCTCTCTTTCGGAAGAAGTTTTTTGGAAGATCTCTTCTGGAAAAGCTTCTTCCGAAAGAAGCCTGCAGTCTACACATCGCCTTAGACATGTCAATGAAATTTCTCATATGCATTAAGTGCTTAAGTGCTTGCTGAATTGGAGCCTTATTTTTCTAACAATGAATCCAACATTTTCATTATTCTAGAAATTTGTCATTGTCTTCACATTTAAGTCGTAAATTACACTTTACCAAAACCAGTGATTATTGAAGAAATTACAAAATCTGTCTTATGAATTACTTGTGAACTTTTTATGCTAAGTTTTAGTAAATCATTACTCCTCTGAGACTTTCTTTTGAATCGTTTATTTGAAAGCTAATATTTTTTCCTCTACAAGACAGCCAGTAATTTGTTGTGTAGTGTAAGTAGTTGACCTGTCTTGCTATCTTGGGTACTAGGATAGCTGTGAATAATTATATCTTAGACATATGTTTTGTCCTAAAGAGAATTAGCAGTTGTTAGTGGATGCAATGAACAGGAGCCAGATTTTAGGAATGCACTGAAGTAGTTTGTTTGTGAAATTCAGTATCCTCTCCCTTTAAAATCTCAAAGTTGGCGTTCATGCAAGTTTCTTTTTTTTACAGGTTTCAAGATGGCAGGCAATTTAGAGGCAGAGGGGACTGGCAAAGTGGTAATAGACATAATCAGTGGTCGGGAAGAAGCTGGGGTAACAACTACCAACAGCACAGACAAGGACAGTCTTACTACCCCCAGTATGAATATGGCTACAACTCCTATAATCCAAGGCCTCATTATGGTCGCTATTAATATTCACTGAAACCATTTCATTTGAATGCCAGATTGCTCAGTTTTCTTGTATTTTCCCTGTAACTTTAAATAATGGTTATTGGTTTTAGAGAGCCTGTTGATCTCATTTTGTAGTGCAAATTAACACAGATGTGACCTTTGTTGTGAGTAATAAAAAATTCTATAAATAATCTCTATTGAGCCCACAGACATGATTGATTTTTTCCTCCAGTTCTTTTTGGTAGGTGCACATTACAACAGTATCTTCCCCTACCTTGTTTCGGACATCATCTCATTATATTACATCTATTAAAATTAATAGTTCAGATAAACGGATGTTTGCTTTGTGCATAAAGGACATGGCGATGACTGTGCATACATACTGGGGGGTCTTGAAATTCTGATGCATATTGTGTCCTTTGCTTTGGAGGAGTGTTGCTTATTATGGTCATCCATAATAGAAGACAAGCATTTAATCTGGGTGGGATTTGTTTTTCAACTATTAGTACTACTGAGCTAATTAACAGTGCAGGAGTTTATGAAAGTTCAAGGAAGACATTGCTGTTTGTGTTTTAACTAATGTTGACCGAAAAAGCAAAGAAGAGGAAGAATTGTAAAAGATGTGAAACAAGACTCTCTATATGAGATGTATTTCTCCCTGCTGAATCCATAGTTTAAAATTGTATCCAGTGTTCCTCGTCTATTTCTTTAAAGCACTACCTTCCTGCAATATTTTTCTGCATGACAGCGCTTCCTATGGCACACTGATGGACAAAATTCATAGATCTAAAAATTCAGCTCCATTTTAACCTTTGTTATATATTTTCAATGGCATAAGTATTTTCTTTAAAAGCAGCCTAAAATGTGAAATGAAATAACTCAGTTTGGATGTGTTTGTTTTCTAGTTCCAGTAGATCATCATTGAATTATTTTTATATGTACTTTAAAAGTAGGGATGTAAAAGGTTAAACAGTTACCTGGTAAGCATTAGCCTTACTGACATGGTTACCAAAGCAGCCCCCTGCCGGTCGTTAACTGGTTAAATAATTTAGGCAGTTTTAACATCCCTACTTAAAAGTGACACATCAAGAATGAGTTTACATACTTTTAAAATAAACTCAGTAGGTGTACAGGTCTCTTTGGGAGTCTTGTTTCCTTTAATGTCAGCTATGGGATTGTGATGGCTATTTTAAACAGTTTTTTCCCTTCTGTGTGGTTGTCTTACCACTTTTGTCTGTTCTTAGTAGTTTTCTTTTATGAATGCATATAGTCTTTTGCATGAGAAAAAAAGCAAGTACAATACAAGGAAGTATACTTATTACACTTTTTTATGAATTGAACTCTTGTATTTGCTGAAAGAAATGGATTATAACAACAGAATAAACATTACTGAAGATTCAGGAATTGCTGTGAATAATATTTATGAAACCTGCACTTAGAATGCTATTATGTCATAACACTGGCATTTTAGATTGACAGCTACACAAGAAGTGACATTTACTGATGAATGTTTCATACTGGGCAGTGGTTGATTGAAAGAAATGGTTTACTAATTAAGGCAGACTTACCGTTAAGAGGATGAGACATTTTAATTGATTAGAAGTCTGGAGTGTTAATCTACTGTGTTACCCTGTATTATAATAGGGTCACAACCCTTCAGTTTATCTGATAAGCACATTTGTGTTAGGAGAAGAGTGGGTTTCCTTTATTTAACATTTCACTGAGCCATTCTGCAGAGTTCAAATCCAACCAGCCCACTCTACTATAATACAAAGATACACACTGGTTTGAAACTATCATGATATTTAGTAATAAGAAAAAATAAAGCCTCTTGATAGAACAAAGAGGAAATGCATAATCATATTAGCAAAAAAAGTCACACTTTTTACATTATTTTAAAAGTAATTTTATTTTTATCTACAATTTTATAAATATGAATATGGGTAATTATATAAAATTAAGGATGGAAAGAAGCTACAGAGCTCAGATGTCTAGCACCTAACTAGTAAGCATTTATTTTTATTTCTATTTTATTCCTCTATCTTTTTCCTTTTAATAGCTTCTGGTGCAAACTTTTAGTCTATTTCCCATAATAATCATCTTGAATTTTGTTTCTGCTTGTCTAATCTCTTACCCATTCAGTTCTCTAGCATCCAGTTTAGTTTAGACCTCAGCCCTGTTCATAAAATATTTCAGAAGGTAAAATTAACCCATCTGTGGCCTGCAGAAAATTCTCCTCAAACTCAGATCCTTATAGCTGTCAGTGGAGCAGTTGCAGGGGAAAGGAGTAGGCTGGGAAAATAAATGGAACCACCTTGCTCTCTGCATGCTGCAGATAAGGTCTCAGCATTTGTTCTGGAAGTCACCAGCAGTACCATAGGATTCACTGTTGTATAGATTCACCTTGTGCAAGATGCTTAACATCCAGAACTCAAAGTCAATGGGAACTAAGATGTCCCTCATCTGTCAGGATCAGGCCTCCATAGTGCAACAGTGGGCCAGGTTACTCTTCTATTTCATAGCCTGGTGTGACATGTCAAAAGGGATACACTGCAGCCTGAGTGGAGGGAGTAGATTATGCATCATCTGTTCTTTGTCTGAGGCCCATCTACTTTATTAGGTGGCATTATCCAATTTCACCCATAGTAAATAAAAGATTTGGGTAGGGGAAAATAGATAGCTGTGACCCATTTGCAGGTGGAATCAGTTCAACTGCTAATTGTGTTTATTCTTTCATTTTAGTGGAAGTCTGTTTTCATTTTAAATGGTTTAGCAATCCTTTTAGTAATAACTTTAAGCCTGGAGTTACTTGGTTAAAAAATGTTATTAATAAACTCTTTAACTGGATGTGTGTGCCAGTAACTTTTTTCCAATTTATAGAATAGTTCTGCCCATAATCCCTATGAACCTGAACATGTTTAAATATTTCAAAGTTTGTCACGCCAGCTAAGACCTTAGCCCTAATTGGCTCATGAGAGGCGAATAGATGTCCTGATACTTAGCATGGTTAGATTCTGTCTCATTGACAAAGTAAAGAGTAGCTAACTGCTGAACCTGATGCAAAAGGTAGGTACTTTCCACCAAACTCTGGTCACTTTTGAGCCTTGTACTCTCTCACCAGTTAGCTTGCAGCTCTTCCTCTTTAAGAGACTGGAAGCTTTTCTAAAAGATACGCTCAAAATTTGGTCTCTTCTGGCCATGGAATCTGTATAGAGAATCCAGCAAGGCCCAGAGTCTTTTTCTATTCCATACAATTCTCTCCTGACAATATGATCTGCTCCATGAGTAAGCAGCAGGCAAGTTTGTTGAGGGGAGCTGATAAAGTCTCCATTGTTTTTTCCGGTGCTTCCCCTGCTAAAAATTAGATGGATTGATTTCAGCGGGTGCATCTACACTGTACTGTAACGCGAAATAATATATGCAATTTGAGCTACACAAATTGCATAACTTATTTTAATGCTATTTCAAAATAGCTTATTTTGTCATTTGGCACTGTCTACGCAGCACCAAATTTCAAGTAAAGAGTTATTCTGAAATGTGGAATGAGGTTTACAGGGATGTCAGAATAGTGAGCCCAAAATTACAAGCTTGCTGTGAAGACGCGGGATAGCTATTTCGGGATACTTCAGTATCCCAAAATAGCATTGTAGTGTAGACGTAGCCAGCTAGATGTAATTCATGCAACACATTTTAATATAATTTGAATGTATCAATCCATAACTTCAAGTGCTTGAATAGTTAAAATATACAGAACTATCTATTGTTCATCTACATTGTAAACTCCTTGGTCCAGTGATCAGATTGTCACTATATAATGCTCTGAACTGATAGTACTTTACTTTGTCAAACAGCTATAGCAACAGTTAACCCTCACAATATTCCCTATTAAGTAGGCAGATAGGTAGCTGCTATTACACTATGTTATAAATGGGGAAACAGAGACCATGTGATTTGTTTAAAGATCACACAATAAACCACTGGCAGAGCTCAGGAATTCCCAGGCACAGGTCTAAAATCCAGTCCCCTAGACTCTGTTGTCTCCTTGTTCTTGCAAGTCTGAATAGTGTTATTCATATACCCTTCTTCAGCATTAATGCTTTTGCTGTATCTCAAAAGTCAGAGTAGAGAGTAAATGTCTGTGTGCTTTGAAAAGCTTCTGTAGACTAATAGTAGAGCTGAAACCTAATTTTGTGCATGAATAAAACATGTCAAAACCAATCTAGGCTAGCCTCACACTGAACTGAAATATAATTGGGCCTCATCTAGGCGGTGGCATCTTGAGATTAGTTTATTGGCAGCCAGGGCTGCAAGCATGAGTGAATGTTTGTGACAGAATGCAGTCTCTCGTTGTTTTCGTTCTCTATCATGTTAAATCCGTCTAGGAAATGTGCATTGTGACAAAAGTATTTCTCCCCCTCTGCTTGGGGATATGTTACTGCTGATGAAACTTGGGTCTGGCATTTCTTTAACATGTCTTGCAACTTCAGATACTAAAGATAAATAGTGATAATTAGTGTTTATATAACACTTTGCCTTTAATATGCCATAGGGTTATCCTGAAATACCAATGTCTGGACACTAATTTTCAAAGATGCCTGCCCTATAGACCTTTGTTCAGATGTCTGGGAGGAAAGTAAATAAAAATGCACAAAAGAAATAAAAGCAAACACTTATACATAACTTTTTATGTTTAGTGCAAGTGACTTAATGCCATATTATAAAGTGGAAGATAGGCAACTGGAAGATCCAATAGGCAACTGGAAGATCCAACTATGGCTCCTACACCAATTCTAACTGCCCCTTTGCACATATGTAGTAACTGGAAAACATTTATTCTCCAAAATACTGTATAACTGAAATGATGCCCTATTATAGATGTTGAGAGAACTATAACGTTGACTTCTCTGTTCTTTGTACCTTTCAGTTCTTGACTGTAATATTAAATATGAAAAATGTCTTCAAAGCTCTTCCAAGCTGGAAGAAACTGAAAAACATGAGAACACTTGTAGATGCAGAGTTCACATTATGCTTTGTGAGCTACAGTTATACAAGCATTCTTTGATATTTAGCCTTTGTTGATTTTATAGTCTTTGGGTTAATTCTGCAAGTGGCTGTTGTAATATGCAGACATTCCTGGAAAGTTTAGCTAAAAGCTAACTTACTTTTAAGAGGCACAAGAGCAAAGATCTCAGATATGGATGATGGAAGTGATTTTTGTTCCACACAATTTCTGTGTAAGGATGCACTTCAACTTCTAGCCCACAAAAATGTATTTGAATTGTAGTACATTGGAATCATTAGTTTGCTGTTTAAGTGTTCTCTTGTTAATGTATTTATTGGTTAGCTTACTAACAAGAAAGTCTTCCGGTCTTTATTGAAGTAGGTGGGGGAGGAAGAATAACTTCAACTTCATATAAACAAATACAGTAATTTAAGATAAATTGTGCTGGGGTTTTTCTAGGTCTTTAAAAGGAATTCCCTGGATGTTTTTAAAGGTTCTTCAAAAATATTCCAAGTCCCAGATAAAATGAATTTTCATGTAAAATATGCCTACTAGCCAGCATGCAACTACTAACCAACAAATAGCTGTTTCCCGGCTACCTACAAATAGTAGGCTGTTTGGTCTTTATGAAAAAGTTGCAGTACTTCTAGCAATAAGTAAAAGAAATTCTCTTGTGAATGAAATCCTTAATTTGCATCATTCTTCAGAGCGAGAAGTTGAGTGAGGACACCTCTGTTTAAAATTTGAATTATGAAATTGACAATGACATCAAAATTACCTTCATTGTGGAAAAACTGAATAGTTTATGAAATAATTTGATTGGCCAATAGACAAATGAACATTATTTTGTATATTTAAAGTTATTGTTGAAATTAAGCAGTATGTAAATCCGCCCACCCTAATATTTTTAGTATTGTGTTCAGTTCTAACTATAGAAATTCAGTGAATAATGACTTAATGTTCCCTGGCAATCAAGAATATGTACTATATCCTCATGTCCCTGTTTAAAGCAGAGAGCTGTATAATCCCTATTTAAATTAGGTATATCTGTTATTCTGCCACTCACCAAATAAGAAAGATTATGGACAGCTTAGGAGTGCTTCAGAGTGCTTAGGAAATATACAGCTTGATCCAGGACGTATGCATGTAAATCCAAACAATCAAAACAAGGTCCACGGTCTCTGGAACTGTCAGTATTATCAATGGTAACGTTAGTACAGTGATGCATAATGGTCTCTTTCCTCAGGATTATTTCATGCAGACCTGAATTTATTTTCATATTTACCATAGAATAAAAACTATGCCAAAGCACTGACTCTTGATTGTCAGGCTCATTTTGTTCCACTTAATGTAGATGCCAAAATGCTATTTTATACAACTGATCCTTTGAACTCTTAAGTATCTATCTGTTTTATTAAATGCAACTTTACTAAAAAAGGGTGGTGAAAAAAATTTCAAACACATTTGCCTTTAGTCTGCTCATAACACAAACTAGTATATATCAGCATTTTTTTCTGTCTGGCAACATGTTATTTTATATTCCTCTTTTGGAAAAAGGAATATAAATTTACAGGCTAAAAATATTTAATATAATTTCTCCCTCTCCCCATTTTTAAAAAAAGTCCTTTATTAGGGGAAATGGAAGCTGTTGATCCAAAATGAGTTTGCCTGTGCAGGTTTTGGAAAGTGTTTTCTGGATGCATTTGTTAAAGGTGCATTTAGCTTTAAGTATTGATAATTTTAAGGCTACTATCTGATTTCTTTTCAATTTCGCTTGATTAATAGCACACACTAAATTAAGTCTGAAGAATATTGTTTCAGCAGTTCTAATGGCTTGAACATTTACATTCAGCCAATGGAAACCTTTAGGTGCTTAGATCTATTCAGTGCCAGAGATCATTTAAAACACTGGGGGCTGTGAAATAGGTTATCTTTGAATTGATCTAAACTACCGCTGCAGCTAGACTTCTCTATGGTACGTCTACACTGTAGAGCTATTTGAGGATCCCGGAAGTATCCCAAAATAGCTATTCTGCTTCTATTGAAGCAGCCCATTATTTCAAAATAGATTTCAAAATAACAGACAGCTTATTCCGACATCCCGGTACCCCTCATTCCATGAAGGTTAAGAGGCATTTTGGAATAGTAAGTTATTTTGAAATTTGGCGCTGTGTAGAGAGCACCAAATTACCAAATAATCTATTTCGAGCTAAGGGTGCTGTGTAGACACACCCTATGAGACTTATCCTTGAATTGCTATCAAGGGCAAATCTTATATTTCTCTCCAGCTGTATCTACACTGGCACGCTCTTGCGCAAAAACTTGCTGCCTGTCTACACTGGCTGCGTGTTCTTATGCAAGTAAACTGACATTCTACTGTATGAAATCAGGGCTTCTTGCGTAAGAACTCTGATGCTCCTGCTCAGGAATAAGCCCTTTTGCACAATTCTTCTTGCGCAAGAGGCCAGTGTAGACAGGCAACATGAATTTCTTGCGCAAGAAAGCCCTATGGTTAAAATAGCCATCAGAGCTTTCTTGCGCAAGAGAGCGTCTACACTGGCACGGATGCTCTTGCGCAAAAGCACATGCCAGTGTAGACGCTCTCTTCTGGAAGAGTTTTTGCAGCAGAACTCTTCCACAAAAGAGTTTTTGCGTGAGAACGCACCAGTGTAGACGTAGCCTCCTTGTGGTAGCAGAGGGCACTCCCTGCAACAGAATTGCAGTACAAGTTGATCCTCTCTAGTCTGGCACCCTCGGGACCTGGAAGATGCTGAACCAGAGAATTTGCCAAACTATGGGATAAATGGAACTAATTAAAAGAGACAGCTTCAAGCCCAAGTTCCAAATCAGGAAGTGCAGGGCCTAGAAACTTGTGTGTTTCCCAATTGAAGGCAGTGCCCTAATCACTGAGCTATTGGCTGTTCTGGAGATAAGTGCATTTGTTCTGTCAAACATATCCTGGACATAACAGACTTCCAACAAAATTTCAGTATCAACAAAACCAGTCAACCATTTCCCAATTAGTTTTTCTCTGCGGTGATAAAGAGGAGTTTTACACCTCATGCAACTGCTTTGTTCTCCCTGCTTCACGGATCAAATGGCCATTTCTTCCAGCATCCTGAGCCTTTTACCAGAGTGCAATGTTGGAAACTGGATTAGTGGCCATCAAGTGACTTACCACTACTCCACAGCCTGTGGGAGGGAGAGGAGATTACTTCCCATTCCACAGACTCCAAAAAAATCTATAACATGCAGCCCATCTCTGCACTGAGGGCAGGATTTTGACCTAACTTCGTTGCATGTAAGCAGGGTGT
Source organism: Pelochelys cantorii (assembly GCA_032595735.1). Lineage (NCBI taxonomy): Eukaryota > Metazoa > Chordata > Testudines > Trionychidae > Pelochelys > Pelochelys cantorii. Next base: position 26,931,813 of record CM064338.1, read on the forward strand.
GTTTTAGTTTGGCTTGCAGAGTTTATAAGTCCCCACATAAGGGTGGAAGGGCTCAGGGGATGATAGCCAGATATCTACAGATCACAGCCCACTAATGATGCAAAACAGTGATGGGTAAGTGAGTGCGCCTCATAAGAAGCCCTCCTTTGTTTCAGCAGGCTGCAAGATTGAAAGCAATCATGTGCACTAACCATGACCCCAAGAAAAAGATTAAATACAATAATACATAGCATGCTGCATATTTCAAAACAAGTAAAAATGCTTTAATTATTCATATATTAATAGAACTGTCATCAACTTCAAATCATAAAAAAAGAACCATTTACTTTACAATATCCAGGGCCGGCCCACAACATTTTGGCACCTGAGGTGGGGAGCTCAAATGATGCCCCCATGTCCCCTCGCTTGGGCCAAAATTTTGAAAGGTCGCAATTCTCTGGGTCCTAGTGGTACCCCCCCCAGTTCGCCTCATGCTATGGCCAGCCCTGACAGTATCACATCCCTGCCTGGCCTCTTCCAAGCATGTCCCATCCCTGATGCTCACCCTCCCTCCCAGCACTTTGAGTGCCATGAATCGGCTGATTCCCACCCTGGCCCTACTCCTCCTGCTTGAACGCTGTGGGAGGAAAGGGGAGGAGCAGGCACAGGGCACGAATCATCAGATTCATGGAAGTGCTAGGAGGGAGGGGGAGGAGTAGGTGAGTGCGGGGCCCCCAGTGTGAGACATGGGGGAAGGGGGCAGAGAGGGGTGAGTGTGGACCACATATGGAACCCCAGTGGGCTGCATGGGCCTGTCAGCTGTTCTAGGCCATGCTCTTCCTGATTTGGAACTGGATCTTTTAATCACTGGGCTATAGAGCCAGTCACTCTGGGCTTTTTCTCTGTAACCCAATGATGCCTTATACAAATTACAGGACTATGCAGCACTTTAAAGACTAACAAGATGGTTTATTAGGTGATGAGCTTTCGTGGGCCAGACCCACTTCCTCAGATCAAATTGTGGAAGAAAATTCCACAATTTTCTTCCACAATTTGAGCTGAGGAAGTGGGTCTGGCCCACGAAAGCTCATCACCTAATAAACCATCTTGTTAGTCTTTAAAGTGCTGCATAGTCCTGTCTTTTGTTTCAGCAAGACCAGACTAACACGGCTACATCTCTACTACTATTATACAAATTAGACCAGCTCAGCTGATTCTATTGTAGATGTATGATTTTAAAACTCTAAAAAGATGACTTCATAACAAGGCAAGTTATCCCTATTATATAAAAGGGTTAAATAGAATATTGGTCATGTAATTAAAGCATTGGACTGGGGATCTGCGGCTTAATTCCCACTTCAGCCACAGTCTTCCTGTGCGACCTTGGACAGGTCATGGAATGCTTTGTTTCTCAGCTTCCCATCTGTAAAATGCTGATGATAATCCTTCTTTCTCCCTTTGTCTGTCTTATAGATTGTCAGCTCTTTGGGACAGCGACTGTCCCAAAGGTAGATAGATATACAGAGTTTGCCACAACTGTTCCTAATACTAATTAGGGTCTATAGACTAAACCATAAAACCAGGAGGGAAATTTTGGCAGGGGAGGGGAGAGGAAAATCACTACCCTGTATTTCTTATCTAACTGAATGCAGACCAAGGATTTGATCTAAATGCAGCCTGTCTTACACAATAGTATGGCATGTAACTTACAGCATGTGCATGGCAGATAAGGCTTTGTGCAGCCATGATTCTGTAGCCAGTAAATTTACTGCAAAATGTATCTCCTCCTGCAGAACTGTGCCACCGAACCAGGCTTCCATTAAAAATAACTATGAAAATAGCTTAAATGCCATACTATACGTCAGGGTGGGGCTGTCTTGAGGAATCTGCAGACAGCCTAAGCAGTAGCAGAGAGGCAGGAATGGACATATTGGCAGTCAATTGAAAACTAAAGCTTGACTATACTTCATGCTGGTCATTTAAGCAGAAATATTGTTGTAGCAGTGAATATCCCACAAACCCAAACTGTCTCCCCAGGTGCCAAAAGTCCCAAACCTCTATCCAGGGGTGAGTGGGTGCCTGTGGGAGAAGGGGATGCAGGGAGGACTACCCAGAGAGACAGGGAGGGGGCACGAGAGGATACCCCATTTAGCAATTAAAATGTTGGTGGGAGCATACGGGAGCAATGCACGTTCCGAGTGCTAGCGTGAGTCACCGATGCCTCTTTCTTAGCTTCGCCTCTTCATTCCCTCCAATGAAGAGAAGATGGAACAGTGGCCATTCTAATTCAGCTCAGCATTGTCAATACAAACAAAAGTGGTGCAATGTAAACTAGAAATGTGACCAACATAAACAAACTGAAATTAAGATCAATGGAAATAACACAGACTATTTCACTGAGTCTACTATTCATTTTTATTTTAAATAATTTAAAAGTTATATGATGCTGCTGCAATCTCTACAGTCCTCACCACTGAGTTTAGTTCCAGCCTGTTGCAGGGTTCACGAATCCTTGACTGAAACAGTGTCTAAGATTCTTGTCTGTATTGCATGAGTTATGACAATTTTACATAATTGGATGCAAAAAAAGTATGTAAATGCAACATGCTAAATTTGCACAGTTACACATTCAGGTGTCAGCAGTGTGAAAATTAAGACTGACCTTTGTCTCCTTGGCAAGCAGAAAGAAGAGCTAATCTGATGGGTGAGGAAAAAATTGGCCCAGGAGGAGGGGAAAGGGAGTGAAAACTGGACAAGAAAGGGAGAGCGAGGGATGTTGGAGATCCAGTATGCTTGAAAAACTGCCTCTTGCCAGAAATAAAAAAAGCCCTGTCTCAAGAAGAGGCTATAGCAAGGTCAAAGAGTTGCCAGGAGCAGTAGGGAATATGGAATCGTCTGACTGACTATAAAATACAAATCTGCTTAAAAACCAGATATGTTTAATGAGAACTGGAAGAGAAAGGGATGGCGTCATGCTGCCTTGGCATAAAAACCCTTCCAGATTGCATCTGTTTTTCAGGAACGCTCTGGGGGAGGTTCCTAGACCTCCCACCCATTCCCTCTGTGACTTGGATTCAAAACCTTCCACAAATTCAGCTGCTCTTTGGCACATCTCTACCTCTCCCACCCGATTACACACACACACAGCAGTGATACAGGACAGAGTGCAAGTTGTTCAAATGACCTCAAAGTGTCCATTTCTATATTTCCAGGCCCTACCTCAATACACATTTTTAAAGGCAGTAGCCTGTAAGTATTCCTGGGGCTCCCTGGCCAGGTGGTGAGTCTCCCAGTGCATGTTCTAGGGAGCCTGCTGGGGCCCAAGTGGGGATCCTTGAGTTTGCACAAACACTACCATTAATTATTTTAAAAAGCACACAAAAAGGAAACTTCAACAAACCGACATTTTGGATTCGCATCTCCCAAATTATGTCCAAGCTTTCCTGAAAACTTCTAACCTGAAATAAAATCCAGCTGTACATGTCAGGTGTCTTCATTTAGTTTGGCAATGATAGTGCAGGATTTTTTTTTAAAGCTTATATTTGAAAGATTGATGTACACAGAGAGAGGGACTAATGAATCAGTAACTTCTGGTCAGTGATGGACTGATCTAATGGGCTCCTTTACGAACACAAATTTTAAGGCAGTTTATAGGTGTGACTTCAAAACAATTTAGTTTAATTATTGCAAACGGCTGAGTTTAGGCTATTATTTTGATTTAAACCAAATTTTTCATGTCCTCCAGTGGATTTCACTCTTAAAATGAGTTAGCTTCTTTGCAGAGTTACAGATTACTGGTGTTCTAACCCCTGCAGCGGACTGTTTGGGAGCAAAAAGGCATTTTCATAGTTCTGGGTTTTTTTCCTTCTAGTGTACAGGGGCCGTGATATGACACAGAATCAACCTCCATCTGACCACTCCTCCCAGAGGCAAGTAGAACTGTTGTCTTCTTAACACATAATCACTGCTTTAAAATCTATTTTGTAGTTATGTTTGCTGCAGCTGGGTCCGGTCTTCCCTTTTGCATTCCCTGCAATAAAAGACATCTCTGAAATAAAGTCTCTTTGTATCTCAGGCTATGTCTATACTATGGGCTTATTGTGCAAGAAGCTTTTTGCGGAAAAGATCTGCCATAAAAACTTCTTGTGCAAGAAAGCGTCCACGCTGCATGGATGCTCTCTTGAAAAAAAGCACTTTTTCCTCTTTCCTGTTTTTGCACAAAACCCCTCTGTTGCCCGTCCACACACACCTTTTTGCACAAGAACTCTTGCATCAAAAGGAGTTACTCCTCGTAGGAGGAATACTTACACCGGAAAAAACCTTCGGTTCAAAAAGGCGCTTGAGGTGTGGACGTGCTGCGAGCTTTTGTGCAAAAACGGCTGGTTTTGCACAAAAACTCTGTAGTGTAGACCTAGCCTCAGGCTGGCTCTGTTGCAGCTCTCCTCAGATAGGGAAGAAGCACGTGTTCAGGGTCCTCACAAGAGTATAGCTCTAAATCTAAAGTTGTGGGGCACCACAATAAAATTTAACACACACACACAAAAATTGAAGTTACTAAATGAAGCTTGAAGAATCTACTGAAGTTTAAAGAAAAGCCTCTTCTGCCTAAAATTTCCCCCTCTCTTTTTAATGTTCTTAAGCACCTTAGTTTTATGAGCCTAAAGTTGTTTGTTTAAAAACAAATAAAAATGTCTGAAGAAACTGTCACTATCACATCAATGAGATTTGTCTGAATTCACATTGGTGGTAACTGAGAAATCACCTGTTTCTAATGTGCCTATTACAATGGTGTCTATGTGTCAAGAAAACCTAGAGTGGTCTAAGTAACCCAAAAGTGGCCAATTTGTTTTTCCTATGATATCCATTACTGCAGGAACATTATGCTCACGTTCCCGACTATTTCTTTTCTCATGACACATTCCCAGTTTCTTTAATCTTTCCTCAGAGGGAAGGTTCTTTTTGTCTCTTATTTTTGCTATCAGTGTCAGCAAGATAGATATTAGAAGCAAGGGTGCCATTTATGGGGGACTTGGTGGGGAGGGAGCAGGATTTCATATCTGAGGTCTGCTTAAAGCCCATGTCCTGACTCCAGAGGCCTCTCTTAAATGCAACAGAGTTTGAGGTGCTTGCAACTTTGCCTTTGGGGCAGGGAGTTTGCTAATAAAAAGAGGAAGGCAGATGATTATGAAGAGCAAAAGGCTGGGCATTCAAGTAATTGAAGGATTGTTAGATCATCATGAAAACATTTCTGGGTACTCCACTTAAAAGATAAGGGAAAAAGTAGAGTAGGAATGAGTGCTGTGCTGCTGGGATTTACATTTGAACCATTGCTGTTAAACTTATAAATGCTCTTGAAAAAGTGGTAAACGGTGACTAATCCAAAGCTGACTGCAAAGAGTTACAAAGGGGTTTCACAAAATTGGGTGATTGGGCGACACAAGGGCAGATGGAATTCAGTGTTTACAAACGCAAAGTAATGCAGATGGGAAAATAGACTCCTAACTATAGATACAAAAATGATAGGGTCTAAATTAGCTGTTACCACTCAAGAAAGATCTTGGAATCCTTGTGTATAGTTCCCTGAAAACATCTGTTCAATGTGCAGTGGCAGTCTAAAAACTAAAAAGCTGACAGAATATTGGAATCATTAGGAAAGGAATAGATGATAAGACAAGATACCATATTGCCTCTATGTAAAGTCATTGTATGCCCACATCTTGAATACTGTCTGCAGATCTGGTCACCTCATCTGAAAAAAGATATATTGGATTTGGAAAAGGTACAGAAAGGGCAACAGAAATGATTAGGGTTAAGGAACAGCTTCCATATGAGGAGAGATTAAGAAGACTGGGACTTTCAGTTTGGAAACAAAATGACTAAAGTGTGAGGGCCGGGGGATATGTTAGAGGTCTACATAATCATGAATGGTGTGGACAGGTTCAAACCATAACAGGGTTCCAATAAGAACAAAATAAGGAGGAGAAGTCCATGAATGGCTATTATCCAGAACGCACAGGGTTGGTGCCCCTAGCTTCTGTTTGCCAGATGCTGGGAATGGGGGACGGGATGGATCATAATGATTGCCTCTTCTGTTTATTCCTTCTGAAGCAGCTGGCATTGGCCACTGTTGGAAGACAGGATACAGGGCTAGAAGGACCATTAGTCTGACCCAGTATGGCCATTCTGATGTTCTTGTATAGAGCCCAAATATATCTGAGCTGTAACACACTATACTTCATTCCCCTTCCAGAGCTGAGATAGAGCCCAGGAGTCCTGATGGAGATTCTCTCTCTCCAGAGAGTTAGTATCAAAGTAAGAATATACATTAAAATTTTAAGGCCAACCACTGTCCCTCAAGTGACTTGTCACAAGATGTCAGAACATGTTAGTATTAAAGCTGAGTGGGTCTTTTATTTAATTTTCTTTCTTTTATATAGGAATTAAATACAATGCTCCTGTCAGTTAATTGCTAAGTTGTCTGCCCAAGAAAGTTGAGCTTTCTGGTATCTTAGTAGCCCCTGATAAAGATTATGTATGTAGGGTGGGAGGGGGGGAAGAAGGGTAGATGGGGTTGGTTCTCCCCCACCCTGATTTGGTGCTTGGCTTGTACTGAGCATGCTCAGTAACACTGCTGAAACCTCTGTCCTACGTCTGCCCCCCATGCTCTCGCTCTCTTCTCCTCCCCCATCACTGAATGCACAGGTTGGGCCCCCCCGACCAAAATCTGAAGAGGTTCCCCTGATTAGAAGGGGTCCCAAGTTCAGAATTTTATTATTTTAATTCTGATTATTTGTAAATTGCTAAATGAAATTTTTCAGTAAGACTAGAAACTTGAATATGTTAAGTACTATACACAGCCATACTTAAGTCAATCAGCCCAATATAGTCTCCTGGATACCTAAATGAACATTACAATGCACTCGATTGGGCTCTAGGGCCATCAGCGTTGCCTGGCTTCCAGGATCCCCTAAGATTGCCCCACTCCCAACTTCATCATGAAATTGTAGGACAACACCCAGGCTGGCTGGCTGGCTGCATTATTCGACCATCTATTCTCAGCCCTTCAGCAAACCATTTAATCACACTGTCAGGCTACCTTGTACCACCTTTCACTCTGGGCAGCTAGGGATTTAATCTTGAGAACATTATTGAAGGGAAAATGGCATGGCTCATGGAGTGAGGCTACAAGTAAGAACAGCATCTTGCAAAACATATGTTCAAGGCTTTGACATAGCTCATCATTCTTGGGTCCAGGCAAAACAATTTCCACTCCATTCATATGGAATCACTTGTGTATTTCATGTAACGGCTGCATCAGTTAGGGTTGGGAAGTGCCACATGGGCACTACCTTCTTACTTAGACTAGTGATTGCCCTGCTCACCTGTCTGATGCTGATTGCCTGGAAGCAGCACTGTTGACTGGAGACTTATATAATGGAGCCAATTATCAGTGAGATGAAGCTAAATGCAGAATTCCAGCACAATATGGGAAACTTACATTTTAAGCCGGTGTGCCAGAAAAACATTTGAATAGAATGGTGTTTATTTTTATGATTTAATCCAATGAATTATATTTTATCTTGAGTCCTTGACTTACCTAGTTTCAGTTTCAGTTTATTATATTACCTGAGATAGAGACCTGAATACAGGCAAGTGCTAAAATGGGGTTAAATTAATAAATAACTTTATAATTCCTCTCCCCTGGCCTGCTGCCATGAAACTCAAATGTAAAACATTGAAGAGAAGGGGAAATAAAATGCAGCAAGTAAAAAGCCCAACCCTACACCACATGTGCTGTAATAATGGGCATTTTTAATTAATAGAGGTAACCTCCATGAACCTTGAAGCAGCACAGTCTTTAAATTAATAGGCAAAGAAAAAACAGAAGGAAAATAAAATAGCATTTTCCATGTTTGCCATGAGGCTGCACCTTTAACTCTGCAGTGCAAGGTGTGTGCAACATTTCTAACATGCTGCTTGCTATCCTGTGGCGATGGTTTCAGCTTGTGCATTAGAGCAGTGTTTCTGAAAGTGTTCCGGGGAATCACTCTCAGAAACACATTAACTGGCCGCCCCGGTTTGTTTATTTACCGGTGCCATGGCCACGGAGCCTCGCAGCTCCCATTGGCTCCGTTTCGTCCTTTGCAGCCAAGGAGAGCCGCAGGAAGTGGTGGCCTGGCCCATGCCAATTCCTGTGGTTCCCCTTTAGCTGCAAAGAACAAAACAGAGCCAATGGGAGCCGCAAGGCTCCGTGGCCACAGCGCCGGTAAATAAACAAACCGGGGCAGCCAGTTAATGTGTTTCTGAGAGTGATTCCATGGAACACTTTCAGAAACACTGCATTAGAGGATCAGGGATCCAAACCTTTGTTCTTACAATAAACCCTTCTCGTGGGATGGAGGTGGGAAGCATTTCCTTACACACGCTATAGAATAAGGGCCTGATCTATTCGAGGCTATACAAGACAGATGGCCTGTGGCCCACTCAAGAAATCCCCTAGGATGATACTAATTTTGAAATGACTGAACTGTCCAAGGAAAATCTTATCCTTAGAACATGTCACTCAGAGAACTTCCCCTCCTCCCCCCCCCACAGAAGAGGTGTAGAGAGGAAGGGTGCAGTAGTGCTACTGCTTATTTTCAGGTATCTGCCACCCACCAAATCTGGCACTCCATATCCTGCAGGAATTGCTCTGCCTCTAGCAATCCCTGACAGGCCTGAGTGGCATGCTGGGTACTTCCTGGCAAGCCTTGCAGCAAGTAGTTTCTTTCATTTTACAGAAGGGGAAAATCTACTTTCTGCATACGCATGTGAATTTTAAACTCATGACAGACTGCCAGACTGATCAAACCCTCCCCTGCCCTCACAGTGCTTCCTGAGCACCATGAACAGCTGATTGGCGCTGTTTGGGCAGTTCAGGGAGGGACAGGAAGGAGCAAGTATGGGTTACACTCGGCAGAAGAGGCAGGGCAGGCGCAGGAGCTTGGGAGAAGGGGTGGAATGGGGCAGGGTGGGTTTGATCTTTCCATGGGTGCTGCCATGGAAAGAACAGCCCTGGGACCAAAAGCAGTTCAGTGACTTCATACTCTAGCCATTCCTTGGCACCTCTGGTGAGACTGCAATCAAGGGTGCCAGTTAATTCCTCTTTTCTGGAGCAGCAGGTTTTCCAAGGTAGACATTGAGAACTGGATTGAGACCAAAACAAACGATTGCAGTGACCCATATGGACAGCTACCGAGAGAAATTATTTTTTTTTCATTACCAGCTTGGGATGTATTTGAATGACTAGAGCCTCAAGCTACAAGGCTTTTATTCTATTACCAAGCACTTGAACCAGCCAGCCTCCAAGTTAAAAACCACCTGTTTTAATACCTGACTTCTCTCATCTATGAATGCCAGCATGTGCGTATTGAAGGCTGGGTGAAGCTGCGGCTGTATTGTGGAAAGGAATGGTCAACAGTTCCATCTATCAAGAGGTAGTGCAGAAGGCACCACTTCCTGACTTTGCGATTCACATTGTGGAACGAACAGACAGGCATTCAGCCTGATGGACGCTTTCATCCTCTCTCTGGGGTTGGGAGACACAGATGTCCCAGCCAGGCTAAAACTGAGTTTCCCTGACACAGTTGTTTAGGAAGTTAATAAATAACTCCCCTCTAATAAGGGCATCGTAGAGTTGCCAATGTTGGTTGGATGCTTTCCTGGAGATTTAATCACATGACATAATCATTAATTCCTAGAAGCTCCAGGCCAATCCTGGAAGTTGGCAACCACAAGGCACTGAGGGAGTAGCTGGGACTTTTTGACACTCCAAATAAACATACAGAAGAGTCTCGATTATCCGACCTTCACTTATCCGACATTCCATTTTAGCCAACGTGACGAAATGGCGAATAAGAACGCAGCATGTACAATAGCCATCACAATCAGCGCCGCACATCCACACTGTGCATGTAAGTGCAATCGTGCTTTTGTTTGATGACACCAGTACTGTATTCTTATAAAATACTGTAGATTGAAATTTCTTTATCAGCATGGCAAGTGAAAAGAAAGAGAAAGTAGTTGTTTCAATGGAAACTAATTTACGTTGAGCAACAGTGGGAAGCGACCGCTACAGACTTACTGCTGTTCAGACACTGGCGTGATCTTGCCGCGAAGAAAAGTAAGGATGCCCAAAAACAACTCCCAATCACTCATTTCTTTAAAAACTAAACTTTTTTATATTCACAAAAGTGTGGAAAATTCTATTTTTGTTCGCTGAAATATTCTGTTTTATTTTTTCATTAGAATTAGTAACACATTGAGTTTATACATATTTGTACCCATGTTTTTTATTAGTATTCTGTATTATTTGACATTTCCGCTATCCTACCACCCTCTGGTCCCATTTAGGTCAGATAATCGAGACTCTAGTGTATTTGGTTCTTAAGGCAGAAGGCGGGCGAGTCCATCATATTAAAAGAGGTGATTAAAAGGAGGCTATTTAATATATTGCTCTACAGCATCATCTTGAAATAAGGAGCAGTTTCACATCTGTGATTCTTTCTTAACTCAGCAGCATCATGGTCTTGATCTGGCTTTATCGACTCCATAAAACAGTGTTTGACACAGCTTTTAGCTCAGACAGCAACAGGACACTAGCTGTCAATCTACAACTGAAAAAAGCCGGCATAATTTTGTGGCCTCCATTTAATTTTTGGCCTACAATGAAACAGTTACTCTTGTCATTTCCAAACCAAAATCTAATCTCATGAATGGTTTTATTCACTCTAAATTGAAGGAGACATTGAATTGCCACAGGAATTAAGATGAACATCAGGAAGGATGTTATAAACTGCAGGAACATTTTGTTCTATCTGATGCTTTACTGCACACAGACAATTTGAACAATTGGATTATTTTTCTGTTAGATTCACTATTTTCCCTGCTAGTTCTACAGCATAAATACCAGCCTGGAGAGGCCCCAAGCCCTGCAACTAAAACTGAGTTGTGTGAAAGGCTACAACACAGGGTTCATGAATTCCATGGGCTAGCCTGGTATAAGTATAGGAGACAATCACAGATGAACACAACAGAATCTAAATAGAAGTAAACTCTGCACGAGCCTGTTTAGACTAGAACTTGGCAGGATCACAGTCCTTAAGTACCTGGCTTCTAGGTGCCTACCTTTTTACACTCAACACATGCAATGAGTCTCTAATTCCCAACATAGCTTTGGCAAAGTCAGCACATTTTAAAAACCTTATTTAAAGATAGGGAGAAAAGCAACCACAGTGACAGCCTTCAGCTAGCTTACACCTGGTGCAGGGCCAATGGTCTTCAACATCAAATCGGCCAAGTCAGTCAAACTTTGTAATGAAAACATGGCCTCAGCTGTGTAAGGTCAATAGTTACACAGAAGTCTTTCCATTTTCAAAATGATTTTTACCCTGGGCACTACTAAATGCAGCCAGAGACAACTGCTCCCAGAATACTAAGAAGTAGAAAGGCATTTTTGAGTCATCTGTAATCCTTCCTTGTCAGACCAGTTTAATATCTCCCAAGTGAATAACCAACTGTATTTTGTTCAATCCCCTTGGCCTAGAATACAGAAGAGTTAATCTGGGCTCCAACCTTTTGAAAATGATTCAAGGTTATTTTTCAGGACATGCATCCAATGTTTGTGTAATAGAAGAACGCCAAATAGGAATTTCAGTTCCTTCTTAGAGTCCTATGATTTGCATTTACTTATTTTCGCATTTATTTAATGGCATTATAATTACTGTAAGTCTCTAATGTTCAGCATTCACACAAAACTAATACAGCCTTGATTATGGTGTCATTATTAATAATTATTTGTATTATAGTTGTGCCGAAAGACCTCAAAGCCATGCTGTACACAAAAAGAATAACAGCATGTTTCAAAGTGATTACATAAGGGGGTATAACACTGTGGAGAGGAACAGGGGTAGGAGGTCAAAGGGGGCAGTGAGTTGCCATCCATTTTATATCCTCTGATCGTCTCACTGCTGACTTTTTAAACCCTTCTCTGGGAACAATTCCATCCTTCATGAAGTTGGGAACAAAGCTGATCGACAGTACCAGTCTCTCAAACCTGATTGCTATGTATTGTTTAAACAGTGGTCTCCGATCTTTTAAAGCACAAGATCGCTGTTTGAATTTAAGTGCAATCCAGGATCTACCTCAAACCAAATATCCTTCCCTCGCCTCCTTTCCCACCCCGTATCCTTGGCCCCACCCCTGCCCCACCCTTTCTGCAAGGGCCCACCCTGCTCACATTGGGTCAGGAAGTGAGTGTGAAAGAGAGTGTGTGTGTGACAGACACATACACAATGTGTGTGAATGACAGAGATTTGCATTGTGCTCAGCATACATAAAGGGGCATTCAGATATAGGAGCAGCTGCCAGCAACCTTCCTCCATCCCAAGCCCTGTCATGCCCCCTCCCCTGGTGGAGCTGGGGAGCAGGGATGGGGAGGGGACACCTAACATCAGCTCCCCTCTCCTCTCTGCCTCTTCCACCCTGCACAGCAAGCAGGGAGCTCCCAGGAGGCAGCTCCAAGGCAGAGAGCAGGAGCAGCACAGCAGTGAGGGGAGGGAAGAGCAACTGAAGAGCCAGCACTCAGAGCCTTCTCACCAAACCAGTCGGGATTACCTGTAGGGTTGCCAGATAGTTTCATTAAAAAATACCGAACATGGCGGGAAAAAAATTGGTTGAGCAAAAAAAAAAAAAAAAACACCCCGCGCGCACACACAAAAAGTCACATCCCCTTTAAATCTCTACACACTCCCACACTCACCCCGCCCCCACCACACTCAGTGGGGGAAGAATGCCCAAGTGGCCTTCCATCTGAGAAAAACAGAAAATACCAGAATTTTACATGTCCGGTATTTTCTGGGTTTTTTTTGTTTTTTTTTACTGGACACATACTGCAAATACCAGGCTGTCTGGTCTAATACTGGACACCTGGCAACCCTAAACCTGTCAGAGGCTAGATCCCCATCTAGTGGTGGTGACTACTGGTTTAAAACAAGCCCCCCTTCAAGATGCATAAACAAAGAATAATTGGTGCTGCTGCCAATCAACAGTTTATAACAGACTCATAGTTTACTATCTACTGCTAGTTCTGCCTGCTATTGTTACTGTAGCTCAGCCGGTCAGACCCTTTTCCTGGAGCCAAAAAGCCCTGGCTTAATTTCCCATACACAGATGTGAATGCCTACTCAGAACCACACTGAATCACAGAAGGACAGGGACTGCACTATGGGCTGAGCAGCATTTTGGATGGGGCACTAAACCAATGTCATTTCTGTTGCTAAGTGGAAAACAGAGTGAAAGACATGGTCTCTGATCTCCTCTTGGGCACCTGGGATTATTTAAAGAGACAAATTCATCCAAAACCTGAGGTTACCATTCCTCCAGGACTTCACTTTAACTGTGCAGTGTAGTCACCTTTTGCTATTTACTCTTGTGATGGGGGGGGGGGGGATTAATATAGTAAAAAGAGTGGATCCAAAACTGATTGGTTGAAGGTAGATTTGTGGTAAGATTTCCCGTGCTCTGCTTTATGAGGAGAGCTGTAAAGCTGTCTTTTCACAGACCCTGAAATGAGGGATGTTCCCATGCAACAGCAACTTATTTGCACCGTTGTCCAAGGCTACGTGCCCTTTGCTATCTCTCCTAGCGTCCACTGAACTGAATCAGCATGTCAAGAGGGAGTTCTTCCCTCTGCCAATGGCTTGGGGCGCTTTTCCCAGAGTTGCCAAGTTAGCACAATGGGAATCTGCAGAAGCTTTCACAACACTTTGCTGGCAGCTCTGCTGATGAGACAGGACCCTAGAGAGAGATGCAGAGGGCAGGCTTGTGCGGCAGAGGAATGTGCCAGCTTCTCACAGCAATTACAGGGGCTTAGACTTGCCTCGCTGGGAAAGTTAACAGTTCAGCCAAGAAAAAAAAAATGGGAAAAACCTTAGGCCATAGCAAGAATCAAGCAACTTAGATCAGGTGGGGGAACTATTTCTGAGGGGTTCACAAACCATTCCCCCAACCCCTGTCATTTAAACCACTCTCTCCTACAGTAGGGCAACACAAGAAAATGGCCTTTTACTGGTACACCTACATTGCCCCAGATTGTGCTCCTATCTGCCCCTGCCCAACATTTCCCCCTATAATACTCTGTTTTCAGTTGCTTATAACGTAGCCAAATATTAAGTGTTTGCACTGAAATTTCCCAAGCCAGGTGTCTGCCTCAGGCTGACTTCTTTTGGAACTTTTCAGCCTGAATGGTTCAACCATTTCTGAGAATGAGACTAGGCTAAAACACATTGTTTTGTCCAGGTTAAACAGTTATGGAATCTTCTCTGAGAAGCTCTAGGACCTCCTTCCTGCGTTGGAACAGGGACTTGAGATTTGGCAGGGCATGGCCTTTTGTTGTCCCTGTGAAAATCCACCCAAATCCATCTAATGTATCATCCTTTGAAAAAAAAAATCCCAGTTTCCAGCTGCTCAGTGGAAACTTGTCAGAACATCGCAGCTTTAAATTCTCCAAAATTTATGTCCCTATCTCCTGCCAGTTCTTGTCATTGTTGCTCAGCCTGTCAGACCCTTTTCCTGGAGCCAAAAAGTCCTGGTTTAATTTGGGATTACGCTGTTTTGTGTATGTGTCATGGGGTTGTACACTCACCCCGCCCCAAGAGGAGTAGTCAATTCCCAAGGACTCTTAAAGTTACACCACAACCCCCAGCCCTCCTGTTACGACCGTAGGGCCTAACTGCAGCAGTTAATACTCAACCTGCTCACTGGGGCAGCATGTCCTAGAGGTCGGAGTCACGAATTAACACTCCTCTCACTGGGGCAGTGTGGCCTAGTAGCCGAAGTCAGTAACAAATACCTGTCTCTCTGGGGCAGTGTGTCCTAATAACAGGAATCACTAATAAACCTCTCTTGCTGGAGCAGTGCGGCCTAGTAGCCAGAGTCACTCCTCTCACTGGGGCAGTGTGGCCTCATAGCCAAAGTCAGTATAAACCAGGTGCAGGCCCCACTGGTTAGGGCAGTGAGGCAAAGGGGGTAGGGCGACCCAGGCCCTCCGTACTCCACCGCATCCCAACCCAGGGCCCTAATAGCAGAGGTGCAGGCCACTGCTCGCTCAGCAGGGAATCCCACCACAACACACTGAGCTCAGGACTCAATCTCCTGCCCTGGGCTACTTCCTACCGTACTCAGCTGAATTCCCTCCAGGGTCCTTCCTCCAGCCCTTCTGTAGCACTGGTGTCCTGCTGGCTGGATTCCAGGGCCGGTCTCTCTGGTGGTTCACCTGCAGGAGTTCTAGCAGTGCCTCCTTCCTCCCAATCCTCGCCTGGGACATGCATGTTTCCCTGGCTGGTTCCCAGCCCCGGTCCCTCTGGCAGTTCACCTGTAGGGGCTCCAGCACTGCCTCCTGCCTCCTCCGCAGCTAGCCCTGACTGAGCTTTTCTCCAAGCTTTTATACCTGGGCTGCAGTCTGAGCATACCCAGCAGGGCTGGGGGGGCAGGGCTTCTTCAGCCAGGTGAGCCGTGACTTTCCCAGTGCGGGGCTGGTACACCCCCTCACAGTATGCAATAAAGAAATACACTGGAAGTGTGATAAAAAATAGTTGCTAATAGGATCCTATATCCCAAAATACTCCTGCACAAATATCTGCCAATCAAAAAGTTAAATTAGTGTTTTCCCATATTTATGAGGTCACTGTGATTCAACTGTTTGAAAGTGAAGGGCATTTAGATATGACATCGTGTGAGCAAAGTGTTCTATCCAAATGACTATATACATGGGATATTAGCATTTTAATCACATATCCATAGAGCCAGTTGAGCCGCAGCACAAAATTGACTGTTCAACACAAATGATCATTATCCTTTTAAAATGGAGAACATTTACAAAAGCTACTTACCTGATGCTTAAGTGAGTTACTGGACTTACAAGGCCACTCAAAAACATGACTAGAAATGTGTTATTCCTGTGACACATTCTTTTTCTTCTACTCTGACTTTATTGTCCACCATGTCATCTGTATGGGGCAGATTTCCTTCTGGCACAGTGCAGTTAAAGCAACATGCAGCCAAAGTTTTCTCCAACCAGCCACCCAGAATTGTTAGCAGCTCAATCAGCTGGGAGTTGGGGAGAATTCCAACCACCCTAATAAGGTGTTATATTTCTTTAAATCACACACTCCTGCATTAAGCTAGCACAAGCAATCCAAAATCAGATTCTTGCTATAAAGCCTAATGAAGTCAACCCTTGCTGGGTACAATATACTGCAACAAGAGCCCAGAAATCACTCAGGGTACATCTACACTGCAGCGCTATTTCAGGATACTTCTGGTATCCCAAAATAGCTACTCCACATTGTAGTAAGTTGAGGGTCAGTAACATGGAGTAAGTAGGCCTAAATAGAGGCCTGTAACATGAAAACAGCAACAGGCCTGCAATCTAGTGAGCAAGACTTTGGTTCAGTAACACAGGAGCCAAGAAAGAGGCCCTACTGATAACTGTGTAATTGTGTAAGTTAGGTAAGCATGGAAGGACACAGGGAAGCACCAAGTACAGCCTGTAAGCCAAAAGGGAGTAACGGAACATCTTAATAAGAAATGTCTTGATACAAAGACTCCTCAAAAACTAATGCACATACCAACCTAAGGTCAGGACCAGGTCGGAACTGACAGGATGACGAATAGAAGGTAAGCCCCCCTTCCGTAAGGTGAGGGGTGGTAACTAGGCAACAGAGGGTGATACATCACTTCTTTACGTACCAGGTTAAGTTGTTTGTACCTGTCTATAAAAGGACACCGCAAAGGGTGCTCTCCGGCCGACCTTGGGGGGGGGGCTCACTAGGCGCCTGAACGGCAGGTGTCATTGCCTAAACTTGAAGAATGCACAGTAGCTTAACTTTGACTAACTGTTGTTAATATCTGTTATATGGCAATAGGCCTGCCCGGTGTTGGTACTTTGTCAACGCGGGCCATAGTGCCCAGTGGTGTAACATTGTACTGATCTCTGTTACCAACTGGTAGAGCTTCACATTTGACAATAAACCTGCTTGATTGATTTCAAACCTTGCCTGCATCTGTCATTTCCGGGGCCTCTCAGAGATCTCCTGTGTTGACCCAAGTGCACGGGGTCAACCAATTGTTACGCACGCAGCTGAAAGTTTATCATCATCGACAGAGTAGAGATCCTGTCAGGAGCGCGCCAGGACAACCCTGACCAGACGACGCTGACACTGACAGTTCAGACCACCGAAGGTACCGAGGTACAGAACACCGAGGTACAACACACATCTTTTGAACAAGCCCATTATTTCAAAATACAACAGGCTCGCTATTCTGACTTCCCTGTAAACCTTGTTCCACGAGGAATAAGGGATGTTTCCGAATAGTGGTTTATTTTGAAATTTGGCACTGTGTAGACAGAGCCAAATTACGAAATAAGCTATTTCGAAATTAACTTGAAATAATCTATGCAATTTGTGTAGCTCAAATTGCGTAGCTTATTTCAAGCTTAGGGTGCAGTGTAGATGCACCTGAAGATTTTATCTAGACAATGAAGAAATATTAGCATCTTTAATTTAGCTTAGATCTGCATATTTTTTATCCCTGTGAGCAGTTATTGCTCAAAAAAGTGTCATCATTTGTCCATCTTAATGCCTGGGGATTACTTAAATGAGCTCTTTGAATAAAGGCTTGCAGCTCTCAACCTACATCATCAGTGTTAGCAACATGACCAGATGCAATGGACAGAGCAAATGTCTCCATGTCCAGATGAATATTCTACTCTATTAGTTATTGGTGATGTCGAACATCCAACTTACTATGGAAAAATTATATATAAGCACTTCTTAGATGGCTTTGGTAGGATATAATCTGAATCATTTACCTTCACAATGTTTAGTCTGCCTATTTGTGAGAGTTAGTTAAACACTAGAATAGCAAATAAAACCACCTGAGACTGGAGCTAAGATACTTGGCGTGAAACCTGGATAATCTTCAGAGCAGTATTTCCAAAAACTACATTTCAAAACTGTGTATGGTTTTGCTTGATACCTGATTGTTTTAAAGTGGATTTTAGCTCTTGTGAAAGGGATTTGAAAGTCTGGAGTCTCTCTTTAAAGCTGTAAAATAGGGATAATAGTTACTTCCTATCTGAGGCTGCTAACATCTCAAATCCAGTGGCTTTTTTTCTTCTTCTTCCAGATTTCACCTCTGGTAAATCTCGTCATCCCCATTTTCCAGATGGGAAGACAGTGGTTTAGGGAGATTATTTGCCTTGGCTAGGGAGCACTAATAGAGTACGTATAGGGATGAAAATCAGAACTAACCCTTGTTCTGACAAGAACCTTGGGCACACACAAATGCTCTGACCTTGTTTCCCCATCTTTAAACATGGAGATAGTAATATTTACCTGTCTTGCAGAGGTGTCATGAAATCTAACATTGTCAAGGGCTATCTAAGCGTAAATCATTCTGAAGGCCAATGAACGGCAGAGAAGAGCTCCCAGCCCCTCTGTTTTTCTTCCAGATTACCTGGACTTTAAGGAGCTCCTACTGCCTTCTCAAACTACAAGAGTGAAGTTTCTTTGCAAAGGTGACTTTCTTCCTCTGGCAAGAGCAGAGGTGAAAGTAAGCAGGTGTGCCCAGTTGCGCAGCTCTGGCAAGAGCTGGCTGAGCTGCACCAAAAGCCAGCAGGGAGCTCTTTAACCAACTGTCAGGGACCTGGGTTGCAACAGGACAGTACCTGTAAGAAATTTTAAGTTACTTTCACTGCTGGGCAAGACAGAAAGTATTCCACATGAAACTGAAGCAACTTTTTAAAACGTGCTCCAACGTTCAGGAAGATTTGAGAACAGACCAACTTTAAAAAGGGGCTTTATCTTTTGCAGAAAATCTTTGCCTAACTATGGTAGCATTGGCATAAGCTGTCTTTACCACATCCCAAATGTAACTTTTTGCAAACTGACATTTGCTCTTTAAAGTAAAAGTGGTTATGTTCCTCCCTCCCCCGTTCTGATTCCTAAAGAAAATACATAACAACACTGCTTTGTTGAATGCTAGAGACAGAAATGAAGCTTTCCCAGACACAAAGGGAGTGGTTCCCTAGCAGTGTGGGTAAGCATTAGTAACTAGTTCATTTCACACATTTCTTTCCTTTGCACTAACGGCTTTAAAAAGGCTGTAACAACCATAAGATTAAAATTCCCAGATGAATATAGTGTTATGGTCTAATGACATCTCAGCATGACACCACCTAATGAACATCTATGTGAAAGCCAACCTTCCTAGCTTTCATTTTAAATATTTCAAAGGGTACCTTTCAACCTCAAAATCACATTGTCCTGAAGACTTCTTTTTACCTGTGATTGTTACAGTAATGTTTAAAGTAACTATAAATGAAGGACAGTAGAATAAAATGTCTTTTCCCCCTCTACTTGGTTCCTTTACTGACACTTCGTAGGCTCAGTTTTACTCTTCTTGCTATATAGTAGAGATGGTCAGAAAATGGTTCCTTTCCTGCAGAAAATTTCTGCTTCACACTGAAAAAAAGTTTGTTTTCAAGTGTTTGGCCTTTTGATTAAAAAGCAAATGTTTTCCATGGACAGGAGATACTTTCAGAGAAAAAATATTATGCAGGAAAAACACCCAGTTTTCCAGCTAAAATGATTTCAGTGGTGATATTGCAGCCAGTCCTGCTGTACAGTCAGGTCTTGACTATACTACGGAGAAAATCAACACAACCGCAGTCGATCTTCTGGGATTCAAATTAGCGGGTCTAGTGAAAACTCGCTAATTCAAACTGAGAGGGCGCTCCTGTCGCTGCTGATTGTCCTGCTCCTCGTGAGGAGTAAAGGAAGTCGACAGGAGCGTGTGCGCCCAGTGACCTACCACTGTGTGGAGGGCACCAAAACAGGAGTTAAGATACTTCAACTCCAACTAGGTAATTAACGTAGCTAGAGTTGCATATCTGA
The DNA here is from genome assembly GCA_032595735.1 of Pelochelys cantorii. NCBI lineage: Eukaryota > Metazoa > Chordata > Testudines > Trionychidae > Pelochelys > Pelochelys cantorii. Next base: position 26,951,789 of record CM064338.1, read on the forward strand.
AGTCAACTTTCCCCTTTAGTATAGACCAGGCCTCAGTGAGTTAGTCAGTCTCCCCTGTTGTTTGAGTGTCTCTCTGACAGTAACAAGGAGAAAAACCCATTTAACAAAGAAAGGAAAATGTGATAGTAAATCCACAACAATTGGCACAAAGTCTTTCAGGGAAGTCTGGCACGTGGACAATAAACTACAATGTAAAAAAAAAAGTTTGAAAGAGTTCCACAGCTCTTTAACAGCAAACTCCCCTAAACACTGAGCAAATACTTTTGTAACCCACACACCTTCTGGGTGTGGTGCACTAGTGGCACTGAGACCACTTACAGAGAGAGAATAATGAGTCGGTTTTACAACCTTAGCTAATAGCCAGCTGGCTTTTAGCTCAAGCGGTAGAGCAGGGGTGGGGAACTCAGGGGCTGGACGCAGCCCCAGGTTTGCCTGGATCCGGCTCCTGAGGCTTAGGGCTCCACTCCAGCACTGGGGAGCCCGTGTTGGTGCTCCAACTCCCACACTGTTCCACCGTGGGGCTGGAGCGCACAAAATCTACAGAGCCTGGGGGGCCCAGGCTAGGTGTGTGAGGGGAATGTGGAGAGTGTCTTTCTCCTTCTCAGTCAGGGGCTACATCAATGAGGGTTTGTTTTGTGTTATTATTAATTAATAATGATCTATTATCAATTATCATTATTTTGCTTCTTACTTGTGTGTGATCCCTGACTGATTTTCCTGTGGGTCAGCTGCCCCGACCCAAAAAAGGTTCCCCACCCCTGCAGTAGAGGTTCATGCACTAAGCTCCAGAGGTCCCAGGTTTGGTCCTGCCTACCAGCATTGCAAGTGGGGGCTTGTCCGGGATTTCAGCTTGGATGTCTCTGAAGCTCGGGATGCATTTCCTCAGCGAGGGGAGATATTAGAGCCGTCCCTTGCTTATTGCACACAGATATTTGGATACTGAGTGACCAGCCTTAATTGTTATCAATGTACACAGCATACTGAATTGACAGCTATAATCAAATTAGTGTTTTCAAATGCTCTAATTTAGCCAATCTCAACTTGTGGGTCAGGATTCAAAGTGGATTGCGACCCAATTTTAATGGGGTTGACAGGGCTGGCTTAGACTTGCTGGCACACAGGGCAAAACCAAAGCCTGAGAACTTCAGCACTGACCGGCGAGGATGAGGTTACACACCCCCCTACTTGAGCCTAAAGCCCTTGGGCAGGGGCGGTGGATGAAGCTGCCGCTTGGGGAAGTAAGCTCCCTAGCCTGAGGCCCTGCTCATACTTTACCCCTGCTCTGCTCAGGCCCTGCCCCCTCCCGCTGTCTTGCTTTTCTCTTTCTTCACCCTCTTGCAGCCAAATCCCTGAACCCAAATGTAGCAAATAACATTTGAAAAAAACCACTCATCTGTAATTTCCTTCTAAAGAAAATGGAGCATGTTTTCCACTGCATACCAGATTGTGAAGACTGGATGTGCAGAAGGTACCTAATTAAAAGCACTAACTTTGGGAATAAAAAAAATGTCAGTCACAGGGTTTTTGATACATCTCTGACAAACTTCAGGATGTATTTGCAAAAGGGCAAGTCAGTTGTCCGGCTGAATACAATGTTATATATTATGGAATACATGATGCCGTTCTTCTCTGTTTTACATTTTCTTAAACAGTATTTCTAAGCTGATTTAAAATATACTCTTAAGCCTTCATAAAGTAATCATTTCAGATGACTATATATTTAATGAACTGAAACAAAACCATTGCTTTAAATTAGAGTGATTTAGTGTGTTTAACGAAGTTCGTTGCTTTTAGAAAAAAGTAATTCTAACTTATTGTATGTGATCTCCATAACAATAAGTATGTTCATGAAAATTCTCCATGGGTACGTCTAGACTGGCATGATTTTCCGCAAATGCTTTTAACGGAAAAGTTTTTCCGTTAAAAGCATTTGCAGAAAAGAGCGTCTAGATTGGCATGGATGCTTTTGCGCAAAAGCATCTGTGCCAATCTAGACGCGGTTTTGCACAAGAAAGCTCCGGTGGCCATTTTCACCATCGGGGCTTTTTTGCGCAAAACAGTTTTTACCTGTCTACACTGGACCTCTTGTGCAAAAGCATTTGCGCAAGAGGGCTTTTTCCTGAGCAGGAGCATCAGTGTATTTGTGTAAGAACACTGACAATCATACATTAGATCATCAGTGTTCTTGCGCAAATTCAAGCGGCCAGTTTAGACAGCTGGCAAGTTTTTGCGCAAAAGCAGCCGCTTCTGCGCAAAATCTTGCCAGTCTAGACGCAGCCCATCTGTTTATGTTAAAAATGGGTTTCCAAAGAGTTTAGCATGACAAAGAATTTTCTATCTTAATAAGGCACTGATTTTGGTGGAGGGTTCTCTTGAAACTAGGTCATCAAATAATCAGAAGTAAAGAAAGGGAAACACATCCAGTTATCTGGAAAAAAATGGAATGTTGTCCCTTTAAGAGCTCTCTTCAACAGGGAGGTTGAAAGGAGAGAAGGGATGAACAGAAAGGACAGGCACACTTTGGAAGCAAGTTCTTGTATTATAGTAATTAAAATGTGTATTTTAGATAAGGACGGTGTTTTGAAGAATTTATTTTAAAAATTATATGTCTGAAGATCCAAACATTTAAGGCTAGAGATGAATACTCAGACTGTGTATCTAAAAATGTATGTAAGGATTTTGAGAGATGTGATTTTATAATATTCAGCAACAAACTAATGGAATAATTAAAGCAATTTTTAAACTGAAGGTCCTGTAGACATAGTAATGCACAACTGTTTCTGTCCATAAATTCAGGGTTGGTATATGCCTGATAAATGGCTTCATTACCTCTTAATGGCTTTCACAGGTCCAGTGTTATGCTAGTAAGTCTGGCAAGCTGGAAGACTTCACTTTTAAGTTAATAGATCCACTTCTGGGGAATATCTACCAGTCTGCAGTAGGGAAGTAAAAAAACATTTAAAAAAAGTAATCATGTAGCCATTAAAATTCCTAGTGGTTACATGGTCACACAAGCTGCAAGCGAGCCTGCAGTGCAGCCAGCATCCCGGGAGCGGAGCTAGCAGCCAGTGCGTGCCAGGAGCCAGATGATGCTTATGGTTAACCAGTTAAACGCTTACAACCTGGCTACGTCTACATTGGCATGATCTTGCGCAAATGCTCTTTAACTCAAGAGTTCTTGAGTTAAAGTAGTTGTGCAAGAGAGCGTCTGTATTGGCCGGGACTCATCGTAAGAACGATGCACTTTTGCACAAGAGAGCGTCTACATTGGCGGGACGCTCTTGCGCAAAAGCAGGAGCCTGGAATCATTTTGGAGAGGGCAAAACGGCACAGCCCTTTCCGGGGGCGGGGGGCTGGGGCTCCTTTGAGACACGTGCTTAAAGGGATCTCCCCAGACAGCCATTTCTCTCCTGCTGCATGCTTTAGGACCTCTTACAGGGACTGACAGCCATAGCAGTTCTACTTGTGGTTGCCCTCTGTCTTGTTGGACACCACAGCCTTATGCCTTAGTGCCTTTGGCTGATATTTTGACCTCAACTCTCTTTTTGTGCCATGGAGCCAGGGGCGGCCTTGTGCCTGCTCTGGCCCCTTCCAGCCATTTTGGAGTGTCTGCAGCTGCTGCTCCATGCTGCTGCACTCATCGTCCAGGACCTCGAGCCACAGGTTGCTCTGGACTCCCTCACCATGGAGGTAGTGGCGTCCCTGTGGCATCCCCACTCCACCGTGGAGAGGCCCTTGTGGAGACTGGACACCAGTACCGACTGGTCCTGGGGCAATGGGATGAACAGCAGTGGCTCTGGAACTTTCGGATGCGAAAGCAGACGTTCCTGGAGCTATGTGCCTGGCTCGCCCCTGCGCTCCAGAGAAGCACCACCCGGCTGCGGGCACCCATCCCCGTGGACAAGAAGGTCGCCATTGCACTCTGGAAGCTGGCCACCCTGGACAGCTACCGATCGGTGGCACACCAGTTCGGGGTGGGCAGATCCACCATCGGTGCCATCGTCATGCAGGTGAGTCCTGGGGCGGGGGGGGGGGGGAGAAGGGTGCTGCACTCCATGCCCAGGGGCAGGCAAGATTCCAGGCTGGGGCAATGGGGAATGCCCCATCACCCAGGGGTTTGGGTCGTCCCTCCCTTGCACAGGCCTGCTGGTGGGGGGAAAGGAGGTGGCCTGTGGGGCGAGGGGGCCCTGGTGTGCGTGAGTGTGAGGACAGAGGGCATCACGGGGAGGGGGACCCCCCAAGGGAGCACGCACTCACCCTACCTTATGTGATGCATTCCCCTGTGCTTTGTGCACCCTTCTGCGGGTTGTCTGTGCCATCAACGACGTCCTGCTCCAGAGAGTCATCTGCCTGCAGGACGTGCAGGCTATGGTGGCTGGCTTCGCTGCCCTGGGGTTCCCCAACTGCAGGGGAGCCCTGGATGCAACCCACATCCCCGTCCGTGCCCCGGAGCATCGAGCGGCCCATTTCATAAACCAAAAGGGGTACTTCTCCATTGTACTCCAGGCCCTCGTGGACCACCATGGCCACTTCCTGGACATTTACGCAGGCTGGTCCAGCAGGGCACACGACGCCCGCATTCTATGAAACTCCGGCCTGTTTGGCAGGCTGGAGGCGGGCACTTTCTTCCCCCAGTGGGAATTTACTGTCGGGGACGTGCCCATGCCCACGTGTGTTGTGGGGGATGCGGCCTGCCCCCTGCTTCCCTGGTTAATGCGGCACTACATGGGGCGGACAGACCACAACCAGGCACGGTTCAACGACCGCCTCAACCAGGCCCGCAACCAGGTGGAGTGCGCCTTCAGCCATCTGAAAGCCCAGTTTTGCTGTTTGCTCACCCGTCTGGAGATGGGTGAGCGGAATGTTCCCAAGGTAGCGGCCGCGTGCTGTGTGCTTCACAACATCATGGAGTGGAAGGGGGAGGCCTTCCTCCCAACATGGATGGCAGGCGAGGGCCAGGCCTTTGAATAGCCCTGCACAGCTGCCATCTGCCAGGTGCACCATGATGGGGTGCGCATCCAGGAGGCCGTGATGGAGATGTTCTCCCAGGCCCCACAGTAGGGTCGCCTCTGTCTCCCTTGACATCTCCCTCCCATCCCCAACCCTTCCCTCCTCCCATCCCCTTACCTTCCAATAAACAACCAACACACTTTTTTTTGGAAAACAACGTTTGGAACTTTTTATTTACAATGGGGGGGACGTAGGGTGGGAGGGGGGAGGAGGCTCTGAACTGGGAGGGGGGAGCTACTGCTGGGAGGGGTGGCCCCTGCGACTGCCTCTGCGGGGGCGGACCAGGACGTGTGGGTCAGGCCGCATCGGGGCAGGCAGCACGGGGAGGTGGGCAGGATGGGGTGCATCAGGAGGGGGCATTGCGGGAGCAGGAGGGGCAGCAGGAGGGGGCACGGGCATTGGTATGGGAGGGATGGCGGGTGCATGGGGCAATTCCATGCCATAATGTACAGCGTGCCCAATGTGAGTGGTGAGAGTGGTGATGGCATCCCTGATGCGCTCACACTGGGTCCGGAAGTGGCCCCAGGCCTGCTGGCGCCACTCCAGGTCCACCTCCACCCAGCGTGTGATGGCCGCCTCAATGCATTCGATGGCCTGGACATGCCGCCGAAGAAGGGCTGTGTCGCTGCGGTTTTCCCAGGAGCAGCTGGCTGTGCTGCACAGCCCAGGCATGGAACAGTGTGCTGTTCTGTGTGCTGCACCCTTCGGGAGCTGTGGGCTCTGGCCTGAGTCCCTGGGGCCCTGGCTGGTTCCAGCCGGCATCCACCCTTCCCCCTGGTCCAGATGTGTGCGAGCAGCATGGTCCCAGGTATGCCCTGGAGCTGCCTGCCATGGCCACATGCCGCTCGGTCACCAGGCTGCACATGGTTGCACGTGCTGCATACTGGTATGGTACACAGCGTGCAGCTCACACTGCCCGAGTGACGCTCCCTCCCCCTCGGGCGCCTGGCTCCCCCCCGCCCTTGTGAGTGCAAAGTGCAACACTCACCAGTGGATCCTTCCCCAGCCTCCGATGACCCATGGGAGATGTCTGGGCTGCCTGAGAGGACCTCCAGCTGGAGGGTCACACTGCTGTCCTCCTCCTCCGACCCACTGGGTAGCTCTTCCTCATCTCCCGCCTTGCTGGGCCTGGTGATGGGGGGGGGGGCGCCTGCTGCTGTCCACTGGTACCGATGGTCTCTGGGGTGCTGCCTCTCCAAGAATGGCGTGGAGCCACTGGTAATGGGGGCAGCTGTCAGCTCCTGTCCCCTGGCCCTCACTGGCCCGGACATAGCCCAGGCGCAGCTCCTTGACCTTAGCCCGGACCTGCTCGAGGGTCCGAGCTGGATGACCCTGGTCGGAGAGCACCTGGGCCATGCGGTGGAATATGTCCGCGTTCCTCCGATGGGCACTGATGTTGTGGAGGGCCTCTTCGTCGGCCCAGAAGTCCAGGAGGGCTTCGATCTCCCCTGGGGACCAGGAAGGGGTGTGCTGCTTTGTGCCCTTTGGGGCCTCCTGTGCTGGGGGTGCGGGTTGGTGTTCCCCCCCCGGAGCAGCCATCCTGGGTGCTCTGGTAGCTGTTGGAGGGAGCAGAGCTGGGTGGCAGAGGTGCTTCTGCCTCGTGGCCTCTGCAGGCTGTGTCTGCCTTAAAGGGGGCTCGGGTTACCAGGAAGTCCGAAGCTGCCTGCGCGTACGGAGCGTCCAAGCGGCCACTAGGGCTTTTTTCCATTTGGATGGCTCTTGCGCAAAATCTCTTGGCTGCCTGTCTACACTGGCCTCTTGCGCAAGAACAATTGCGCAAGAGGGCTTCTTCCTGAGTGGGAGCGTCAGAGTTCTTGCGCAAGAAGCCCTGATTTCATACATTAGAATGTCAGTGTACTTGCGCAAGAACTCGCGGCCAGTGTAGACAGGCAGCAAGTTTTTGCGTAAAAGCAGTCGCTTTTGCGCAAGATCGCGCCAATGTAGACACAGCCCCTTAGTCTGCAGCAGCCTGCTATGGGAGCCTTCAGGAACAGTCAGAACAAAAGACTTCAACTCCCTCAGAGAACTGATACTAACATGAAGGGGAAAGGAGTCCAGGAGAGCTGGCAGTATTTTAAAGAAGCCTTACTGAAGGCACAGGAAGAAACCATCCTGATGCGCAGTAAGAAAAGCAAATGTGGTAGGTGACCAGCTTGGCTTAGCAGTGAAAGCCTTGGTGAGCTTAAATTCAAAAATGAAGCTTACAAGAAGTGAAAACTTGGATTGATGACAAGGGAGGAGAATAAACATATTGCTCAAGAATGCAGGGGAGTAATCAGGAAGGTGAAACCACAATTGGAATTGCAACTAGCAAGGGATGTGAAGGGTAACAAGAAAGGTTTCTACAGGCATGTTAGCAATAAGAGGGTGATCACGGAGGGTGTGGGGCCCTTAGTAGGTGAAGGAGGTAACCTAGTGATAGATGTGGGAAAAGCTGAAGTACTCAATGCTTTTTTTGCCTCTGTCTTCACAGACAGGGTCTGCTCCCAGACTACTGCACTAGGAAAAACAGTATGAGAAGGAGGTGGGCAGCCCTTGCTGAAGAAAGAACAGTTTAAAAACTATTTAGAAAAGCTAGACCTACACAATACCATGGGCCTGGATTTAATGCATCTGAGGGTACTGAGGGAGTTGGCATATGTCATTGCAGAGCCTTTGGCCGTTATCTTTGAAAACTCGTGGAGATCGGGAGAGTTCCCGGATGATTGGAAAAAGGCAAATGTAGTGCCCATCTTTTTAAAAGGGAAGAAAGACAATCCAGGTAACTATAGACTGGTCAGCCTTACCTCAGTCTCTGGAAAAATCATGATGGGGATCCTCCAAGAATCCATTTTGAAGCACTTGGAAGAGGGAAAAGTAATCAGGAATAGTCAATATGGATTCACCAAGGGCAAGCCATGCCTGACCAATCTGATTAGCTTCTATGATGAGGTAAACTGGCTCTGTGGACATGGGGAAGTCAGTGGATGTGATATACCTTGACTTTAGCAAAGCTTTTGATATGGTCTCCCACAGTATTCTTGCAAGCAAGTTAAGGAAGTATGAATTGGATAAATGGACTGTAAGGTGGCTGGAAAATTGGCTAGATTGCCAGGCTAAATGGGTAGTGATCAACAGCTTGATGTCTGGTTGGCGGTCGGTTTCAAGCAGAGTGCCCCAAGGATCGGTTCTAGGGCTGCTTTTTTTCCCAACATCTTCATTAATGACCTGGATGAGGGGATGAATTACACCCTCAGCAACTACGTGCATGACACTAAGCTACGGGGAGAGGTAGATACATTGGAGGGCAGGGAAAGGGGCCAGAGTGACCTAGACGGATTAGAGGATTGGGCCAAAAGAAATCTGATGAGGTTCAACAAGGACAAGTGCAGAGTCCTACACTTGGGACAGAAGAATCCCAAGTAAAGTTTGTGGACCGACTGGCTAAGTAGCAGTTCAGCAGAAAAGGACCTGGGGATTACAGTGGATGAGAAGCTGGATATGAGTCAACAGTGTGCCCTTGTAGCCAAGAAGGCTACTGGCATATTAGGGTGCATTAGGAGGAGCATTTCCAGCAGAGCTAGATAAGTTATTATTTCCCTTTATTCAGCATTGGTGAGGCCACATCAGGAGTACTGCTTCCAGTTCTGGGCCCCCTACTATAGAAAGGATGTGGAGACATTGAAGAGGGTCCAGCGGAAGGCAACCAAAATGATTAGGGGGCTGGAGCACATGACCTATGAGGAGGGACTGAGGGATTTGGGTTTGTTTAGTCTGCAGAAGAGAAGAGTGAGGGGGGATTTGATAGCAGCCTTCAACTTCCTGAAGGGAGGTTCCAAGGAGGATGGAGAAAGGGTGTTCTCAGTGGTGACGGATGGCAGAACAAGGAGCAGTGGTCTCAAGTTACAGTGGGAGAGGTCTAGGTTGGATATTAGAAAAAACTATTTCACTAGGAGGGTGGTGAAATACCAGAATGGGTTACCTAAGGAGGTGGTGGAATGTCCATCCCTAGAAGTTGTTAAGTCTCAGCTTTACAAAGTCCTGGCTGGGATGGTTTAGTTGGAATTGGTCCTGCTTTGGACAGGGGGCTGGACGCAATGACTTCCTGAGGTCTCTTCCAGCCCTAGGATTCTATGAACATGGATAGGAAGAGGTTGAGCACTAAGATCCTGGGAAGGCATTGCCTCCCCTTGCCTCTTACCTCCCATTTCCTTGGCCTTCTGCTTTGCCCTCCCCCCCACCTGGGACAGTGTGTCTTAGGTTTGGCTCCCCATCTGTGGTAGTGGGGCGTGGGCAGACTCAGGCTTTGATCCCCCTCCTGTGGTCCTGTAGTAAAGCCAAGTTACTCACCTTGTACAGTAACTGTCGTTCTTCGAGATGTGTGTCCCTGTGGGTGCTCCACTGCAGGTGTCTGGGCTTGCCCCAGTGCTGCAGATCGGAGATTTTTCATAGCAGTAGTTGGCCAGACCGTGCATGCATGGAGGCGTCTCACGGCGTTCGCGCTTTTTTGCATCGTGCGGTCCAGTTCTAGCCAGTTCCTCGAATCCGTCTCTGAATCTGGAAGAGATAAGAACAAAGACTCTGAAGCGGGGAGGTGGGCGGGTAGCGAAGCACCCATGGGGACACACATCTCGAAGAACAACAGTTACTGCACAAGGTGAGTAACTTTGCTTTCTTCTTCGAGTGATGTCCCCGTGGGTGCTCTACTGTTGGTGACTGAGTAGCAGTGCCCCAAGAGTGTAGGAAGGTGGGACTTGGAGCCCCCTATCTATTTGCAACTGAAAGCACTGCAGATGCCACCGAAGTGTCCGGAAGCCATCAATGCTGGATTGCGTAATGCTTTACAAATGTGTGATGAGATGCCCAAGTGGCTGCTCTACAAATGTCCCTAAAGGGGACACCTTTAAGAAACGCTGTTGATGCTGCCATGGCTCTGGTAAAGTAAGCTCTAGGTCACGCTGAAAGCGGTATGTTAGGCATTGCGTAGCATTGGGTTATGCAGGAGACGACAATGTTTGCTATTCTTTGGGATGATATAGGCTCACCCTTGGACTGCTCAGCAAGGGAAACTATCAGCCAGTCGGTCTTTCTAAATGGTTTTGTGCGTTCTATGTAGAATGCAAGGGCTCTAGGTATGTCCAAGGTGTGGAACGCTGCTTTGCATGGTGAAGTGTGTCGTTTAGGGTAAAAGGATGGTAAAACGATTGGCTCGTTAACAAGGAAGTCCGAACAGACCTTGGGAATAAAGGCTGGGTGGTGTCTGAGAACAATGTTATCCTTGTTGAAAATGGTGTATGGAGGCACCGCCATTAGCATCAATATCTCACTGGTTCTGCGTGCTGATGTGATAGCAATGAGAAAAACCAATTTCCTAGTCAATTTCTGAAGGGGTATTGTAGCCAACAGTTCAAAGGGTGGTGCAGTCAATGTCCCCAGTACTAAATCCAAACTCCATGGTGGAGGAGGAGTTCCAAGGGGAGGATTCAAGTTCGTGAGACCTTTGATAAATCTTTTTGTAAGAGAATGGGTGAATATTGATACGCTGTCAACAGGTTGTCGGAAGGCAGCAACTGCTGCAAGATAGACCTTGATCGAAACTAAAGCTAATCCTGTTTGTTTCAGGTGCATAGCGTATTCCAAGATGCTAGGAAGAGGAGCTGCCTGAGGTTCTGAATGGTGCGCGGAACACCAGGAAGCAAATCTATGCCATTTAGCCAGGTAAGTAATACGTGTGTTGTGTCTTCTAAAGCGGATCAGGACCTCCTTGACCTGTGAGGAGCAGAGGTTCTCTGATGCATTGAGCCAACTAGGAACCACACTGTCAGCTGTAGTGTGTGTACTTGCTGGTGGAGAACGGAGCCCTGGTCCTGTGTGAGTAGGTCCGGAAGTAGCGGAAGTTGGTACAGAGGATAAGGTGACAAGTGTGAGAGGAGAGGAAACCAGTGCTGTTGTGCCCACGCCGGAGCCACCAGTATTACTGTGTCTCTGTCCACTTTAATTTTCTGAAGGACCCTTGGGGTGAGGGGTGTGGGTAGGAATGCATACAGGAAAGGACCTCTCCAGTTGAGGAGAAATGCATCTCCTAGGGTATGTCTAGACTACATGCCTCTGCCAACAGAAGCATGTAAATCAGACATACCAACATAGTCAATGAAGCAGGGATTTAAATATCCCTCGCTTCATTAGAATAAAAATGGCTGCCACGTTGTGCCGGCTCAGCTGTTTGTCGGCACAAAGTGGCAGTCAAGACAGGGATCGGTCAGCAAGGAAAGCCTTTGCCGACAGATCCCTTATGCCTCGTGCAATGAGGTTTACAGGATCGGTCGGCAAAGGCTTCCCTTGCCGACCGATCCCCGTCTTGAGTGCCGCTTTGTGCCAACGAACAGCTGAGCCGGCACAACGCAGCGGCCATTTTTATTCTAATGAAGCGGGGGATATTTAAATCCCCGCTTCATTGACTATGTCGGTATGTCTAATTTACATGCCTCTGTCAGCAGAGGCATGTAGTCTAGACATACCCTAGAGACTGATGACCCAGTCCCACTCTGGAGCAATAGAAGTGGCATTTTCTGTTGTTGTAGGTGGCAAAAAAGTCTATCAGTGGTGTTCCCACCGTCAGAACAGGGAACAAAGGACTCCGTGGTGAAGTTCCCACTCGTGGTCCGGAGTGAAATTCCTGCTTAGGGAATCCGCAGTAATGTTGTTGATGCCAGGTAATTAGGATGTGACAAGAGTGGTGCCATTGGCAATGCACCAGTTCCAAACCCGAGTTGCCTCTGCACATAGAGCTAGGGAGCATGCACCTCCCTGACAATTTATATAATACATTGTTGCAACATTGTCCATAAGGATTTTTACTGTAGTGTTGCAAATTTAATTGTGAAAATACTTGCAGGCGTTGGCGATTGCCCTTAATTCTAGGAGATTTATGTAGAGTAATGCTTCCTGAGGTGACCATCGGCCTTGGATGGACATAGTGCCCATGTGCACTCCCCAGCCGATGAGTGAGGCATTTGTAGTAATATGATGGAAAGGCTGCGGCTGGTGGAAGGGGACTCCGGAGAGGATGTTTTTCTCTCTGGTCCACCACTTGAGAGAGGCTCAGATTCTCAACAGTGGGATCACTGGTCTGTGCACGTTGCGTTTCATGAAGTTGTAAACCGTCGCTAGCGAGTATTGTAAGGTACGGAAATGCAATCTGGCGTGGGGAACCACGTATGTCGTAGCTGCCATGTGACCCATCAGTTTGAGGCCTGAAAGTATCTGTACTTTACATCCATAGAGGAAAGCATCTATTAACTCTTGAATTGCACGAAACACGTGGATGGCTAAATAAGCCCTTGCCATAGTGGCATCAAGACGAGCTCCAATAAATTCCAAGTCCTGAGTTGGTTGAAGCGTCAATTTGTGTTCGTTGACAAGGAGGCCTAGCAAGTGGAACGTTCGTCTGGTGATGTCCAGCATTTCGGAAACCTCTGCTGACGACCGACCCTTTATGAGGCAGTTGTTGAGATATGAGAATATTATAACCCCTTTCCATCTCAAGTGGGCAACGACTACTGACAGTGTTTTTGTGAACACTCTGAGGGCAGTAGTTAGCCCAAAAGGTAGGACCCGGTATTGAAAGTGGTCTGTGCCAATTGTAAAGCAGAGGAATCGTCTGTGTGCAGATGAATTGTAACATGAAAATATGCATCCTGGATGTCGAGATCAGCAAACCAGTCGTCTAGATCCAGAGATGGTATTATGGATGCTAGGGTTACCATCTTGAATCGCCGTTTTTGGAGATATTTGTTTAGTTCTCTGAGATCCAATATCGGTCTCTATCCTCCCATTTTCTTTTGTACAAGAAAATAACAAGAGTAAAACCCTCTTCCTCTGAATTCTTCTGGCATAGATAGGAGGTGGCTGATCTCGCTGCATAGCAAATCTTCATGAGAGGGGTCCCTGAAGAAGGACAGGGTTAGTGGAGTTGTGGGAGGGATGGAGAAGAAGGGTATCATGTAGCCGAATTGTATTATCTTGAAAACCAACTTGTCGGTGGGGATAGCAGCCCTCTGATGGTAGAATGAATGCAGGCGGTGATGGAACAAGCGGGTGGGGGAATTGGTTCGATGAGCATGTGTGACTGTTTGCATGCTCTCGACCAAGGAGTCAAATCTGCTGCTTGTTATTGGGCTGGTTCTGCGAGCGGTTGTTCTGGTTGTGCCATCTCTGCAGTCTCTGACGAAGGCGTGATTGATCAAAAGGATACTGCTGTTGCTGCCACTGCTGCCTGTTGTGGCTATAGTCGTAACATCTCTGAAAGGGGGTGTAACGTCTTCTCCTGTAAGGTGGGGTGTACATCCCCAGGGTGCGTAAGGTCATTCTTGAGTCCTTGCTGGAGTGAACTACTGTATCTCTCTTCTCTGCAAACAACTTGTCTTTATCAAAAGGTAAATCCTCTACCTTGTTTGCAGGTCCCTAGGAACTCCTGCTGACGGGAGATAGGACACCCGTCTCATTACTACAGCGGTGGCTGTAGTTCGTGCTGCTGTCTCTGCTACATCCATGGCTATTTGTAAGCTAGCCCTCATGGAGGCGTAGCCTTCTTGTATGACCGCTTTTAAGATGGGCCTCTTGGACTCAGGCAGGGACTCCATTAGTGTTGTCAGTTTTGTATAGTTATCGAAGTTGTGATTCGATAAATGCACCAAGTAATTAGCTATCCTGAGGAGGAGTGTGGAGGATGTATAAACTTTTCTACCAAATAAATCCAAACTTTTAGTATCCCTGTCTGCTGTGTGGTTTCTGTACTGTGGCGTCTTTGTTCTCTGTTGCGCTGCGTCCACTAACAAAGAATTTGGCTGAGGGTGTATAAATAAGTAGGGCTCGACAATTAATGTAATCTACTTGCCCGTGGTGAGTAGATTTTAGCCTGGCGCAGACGCGCAGTGTGGTCAGAGCATGCACAGTGCAGTCTGCGCATGCGCAGCATGCCTTTCCGTGCGGCTGACGAGCGGGGCTCGCTGCCACTTGGCGAGCCCTGTAAATAAGAACTCAGAGCCTTTGGGTGGCACAAAGTACTTTTTATCCACTCTTTTGTTGGTGGGTAGAACGGATGCTGGAGTTTGTCATACCTCATCAGCGACCTCGAGAATAGCCTCATCCAGTGGGATGGCTAATTTAGAGCTCTGTGATGTCTGAAGATTTTTAAGGAGGCGATGTTGTTTCTCCTTTATCTCCGTGAGCTGTAACTCCTGGCTCACTGCTACCCTCTTGAATAACTCCTGAAACTGTTTAAGGTCATAAGGAGAAATATTTCCTGGGATGACAGCTTCATCGGGTGACGAGGATGACTGATCTGTGGGAGATACATCCAGTGGCTGTACTTCCACTACAGAGGGATGTTCCTCCTCTGGTTCGGATTGGGGAGGCTGTGGGGATGCAGGGTTCTGGTCCAAAGTGGGTGGAGCTGGAGCAACTGAATGTCTAGAAGATGTGCATTTGCACAGAGATCTTGGAACAGATCTGGATGTGTAGAGATAGGACTGGCGGTATGGTGAATAGCACCTGCGGTGATCATGGCAGTCATAACAGTCATCATGCTGATAACATGAACTATGTGAGGGGGAACGTCTGTACATGTGAGATTGTCTGTATTCCCCCCAATAAGCAGATCTTGGTGATCATGGCGGGGGGGAGATGTAAGACCTCCTTGGAGGTGGTGATGGAGAAACAGAGAAACATCGGTGAGAATAGCGAGGCTGCTCCCTGGGTGGAGTGAGAAAGAGAGATGGTAATATTTGAAATCAGTGCCGTCTGATCAGCTGGGGCGATATCCTTGGTGACATCAGTGCCGGTGGCGAAGGTGATGGTACCAGCACCGGCGAGAACACCGGGGATGGAGAGCATGGTGTAGGACTCCAGTGATGATGCATTTTTGCGAGTGCCTTCCTCAGTGCCGCCCGTTCTGGTGCCAAGGTCAGTGTCGGTGAGGGAGGATTCAGTGTGTATTGGTGCCGGCTGTTTATGCGGTACCGATATGGATGACGGTGCCGGCGGTTTTGGTGCAGGAGCCGGTGGTGCCACAGCCTTTGTTGGTGCTGCTGAAGGGCATGCAGATGGCACCGCTGTGTCCATCTTTTTTGACCTGGAGGCCATGGCTGAATTGGTATGGGGAATGGCCATGCCAGACGTGCCGGGCTTGCTGCCTATGCTCTGCGAAATAGCAGGCAGAGATCTCGCCGGAGACTGGTTGTGTTGTTGTTTTTTTGTTTTGTCGGAGCAACGGTCTGGGATGAGGCTCTATGCTCCTGAGCCTGTTGATGTGACCGGGTGGGGAGAAGGGGGAGGCTGAACCCTCTGGCTGAAGAGTCTTGTCAAAGAGGATCATATATATACAGGCCGAGTGTCCGTCTGAGGTGGGCATGGCCTCGCGGCAGGCCTCGCACTTTTTAAACCTGGGGGAGCCAGGCATTTTTAAAGTTGGTTTCCTTTTTTTTTTTTTTTTAAACATGAGGTTATATATTGGTAGGGATCAACTATGTACACTAAGGAAGAGAACTTAAGACTTATTAACAACGACTAATTAACATATGTACACATATATATTTTAAATAACTAAGAACCGTCTGGAACAAAGTAAGAACAAGAGAAACAATATTAACAGACTAAGAGTTGGAATTCTCTCACAAAAATGTTGACTTGAGGAGAGCAGTTCACTCAGTCTGCAGCCTGAGGCGGTTGAGAGGAACTGGCTAGAACCGGACCGCACGATGCAAAAGAGTGCGAATGCTGTAAGACACCTCCGCACATGCGCAGTCCAGCCAATTACTGCTACGAAAAGTCTCCGATCTGCAGCGCTGGGGCAAGCCCAGCAACTACAGTGGAGCACCCACAGGAACATCACTCAAAGAAGAACTTCTGTTGTCAGAAGGGGATCATGGTCCAACAAAGTTTGAGAAGCCCTGCTCTAATTTCACAACGGAGACTCTAGTTACCAGTAATATTGCATGGCATCACCATGCATAGAGAGTGACTCTGATTTGTAGGAATCACAAACACCTTGACCTTGGAGAAGCAGGCAGGCCAAAGCTATCATTATAATCTGCTAATTATCTCTTTAAAATGTCCTTCTTAAAACTCCGGGGTTCCTTAGGTCTGCTTTACTTTCAGTAGCTTGACCTAAACTTGGCAATGAGGTGACTGAGCAGAATGAGACATCCTTATTAAGCAGAAATGACCTAAGTACAATTTGCCTAACTGGTCCCATATGAATATTAGTGCTGATGCTTTTTCCATCTGTGATGGGCTCACTTATGGCCTTCAAGAGAAATGAAAATCCATCAAGTTTAAGAACAGACTTGCATTTTCTCCGTAAAAAGACTACCAAGAACCAACTAAAATACTGAAGAAAATTCTCTGCTAAGAAGTGAATCATAGTAGCTAAGAGCAATTTTTCTCACTGCAGGAAACTGACCTCCCATGCGCTTAGGATTATGGCTCTGAGAATTACTCAAGACAGAAGGAGGTATTTTATTAACAGGACAAATGCTAAGGGGGCTGCAGATCCTTTACATGACCAGATGCTGCCAGAAGGAATGAGGCTGCCTGTGTTTGCAATGAATATGTTGCATGGAGACTTCATCTTCCCAGAGGCAAAACATTTCAAAATGCTGTTGGGCCTAGAACACTGGATAGCAAAAATAACCTTTAAAATATATGAACATCTAGAGGGCCTGAGCATCACCTGTAATATTGAAGAAATAGCAAAGAATCAATGGAAAGAGCTACAGCCACTTACAATACAATAAGAAGGCAGAGGGAGCTTTTACCTGTAGCAACAGGAACAGGAGCAAAACTGAAGAGGCGGTAAGCAGGTATGTGCTTCCTTAAAGTAGGCACATTTGGGACCTCATTGATTGACATTGTTTCTCTAGGAAATGCACACCTCTGTTAGTGCCCTACTTCCTACTTACTTATAATACTACTCAGGGTTCACCACACCAACAGGGCCAGAGTGCAATGTTCCAGCCCCTCCCTCTACAGTAAATAATGGGGGAGTGGTAGAAACAACTGTCAGGTTTATACTAGGGTCCCTTACTGTTCTTTTATTTAGACTAACTCTCCAGCTGCCTTACCCAGCAGCACAAAACAAGGTTTTGGCCATTTTTTAAACCTCCCTCTCACCCCACAAACCTTCATCTATTGTTATAGTGATTTATCTTCACTGCATCTGCAGAGATTGAATGCTCAGAGGAAAGTCTAAACATTTGTGTTACTCTTTCTGGCTCTTATTTGGGTCTAAGATTCTATGACAAGCCAATATACCGTTTAAGCAATGTTCCAAAAAGGTAGCCCCAAATTACATCTGCCTGGCATTTTTAGAAATAGCCCATGGTGGGCTCCTTTAAGAATCTCCCTCTCAAAACATTTCACTCAAGGTCTCCCAGCTTTTACACAGACATATAAATCAACACCACTTAAATACAGTATTTGAAGATTAAAGAGCTATGTAAGACTCCTCAAACAACTAAAAACCAAAGGAGGGAGAGGAAAGGAATTCACAACAGCAGTATCAGACTCCCACATACAGCAAGTATTTCATTTCTTAAATGTTGCTTACAATGGCCTGGTGAAGGACTCTGATAAAAGGCTGCTGCCTTTTATAGCAGAGAGTAATAATAAGCAACATATGCTTTACAAACAAGGAAGGCACTGTGCTCCCAAAGGGACACTGAGTGGTGCATCTTCATACTGGCTAATATGGCAATGGATCATCTGACTGAAATAAAAGTTAAAAACATGAAGGGGGAAATACAGTAGGTTGGGATAACAATCAGGTCTCAGCTGGTTCAGGTTTTACATGCACACCAAAACAGCAGGAGAGGGGAAATAATGAGGGCAAGAGGAGTCTGAAGTAATGAGGAGAAATATCAGGTGTGTCTATCTTCCTGGAGGCTAGAAGAAGGAAGATATTAAACTGTGCTTTCTGGTAAATTGCCACTGCCAGTTATTGACAAAGCTGTCAATTATACAAGACTATTTAGATTGATGAAGGTGGAGGGAATGTGGATTTAGAGACACATGGGACTATGGGAAGGGTAGAAATGAGTTGCAGATGATAAATAGACTGGACTTCAAAGGAAAGGAGCAAACAGGCCAGCTAGCTAGTGTATCATTAAATATCCTTAATTAGCAGGTTAGAACAGATTAATATAATCACACACACCCCTTCAAAGTCAAATTCAGAAAGTAAATCTTATGGAATCAGAAAACTTAGAGTACATGGCCTGGGAGACAGAGTCTTAGCAAAAAAACAAGACAGCTGTATGGAGCAGGACTGCTGGCATGGTACTCACTCAGGGAATATAATCTTTGCATTACATCCATGTTTAAATAACTTATTTGAAAATACAATTCTGCAGTAGCTGGCCAGCTCTGTAACTGCTAAAATACTATTTGGCACATGATTGTCTGACATATCAATACTTGTCAACCAGTAGGAGAAAAAATTGAATATTTACTCAAGTGCATACCTAACTTTAAGCAGGTATTGTCTTACAGCTTAAATGCTCATCTGAACTGGGGACAGACACTGTTAATCCTGGATAGTAGCAGCTGTACAAATTTTACAAGCTGCTTCAAAGACATGTTGGGACAATATTTATAAAGTCTGTAAAGTCCTTGGATGAATGATTTTATAGAAATGTAAAGTGTTACCCTTTTGAAGAATTTACCCTGCTTAGGGAATGACTGCCACTCCCCCGCCCCCAAGAGTAATGGAAGATGTTAAATTTTGGTAAAATGGGTATCATCTCTTTTTTCACACACAAAGTTTGATACTGCAAGAGGCTTTCATCTATGAGAAAAGGTGCACCCACACTTCAATGTATGTATAATACTGATTTCTAAAATATGTAATTTCATGTACTCATGCCAAAGAAATTTTCTATTTACAGAACAAGTACGGGGTAGGTAGCCACACTGCAAGCTCTCCCATACCCTCATCACGGGCATCTCAATCTTCGGCAGAAGACAGCAGTGTTAGGGAAAAGAGAATTTCATTTCCATGCCTCTGCTGAGATGAGGTGTCATTTGTCATGGCTTTGAGACACTAGGACCTGCACCAAGGCTGTCAAATATTCTGCAGTTGTGTGGGGCTGAGCGCCTGGTAGGTGTTAAGTACACGTGAACAAGGAGATGCAGAAGGAAAGGAGGAAATGGAACAAAGCGCAGGGCAGAATGCTCATTTCCCAAGAACTAATAATCTTCCCTGCTGGATAGGGCAAGTCTGACTGACATCAGTGATCAACCTGACAGTAAGTGTCAGGCCCATGTTAACATAAACTGGAGTGCGGTAACTAAGGCATGTTTGCTGTATTCAAGGCATAGAAGGCAAAGCCTGAATGATTGGGAAGAAACAATGCCAGCCTGAGTTCAGGACACATTAATTCTCCACAGTAGAAGCTGCTGAAGCTCTTAGGACAGAATAAATATATAACTTTCAGAAAAAAAGGGTGGAGGCTTATGTTGGCTAAAGCTGCAGTGTTTAAAAGATCAATCTTGTATATATTAATTGATTTGATCTCCTTCCAAGACTAAACACACCTTTGGGGTCATAAAGTGCTAAAAAAAATGTAACATGTTAAATGTGGAATTTTGAAATAATGGTGTAGATCTGCTGCCTGGGGAGATTTTGATCCCTCTTTTAAAACAGCATGTATGTAGGTACCTGCAACTGGAGAAAGTCATATAACCAAGATGTAAATCACTACTGCAAAGTTTTTTGTGATAGAGTTCTTTCTCTGGTGGAAAACTCAGACAATACATTTAGCAAGATAAGTAGCTGAGAGTTATGCAGAGGGAACTCCCTAATTTCTTTCTAGCTAGGGCATTTCTACTTCACTCTAGCAAGTACTTAGCAGCACCCTGAACATAAGTATGTATCACTGAGGACTACAGATGAAAGCAAACATGTATCTGTTTTAAATTTCCCCTTGAAGAAGCCTCTGATGGGCAAAACAGTTGGAGCAACGAGAAGCATCAATGTAAAGCTAAGGAGTAGAATGCCAACTGGGCTAGGAAAAAAGCAAATGATCTCAGCTGGAATGGCACAATGTGACAGGACTGCAATATGGGAAATGAGGAGATGTATGTCGAACAGTAAATATATGGCCAGCAGCCTGGGGAAGCAAAACATGAACTCAGCAGTATATCATATTTACAGCCTTTATTCCTCTAGCAATTAACCTTAGTAGCACATACAGAGAAACATCCTGACAGAACCATTAGCAACATCTTTTTACATTGCTGAAAACGGAAGGGGTGGGAGAGATTGTTAAGGTGAAAAGCAGTTTTTTATCATAGAAAATTGAAACTTGAGATGTGTATAGCTTGTTGCATTATGCACAGCAGGCAAACCTTTTTAAATACAGTTCTATTATTTTAATATGTGGATTTTTTCCAGTGAAAAACACAGAACATTAGTAGGGTTTTAGACCTGTTTATTGACTTTTAGGCATTAAAATTACAAAATCACATTACACATTACAGCTGTTGGAGAGAAACAAAGTAGAAAATAATACAATCCAACCCATAACAGCTGCAACCTAGAAGGATTGCTAAAGCAGCTCCATATAGTGACACCACATATATTAGTGGGGAACACAATCTTGCATTCCAGTACTTTGTCAAGAGTGATTAAGACAATTACATCTACTTTTCCCATTTCATCTCATGTACAATCTTTGCACTCTGTACCATCACCCCAGGTAAAGACTTCATTTCTATGGGCTGGAAACTGATTCTCGAACACATCTAATTTATTTAGATCAACAGAAGATCATCATCAATTTTATTTTGTTCCTGGTAAGACTGTCTTAAAAAAAAAAAAAAAAAAAAAAACAACCACACATTAATTATATCTTACTAATGAAGTCACAGCCAAAAAAAAATCCACCCTTATTGAAAATACAAAAAAAGTTGATAAAGTTTAATGCTCAGTGTTTAATAAAACAAAACAAATAGCAACATTTCACACATAAGGTAAAGATACCACTTTTGACCACTCTATTAGAAGTTCTACCTTTATTAGGCATTCTTTGATTATAGATTCCTAGTGACTCAAAGCAAGCTTAAATACTGTATCAGTTTCTCATATTGAAGGCTCAAATTATTTTGATTATTTAAGGGGAAAAAGTTCTGCTCCTATGGAAATCCAGGGCAATGCCACTGGCATCAAAGGCATTATTCTGGATTTACAGTGGTGTAGATACAAGTAGAACTGCACCCTAGGCATGCCACTGTACATTGCACTGATTGCCCTTTTAGGCTCTCACATCTAAACTGATTTTTCATTCTGCACCATATTTCTCTTGACATTGTTCCAGTGCTTTATCGTAAGCCTGTCACTCCAAGCCTTTTACTTTGTGAACCAAAAATAATTATGCCTGCATTCAAAAACACTGCCCAAATACTCATCAGGGCTGGGTTTATGCGTAAGATGCTATTTTGAAGATAACTCTGGACAAAGAGCCCATGAAGTCATGCTGAATTCATGATGTAGATTCAGCTATCAGTCAGGGTAAAATAAATGGCTTTCCTATCCAGTGATAAATCCTGCTTCAGCTTCTAGTCTGGGCCTCACTCTTGTGGGATTATTTAAACCAAAATTCAGAATAGGGAATAATAGGGAAGAGATTCATAATTTACAACATAGTTAAATGTATCAATACATTTACACAAAATAATCTTTGTTTCTCTTAATGTATGCCCTCATTTAAGAATATGCTTCCTTCTCTTTACATGAAATGAAAGATTCAGACATTTTTCCAGTGCCTGCTTTTGTTGTGTCTCAACTGGTAGCTTCTTTTTTCAGTTTCTCTAAAACCTCATCTGGAGTCATTGACACCAAAATCTTCACCACTTTTTCCCGAGATTTACCACCCTGTTTCAACACAAAAATGAATTTAGAGAACTATTTCTTTGCTTCCAAGTACACATTTTAAAAACTAGCCAGTCAGTCGCGATACACTGGGTACTTTGTAAACAGTACTAAGATTATACCCAACCAACAATAGTGAAAAAAAGGTTATTCATCAGTAACTCTAGTCAGTTATTTCCTCAGTATAGTCACATTTGTGAAACCATCTCTAGTGCCACAAGGCTTCAGAGACTTTATGGAAAGTGTATGCATCGGGATTCTGTGAGCACCTTCTTGTGACACCACACTTTCTAAGTTGACAGTTATAAGAGGACCATGTAGTTGCAGCAGCCACAACTTCCATCACCAGAGCTCTCAGAGGATGATGGACAGCTAGTAAAAAACAACACAGAAAGCACTCTCAAAGTACTAGATTTTATTGCTCAGTAACTTTTTTTTCTTCAAGGTGCTGCTGCCTGACTTACGCAAGTCTAACAAGCAGCAGACTGGGGTGTGCAATTCAACAAGAATGGCGGAACTACTCTTCTGAAATAAACACTGAATCTAGATGACTAAGTGTTCTATGTAAATGTGTGAATGACATACAGGCAGTAGCTCTGCAATGTCTAAGATTTTTCTAATGTTACAGAAGCAGGCCTTGGATGCCAGCTTGGCCTTAGCAGAACAAACTTCAAGACAGGCTTTAAAAACCCACTTATGTGCTTATCCAGGGAGAGAAGATTTTCTTCCTGGGTAAAGGGGGCTGAACAGGCACAGGGACCCAATGTCATTGTTAGTTATTCTGAAGATGGGAGGGAGCAGAGTTGCTGCATCTGTTACATATTTCGAAGCAGGCAGGCAGGCTTTTTAGAGTGAGAAGTAGGATGATCTCCAAAAGCTCAGCAACGCATCCTGCATGTGGGACTATGCAGATGTCACCTACAGATGCATATACTGAAATACTAGAGTGTATTTTTACCCTAAGGCTAGGGTGGCCAGATGTATGGCATTCAACTGGAATGCCTGGTCGAAAAGGGAACCTGATAACTCTGGTCAGCATTGCTGACTGGGCTGTTAAAAGTCTGGTTGGGGGTGCAGTGGGGCTGCCTAAAGGCCAGCTCCCTATCTGCTGCTCTGGCTTTGTGCAGCTCTAAGTAAACAGCCAGCAGGTCCCTGCAGCTCCTAGGCATACATGGGGGCCAGAGACACTCCACACACTGCCTCCACCCTGATCATCAGCTCCATAGCTCCCACTAGCTGGAAACCACAGCCCTAGGCAAAGCTCTCATGCCTCATCTCCCTGCATCTCAACCCGCTGCCCCAACCCTGAGAGCCCCCAAACCCTTCATCGCTGGCCCAATGCCAGAGCCCACACCTCCAGCCAGAGCCCTTCCATGCCCCAACCTGGTGAAAGTGAGGAAGCGAAAGGGAAGACAGAGGAAAGGGGCAGGGCCTCCAGGAAGGCACTGGACAAATGTTTGGTTTTGTACCATGAGAAAGCTAGAAACCCTACTTTGAGAATATACTTCACATATACTTGTTGCTTTGCATCTAAATTCTCAGTTTGATATTAAAAAAAGGAACTGCATTGTATGAAATATAGAAACAAGCTGGGATGTTTGTGTGTAACTGCTGCCTTAAGTCAGAGCAGTTAAGTTGTGTACATTATTCACATCCTGTCTATACAAATGCATTGAGTAGCTCATGCCAAGTGAAAACCTATTACAGGTGTACACATTGAGCTCTCTCTTCACTATCTTGTAAACAACTAAAAAAATAACCATGTGAAAAGAACACAATCTCATGACATCTTTAATATGAAATTTTGTTTTTACATTTCTAAGGTGCTTGTCCGTTGACTTTGATGAGGCATTATTTAAATAATAAAATCACAGAATACTAGGACTGGAAGGGACCTCGAGAGGTCCTTGAGTCCAGTCCCCTGCCCTCATGGCAGGACCCAGTACTAACAGAGTTTGGCCAACAGATTTTTATTTTTTTATAAAGATTCTAAATCTTGTATAAAAGTTCCATTGAAAGTACAAATTAGCAGTTTTCCATCTTAAGAGACTGCCCCACAAATCTACTGAGTACAATTTCTTCACCTGTATGTTAAGATAATCACTGTTGAGAAACTGCTTTCAGTTTCTCAAGTTGTGGCTTAGCCATGGGGAATTATAGGATAAAAATTCTGTTTAAGGTAAGACAAATAAGAGCAACAAATGTACTTCTGCATTTTCAATTTTAGCTTGGACCTACTTTCCAGCTAAGAACTGATTATACAATAGCTGAGAGGCAAGAGAATGCTAGGAAGCAGTCTCTCTCTTTTCTTCTCTTGGCGATCACTAGATAATGAGTAGGATGTCTTCCTATCACCCTCCTATTTGTGGATCTGTTGATGGCTGACCAGCCTGATTCTGGAGCCACACGTCTCATCACAGAAGGGGAAAGTGCTGGTGGCTATTGGAGAGACGTGGGGCAGTTTTTGCTGCTCTTTTCTTCTTCTCTGCCTCTCCTCGTCTGTGCTGTGGTGGGACCTCTCAAATTGCACCACTCGCCTCACAGATTACCATTCTCCATGTGGGATGGTCCTGGGCAAGGTTCTCTCAGGTATTGACATCGATGCCACACTTCTTCATGTTTGCCTTCAACATGTCCTTAAATTGCTTCCTCTGGCCCCCAACATTTCTCCATCCTTCCTTCAGCTCGGAAAATAGTACTTAGGTAGCAGTATTCATATGGCATTAGCCTGTTCACACAGGTTGAAAATCTGGCTGAAGTCACAAGACCAACACACTTCATAACTTAGACACAGTTCAGAATGATTGAAGGTCTCTGGCTGACAAGTCCAAATATAAAATAGCCCGAGTGCTGCAGGTCAGACTAGAATTACCAGAGATGACTGGAAAAGGTTGAACAGTGCTGCTCCTCATTATGCCTGATGCTGCTTAGCAATTATATAGTGCTTTTCAAGTGTAATCTAATTAATCCTCAACATGGCTTTGTGGTAGATAAACAAGTGTTATCCTCTTTTTATAGATGGGATAAACTGAAATAAAGGTTAAGTATCTGTCCAGTCTGCAGCAAAGCCAAGATATAAATCTTCAAGTTCCTGTCTATCAGCCAAGTAGTGCTCAGTCCATTAGACAATGTAGCCTCTAATAAGATTTTTTTTTAAATAGCTATGTATTTAGGTTTACATACAACATAAAAAAGCATCCATCCCAGGCACTCTCTCTATCTTCGTGACACTATAAATGAATACATTTAGTTGATAGCTCATTCTCCATCCACTTTTCATACAAGTAATACAAACAGAAGACTAACTGGCAGTCTTCCCAAAACAGGACACAGACTGTTCTATCTGTTGCTGCTACCCTAATTGAACAGTTCACTATTGGGTGGTAGAACTATAATCTTCCTAGCATGACTGCAACAGAAGTTAAACTCATTTCTACTATTTGCTATTTTCTTAATTTATTTGTATACTGAAGTTCTACTGGCTACAATGGGTTAAGATTCAATATTTGTTGTTTTCAAAAGATAATGAATTTAATCTTTTCAGTCACAAACATCTACATCAATATGTAATTCATAGAGTAGTGGTTCCCAACCTTTTTTATACCGTGTACCGGCAAACCCATTCATAAACTTTTGGCAGACCAGTAACATGGTATTTCCATTATGGTAATTTTAAGAGGCCTTTTGTTGTTTTATGTCACATCCATACACACATGTCCTTGTAGAGATCTGCAAACTCTGATCTCTTACAACACTAAAAAAAATTGTTACAAGAATCCTTTCCTTTCTTATCTTGAGCCATTAACACCTATGTAAACTTTGTCTGAAATGTAATCATGCAACTGTCATGAGCAAGGCCATTTGTTCTGCGTCTGCAGCCCACAGGGAAACAAGTTAGACACCCCAAACTCCCCTCTGTCCCCACCCCTGGAGAGGGGAGATGTGCACAGTGAGGCCCCCCAGCCTTCATGCCCCACACGTGAACCAGGCAGAGGGGCTCCAGCCTACCTGATGCCCCTGGGGAACGCAGGAGCAGTTGCAACATGAGAAGCCAGGATGCTCCCACCCACCTCCAGGACCGAAGGACACATATGGGGCAGGCAGGAAGGTCTCACATCTCCACGAGGAGGAGCTGCTGGAGTAAAGACTCGGCCACAGGAGCAGAACTGTGGCAGCTAGTGCTCCACGGTGCAGGCAAGGCACTGCGAGCCGGCCTCTCGCTCACTCCCCCCCAGCAGTTCCTGCCTTCTGTAGAGCTGGCCAAAGGGGGAAAGGTGGCCAAGGGCCTGGCACTCCCATCAGGTCAGGGGAGAGACCAGCACAGGGACCACGGAAGGTGTGTTCGCACCCACCCTGTGCACGGGCCTGTCAAGGCATGGGTGTGGCCTGGCAGTGTGACAGCCTGCGAGCCAGCAGTTCATGGCCTGACACCTGTCCACAGACTGGTGGTTGGGAACCACTGGCATAGAGGACGTCATTGTCCAAATCTGATCTTAACTATAAGAGAGAGAGACACTGGAGAAAACTGACTTTAAACAAAAGCTACAGTGGTAGAAACAAATGCATTTTCTGTTTAATCATGCAGAGAAATCAATATAGAAGTTCTGATGTTACTATTGTTTCCACAACAGAAGCAAAGCTATCAAAGAACTGACATGCTGATCACTGTGGAATTGAGTGACTTGGCAGATACCTTTTACTTCAAATATTAAAAAAAAAAAAATTTCTAAGATAAAGAGAACAAAAATCACTTGCAAAGGTGTTCTGTGCAAGTTAGACTAAGTTTGAAGAAAACTTTAAAGGTCACAGATCACATGAACCACACACTGACTTAGAAAATACCAAGTAGCAGCATGCTTGATCTGAAAAACTGATTGAGATAAAGACTAAAATAGGTTATTTTCCATAACTGAGTTACATACCTTAATGTCCCCGTGCTTGCTTTCTGAAAGCTAAAAATTTGGTCTGCTATAGGTGGAAACGTCTCTATTACAATACCTATATAATCCAGCAACTCTGGGAAACAGGGTTTGCCCAATAAAAGATTTTGCTGGGCTAGGGAGGGGGACAGAGGTAGGGCATGTACTTGGTGCTCCACATCCCCTGCTGCCCCCAAGCATAAGCCCTCCATGGATATCAGAGCCATGGGGAAAAGCCTCTGGCAGCGGGCGTCGCTGCAATGCTGCTCCTCCAGATGGGGAGAGGGAGAGCAGCAGCATGCAGAGCCACTTCCACCTCTGCCTACCAGAGTCCATACCATAGGTGTTCCTATTAGGGACACCCGGAGTAAGGAGCTTACAATGCATAAGTTTCAGAAATCTAACTGTAGCAGAAAAGAAAAAAGCATTGTACCTTGTCTAAAACAACTTCGCTCTTCTTCACTTCTAGAACCTTAGAAAGATAGCGACACAGCTCTGCATTTGCCTCCCCTTCTGACGGAGGTGCAGCAATAGCTACACCTACTGCCTCAGTGGTCACATCTATAACAAATATTTTAGGATTTTTATCTTCAAAGCATTAGCAGATTTTTGTAATTTATAAACAAAGGCTTATTTGAAACCAAGTAGACAACTCCTGGAATACTCCAGCTGATGACAGATCTTATGACTTTTATTGTATCAAAAACAACCACTTAATTCTACTGCTTGTTCTTCCCCTTTACAAGCAAGGCTAGTTAATTCCTCAGAGGAATGTATTAATAGGCAGTCCTTATAAACAGGGAAGAGCAAGCAATCTGATGCTAAGAACTGACAAGTTTCTTGTTGCAGTTATCTGTAATTCATTCTAGGAGTCTGTAGGATACAGTGAGGCATTGCCAGGCTGCAGACGCTGCATAATTTTCTCCCAAGTGTGAATGTGGGGTCCTGGACCCTTCACAGCCACTTCTACTGCTATTCCTGCTTCCAAACTTGAGTTCAATCTACAATTTGATTTTGAAATGGTTAATATTCCAGTAGCTTTTATAATTGCATTAAGCTTTGATTTTTATCATTTTTTTTGTGACAATACCTACTAATGTCCATCTAAGTAGGATAATCAGCATATATTTTATTAAAGATAATGGACCCATCTAATGAGTGTAGTGTATGCACTCTTTATGTAAGTATGCTTCTTGTTTGCCTATAAGCATGAAGATGATGGCCATTCAGACTTCTATTAGTTGCTCCTTGGATTGAAGCATTTAAAGATTTTAAAAACATATTTTCTTTGAGCATTTAGTCAACATAACTAAGCACAAATCAGGCATCAAAGGTGATCTGCAAAGGAAAAGAATTTGTCTTGTATTGTTTATTTTAAAGAAAACATGAAGCATATTTTTGGTTGTTTTTAATTCCTTGCTTTTTTTCATTGCAGAAGTTCAAGTTTTGACTACTTTGGGGAACTTTCCAATTCAGATCATCATCTGGCATGCTGAATTTTACTACTTTATTTTTATCAGATTCTTCCTGTACGTAAAGTGGGAAAGGAGGGAAAGAATGGAGTGGGGGAGGGGAAGGGAGGGAAGGGAAGGGAAGAAAAGGAAGGAGAATGTGTGTGTATACCAATAACAACAGGGATCACAATGCTTGTAGTTTTTTAAACAAAGGATGGTTCACTACAAAGAAATCAGGCTTGATGGAGTTTTTGGGGTTTTTTTTTTTTGTTTTTTTGTCATAAATGGTAAGTAGGCTCCCCCTGCTGAACAGAAGAGAAAAGAACAAGAGAAATGTTCCTTTGTTGTTCCAGAAATGCCTGTAGTGCTCATACGATGGAACTAATCTATTTTACACATTTTTATATATAATTTTATTTTCACTATTCATTTAACACACTTGCTTACACATGTCAGCTTTTAAAAAAAAGAAAACTCTAGTTCCTACCAATATAACTAGACTTTTTTTCCCTTTGCCCTCATCTGAAGATAGGTGAAATATTCCAATACTGCAGTTTAAGGGGTTATATTGGAATATAATTAAAATCAAGTGATTACCAGGAACTACTCCCTGTGCTTTTAAAAAGATTAATTTACTCCAACACATCTTTCCAGTTTTGTCAGTGCAATCAACTACACCTAGTCAAATGGAGTGCAAGAAACATCAATTAATTTAATGCTCATGAAGACACATTACACAATCACTTAGACTTCTGGAGGAACAATAATTTGTGCAAAGAAATGGGTGCAGGGAGAAGAGGAAAATCTTGCCTTCCTAAATAACTTTATTTGTTTAATTAAATGAACTATTTCCCTCATACTTACAATTTTCATGGGGGTATACCTGTTATAGCATTTTGTTTGGATCCAGGTTTGGCATGAATAGCAATAGTGATGGAACCACTTTTGTCGGTTACAACTGGACCTGAAGGAACAGTCGGTTTTACTGAGTCTTTACACTTTTCTTTTCCCTGATCAAACAAACAAACAAACACACCAGCAGCTGTTAAAGCAAGATTGCACATTGGAAATCTAGCCAACCAATGCAGAGATTAAAATTAGTTTCGGCCACTACTTCTGCTTCAGAGTCTCCCCTTGGCTCCCAAGCAACAATTATGCTTTTAATTGTTAATACACTTTTGTTTTCCAAGAGGCTTCCTTCCAGATGCTGTGTGACCGACCCCACCACCAGTGGGGAAACAGCTAGCCATGTCACCTGCCTGGAGTTGCCAGGTGTCTGGTTTTTTTTTTTATTGGAACACTGGGTCAGAAAGGGATCCTGGCAGCTCTAGACAGAACCCTTAAAAGTCTAGTTGGCAGTACAGCAGGTCTAAGGCAGGCTCCTATTTGTCCTGGCTCCAAACAGCTCCCAGGAGTGGCTGGCATATCCCAGTTGCCTTAGGCCAATGAGAGCTGTGAATATAGTGCCTGAAGGTCCTGTAGTGCACAGAGCCCTTTGACCTTCCACCTAGAAGCCAGACATGCCACCCACTTCCCGGAGCCACATGGAACCAGGACAGATAGGGAGCCTACCTTAGCCTCACTGAACCACTGAGTTAGAGCTACTGAGGTTAACTGCCACCCAGTTGGAATCTGTGCCCAAATCCCCCTGCCACAACCCTTGCACCAGGTTGGAACCTCCTCCTGCACCATAACTCCTTTCCCAAAGCACACATGCCAACTAGGGATGTAAAATCTTATTTAATTGGTTAAATGGTTAAACACAGCAACAACACTGCATTTAACCAATTAAATGGTGAGTGGATGGGAAGCCATTGGGGTCAGGCTACAGAAGCCCTGCCACAGGCCGGGGCTGTTCCAGCCTGGCTGCTCCTGGGTACCGGTTAACAACCGTTAGCTGGTAAGCATTATCTGTTAAGGGAGATGCTTACTAGGTAACCATTTAACCATTAACATCCCTAATGCCAACCCTCTATCCGGCCCGAAGTCATCCCCCCAACCCCCTTTCTGGAACCCTCACGCTGCACCCCCTCATGCAGCCCAGCCTCCTGGCCCAGCCCCGAGACCTCCTGTACCTCAAGCTTCACGTCCCCATTCCCCCCCCCGCACGCCACCCCCCTGCCCTGCCCTGCCCTGCCCTGCCCAGCGAAAGTGAGGCGGGGCCTCAAGAGAAAGGACGGGTCGGGGCGCCCCATTTTACGCCATTAGAAAGCTGGCCGCCCTACGCCTGCCGAGAGGGAGACAGGGAGCCAGGCCGCCCGGCCAGTTCTCCGAGTAGCAGACTGAGTGAATGGGAAGGGCTCCTGCGGGGGCAAGGAGACTGCTCCCCTCCGCAGAGGCAGCGGCGCCGGGCCGCCCCTGCTGACTGACCCTCCGTGGCATGGCCCCGCTCCGGCTCCGCACGCAGGCACTGACGGCGCCCTGCCTCCCACCGCCGCTCCGACGGAATCCGCTCAGGGCCAGCAGCATACCAGACCAAACGGTGGGCGGCTCCGAGCTGCACTTCCGGCCATGCCCGTGCCCCGCTAGACCTGCCTGAAAACCATTCGGCTTCCGGGCTCAGGCAGAGTGCTGCGCACGCGCAAACCGAACAGGCGAAGGAAGACGCTGCCAGCGCTGTTGCTCCGCTTGGTGGCGGCGGCTTAGTCTGGCCTCGACCTTAGCTGGAGGCCACTCCCCCCTCTCGCCGTGTAGCATTTGCTTTCAGTAGGGAGGTGGCACTAGGAACAGTGACCGATGTTATGGAGTATAAGACACTGTTACCTGATGTAGCAAATGGTGAGTGGATGGGAAGCCATTGGGGTCGGGCTACAGCAGCACTGCCACAGGCAGGGGCTTATGGAGTATAAGACACTGTTACCTGATGTAGCAGTTCTCCTACCATGGTATATGTATAGCTTAGCTCCTCCTTCTCCCCCGTCGCCGCTTATGCTCTTCAGCCCCTATTTAACTCTACCCCGAACTGCTTGATCCCACTGACCAATTTTCAACCTCTGCACAGATCCAGTGCCTCCTCCATTTAGTCCTCTAGCTGCTGTAAAAAGTAGTCAAATTTTTAACAGAAGAATTAGGGCAGAGGAGTGGCCAGGCTTTTTTTTTTTTAAAAAAGATAACTGATTACTTTCATATGAGGAATGACTTTCCACATTAGCTATTTTCTGTATCAAGTATGTACTCAAGTAATTTATCATTTGCCAGACAGGAAGAGAGCAGAACTATTTCTAATATATTATCAGAGAAATAGGCACTGAAGAAAATACATTAGTTTGTCAGCATGATAGAACTAGATATTTCTTTGCACTTTTCACTGATTTAATAGCTTATTACATTTCAAGGTATGCTAATATGGAATATTCAACATTATCCCAGGGTTCTATGCAGATTAGTTTTCTCTAGTCCTGAAGTATACACATCAATGATTTATCCTTTGAGGTAATAAAAATAGATAAAAGTAACACTAAGGAGGAAAGGCAATTTCCAACTTGATTATTAGGTTTCTGTAAGTTCTATACTCATCTAGATAGTGGTAACATTGTTTTCCATACAGCAGCTGAGAAGGAAACAGTTTTTGTTAATGTCCCTGCCTCTACACAGCAGGCTGGCTGCTTGCACATTTTCAATTATATTTTCCTCTGCTAAAATTATTAAGATTTAAAGGACAAATAAAAGGAGATCTGGATGCAGTTTTCTATATTCTAATAAGTCTGGAAGAAAACGTATGTGATCCCTTATTACCACCAAACTAAAGAACTACCAGACCAATAGCAGCCTATTAGTACAGCAGAGCTTTATGGTGAGGATCAAGGACTGAATATAGTAAGTCTCAGCTCAGGTGTATTTATCAGTACATCTTTTTTTTTAAATACACAGTACAGTTTGAAAGTAAGAACTGTAAAATGCTCTCTCCAGTTCTAGCTTTCACAACTATAAATATAGGTGTACCAAAAGAAAATTCAAGAGCACAAAGCTAACACAAGCCATGGTTTACATGGTAAATCTTGCATTTCTCTTTTTACCTAATATATACTGATATAAGGCAGCAACAACTGTTTATTACTATATTGCATGTCACAAGGACTTCAATGACTTCAAACATCTGTATCTAAATATATGGCACTAGGAACAGCAATCTAAGGAAGCTTAAGTTTAACTGACACCTATTTTCACTTTAGTTATCAAAAAGCTTATTTTAAACTAAAGATTACAAGGTTTTCTGAAGAACCATTTTTTCTACATAACTTAGTTACTTTGCTATTAATGCCATTTCAACCTTAAAGCTGCTCTAATTCTACCTCAGTGGTTATTGTACATATTTAAAAAATTACAAGGCTGAAATGTGCAAGCAAAGAATGGTATAGGATTTTACTCATTTTAAGCTCACTTTAAACATACTATATTATCTAATTACTTATTTATCTGCTAACAGTGGCATTATAAATAAAGTGAAAAGTAACTGTATACCTGGTACCATACGTATGCTAGCAAGGTTCCCTGTAAGGTGCACACCTGCACAGGCGCGCACCAAGAATTTCATTCCTGCCAACCCCCTCAACAGAGCCACACAGTTACAGCCCAGCTGCTCCTGAGGGTGGGACTGCAGCTGTGTGGCAGGTGATTGCCCACCCCAGGAGCAGCTGCCAGAGCTGAAGCCTGGGCCATGGTACTAAAAATAGCACTGTGGCCCGGCTCCAGTCCTGGCCCACAGGGCAGCCAGCCGCTGCATGACCCAGCCCCTGGGAGCATGGTGGCTGCTGGGGCTGAGACCGCAGTACTGAAAAAAGCACTGTGGCCCTGGCTCGAGTCCCAGCACACACAGCAGTCACCTGCCATGCTGCCCCACCTGGCAAGTGCAGGTGTAAGGAAGGTAGAAGGTGAGGGAAGGGGCAGGGGGACAATTAAGGGGAAGGTGGGGGTGAGGAGACAAAGGGGTTTGTGCGGAGGAGAGAGGAGGGGCCAAGGCAGGAGAAGAAAGGGGAAGGAACGAAGGCGCAGGGTGGGAGGTGAGACAAATGCCAGGGGGCCAAGAGGAGGGGAGGGGGGAGAATGGGAAAGTGTCCATGAGGGTGGAAGAGAGGAGGGAACAGAGTGATGGTGGGAGAGGAGAGGGGAGGAGTAGGTGTCAGGAGAAGAGGGATTGAAAGGAGGGGTGGGCATGAGGAAGGCAGGGGATGGAACAAATCATGTGTGAGGGTGCAGAGGGGTGTGAGGAGAACTGGGGCAGAGGGTGGTGAGGGGGTGGGCATGAGGGAGGAAGGGGGCCAGGAGGGCAGGGGCACGAGGGAAGGGGGAGGCACCAGGTGGGTGCAAGGGGTAAGGGAAGGTGCAGGTGCCAGAGGCATTGTGGGGATGAAGCAGAACGGCAGACATGGGATGGGGAGGGGAGGGGAGGGGAGGGATGGGCACCAGAGAGCAGAGGAGAGAGGCAGGGCAGGTGGGTAAAGGGAGGTGTTAGGAGAGGGGATGGGGAGGGGAGCTAGAGGAGAAGCAGGCACCGGGGGCATGGGGAGGGGTGAGTGCAGGGGTCAGAGAGGATGGAAAGGTGGGGTAAGTCCCAGGAGGGCTGAGGGGAGTAAGAAGGGCAGGAGCCAAGACAGCAGAGGACGATGAGGGGAGGATGGGAAACACAGCAGCAAAGGGGAAAAAGGGAGAGGTTTATAACTTGGGTGCCACAGTGGCACATGTCCGAACAAGCACGCATGACCTCAATATTGGTGCACAAGACAAAATTCACTCCACTCATGGATGTAAAAATTTTAAAGAGGGAATGCTGTACATTAGTACAGGTTAAACCTCTCTAATCCAGCACCCATGGGACCTACCCAGTGCCAAGTTTACCAAACCACGGGAGGTCAATATTGTCTAGCCACATTACCAACACTTACACTGCTTACCGGACTCTTAGAAGACTTTTAGGGATAAAATAGCACTAAAAAGCAGCGCAGAACACTGAAAACCAAGACTGGTGACTAAACAAATTTTATGGGACTGCAGGAAACTTGGCCATACCCATGATAAGTGGGCATCTGGCTATCTAAAATCATGCTGGACCATGGATATTGCTGGACCAAAGAATGACAGACTAGAGAGCTTCAACCTGTAATGTAGAGCAGTAGAGAAGTAGTCAGTGCTTTCAATTACATACTAGTTTCTTGTGGTTATGGTTTATAGGGGTGTGCAGGATCCCGTGGGATGAATGGAATTTTCACACTTTGTTTAAACAATTGCACAGAATGCTACAGAGTACACTGTACATTCACTGCACCTTTCAATGGGCTGCATTGCCTCAGACCATTTGTAGATATTCTCTGGAACTAAATGCACAAACAGAAAAAGTTAAATCACATCAAGATTTTAGTGTTAGTTAATGCTTGAGCATCCAGGTCCTAGAATACTATTAATGGAAGTCTTGCATATTCATATCTTCACATTATACAATGTTGCAGACATATTTATAAACAACAGTCATCACCATACCAACTTACACGCATGCTCTAGTGCATTACTGTAAAATATACATTTCTGAATGAAACCAAGATCATTCAAATATTGTACATTGCAGATCTCAACTATAAGTGTGTGCTATATTTCTTTAATACAATTCCAGGTATTGTTTACAGTTTTAACCCACATATTTCTTCATGGCTCATTTAAAGAAAAAGAATATAAATTCAGTTTTGTTGCTGTAATTAAAGTTGTCAATTGAGTCCATATTTTAGAAGGAAATGCAATCTGGGACAAAGTAATATAGATATTGCATTTTTAAACCAAAAAAAACCCCCAAATTCCATAACAAACTCAAAGATCTAAGGAGAATTTCACCAACTGCTGAAGACAATGTAAGGAGTCAGAAAGTTTAACACCCAACAACAAAAAAACACAAGAAAATGTTTTAAAATACCTTTACAATAGAGAGTACTTCTTATTTTCAAGGTTTTGTAAAGGTAAAAGGAATTACATCTGTTAGCTGACTGATACCCTGCCAATAATCATGCAGAGAGAAAAATAGATTTTTCTGATATCTCCTATAAGAAATTTTCTAATTCTTATTACACATGGAGATTATATATTTATGTAATTTCATAGAATTTACTAACTGCCACCAATAGAAAGTACTTTAAACCAATGTCAGTCTATACATTGCTACTGTATTATAGCAGATGTACTATACTGTGTAATTATGTATAAAATATTATTTCTGGTATTTGTCCATCCTCTATCGATGTACCATTGTTGTTACCAGGTGAACTAGAGAAGGAAAAGCAGGTTTTGCTAGCAGTGGGAGATTCATGGATTACTTTCTTCAATCCTTTTGTACCATAATGGGAATCAGGACCCTAATATAAACAACAAAAGAAGTTAGCTACATTTTCTCCACTTTAGTTATTTAGTGAGCAGAAAGATTTAATTTATATAAAACTATCACAAAAAAAAAAAAATGTTTAATGACATCCTACACTAGTACTATTCAAGATTCTCCAGAGGTGCCACAGAGTGCTGGAGCTTATTATAACCTTTGAAAGGAGAATTCAAACACACTTTGTCTGCTCTTTATCTGGCAACTAATATGCCAAAATTATTGTATTGTGTGTATTCACTATATAAGCCTGTACTAATCTTTAAAGTGTAAGAAAATTTAAAACATTTTTAAGTATATAATTGATTAGTGAAGAAGATGCCTACAGCTAACACAAAAAGGATAGATTCAAGTTCTGATGCAAATTTAACACTATTGCAAATGCACATTTCCACCTTTGCAAATAAACAGCTTCAAAATTGTATCAGGTAGTAACATTTTTTGAAAGTAAATCAGCCACTAAAGTTATAAAGCTCTGCATCTCAAAATTTGTCTACTTACAAACGGGACACTCCATTAAACCTACAGGAAACAAACTACCACACAACAAAAAAGGGGAGCATCCCATAGGAGATTTCCATTTTTATTCCAGTCCTAGTACGCCAGGTAGAATTGTGTAATAATCCCAGCTTTGGCCTTGAGGAGAACTTCCCCAATGCAGGCACTGAGGAATACAGACACTGGCTCTCTTTCAAGAGCTGTCTCGCAAACTCTAATATAGGGGACATGTCACAGACGGGCTGAGAGCAATAGAGAGAGGAATTGCAATGCTGAAAACGTAGGAAAAGTTGTTGTCCATAGGCAGCAGATGATCGTTACAGTGAGATTTGCTCCACTTCCTGGAACAGCTCAGCACTCAAAAGGCATGCAGCCACATCAGCTCCACCATCCCCTTAATAGCCTACTCAAAAACTAATTGTCTAGTTTTGCTTTTGATGTGCTTAAAAAAAAAAAAAAAAAAAAAAAAAGAGAGAGAGAAGAAAGAGAAAGACTTGAAGGATGTTTCCCTACCAGGTAATGGTTTAAAGTTGGGTAAAACATGTTCCAAACAACTTTATTACATTCATTTTACACTCTTACTCTTAAGGTATGCTTACTTTGAGTGTTGCACAAGCTGTGTAGGAGATGGTTGGCAAAATTTCTATAGGTTCTTTGAACATAACTCTGAATGTATTAGCAGTTCCATCACAACTAAATCCAGTATCATTTTGTCCCAGTGTTTGATTTTTTTCATATTCAATTATCTGTATTAAAATAAAAAAATAAAAGTGTGTCCTTTTCCTTGTTAACTAGCTTACAGTTTTGAAGAAAACTCTAGTCACAAAAAAAATCCAACCCAGCATCAACATAGGTAACTGTCTCATTCTGGGATACAGTTCAAACTAGCAAAGGGTTTTGTTGTTGTCCATCTCACAATGGTTTGTTGTTGTAGCTCCCAACCTAGGCCACTTCCAAACAGCTTACCAGCATGCAGGTCACACCCGCAGTGTCTGTGTATACCTGTAGCTTAGGGATGTTAGATAGCGTGTAACTGAATAGTTGTGTAACTGCACAAAATTTTAGCAGTTACACAACTATTTGATAGTCCCTGGGGGCAGGACCGGCAGCCAGTGTGCTCCTGACCCCACTCCCGGGAGACCCTGCCATCCCGTACTGCTGCCTCTGTATCAGACAGCAGTGCAGGGTGGCAGGTGGAAGCTGGTCTACGAGGGCAGTCGGTTTAAAAAACAGCTTCCTGCACAGACTGGTTCCTGCCTGCTGTGCCATGCTGTCCAGGCTGCTCCTGCCCGCCCCATGCTGCCCCTGATACAGAGGCAGCAAATGGGGGCGGGGGGACGGGGGGGAAGAGGGAGGGTGAGTGTAGTTGACAGGATTAACCCATAAACCTAGGCTTATCAGTGAATGATGTAGTCGTCTACATGCTGACATTCCTAATGGAGCCATGATCCAACAGCTCTTCAGATAAGTGATAAAGTTAGAAATGACTACAAACAAATACAAGTGAAAGCATGTCTAGAGAACTAAAACTTAATCTAGAAGTTTTTGTTCAAGGCATTTTTTCAAGACTGCCATTGCCCCTTGCAAGCAAGATGGTACCTGACCCTTTCCTCGGTCAGGTTTTCTCCTAAAGGCCCACAGTTGCTTGTGCCTTAAGAATCTGGGTTTCCTGTCCCTTTATTTTATAGTCCAGTGAACCTTGGAAATAAGATTCTTCTGAAGATTACTATTCAGAGTAAAATTTATCCAAGCAGTAAGGAATGCAACATGGAGTTTGATGATGAAGGAAGATCAATGCTTTCTTCCCCACTTGTTTTTACTGAAATGCAAACTGTTCCATTTCCTGTCACCTCTTTCTCCTGCTAATGGGCCTATTTAATAACTTTTTGCCTAGGCAGGGGCTTTCTGGTTTTATCTTATGCTAAGAATATCATACAGGGGGAATTCATAACTGTACATATACTGTTGCTACATATATTTCACCATGATGTTATTGACTAATGAGTTATTAGTTTTCACATGTGACCCTATAAAACACATTTTGTACAAAGATTACTACAATGGTGTGTAAGATGTGAATAAACAGGTGCTTTCACTCAAAAGAGGACTATTTACATTAGAATAAACATTACAGGTTCCCTGTTCCATCCAATTTAACACAAAGGGTACTACAAGCTCAGTGGGGGAAATCTGCTGATGAAATAATTAACAGATCTGGAATTTTAATGAATGGGAGAATTCAGCCTGTCATGTGCTGGGAAACAAGACCCAAGAGTATCAACCTATTTAAAAAATTAAAAATTTCCTGGAAAAATATTACAATTTAAGTAAACATACTGCTGTCCAAGACACCTTTAAAGAATAAATATATTTATAAACAAACAGGTGCTCACTAGGGGTGTAAGAGACTAGTCGACTATCCGATAAGCAAAAGCGTATCGGATAGTCAAAAAGTGATGCGAATAGTCGCTTCTCCCCCCTTGCTGCCTCTATTGGAGAGAGGCAGCAAGTTGGGGGAGCAGGAGCCAGTGCTGGGGGGGGGAGGGGAAGCCAGCTAAAAAGCCGGTTTTCTTCAGCACCATCTCCATGGGGAGGAGGGGAGGTAAGAGGCACAGCAGGAAATGGCAGGAGCGGGTACTAAAGCAGTCTCTGCTCGCGCTGCTTCTGCTGCGATTCTGCTTTTGAAATGTACAAGAGCCCTGCTGGGGCTCTTGTACATTTCAAAGTCTGAGGTGCAGCAGTGAGCACAGGGCCAGCGGGGGTCCCCCACTGGTCCCGCGCTCCCTACGGGGCTTCCGCTTTAGAACTGTAGTGAGAGCCAGGGAGGGCTCTTCCTATAGTTCAAAGGTGGAGGTGCCCTTATAGACTAATTGAGTAGTCGATGGAAATCCCATCAACTATTTGATTAATTACCTAATCTAAATTTAACATCTCTAGTACGCACTGTCAGATCTACAAGCATATCACTGCATTCTTGAAAGAATGCAGCAACTAGGGATGTAAAATCCCACATCATCAGTTACCTGACTAAATGTTAGTTTGACCTAACATTTGACCAGATAAATAACTAAAGTGGGATCTGGACTGGGGCCTGCTCCAGCCCAGCTGGGGCTGCCACCAGCGCCCAGAGCTGCTTCAAACAAGAGCAGCTCCTGTCCACGGTGGGCTGCTTGTGGGGTTGGAGCAGCCCCCTGCCCATGGCAGGCAGAGAGCTGCTCCATCTCCCACCAGTTGCCAGTTAACCTTTCACATCCCTAGTAGGAACAACTACGGTATCATATGCCTACACAATTCTGGTTTTATTTTATGTTCATTTTAGAGATTATACTCTGGACCATAAATTCCATGCATCTCACATAATTCTTGTGTTAGCTTGCTAAAACTATTCCTATTCTCCCCTTAAAAATAAGGACGTAACACTCCTCTAGGATTTTTGCTCTCCTTGACAGTGGCAATTCCTGATGCATGTAACTGGGACAGTTCTTGTTGAAGTTGGCCAGCAAAATATCAGGATATTATGCCTACCTCATTTTTCTTGTACTAGCAACCACAAATCCCAGTTGGCAACAGGGCCCTATTGTTTCTCATTGTGTAATATCTAACGCATGAAAGAATTGCAATAAAAAAAGTTTGCACAGAATAGGGCTGAAAAAGCTTAGTTTTATTCTCAGTCATACTCAAGGGACAAACAATAGAATCGTACTGTTGAAGTCAATGCACATTTTCATATGTGTCATACTCTATCTGGACTGAATAATTGCTCAGCTCATATCAAATTCATAGTAAGCCTTATTTAAGTATTGGTCCTTGTACCAAATTTAGTTTCTACAAAGCGAATTAGTGAAAAATTTACTATACCTGTATATTGACTTGATAATCTGTGGGTCCATGAATAGATCCATACAATCCAAATCCCACTATGGAAATCCTTCTATTAACTGTGAACCTGACACAGGACAAAGGCTAGTTATATGCATCACATTTCAACAATAGTCACAGGGGCCTGACCTTGCTCCCAACTCAGTCAGTGGAAAATAGGGATGCCAGCGTGTAGTCAACTACATGATTAACCGATAAATCCTGGCTGCTTAGTTAATTTTGTCGACTACATGCACTCCCCCTCCCCATTGCTGCCTCTATATCAGAGGCAGCAAGAGGGAGCAGGGGCCAGTGCCCATGAGGAGCAGGCTTTAAGGAGACTCCCCCCAAGCACCAGATCCTCTGATAGAGGCGCAACAGCACAGAGGGTGGGGGGGGCAGGCTGTAGCTGATACGCGTGGGGAACCGACTTTCAAGCGGGAATCTGTCTGCCCCCTCCCCTTGCTGCCTCCTAGAGAGGCAGCAAAGTGGGGCAGGCAGTAGCTGATTCTGCGGGGAGCCAGCTTAAAAGCCAGCTCCCCCCAGCACCAGCTCCATGGTGCCACCTGCCCCCCCTCTCATGCTGCTGCCTCGTGGACAAAAACTGCTCTGCATCCCATAGAGCAGACTCTAAAGAGGCTCCCCTGGTATACCAGTTCCTGCCACCCCG
The DNA here is from genome assembly GCA_032595735.1 of Pelochelys cantorii. NCBI lineage: Eukaryota > Metazoa > Chordata > Testudines > Trionychidae > Pelochelys > Pelochelys cantorii. The sequence continues at coordinate 26,992,458 of CM064338.1, forward strand.
CAATACTATCTCTGTAAAAGAGGTAGCAGCACGGTATAGCAGTGGGCACCATGGGAATGGGGCCAGGAGCACACACTGGCTGCCGCGATACCCCCAGGGACTATCAAATAGTCAATAGCCGCCAAGATTTCATGCGGTTACACAACTGTTCAATTACACGATATCTAACGTCCCTAGTGGAACAACTGCCCTGGATTTAAAAGGTGCTGGATCAAGCCCAGGATCTGGTCCTATATACAATGTAATACAGCAAACCAAGAGATGGCATCCGAAGACCTCAATTTTACAGTTAAAAGCACCAGAATTCCACAAGGTTCATTCTGAAGGACTCAGCATCCTGAATCATAAAAATACCTCTACTTTGAAGAGCTCTGAAAGGAAACATTTTAACAGTTGCCATTTTAAATGTGACAATATACCTCAATCTATTTTTCAAGAATTTGTCTTTATTCTAAAAGCTTTTATCTATGCATATGCGCACACAGTGTACTTTTTTGTAATAGACAGCACATGTTGTATCCATGCTGAATCAGTATGTTGCTATTTTCAATACCGCAAAGCAGCATTTGAGTCACATGTTTTCTTCTCCTTGGACACCTCATGACAAATACCTGATTCGGTCACTTGTTCCACTGTACCCCCAACGGCTCTCCACTTGCTGGAACCTGTTTATGCTGCATTCTTTTCCTCTGAGGCAGCATCTTGGTCGGTCAATATAATCAACTCTAGGTTTAGGATTGACCGTAAAATGCAAGAAGAGATTTACCACTTCCCGATCAGACAAAATTCCAGACTGAGCAGGACCTAGGAATAGAAGAATCATGTTTCTGAGAAAATTATACGCTTTAGAAATTTAATTCTCAATGGTCATATAGCTTTTTTTAAAATAAACCATGCAAAGACCATTATGATTATCTCAGACTAGTGCTACTTTTGCAAGACGGACTATTTTGACAGCAAGGTGTGAAATGCATGTGTTACTAACCCGGTAGTTATGAAAAAGGACTAAACTTACACCTGTTAGTAGATCATATTTCTCCAAATTACATTAACATATTAGTAAGATAAAGTAGCCCACAGTTACCTGCTGCAAACTCTTCAATAGTCATTAGCGGAAAACGGATTAGAGATAAAGCTTTTCCAAGCACTTTCTGTTTGTTTCCCGATGTCACAGGCAGCTGCTGTCTTTGACACTCTGCTTCTGCCCAGCGAACAACAGCTCCAAAGAGTCTATTTTCTCGAATACTAAGTGTATCTCTTTCTAGTACTGCACATAGTGTGTCTGAAGAAAAAAAGTGATTAATAAATTTAAATAATTATCTCCTCTCATAGCAATTTCAGTCTTTACAGGTTAAGTCATCTGAAAAGTAGTTTTTAAAGTTACACAACATCAGTTAAGAATAAGCTACTTGATTAAAGAGCCAAAACTACTTTAATAGAACAGAAAACTGATTAAATACACATGTAAGAGATCTGTTTAAGGACTAAATAAATGTACTGAAAAAACAAAAAACCCACCACAGATAAGACAATTTTGTCTTACGTGTAAATCAGTCTTCTGGGACAGTGTACAGCATCCAATCCAACAGGTTTTGTCCTGCCCGCCTCCTGCTATAAAACAGCATATGAACTTTCTTCTTGATTCCTGAGACTAGGACTACATATCTATGTATAGTGCCAAACTGCAGCTCTCATTGTCCCAAAGAGTATTTCCAAAGCTAGAGCAAGATCAAAAAAGGAAGTGATCGAGCAGATTGGTGAATGTACGACTATGGGAAAGCCAAATTAATTATAATGTTGTCCTCATTTGAGTGTCCATCTGCCAATCTGGATCAACTATTGAGATGTAAAAACCAGCAGAATGCACAAAAAGAAAAAAAAATACAGTGTAAGGATATATTAAAAGCAACCTTTTAGACAGACATGACATCTGAAAAACGAAAAGTTGCACTAGGTGTTCTAACTCTTTTTATATATACACACACACACACACACATCAAATTTTAGTAGGATCATGTAAGTCATAATTTTACAGACCTCTCCACATGAAAGTTTTGTTCTTCACACAGAACCTATTAAAATAGGCACAAATCTATGCCAGGAATGCTGCTGATACTAGAAAAAGCTTCACTAATGGCCATCTAATAGGTGACCATAGATAATTTGTCCTTCTTTGGTAACCTCTGTAAATGTGACCATATCCATTTTCCTAAAGAAAACTGTTCCTATGGAAAAGAGTAATCACTTCTGACATCCATAGATTGTAATTGCATCTACTTAGACTGGGAAATGTCCTGATTTAAGTGAAAAGGCAAATTAATTATTATATTTATACCACAGTTGCACTTGCTAGCCCTAATTATGGACCAGTACCCATCATGCTAGGCACTGTACAAACACAGACCAGTTCCGTCAAAAATTTCAATAAACATTTTTCCTATAGCCTTGATATGATCTAAGCTATGAACCTAGCCCTGCCAAGAATAGCAGCAGTAGATGACATTCAAGAACCTAAAGATGACTAGAGGTGTTCCTGAGATTCTTCTGAACTAGTCACCCAAAGTAAGGATTTCAGGATCCCAATCAGGAAGGGAGGGTCTCCTTGCACTCAACTGGTCAGCCCACAAAGACTTGAAAAGGGTACAGAATAGACAACTGGACAATGTCTGCACCTGAGAACATAACACTGAAGGCCCCGACTGTTAGATATGAACGATGTAGGAGTTCCCAAACAAGGCTAGAATGGTTGAAACAGCTCTGTCTAGAGAAGATGATGAAAGAGACAATGATATGAAAACCAACTCCTGGGGGAGAATGCACTATGGCAGAACAAGGGAGGGTTTTTTTCTAAAGTAATTTACACAATACATTTTATGATTTTAAAAAGAATTTAAACATTTTCCCCTTGTTTACCCATAGTAGCACTTTATGAATAGGACCTGTGAATATTTTCTAATAAAATATTTGAAAATGTACCCAGCTCTACTCTCCTCCCCATTTATCAAAACACACACTAGGTATGCAGAACTGATGTTTTGAACAAGATATATTGGAGCTGTTTCTAAGTATTTGGACCTGAAACTTATTCAAATAGTGGAAAAATCAGATTACCTTCCTCCTTAAGAGCTGGTTACTGCAGTACTCTGAATATGGAGAAAACACTCTTGGTGCCAGATGGAAAGGATCATGTACTGGAAACAGTCCCTATCCAAGTAGAATCGAAGAAACTTGTGAAACGTGGGGACGAGCACAGACAAGCAGTTATACAAATCCCAACACAGGAAGTTTAAGGAGAGGGTGGTGCAACTTTCTCTTTTTGTAAACAATATCCAGAATATCCACCCTCAATCTGAACTTTCTTCTTTCCATCCAACTGATTTTGAAACAAGCTTTGGATATAAGTTCCATCATGATTATGTCTCAAAGTGGATTGACAAAGGGACTGGGTCCTGAGTGAGTACTGAGATAATTCATTTCTGGCCAGATCATGAGTGCACATGGGAGAGTGTAGGCCACAAAAGGATACATCTAAACCATAATATACACCCTGTCTTAGCTGAACTCCAGTCAGCAGACCCTGTATTTGTTAACCTAGGGCTTAAGCATCTATACTCATTTATAAACTCAAGTTAGGAATTGCTGAATCCTGGGTCCCAATCTGAGGCTCCAGCACCTATGCTGCAGTATGCGGGCCCAAATCCAACCATCCATATTCCAGATTTCCTAACAGATCAGGAAGTATAAGGGCCATACCCTGCACCTCAGTTGGGTTCACACCAGAAAAGGAACCAGATGTCCTTTCCAGGTAGCTGAACTCCCTATGGAGCCTATGGTTAGCTGCAGTGGACAATGATGATGCTCCTAAGCCAGCCTGGAGAAAAGGCAAGTTGTGGCCACAGAAGATGAAGGACAGAGTGAGCTTGGCAAAGAGCCTGGGAATCATGCCCCAGTGACCGCAAAAACCAACCTAACCAGATGCCAGTAAAAAGCAGCTTAGGAAAATGAGACTTTGGGACTGTTGTGTTTCCAAGACAGTGACCTCACGTTTCCCTGCTGGCCCCATCTTGAACTGTTGTTCCAAGATTTTGGTCTGGCACCTGGTGGAGCAGAATAGGCCAGGTCCATGTACTCCCAGTCCCAGTGGGGCTAGGCAACCACTAATTTCTAGATTAAGGAACCTGGGCCATTGGCTGTTTGTTTTTCAGCCTAGGCCTAGAAGGCCCGACTCCTTGTCTATCACTTTAGCCTTCAGAAAGAAGCCCCTAGCCACAGACCTCTTACTAGCCCAGCCCCATCCAGGAAGCTTGAGCTACCACATGCCAAGGGGCTCAAATGCAAAGCAGGATGACTGGTTGCTCCACTCAGGTATAAGCACCAATTCCCCACCATTCAAGGTGGTGCCCTAAAAGTCAGCATGTGGGATTGTGGAATATTTTTGGCAGGTACTCAGAGCACCAGTCCAATGGGGCTGCATTTTACACTGCAACGCAACAGAGCTTATCCCAGCTTGAGTCAGGCTCAAACTCTCCACCCCCATGCGGTTCAGGACCCTCAATGAGAGCCCTGAATTAAGACTATTTAAATGGATGGAGTGCTAGGTTTGAACCCTGAATTTACACTGCAATGTGGATGCACCCAAAATGTAGGGAAAAGAAAAAGACAATATTAGTAAGATAGGAAACTCAGTAGCTGAAAGTTAGTAGTTTTCTGAAATAGTAAGCATGCATCTGCACTAGCTGCAAGGAAGGATTGTATTTATTTTGCATTCAAAGGCATGCCAGGTATTTTACAAACAGAAAAAAGGAAAAGTTCCTGTCCCAAAGAGTCAGCAGCTAAAAAAGAACATATAAAATAGGGACAGTGGATAAAAAGATGCAAATTAGTGTATTATGCTTTTAGCACTCATTTTCTTGTTTATAATTTATCCTTTAGTTTTATATGTAAGGGTAAAACCTGAATCAACTTGAGCCTAATTTTTTCCACTGTTTAATCCTTTTCTGAATTCCAATTCATCCTCAGTTCCCCACTTTCACCCGGCTCCAAGACAAATACATGAATTAGTTTTAGTATAGAATTCTATTGTTTCTTCCTTCCCTGGCCTCCAGCAAAATAAGCTTCTGTCCCATTTTTTCTTGTATATTTAATACCCCATATTATTTCCTCCCCCTTACCTCTACACAGACACTCTTCCTAACACTAAAACTTTACTGAGATTGATTCTCTGTTACTTCTCCTGCCAATAGTCTGTTCCCTCCTGGGAGTCTAGGCTCGAGCCCATTCACAGGCTGGAAACTGCTGTCAGTTTGTGCTATTTACAGTAATATGTTTAATCAAGAAGAATACACATATGCTGCTTTCATAGCTGAAAGTAGGCAGGACCTACTGGATTGGCAAATGGACACTCGAAGAAGAAGAATTTAACCATAATGCTTCAACTGTAACTCAACATGCCACAAAGGTATTTACAAAACCAATTTCTCTTTTTTTGCGATACTGACAGCAATTTGTTGTAAACCCAATGACAGGCAGTATCAGTCACAGTAGTGAACTAAAGCAAAATTAGAGGCAGCGCTATAAATATGGCATCTATAGTAAACAGGACCATCCAGATGAAAACACTCCAGATTTCTAAGTCAACAGGTACGCAAGCTTTTTGTTTTGTTTTTATTTTATTTTTCCACAGATTTAATCAGACATCACACACAAAGTATTATTAGAACAGAAATTCATAGCCAAATCTCAGAACAAATCTTCAAACATGCCTTGAGGATGAAAGTGTAACAATCACAGTAAGGTAAATCTCATTTTAATGCATTTAGATCTTGTATTCAAACTTCCTAATTTATAGCAAGTGCTATAAAATTAACTGATACTAATGTTAGTGTATGTTTCTTCTGCCATGATAGAAAAATGAGCACACTATAGTAGGGATGTAATAGTGAAGTTGATTAACTGATAAGCAAAAACTTATCGATTAATGCTATAGATTACATGCATCCCTTCCCCCATCAATAAAATTTTTTAGCAGGCTGGCTCAGTCCCAGCTTGTGTCGGGTCTGGAACCTACCCCTGCTGCAGCTCTGCATTTAAAGTGTATTAGGAGCCAGGCAGGCAGACAGCCTGGCTCAGTTCTGGCTTGAGCCAAGTCCGGGAGCTCAGACCCGCCCTGGACAGGGGCTATTGCCACCCTGCACTGCTGTCTCTGTATCAGAGGCAGCAGCACTGGGCGATAGGCAGCTAGTCTGTGAGGGGAGCTGGTTTTTAAACTAGTTCCCCTCGGGGACCAGCTCCTGCATGGCACCCCATGCTGCTGCCTCTGATACAGAGACAGCAGCGCAGAGTGGCAGAGGGCTCTTTGGGAGTGGGGCTGGAGCACAAGTAATCGATAAGAATTCATGAGGTTAATCAACTATTCAATTAATCGATATTTAACATTCCTATACTATAGTGGCCCAAATAATAATGTACCACTAAAATTCATAATCTAATTAGCCAACATAGACTAGCACATAAAAATGTTTGCTTCATCTTTTAAAATGGTACTGAGGTAAATTCCTGGCACTTTTGTTCTAATGAAGTGTGAGCATACATTTTAAAAAGCTGATCATAAACATGTCAAGTTAAAACACCAGTTTCAAGAGTCTCATATCTTGAAACCCACATGATGAGAGGGATTTATATGGTCAAGTTAAAAAAGTCAGTCAGGACTAATTTATTTCTTTAAATGGCTAAGCCTTTGGCAGTTCTCTAACATGGAGATTTTTATATATGAGAATCTTTTAGAGACTATGCCTTGTACATGTTTCAGTGCAGGCTTTGAACAAAAGGTACACTGTTTAACAGTGCAAGTCAGTAGAGTTCTTTTACAAAGATTAAGTACATATTAAGATAATAAAAGGCAACGTACCTATGTCAATATCAGTAAAACCTTCCGCACTTATTGCATCCATTGTGCTTTTGTCTATAGTATCAAGACAAAGACTCGCAAGCTGAGGTTCATCAAATAATCGAGCCTATGGAGAGAATATATTGTTTGCAGACGAACAGTATGAATTTGGTGTTGCAACCAACAGATTTATGAAGTAACCCAAACAACTAAGTTTTTAACTCCACAATAATGGATACATTCTATTTAGACAGCCTCAATTTACCTTTCAAGTATTCCTTGAGTGTGTGTCAAACAGCTCTTGAATGATGTACTTCATTAATAGATTTTGTATCAGATTTCTCCAATTCTCCTTCCTGAATATTATTATTACACTGCCAAAGACAAATCTCTATATTTGAAATTGCAAGTCAAAACTACAATACTGGATCAAAATAGACAAGGTTCTCAGAGAGCCTTAGATTCATTCATTAGACTATTAATGTTAATAGCACTGAAAAGAGAACAGGCCCCATGTTTATGATGTTCCAATAACTATATAAAATAAGTTTATTTATAAGGCCTTTTTCCTTTATGTTATTTCCTATTCAAGAAGCTGAGTGACATGCAAGCATCCTACTGCAGCTTTAAAAGACTGATATGACACAGATTACTACACAGACTATACTACCTAGAAATCTAACACCATGTAAAATAGTAGCTCTTTGGTGATGATTTAAACAACATTTTCATAATAAACCAAAATTTTATTTGAGTTACCTGGGTAAGAAGCATAAAGGCATTATCTGCTCTAAGGTGTTTAGTGAGAAAATCCACACAATGTGCTTCCAGGGCTGGGACTGCGTACTTCTTGGCAGTGTAAAGAGTAGTCATAACTGTTTCAGGACCAATCTGCACTTCATCTGAATAAAGAAACCTGGAAATAGTACACAAACACCAAAGGATAAAAGAGATATATCTGAGGAACACCTCAACATACCAACTAAGTTTAAAAACAGGATTAAAAGCCTCTTTGTACTGACAAAACAAATTAAAGAATTGCACTAAAAATTGGTACTAGTTAAGATGTAGTAGCTATGGAAGTTAAAATGTAGTTATTTGTGTAAACAGGTAACCGCTGAAAAAAAATTCAGTGACTACATGTTTATGCACGGTGGGGGGAAGGTGGTGCTAATGGGAAGTGGGCTTTTAGCCATTTATATGCCAGCACCCGCTCCCATCTCCCGCCTGCCTCCCTCCCCGTGCTGCTGCCTCACAGAGGGGAAGTGGGGGGCATGTAGGAGCTGGCATGCACAGGGAGCTGGCTTGAAACCGGTTCCATGCGTGTACTGGCACCCACCTGCTCCCCCTCCTCCATGCTGCTGCCTCTGATACAGAGGCAGCAGCGTGGAGGGTCAGGCAGCTCCATGGGAGCGGGCACACACAGGGAGGCAGTTTAAAACCCAGCTCCCCATGCACACTGGATCACCTTCCCTCATCCCCAGCAGGGTGTATGTAACTGAGAGGGTTAACCAATGAGCACAGGTTCACTGGCTAACCATGTACTCAGTTTACATGTTCACATCCCTAGTGACAGCATGTAAGCTAATGCCATTAGAACTGTATAATTTTGCTGTACTGGTTTATTATATACTAGAAGATTTACCCAGCATTGCTCAGGTCCTTAACTCAATTAATTTTTTGAGTTTTGGAAAAATAAAATGAAAATGCTTAATAAAAATCATTGCTCTAGGGTGGGAGTGGGGATTAAGGGTTCAGTATGCAGGCTGCCCTGGGGACAGAGGACTAGCCCAGCCCTCTCTCACTGCAGCAGCTTGGGGCCAGGTAAGAAGCACCTCTTTATGGCCACTGAAGTTCCAGAGGCATATGTCCCCCCAATTGGGGCAGGTCCAAGTTTGTCTTGCCCCTGTGCTTCCCAGCCAGAGTGAGAAATGCAGCAGAGTGTGCACTTTCCCCTCACTCCCAGATGAAGGGAACAGCCAGCCATGTTCCCATATAAATGTTGCAGGGGGAGGGAGGAAGCCTGGGATGGGAGGCATTGAGCTGGGGCAGTCCTGGAGTGGGGTAGAGGGGAAGGAGGGAGTGCACCCAGCCTGCTCCTTTCACCTGTCTGGTGATTCTGTATCTTTTCTGTATGACTTTATGAGAAGCAATCCCATTCCAAGCTGCAATGGACAAGAAGAGTGCTGACCAGCACCCGGTGACTAAGAAGTTAAGCTCAGGTAGCTAGCAAAGGTTTTGGCCAGGGGGCCAAGAGAACCAACCAAACTAGAGTGTTGAAATTTGAACTGGATATAGGTTCCTTGCCTGCTTTGTGTGGGAGAGATAAACCAGGGGTTGAGACACACAGAATAATTTAAACCCAGGCAGGACTGACATGTCTCCAAGGAATTCAGGACATGGGAGAGGGCTGAACAAAGAGAAAATCAGAAGTAAAAGGGAAAAGTGAATCCAGTCGCATTCAGGGTAATTTTCTTTATTTTGTGGTTTGGTTTGAACTGCTCTGTGTGAATCTATGCCTCCCCTTCCCAATGACTACCTTACATTGTGCCCAGAGACTTTTCTTTGTGTTTTTTTAATTTGTTTTCCTTAGTGCTCTGTAACATCTAGCAACCAAGTATACTTTATCAGTTTATCTTTTGTTTCGTAATAAAAATCACTTTTTTTAAAGGTGAGGATTTGATTCTTGTGTCCTGGAAGGTCTGTGTGTACCTGTACGCCTCTGACTGAGGGGTCAGCTACCAGAGAGACTGCAGCTTGTTTTTCTCTTTTCAAGTTCTTTTGGGGCAAAAGAGCTTAGGATACCCTTGGGGGTGATTTCAAGTGTTCACCCCGGTTTTTAGGGATAAAAAGCAATTGATGGTGGCAGCAATTCCCCAAAATCTGCGGATTATGATTCTGGGGGGAAGTTTTTATAACCAGTGCCTGTAGAGGCAAGGTTTTGAAGCTCTCGTGGGCCCTCACCTTCTGCATTCGGAGTGCCAGAGTGGGGAACAGCCCCGACATAAGCACATCCCGTTTTCCTGGCACAATCAAACCCTTACCTTGCTTTAAGTTATGATAGGAGGAAGATGAATGTTGAATTTAGTTGTCCTAGCTTTTACTGTTTAGGTGGGATTCTTGAACAAACAGACAGATGTACACAGACACACACACACACAAACTCCCTCAGATATATAGCAGATGTACAACTAGTGAAAAGCATCTGCGCTGGCAGAATTTTAACTTATTAAATAGTTTTTGCTATTGAACCAGATCATCTCCAATTTGATCCTTTAGTTCTATATCATTGTTCTCAATTCACAGAAATTGTACACTATCCTTCCATCCAGAAGAGGAAACAGATCAAGGACTTCCACTACAATAACACCTTAATTTCAAGTCAGCATTTTCCCTCTGCAGGAAATTAATATTTCAACTAATAACCTCGAGTCTCTCTTTTTCTGCCACAAGCTGAAACTCTGGTCTGCCTCCAGTGTTTTGGAGTATGCAGAATAGGTTGGGGTTTTAATGGTAGCAATGAATCAAAAGACAAGAAGTCTGTATCAAAGGCAACAAAGCTAGCTTTTCTGAAAGCTGTTACTTGTTGAGACCAGAGAGTACTGATTCTAAGATACCAATCACTGGGGGTGGGAATTGTTTTTAACTCTGTTGTTGCCCTGAAGCAAGTATTTCCTAGTCTGTCACTACTGACTCTCTAATTTTCAGGAGAGCTAATCAAAACTTACAGAAATACACAATAACTTGTAATATACAGAAATCTTTAAAACATAATATTGTTGAAACATAACAAATGATACTAACAGAGGCAGGGATTCCAATGTCAAGACTAAAGGTTAACACTGGAAGAGCTTCAGCAGCATAGATGCAACAATGAAACTGGTGTTGCTGGAGCACCATGGTGTCCAACCAGTTCTGAAGCCACTATAGTGGCTACTGCTATAGTGAACTACCACACTCAACCTGCCAAATAGCCACATATGGCTAGTGGCTAGCATGTTGGACACCACAGCTGTAGTGCATTTGGTGAAGATGCTCTATGCCAGTGGCCCCCAAGCTTTTTGGGTGGCGGGCGCCGCGTGGGGCTGCCGGGCCGCCTGGGGGCGGTGGCCGCACATGCGCGCTGCACCCAGGGGCAGCACCGCACATGTGCCGCGAGCCGGGCCACACATGCGCCACACTTCCGGGGGCGGTGCTAGGCGGGCGCACATAAACGCCCCGGCATGTGCCATGGTGCCCACGGGCACCGCGTTGGGGACCACTGCTCTATGCCAATGGGAGAGAGCTCTCCAGTCAACACTGCATCATCCACACTGGCACTTAGGCTAAGAGGGACAACAATATATTGTTTAAGAGGAACAAAATGTTGGTCTTTAAACATGATTAGCTTAGTATGGTTCTGAGAGAGCCTAGGCATTAAGTTAGCTACTTAAATTGCAGGTTTAAATTGAGGTACCTTGATGTGCCTCAGTGTTGAGGGGGGTCTCAAAACAGTGCCTTTGCTAAAACAATCAATACTTAACAATACCAAAGTAACAAGAGGGAAAAAGGAGGATTAGCACTTATTTTATCTAGAGATTATGTCAGTGTAGCTTGTTGCCCAAGAGTGTGACTAAGCCATAAGAGGTGTAACAGAAAGGGAAAAGTCTGCTAGCAGGGACTGTTATACTATATAATGACAACAGGGGACAGCAAAGGGCCAGAGACAGGGATCTAGCCAGCTATAACCCCACCGGGGCAGCAGGGGGCAGAGGTGGAGAAAGAGACAGCTATATATGATTTATTTGAGACAGTTTGTGTCTTTGTCTGTGTGTTTGTTACCTAGCCAAGGGACATGCACTCTTTTGTCAACTGTGCCTGCTGCAGCAGACATGGACAGGCGCTTCTTACCTGGCCCCAAGCTGCAGTGGTGAGAGAGGGCTGGGGATGTCCTCTCTCCTCAGAGCAGCCTGCATACTGAACCCCTCATCTCCAGCCCTACCCCAGAGCAATGACTAAAATGAAGAAAAACAAAATATAATTGAATTAAGGAGCCAAGCAATGCTAGATAAATCCTCTAGTTTTTTTTATAATAGTAGTATCTGTGGCCCCTCCTCCCCCCAAGTCTCCCAGACCAGATCATTTCCTGACACAGAACAACCCCTCCTCCCCAATTTTTTTTCCCCAAGGAAGTTCATTAGGCCCTCAAACAATCAGTTCTGTGGGCACTGGTGATTTTATTTTCTTAGAAGGCAGGAAAATACTTAAATACTTCCATATACAAGAATGAGAAGTATGAGCAACTGTTTAGACTGTTCAATTACTGATGGGTATTAAGTTCTTAATAGTCTGTATACTTTTTCCAGAAAACAGAGCTCAAAATACAGTTTCAAATGGAGTGGACTACCCTTCATGCTTATTTCCTCTGCTTAAAAGTGTTATGTGCAAATAAATTTAACTTTTTAACCTTTTGTATTTTAATTGCTCCTTGTCCCTAATATTAAAAGCAAGCAGAGAAGATAGAGGCAGATTTTCTTAAATTTTAAAAACTGATGTAGATTCCAGTTGCACATGTAGACCTACAACAAATAGCATCTTAGAAACAGGGAGAACTGACTTCTTGTTTTTATCTGCTGATTTCTGAGTTCAGTAATATGTATTTCTGCAGGAATTGATAGTCATCACAAACTAAAGCAGTGCAGAGGGGTGTTTTACAAAATACTGACAAACTCCTGTCTTGGTAGGTAGATAAGAGGGAATTATTTTCCATGTTTAAGTCTTGTATATTCCCCCAACAAAAAAACCCCTTCAACCTTAAAGTGATAGGTTGAAAAAGCAGAGTTCAGAATGATCTGGAGATCTTTCGTGAGATTGTTCTTAAAGGCCTCCTAGATACTTAGAAAGTTTTGCTGGCATATTGTATATCAGTTAGAGATTGTTTCATTGGTTGCGGGGAGGGGGGGGTTGGTCAACATAGAAAAAAAGGATACAGAGATGGGAGTGTGACAACAATAATTAGCACTGCTGTCACACTGCTAGCTCTGTATCTTTTTCTCTCTCTCATATCTGAGGAAGTGAGTTGTAGCTCATGAAAGCTTATACTCTAATACCCTAATAAATCTGTTAGTCTTTAAAGTGCTACCAGACGCCTCATTGTTTTTACATCTACATTAAGGTTTGACAGTATAGGGGGTTAGGATTAGGGAGACTTTCCAAGGACACAAAAGTGCAACTAGGTGTCCAACATCAAAGAGTTTGGAAATTCTCACTTGGGTTGCAGGGTAAAGAAGAGGTGGTTGTTGTTGAGACCCTATTTGCTATACATAAACTGGAGATCACAACCTGCATCATATTCTGTTACTCAACACTCATTTTTGTCCCCTCGAACATTTATTACAATGCAGGCTTGTAAAAGAACACTAATGTTGGTAAATATGCCAAGGAGTGTGACAGGGAAAGAGTCTGGACTTGGAATCTCAAGACATTATTTTCTAGCCCTACATTTCTTGGGATTTTAATCAGTTTTTATAATCGAATTGAACAGACTGAACAGAACCTTAAGCATTACCTGCAGTTGATTCAAGTTAATGTAACCTTTTTTCCCCCTCATGTAAATTGCCACTGACAATTGCCGCAGACAAGACATTGACCTAAAAATTGTCTAGTTTTGTATAGGTTTGAAAATGGTTAGATGAGCATTTGCCTGTGAAATCCCTTTGAAATCTTTGGAATGCTCACTTATCATAGCTAGCATATGAGTAAGTAATCACTGAATAAACAAGAAAATCAATTCTCTGCCCCCACTAAGAAAAATGACCCAACACCAAGAAACATTTTTTCTATTTACTTAATCCAAGTATCATAAAAACCATGAATCAAATCAATAAGAGCACAGTACAGAAGATTCAATTCTTCCTTTATGCATTATTTGGAAGTAAGTCGTTGAAACACAAACAGAAGAGAGATCTATTGTTAAACTATAACTCCTACTGTCTTGTTTCAAAGGCACATCCCTTTGCAAGGACACTTAATTGTCCTGAGGTACAAATTTTCTTCAGCGGAAAGGAAAAGGAGCACAACAGGAGACTGAAAAAAGACTAAGGAGGATACAAAACGAAATAAGAGTCCAAAATCACAAAGTTATTGTGCAGAGAAGTGGCAGTTTGACCTTCTTTGCCAGACCACACGGTGGCTGTGCCTGGTTTCTATCTGTTTTGTGTCAGGTACAAACAGGTCACGAATACATTAAGCAGGCTGAATCAGTGACAAAAGCACAAAGGTGTAGGGCAGCTGGGGAGGGCGAAGGAAAATGCAGCAGCAAGCAAGGGGCAGGATGGAGAGATCGCAAGAGGGTCAGGCACCATCAGCCCTGAGGGGATATAATTAGGACTCCTCTACCCGACCGGCTTACAAGCGCTGGCACTCAGAGCCAGGCACACAGCGACCAGAGGGGCAAGGGCAAGCATACACGCAGCAGCTGCTGCCGGGCTGCGCAAGGGCAGCAGCTTAAAATGAAGATCCAACCCCAGCAGATGAGTAGGGCAGACCCCCGCCTCTCTCTCCCTCCTTCCCCCAGCTGGGGGTTCTCTCCCGGCCCGCCCTGACCTGAGCAGTGCCAAGAAAGCGGCGGGCTCTACGTCGGGCAGCTCGATCTCCGCCGAGGTGGTGGCCATGCCACCGTTGAACATGGCGTCGAAGACGGCGCTGCCGGCGGCCAGCAAGAAGCGGTGGGCGGGGATGCGCTGCTGGCCGGGCCCGCCGCCGCTGCCGGGCTGTCGCGGGCCGCCCTTGCCCACGACGAAGCGCACGTCGCTGAGCAGCTCGTTGGTGAAGAGGAAGGCGAAGCGCTCCTGCAGCGAGCCCTTGGTAGCCTGCCAGTTATACACGGGCTCCCGCTGCAGCGCCGCGGGGGCCGCTTCCGGGGGCCCGCCCGAACCTCCTGCCGTTGCCATCGTAGCCCCGCGGGCCGCTCACTCCACCCGGGGCGCTCGCATCCCCACCACCGCGGGGGCCTCCGACGCGCGTCAGTGTCCCAAACGGTTTCCCGTTGGCGCTAGTGCGCATGCCACTCCAGCGAGCTGCGCATGCTCGGTGTCAGCGACTGAAGGCCTTGCCCTGACCCTGCCCTTCCTTGCCGTCACGAGCTGTCCCGGGAGCGGCCAGGGGGCGGTAAAGGGGCGGCACCTCAGGGTGGAAGAAGGGGGGGGGGCAGAGGAGAGAGGCCCCAGGAGACGGGGACCGAGCGGGTAAACGGTGCTGTGCGGGCAGTAGTGCCCGGGATAGGGCGCACGTGGCAGAGGGGTGCATTGCTCCCTGCACGGTGTAGCGTAGCCAGGGCTTAACTGAAGCGGGAGATGGCCCGAGCGGAAGCCCGGTAAATGGTTTCAAGCCCCCTGGCAAGGTGGTGGGTTTGGGTGTTTTTGTGGGTTATTTGCAGTAAATCGGGGAGAGGAGCGTTAACAATGTATGCCCCCCGGCCAGCATTCCCCTCTACAGCTGTGGGTAAAAGGTAGAAAGCACAGATGAGGCTGCTCTGCTCCAACTGAAACCGTATACTGAGATGCCAGAAAGAACATAAGAATGGCCATACTGAGTCAGACCAAAAGGTGCATTTTATCCAATCTGTCATCTAACAGTGACTAATGCCAGGAGACCCAGAGGGCGTGACCAGAACAGGTCACCATGAAGTGATCCATCTCATGTCACCAGAGCCGGCCTTAGGCCGATTCGTCCGATTCCCCTGCATCGGGCCCCGCGACTAAAGGGGCCCCACGCCCTGAACCCAGAAGCATGGGCAGCGAGTTATATGGGCTTGTGGTGCCCATGCTCCAATATTCAGAGCCGGGGGCCCTGCTCCACCAATATGTGGAGCTGGGTCTCTTCCCCGGCCCCGCCTGGAGCAGGCCCCGGCCCCCCCGTGCGTCCTCCCACGCCGGCCCCAGAGCGTCCATGCTGTGTGCAGCTTTAAGTCCGGCTCCCCCTCGCTGACGTGCGCTGCCGACTGCTGCTACCACGCATGGTGTTCCCAGGTGAGTGGGGATACGCCTGGGCGTGATGTGATGTCACGGCCCGGGACTTTAAAACTACTTGGCGTTGCGTTGCGCCGCGCCATGCGGCCTAGCTCTGGGTTCGGAGTCCAGGGACTTCTGGGGCCCAGGCGCAGACTCCGACCCTGCAAAGTGGAAGGCAGAAGGTAAGGTAAGGGGAGGACGAGGGGGAGGAAGGGGCTTGTGCGGAGGGGGAAGGAGAAAATGGGGGAGTAGGAAGGCGCTTCTGCGGAGGGGGAAAATAGGGGAAGGGATGGGAGAGGAAGGGGCTTGTGCGGAGAGGGAGGGGGAAGAAAGGGGAAGATACCAAGGCTGTGTCTAAATCAGCCGCTTTTCCGGAAAAACTTGCCAGCTGTCTACACTGGCCGCTTGAATTTCCGCAAGAACACTGACGATCTCATGTAAGATTGTCAGTGTTCTTGTGGAAATACTATGCTGCTCCCGTTCGGGCAAAAGCCCTCTTGTGCAAATGCTTTTGCGCAAGAGGGCCAGTGTAGACAACGCGGTATTGTTTTGCGCAAAAAAGCCCCGATTGCAAAAATGGCGATCGGGGCTTTTTTGCACAAAAGCGCATCTAGATTGGCATGGACGCTTTTCTGCAAAAAGTGCTTTTGCGGAAAAGCGTCCGTGACAATCTAGACGCTCTTTTCCGCAAATGCTTTTAACGGAAAACTTTTCCGTTAAAAGCATTTGCGGAAAATCATGCCAGTCTAGATGCAGCCCAAGAGACAGGGTGGCCTGTCAAATGCCAGGGGGCCAAGACAAATGCCAGTGGGCCAAGTGCAGACAATGAGGAAAAGGGCAGGAGGGGAGGTGTCAGTGGGAGGGGGGACAGGGTGATGCTGGGAGAGGAGAGGGTAAGGGCATTGGGGGCTAGAGGGGGAGGGGGAGGTGCTGGGAGAAGGCTTGAAAGAAGGGGTGGGCATGAGAAAGATGGGGATGGAGCAAGTCATGTGTGAGGGCACAGAGGGGCATGAGGGGAATGGGGGCAGAGAGTGGTAAGGGGGTAGGCATCAGGGAAAAAGAGGGCAAAGGGGGCAGGGGCAGTGAGGGAAGGGGGAGGCACCAGGAGGGTGCAGGGCTAAAGGAAGGTGCAGGTGCCAGGGGATTCTGGGGGTGAAGTAGAAGGGCAGACACCTGCAGGGGAGGGACCAGCACCAGAGGCAGGGCAGGTGTGTAGAGGAAGGTGTTAGAAGAGGGGATGAGGAGGGGTAGCTCACATGATCAGAGTAGGGCTACTGGAGGAGTGAGCACCGGGGGGAGAGAAGGGCTGGTGGAGGGGGGCAGGTTGCAGGAGGCTGAGGGCAGTGAGAAGGGCAGGAGTCAGGACAGCAGAGGAGGGTGAGGAGTTGGGGGGCAGCAGGCACCAGGGGACCTGATGGAGCAAGGGGAGGACACATGGCAGGAGAGAGAAAAGGTAAAGGTTTATAAAATATTTATTAATAACTTGGGTGCCACAGTGGCACATCCAAACAAGCCACATGAACTCGGTACTGGTGCACAACACAATTCATTCTGCTCATGGGAGGAAACACTTAGGCTATGTCTACACTGGCGGCTTCTTGCACAAGAACATCTTGCAGAAGGGATCTTGTGCAAGAAGTCTTGCGCAAGAACACGTCCACACTGCCATGTGCAAGAAAGCTCCAGTGGCCATTTTAGCCATAGGGGTTTCTTGCACAATAAATCCCTGCCGAGCATCCACACTGCCCTCTTGCGCAAGAGAGCTTACACCTGTTAGAAAAGAGCATAGCTCTTGCGCAAGATGCCCTCACCATACTGTAAATGCTCTTGCGCAAGAGCAGGTGGGCAATATGGATACTCTGTGGGTTCTTGCGCAGGAATAACTGTACTTGCACAAGAAGCCGCAAGTGTAGACATAGCCTTAGAGGGAACACTTCCCCCAGCCTCTCTGCCCCCGAGTTAATGTCACACACATTGGGTTAATGCAATTGCAGGGTAGTTGCATGAGGGTGGTTTGGTGGGGCCAAACTAATCCCTGTTGGTAGGAGGATGGTGGGAAAAGTCCTTCAAGAGGGGCGATATGACACCTTTTACTTCTGGTCACGTGTCCATCTTGCCCCGAGTGTGTTACCTCCGTAGGCCTGGTTAACAGGGGTCAGGGGGTGTGGCTAATGGGGCACCACCAAAAATTATACAAACCTGCTGCCCCTGCCCGGAAGTGTGCTGGGCACACTGCAGGAGGGGGCATCAGCCCTGGCGGAGGAGTGCAGTGAGTTGAGCACAGGGTGTCTGTGTGCCCAGGGGTGTGTTTTAGGTACCTCTGGGGCTTTGCGGGGGAGATAGCTGGGGATTTTTTGTGTGGGCCCCTGTTGAAACTTGTGTGTGTGGTTTTTTTTTTGCTCAACCAAAATTGCTGCGGGGCCCCGTCAAAATTGTTTGAATTGGTCCCCATGCTTCCTCAAGTCGGCCCTGCATGTCACCCATTCCTAGCTTCTGACAGAGGCTAGAGCCACCATCCCTGCACAGCCTGGTTAATAGTCATTGATGGCCCTATCCTCCATGAATGTATCTAGTTCTTTTTTGAACCTTATTAAAGTCCCCTCCTTCACAATATCTTCTGGCAAGGAGTTCCACAGGTTGTGCTTTGTGTGAACACTTCCTTTCATTTGTTTTAAACCTGCTAATTTCATTTGTTGACCCCCCTGGTTTTTGTGTTATGGGGGAAAAGTAAATAACTTGTCCATATTTACTTTCTCCATGCTAGTCATGATTTTATAGACCTATCATATTCCCCTTTTGTCATCTCTTTTACAAGCTGAAAAGTCCCAGTTTTATGAATCTCTCCTCATATGGCAGCTGTTCCATACTTCGTTATTTTTGTTGCCCTTTTCTGAACTTTTTCCAAGAAACTTGATTCAGTGAAATATTTCACACTCACTTCTCCAAATGTTGGAGAGGATGATGGTAAGAAGGAAAGATTATACACACAAGCCCTATATTAGAACAGATAACAAAATATATGATTGCTTAGATTAAGAACAAATGCTGTAATCAGTTAACATATACAGGTTATTCCGCTATGTCTAAGGATCAGGCTTGTGGTCAGGGCTGGATTACCCAAGAGGCAGACTAAGCACGTGCTTAGGGCTGGATTACCCAAGAGGCAGACTAAACACGTGCTTAGGGCACCAGCAAAGCCGTGTCACAAAAAAAAAAAAAGGAGAGATTTTACAGTATAGTATTGTTTTTATTTTGAATTACATATGGGGGGAGCACCATAATCTTTTCAGTGCTTAGGGCCTCTAAAAGTCTTAATCCAGCCCTGCTTGTGGTAATACAGCCACATGAATAAATCTCTCGTACATCTGGTAGTACCATAATGTGATTATAGGTTATAGCCAGTTAGAAAGTGAAATTCATAGAAATTAACTCCAGCCAATGTTCATGTATGAATTAAGTTACAGTATTTTTAAATAACTAATAAATTAAAAGTTTCAGAGGGGTAGCTGAATTAGTCTGTAACAGGAAAAACTTTAACACACCAACAAATAGTCTGGTAGCATTTTAAAGACTAACAAAACATGTAGATAGTATCGTGAGCTTTCATGGGCACCGCCCACTTCTTCAGAGGATACCATAATAAATTAGAAAAGTAGTCAGGTCTCATTTTAAGGTAGCATCTGACTCCTGCAATTGGTCATGTGTGTTCTCTCTTCCTGAGGAAAAAGAACTGAAATATCACATAAGGGAAAAAAGTACAATTGCACAAAGTGTACAGCATTGTGATAGCTACAGAAATGTACATTGCAATACACATGGGACTAAACTCAAATTTACAGTTCAATAATTTTAAGTTAAATATTTTTTCAGTTTCTTGAAAGTCTGCAGGTGAAATATGTTTATCAAATTATATTTTAATGTACTTGTGACCAAAAACATAAAACTTCAAGTTTAATAAGTTTAATTAAAATATATTGCATACTTACATTTTTTAAATATTGAAATGACATCTATTATCCTCTTCTGAAATTTCAAGTTGACAGAGAAGCTCCATCCAACAGTTGGCAACCCCCTGGATCAGGTATGTGGAAAGGTAAGGTGCAGCAAATTCTGACAAAGACCATCTCTTTATTATCCTTAATTCTGTGAAAAAGGGAATGCAAAAGATGGTACATTGTCATTGTCAGTTTCTGAGAGGAAACCATTTCTGACGCATCCCATGTTCATTGTACTGAAGTGCAGCTGCACTCCACATGAGGTGTCTCAATGGAACTGTGATGGACAGGAAGGTGAGGGGGTAATTATAATCTGCCTTCTTACTATTTCCCGCATAAATTCAATTATATAAGATGTCCTTTGCAACATACCCAACTAGAAAGATAAATATTCATAAGAATATAGAATAAATTTGCAAGAAGTTGTATGAATGCAAGTTCATTGGCAAAAGGATCCAGATTACTGTGCTATCTGCTGGAGTTTTGCTGTAACTACAACAGCAATCTTAAATTACTTGATGACATTAATCATCTCTCATGGCTTCTCAGGCTTTGTGGAAGCATGTGCCTATCATAGGACAATAATATGTCACCACCCCGTGTGCAGGTTTATAATTAGGACAAAACTAAGAACAAGAATGGACTGTTCCTCTGAACAGAAGACACTGGAAAAGGCGGAGGCAATTTCATTATGATAGGAGAAAGCAGAACACAAGGGGTGCATCTACACTGCACTGTTATTTCGTGATAACTAGCGTTATTTCAAAATAATGTGATTGTCTACACAACTAGTCTGTTATTTCAAAATTATCTCAAAATAATGGACAGCCTATTCTGAAATAGCTATTTTGAAATAAGGTGTGTGTAGACACTCCACTGTTGCTATTTCAAAATAGACCCTCCCCAGTGCCTCTTGGGACTCTAAATAGAGATAGCACATCCACATTAGGGAAGCCTGCCTCGGACGAATTTTGAGGCTTCCCTGCAGCGTACAAGTGCTATATTGAAATAAACTATTCCAAAATAGCTTATTTCAAAATAAGCATGCAGTGTAGATGTACCTAAGGAAAAATAGCATAGCAGCTGCTGGCCAGAAGTAGCACTGAACAGGAGATCTGTGTTGAAAATGCATTCACTCTATTCACTTAAGAAAATACAGCTAGAAAAATCATCACCCTTGTGCTTCTGGTCTCCGGTGTAGCTGGAATACACACAGGCCTCCAGAGAGTAGCAGTAAGGCTGTAAATGCAGCTAACAGCAGTATGCCACCAAAGATCAAGAAGGTGAGGATCCCTCCTCCTCCACTCCACCCCACCCCACCGGAACCATTCTAGTGGAGCTGATAGAACCAATACTGTGCCCTTATTGCACAATTCATTTATGGGAGTCAAGAGCCAGATTTAAAGGAAAAAAAGAAATTAGTTGCCATGAAAAGATGGGACAAGCCATGGAGAAAAAGAGGGAAGCTGCAAATTAGAGAACCACAAGGTTATCCAGGAGACCAAACTTTATTTTCGAGAGATGCTATTTCAAGTCAACAGGTGATCTGGGCATCATTAGGGGAGGAGGTTTTGGGCACTTATTTCCTCCCTCTCCCTTTATAGAAAGAAAACCTAAAAATCACCAGAGGGGACACAGTCCAATAACTGGGCCCTAACAGCCTCTAGGACGCCTGATTATTAAAATAATTATCCTTGGTAAAATGTATGCAAATTGCCAGTTATGCACCAGGAAGAGAGGAGAAAGGAGATTGGGGGGGGGGGAGGGCGGAGAGAAGAAGAGAAAGCAGAGATAGGGCCATGAACTAGGGTAAGGAGAGTGGAAGGAAAAGGGAGGCCAGGGGGGAGAGAAAGAAAAAAAAAAAGGGGACTGGAAGATAGAGAAACAGAGACAAGGTGGATTACTGTGAAAGGGGGGAGAAAGTTATGCTGGAAAAAACAGAAGGGAAAATAATTGAGACAAGCACAGAATGAAAAAATTGAGAGAGGAAAAGGAATGAGAATGAAAATAATGTAAAAAAAATATCACAAAAATACACAGGAAACAAAGGAGAAGAAAGACACTGAAAGGAAAATAAAACATTTATGCAGCAGCAATCCCAGGGATATGGATGCCCAGGTTGATCAACCTGAAACTGGAGACACCAACTCAAAGTTTGGGAACCACAGGGTTAAAAAAACCTATTATCACAGCTGTCTTTGTCAAACTTGGCTTTCCATATGTGAACACTGAGGATCAGACATTTGTGTTACCTTGTAATCTTTGTGCCAGCTCCCTGGTTCAAAAATGTTGGCCAGTTTTCTTTGGCAGTATCAGCATGTGGATCACAGCCATTTTTAAAGGTGATGTCATGGGATTGTACTTACCCTGCACAACTTAGAAATAACACACAATGTGTTTCCCAAAATGGGTACAAAAAAATGTTATTAAACCCTTTTCTGCTCTTTTCTTTCTTAGCACACTCGGTGTCTATCTAGGAAGTGCAACAAAAATTAATAAAGAGGAAAGTGTTTGAGACATACAGTATTAATTGACCAAAAGCAATTTCCATTTGGTCTCATTTATATATGTTCACTTATGGATAAAAAGACTACAGACAATGTTCAAATGGATTATATCTTATGTCTGAGAAGGTTTTGCTGATCACTAGCAAGCCCCACAGAAAGTAAAAGGGTGGCAGAGCTTTTGTGAAACAAGCTTCTGAAGTTTGCATAGTAAATTGAGCCAGCATAGGCTGACCATAGTGCCTTTCTTGTTAACGAAATCCTTCGGAATAGGTAAGTCCCACGATGGATTTACCTTTGAATCATATCTAGGTTGGGGTGGAGAAAGAGATCTATTGGCACAGGAGATAGAAACAGAGGATTCAGCTCTCATGCCTCAAAGATTCCTGAGATGCTTATGATTCTTAGGGATCTACCAGAAGCATGAGGATGTCTGCCCAGAGGCCTTGTTCCACTTTACCAGCAAGTCAGGGCCAGCTCTGTAACTGAGATCTCAGAAGGTTGCTACTGAAAGAGGAGATTGTTTTCAGCCATTTGTTGCTGGAATTACTTCATTCTCCTTTCTTATGAATCCTGTCAGCATCTCACTTTCCCCAGAAGGGTTCAGTTTTCTGTGTGTACACTCAGTCAGCCTTAGCTGGTCTGATATGAGTTTTGGAACACGGATGTATTTTTAAAATGATTACAGTTTGTTCTGGTAAACAGTCTGCATATTTCCCCCATTACAAAAATAGAGAATGCTTCATAGCAAATAATGTATTTGTAGCTTATTGTTCCATGGTTAGGAATAATAATAAACCTAGATTTTATATGTTGCCTTTAGTCAGTAGATCTGAAAGCAATTTACAAAGGAGGTCACTATCTTTGCAAAAGAGGTTAGTGTCTAGAATCATATGGCGTCCTTTCCTTTTCATACTCCATTCGATGTTGATAAATATCCATTTATCTGATGGATAGGCTGTAACTTGCAAAGTCACTCATGTTGTTATCCACACTACCCCTATAATACACAATTCCCACAAGTTGTGAATTTGCAATAACAATAACTAAAAAGTGATGAAATTATCTCCTTTAGAATGCTGTGTGTCTTCTGAATCTCTTCTGTTAGGGTTTGTCTACACTGCAGGGCTTAACTCAAAATAAACTATGCAAATTGAGCTATATCAATTGCATATCTTATTTCAAGATTGGGAGCATCTACAGAGCACATTTAGAAATACAGTATTCTTCCTCTGACCTCCCTTATTGCTCATACAATGAGAGTTACAGGAGTCAGAGTAAGAAGTCCTCCAGCTTTTCAGTATCGACACTATTTTGAAATAACTGCCTGCTGTGTAGACGTGGATTAAGTTACTTTGGAATAGTGCTAGTTATTTCGTAATAGTGTTGCAGTGTAGACATACCCTTAGGCACTCTTCCTCCAACAGAGTCTGTGCAAGTAGCTCCCTGTAGTTGCACAGAGCCTAAAATTAATTAGCCTAAATTAATTCTAAGACTCTACTTGTGAAAATCCAAATGCATAATCAGGGCCTTAGCTTTAAAGCTCATAGGTGCAGAGATTGATTTTATCTTTGTATATTGAAGAACACCAAGCATAGTGTTGATACTTGGCATGTATCTGTTCCCAGTTTGGATGAGTGTTGTTCTTGCAACTCTGGTTTTCAGTTAGGGTTGCCAGATGGCTTCAGCAAAAATACTGGACACAGTTGACATTACATCACAATCTACATTACATCTTATTTAGAAAATGCCAGACATTTATATTTTCTCAGTTTGTTTCCTGAACAGAAAGCTCAAATACTGGACTGTCCGGTTCAAAACTGGACACCTGGCAACCCTATTTTCAGTGAGACTATTCATGTTTACAATTGTGTAATATTTACTTACCATAAATGTTGTGATATTTCCTTCAAATTCATGGTTCATTGATACTCAATTTAACAATGAAATGGACTTATTGCCTCCTCTTTGCATGTTGTTTTTGTGTTATAAGTGGCTCAGTAGCACGCACATACTATGGCAAGGTCCTTGCTCAGGCCCCTTGCCCTGGGACACTTTCTGGTCCACAAGTCAGCTGGAGACCACTTCTGGTACACTCACCCATGCCTTTTATTGTCAGTTTCCCACCACCTTCTGTTTAGGGTTGCCAGATGGTTTCAACAAAAATACTGGACACACTTGACATTACATCACAATCTATGTTACATCTTATCTAGAAAATACCGGACATTTATATTTTCCTCATTTTGTTTCCCAAACAGAAAGTTCAAATACTCACCTGGCAACCCTACTTCTATTTAGAGAGCTTTTGGATTACTAGCAGCTAACTCAGCCAGACTCTCCTTCTGGCTTGGGAGCACACTCAACCACACCCTAGCTCCTCCCTTTGCTCCTCTCCCTTCACTTCCCCTCTGGCTAATGAGGCCCATAGCTGCTTCCATTAGCCCTTCAGGCCTAGGCTTGCTCAGCTGGCTGTAATTGGCCTTTTCAGCCAGGCTGTAGTGGCAGAGCTCTGGCTTAGCCAGCAGCCCATCACATACCTCCCCTCTTATGAGCTGCCAGGTTCAGGCCTGCCCCGGCCCTCTCGGGGTGCCCTACCCTGATGCCTCAGCACCTCCTGCAGCTGAGTGCTTAGGGCAGCCTGCTAATCCTTAAAACTCTCCACCCCTCAGGGTGACTTGTTTCTCTTTCTTAGGGTCCTCCTTGGGGAGCTGTTCCTTGCTCTTGGGTTCCCCCTCTCTGGTCCTTGCCAAGGGAGTCCCTTCAGGGCAAATCCCTATTTGTGCCCAAGCACTCCCTCGGGGCTTCTTCAGGAGGCTTTCATTCCCTCCCTGCAAAAGTTACACTGGTAGGGGCCTGGGCCATAACATTCAGCCCTTGCCCGCAGGTTCTCACAACACATCCCCATTGGTGCCCTTCCTCTGATACCACTTCCACCTGCACTGGTGGATCAGGGTCCCACCCCACTTTGTGCGGCACCATCTGTGCCTCAGTTTCCCTCATCTCCCCAACCAGAGTTGGTCTCCTTTTCTGGGGGCTGCTCTGGGGAGTGATCCAATTGTGCCTCCTCTCTGTGGGAGGGACTAAGACTACCCATTATCCCCAGACACACTTCCCATCTTTCTGTCCCAATGGGGTTAGGACACCACCCTGCTACATGCCCTTGTTTCCCACACCGGTAGCACTGACGGCTACGCTTCTGTCTCCCTCAGTGGGGGGAGGGGAGGAGAAGGGGGAAGAGAAGAGATCTCTTGCCTTTCCCAGAGGCTCCCCTCTTGCTCTTTGTGGCAGATTGGTCCCAGTCCTGGCCTACCACCACAGGGTACGGTAGCTGATCCACTACCCCCAGCCGTTTCCACTGTAATCTGCCCCTCACTTCCAGCGGCACCTGGGCAGGACCTCTTGTCCCCATGGATGCACTTTAGCATCACCTGTGCACCAGGGACCATCCAGTGTGGCCCCACAAGCTCCTTCTGCACTAGCAAGTGGG
The DNA here is from genome assembly GCA_032595735.1 of Pelochelys cantorii. Taxonomy (NCBI): domain Eukaryota; kingdom Metazoa; phylum Chordata; order Testudines; family Trionychidae; genus Pelochelys; species Pelochelys cantorii. Next base: position 27,018,323 of record CM064338.1, read on the forward strand.
CTGACACAGAGTCCATTAACTCTTGCCAGGCCTTTCTCCCTGCCTGTATCCGGACAGTAGGCAGACTCTGCCTCCTGTCAGGTCCTCTTGCTTCAGTCAACCCACAGAACCCCACATATCCACAATATCCGGGCAGTCTTGCTTCCTATACCCTGCCCTCCAACATTGCCAGCAGGTCATTGTGCCAGCCCCTACAGGTGTTCCTCAGGGTGCCTCCTTCCTCTCTGGGCCTCTCCCAGGAAGGGGCTCCTCCAGCTTCCTCCCTGGTTCCTTGTCCCTGTAGGGTCAGCCTTCTCTCCGGGGGACCTCCACCTTGGTATACTCCTCCGACAGCCTGACCACTGCATCCGCTGTGGTAGGGTGGTGGCATCTGACCCACACATGGATATTTTCTGGAAGAGCTTGCAGCAACTGCTCAAGTACAAGTGAGTCCATTAAGTCCATTGTTTCCTGCACTGTCCATGTCTCTGGTCTCAGCCAGCAGGTTGCCCAGTCTATTAATTTTTGGGCAAATGCCCAGGGCCTCACTGCTGCTGTCCATCTCGTTGACCAAGATTTCTGCCTGTACTCTTCTGTGGACAGACCTACCCAGTCCAAAATGGTCACTCTCACCGCCTCATAGTTGTAAGCTTGCTCATCCCCCAAGGCCATGTAGGCTGCTTGAGCCTCTCTTGCTAGACACAGGGAGCCCTCTCCCATCTGGCATCCATGGCTACTCACTCAAACATCCCCTAAGAAGCATCAGGGTAATCTGCTGGCCCCATTTTACAGAGTCCCAGGCCTGGTATCATCCCTACCCCCAGGACTAACCACTTGTTGAAGGAGTTGTTGCTGTACCTTGCCCTGCTCCTTAATGAAGTCCTGCAGGCTTTGCTGCTGCTCTGCCTGCCAGGTTAGCAAGGCCTATCTCTCCACCTGGTGGGACTGCTGGAAGCTTTGCAGGGTCTGCTGCACTTGCTGTTTGACAAGCCACTGCAGGGTCTCCCCCATCTCTGGGCCACCAACCACATTCACTGGTGCTGAATCCCACTCCTCACACCACATGTAGCAAGGTCCTCACTGAGGCCCCTTGCCCTAGGACACCTTCTGGTCCACAAAGCAGCCAGGGACCCCTTCTGATGCAGTCACCTGTGCCTTTTATTGTCAGTTTCCTACCACCTTCTATTTACAGAGCCTTTGGATTACTAGCAGCTAACTCAGCTAGCCTCACCTTCTAGCTTGGTGGTGGGTGGGGTGGAGGATACTAGCTTTTCCCTTTGCTCCTCTCTCTTCACTTCCCCCTCTGGCTGCGTTATATAGTCCTCTGGCTAATGCGGCCAACAGCTGTTTCCATTAGCCCTTCAGGCCTGGACTTAGTCAGCTGGCTGTAATTGGCCTTTTCAGCCCGGCTGTAGTGGCAGAGCTCTGGCTTAGCCAGCAGTCTGTCACAATACATAACAAGCAACTGCGTATTATGGGGCAGTAATTCCATTGAGACATTCTGATGATACCACTAAACTGGAAAATGAAATTAAATTGGTTTGTGGGCCAACAGATTCCTGAGAGATTGAATTACAGTCCCATAACATTTGCCTACATGTGTCTATAGGTCCAAATCCTGGTCCCATGGAAATTAATATACTTTTGTTACTGGTTTACAAGGGATCAAATTTTGGCAGTCTCTATGCAAACCAGAGGCTTCTGTTTTTTGCTGTTAGTTACTCACTGCTCTTGGATTTTTAGGCATACCCCTGAATATGATAATGGATTTGTAGAAGTCATCAATTTATGAGATGTCTTTTGGTTAACAGTGTGCACTACACACTACAATGAGTTAATGGTCTTTCACAACACTTCTGAAGTCTTAGCATCATATACTTGGCATAGATCACAAGTGAAAATAAGTTTAGAGTCTGAACTTTTATCTCCATTTATCCAACTCTCAAAAACAATATCTAGATTAGGGGTGGGCAGTAATTTTAGAAGGGGAGCCCTGGAGGAAGGTTGGGGTGAGGACACTTCTGTGCTATCCCACTCAGACTCTGACTGGCCTGAGGATGGCGGAGTGCGTGAAGTCTTTGCCTCCCGCCAGAAAGAACCTTCAGCTGTTCTGAACAGCTAGTAATTCCCTCTAGGCGCCTATGCCCCTGGCTGCAGGAGGAGACTTCATGCACTCCCCCTGCTCCCAGGTCAATCAGGGTCTGGGAGCAGGGGGAGCACGTGAAGTCTCTTGCTCCCTGCCCCCGTCCTGTAAGGGGCACATGGCGCTTAGAGTGAACCACCAGCTAAACAGCTGGCAGTTCCCCCGTCTCCAGCACTAAACACTGCACGCCCCTTGTAGGGCAGGAGGAGACTTTGCATGCGTCTCCCTCCCCCAGGCCCTAATTGGCCTGGAGGTGGGGGAGTGCGCAAAGTCTCTCGCTCCCTGCTCCCACACTGCACGGGGTGCACGGCGCTTAGAGTGAACTGCCAGCTATTCAGATGGTGGTTCACTCTAAGTGCCGTGCGCCCTGGCGGGAAAGGAAACTTTGTGCTCTCCCTCGTCCTGAGGCCCTGATTGGCCTGGGGGCGGGGGAGCAGCAGGGCATCTGTGGGCTGGATCAGCCTGCTTGGTGGGCCGGATCCAGCCCACGGAGGCTCTCTTGCCCACCCCTGATCTAGATGCCAATAACAGTAGCATCTAGATGCCAATTAGAGCCTTGATAGTAGGTATGTTAGTGCCTAGGACAGACAGTCCATGCCCCGCCCTGCCCCTACAGTATAAAAGTCAAGTCAAATAGAAGCATAGACAAGTGAAGTGAGGTACCCATGTAAGGATAAGGCATTTTTCTGTAGACACCTTTAAAGGCCTAGGGCCTTCATCTGCAGCCAGACTGAAAGAGCAGCAGCCATTAGCTGTAAAGCAGAGAGTCATATACTCACCTTCCATCTACATTGCATAAAAATAGCATAACGCCAGATTGTCCAGAAGACACCCTGTTCTAATGGCACCTGCTATCACCAGAAAAGAAACAGATCTCAAGATGGTTAAAGAAAACTTAGTTTGAGAGCATTTTGTCTGGCAAGAAACTCCTTATTAATAATTGGGGTTGTGGAATCCTCATTCTACAATTATGGTCCTCTCTTTCCTATTGTTTGTATGATCTCTGTCTGTTATTTTTAACTGTTTCTGTCTGCTGGTATAAATAATTTTGCTAGGTATAAATCAGTTAAGGTGGTGGATATGATTATTTAAGTAATTCTGTTACAGTATGTTACAACCGGTTAGTAAAATTTTAGTAGACTGATTGGTTAACGTATAGCTAAACAGGACTCAAGTTTCATTACATAAACTGGGGTCCAAGGAGACTAGCAGGAAAGGAAGAAAGGAAAAGAAGGAACAGAAAGAATAATAAGAAGGAAAGACCTGGAAGAACTCACCTCCAAGACACAGTCTAAAATCAGAGGTGTCAAGAATCTCATGCATGACCACAATGTGCAGCAACCAGGATCCAGATAAGACTGACCTTGCCTGGCCAACAAGGGAAATTTGCATGCCTTGATCAGGATTGGTGAGCATGGCACTGTATGCTTAGCATGTGTATTCTGCTTGCTTGGTAATTGTTAATAAATAGAGATTAAGAATATTACTCTTTTGTGGGTAAAAAAGCCTGCAGACCTGCAGGAAATTATGCCTTGAACCTTAGGAATTGGGTTAGGATAGGTGTTTAAATTAATAGGGTTACACGTTGAGGCTTAGGAATTGAGTAAAGGTGTGTGCCCCCAGAGTGTGAGATTGACAGAGAATTTTGTGCAGGTAACACCCAAAGTTCCACAGCAGGACATTGACAGAGCTGGGAATAGAACAAAGGTTTCCTGACTCTCAATGCAATGTCACATCACTGTTTCAAAAACCGGTGCTCCATATTAGACAGGATTTACAACATGATTGTGCAATTTATGGTCTCTGCTCACAAACGCTTCAGCAATCCCATAGGCTGTATTGAGGATTGTTATAGCTCTGCAATGAGGTATGTGGGGAAACTTATGAATCACTTTGCTTATTGTTATCATCTACATATATATCAGTTTACTTTCATAAGCATCACAGGGCCTAATACTGAGATAATTCTTCCCCCCTCCCAATGCTACCGTATAGCATTGATATGCAAAGTCAAACAGTTATTGTGTAATACCCACAAGTGGTGGCATTCTCACTACAGAATTACAAAGTTCCTATTTATTAATCAAATATGTTTTGCAACATTAAAATGACAAATTTCAATGCCTAAGTGACAATAAATGGAAAGATTACAATTCTCATGGCAACAATAACTCACATACATTGTACATATACAATAGTTTTATTATTAGACTGTTAAATGTATTGTAAACCTACCCTTCTTTATATAATAAACATTGTAATTGTATGTGTCACCAGGTGGCACTGTTACACATAGTCTTCAAAGTTTGTTTTCTTCATGTGCGAGCAAGTTTTTAAATTCTGGAAGAAATGCAGGTAGTTGTGTTAATTTGGGGGTACACAAAGGTCTAGGCAAGAGAGTGACAAGAGAGTTTGCTTTCTGCCTTAGTCTGTGGTTTGGAGGCATAGTTACTCCATGGGTGTGTCTACATAGCGCCCTTACCTCAAACTAAGCAACACAATTTGCGCTATACAAATTGCGTAGCTTATTTCAAGGTTATTTTGAAATAATGCACTATTTGGAATGAGGGTTGCAGGGATGCCGGAATAGCATACCCCTTATTTTGAAATATATTTTGAAATAATGGGCATGTTTAAAGATGTGTAATTGCTATTTTGGGAAACCAGAGGTATCCCGAAATAGCTCCGCTGTATAGACATAGCCCATGATAACTGGTCACTGGTGTAAAGGAATATATTGCCAATATATTTGCTCCAGTAATAGAGCAGATAGTGTAAATAAAGCTAGTTACACTTAGACTACTCGTTATTAATTTCTCCTCCGCTGAGAGGTGTGCCTGCATCCACTACTGCATGGCATAGGGGCAACACTGTTGTCATAAAGGGACAAGTGATGGAAGAAGAGGCAATATGTATAGAGTACTAGCAGACGTACCCAGCATTGCCCAGGTCCTTCAGGGCAGGGCCTTGAGGATATGGGTAGAGGGTGTGCAGGATGCTGGGAGCCAGGGGAATGTTCTTTCCCTCACCCCACCCATCCACCCGAGGCCTGTTCTCCCCCCACCCCAGACCACACCCCCTATCTTTCCTTCCCAGGCCACTCCCCAGCCCGCCCAGGGCTTGTTCTCTTCTCTTCCCTCCAGTGCTGCAGCCAAGGGCTGGGAGAGGGGGAAAAGGTTTGGGACTGGGAGGCTACTTACCAGTGTGTTGGCAGGCAAGATGGCATAGCCCAGCCCTGCTGGCCACTCCCTTAGTGGTACATCTTCCCCTAGTGGACACTCTGCAGTATAGCTCTTCTCTGTGGGCTCAGCCCACAGTGGCCACTCTCATAACGCATCCCTTGGCACAGCAGCCCTTCCCTTGGCATGTTATGGAAAACTGTCCCTTTCCCGGGGCTTCTGGTTGTCCTGGCACAACCAAACCCAGAACCTTATTTTAAGTTACGAGAAGAGGAAGTGGCATACCAAATTTGGTGGCCCTAGCTCTTACAATTTAGAAGCAGTTCTTACACAGATGGACACTCTTATAGATATGCAATGTCACTGAGTTGTGGGTGCATATGTAACAGGGGATAGAAGGAATGGTATTCTCTCTGTTGCAATTAAACAAACAGGACATTTTGGGAAAGGATGGTATGCTGGAATCAGAAGGGTCTGTAGCTGGTGAGAATGACCCTTGAGAGCCTCTCTAAAGGAAAGTATGGGATGTTGAAATCTTTGAAAGATCTATGCCTGTTAGTCATGACATCTGGGACTCCTTTGAGAGGAAAATGGGGGTACGTCTACGCAGCAGCATTATAACAAAGAGTGCATCTACACTACAAACCTTTATTCTGAAATAATGTCGAGCTGGAGGACTTCTTACTTCAACTCATGGTAACTCTCATTTCATGTGGAGTAAGGGAAGTCAAAGGGAAAGTGTTCCTCCTTTGACTTCCTGCTGTGTAGAGAGCACCAAAAGCCAAGTTAAGCTATTTCAACTTACGCTACGCAATTGACGTAGCTGAAGTTGCGGAGCTTAATTCGACTTTAGCTCTGCTGTGTAGATGTACCCATGATGAAATATTGGAGGCAGAAGGTTCTTTGACCATTGGAAATAGCAAGTGGAGCTCCTTTTAATAGAAGAAAGAATGCAGTATTGGAAAGCTGGGAAGTTCTATGGCAATAGGACCCTGTAACTAGACAGGATGGAATTTTTGAAGCTGAAGGTTTGATTGTGGTTGAGAAATCAGTTGGAGTTCTCAGTAACAGGAGAAGGGTAGAATTCTCACTTCTCCACTCCTTTTATCACTTTCATTCTTATCTCTATGTATTCATCTACACCTAGAGTTCATTCCCAATCCCACTGTGCCAGGCACTCACCCACTCTTTTTTGAAATCCAAAGTCAAAACTCATGTCTTCTGTTAAGGCTGCTAATACTAATCCAGATCAGTAAAAGGCTGCCACCTTCCCATATATAAAATGTAAAATTCCTCCTTTAAAATAGAAACTCCCTCATCTCACACAGGGTGTGGTTGAACTCTGTTGTCTGATTATACAAACTGCAAACATCTCAAGACTTGTGTATAATATTGAGCACATTTTTGAGTATTGGCAAATAATAATTAATAGTGATGGTCACCATCTTGTGGCGTGATAGGGAATACAGAGGAAAGTCTGAAAGATGCCTGAAAATTGCATTGTAGAGGACAGAATTGTAAGCCAGTAGGTTGGCTAGGAGACATGCAAAGAAAAACAGAGATGGAGACTTTGCCAGCAATGAAGACAAGACTTGCCTGGGCTCACAAGCAGCTGTCCCTCGCAGCCACACACATACTGTTGAACACATGCCAGATAATGGAATGGGCCATGACATAGAAAACCTAAGCACTATTACGGTAGGGGAGAAGAAGAAAGACTCACTGGAGTCTGCTAAATTTCACTGCACAAAAATTTAGTTATGGGTTGGTGTAATTTCAGGACAGCTTTTCCACCAATACAGCTGTTCATAATAGGTAAGGGAGCTTTCCTAGGGAAGACAAACAGAGGTACTGCCACAGGAGACCTGCTGGAAGAGGTTACCTTGGGAGGTGTACTGATTCAAAGCTTCTCCTGGGTTCTGTGATCCTGTTTCCCTGGGTAGCCCTGCTGTAACTGTATTGTGCAGCCCCATCTGAGTGGAGTTGTGGCCAGTCTGGGTTACTGCAACCACACTCTGGGTGGACTTTCTGCTTCCGGACAGACACACACAACCTAGGTTTTTACGGCAAAACAAAAGTCAGTGGATCTCTCAGGCAGTGAAACTGCTCACTACTCTTTAGTGAATATTTGCTCACCACACTGTTTGCCATGGTTGGGACTCTCTGCTCAAGGGTTGGAAGAGGGCTGGAATAGCACAGATGTTGCATTTCACTGACAGTAATAAGATTCCTTGGCAGAGCAGTGATGGGAAAACTTGCTTGCACTAAATCTGGCTCTAGCCATACCCATCTATTAAAATTCACACAATTTAAAATAAAAATGCTATACAGTGATTTATTTGTACATGATAGTAAAAGCCAAAAAAATTCTTACTTGCAAAAATCTATCTGTTCTCTGAATCAAAATGGTCATTAGCTTAAGAGCATAAGAAAAAGAACATAAGAATGAGTGTAATGGAACAGATCAATGGTCCATCTACCCCATTCTGTCTTCTGGCAGTGGCCAAGGCCATATGCTTCAGAGGATGGGCAATTATCTAGTGATCCATCCCCCTACTGTCCAGTCCCAACCTCTGGCAAACATAGGCTTAAAGACACTCAGAACATGCAGTTGCAGCCGTGACTCACTGGCTACCAGCCAGCAATGGACCTATCTTACATGAACATGTCATCCTTTTTTAGACTTCACAACATGCCCTGGCAATGAGTTCTACAGGTTGACTGGGCATTGTGTGAAGTACTTTCTTATGTTTGTTTTAAACCTGCTGCCTATTAATTTCATTGGGTAACCTGTGGTTCTTGTATTTTGGGAAGGAATAAATAACACTTCCTTATCACTTTCTGCACCATTTATGCCAAACTAAAACTCCTAGGCTACGTCTACACTGTGGGCTTCTTGCGCAAGAACTGTTTTGCGCAAGAGTTTCTGCGCAAAAATTCTTGCGCAAGAGCGTGTCCACACTGCCATGTGCTTTTGTGCAAGAGATGTGCTTTTGCGCAAGAGCATCCATGGCAGTGTGCACGCTCTCTTGCACAAGAAAGCTCTGATGGCCATTTTAGCTATAGGGGTTTCTTGCACAAGAAACCCCTGTTGCCTGTCCACACTGCCTTCTTGTGCAAGAGCTCTTGCGCAAGAGGGCTTATTCCTCGTGGGGAGAGGAATAACTCTTGTGCAAGAAGCCCTCTGTTCCGATGCTTTACTGTACATTTACTTGCACAAGAATGTGCGTAGACACTCCGCAAGTTTTTGCACAAGAACAGCTGTTCTTGCGCAAAAAGCCTGCAGTGTAGACATAGCCCTAGTCTTTTTAAACTCTCCTCAGATGAAAGCTGTTGCATATCCCTAATAATTTTTTGTTTCGCCTCTACCTCCTCCCTTTCTACTAAGTCTTTTTTGAGACATGGTTTCCAAAACTGCACATGGTATTCAAGGCATGGGTATATGATGGATTTATATCATGGTACAGGTTGAACTTCCAGTTGAGCGTCCTCGGGATCTGACAGGTGCTGAACCAGAGAATTTGCTGAACCAAGGGTGGCCAGTATTGTCCAGCAGCTTTACCAACACTTCCACAGCTTATTGGGCTCTTAGAAGACATTTAGCGCTAAATTAGAGCTAAATAACAGCACAGAACATTACCAGGAATAGTAGCTGTAAACAAACTTGATGGCACTGCGGGAAATTTGGCCACACCCATGATGAGTGGACATCCGGCAAACTAAAATCATGCCACACCAAAGGTTTTTCTGGACCAGGGTGCCAGACTAGAGAGGTTCAACCTGCATTATGATACTTACTGTCTTATTTTCTATCATTTTCTTAATGGTTCTTAGCATTCTGCTAACTTTTTGACTGCCACTGTACATTAAGTAAATGTTTTCAGAGAACTATCCACAATGACTACAAATCTTTCTTGAGTGGTAACACTAATTTAGACCCCTTCATATTGTACATATAGTTGAGATTATGTTTTCCAATGTGCACTAATTTGCCTTTGTCAACACTAAATTTCAAGTACCACTTTGTTGCCCAATCACCAAGTTTTGTGAGATCCTGTTTTAACTTTGTACAGTCAGATTTGGACATAACTATCTTTACTAATTTTGTATCTTCTGCAAACTTTAACACTTTACTGTTTACCCCTTTTTCTAAATCAGGGGTTCTCAAACTTCATTGCGCTATGGCCCCCTTCTGCCAAAACAAAATTACTACATAACTCCAGGAGGGGAGAGTGAGCCATGAGCCCACACAAGTCCCACTGCACCAGGCCAAGGGCCAAAGCCAGAAGCCTATGTCCTACCACCCTATGATCAAATATCAAGTCCGAGGGCTTCAGCCCCATGCAGATGGGCTGTAACCTGAGCCCCACCACCCTGATGTTCTTGGGCTTTGGCTTTGGCCCTGGACAGTGGAACTTTGGGTAGAGATGTAAAGGATTAACTGGTTAACCAGTTATCCGGTAGGCATTCACCTTACCGGCATGCTTAAAAGGCTGATTGGTTAATCCTCCAGAGTGAGAGGAGGGCTGCTCCAGCCCAGCTGGAGCCACCCACCATGCCACAGGCAGGAGGCTACTCCAGCTCATCTGGCAGGACCCCAGTTAACCCATTAAACGTACTGTTTAACCAGTTAACTTTTAAAATGGGATTTTACATCTCTAGCGGAGAAGCTTGAGTTTTGGCCCTAGCAAGTCTAAGCCAGGACCATTAAAATGGGATTGTGATCCCACTGCTGTTCTGTTCTAGATCATTTATGATTATGTTGAATAGCCCCGATCCCAGTATAGCTTCTTGTGGATCCACCTCCCTCCACTGTGAAAACTGATTGTATATTTCTACACTTTGTTTCCAATCTTTTAACATGTTATTGATCCATGACAAGAGCTGGCCTCTTATCCCGTGACTGTGCTAATTAGCTGGGTGACATTTTAATCTCTCCTGGGTGGCCGCCCAAACAGCAGCACATGTGGTTCTGGCTTTGACCCCGTCTGGGGCCACCAGGGGAGCCACTGCCAGCCGCCTGCAACATGGCATATGCAGTTCTGTCAGAGGAGAGCCACTGGCTGCCTGCAACGCGGCTCCAACTCTGGCGGAGCAGCCGCTGGCTGTCACATAGCCTGCAGCTCCAGCCCTAGGGAAGGGCTGAAGCTAAGGCCAGGGCCATGTGGTGGCTGTCCTGCTGCTCCTGGGGCGGGGCAGCTGCCAGCCATGTGGCCTCGCCCGGAACAGCTGAGCCTCAAATTGTTGGTGCATGTCCATGCAGGTGTGCACCTTAGAGGGAACACTATCCCTCGCCCCAGCAAATTGCATGGCCCCACCCTTCCCAGTGGCCAGAGCACCAGGGGCAGCTGGCAAGCAGCCTGATCCTTCCTGACTGGCTGGAGAGCCAGGCAGCCACACCACAGCCCCAGCTCTTCCTGGAAGCCAGCGAAGAACGTAAGTGGTTTTGGGAAGGAAATGTCTTTCTGTGCCTACATTGCCCACGGCCCATGATTTGCAGCTCTGAGAGTTTTGTGTGGCTGAAGTTTCAAATGCATGTAAAAGCATTTTCTGGCTTATGTTGTTACTTTATTTCGGGACAAACTACATGTATTCAATTTAAAACAAGTTTTCCATAGTAACAGAAAAAGTATTAGGTTATAAAGCAAATCTAAATATACATTTCCTTATCCATTGTGCCTAATAACATAGTATATTGCTGAAGAATAAAGAGTTTTAGAACTCTCACGTACTTTTCTCCATTCTTGCTATTTGGTGCACATAGGAACTGCTGGATTGGATCAGACCAGTACCCAATCTGGTCAAATGTCCTCCCAATAACATAGTTGCACTAATGAAAATGCAGAAAATCCTGCATGATACAATTAGGAAATAACCTACTAATAGGAAAAGTTTCCACCTCATGCCATAATTAGTGATTGCCATATATCCCAAAACATAAGGATTTATTGATCTTTTCAAAACAAAACACCCTCCTCAATAATTTTGGTCTTGGTTTTTTTTTATCCTTGTTACTATAACGCTGAGTATACTTGTTAGCTATACAACCTTAACAAGATCCTTTCTTCAATATTGCTAAGCTCTTGGCCTCAATGACTTCTAGTGGCAAATAGTTCCCCAGGCTAAATGTGCCATGGGCAGCAGAATTGCTTTTATCACTTTTTTATGTTCTGCCTTTCAGTATAATTGCCCAGTCCATTTGATTCTGTGCTTCACTCAGCTTGCTGGTAGAAAACGGGCAAGTGGTTTTCACTTTTGTTTCTAGTGCAGTCAGACATGTGCTGCAACCACAACACTGCAAAAGTCCAAGCATAGGTGTGGTTTTACTCCCATTTGGTTGTTTTTTGTTAATGAAAAGATTACCAATAAATCAGGGGGCATTGCTAGTTACAAACATGGGGGAAAAGGCAAGAAGATTCTGTTCCAAGCGACTCCATCTCTTTTTACCGCTACCGCCGGCCCATCGGCCTTGCCTGCTCACTTTCCCATTGGGGTCCTCTTGCTCCAGTCCACCGAGCTAACAACTAGCACCGGGGTTGCCAGGGCGGCCTCATAACTAGCCTGGGACAACAGAAAAGTGATTTTTATAGGCGTCCTCGCCCTGATTCCTCCCCCCCAGCCCGCGCCCAGTCTCCCTCCCGCCTGTGGCTGCGCAGCCGGGTGATGACTGCCTCTTGGCTTGCTCCGGCCAACCAGGTCACAATAGCTTCATGCCGCTGCTGGCTCCGGCCGCAGGGAGCGTCCCGGGCGGGCGGCTGTGGAATGAAGCGAGGCAGCCGCAGTTGTCAGTCCCGTCACTGCTGCTGGAAGAACAACGGGGGGCTCCGGTTTCTGCCGCCGCGGCGGTAACCTTTGCGGCGCGCCGCCTGCCCGGCCCGGGGGCTCGCCTACCCCCAGCCAGCGAGCGATGAGCGGGGTCGCCGGGCTGAGCCGCGGAGGGCAGGTCTAAGAGGCAGCGCGGCGCTGGGGCGAGGTTGGGGAGACTGTCTCGGGCGATGCCAAGCGCCCGGTGAGCAGGGGCAGGGAGCCGCGCTGCTGCTGGGATGAGCGCCTCGGCTGCCACCGGCGTCTTCGTCCTGTCCCTCACCGCCATCCCCGGCACTTACCTCTTCAACTCCTTAGCCGCCAACACCAGGTGAGCGGGGATCCCCGGGCTGGGCGCGGGTTGGGTGGGGGCGGGAAAGATCCCCGGGCTGGGCTGGGCGCGGGGCCAAGGGCTGATCCCCGGGCTGGGCTGGGCGCGGGGCCAAGGGCTGATCCCCGGGCTGGGCTGGGCGCGGGGCCAAGGGCTGATCCCCGGGCTGGGCTGGGCGCGGGGCCGCTGGAGGAGGCTGATGGCTGGGCTGGGGGAGCCGAGCGCCCGGGGCACGTTCCCCGGCTACTCGCTGTGCAGCGTATTTTTAGCAGCTGGACAAATGGGGACCTGCGGGAGGTACAACAATAGCCGGGCAAGGGAGTGGGCGGGCAAGGCCAGGCCGCAAGGGCCCCGGGGAGAGCGGCGTCCAGGCCGGCGGGTTGGAAGCTGAGAGCCTGGAGGGCGGGAGAGTTAAACTGAGACCAGAGCAAGTGATTTGGGCGGGGAGTGGGTGCCAAAGGCTGGGAGCTGGGCACTGGGGCCTGGAGCGGTGGAGCAAGAACCTGAGCTCTGTTGGGGCAAAAGAGCTGAGGTTAAGCGATGAGATCAAACAAGAGGCATGAAAGGACAGAGATATTCTGTATCGAGTTCTCACGGGTCAGCGTTGAGCGGTGGAAAGGGGTTGAGGAGAGATCTTTGAATCACAGGGATGCCTTAGGGTTGTCCCCCAAGCCACTGACAACTAACTGCCTTCTTGCCCTCTGGGCTCCTCACCACCCTGTCCTGCCCTGCCAAAAGCTCTGGTCTCTCCCAACCAAGGCACAGAGTTGGGGTAACTGCCCCCTGCAGGACAACTTAGACACTGAACCAGCTCAGTTCTGGGAGGGCTTAGCTATAAGGCCATTGGCAGCGCCCAGGAATGCAACCCCCCAAACGGACCAAAAATGCCCAATGAACCCTCTGTATGAAAGTTTTACTCAGAGAGAACTTATGTTTGCCCTCTTTATCAATGAAAGAGAAATATGCACAGTGGTTGCTCCCCCTCAGGTAACAATTATTTACACTGGGCATGATAATAAAGAAAAGTGTTTTTATTAAGTACAAGTAAGATGTAAGTGATTGCCAGTGAAAACAGACAGATCGAAGTAAGTTACTAAGCCAAAATAAACAAAACAGGCCAGCTAATTCTTACCCTAACAGTTGTTGTAATCATCCTTTTCACAAGCCTCTTAGGCTGGGCCTGACCCTTGCACCAGTTCAGACATAGATTTTAGGTGGTAAGTGCGGGTCTCCTTGTGTCTGGTTACCTCCTGTTGTTTGGTTCCTCCCATTTTTACCCTCTTGCCCGAGGCAGGAATTCTTTGTGTTCAGTTCAAATTTTGCTCACCTTGAGTTGAAAAGTACCAGATCAAAAATGGGTTCCAACATCAAGTGGCCTGACAACATGTCTTGGTAGGACCACCCACAGTTTGGGCTTACAGGAAAAACAAAACCATTCACAGGTCATTGACTTGTAGAATATCTGGACTAATAAAATGGGTTCCCACTTAACATTTCTAACTTCACATACAAGAGAGATACATGCACAAAAATAGAATATACACATTCAGGGGATCACAGGCTCTTGAGTGATAGGTTACATTACTTGTTTTGCATAATGCGTCTTTGAGTTATGCATATTCATGCCAATTCTCATAAGGCACAGGGAGACCTGTGACACTATTGAAATATTTTTTGTTTGGGGAAGCTAATGTTTTTCTTTTTCCCATGAAAGCTTATGCGCCAATAAATCTGTTAGTCTATTAGGTGCCACAGAACTCCTTGTCTTTTTTCTCTGTATACTTGAGGATTTCCATCATTTTCCCGCCAACTGTTTACATACCCTCTGAAATGCATCCTCCAGGCTTTGCATAATGGTCTTCATCCTTATGGAAAAGGAGGTCTTCCCTTGCAGAACCCATCAATTCTATTTGCAAAGCGTTCACCATGAGTCACACAGAGCACTCCTCTCTAAGGCTTCGTCTACACTACGAGTTTTTTCCAGCAGAAGAATTTGTGATCTCATTAGCGTATTTTCTGCCATTTCTTTTTGCGCAAAGGGTCCCAGACAGGCATAAGGATCTTGCGCAAAACCCCCGTTTTGCGCAAGATCCTTATGCCTGTCTGGGACCCTTTGCGCAAAAAGAAATGGCAGAAAATATGCTAATGAGATTGCAACTCATGCTAATGTGTCCCTCATTAACATATTTTCTTTCAGAAAAAACTTGTAGTGTAGATGTAGCCTAAGAGTCTGAGAATACTTCTCTAGCATTTCTTTACATTGGCAATCAAGGGCCTAGGAGGGAGTCCAGAAATTAAACCCAGAGCTATCATAGGCTACTGCACAAAGCTACCCCTAGTTCGCCAGGGTGACTAATTTGTTTTTTTTTTGTAATTTTACTTTGTAAACATGTCCTTTCACACATAGGTATTTTACTGTAGCAGTTCACTAGATGTTCATAATGGTCCTTTCTGACCTAAAAAATCTATGCATATCTGACTTTCACAGCCTATTTGTTCTAGTTTTTGCTAATTGCTGAATTTAGTCAGGCAATCTAGCTTTCTGGACTACTTGTTTATCAAACTATTTTAGTATTTTCTTTTTATAGATGATCACATGTAACAAGCGGGCACGGAAGTTCTGGAAAACAGTAACAATGTATAATGTAAACTCTGCAAGGATTTTAAAAAGCAAAAAAACCATTAACAATTGCATTTAATTTAAGGGTGTGTGCTTTCGCTTTTCAAAAGCGATCTCTTGAAGTTAGCTAATAAGAAAAACTGCAGAGTAGAAGGGAGCATGTAGGCACGTTTTTTAATTCTCTATTTTTTTTTTAATAATTTCAGTTCCTGGGCAATTGTAGCAGTTGGATCCCTGATTTTGATTTTTGTCGCTCTAGTAGCTCGTACTCTTGTCAAAAGAAAACCACCAAAAGACCCACTGTTTTATGGTACGTATTAGTATAAGCAAAGCTAATTAAGAGTTTATTCATTTGTTTGAAAGTTACATCTTACATGGATATACTTTATGGCTGTTACCATTTGTGTCTGTAAAAAGGGTAATATGCATTTAACTTGGTAGGAACCTCTTAATAATTTTGGGGCCAATGCTGTAGGATGATAAGTAGGCCTCAAGTTGAAGGAGTTCAGCAGGGGTTGAAATATGGAGGGGAAAAAAGTATTGTAGTACTACTTTTCAACCTTGCCAACCAACCAACTCCACTGTTTGAAAGTCAAAATGAGATTCACAGAGGCCTGTGGAAAAGTTAAAAATCTGCTCTGCTGGGCCCATCCAGTTTGGTTCCTCATGATGACACAGTGGACCTTATTGAACATGTCAGGCCTGATGCCTGCTCATTGGGGCCCATTTTCCTGCTGGACTCTGTGTGCTTCCTTGATATTTGTGACCCTGCAGAGGGAGAGGGGGTTGGATTCCCCATTGGGTTCCACAGAATTGGCTGCCTCCTAGATGGTACAGATTGTTGTAATCTGATCATCTCTCTTCATACTTACACAATAAATGTTCCACTAATAATATCTAGTGGCCATCATTAGGCTTCAGTGTTAACACCAAAATGTGATGAACAGGGTCATTCTCACCTCTCATTTTAGGCTCTGCAAAAATCCAGGTAAACATCAATACACTCTATGTATATTTGAAGACTATTGTCACAACCATAAGACCGGGGAGATGTAATTGTTTTTTAAGTGAAAGCTTCGATTCTGGAGCACCATATGGCAATCTACAGCAAAAATTACTGACTCATTTAGCTGCCTCATGCTCCAGCCCTTGCAGGATGGAGCCCATAGCACATACATACTATATATTTTTATTCTCTGCTACTCATCTTATTACCATACACCTTTATTCTCCACGGTGCTACATGTGTTCTGAGTGGTGCTGACTCTCAGTTCATAAAAGGTTTTCTTCATGGGGTTATTCAGCATCTTGCAGAATAGGTCTCCTATGTGGTCATGGCTTATGATGGCAAAGCAGGTTCACTCTGTTCCACTCCTGAAAGGGCAAGTCACATTTTCCTTTCTCTTTCTGCCAGTCCTCCCCCCTTCTTTCTTTTGAGTATAGTTCACTTTTCCTGAAGGAAGATTAGATGTTTGCAATTGAGGCTGTCTACATTATATGATTGTTTCTATGGGCTACCTACTCCTCTTCATGGGATGCCAGTCACCAAGGTCACTGGGAGCTGGGCATATAGAAGTACATGTCATTAAGTGTAGCTATCTTGAAGGGTACACTTTGTGGCAAAATATTGGTATCTTAAAATATTTAAACTGTGTATTGGAAGGTAGCAAGTTATATTGTCTATTAGATATCTGTCTAGACATTTTCCTCACAATAGATAAATCTCCCCCTAGTTAGATGCTAATCTCGTAACAGTTTAATATTGACAGATTGGGATTTGCAAACCTTTTTATTTACAGTAATTTCTTCTTTTCATATTACTACAGTTTATGCTGTATTCGCTTTTACCAGTGTAGTGAACCTTATAATTGGACTTGAACAGGATGGAATTATTGATGGATTCATGACCTACTACTTGAAAGAGGTAAACAATAATTTTGCTTATGAATTTAAATAAAATCTTTACTATTGATAATTGGATAAATCTTTATTACAAAAATGCCCATGACAGAAAAAAGTCATAGAAAGTTAACAGGATAGGAATTTCAGTATTATAATTTATTTCATATGCTTTGGACATTAAAGAGGAAGATACTGTAATTTATATGTTTTCATAGAGGCTTTTAAATATATTTACTGCTGCAATTTGGCTTTTCTTCTAATTAAATATGAGTTTTTATGTGTCTGAAAGAATCTTCTTGGGTTTGATTCTACTCTTATTAAAAAGTGGCTGATGGAACTTTCATTAACTTCATGCCCCAGCGTTATTATTTCATTTAGTTCCAATAATAATGCTCATAGTTGACTTCTATGACATTAGTGTAGTTAATGCACATATTTCTACTGAACTAGTTAATGGATGCACTTCTACAGAGCTCAATAGAAATTCAGCAATCACTAATGGAGAGTTAAAATGAAATATTACAAAACCTATAAGCTTCACTTAATCCTTTTAGTAAAAACAAAATGGCAGAATTCGTTTCCTGCTGAATCTCAGGGTGCATCTACATCACACCATTATTTCGAGATAACTAGCGCTGTTTCAAAATAACAATGCGAACGTCTACACACCAATTCCATTATTTTGAAATAATTTCAAAATATCGGACGGCTTATTCTGAAATCTGTAAACCTCATTATACAAGGAATAACGCCTATTCCAAAATAGCTATTTTGAAATAAAGCGCGTGTAGACGCTTCACTGCTGCTATTTTGAAATAGACTCTCACCAGGGCCATTCTAAGTTATATCTCCCCAGTGTCTCCTGAGGCTCTAAATCGAGACAGCATGTCTACATTAGGGAAGCCTGCCTCGGACTAATTTTGAAGTTCCCTGCAGTATAGATGTGCTATTTTGAAATAATAGCTTATTTTGAAATGTGTGCAGTGTAGACGTACCCTCAGTGTCCACCCAAAATAGCACATGGAGGGCCTGACCCAACATTCACTGGTGTAATTTAAAAGACTCTTTAGACTTCAGAGAAATAGTTGGGCCCTTTGAGCTTACCCTGCTTAGAACTATTGTTGGGTCTCTAGATTGTTAAATATCTTTGCTGAATTCAACCAACCAGTCTTCAAATTTCATCACTGATGTGTATGTCATAACTGAAGATTTTTGAACTTTTTTTTAAAATAGGAATTTTCCATAACGTTGCATACCAATGATTGTTGTTTCAGTAGCCTGTTCCCAAATACTGAAGAGCAAGGCATAACCCCCACCCATCCAGAATGCACCTAATTTTGCAATACTATATTGCAAAGCAGGGGTTGGCAACCTTTTCAAACCAAAGAGCCAAACTACAGCAAAATTCAGAACAAGTGGTCAACGAAGAGCCATATAAGAATGTTCATTTGCATGACTGAAAATATACATCTTAATATTGATAACTGACATAATGATTAATAAGAGCATAAATGAAACATTGTATTCACAGACTTTATTTAATGGGACTTCTGCTGCTGCATCTTTTTGCACTTTTCTTTGAAGTTTACATCATAACTGGTCAAATCCAGCTTTGTGCACGCATTCAGGCTGTCTTCTGTCAATCTTATGGCAGGGAACTGAGGATGGGGGGGGTGCAGGAGTCTGGGGATATGCAGATGCAGGAGTTTGAGGATGGGGGGGTATGAGGGGCTTAGGGCAGGGGGTTCAGGTGTATGATGGGCTCAGGGTGCAGATGGGGTGTGTGGGGAGTATAAGAGTGTTATGGCAAGGGACTAAGGATATAGGGGTGCAGAAATCTGGGTATGTGGGAGTCAGGGCAGGGGGCTCAGGTGTATGATGGACTCAGGTCTGGGGGTGTGCAGGAACGTTCTGACTCTGCAGCCAGATGGGGGCTGGGCCCCAACTGGGGACTTGTTGGCCAGGCTTCATTTTGAAATAAAGTAAAATATTATGCCCAACACAAAAGTTTTCAACATTGTCTTTATTTATGGCAGGGGCGGGGAACCTTTTTTGGGTCGGGGCCACAGACCCTCAGAAAAATCAGTTGGGGACCACACAAGTGAGAAGCGAAAAAACAACCCCTCCAAAAAACCCCAACCCTCATTGATGTGACACCCAACTGACACCTCACTCTCCTGGTGCTCCAGCCCCATTGAGGAGGGAGAGGGGGAGGCAGGGAGGACTGATGTTCAAGGCCTCAGGCCAGATTAATTTTTCTGGAGTTCTGGGGTTAGAATTAGAATCATAGGATTAGTGGATTTTGTGGGCCCCCTAGGCTCTGAAGTGGGGCCAAAAATGAGGGGTCCAGTGTGTGGGACAGAGCAGCTAGTGAGTGGAATAGGGATGGGGATGCAGGGTCTGGGTGAGAGGTAGGGGGCAGTAGCAGGGTGTGGGTGGGTGTCTGGTCAAGGGGGAGGGACAGGAAGGGTGCAGGAGCAAAGTGAGGGTGAGTGTCTGGCCAGGGGCAGGGGGCAGGAGC
Source organism: Pelochelys cantorii (assembly GCA_032595735.1). Taxonomy (NCBI): domain Eukaryota; kingdom Metazoa; phylum Chordata; order Testudines; family Trionychidae; genus Pelochelys; species Pelochelys cantorii. Next base: position 27,037,802 of record CM064338.1, read on the forward strand.
AGGATGGGGGTGCAGGGTCTCGGCGCAGAGGGGTGTGCATGCAGGATGTGGGTGACACTTTTTCCCCCAGTGTCTGTAACAGGGTTTATTCATTGTAACAGTTACTCCCACACCAGTCATGGAATAAGTTAGCAGCCCAAGGGCTGAGTGTGGAATGGAGGCCGTGCCTTGCCAGGAGTGCAGGGAGCCAGAAGGTGCTCAGGCCGATGATGGACTTCAGCGACCCCATGGGACTCTCTGGCAGGTGCAAGAGCACAGCGCATACAGGCGGTGCGAGGCGGGGGTGGAGCAGTGGGGACATGGCTGTGGCAGCAGCAGGTCCTTCGTGGGCAAGATGGTGGCCGGGTCTGCTTTTGGTCCCCCCTCCCACTGCGCTCAGGCTTCCTGTTCCATGCATGGCTCCCCACTGCTCCAGTGGCCAAATTCTGGCCACTGGAGTAGTGCGCAAAGCCTGCAGGCAGTGCGCCTCTGCACTGTTTTGTTCCTCCAGCTGGGGGAGGAGGAGGAGGATGGGGAGCACATGCGTGGAGCCATTTGTTGCTCTGGCTTTTTCCCCGATCGCACAGCAAGGCTTGGAGCTTTCTCCATCCCCCTACCCCTGCAGGAAGCCGGCTTCAATCTTGTGCGGGGCGCGAGGCTGGATCACCAGCACAGGCTCCCCATTGCAGGGGGGAAAGCTGCGGGACTGAGCTTGAGCCATCAGCCATATTTGGCTCCTAAGTGAGCCATATATGGCTCATGAGTCACAGGTTGCCGACCTCTGTTCTAAAGGGTGAGTCTGCATGGAAGTTATTTTATCCTATCCCCAGATAATGATATGGATGCCTTGAAACATGAGAGCTGACCACCAGAAAAAAATGGATCCCTACTACTGAATGAAACTGGTCACTTTACTCCAGCCTGTTTACCTGCTATGCTTAATACACTTCTAAGGTTCACTGAATCTCCTTTGCTGTTTCACTGATTTAAAATCCATTTTCTTTAGGGCGAGCCTCACCTGAACACTGCGTATGGCCATGTGATCTGCTATTGGGATGGCTCTGTGCATTATCTGATGTATCTCTTAATGGTGGCAGCTATTGCATGGGAGTAAGTCAGTTTGATGTGTGTGTACCATTTCTTTAGATTTGCACACGCTGTAGAAGCCACAAAGGAAATTCATGTCCTCTAGCTATGCCATGTTTAGATTTTTGAATTTTTAAAATATTATTTTGTGCCGTGTAAATTCCTTGGACCAAATTAAGCCCTACTGAAATTTCATTACATTCTGCAGAGTTAGATTACAACTGGATGTGGCCTCTAGTTTCAGATGCACAAGAGGGAGCAAATAAATCAACCTGCATTCTCTTGCCTTTGCATTATAATTGAAAATGGATGTAGTTAGTTAGTTTGGTTAATTAGTATTTTGGTGGTGGTGGTGGTGCTGTTACTTCTGTTGACAAAGTTAAAGAACATAAATATTTAAGTGCACATTGCAGGGAAAATATATTATTTTGAAACATGAACCTTCTGGCAACACTAACATTAAAGCAGTGGTCACCAACCAGTAGATCGGGATCTACTGGTAGCTCTTGGAGCCTCTGACAGGTGATCCTGACTGGTTTGGCCAAGAGGTTATGAAGCCCAGCACTTCAGCTGCCCCTCCCCCCACTGCTGCTCATCTCCTGCCCTTTGCCTTGGAGCTGCCCCTCCCCCGGGGAGCCTTCTGCTTTCTGTGCAGGGCAGGGGAGGGAGGGAAGGTGATGTCAAGGTGCCCCCTCCCACTCTGTATCCTTTCTCCACAAAGCAGAGAGGGGGCACAACAGGACTTGGGATGGAGTTCGCTGGCTGCTTTAGGGAGTGGTCCACAGCCAGGGCAGGGGGGAGCCTGCCTTAGCCCCACTGCACCACCACCCAGGAGCCACCAGCAGTGCCCAGCTGGAGCCCACATCCCAAACTCCTACGCTAGTCATGAACTCCCTCCTGAACCCCCAAGTTCCTCCCCAACCCCGAGCACCCCTGCATCCAAACGCCCTCCCAGAGCCTACACCTAGAACCCCCTCCTAAATCCCAACTGCCTGCCCCCCAGAGCAGCTCAGAGCCCCCCTCACACTCTAGATCCCTTAATCCAAGACCACAACCTGCACCCCAATCCTCTGCCCCAGCCTGATGGAAGTGAGGGAGGATGGGCAAGAGAGGGAGGATGGAGTGAGCAGGGGCGGGGCCTTGGAGAAGGGACAGGAGGGAGGCAGGACAAGGGTATTTATATTTGAGGTAGATCTTGGATTGCACTTAAATTAAAAAAGTGATCTCATTCATAAAAAGGTTGGAGACCACTGCATTAAAGCAATTTATTTTCAAAGCCTGTGCAACATGTCCCCATTAAGCCTGTGCAACATGTCCCCTTGTGTGAGTAAATCTTCCCCAAAACAGGTAAAATTATCTTGTTTATACACAAAAATGGAGAGTGCCCCTCCACCCAGTAGGTTTGTTTCCACTGCTCCCCTGTGTCCACCATTCACAAACACCTTAGGCCCAGATCTTCAGAGGGGGCTAGGTGCCAAATATCTTTGAGGATCTCACCTTCTACAATGCAACTAGCAGAAATCAGCATAATCTTTGAGGACATTTTTTGATAATAGCATTCTAGGGATGGTGCAATAAATCCATTATTTCTGTTTCAGAGAAAGTTACAGAAACATTGGCCTATACTGGTTAGGATCCATTGTCATGAGCATTATTGTCTTTATGCCTGGAACTCTTGTGGGTAAGGAGATAATTCATATACCCAACTTTCCCATGTGAATCATGAAAATTGTTTTGTTTTCTACTTCCCATATCGGGTTAATAAAATATAAGGCTACATAATCTCATAACCAAAATATATATTGCTCTTTATTTTTATATAATCTTGGAGGGACTTCAGGAACTGATTAGTTAACCAGATACAAAGGAAGTACTGTATGTGGATTTACTGTTCCATGCTACCAAAAAAAATTTATCATCTTATTTTGCCATTGGCAATAAGGCCCTGATCCAAAGCACACAAATCAATAGAAGATTCCCATTGACTGAATAAGTATTAGTTTGGGATACAAGAAAATAACTATATCCGTATTTTAAAATTGTTCATCTAGCCCTGGTCTACACTTGGACTTTATTTTGAAATACGCCTCCTCAAGCATGAATTTATTAGCAGAGCATCCAAACTACCACAGCATTTGAACTCTGTACTCCTGCTTTTCATCAGGAGTAATGCTAATTCTGAAATAGTTATTTCAAAATAACGGTAGTGTGGACACTCCAGTGCTGCTAATGTGTACTCCCCAGACTAATTACTCCCCAGTGCTTCCTGGGGCTCTAAGTCCAAGGTAGCGTGTCCACATTAATGGAGCCTGCTTTGGACTGATTTTGATGCTTCCCTGTAGTGAGGACATGCTAGTTCAAATTTGTTAAATCAGGAGTTACTAAATCGAATTTAGTAATTTCAAAATAATTTCCTATTGTAGACATGGTCCTAGAGATTAGTATAAAAACACATGTTTTAGAGTACAGATGTCAGCGAGCAGGCAAAAGGCTCTTAAAGGCACTTTTATAGATGTACTCTGGAATGTATTCACTTCACAAATGAAACTTTGCTTTCTTGGAGTTTTGGATAGATGAATTTACAGCTGTTGGGGCTTGAGAAGTTGTTATTAAATCATGTTTATGTCATGAAATTATTGACTTGAAATGCTTTAAACTTTTCCCCTAAATAAATGATTTCCTTCTTGCAAAAAGCCTAAAATCACGATTTTCCAAAGATGAGTGGGGGGAGAGGGCAGCTAGACACACTACTACCATAACCAAATGTTAATGTGTTTACAATCACTAGTTGGCTTTGCAAATCTCAGCCCAGGTATTTATAGCTGGGATGGAGCATTTGTGGGTCAGCCTGATCATCAGTTGCTTGCTCTCTCTCTCTCTTTCTCTTACTCTGTCTCTCTCTCTCTCTGTTCCTTGTATCAGGAGACATTCAGATGCCACCTAGCCAATTAGCAGAACTCCCACAGCTAGGCTACTTCTACACTGCGCTGTTTTGTGCAACAAATATGCAAAGCGTGGAATATTGCCGTGCCTCATTTGCGTAATTAATGAGTGGCCGCTTTTTGCGCAAGAGGCTTTTGCGCAAGAGCCATTCTTCCACTTTTTTCAGGAAGAAAGGCTCTTGTGCAAGAAGGGCGTTTTGTGCCAAAAGGAGTCATGTAGATGTTTCCTTTTTGCACAAAAGCCTGCTGCGCAAAAACGGAGCCTCATTAATTATGCAAATGAGGCACGGCAATATTCCACGCTTTGCCTCATTTGCATTATTTTTGCACAAGAGAGGGCAGTGTAGACGTAGCCTTAGTGTACATTTGCACATGCACTGGTGCACATAAAAATTATTCTGCACATGGATGGAAACGATTAGAAAGAACATTGATACACTCACACAGACATTTTGCATATTTACTGTTCCACAGATGCGCTTCACCTCTCTTCCTTACAAGCTCAAGAGCTCTGCTTTTTAGGACATCCTCTCTGCCACTGATTTTGACATACAGACCAGATTCTCAGCTGATCCAAAAGGCACAGCCTCCAATGATTAGTGACCCTTTTTCCAAGGGTCCCTTTTTCCACTGCCCTGCCTTAGAAATTAAGATTTACAGTAATAAGCAGAACATAATATCAGACTTAAAAGTGTCAGTTTTTCCTTTGTGAAAGATGCCTTTCTCTAGAGCAGACTGTATGAACAGCTTTCGGAGCTCTCCCAGCCCTGTGGGTATGTAGAAACGAGGTCAGTGGCTGAGGCAGTTGACTGTCACAAACAGAAAAATCTCATCTTTGAAACAACACACTCTATTGTATCTAGTTGCTACCTGCTTGTGTGTGGCTCTTCCATTTGCCAGCTCAGGCTTTTCCACCAGATTTGTAAGCTGGGTCACAAGCATTGAAAAACCTTTCAACATCCAGCATTATTGTAGCTGTTTGGTGTGGATGCTCCATGGGCTATACTGTAATTTTCTCCATATACAGTTAGTATATAAATTCTTCACATGTTTTCTGATTATTTCTTTTAATAGGTAAATATGGAGCAAGAATGTGTCCTGCTTCGTTCCTAAATGTACCATATATTTGTCTTCCTATATGGGCTGGGTTCAGAATTTATAATCAGTCTTCAGCGACTTACAATACCCCTGTCAAGGTACTGTTACTGTATTAAGTGTAAACTGCTTTTGATGTTATATATACACTATGGATTCTGTAATTTCCACTCCAACTCATCTGATGAAGTGGGTTTTTACCCACAAAAGCTCTTGATATAATGTCTGTTAGTCTCTGCAGTGCCACAAGACTGCTAGTTTTTTTTATTGTATTAATGACATTAAAAAAAGACTAAAAACTTGCTCATTACTTCTGCAGTTTTTATGGAGTGCACTGTAATTATTTTTTATTAGCAGGTGAGGCCCGTCATTGACCAGGCAGTCATTTTGTGTAGATTACACTTATAGGAAAGTTCAAGAAATTAAATATATGTAATAGAATTTTTTATTACTGTGATTGCAAAAGGGAAGTAAAAGAACAGTTTTAAATTTGTAGGATTTCAACTGCAAACATCATTCATTTTATTGAACAATTACCATACATAGTAAATTTTAATCAGAAACTTATAAAGCTTCCATTACTCTTTCTGTAACTAATTTGAATTATTTTGTGATTTGTAAAAAATTTGTAAAAAATTTTTTGCACTAAAATGACAGTTGAATAGGCAACTTGATTTTAATTTTATTAGCAAGTATTTTTTTATGAACTGTAATTATAACAGCCATGACTTTTTTCTGATGAAAAACAAAAATAATTATTTAAACCCGTGTTTCTCAAAGTGGTACATGGACCCACTCTGAGAAAGCTGCTACAGGGCCACTCCAGTTTGTTTATTTACTGGCTCTGCAGACACAGAGCCTCGCGGTTCCTATTGGTTGCAGTTTACCATTTGAGAAACACTGATTTAAACCTTTCACCCAGCATATTCCGGTGTAAAATGTAGTGCGTTCAGCTAATTGAAGTGGCAGGATTGTTTATGCAAAATTTGATATCTGTAGGTAATCACAAAGTGTGACTTTATTTTGCACAAACAAATCCACATACACTTAAAAATCTATAGTAGATGTTTGTAATGGAGATTGATGAAGGATCATGCATGCATGATGAAAATATCCCGGCTGCATTCTTCATATAATATTTTAGTTAGTTCCATTGTGGTGTGTAGAGGGAAGCAAGGTCATTAGAGTGAAGGACTAGGGGTGAGGATGTGTGTATTCTGTTCCTGACTATCATTTACTCAGGGCAGATCTATACTTAAAACACTGTAATGGTGCACTGTAGTGCTTCTGTGAAGATGCTACCACGCTGATGAGAGAGTCTTTCCTGTTGATATATTTAATCCACCTCCTGCTGACATAATGCTGTCTACACTGGGGTTTAGGTCAGTATAACTGTGTTACTCAGGGATGTGGATTTTTTTTACATAGTTATACCAAAGTAACTTGGTAGCACAGGCTTGGCCTCAGGGTATATGACCTTTATACTCCCTGGCTGTGTCTACATTGGCGCGATCTTGCGCAAAAGCAACCGCTTTTGCGCAAAAACTTGCTGCCTGTCTACACTGGCCCCGAGTTCTTGCACAAGTACACTGACGTTCTAATGTATGAAATCAGTGTTTCTTGCGCAAGAACTCTGATGCTCCCGCTCAGGAATAAGCCCTCTTGTGCAACTGTTCTTGCACAAGAGGCCAGTGTAGACAGGCAACATGAATTTCTTGCGCAAGAAAGCCCTATGGTTAAAATGGCCATCAGAGCTTTCTTGCGCAAGAGAGCGTCTATACTGGCATGGATGCTCTTGCACAAAACCACATCTCTTGCGCAAAAGCACATGCCAGTGTAGACGCTCTCTTCTGGAAGAATTTTTGCACAAGAACTCTTCCGCAAGAGTTTTTGCGTGAGAACGTGCCAGTGTAGATGTAGCCCTAATGTCTCAGTTTCCCCCCTCTGTAAAACAGAGATAGTGATACTTCCCTAGATTAGTAAAGCTCCTTAAGACACTTAGATAAAGGTGCTATATAATGGCAAGATGTTGTGTTATGTAGATTACTGTGCGATTTCCTATAACTGAACACCTGCTTGCTTTTTAAAATGTTTGCATTGTTTGCTCTTGGATTTTTATAGGCTCCTTGGCTACGTCTGCAGTACAGGGGTTTTGCACAAAAACAGCTATTTTTGCGCAAAAACCCATGGAGCGTCCACACCTCAAGTGCATTTTTGCGCAAGAAAATTTACAGTAGAACGGCAGAACAGAGGGCTTTTTGCGGTGTAGGTTTACCTCTTTCTAAAAGGAATAATTCCTTTTTGTGCAAGGAGTCCTGTAGCACCTTATAGACTAACAGATGTATTGGAGCATAAGCTTTCGTGGGCAAAAACCCACTTCGTCAGCATCTGACGAAGTGGGTTTTTGCCCACGAAAGCTTATGCTCCAATACATCTGTTAGTCTATAAGGTGCTACAGGACTCCTTGTCGCTTTTGCAGATCCAGACTAACACGGCTACCCCTCTGATCCTTTTTGTGCAAGAGTTCTTGCGCAAAAAGATGTGTGGACGCTCAACAGAGGTTTCTTGCGCAAAAAGAATCTATCGAAAAAAGCACAGGTACTTTGATGGCCATTCTGTTAATGGCAATCAGAGCTTTCTTGTGCAAGAGCGTCCATCGCTTTTGCGATGCGCTTTTGTAATGTGGACGCACTTTTGCGCAAGAAGTTTTTGCGGAAGATCTCTTCAGCAACAAGCTTCTTGCGCAAAAAGCCTGCAGTCTAGCCATAGCCTGTATGTACAGGTGATATTGCAGAACACAATAGGTGTAGAAGAGATACTGGAAGATTTTCAAAAAGCTTGTGAAAGACAAATCAATAATGGTTCAATTACAGTAAAGGATTTTGAGGGTAGTGAGGCGGGTACAACTCCTAAATCTGAGTCTCAAGAGGCCTTTCTGAATAGCTTCTGCCTTACTAATTAGGGTTCATTTCCATGGAAGCTTACTAGGGGAAAGCTCAGTGCGTCTTCCAAATTGCATCTGTAGAAAGGCTTTGAGTACTGTGTAAACAGAACCCTCAGAAATCTAATGAAAGGTATGAAAATGGGATAGAGTAAAGCTATTTGGTCATGCTAATGGTGACTTCTTATGCAACAACATTTATTCTTGAGGTGAATATGGTGTTCGTCTTGTGTAGCAGCGTATAAAAGTTTCGATTTGTCTTCTTAGTCCCAGGAACATTACAGAACTGCTGCCTATAGCTAAAATATGGCAGCTTGTCCACAGAAGCACAGCCAAGCTTCTTATAGTTATGAGATTGGTAATTACTACTACTTTGTTAACCAGATTTAATGTGTCACATTGATGCATGTTTCAATCAAGTTTAATTTCTACAAAAATGTGTTTAAAAAAGGCAAATGCATAGAAAGCAGGTGTTCTGAACACTTTTTAATTTCAGTTTTTGCTGAACAACTAACTCCTTTTTGTGTAAAAATTGAAGCCTTTTAGTTTCTGTTCTTTGAAGGTCATAGGAAAGTCCTCAGTATAATTCTAAATATAGGATCTTTTCATCCAGGCGTTCAATTTTTTTTTATGAAATTGTCTTTCCTGTGGGAAAATAGAACTACATCTTCACAGCCAATTTAAGATCTGTAGAAGACAAGTATAGTGGAGCACCTAGCACACATACTTACGTTTAGTAACTTTAAAGTTCTGTGAAAATGAAATAAAACCAATTCTAATATTTTAGGCAATCCTAAATGAATTCTAGTTTTCAGAGGATAGTTGTGTGTTAATATTGATCTGTTTAATTAACAATTAACCATATTAAATCCTACAAAGATTTGCCCCCTTTTCAGCAGATCTTTTAAATATTTACAATCAGCTTGAAAATCCAATTGTAACTTTTGAACTAGTATTGGTAAGAGACAATAATAAGGGATTTAGGAAACAAATGGCATGACAGTTCTTAAAAATGTACAAATATATACAAAGTATTTACATTAAAACATTATTGGAATTAATTTATCTGGTGCTGAATAAGTCATTCATTATTATAGACTTAATGTAAAATACATATACTTGGATTACAGACAAGCTTCAGTTTTCAAAGCAGAAGTAGAGGCATGGGGGAGTTTTGCCACTGTTTAGAATCAAACGGAGTTGCAATGTGGTATTTACAGGGCTTGGTGGATAGGTCTGTAAATGTACTAGTAACACAGGGAATAGTCTCAAGTAATTTAAATTCAGGAAAAGTTTGAGGTAGAGGGCAAAGCATACTTTGCACATAGCTTTGCACATGAATGCTGGTGGGACTTGTTTTGTTGCATTCAGCCTGTTGACTCTACTTGACTGTTCTGAACTGTTAGAGCCTGAACCTGGGAGGTACCTTCAATAAGGCTAGGAAAACAGGAGAACATTCTAATTGTGCCTGCAGACTTCCTTCCGCCATACAAAACAGCAGTGTCAGCATGACTTGTGAGGAGTTGGTTTGTTGTTTTCAGCAGAAAGGAAGCCAACAATGGATCAACTTTGACCTGACAGAAGCGGTTGTTGCATTTAATTTATGTCAGGGTATACTGGTATGACTTTGCTGTATTAAAAAAGAGAGAGATGGGCACAATAGCTCAGTAGACAAGATATTTCAGTCCAGCACTAAGTCTTTGCATAACATGTTGCCTTTCAAATTGTTGGCCTTTCTTTCTACTTTCTTTAGTGATTTACATTTTCATTGCATACTTTATGTAAGTATATTCATACAGAAAAGAAAAGGCATGAGTTTTCTGTAGCCTACCTATTGAGCTAGCATGAGGAAGCAAGAAGATATAGCAGAGCTGCCTCATTTCAGAGATCTGTTTCTGAAAATTTACCCTCTGTTTTAATGATTTTATGAAATAACAGCCCTACATATTAAGGATGTTAAGAAGCGGGTCATTGATGAATCGTGTACTCAATACAATTTGTACTGAGTACACAGTTAGTTGATAAGAGGCCCCGCTGTGACTCTGCAGTTTAAATGTAGTAGGAGCCGGGTGCACAGGCAGCCTGGCTCCTACTACATTTAAAAGCCAAAGGCACAGAGGTCAGGGACCCGGCACGAGCTGAGTCCTGGCTCACACTGGGTCCCGGACCTACCCCGCTGTGGCTCTGCCTTTTAAATGCAGTAAGAGCTGCATGGCAACTACTACATTTAAAAGGCAGAGGCACAGCAGGCAGGGACCTGGCACGAGCTCTTACTATGTTCAAAAGGCAGGCAGCTCTTACTACATTTAAAAGGCAGAGCCACAGCAGGGTAGGTCCGGGAAACTGTGCGAGCCAGGACTCAGCAGTCCCAGCTCATGCCAGGTCCCTGACCCCTGCGCCTCTGCCTCCCCTGCCCCTTCCCACCTGCACCATGGAGATGGTGCTAGGGGGAACCAGCTTTTAAGCTGGCTTCCCTCAGCACTGTCTCTCACTTTCCCCTTGCCCCCGCTTGCTCCCTCTGATATAGAGGCAGCAAGGGTAGGGGAAGTGAGTAGTCGACTAATCGACTACTCTTTTACATCCCTACTACATATAAGAATTGGGGTTTTTTTTTTTGTTAAACTATGAGCCAAATTCTGTAGTCCTTGCTTACAAGTTTTGCCCAAACAATATTTTTTTCTGCTCTGTCATGTGAACATTAATGTTTATAATCAGGTCATTGTACAACATATTCTGATACAGAAATGCAGTAATATAACAATAAGGAACTCCATTTTGTAGGAGGCCTTTTTGTTGTGTGCCTCTCAATGAATGGATTATTGTTAAAAAGAGAAGTGGAAAGGAATGTGTTATATAAATGAAGTGCTTATATATGAGGAAGATGGCTTGTTCTCTTAACTGGCAGGAGATTGTGCTTGGTATGTGCATGTTGGGCAAGAGTGCATAATGCTGAAAAAAAACATGCGTCCTGGAATGAAGCTTTGAGTGAGAAGTCTGCAATGAGTGAGTTCTCTTGATTGCCCCAGTCCATTTTTTAACTGAGCTACTTATACAGTTCCCATTACATCAGCATGCCTTGCATATTTACCTCACAACATTCCTTGGAGAGAGGGATTATCTCAGTTTTATAGCAAGGGAACAGAGATTTATGACAACTAAGACCTTGTCTACACTATCCCCACTGTCAATCTAATCTACGTGACTTCAGCTACGTCGATGGACTTACTGTGTGAGGTAAGGTCAGTGGGGGCTGCTCTCCTGTTGAGGCTGGCTATTCTTCTCATGTCATCCTGGTGGAGTACCAGCATCAATGGAAGAGCGCTCGGAGATCGATTTATCGTATCTGAGAAAACACGATAAATTGACGGCCAGTGGATCAATCGCTGCACCGTTGATCCCCGGCGTAGTGGAGACAAGCTCTAAGCAACTTGCCCAACATCTCACAGGAAATGTGTGTCAAAATAGGGAAGTGAACCTGGACCACTGGTGTTTTAAGCTACTGCCTTAGCCACTACGTCATCCTTCCTTTCCTTTACTAAAAAAAAAATCTGATGTATATTTATGATTACATGATACATTTTCTTATGGACCCACACAAGTGGGTATGTAGTGTGGTTTTTAGAATTAAAATGGGCATACATAAAATAGTGGAGCAACTAGAATGGGTATGACAATGGGTATTTTATTATCTTTGTGTAAATTACTATGGAAAGTATCACCAACTGATGAAAGGTAAGGCGTTCAACATGAAGATCAACACTGATCCTCTCTTAGGCAGATCATTAGAGAATCTTTCTAAAGTGTGGGTTAGCTTAATTTTGAATGGAAAGGCTCGATTCTGCTTTCTCTTATATCATTGGCTCTATGTTACTTCTGTCCACACAGAAATGCTGCTACTCCCCCTTACACACTCAGATCAATGGTGTGACTCTGCATTTACACTGGAATAGCTGAGAGCAGATATCCCTTTGTCTTTGTCAGGGTGTTTCACCACTTTAATTTTCTTTAGAGACAGATTTGAAATTAAAATACATTTAATAAAGAAACAGGACTATGTAGCACTTTAAAGACTAACAAAATGGTTTATTAGTTGATGAGCTTTCGTGGGCCAGACCCACTTCCTCAGATCAAATTGTGGAAGAAAATAGGCACGACCATATATACCAAAGGGATACAATCAAAAAAAATGAACACATAAAAAAAGGACAAATCAAATTTCAGAACAGAGGGGGAATAAGGGGGGGGGAAGGTAAATGTCTGTGAGCTAATGATATTAGAGGTGATAATTGGGGAAGCTATCTTTGTAATGGGTAAGATAATTAGAGTCTTTGTTGAGACCCCGGCGTAAAGTGTCAAATTTAAGCATGAATGACAGTTCAGAGGTTTCTCTTTCAAGCCTGGTGTGAAAATGTGTTTGAAGCAGTATGCAGGTAATCAAGTCATTGAGACAATGCCCTTTCTGGTTGAAATGGCAAGAAACTGTTTTTTCTTTGTGATACTGTCTGATATCTGTTTTGTGTGCATTGATTCTTTGGCGAAGCGTCTGAGACGTTTGTCCAATGTACATAGCAGATGGACACTGTCGGCACATGATGATATAGATTATATTTCTGGATGAGCAGGAATATGTGTTCTTGATCTTATAACTGAATTGGTTAGGTCCAATAATGGTGTCAGCAGAGTAAATATGTGGGCAAAGTTGGCAACGGGGTTTGTTGCAAGGAAAAGTCCCAGGGTTGGTGTTAGTGTGGTATGTCCTGTGGTTGTTGGTAAGAATCATCCTGAGGTCAGGTGGTTGTCTGTAGGAGACTATGGGTCTGTCTCCCAGAGCCTCTCGGAATATAGTATCCTGTTCTAGTATAGGTTGTAGTTTATTGATAATATGTTGGACGGGTTTAAGTTGGGGGCTATAGGTGATGACAAGTGGTGTTCTATTGTTGGTTTTCTTGGGTCTGTCTTGAAGTAGATGGTTTCTGGGTATTCGTCTGGCTCTTTCAATTTGTGTTTTTATTTCTCCAGGTGGGTAATTGAGGTTTATAAATGCTTGGTAGAGATCCTGAAGTTTCTGGTCTCTGTCACCCACGGCCAAGAAACACTGGAGACATTCCACAGAGATTTTAACAACCTACACCCCACCATCAATCTCAGCCTGGACCATTCTACATGAGAGATCCATTTCATGGATACCATAGTACAAATCACCAATGGTAAATTAGACACCACTCTCTACAGAAAACCCACTGACTCATACAGTTACCTTCATGCCTCCAGCTCCCATCCAGAACACACCATACGATCCATCATCTATAGCCAAGCCCTTCGATACAACCGCATCTGCTCTAATCCCACTGACAGAGACCAGAAACTTCAGGATCTCTACCAAGCGTTTATAAACCTCAATTACCCACCTGGAGAAATAAAAACAAAAATTGAAAGAGCCAGATGAATACCCAGAAATCATCTACTTCAAGACAGACCCAAGAAAACCAACAATAGAACACCACTTGTCATCACCTATAGCCCCCAATTTAAACCCGTCCAACATATTATCAATAAACTACAACCTATACTAGAACAGGATACTACACTCCGAGAGGCTCTGGGAGACAGACCCATAGTCTCCTACAGACAACCACCTGACCTCAGGATGATTCTTACCAACAACCACAGGACATACCACACTAACACCAACCCTGGGACTTTTCCTTGCAACAAACCCCGTTGCCAACTTTGCCCACATATTTACTCTGCTGACACCATTATTGGACCTAACCAATTCAGTTATAAGATCAAGAACACATATTCCTGCTCATCCAGAAATATAATCTATATCATCATGTGCCAACAGTGTCCATCTACTATGTACATTGGACAAATGTCTCAGATGCTTCGCCAAAGAATCAATGCACACAAAACAGATATCAGACAGTATCACAAAGAAAAAAAAGTTTCTTGCCATTTCAACCAGAAAGGGCATTGTCTCAATGACTTGATTACCTGCATACTGCTTCAAAGACATTTTCACACCAGGCTTGAAAGAGAAACCTCTGAACTGTCATTCATGCTTAAATTTGACACTTTACGCCAGGGTCTCAACAAAGACTCTAATTATCTTACGCATTACAAAGATAGCTTCCCCAATTATCACCTCTAATATCATTAGCTCACAGACATTTACCTTTTCCCCCTCCCCCCTTATTCCCCCTCTGTTCTGAAATTTGATTTGTCCTTTTTTATGTGTGTTCATTTTTTTTGATTGTATCCCTTTGGTATATATGGTCGTGCCTATTTTCTTCCACAATTTGATCTGAGGAAGTGGGTCTGGCCCACGAAAGCTCATCAACTAATAAACCATCTTGTTAGTCTTTAAAGTGCTGCATAGTCCTGTTTTTTGTTTCAGCTAGATTAGACTAACACGGCTACATCTCTATTACTATTTAATAAAGAATCTGTGATCTGTTCTTAACCCAATATTGTATTGTAGATGGTTCAGAAAGTCCAGAAGAAAGGACTACTGAGAAGACCATTAGATCTAATGTTGGCTATGTACCTCATCCTAGCAACTGGGTTTTCCATATTTAGGGGCATGGTAAGTGTAATGGGCAATTACAACGTGGGGTCTCAATAAGTTTTATTGCCAAAGCTGTTATATCTGTTTATTTTCAAAAGGAAGATTTTGTGTGTGTGATAAACAGTATGTACTATATGGAAACCAAGGGCCCAGTCATCTCCCAAGTAAGTAACTGGAAAACTTCTCACTAGGAGCAGGATTGGGTCCTAATAATATAAATGAGAAATGCAGTGTCTCTGGCATTAGAGAGACCAGTTGGGTGAGGTAATATATTGCACCAACTTCTGCTGGTGAGAGAGAGAAGCTTTTGAGCTCACAAAGAGCTCTTCTGTAAGCTTCCCTTTCTCACCAACAGAAATCCAATTAAAGATATTACCTCACTCACCTTCTGTCTGCAGTCACCTGGGACCAACATGGCTACAATAGTGAATGCGGCATTACTGTAATTGCTGTCGTTTTACCTCCCTGTTTGCACTTTGTGAAATTGTTTTTTGAAAGGGACTAGCTATTTGACCACCAAAAAGCAACAGAGTAATAGAAGTACATCATTCATTGTTTTTTGGTGGTCTGCAGTTAAAATTTTAATGAGCAATAAATAGCATGGCTGCACATAAACTAAATTAGATCTGCATTCATGTCTTTCTAAGACATAGTTGTGTAACTAAACTCACATAGAAAAACATGCAGCTTGCATTATGAGTGTCATATGTTTGTTTATCAAGTTTAGATGTTTTGAATTAACTTTATTGATTTATAGCACATTTTTGATAGCTTTGAAATTTCAGAGGGAATCACACAATTTAAAATAATCGTTTCTTGGAGAAGTGGTAAACCTAGTCCTAGTGTCAGCTCTGACGTATTTTCTGCTTTAGGCAAAATGGAAATTGCACACCACTCCAGTAAACAGTCACTGCCTTAGACAACTCCCAGGTCTGCACACTTGGTAGAACTGACCCTGTCTAGACCTTAATTCATATATCACGTGATCAGAAGTAACCTTAGCAGCAATTTATTCTGCTTAGTGCATGTCACTCTTTTCTAGTTCTGCTGGCTGGCGTTACTGCTCTATTTTGCTCTCTGATCATATTTCTGAGAAAAGTTGGCTTCCCAAGTCTTTTCATGGTTTTTTTACTTCTGTCTTGTTACTGCAGTCTTCATTTGTGGCAGCTGGGGATACTCCCTAGTACTGTTGGTGCTGGCTAACCAAATAAAACACAGACAAAGCAGCATGGAAAAGAGCAAACACGTTTTTCACAGGGTAGTCTCTTGCTCAAGCACCCAGCTATAGGGAGCAATGCCACTTCCTCATTTTTTTCTGAGCTGCTTTTATCCAATTTCACTACCCAGTTCCTCTCCCATCATAGAAACTGATTCAATTACTTCATTTTCTTAGCCATCGATGGAGTGAACAGCTTTTTATGAGGCTCCAGTAACTGCTGCTCTATGGATTGGCCAGTAAACTGTGGTTTCTTAGTACAGATACACACCAGTTTTTCATACACCATGTGTATCCTTCTCCAAAACATGCTGTTGGCATGTACAAATGGGAATCTTTGTATTTTTCACAAAGCCAGACTTACACATGCCAGTGCAGCAGGCTGCTGCAATACATCCACCTGGACCTTGTCAGTAATTTAGACACCACCAATGCCTCATGGAAAAGCTCTTATTAAACTGCTGTCAAAACTGATGAATTGTTTTAGAAAAATACCGCATACTTTGTAGTCATTGCTGTTTATCAGGAATTCAGTGTTTTAACACAATATTTCAGAGAGTTTATTGGCAAGTTTGTTGGATTTTATCTAAAGGTAAAGAACCATCTCTTTTTTTCTCATTACATTTTTATAGTAGCTGGTTTAGCCTAGTTGTCAGTACAAATAAAAGACTGTTACACACTTATCACAAAGTGGACCACACATACCTGGTATGCTAGCTTAATTACTTTCCAGCAAAAGACTGCTGTTGGTGTAGTAGTTAGCATCCTGAATTTGCCCTCAAAATCCCTAAGTTCTAGTCTGGCTTTTGCCATTAATATACTGGTTAACTTTAGGTAAGTAATTTCCCCCACTCTGTGTCTCAGTTTTCTCATCTGTAAACTGGGAATAATGATGCTTACCTTTAGTGCCTTTGAGATCTACTGATGAAAATGCTATACAAGATAGATAGTCTTATATAGATAGTATAGTCTTGCTCTATGAACTGTTTAAGGGGATAGGAGGCAGGCAAAGGGAGAATTACATTTCAACAGTGATGGCAGCTCATTTCTATGGTGGTGACCAAGTGAACCTCCTTAGCAAAGGACCCAGTCCCTTCTGGCCTGTAAGCAAGTCTTCTGTGTGGCAGCAGCGAGCACAGTTGGAAAGCCCAGAAGGGCAAGAATCAGGTTAATTTGTTTTTAGTGTGACATTTTGATAATGTGCAATTTTTAACATCTCTGTAGATTGCTTTGGATTGCCCTGCTGAACTCTGCCGATTATATATTCAGCTTCACGAGCCCTATATCAAGGATCCTGCTGCTTATCCTAAACTTCAGGTAAAGAACTAGCGATTCAGTATGGGATGGGTGAACAGGCACAACTGTGAAGCCATAGGATTTATGGGGCTTACCAGTGCAGAGGGCTAAGTGTGATGTGGCATCTGTCCACTGGGAGTGAGACTGAGACCATTGTGCGTTTCACCTCGGCCTTGTGACAAGATACCATTTGTTCATCACTGAGCTGAACTGGAGTCAGACAGGGCCCCAGCAAGGATGAGTTACACAGTCTATCATTTGACCAGCCAGTCTCCTTTTCATATATTCCCAGGCCAGATCCTTAGCCCCCCTGTAGCCTCTTTGTGTTCCTCTGGAAATGTAAAGTGGACTTAAACTTGCCTTTGAGGCACCAAATGAGGATTCCCCTAGCGTACTAGCATCCTCAGCTGGTGCAAGGGTGGTGTAGATAGTAGAGTTGCCAACTTTTTACTCAAACCAAACACCCCTGCCCTGCCACTGTTCCACCCCTCCTCTGAAGCCCCACCTATGCCCAGACCCTTCTTTTAGGCCATACCCCCACACTGGCCTCCTCTCAGGCCCTGCTTTCTCACTCCATTCCCCCACCCTCTGTTGCTTGATTTGCCCACTCACCCTCATTCATTTTCTCTGGCTCAGAGGGCTGTGATACAGGAGAGGGTGAGGGCTCCCAGCTAGGGGTGCAGGCTCTGGGTTGGGGCAAGGACGAGGTGTTTGGGATGCAGGATGGGGCTCCCAGCAGAGGGGTGGAGCCAGAATATGGGAGGAAGCTCTGGGCTGATGCTGAGGGTTGGGGTTTGGGCTCTGTGCTGGGGGTGTGGGTTCTGGGGTCCGGCCAGAAATGAAGCATTCAGAGGGTGAGAGGGAGCTCTGGCTGGGGCAGAGGGTTGGGGTGAGAGAGGAGTGAGGGCTCTGGCTGGAGGTGTGGGCTTTGATGTGGGGGTGACAGGTTTGGAGTTTGGGAGGTAGTTCTGGGCTGGGGCAGATTGTTGGGGTGCAGGGGAGTATGAGGGCTCTGACTCTAGGTGCATATTCTGGGTTGAGGCTAAGGGGTTTAGGGTTCAGGAAGATGCTCGAGGCTTGGATTGAGGGGTTTTGGAGGACAGGAGAGGGACCAGAGCTGGGGAAAGGGGTTGGGATGCACAGTGTAGTGGTGAGGGCTTCAGAGTGGGGCTGAGTTTGGGATGCAGAAGAGTGCTGAGGGGGTTTGAGATGGAGGAGGGTGCTCTGGGCTGGGATAGAGAAGTTTGGAGGGTGGGCGAGGAATCAGTGCTGGGATTTGAGTCTGGGAGAGGGTCAGGGGTGCAGGTTCCAGGCTGAACTCACCTCAAGCAACTCCCCCCACCTGCTCCTACACAGAGGCACGGCCTGGTGGCTTTGCAGGTGCACTGCCCTGTCCACATGTGCTATCTTCATGGCTCTCATTGGCTGCAGTTACTGGCCAATGGGAGCTGTGAGAGTGGTGCTTGGGCGGGGGTAGCGTGAGGAGCACCTTAGCATGAAGCTAGAGGGGGGATATGCCAGCTGATTTCCAGGAGCTACGCAGCACCAAAACTAGCAGGGAACCTGCAGCCCTGCTACGTGGCATCGCCAGCTGATCAGTCAATGGCCCAGGCCATGCTGCTGTCCAGAGCTGGCAGGTTCCCTTTTCAATCTCATGTTCCAGTTTAAAACTGAGCACCTGGTCAACCTAATAAATAGGAAATCTAGTCTTACATTTACCATTCCTCTTTCCTGGAAAACCTCACAGCAGCCCTTGCAAAGCCTGTTTACTCGAGCTTCACCTGAGGGTGGGGGATGACCTGAAAGTTCTTAATACCCACAAGATTTCTATTTTTAAAAATGACAATCATTGAAGTCCATAGTGTCCTGTACAGTGAGGCAGCCATATGAGTAAACCTCAAATAAGGGATCTGACTTTCCTATGAGAAATTCATTCTAGTAACAAATTTAATGAAAGAACTTCACTCTGAAATGGTGGGAGTCTGGAGTATTGACTGTACTAACACATAATCTATTTGGAATGTTCTATTTATCTAGTGCAGGGTGGGCAAATTCTAGCAGGCACTTCTGCAGGGTTAGTCGCTGATGGGCTCCCACCTCCATGTTTACCTGTGCCTCCGCAGGTATCGGAAGATCACAGCTCTCACTGGCCGCAAATCACCATTTGTGGCCAATGCAAATGTGGGAAGCGGCGTCCTGGTCCGCAACACTTCCTGCCGCATGCATTGGTTGCAACTAGCGATTCACAGCCAGCCAGAGCTGTGATCCTCCAATACCTGTAGAGGCGCAGGGGAACATAGCAGCGGTGGCCCACCAGGGACTAACCCTGCGAGCTGCCATTTTTTTTATTACCCACCCTGATCTACAGGGATATCTTTCATCATTGGCAAACATCTCCTAAGGTACGTCTAGACTACAGGCTTCTTTCGGAAGAAGCTTTTCCGGAAGAGATCTTCTGAAAAAACTTCTTCCGAAAGAGAGTGTCCATACTGCCAAAGCGCATTGAAAAAGCGATCTGCTTTTTCAAAAGGTAGCGTCCACACTCAATGGACGCTATCTCGCATTTAAGCTGTGATTACTGTGGACGGAGTGGCCACCAGGGCACATGTGCTTTTTCCTCTTTCCTCTTCTTTCAAAAAAAACTCCCTCTTCCATGTCCACACATGCCTTTTTCCAAAAGAGCTCTTTCAGAAAAGGCGTTCTTCCTCACAGAATGAGGTTTACCAATGTGGACATAAGTGAAGTTTTTTCCGAAAAATGGCCGTTTTTCCGGAAAAAACCCAACAACCCTGCAGTCTAGATGCACCCCTAGAGAACATAATCTTGGAATATTTCAGTCTCTCTGTCAGCAATTGGCTGATTCCTAAATAGACCTCTTGGAAAACACAAAACAGCTAATGTTTCTGTTTAAAATGCAGATGCTGACATACATGTTCTACTCTGTGCCTTATTATATGATTGCACTGTATGGCCTACTGGTGCCTGGTTGTTCTTGGATGCCCGACTTAACCCTTATACATGCTGGAGGACTAGCTCAGGTATTACGGATATTTCTTTGTAAAGATACTCATTGGTCTGGTGAATTTTCAGCTGATAATGCTGTAACTAGAGAAATACATGTATAAGGAGCCCCAATTCACTTCACTCTCAATCCATCTCCTTAGGTTGGTTTTATGCCAAAGTAATTCATTTGACTTCAGCAATTATGCCATCATAAAACCAACATCAGTGCATGGAGAATCAGGCTCAATACATGTCCGCAGGTATTACATCATTGCCTTGTAAGAGAGTTTTTTCTTTAGCCGCATATTGTTATATGGCTTGTTTGTATTATTTAAGCTGTGCATTTTCCCAAAGAAAGAAATATTTGGCATAGGATGAGGTGGGGGTCTTAAGTCACAGCACCTATCCACTTTTTAAAAAGACTGTTAAATACTCTCATAGAGCCCTTCAATGTTTTGATCAAGTGAATGGTTTAAAAAGAGCCTTAGTGTGAGCAACTATTAGTCACATGGTGAAGAAAGCTGGTTATTTTCTTAGTATGACAGCTACTTCTACGGCACAGTGGAGCTCCTAGCAGTGATTCTCAACTCGTTTCAATCCACGGACCACCAGGCCAATCAAAACATTTTTGTGGACCACATTCTTTTTGAGGTGGATGACGCGCCGCGTGCTTGTGAACACGGTGTAAAACAGCCTAACGGCGGTGCCTGCTCACACCGTGTGACTTTGGACAATGTTCCTGTGGACCACCAAAAAAGTCACCATGGACCACCAGTGGTCCATGGATCACCAGTTGAGAACCACAGTCCTAGTGTCATTTCTAACATATATTTCTGTTCATCCCCAAAATTTCATGTTCCTCCCAAAGCCCACACTTACACAACTCCTGCCATCCTGATTTTATTAAATAAATGGCTATGATTAAATGGTGACCTATATAATGATGTACAATAATTAATGGGCACTGGTGATGTAAGACACAAACTGTAAGAAAAAAAAATTGTAAAAAAAAAAAATCCTCACAGGTAAATTGACCTGGTCTACAATGCACATACAGAGCAAAAGGAAATCTAGGTACCTAGGAATGGCTTATTCCCAGATGATATATGATTACAGAAATCTTGCAGGGCAAGGCTGATCTTGCTCTAGTTATAGGATTGTCAGTCCATTGGCAAAATGTGCACATCTGCTGGATGTCCCAGTTAATGTACTGCAAACAACTAGTTGAGAGCTAAATTTTCATATCTATTGGCAGTGTATCTTACCCTTTGAAACAGGATGCTTATAGAAAGTCCAGCATAACACAGCTAACTGATTTGTCCTATATGTGGCGAAATGAAGGACCCCATAACATTTAGAGGATGCAGACAAATTGGGTCTGAAGCTGTAACTATACCTTGAGGATACTGTGAGAACACAAGGATACAGAGATAAATGTCATGCTGTTGGACTAATTGAGATTCTTGAATGGACTGGTGCATCTAGGCTAAAGATACAGATCTGTGATTGCTATACATACAGCAAGTTGCCAATATGTAAATGTCATTTCCTTAAATGGTTTAGTGCACTACAGAGTGAACTCAAATCATTGTCCAACTAATAGCGATTACACTGATTTAGTCTAGTGCCCATGCCTGTTAAGTACTCAAAGAAAATGAGGGAGAGAGGTTGTGTTTTAAAGGAAGTTAGAGGAAGGGGGCCCACCAGGGTATCATTTTCAGATTTTGGGGGGTTTTTTAAATACAAGTGACACTATTTCTAGAATTGTATTTGTTCAGTTTAAAACAGCTGTAGTTACTAATTAAAACCTACGGTTTGTGTTCTGTTATGGACAAAAAGCCATGCCCCCTCACCCTCCAGCCAGGAAAGTAGAAATTGGAAGATGGCAAGCCAAAGTATTGTATCCAGTGAATGTCTCTAGTGAGAGCTACTTAAGTAGGAGACTTTTTTATTTCTGCCTTTTACAATGTATATGTTTTTGCAATTGCAATTTCTGGATAGTGTTATTTTCATTAAAAAAGGAAAAAAATTTGGAAAGGGCCTAGCTAGTAGCATGGGGAGAGGAAACGTCTTGCTCAGAACCCTGCCATTTTAAAGTTTACGAGTGCAGCACTGTAGGAGTCTTGATTTTACAAAGACTTTAGTTATCCTCTACAGACCCTACTAAACCCAGCAGTTATCTATATGAGAAACTGAAGACAGGACTTACATATGAAGTGACAAAGGGTTCCGTTTCAGTGGTGCAGCAAAAGAGTTCCCTTCCTCATCCCATATAGACGTAGCTCAAAGAATTCTCCCTCCCCACATCTGAGCTGCAGGAAGTTTCTCAACAGTTGCTAACCAGGCCCAGCTGAGAAATCTAGAAGGGCAGACCACATCCTCCCTCAGCTTGTCTAATTCAGTGAAACAGAGAAAAAACTGGCTCACTCAACCCCCACTGCCTCAGTGACTAGTCTAGAGAGGGGTTCCTACCTAAATGAGAACACAGTGTGCTCAAAAGGGTTTGCTTGGTTGCCATATATCCCCAGATTTTCCTTCCTAACTTTCCTTGGCCTCAGAGAGCTCAAAGAGCCTGATGCAAATCTCCTGGAAGCACAGCTGACTCATGGTAGCGCCTGGAAGGGGCACCACCCCCCCATACCCTTGCCATAATTTTAGTTGCTAAATTGGGGGTGCCCCTCCCTGCCCTTCTGGGTGGCCTTCCCTGCACCCCCACCTCCACAGGCACCACTTGCCTATGCTTGGAGTTGCAGGACAATATAAACACTGAGACACCCTCAACCAGCAGTCGTAATAGGTCTGCAACCAAAATGGGGTTGAAAAACCTTTGTGAACAGTGCCTGCAAACTAGAAGTGAGTGATCAGGCAGGACAGTACCATCCTTGGCATTTAGCAGCTTAGAAGTTGCTGAGTTACTGTGAGCTTCAGTGACTAGCAGATTAGTAAAGCCTGAGATAGGGGCTTCTTGGCAATTTATTATTAGCATTTCAGTGGTCCACAGGGTGATCAGATGTCCCAGTTTTACAGGGATGATCCCAATATTTGGGGCTTTTTCTATGTAGGTGCCCTCTAGTCTATATATTATTCCCTCCCTCCCCATGCTGATTTTTCACTTCTGTCTGGTCTCCCCGATGGTCCCAGAATGGGCTTCAGCTCTAATGAGTTCTCCATGTTAAAGCCCTGCATTCCCCATTCTACAGGTTCAATATCGGAGGGCACCTAGGAATGGCTTCCTAGTGGTGGTATATGATTGATTATAGCTCTCCACAGCAGTGATGGGCAACCCAGGCTAGTGAGTGGGATGCACGAGTGGCCCCCTTTATCGCAGTGGGCCACAAGATTGTTGTAACCAGCACGATCTCTCGCACTAAGGTAGTTTTGCTAACTGAGCTTGTGTACCTAGAATTTGCAGGGTGAGCCGACTGAGCCACAGCAGTGCTTCCACTGGATGAGCACACAGCTTTCACAGCCACTGTTGTGTGCAGTCAGCACGCACCTCATGTCTCATGTCCTGGCTTTACGTGTATGTCATTTGAGAAATATCAGCAGGGAAAAAAACTCCTCAGACAGAAACCAGCAGAATCTGGCAACCCTGCACATGGACAACGGTAAACAAAATGTCTCATTGGCCACACATAGAACTCCGAAGGGCCGCATGTGGCCCTCAGGCCGCAGGTTGCCTACCACTGCTCTACAGGGATATTACATGTTCATCAAGGGAAACCCTTTGTGCACTTGAGTGTACCCCATAAAAATGAGACTTGGCACAGGGGCACTCAGCCTCTCTGTGCTGCTTCTCATTTTCCAAATCCCCACCAAAGGATTTTTCCCCATCCAGTCACTCCTAGTTCCTTTCTCACTAGCCTCTGCAGAACCTTCACTTTGTGTGCCATAGTTTTGCCAGCATGATATGAAAATCCTTGTCCATAAATGGAAATCTGGCCCAAGCAACTCTAACTTTCTGGCCAGTTTGGTGCTAAAACAGTTACTAAAAAGTATTTTACCCCCGCCCTGGCCCCATTTCTAGTTAGACAGCATGGGTGAACTCTGGACCCCAATGGAGTGAAGTCTCCCTTCCTGCAAACTGGGCTTCTGCAAAACTCGTAAAATAGTCTGGACTGGCACATTCCTTGCCATCTGAGCACTGATCTGGCTCCCAGCTGAAATCAGTGGGATTCTTCCATTGGCTGTAATGGCAGCTAGAGCAGGCTCTGAGTAACTGTCAGGCAGATAATTCCATTGTTTGAACTGATAGCAGAAATAGAAAAGACCCAGAGCAGAGAAATGCAAATGATTAGCAGCATGAGCCAGCTTCTAGAGGAGAGAATATAATGGCTCTGAGGAAGGTGAGGAAGAAGTAACACAGAGGAGGCATATAGGGTAACAAATAAGGAAAGCGGGTCTGGCGGGAGTGCCTGTGGATCCTCTTTGCTAATACAAGAAACAGAGATGCCATAATTAAATTAAAAGATCACAAACCTGAGACTGATAGAAATAATTCATTTCACATGATGCATAATTAAGTCAGTGAAACTCAGTCCATGGAAATGGAAATAGAAATAGAAATGAGGCCAAAGATAGGATCCAAATTCCATTTTTGTGACTAATAAAAATAGCCAGTTTCATTAGCTCGGATCAAACTATAGAAGGGTTATAATCTCTTATGTGCCCAGCACTCACAGCCTGACATAAAGAGGGATATTCTCCTATAGAGGTGAGTGCATAGCTGTTCATTACAGGCATCATACACTGTGAAGCACTGAGTACTGGCACTGTCAGAGACAGGATACTGGATTAGTGGGCCCATTGGGCCAGCCTAAAATGGCAATTTATAGGATATCCTTTCCATCGCCAATGTTCTTCTCTACACCCCTAGATATTTTAGGGTGGCCATACGTGCCTAGACAGGCAGGCCCACTTTAGACAGCAAAGAGCCTTCTACTCCTTACCTCTGCTGCTGATGTTTTCAGCACAAGATGCTTTAGGTTCCATTCCAGGAGGTCCTTGCCTTTGGAGTTTTCTGTCTGTCTGAGCTGCCTGTCCCAGTGTGAAGCAGGGACTGGGGGTGGAGGTCCCAGGAACAATGGGAGGTTGAGTCAGGTTCGAGTTGCTAGTCCCTTAAAAAATGCAATTTATGGTGTGCCACTGAGCTTTGGCTTGTTGAGTAACAGATACTTAGGGAAACACCAAGTATCACTCTGGTCATGTGGGTTTCCATTTGAATTCTTTGATTACTATGTTTCCTGGCTTTCTAGAGCAGCGCTCCCCTCTCAACTGGGGTGGTTATAGATACTGAAACTATTAGTTCCTTTCCTGTTTTAATGTACATTCTCTAGGTCAGGGGTGGGGAACCTTTTTTGGGTTGGGGGCCACTGACCCACAGAACAATCGGGGGCCACACACAAGTAAGAAACAAACAAAAAACCCATCTACACCCTCACTGACATGGCACTTGAATGAGAAGGAGAAAGGCACTCCCCACATTCCCCCGCGCACAGCTAAGCCTGGGGGGCTCAGACCAGTAGATTCTGTGTGCTCTAGCCCTGAAGGGGAGGGGGTTGAAGGGCGGCTGGAGCACCAGCGTAGACTCCCTAATGCTCAGGGTGAGCCCTGAGTCTTGGGAGCTAGGTCCAAGAAAGCCAGGGGCCACCTCTGGCCCCCAGGCCTTAGGTTCCCCACCCCGGCTCTAGGTGACCTCTTTGCAGAAGATGGTATATTAGAACAAGCACATAGGCTGTATTCATCTTGTGCCCTTCTGTGGGCATGAAGCAAAATCTGTACATTTGAAACTGCATTGGGATCTGTTAGTGCAGACCTCTGTGCTCATGAGGACTTCACTAGGACTTCGCATGGGTCCACGCCAATGGCCCCTGCTACATGAATGGGGTCTGGCAGAGAATACTGAACTTGTTCACAAATACAGCTGCATCACATAGGGCCAGAGATTCAAAGGATTTGGAGCTCCCAGTCACCGCTGCTGCCACTGTGGCAGTGGCTGGAGCCTTGGACCCCTTTGAATTGGTGCTGGAGTGCTGCTCTGCACAGCTTTGAGGGCTGAGGGTGGGGCATGCCATGGTCTGGGTGGTGCTGAGGGCTGACTGCCTCTGGCCCCGCCCTTTCTGCCTGAGGTTGCCCCCACACCTTGCCCTGGAACCTATGGTGGCTGTTGGTCCTGCTGCACATGCAAGACGCTATTTATTTGTATTATATCAAGGCAAAGACTTCAGATCAGAGAGTATTTTTATATTGAAGTCCTAAACAATGATGGAGGATGGGGATTCAGGCATAAAGTGGGTTGCTCAAAAATGTTATTGGTAATAGATGTATGTGATCATAGTAATGTCATTCCAAAATATATATCATGCTTACCCAGTCTTTTATATGTATATATCTGCCACAGGCTCAGTTTTCCCATATTGGTGCTTCTCTTCATGCTCGAACGCCTTATATCTACAGAGTCCCCGAAGAAGCAAAATTCTGTTTTCTAGTACTAAATATAGTATATGGACTCCTTCCCCAGCTGCTGGCTTATAGGTGTGTCAACAAACCAGAGTTTTTTATGAAAGCAAAAGAAGAAGAAGAAGAAGAAAAAGCTCAATAGAAAGACTGCTTCCACTTCTTCCTTTTTGCTATGTATATACTTGTTTTTTGATGTAACTGGAGTCTCTTACAGAATCCAAATGACATTTGGCTTACCAAAATGTGTGTATCCTTACTGTAAAGAGAGAAAATAAAGGCAACTGCCTTCAGTTAATGCTTCTCAACATTTTGCTTTTACTCTGTCATGGAGATAATTTCTAAAGCTATTCTTGAGAAGAGTAAGCTTTTTGGGGTTTTTTATTAAAACCACATGAAGTTAAGTAATAATTACTTCAATGTTCTGCCTGCACAGACTACTCTTGGGAAAACTCAGCACCACTGCACAATGCAGAATTTTGCAGAAATTAATGAGAGGTGTGCAGAATTTCCTTTTCCCCCAAAGAAATGGGCTGCAGGACTGTTCGCCATCTTTAGCGGGGCTGCTGGACCCAGCAAAGCCCAGCCTGTAAATAGAAGACAAGAGTGGAGGGAGGAGGAGGGAACTGGAGGCTTCCCAGCAGCTGCATGCCCTGAAGGAAGGAGGCAGCAGCATGCAGGAAATGCTGTGCAAGACCAGGAGATGGGACCCAGCATCAGGCTGTTTCTCCCTTTGAATGTCTAGGGTATATGGGTAAAAGATTGAGTGTCTGAACCAGGGGAGAGGCAGCCCAAGGCTGGGCTCTGGAGGGGGGAAGGAGTGTGCGTGTCTGCATTAGGGGGGATGGCTGGGCTTGGGGTGTGCGCGAGGGGTTGTGAGAGTCTGGACCCATTGGGCTCTGCAGGGAGGGAGCAGAGAAAGAGGAACCAAGTTGCCTTAGGAGTTTCTTTAACTCTCTACTCCTGTTACAAATGTACTTGCTGACAGGTATTTTGAAATAAATTATCAAAATAATTGAAACTGGCATGATTATATAGTGTTATCTGGACAAAGAAAAAAAATGCCACATTTTGCAGAATTTTTCATTTTTTAGCATAGAATTCCCTCAAGAGTAATAGACTGAATTACTTCAGCATGACCAACTCTCATAAAATGATTGTGGATTGTTTGAGTTAATATTTGTATATGTAAACAATTAATGTACATAACATGGTTATGTACACACATTTTATTGATCAAAAACTATTTCTTGTAGGTCGGCCCTGTTAAAAATCCCAAGACATCTTTTAAAGACGACTCTCTATAAGTGAAAGGCAAACCATGTGGTTGTGGAAATGCTGCTTAAGCATTCAATCTGCTCCATGCTGAGCACTCCAGGTCTCATCCAGCAAAGCATGTAAGCACATGCTTAATCTCTGAAATTGACAGGACTGTTCATATGCTTAATTGTAAGCACATGTTAAACTGCATTGCTGGAGGGGGGCCTGAGTGGGCAGTGTGCAGCTCTTTGGAGAATACAGGCCTTAAATCAGGGGTGGGCAAATTCCAGCCAGCAGACTGGATCTAGTCCACAGGGTTAGTCCCTGGTGGGCCCCCATCTCCATGTTTACCTGCAATTCTCTGATACCTGAGGAGGTGCAGGTAAACATAACAGCAGCGGCTCGCCAGGGACTAACCCTGCAGGCTGCCGTTTTTTTATTGCCCACTTCTGCCTTAAATACTTACAGGTGTTTTCAGAGAGGAGTTTTTCCACTGTACTTTTGTGCATAGCTGCTTTTGCTACTGATATTTTGCTATAAAAAAGCAGCAGCTAATATAGAATTTAATAAGGCCTTGGTTGGTGGAGCTTATGTTTCTATTTGCAGTTAGAAGTATTTCTATTACATCTGAATATCTTTATACTAAAAATAGAACACTTCTATCTCTTTTATGGGTGAAAATAGAGGGTAAACTTAACTGGAAACACTTCATACTTGGGTGTTTTAGAAGTTCTAAATTTGCAGGGTTCTTTTTTCTTTTTTATAGTCAGTGCCGGCTCCTGTACGTGCACGTTTCAACCTAAATGGGGAGGGCTTTCAAAACAGGGAGAGGTTCATACTTTAACTGAAGAATGTCAAACCCAGAGGGGCAGTTCACAGAAGCAGTCAGAAGAGGGCATCTACACTTTTACGCTTTACAGCTCTCGCCAAAGGGGCAGGATGCACAACTACCATAGTATGTGTTGGTTGCAGTGTTGTTGTAGCTGTGTTGGTCCTTGGGTATGACAAAGATGGGTGAGGCAACATCATTTATGGGATGGGGAGCTCTGTGGAACTTCAAAGTTTGTCTCTTTTACCAACAAAAATCGGTTCCATAAAAGATATTACCCCACCCACCTTGTAGCACATGTATGACTGGGAGAAAGGAGTTCATAACATTTACCTCCTGGGTGTGGAGTCCTCCCTATACATCTGAATTCAGGTCAGCCAGTTCCATCCAGCACATTCTCCCCAAGAAAACAAAACAAGAGCTGTTCAGCTATAGTAGGATATACTGTCTCACAAACAGGTATCATATTCCCAGTGTGCTTTCTTTTAGTGCTTTCAAAGAAACTTTGAATATGGTCAAGGTGAATTTAATAAGCTCCTGTTTTCCAGAGGAAAAAAAAGCAAAGTACAGGGAAAAAAAAAGATCTCACCTAGACTTGTATCTATTATTGTCAACTCAGTGTTAACAGAATGTTTTGCTTTAATACTTGAGTTACATTAATACCTCACATTATTACACGTATGAAGCCAAATATGACGCTAACTTACTTGCTTACAACCTCAAACCTTACTCCCAATACACATTCCAATAAATTTATTCTGTAAAAACAATACATTTTTGTTTTTGTTTGTTTTTTGTTTTGTTTTTTACAGTAAACTTGTCAACTACAAACCTTGAATACGCAAAAGATGTTCCAAGGACAAGCATAACAAGGATTGATAAAACCAGACTAAATATGTTTTCACAATAAAAGCTGGCATAAAAATAAATAAAATTCTCTATTATCACAATAGCAACAATAATGTACACAGAATAATGGTTTTGGAATGCTTACTTCCTAGTCTAGGTCTATTTCCAAAATTAAAAAAAAATATCCCAAAACAGAAGAATGACAGGATCATTTTTTTAAGCCTTTCAATACTGAAAATTTGATGTTTTGGTTTGATTTAATAGGGTTTCTGTATCACAATGAGCTTAAAAATGGAAAGCATCCAAATGAATGAGCTCAAATTGTGTTGACATTGGAAAAAATCTTTGAATTAATGTAAAGAAACACAAAAATACTTTCACTAACTTCACATATAGGTACTAAGCCAGATAGTGTACATTACATCGTGATTTTGAGAAATATTAATGAGTATAACTATCTAGGTAATTCTAATAAGGAAAGATATTCTATTACAGTATTGACCTTTGCAATGATCTCAGCTGAAGAATTTTTCTTTCATTTTGTAAGTGAATCAAAAAACAAGAAAGGGTGGATATAGTGTAATTTAAAGTTATGTTTATAGGTGGAATAAATTCTTGTGGGCTTGCATGTAGGGGACTCTCAATTCCTAAGGTTTGCTTGTTTTACAAAAAATGCAGATTTTGGGCAATTTAATTTGGAGTTTCAGCCTTTTCTCTTTAGAACAGGCTTTTACCACATGTACAATTCTGCAATGTCTCCATAAACCTCAGTCACTGGAAAGGGGCAACTCCATGCAACCAAATAATATGAAAATCAAAAGATATTCCTTAGAAAAAGGGTAAAATGTAATTTCTGCAAACACAACAGATAGGAATGTGAATAATGTGCATACAAACTGGGATGTTGTTGATGATACCAATGAACAGATGTGCTGACTCATATCAAATCCAAGAATATTAGACAACCAAACACGTAACCTTCTTGTGTTTCCCCTTAACATGTAGAAGCCATTATGTTGGTTAAGTCTGAAAGAGAGAAAAAATTGTATTTAATTTAAGATTGAATGCATTAAGCTATAGAGTACATGATTCAAACAAATGCCTTATCTTTACATTTCAAAGTTACAGTTCCACTAACTGCACAGTACATTGCAATGACAAGATTTTTTTTTTAAAGGAAACAGTTTGTATTGCATCATAAAAACACACTACCACAAAACATTAAAGAACCTGGCTCGAGCATTTAGGGCTTTATTCAAATCAAAAGCTTTGTTCCATTGATGTTGTTAGATTTTGTTTCCTTCCCACAATTTCATTATGAAAGGTGTAAGATACACCAAACACAACCATGTTCCGTCATTTTCCATTTCATCAAACCTTTGATCATGCATCACACAAAAGGTTAATCACTGCTCTGTCCACAGGAGCTCCTGGGCCTTGCAAGAAGTCACTAGACATGGCTGTGTGTTCTGCTCAAGCCAATGGACACATGCCCACACCAAAAGAAATACAAACACAGAGGGTGTGTATGTTATTGCTGAAGATGGAACAGTATGGCTTGGGGCTCTCTTTAGGGTGAAAAACAGAGGAGGAAGAAACTCCCATGTTAGTACTGAGTTAAGGCCAGCTCTTGTGCCCACTAAGATGAACAGCAGCAGAATCAGAGCCTCTGTGTGTGGCCATGGCAGGTCTCTTGTCTTTATGTCTCAGTTTCTCCAAGTAAAATGGAGTTAGAATACCTACCCACCTCACAGGGATCCATTAACATTTGCCTCTCCCTTGGAAGGTGAGGTTTCCCTTTGGGGGCTGCTCTAGAAATCCCTTGTAAAGTAAGGATTCAAAGTGTTACCTGACGTATCCACCCACCCACAAATTACTAAAGGAAAGAAACACACCACACAGTCCAGGTGAAGCAATCAGCAATATATTTGTTTTTGTTCATTCAGAAAAAAAAACCAACAGAAAAAAAAGGGAGCGAGGGTAAATCCACAGGGGACACTGGGGTTTTCATTTTACACAGGATCTGGAAGAGAATAGGAAAAATAAAACATTTTAACACTGCAGCACTTGCAACTCCCCTCCTGAGCTTTTGCCCTGCACAACCCTGTGGGACAGTGTTACTTGTCTCACCACAGCTGTGGGGGAGCATCTCGCTGACTCAAGTGGGCCAGCTGACAATGGGCCCCCAGTCTGGCTTATGGCTCTCGGGGACAGTGACCATCTTTTTGTTTATATAACACCTATCACAGTGGGGGCTAAGTCTGCGATCAGGGCTCCTAAGCACTACTACAGATAAGTTTCTAATTAATAGAGGTCTATGATTTTGTTGCTGGTTTCTGTCCCCTGTACGTGCTAGGGGTTGTTACAAAATACACCCCATACCACATGCACAATGTCCTTCATGGCCCTTCCCCCTCAGGCTCCCAGGGTGGCGATGCTCTGCTCTCCAGAGCTCCCACAATAACCCTCTCCTCTCTCTTATGTATGTGTCGCTAAGGTTATACTCACAGGGGTTTGGGGGATGTTGCCTGGAGGTGCTCTCACCACCGCTGTGCTTCCTTCCTTCCCGAGGGAGGTGCAGATACCCGTTAAAACAATTACAGAACGATTAGTTAACCAAACCCTGGTTGCCTTTTGCTACAAATCCCAACAGACACAGTCCTTCTCCCGCATTCACCAGAGAGGCAGGGGCTGCACTAGTCAGCCCCTACAATAAAAATGTTACGTTCCATACACAAAGGTGCCCCACTGTAACGTGCAGGCTTAGCTCTCGCCATGGATAACGTGCTCAAGGGTTTGAACTGAGGGGGCAGTGGTGGTCACCAGCCCTTGGTAGGGCTCAGTCGCACATTAATTCTGCAGCCTCCCTGCCCAGAATGACAACCTACACGCTGGGCCAGAGCTAAGCATATGAAATAGGATAAAAACAAAAAGGTCAGATCATTACCTACATAGCTGCTGCTGCACAAGCAACAGAAATTCAGTATGATATCCCCCCTCCATCACATCTCGCTTACTGGCTGATGTAGAAAGGGGGCTGGCCTCCAAATCAGCAGCTCCCCTGATGGTCTACACTGCTCCCACAAAATCCACAGTGACCCTGTGCCTCTGCCCAGGCTCCTTAATCTACCCACTCTTCCTGCTGAAGCCTTGGTGCCAAGTTCCCCCGCTGGCTGCTGCCCCAGAGTTCGCCTTCTAGAACTGCTCCACTGCAGGGATGGGGTAGAGGTGACAGCTGATCCTAGCAGTGTACCATATTTACTATTGTCCTATGGGACATGGGGATTGGGATGGGCAGGATGCTGCATGGAACAGCCCGCAGCACTGAAGTGAGCAGGAAATCCCATCTGCATCGAACTGATGGATGGGGGTGGCGATGCTGGGGGATGGCTAGCCCCCTAGCTCTGCCCCAGATCAGCACAGGTTTCATTCCTTCCACTAGACGGCATCCACACAAAGACAGCTACAACTCTGAGTGCCTTGACTTGTATTGCTTTGAGTCACTCTCCTTCCATGCCAGAGTGGTTTTGCACTGTACTAGCAAGATAACAAAACTGGCCTGAAAACCAGGGACCTGAAAGCAGCTCCTTGCAGCCCCACCACCCCTCTTGGAAACTGGGCACAAGAGAATCTGGCCACTTGTAGGTAAAAAATATGTGGGGAGTCAGGAAAAGTGCAAATGGAATTATGGCAGAAGACTAGAGAACCCAGCCAGAGAGGAGGTAGCAGCCTGGACATAGGACTACTACCAAGTTCAAATCCTAGTGCTGACATGGTGCGGTATTAGGCAATTCGCCTAATCTCTCTGAGCCTTATTTTCTCTACTTGTAAGACGGGAATAGTGGTATTTGTTTATCTTCTTCATACACATGTTGTGACAATCAGGGATCTATTCTGAGGTCACAGGGATTGCAGGAACCAAGCCTTCCTAAACATGCGGCTACAAGGTTATTATTGTAGTGGAGAGAGCTCAAGAGCTCTCCTGGCAGCTATTGCTGCAGTCTAAGGATTTGTTTTATTTCACAGGATCACAAGAGATGTCGCTCTTCCACAAAAACACCAATGTCTCACACACAAGCTGTTTTGAATATGCTCTCTCAGTAGTAGTGGTACTGGATGGTAGCTACTTTGGCCTGGATGGTAGCCACTTTGCTCACACCGGCATGAGCCAAGAGTCATTCCCAAGAGTCATTCCACTGCCTTAAATCAAAGTCTCAGATTACCACGGTGAGTAAGGAGATCACAATCAGATCCTTGGAACCATGAGAATCCCTGGGCTGTATCGGGGAAAACCACGGTTGCTTTACTTCAAACTCCATTATGCATTATTTTCAAGAGTTCACAGAACTGTCTACCCCCTGAATGATGACTATATTCATCCTCACACAAATGACAGTATGCAAAAGCAATACCTATTATGTTCTAATATCATGGTGGTGTTTCTCTAGCTAAACAAGGATCAGTCAGGTAAGGAAGGCTTTTAAGGGGTGCTATGACCCAAAGGCATATGTTGATCTCCTACTTCTCAGTCAAAGCAATGATGATTAAAAGATAAACCTTGTCCCCTCTGAAGATGAAAGAGGTTCCTTTAGCACAGTAGGGGTGCAGTTACACTGCACCATAACTCGAAATAAGATACACAATTTGTGTAGCTTAAATTGCGTATCTTATTTCGATACTATTTCAAAATAGCTTATTTAGTCACAGAGCCACATTTTGGAAAAAAGTGCTATTCTGAAACATCCCTTACTCCTCGTAGAATGAGGTTTACAGGGATGTCGGAATAGCGAGCTCGAAATAATGGCATTGCTGTGAAGATGCGGGATCGCTATTTCGGGATACTCTGGTATCCCGAAATAGCGTTACAGTGTAGCTGTACCCTAGAAAAGCATCTAGACCCTATACAAATGCAGTGACTACTGTGGTACTATTAAGATGAAAAGCATTTTGCGACACTCATGAATGGCCACAGAAGGATGCATGCTGGGAGTACCAGAAACAAGGGGTCTCACCTGTGAGAGCTCTGCTCCCCCAGGCAGCACTGCAGTTAGGTTGAGATGAATGTTTTTAAGCCACCCACCACTCTAGGAGGTTTCCATGGCCTTCCATAGCTTGAGAGGCCATGAGGCTAGGCAGGGATCTATGCATTGTTCAGCTCCATGCCAAAAAGGCAGGGCTGACCAAGCATATTCCAGACTAGGGATGTTAAATGTAGATTAATTAACTAACTGAATATTCGATGGGATTGCCATTGACTACTCGATTACTCTATAAGGGCGCCTCTGCCTTTGAACTGTAGCAAGAGCCTAGCAGGGCTCCTGCTACAGTTCAAAAGTGGATGCCCCACAGGGAGCGTGGGGACTTCCGCTAGCCCGGTGCTCCCTGCGGCGCCTCAGCCTTTGAAATGTTCAGGAAGCCCAGTAGGGCCCCTCCCTGTGGGGCTTCTGCTTTTGAAATATACAAGAGACCCCTTGGGGCTCTTGTACATTTCAAAAGCAGAATCGTAGTGGAAGCAGCACAAGCGGAGACTGCTTCAGTCCCTGCTTGCGCCATTTCCTGCTGTGCCTCTACCTGCCCTGCCCTCCGTGGAGATGGTGCTGGGAGGAACTGGCTTTTAAGACCGCTCCCTACAGCACCGGCTCCTGCTCCCTCCCCCTGGCTGCCTCACTCTGACAGAGGCAGTAGGGTGGGAGGAAGCGACCAGTCGCATCACTAGTCAACTATCTGATTAGTTTATGCTTAGTTGATGAGTCGCTTGCATCCTTATTCTAGATAGCAGCGTTAAAGAGGCTGCTTATTATTTATAATTAGAGGTGCCAAAGTCAGGATCAAAACCACCGATTTCCTATTCCTAGTCTTGCACGGGATCCTGCTGAAACAAGAGCATCCCTGAGATGGAACAAGCAGCCCAAAGTACATGTTTGTATTATGTTCCTGACACCTTCTTATGACCAGATAAACCCACTGAGCTTGATTCCTCTCACACCCACCTAAGCCAGGTCTATCTTTTCTGAGTATGATGGGGGTAAGTGAGAAGAGGAGCAGGCCCACTCTGTTCAAATGCTCTTTCATAGATTTCAAGGCCAAATGGGACCATTAGATCCGCTTGTCTCACCTCTGGGTGAAATTCTTTGGTCCGTGACATATCAATTACCCCTGCCTTGGGCCCCCTAACTTGTCTGACAAAAGTGAATCTTCCAGAAAGGCATCCAGTCTTAATGAGAGGACATCAAGAGATGAAGACTCCACCACTTCCTTGGAACAGGACTTTAAAAGGACAACTGGAAAACTCTAATGAGAAATCCTGAGGAAATATACCCTCCGTGTGCAGGGGCACAGAAGTCCCTTAACACAGCAGAACCAGTGGTTTTGCCACAGGCAAAGTGGGTAGCCACTAAGCAAGCATAACTGGGGATGCCATGCCCTCAAATCTCCACATCAGCCACTCAGAAACTGTGGCGTGGCAGCGTCTGTGGTGGCCTGAAGATGTGGCAGCGAGTGAACGATTGCCTGGAGTCAGTGCTTATGAATCCCCTTGGAAGAGGTGTGCAGGGATTGTACACCCTGTTCCAGCACAGGGCCTGGAAATGCTGATGAACAGCCCCTCTCCCTGCGCGTGGTCTGGGAAAGTGAGTTTCATCCCATTCCAACCTCTGTGGAGTTAGAACTCTCACACATTGGGCAGGAAGGAGAGGTGTATGACTTTCATCCTTACATGAGAATATTACCATGGCAATTTATGCCATAGTCGCTCACCAAAACTAAACAATCATCATTTCATTCCTGACCTGGAGACTATCCTGAGCTTTGAAAATTAATCTGGTCTTATTATTAAGAGCAAGCAAAACTCCAAGCATGGCAGCACTTTCCGACAAACTCTGAACACGGGAAGTAACCTACCACGATGCTACTCCCACGAATGTGTGTCTGGGAGTCTGACCCAAGCATCTGGCAGGCACTTTTCACCAACACCGTGCCTAAATCAGTGCTGACTTAGGGTTCTGTATGCAAGAGTGAGGGCCAGCCAGCCCCAGTGTACATTTCAGTATAGGACTCAGTATTTAGAGCAGTAAAACAATGAAAAACCTCACAGAACCATAAAGTACTGTGATGGGGGAGATTGGAAGATACATTTGAGAACATGGGGCACATCGCTCCCCACAACTAGGCCAGTTATCTGTGCACAGTGAACAGAGTACGACAATGCAAGGTAGGAGTAGTTGTTTTTTAAAAGGTGGCTGCAGTTCACCCATTTGGACACAAACACACCACGACACAGTTCTCCTGCCCAACACTCTCCCTGTCTATTGATGGGCACACAGTAACAATGCCAGGGAGTACCATGGGCACAAGCGTACATGGATCAGAGTTCTGAGGGATGTAGAGGTTTCATGCTCTAGGGTAGAGGTTCCCAATCTTTTTGATACTGGGGACTAGTAAACCCATTCACAAGCTTTTGGAGGACTGGTAACATTTATTTGCATATTTGAATATTCATTAAGCAAATGATGAATTTGCAAGTAAATTGTGTCGCTGGCCCTACCTGTCCAGCGGGTTGTTCTGCACTCCCCCTCCTGGCCCCAACTCTAGCCGCTTTATCGGTCGGCGCCGGCTCCCTTGGCGCCGGGTGTTCTGCGTTGGTTTGCACGGCGCTCAGCCTTCTCCCTGGATCCTAGCACCCACCAGATCTAGCCCCGCCACCCAGGAGCATGCCCAGAGATGCCGCGGCAGTGGGCTCTCTACCAAGAGGGCCATGCCACTGCACTCGGCAGTGCGGGGTGCTGCTACCCCATCACACAAATTAATAAGATCATGCGCGATAATTTTTCTAAGGACCAATATTTTTTTTTCTAAGGACCAGTACTGGGCCACAGACCATACTTTGGGAAATGCTGCTCTAGGGCTTGATGCCATTATATGCCCTCTTCAGCACAGTGAAACTCAGAGTAGGATCAGCCCACAAAACTGCACACGCATAGCCTGATTCTCCTCTGACTTGCCACCTGTGTCAATCAGAAGCAGCTCTAAAGAATCTGGAAGAATACTGTAGGTGTGAATCATGCGGGAGAACAAGCAGGCCCACTGCATTCAGCAAGCCACAGTGCACAGGCCCTGATTCTGGTCTCATGTCAGTTTTGCACCAGTGCAACTTCACTGACTTCAGCGGCACTACTCCTGTTTTATGATGGTATCGGTGAGAGGAAAAACCATGCCCACAGCGTGTACTAAGGCTCGCTCACTCACAAAGGGTGAAATTCATCCCTGTGTAAGGCCAACATCACTTGCACCCTCAAAGCAGGAGTTGAGCAGGACTTAGGTAGTGTGTATAGACCTCTGCACAAGATGCCCTTCACCGATGAGTCTGAGGTTCTGTGATAACAAACGGCACACAAAGGGAATGGAACAGAAGATTACCCCTTCACTGGTTTTCTGCAAATCTGAAGAAGTGTTTCTTGTGTCATTGCCTGCGTCTCCAGCATCAGAGCCGCTCTTATTTTCTTCCTCTTTGCAGTCCTTATCATCTTCATCTCCGGGAGATTTCCGTGACTGCTTGGAGGATTTCTAAACAGATTAACAACACAGTTAACAAACAAAAACCAAACTTCAGAGCGAGAAAGATGTAGCTTGTGTATCCTAATGCGCGTGAGTCCATTCTTCTTGTCCTAGCTCATAGGCCCCTGTTTGAAGCTCTTCCTAGATACAGTCAATGGGGATGGAAAGCATATTTTGGTTTCAACATTCAGAGTTACAGCAACTGACGAAACAAGAGGAGAAAGTACGTAATAGCGGATGTATGTGGGTAGCATTGCTAATCAGAGGTAGATAAGGTAACAGAAGGGTCATCTGTAGGTTTGGTTAGTGAATGAAATGTTTTGATTGCACACAGAGGTGCAAAACGAGAGCAAAACTGGCAGAGCTGTTTTCCATTCTTTCTTAGTGCTTTCAGTTTTGATATATTAATATTAAAGCCACATGGAACCAAGACATCTTTTCTCTTCCTTTACGTTATGCAATTCTCCAGAACAAAGGACTAGATTGTGGCTTTAAGCCACCATCCTACTAATTCTCCATTCATCCAGAGTCTTCCAGAAAAAAAGGGGTCGATAAGACCTACATTTCTAATGTGAAACACACAGAGGGGAAAAAAAAATCTTTTTAAGTATTTTTTTGTAAACCGACAAGTGCCGGAGCGTTGAGATCTAGGGCCTTTGTTCAGGCCCCAGCCCATCTCTAATGCAAAGCTCAGCAAATCTAAAACTAGCTCTCCAAAAAAATTAATTAATGGCATATTTTTCAATGATATTGTAAGAGACCAGATTAATAAGACAAAGTAAATCAAGCACTAATTCCTATAGGGGATTCTTTCCCTTGATTTTAGAGGGCTTCAGCTAAGGCTTATGATTAAACCAGGTTAAAAATAAAAAAAAAAAGAAGAGCAAAGCCATCTTGAGCAGTTCTTGGGAGCACATTAATCAAAGCATGACTCTTCTGGCAGTTTCATCACACGTTCAGCTGTGATCAGTGCCCATGTATTCCACAATTCTACAGTCACAGATTTCACCCCTTGTTGCAGAGTCATGCCCAGAACCCAAGATTTCATTAAAAGAAGAATATGGGCCATATTCTGCTACCAATTTTCAACTGCTTGGGAGCTCTTCTTAAAACCCCTGGCCTGATATGGCCCTATCTTTCTAGTCCTTGAAATGTGAACTGAGTGTAAATCAAAGAGAGTTTGCAGGCAGCTTAAAACAAGAGCTCAGAGAGAGGCAAGCTGCTTCATTCATCCCATGCAATGTTAAGTCTGAAAACCAGATGACAATTCAAATGCTGACCTTGTCAAATGTTTCATTCATCTTTTATCTTTATGTAAATGTGCTTGTCTCACCACCCCAAGCTGTCTCCGGCCCAACTCAGCAGCCAATGCTTGAAATACCCATTACACAGCTGCCAACCATCCACCTTCCCTTCACCACCACCAATTTCTCTGACCTCATAAAATGATGATCTGTAATAATATGTTGGGGCAGATCCATAACTGGTATAAATTAGTATTGCTCTGTTACCTTCTCCACCCCCCACGCTGTGCTGATTTAAACCAGCTGAGGATTTGGACTACTGAATAAAACACCAGTGCCACTGCACTGATAGACAGGCAGAAATAGGAAATGAATAATAGGATCTCAAGTACCTATGCAGCTCCCATTATCATAGTGCCTGAGTCCCTGGCAAGCTTTAATGCATTTATCCTCCCAACACTCCTGTGAGGTAGGGAAATGCCTTTAACCCCATTTTACAGAGAGGGAAGTGAGATGCAGAGAGAGACCAAGTGACTTGCCCAAAGTCATACAGGAAGTCTGTGGCAGAGCAGGAAATTGAAACCAGGTCTCCCATATTTCAAGTTAAAGCCCTAACCTCTAGACAAGCTTGCCTCCCTGGTTCAATAAACCCCACTATTTTGGAATAGGAATCTAGATGCTGCAGAAAGCAGGGCTAAGCTGCCATTACAATGCACACCAGTGACAATGGAAAAGCTCCTGGATAACCTTTGAAGTGTAGGATTTTTTTCGTTTTGAGCCGGCTTTTTCATTCTTTCTTTTGCCTTTTCCATCCTCTTCTACCCGATCACCTTCCTCCTCGCTGCTCGCATCAGCTGTATTTCCTCCTTCTCCCTCAGTTTCTGATGAGCTCTGTTGCTGAATCGCCTTTGAAATAATAAAGAATAAATATCAACTAAATTTTCCCCAAATAATTAATTTTTGCCATGTCTCATATTGCACAGTTAATCATTTTATTCATGAACAAATGAGCCTGATCTACTAACCATCAAAATAGAAGGCTGGCAGAGGCAATTTCCTCAGTATCCACTTGAAAATAGTTCTCAGATGCACATTCTGAGATGCTGTACTCAGAAAGGTTTACAGAAAAACAAGAAGCGCTGGTGACGGCAATCTGCACAGTGAAGAACTAATGACTCTGTTCAATAGAATCTGTCATTTTCCAGGCTTGTGTCATGCGATGCAAACTCAGAGATCTTGACTGTATGGAAGAGTGACCTAATCAGTAAAAAGTGTGGCCCCAAAAATCAACATCTACCAGGAGAGAAGTTTCAGATTTGACTAGGAGATGAAGAATTTAGGTCTACACTAGTCTCGGAAGGTCGGGTTAAGGTATGCAATTCCAGCTACGTAAAATACGTCGCTGAAGTCAGCTTACTTTAAGCCAAGGTTGGCACCATCTTCACAGAGGGAGGCCAATGGGAGCAAATGCTCATGTTGGCTTCCCTTACTCCTCATGACTGCCAGGAGTACCGTGCTGACTGGGTCCGCCCTCAGTGTTTGATTTAGCGGGTCCAGAAGACTGATCTCTGGCATGGCATGTGGCGACATTGCTTCAGGCTCTTCTCCTCCTGCAGTCAACAGGACCCCTAAACCCTACATACAGATCATCTTCATACACGGTACTTTGAAGTACTCAATGGATAACAGCTGTCCTCCATCTTTTGGAGGTAGCTTATGCTTCTGAAGGACCATATAAGATATTCTGGACTTCTATAGCTCCTTGACTGTTCCTCTCTGCCTGACTGATTCTGTCCCTGACCCGACAGGGACAACTGTTAA
Source organism: Pelochelys cantorii (assembly GCA_032595735.1). Classification (NCBI taxonomy): domain Eukaryota; kingdom Metazoa; phylum Chordata; order Testudines; family Trionychidae; genus Pelochelys; species Pelochelys cantorii. Next base: position 27,078,943 of record CM064338.1, read on the forward strand.
ATTGAAGTTACTGTCCTTGTCAAAGCCTCCTGCTCTGCCTCCTCCCCTCCAATTTCTATTGTTGTTCTGCACTGCCAATGCAAAAATCTTTAGCCCATTGACAGTGTTGAGTCAGAGGGCAGCACACTGCTATAAAAATAAACAACAAAGGAACTGGGCACCAAATATTCATGTTTACATTGAATTCAAGAAGTAGCCTCCATTTTTTAATTTGTCTAAACCTCCTGAATTTTCAAGAGAACTGCACAGACCAAGCGGCTGTGCTGTACAATTAAGATCCCATTTGTCACAGAGGACAGGACTGTGCTGAACTTTATGTTATGCAATTACATTCTCATTACCAATTCAGAAACCCGTCAATCCCGCCCAAACCAGGGCCTCCTAGCATCAGCAATCCAGTAATTACACAGTTAAGATACCCTCAAAAGGAATATATGTAAAAATAAGGAGGAACAAAAGAGAAGTTGTCATTTACCTGGTATCCAGTAAACTTGACTCCAGGGTTATTTTCTATTTCCCACAGTCCTTCATTAAATCCTTTTCGTTTGTTCGACTTCCCAAACTTATCTTTATATTCTTTATAAGGGAAGAGGTCTTTGGGCCCCAGGAATGCACTGCATTTTGACAAAAGTGACATTCAAAAATATTTTTAGGATTTTTCCCCTGCAAATTAAGCATATATTGACAATATGGTGCCTGTTCTTTTGTTCATCGCATTACATCATTACACATTGGCTGATTTTGTGGTAGCGCTGTGAATCTGAGTTCATAGATTTTAGAGCCTTGGTTAGGACCCCAACTTCTGAGGTTATAAAATCATGCTGTGAAGCTCTGAAGACAATTATTACTTAGTCTCATGTATTATATTAATCACTTCTGAGAATTCTGCAAATTGGGAAAGGTCTAAAAATAATACTGTATAAAAATTGAAGTGTATGGAGAATTGCTAGAACTCAAGAGCAAAAACCTACCCCTTTGTTACGTGGCAATAATGGATATGGGGTTTATTATTATTGCCTCAGAAGCCCATTGTGCTAGGTGCACTACAAACATGAACAAGAACCCATTGTGCTAGGTGCAGTACAAACACGAACAAAAAAGATGGTTCCTGACCACAAACGCTTACAATTAAGTATAAGACAAGAGACAACAGACTGAGACAGACAGATGGGGGATACGGTTCCTGGTATGCCCCATCAGGATTCCCTCTAAGCTGTGCGGGCAGTATGGCCCCACAACTCTTAATGAGACTTGCCCAGCCAGGGGCTCAGGGCTCCACCCATGGAGCTTCTTGGCTGGGGAAGGGGCACTTCTCCCTCAGAGACAGCAACAGCTCCCTGCTAAGGACAGAACAGCGAGTCTCTCCCAGCCAGTAGGAGAAGAACCCCTCCCCAAGTCAGGTAGCTCCATGCGCAGAGCCCTGAGCCCCTAGCTCAGCAAGGCTCCTTAAGCAGGTGCGGGGCCATGCTACCACACAGCTTAGAGGGAATCCTGACTGGGGATACCAGGAAATAAGGGGATGATATTGCTCTGCATCTAGCAGTGCTATCAGCAACCCAGGTGCCTAACTGTTGCCAAGTGATTTTGTAGGCATCATAGCTAAGAGACTTAGCACTATCCCCCTGCATAAAGCAGCTCTGTTCAGGTCAACCAGTCCCCAAAATGCAGAGGGGAAGAAATAAAATTAGCAAAAATTTACCTCCAAAAAGCATAGCTATCATGATTAAAAAATCCTACTCACATTCTATGTGCTTCTTGGCATGCACAAACTTTGGAAACTATGCCATAATGTTATACATAAAACCTAAAAAATCATCATTTCTTCTTCACCATTTCTTGGAGACTCGTATTTTTACACTTCCACAGCCAGTCATAATTTGTATTAAGAATGATGGAGGGAAAAAAATCCACTTCACTCCCATTAGACAGCCTTCTTCCCCCACCAAAATAAGCTCATAGCTACATAACCACTTTATCTTTTACTGTAATTCTTTTCCTTCCTCTGGTAACTAACTTGGGCACTTTTATGGCCCTCGTCACGGCAGAGTCTCGAAGCTCCACAATCTTTACCATGTTTACCCGCACAATACCCTTGTGAAATAAGGCAGTGTTAATATCCCCATTTCACAGATGTGAAACTGAGGCAGAGACATTAAAAGACTTGCCTAAGGTGACTGTGGGGTCTGTGACAGAGCAAGGAATTAAATAAGGATCTTCATCATACCCATGCTAGCACCTTGACCATTGGACCATTCTTCTTCCCACTTGTGCAGCTTCAGTTAAATTAGGCCTTTGATCCTGTTGTCACTTATATGGGAGAGTAACTTTATTCACGAGTCGTGCCTCAGGGGACAGAGAGCAGGGAGACAGCTGCAGTACTGAGGCCTTAAATCGTAAGCTCTTTGGGGCAAGGAGTTGCTCTTACTGCGTATCTGAGAAACAGCTAGCACAATGGCACCTGAATCTGATGTAGCTGCTGAGAAATCCAAACTTAATAATAATGTGGAGAATCAAGGTGAAAGTAATAATAATGTTATTGCATTGCAGCACACTGATGAAAAACTGGCTGGCTGGGGACCCTGGGCAATGTGGCCATGGCACATCCAGGCTCCACCCCCAGTGATTGGGTGGATGGACAGCACAGTCTCTGCTGCCCTAGCCAGCTCTGCGGATCTGGTGGCCGGGCGAGTGTGGTCACCACACACCCATCCCAAGCTCCCCCCTACACATCCCCAGCACCTGCCCTAACCCCCCCCCCCAGCCCCACAACTTCCTGACCCGACTCCTGCAGCCCTCCACACATGTCCTGAGCCCCATTACCCCTCACCCCTGCCTTGACTCCTGTACCCCCACCCTGAGGCCCCGCCCCGCTCAAGCCCTGCCCTGATTCCTGCAACCCCCAACACCCCTTCCCTGAGCCTCCTGCATTTCATCCCACACTTAAATTTCTTACAGTTACTGTCCTATTGAAACCCACTCCCCACCCCCTCCTGGACTGACCCCCCTCACAAGGTGAGGGGTAGCAATACAGCAGTACCTGTAAGAAATTCATCTTCACCTTTGGTGGAGAATGTACATTTACTTAAAAGCTAAATAGTGTTCTTCCAACAGACAGATGATAAAAGTGACAGGAAAGGAAAGAACCCCTTTCCTTTATCTCTAAGGAAGTATTCCCTAATTTTGTTGTTACTGAGACATGGCCAAGGGCTCAAAACAAAGCTACAGAGAGAACAATTAAAGAGGATCACACCATGAGACACCTGAATTTATATCACCCATAACATATGGAAATTTTAGGTCAGTTTTTACATACACAGTAAAAAACCAAAAATAATCCCAACTTGGGTTTCAGATCTTTGCATTGTCCTTGGTGGAGGAGGATAGTTTTCACTGCTCTGCCATAAAAGAGCTAAAGAGATGTACTCTGCTGTTTATTACTAGTTATTCTTTATAAAATATGGAGATAACTGCACAGTTTGTTTTTGTTCCTGAGCTAAAAACCAGATCACAGGCTAATAATAACTCTTGAGGCAAACGAGTTCATTAACCCCAAATTAAGCCACTGCAGAGTTAACTGTAAGCAATGTCTAATTAATATTATTCTAATTCTAAAATGTGGTAATTAATTATTTTGAGACTCTTTACTCCCACTTGTTTCTCCCCCTCTTCCGCCATGGTTCTACCCATCTTGGTCTTTTTACCATTCCTGCTGCTCCATCCTCCTCCACCGCACAACACAGAAGAATATTTATTTTAAATGCTAAGTGGAAATAATGTGAAACTCCTGATTCATCTTGGCTCTTCTTCCATTTGCCTACCACTAATCTTCTCACCCTGTCCTGTTCTATGTTTATGTATAAATATGAGTTTACAGGACTAGATTATTAAAAGTATTTTGGTAGCTCATAGGATTTCCAAATGCATCTTGGTTCCTACGTTCCCATTACTTTGAATGGGTTTTAGGTTCTGACGGGCTTTTGAAAATGTCACAAGGCACTTAAATATTTTTTTTAAATCTGGTCCGTGGTTACCAGAAAATCTTTGCTTTTTCACTGGCTTTGAGTCAGTTACTCCCCCAATGTACAAATTAGATGCACTCAAGTTTCAACTGAAAAACAGACACTTTCTAAACCCCTCTTGATTATTGAAGGAATACATTCTGACCCCTGTGAAGTCAATGGGATCAGACTGACCCAAAAAGGTGCTTGAATATAATACATTCATTCTGGTTACTTCAAGTACAATGCACTTTTCTCATAGATCTTGCTCCTGATGATCCATTTACATCGTCATTTCAAAATATGTACATGGAAGAAACATGGGGCCTATATCCCATTGACACACAGGCCCCGGTGCACCATTTTGGTACTACACAGTGGTATTCACAATCACACCCATGTTAAGGCTTCTTTACACTCCCAGAGTCAGATTCAGGCTCATGGTATCTAGTTCTAATGTCACACTCGTTTCTGTCAAGACCTACTCTGAGAGAGACAGGAATAAGAACAGTTTGAGTAAAAGGAGATTCAGGCCACACATTTCAAAAGAAACTACCAGGTTCATTCACTTACGTTTCATGAGTCCCAAAAAAGAAGATAGGGTACTTATTTGCTGGAGGCTTCACAGCTCCCTCGGGGAGTTCATCAATCTGTGGGATAGAAAGGGACACAGGATCGTTCTATCACATTCCATCCAATCTCAGAAGCCAGACAAACCACAACGGTGTGATAGGAGGTTTCACAACTTCTCAGAGGTCCCATTCTGTGCCTGGGGCTTATTTTAATTAGTTTATATGTTATGGCAAGTGTTGGTGTTTGCGAAGCACCACATCAGCCAATCTGAAGAGTTAATTCCTCTATTTAGTCACAGAACAGGTACACAGGCAGCAGCCATAGGGCAATCGTCTACCACCACGCACTGCCTACATATCTATATGTGGTATTTATATGCCCTTCATAACCACAGTATATGAGAGCCTCACAATCTTTCATGTTTCTACCCCTATGATATCTCTGTTAGTTAGAGAAGCACCAATATCCCCATTTTACAGATGAGACACAGACTGACTTCTCCTGTTCACCTGCACTGAGAACAATAACTTCATCTCCAGATGGTGCTTTGTCCTGCTGTGAAGGCAGGGGACTGGACTTGATGACCTCTCGAGGTCCCTTCCAGTTCTAATATTCTATGATTTTATGATCTCCATGACAATTTGGTCCCTTTGTCTCTGCTGAGGCTACCGACAAGGCTACAGCGGAGTGTCCCTTGTGGGGTGGGTTTTTGCGATGTGTGCACTTATCTCCCAAGAACGGGACAGACACCACCAAGATCATGTCACAGGTCACCATGTAGATAGAAGGCAACAACCTTCAGTACAGATCTTAAGGCCAAATCCTCAGCTGGTCTAAATCAGCCTCGGTTCACTGACTTCAGCCCAGTGGTGCCACGTTATATCAACTGATGAGCAGGCATGTCATGAAAACTTCTGCACAATTTTATCTGTGCTAATGTAAGTGTTAGGGATCTTATTTAAAGTCCTATAAATGAAGAGTAAAGAGTAACTGAGGGTTCAGACTAGCAGCACATCCTCAGCTGAACTCTGTAAGGCCACAGACAGGAACAACTTCAGAAGCTATTCTGTGCATTCAGAAACAGATGGAGGGAAGATTGTCCAGGATGTTACCTGAGCCCTAGTTTCACTGAAATTCATTGTGTGAAGTGAGGGCCTGCCAGTCAGATTATTTCCCAGTTAATTCCTATTTTAAATACAGGTACCAGACTGTAGCTGCAGGAAAATAATGGAAAAGGAAACATTCAGACCCTGCCACTCACTTACAAATGCACATTAGTAGCAAGGGTTTCCATGGCTTTCAGATAGCAACCAATATTATGCTACTTAAAGCTGGAAGCATCTAAAACTTCACTCTAACAAGGTCTACAATGACAATTTAATAGGAGCCTGGGGGATGCACCCAATTTGCAGTCCTGGGTCATACGGCAGCCATCCTCATCTTCAGTATGAATGGAAGAGAAATTAGGCTCAGAATGGGCCAGACAACACTGCTAAAGGGATTGCAGTGGCAGTCTCTACAAGCCACACCTCCATATGGAATCTGAAGTTCAGCCAGGGCCTGCACTGGAGATAGATGCGGTGTACAGAATACAGTGCCTGTGGAGTGTCTCACAGAATAAAACCAACAACTGCAAATCGTCAGTAATACAGGGGAATGAAGAGATGCTTAGTGTGGACTGTTGATCAGAAGGAACATTTCTTACAGAGTCCAAAGGAAGGATAGTCACATGACCCTGAGACTGAGGGCTGGGGTGTTATATGAGATGATATTCTGGACTGTGAAGGAGTAAGGACCCTCTCCTGAGCAGTGTTTGCAGTGCAGTCAAAGCACTTGCCACATTCCCTGGCAGCCTCTGTTGCTTGCTGTGAGCAGCACTGAAGACGTATGGCACGGGGAGGTGTGAAGTTCTCTGTCTTACTGTCACCTGTTCTCTATTCCTCAGTCTGGCCATCCATTGACTGTCCACCCCACTGCCTTTGTGTCATCCTAGGAAGTCATCTACGAGCTTTTCACTGAACACCACAACCTTTCTGAAAGTTTTTAACATAAATCTGCACTGCACAGCCCCAGGATGGACTTTTAGAGCTCCCACTGCATCACACTAACCTCCCATTGTGTTGCGAAGTGTTGTTACCAGATGCTTCCTACCTTCACTGACAGGGCTGCGACCTACACTCTACGGAGTTACTTCTCTAAGGGTATGTCTAGGCTACATGGCTCCGTCGACGGAGCTACGCAGATGAGTTTACTAGATATAGGAAAATGAAGCAGCAATTTAAATAATCGCCGCTTCATTTACATCAAAATGGCCACCACGCTGTGCCGATCAGCTGTTTGGCGGCACAGCGGGGCAGTCTGGACACTCCGCAGTCGACAACAGAGGCCTTTGTCGACCGCTCCGGTAAACCTCATTCCATGAGGCATAACGGAGCAGTCGACAAAGGCTTCCGTTGCCGACCGCGGAGCATCCAGACTACCCCGCTATGCCACCAAACAGCTGATCGGCACAGCACGGCGGCCATTTTAATGTAAATGAAGCGGCGATTATTTAAATCGCCGCTTCATTTTCCTATGTCTAGTAAACTCATCTACATGGCTCTGTCGACAGAGCCATGTAGTCTAGACATACCCTAAGATACTACATGGGAGCAGAGTCAGCCTCTAAAGCTACGTCTACACTGCAATAAAACACACATGGCACCAAGTTTCAGAGCCTGGCTGGGTTCCCAGGTCTGAGGTTTCAGGGCTCCAAAATTGCAGGGTAGATGTTTAAGCTTGGGTTGGAGCCATGCAAGGGGGGAAGGTCTCAAAGCCCAGGCCCTGGACCAAGCCTGACCATCTACACTGAAATTTTACAGTCACACAGCAGGAACCCTATGACCCACGTCAGCTGTGGTCATTCCATGTGTCTTTTATCACAATATAGGCATGTCCTTAGTGCCATCAGGACCCCATCCTGTTACTACTGAACTCAAAGGCAAAACCTCCCATGAGTTTAGGGGAAGCAGGACTCGACCCTTAGTAACACAGAAGATTCTCCGTTATTTTTCTCTGTTTTATAAGACTCTGTGCAGCCTGCCCATGTGACACTATTAGGAATAAACATGCTTTACCTTACATACTAAACAGGAACATGTCAGGCCCCTTTCAATTGACTACTGAAGTTGCAGATGCCTATTATTTGACTAAGGGTACATCTATGCAGCAGGGCTAAAGCCAAAATAAGCTACACAATTTGAGCTATGTCAATTGTGTAGTTTAAATCAAAAGAGCTTATTCCGGCTTTTGGAGCTGTCTATACAGCAGGAAGTCCGAGTTAGAGCACTCTTCCTCCAACTTCCCTTACTCCTCGTACAAGGAGGGTTACAGGAGTCGGAGTAAGAAGTCCTCCAGCTCAACATTATTTTAACATTATGTCGAAATAACTGCTTGCTGTGCAGATGCGGGCCATGTTATTCTGAAATAACGCTGCTGAGCAGACACAGCCTGAATAATCTCAGTGCTCCCTGAAAACTGCCACCATTTTACACAAAGGGATACCTAAAAGGACGGCAGCCATGCTACCAGCCTCCAGCTCCAGATTACCACCACCCTGCATGATGTTTTGGTTAAATCCACTAAGATTTGGATCTGATATTTCCCTCACTGTCAGCAAGATCAAAGTGAGGGGGAAAGCCCGAATGGCTCAAACCAGGAACAAAAGAGATAAATACACTCGCGCTAAGACAGCGTGCTGTAGTCAGAGAAACATAGCTAATGACTGAATCATCTGTCTACTACATGGCCTCACTGCCGTTTCATTTTGTTTCTGGAAGAAAACAAACAGATTTTAAAGGGCCTGCTAAAACCAGCAATCAAATGGGAGGTGTTAGGTTTTTTCTAAAGCTCTTGCTCCAGCTGGAGCTGAGCTGCCGTGTGTGTGAATCTGATCTGTGCATCGACCACATCATAAACATGTATTTCAATTACTGCTAAAATAAAGCAGGTGGTTTCAGATGTCCCGTTTTCCTCTCCTTTACTTCTGTTGCTTTCCTCCACTTAATGAATAACAATTGTGTTCTTACCAAACAAGCTCAGCACAGCAGCGGTTCACAGCTTTTGCTTGCTAGCCGAATGCCCAAGCTTTAGATCCCCTTTACTAGATTTGTGGTAATTAAACGCAGTCTTTGAAGTGCAGGTCTGGGAGGCGAACACACACTCCCCACATCATTAGTTGGCACAGGGATTTTAGTATAGTATGTTGCTAAGGCCAACAAACATGAGTAACAGCTCAATTTCCCGCCATATCCTTGAAAGACCATATTATATGCCATGTATGTATTATTGCGGGCTCGGCTTGTATGTAACTTCTGTTTTCACAGTACTGAGAATGTGCCAAACCAATATGGATTTTTGGGACAGTAAGTTTTAAATGAATATCCTGGGAAATTCATAGGGAAAGGCTACTTCCAAAAATTAACCATTTGATGCTACACCCTCAGGAAAGGGTCACTGTCTGATGATTAACAAAGGAGAAGAGCAGAGACCCGAGCTACATGAAGTAATGACTGATCTGCCCAGCCCTTGTTCTGAAGCAAAGATGGATGAACTTGTAAACAAAAAGGAAAACTTCACTGTGGGGTTTGAAAGACTAACATCTACCAGAGCCCCAGGCTGATGTTGGGGGGAGCCTGGCTCGCTGGTGAGATCACACTGTCAATTAGGGAGCAGGGCAACCTTAAAATCCCTTGTGAGGAGGTAGTGAAACACAAATATCTACATAGAGGAGAGGCGACTGTTGGGATCTGAAAACCTGAAGTTGGTGGGCCGTGGAGAAGGAACACAAGGTGCAGTTGATCTGAAACTGCAAAAACAGGTAAAGAATAATGTAATTTTTCATACACAAATCCTTTCAGTTTATAAGCAACCTCAAGAAGGACCCCGCCTTGCGGCTCTTAGAGCCACTGCACAGCATACTCCTCACGTAGTATTCCCAACTGTCTCCTGAAGGCGGGATTCTGCAGCACTTAACCCCCAAGTAGCTTCACTGCAACTAAGGAGACTGTCTGGAGAATGAGATACTTACTCTATGGAATATACGGTGGCTTTTAATCTACAGCCCTGTATGGGAGTAGTGCCAACATGCACAATCCTAGGAGAGGCACTGGTGAGACTCTGCTTCAGAGAAGCCCAAACCCTCTTAGTGCTGCTTCTCGCACATGGGAGAGATCCAGTGTGCTCTACCCACTAGGAAGGAAGCAATTATTCCCTTGCAGGGCTGAGGACAGACTTTGCCAGGCCTGGGAAAGGGCGGGCCTCAGGCAGAAGGGGCAGGACTGGGGACTAGCCTCCCCCATCCAGGCCTTCAGGATCTCCAGGTGCATTCAGCTCAGGACTCTGGCAGTGATATAATGGCAGCAGCGGTGGTGGCCAGGAGCCCGGGGCCATTTTAAATCACCGGGCAGTCGCTCTCTCTGCCCTTCCCCCCCCCCCCCCAGCTCTCTTCCCTTGCATGTGATGGCCCCAGTAGAACTGCCAACTTTCTAATTCCAAAAAACTGAACACTCTTGCGCCCGTCCACTTCCTTGTCCCTTCTCTGAGACCCTGCCCTGTCCCACCCCTTCTCAAAGCCCAGCCCCTGCTTACTCCATCTCCCTTTCTTCAATCGCTTACTTTCCTTCAACCTGTCTCACATGCTCGTTTTCACTGCAAGGCCCAAACAGGCATATTATTCTGATAGAGGTGTTACGCTAAGTTGAGGTTTGATTTGTTACAGGACACTAGAGCTAGAATCAAGAGTCAAAAAAGGTAATTAAAAAAAAAGAAATTTCACAAAGGTTTTCATGATTTTTCCCTGCCTTCTTCCCATTTTTTGTAACCAGCTACATGTTTTTTATTCACTAAAGTTATCATAATTTCATGTTTGGAATTAAGACCACATCATCACAGCTGCAACAGGTCCACTAAAGGCCCATTCCTGAAACCCAAATACAAATCCATAGAACAAAACCACAGAAATGCACACCTATCCAAATACCTACATAAATAAATCTGTCAAAACAAATTCCCCACCTACATGCAGATACACACATGTATTCATGTGTACACATCTGAGCATACACTAACACTGAAGGTATGTCTACACTGCAGAGTTTTTCTGGAAAAATGGCCATTTTCCTGGAAAAACTACACTTCTGTCCACACTGCAATTGCATTCTTTCGAAAGAAAGTCAAAAGAACACAGGGGTTTTTCCGACAGTGGCAAACCTCTTTCTACAAGGAAGAAGACTTTTTCTGAAAGAGCTCTTTCTGAAAAAGGCATGTGTGGATGGGGAAGAGGGTTTTTTTTTTTTTTTTTGAAAGAAGAGGCCTCCAGGAAAAAGCACCGGTGCCCTGGTGGCCACTCCATCCATAACAATCACAACTTAAATGTGAGATAGCATCCAATAATCCAATCAATGTGGATGCTATCTTTCGAAAAAGCAGATCGCTTTTTCGACATGCTTTTGCTGTGTGGACATGCTCTTTCTAAAGAAGTTTTTCCGGAAGATCTCTTCCAGAAAAGCTTCTTCCGAAAGAAGCCTGCAGTCTAGACATAGCCTGACATTCCTCATTATTTAATATAACCATTATTGTTTAGGGCCTAGAGACCCCAGCTAAGATCAGGGCTCCACATTGATAGGTGCTGGACATACACATAAAAAGAGAGAGTCTGCAACAAAGAGTTTATAATACAGCTAGACAAAGGCGAGGACAAATGTATGATACATTGGCTCTTCTGGAATTACTAGTCAACAACACTGATTTTTAAAAGCTTGTTATGAAATGCATACACACACGGTCACTACTTTTTGTGTGTGCAAGCCAAGCAAAAGGAATAAAAGTCAAAGAGTTAGGCTGCAAATTTTAACCGGACAGGCATGCACACAGGTGCGAATACATGCACCTCTCTACATAAAGACAAAGTCCCTTGCACACATATCATGCATGCAAACGCTTAGCTACATGGAAACACTTTTCCAAGGTCTGCCTAAATCACCCAGCCAGGAAGGGAGGATGAGTTGAAGGGGAAAAGATAGAGGGCAGGGAGGAAAGAAGATGGGGAAGAAAAGAGGCCAAGGATGAGAGCAGGGTGGGGATGAGAGAGGCAGAATAGGCCATCAATTTCCCAGCCTGTCACTGTGAGGAGCACAGGAGAGCTAGGTATGCAGCTCCCAGCAAAGCCCCAGTCTAGAGTTTTCTTCCTGCCCTTCTGCACCAAAGGGGAGAGGCTGAAGCACCGCAGGGGAGAAGGCACCTGCGACAGCCCGCTCCCCAGCCTCCTGACAGCCGGGCATGGGCACCGACAGGGGACAGGAAACTGTCGCCAACAGCCCCTCCCCCTAAAAAGGGCCCCATGAGCGTCCTGAGCCTCCCAGATCTATCCACCCCAGCAGGGTCCTGCACTGCAACCCCTCAGCCAGGGCAGGCCCCCCAGCTCCCACAGCGCGTGCCTGCCCCCCAGCAGCTCACCAGACGCACCCCACTCCCAACTCAGTGACCAGCTCCACAGCACCACCCCCACTCACCCCAGCCCTGGCTGCTTGTGGGCACATCACTGGGCTCTGACAATTTCAGCCCAATTGGCTCCCAATGCCTTCACCGCGCAATAAAGCACCTTTACAGACACCCCTGTGCCACCCCCCTGCCCATGCAAAACATTTTCCTGCCAACTTTACTGGGGATTTGTGCCTCTCCCAATGCCCCCAAATAAAATAAAAATGGGATGCAAACCTGTCATCCATTTTAGATCCCTCCTTAGGGAGCACCAGTCCCTTGTAGGAGGTGGGAGGCTGGAAATGCCACCACAATCTCCCCTTCCCTAGGTGAGCGTGGGGGAGGGAGGCAAGATGCTGGGGGAGTGAGACTGGCAAAGACTTGGGTGGGAGGGATGTTTCTTTTACCTTAGACCAGCTACTGGCCTCCATTGTTGGAGAATTCAATGGCATTGACACAGCCAAAGTCGCCCAGGTCCTTCTTGTAGAGGTTTCTGCAGCCCCGCAGGCATCTCTTCTGAAAGTCCTGGGTGAGCAGCAGGTCCCTCTGCAGGCCGCACTGGGACAAGAAGCCCACCGTGGACCTCACATGCTGTCCCCCAGCCCAGGTCTCCTCTTCATGCTGCTGCCTCTGTTGCTGCTCCCCACCACCCCCTCACTTTCTGCCTTCGCCCCTCCCGCTTTGTTATAGTTATGATGATTTTTTTCTTTAGCCAGCCATAGTAGCAGAGGGAGATGGTACAGGCTGTACCTCTAAAAACCAGCATTCTCTGGTCCAGCAATATCCGTGGTCTGACAGGACTAGAGAACCTGGGAGCCTAAGGGTAGGAGGGACAGCTGGGGCTGGGGAAAACAGGGTCAGCTGCAGGCAGCGCAGAACCAGGGCTGGAGCCCCTGGAGCCCAAAGCGGTGCATGGCCAGGGCTGGAGTCCCCTGGCAGTCCCCCAGCAGCGTGGGGCAGAATCTCCTTACAATCCCCAGGAACACAGGGCCAGAGCCTGACAGCAGCCCCTGGAAAGGTGAGGCTGGGGTCAGGGCTGGCCCGAGCCATTTTGGTGCCCCGGGTCCGGGCGCTTGGCGCTGCCCCTGGTGCGCACGGTGTATGCGCTGCCCGGCCCGGCCATGGCCACCGCTGCTGGCGCACAGCCCGGGGCGGGCCGCACCTGGCCGTGCAGGGCCCCGTGGCCATGGGGGGAAGGGCGCTGCTGGCCGGTGCCACAGGGATGGGGGGGCCGGCGCTGTGGGAACCGGGCACGCAGCGCCTGATGGCAGCTATAAGGGACGCTGCGCGCCCCTTACAGCTGCCATCAGGCGCCCCCCATAGGTTGGCACCCTGGGCAGCTGCCCGGCTAGCCCACCCCTTAGTCCGGCCCTGGCTGGGGTTGGAGCAGCGCAGGACCAGAGTCCCCTGGCAGCCTCCAGAAATGTGGGGCAAGAGCCCACCGCAGCAGCCCCTGGAGCATGGGGCTGGGACCGGAGCCTCATGACAGCCCCTGGAAAGGTGGGGCTGGGCTGGAGCCCTGCAGCAGCCTGCAGCAACAAGGGGCTGGGGCTGGAGTACCTGGGCAGCCTGTGTCCTCAGAGGGCCAAAGCCCCTCAGCAGCCCCTGGGAACATGGGGCCTGGGGCTGGAGCCCTGCAGCATTCTGGGGCCGAAGTCCCCTGGCAGCATCCAGAAACAAGGGGCCAAAGCCCATGCAGCAGCCTCCTGGAACGTGGGTCTGGGACTGGAGCCCCACGGCAGGAGCCAGTGCCGCTTACGGAGCTGGCAGCCCAGCCTGTTTTGGGGCAGCCTGCCAGCAGCAATGAAGGGAAGGAGGGCCACTTACTTGCTTTCGTGTGCTTCCAACACGATGCTCCAGGCAGCGCCTCCACCTGCTCCTATTGGCTGGATTCTGGAGCATCAGGAAAAACCTTCAGGAAGCGTCCCTGTGCTCCTGTTCCCGGAAGTGGGGTGGAAGGGGAACAGCAGCGCGCAGCCACTTCTATCTGTATTTTGAGCCTCAGGGCTTTCCAGGACATTTCACTGCTTCATGGGGACACTGGGACAGGAGATTTAAAACTGGGACTGTCCCGGAAAATTTGGGACATATGACAGCATAATTATGTCTGACAAAGTATTCTACAGTGCAAACATATTTTGTTATGAAGAAAACATGGAGCAAACAGGAAAAATTAACTTGATTGTCGATAAATATGTATGTGAATGTAGAAATCACAAAAACAGGGAATGTAAATTGATTGTTATGATATGCAGTAAGTGCCTTTGACTAGCAAAAGCACTGCAGAGATCCCAAATCTGCCACTGAAATCTCTGGAGTCAGAGCACAGCAATCAAGTCAAACTGCAAACTGGTTAAAGTTGCTTATTATTACCAACAAAGACCAAGCGTGTTGGTATTTTGCAATTAGCTAATTATCAAAAAGAATGACTAAAAGCAGCCTCCTTCAGAATTCATCATTGGAACAGATTACTTGTTTTCCCCCATGCTGGCCTTTTTTACCTCCATCAACTTACACATTTTAGCTAAAGATGGAAAGTACATGTTTTTTTAAATACAGTAGTATAAGCTATTGGGAGGCACCAGAATGAATAGATCCTTTTTACAGCAATTATTTAAAATAATACCAAAAAAGCAGTCATGTAGCACTTTAAAGACTAACAAGATGGTTTATTAGGTGATGAGCTTTTGTGGGGCAGACCCACTTTTTCAGATCATATTCTGAAACACTTTTTCAGATCATATTCTGAAACACTTTCAGAATATGATCTGAAGAAGTGGGTCTGCCCCACGAAAGCTCATCACCTAATAAACCATCTTGTTAGTCTTTAAAGTGCTACATGACTGCTTTTTTGTTTTACCACGATCAGACTAACACGGCTACCTCTCTGTTACTTTAAAATAATACATCATTCAACAAATATCTAATATCATGCCTTTCTTCCCAAAGTCTTCACAAACTATGAACATATTGTTTTGGCAAAATGCAGCCACCACTACTTCTCTACCAAATGTAGCCTTCCTTGCACGTTGTGTAATGGAGGATAGAATCTGTTTGCATGCAAATACCAGTTATGCATGAATATAATTTGCATGCCAAATACTTTGCATGCAGACAGCCACCTCTACTATTTGAAACTTTGGTGCAACAAACGTTTTCCACTGCTAGTTTCTATTATCCTAATCCTATGGCACTTAAATACAGCCAAATTTCCACCAAAATTGCCTAAGAATTGCAGAATTTGGCCCTTAATTTTCAGGACTGCATGTCATTTTAACCGCAGCATAATTCTTCCTCTGCTGTACATCATACCCTAAAACTACAAGTGGGCGATGCTGACAAATGCACATTTTTTCACTAATTAAAAAAAAACTTGACAAAAGGGTGGAAGCAGAAGCAAACTTAATAAAAATAATTGCTCTGCTCTAAAAGTGAAAAAAATGAGTCAAGGCATTTGAAAGTAGAATCAGCAAAAAAAAAAAAGATGAAAAAGGGCAGAGAGGCATCTCTAAGCACTGCTGGAAGCAAAACTGAAGGACATTGAACAGACAGCAAGAAATGACAGTATAAAGGTGTCACTCCTTCCACTGCCCCAGTGCATGCTCAGAAACAGAACAAGATTTAAAGAAGACAATAAAGAGTTAACTGAAGACCAGACAATCCTGGCAGGCCCTTGCTAAGGAGGAGCAGCCATCCTGCAGCTCAATACAGCTCTAATTAGCAGCATTCTGCAAAAAAAACCAGAAGCTGATTTATGGCTGGGCTGCCCATATCTTCAAAATGAAGCTGGGACCCTAAAGCTAATGAGTCTGATTCAACAAACCACTTAAGCGCATGCATAACTTTGAAGCTAGCAAGACTATATGCTTAAAATTATGCATGTGCTTAATTTTTTTTTGCTGGACCAGGACCTACTCTTCCCAGAATACAAAACTGCACTTTGATCCAGATGGTCACATAAGGTATCTGCAAATTGCTCCATTTTCGGCTAACAAAGTGTATCCCTGGCATGCTGAGGGCTTGTCTTCATTTCCAGGAAGACTGGCGCTCTGGAGGTCGAACTTTCGGCATTTGATTTAGCAGGTCTGGTGAGGACCCACTAAATCGAATGCTGAGAGTACCCCTGTGGATCCTGGAATTCATTGATGGGAGAGTTTCTCCTATCAACCTCCTGCTGTGGGGCCACCCCAGAAAATCGATGCAAGGTACACTGATTCCAGCTATGCAATTCACATAACTGGAGTTACGTATCTTGCATTGATTTTTGCTGCCAGTGTAGACCTGGCCTCAGTGATGTTTCTGCAATATTATTATCAGCCACCAGATGGTACTATTGCTAGGTCTGTTTCTCTGAATGCATAGGGAGTTGAGAAATCTTATTGACAACTTTGTAGTTGGTTGAAACAAGTAAGCAGAGTAGAATTTGTTGTGCCTGAATTTCTCTGACTGAATAATTCCTTAGATGCAGAGATGCTGCCTGCAGGTTATATCAACCCAAGCAAACCAAACTCTACATGTTGCCAAAACAGGACTGTCTTTGAATGGACAAAATTTGGCCACCCTGGTTTGTGATCTTACCTGTAAGATATAAAGGTTTGTAAATCTTGAGTGAAGAATAAATGAGCTTGGTACTGGCCCATACAAAAAATAAAAACCAATTAAATAAAGTTTAATAGTTGACACAGCAAATGAGAAATTTTAGGGGAAGACAGCATTAGCACAAATACCCCATTCTCTGCTTCCAGCTTCATTCTCCTGAGTCAGTGGGAGAGTCCTGCTCTCTGCTATGCCCAGTGATAAAAAATTCTGCCACATTATACATCCTCTCTGTCCACAGATGTTGGGAAGGGTGGACCCGAAGGCACAGCATGCTCATTTACCAAACTGGGTTTGTTACTGTTGGGTCTTACAGTGGGGAAACTGGAATTTTATTGCTTTATGGGGGGGTAGGGATAAAGTGGGAAATGTCAAAACAGGCCTGAATCAACTATTTGGGCTTGTCTGTGAGATCATAACCCTTTCATCTACAATTCTACATGTAGGGTACTGAGAGTGTGGACCTTTGGCCAAAGGCACCCACCCAAATGATTTAACCAGAGCTTCATGTCTGTGTGCTCCAGAATCCAAGCCTTCACTTAAAAACAAAAAAATGTTGCCGAACGTAACCGCATAAACGTGAGCCAAGCGTAAACAGATCCTGTGCTGATTTCTGTGATCCGTAGACTGACTTTTACTAGTCATTTTCAGATTTAATTCATTTTTTAGACAATCCCTCCATTTTTAAATATGGGCCTGCCACACCATTTCCAATCTGCCACAGCAAATATCACGAGTCTTGCTACAGAGTTTTGGTTCAGCTTTCTGCAGAGTACACAAAGCCTTGTATATTATATGGCCTGGGATCAGCCCTATTTAAGAAAAATGGGACCCAGGGAGACTGCAGATACCAAATGGAGAAGGGAGCTGGCAGATCCTAAAAGATGTAATACTAGAACTAGAGGCTCAGCATCAAGCTATTCTGAGGCAGAGGAAAGATAAGAGCCACAGGAGGCCAATGTGGCTGCACAAGGAGGTGTTCAGCTATTTAAACCCAAAAGGGATACATACAGAAAATGGAAGGAGGAGCATGCCATCAAGGAAGTATACATGGGAATAGCGCGAGGGTGTAGGGACAATATTAGAAAAGCCACAGCAAAGAATGTTACAGCTGGCAAAAAATGTAAGAGGGTTCTTCAAATGTCAGACAAAACAGAAAGATAAAGAACAGTGCAGGCCCACTGCTCAATGGAGAAGGTGAGTAGGTAACAGAAGATGATAGGAAGGCAGAGCCGCTTAATGCAGACACTGCTTCAGTCTTCTCTCAAAAAATAACACGTGACCGAGAACTATGGAAGTTACCATAGACAATAAGGGGAAAGGGATGCAGATAAGGATAGGGGAAGAACAAGTCAGAAACATCATGACCAATCTGAATGAATTCAAGACAGCAGGGCCTGATGTCACAGGTGCTGAAGGAATGAAGATATTTCAGAGCCATTGGCAAGAGAGGTCCCAGAACACTGGAGAAGGGGGAAAAAGAGGAGCTAGCTTGACTTCGACACTGGGGAAGCTAATAGAACAATGTATAAAGCACTCAATTTGCAAATTCATGGAAGATGAGGGGTGATTATGCATTTACTAAGAACCAACCATGCCAAACCTGTTTGATTTCCTTCTTTGACAAGGTAAGTAGTGGTTTGGTGGATGGGGTAATGTGGTGGATATAATATACCTGGACTTTATCAAGGCTTTTGACACAGTCCCACACAACATTCTCATAAGTAAGTTGGAGAAAGGCAGGCTTGGTAGAACTACCATTAGGTGGATACATTCTTGATTAACAACTTCAACCAAAGTGTAACACATAATAGAATGATGTCATTCTGGATCGAGTGTTATTTAACATCTTTATTAATAACCTAGCAGTACAAATAGGGAGCGTACTAATCAAATCTGCAGATGACACAAAGCTAGAAGGGGCTGCAAACCCTTTGGAGTATAGAGCTAAAATTCAAAGGTATCCTAATACATTGGAAAACTGGGCTATCGACAAGAAACTGAACACAGACAAATAGAAGGTGCTACACTTTGGGTAGAAAAATCAAATGCACAATTACAGAATGGCAGATAACTGGCTTGGCGGCAGCACTGCTGAGCAGGATCTGAGAGGTGTGATGGATCACAACCTCAGCATGAGTCAACAATGTGAAGCTGTTGCAAAAAAAAAAAAAAAAAAAAAAGCAGCAACCAACCAACCAAACAAATGCAATTTTGGATTGCAGTAACAGAGGCATAGCATGTAGGTAACAGGAGGTGATAGTACCGTTCCACTTGGTGCTGGTTAAGCCTCAGTTGGAGTACTGTGGCAAATTCTGATCACCGCTGTATTAGAAAAGGTTCAGAGAAACTAGAAAGGATCCAGAAGTGAGCGACAAAGGGACAGAATGCAGCTATATGAGCCAAGGCTAAAGGAATGGGGGATGTTTAGTTAGGAAAAGAGGAAAGTAAGAGGGCATATGGTAGAAGTCTTCAAATACTTAGAAGCCTGCCATAAAAAAGATGGAGGAAGACTGCTCTCTCTTAAGGACAGGACAAGAGAAAATATAGGACAATGGTACAGACTACAAAGGGGAGTTGTGGCTGCTCCTTCACTGGAGGTTTTCAAAAAGAGGCTGGATAGTCATTTGTCTTCCATGGTTTAGATACAACAAATCTTACATCATGACAGAGAGTTGGACTGGATGTCCATTCAGGTCCCTAGTAACCCTATGGCTCTGTGATTGTAACACAATGATCCACTGAGCTGTGACATGAACATACTCCAGATGAGGGAGGGTGCAATCGGCTCCACTTTTTGCAAATTAAATGCAGCCCCAAGGCTCCCTCCAGCATGGCTCCCAGTTTGACACTCCTGTCGTATCAGATGCTATTCGGGGCTTTGGTCACACCATTTTCTTCCTTAAGGAAGGTACAACAGAAAATATACCTGCTTGCCTCCTCACCTGCCTGGGTCTTTAGTGCCTATTATACAGCTACAGAGTATGCTGCTAGGATTACTGAAACTCTCTTTGTCTTCAACTGTAAGCAGTTAAAATGCTCTACCTTAAAAAAGAAATACAATTTCTGTCCCTTAAAAAGCACAGATTACAAGAAAGACCCACATAATGTTGCAAGCTGCCTCCCGATATCACTTTTGTCTGTGCCATTCAAGGTGATGGAGCATTTCATTCTGCAGTGCATCTCCCTAGAAGTGGATTCAATACTCAGCGTCAGGCAAGCAGGCTTGCGGAGCGGTTGGAGCACCCGAGAGCGAGTGCTAGCGTTGACAACATTTATAGAAAATGGTTTTCAGAAAAAAACCTGAAGGTGGGAGCTGTATTTCTGGACCCGACAGCAGCATATGGCACAGTATGGCACATGAGGCTCTGTGATAGAGCCTTCCATGGCCAAGGGGCTAGATCAATGGTCAGAGAGGATAGAGGGCCTTGTGGAGTTCAACCCCTAAATAGGAGTGGTTAGGTCTGCCTCTCTGCTAGAGGGGTTGGTTCAAGACCTGCTTTCCTGGCTACTTATTAAAGTTTCTGTAGTTTGGGGTGTGGCTCCATAAGTCCAACTACCCCACAGTTGGGGCATAGCTACAGCTTCCCCTTGGGAGGCGAAGGCTTACTTGCCTCCACTGACTGCGTTGGCTGGCAAGTCTCTGATCTGTTCCCTCAGGTAAGGATGTTAAGTATCGGGTAACTGACTAATCGAATAGTTGATGCATTTTGCATTGACTATTCGATTAGTTGATAGGACGCTTCCACCTTGCTACATTTCAAAGGCTAAAGTGCCTCGTGGAGCTGAGTCTCCTGCTGATCCTGGGCTCCATGCGGCGCTGCTGCTTTGAAACGCCGCGTACAGCCTGGGGACACCCCAGCTGGCCCCGGATTGCACAGGTCTGGCCCCAGGCTTCAAGTGGCACTGCCGCTTTGAAGTACCCTCTCTTCTTCTCCCCACTTGCTGCTTCTTTCTGACAGAGGCAGCAAAAGGGGGGGGGGAGTGACTAGTCGACTATCCGATATGCATTTGCTTATCGGATAGTCAATTAGTCTTTCACATCCCTACCTTCAGGCAGGCAAACAGAGACCTCCTGTTTCTCCTCAGTCAGCCCCCAAATTGAGCCTTGCTCCCCTCTCCAGGCCTGGCATTGGCTGCAGATATGGCAGGGTAAGACTAGCTGAGCTCACAGGTTTACTTTAACGCTTGCTGTGCCAGACAACAGTTTCTCTGCTCCTTCACAGGCTCTTAGTCAAACTGTCAAGAGCATCCTAGCCTGGGTAGTCACTGACCTTTTCCTCCACAACAGACATTTCTGAGCACACACAGGAGATAGAATTAGTGTGTAGAAAAGGCAAACCAACAGTCTGCCCCAGTGGTTTTCAAACTTTTTTCCGCGTGACCCAGTTGAAAAAAATTGTTGCTATCCGCAACCCAACGTAATCATATTTTTTATTAGAGTGAGGGCTATGGGGTGGGGCCAGGATGGGTCTGGTGTGTGGGAGGAGGAGAGGGCACCACCTAGGTGTGCAGGCTCTGGTATAGGATAGGATGAGGCTTTGGGAGTAGAATACGGGGCTCCAGGCTGGGGACAGAGCAGAGGGGTTCAGGGTGTGAGAGGAAGGGGCTGAGGTGGGGATGGGTTTCAGGTTGGGTTCAGGCCCCATCTGGGGGTGCAGGTTCTGGGGTGGAACAGAGATGAAGTGTTTAGAGTGTACAAGGGGGTTCAGAGAAGCTCAGGGCTGGGGCAGGGGGTTGGTGCTCGGGGTTTGGGCATGGGCTTTCCTCTGTGTTAGCAGCACAGCAGGGGTGCTGAGACAGGACTTTCTGCCTGTCCGGGCACCACGGACTGCACTGTGCCCCATAAGAAGCCAGCAGCAGGTCTGGATCACAGGCAGTGATGCACAAGTGGCTCTGCTCACTGCTTTCACCCACAGGCACCAGTCCCCAGAGCCAAAGCCCAGGGTGGAGGCTGTGCAAGGAGCTCTATCGAGCCCCACGTAGGAGCTGGACCAGCTGCTGGCTGCTTTTGGGGCACAGCAGGGTCTACAGTGCCAGGACAGCGAGAAAGCCTGCAGTAGCATCCCCTGTTGGTCACCCTACAGCAAGACAACCCAGGTCCTGACATTCCATGACCCAGTACTGGGTTGCAACCCTTAGTTTGAAAATCACTGGTTTACCTCAAGGTTCTGTGCTAGCACGGATACCTTTCAGACTACATAAACAACCTTCTGCGTACAGGGTCCTGCATGTTCATGTACACAGATGGCAGTTGCCCCAGGTAATCCAGCACTGTCACTTGCAGAACTTGAAGATGCCCTAAACGCTGACTTGATAAGGTGGCTGAATTCGGGGGTCAGTGTCATTTATAACCAGCATGACCAAGGCAGTTTTGAATGTGTTCCACCTTCACAACTCCAGAGCAGCCCAAGAATTGAATATCTTTCTCAACAAGCATTGCTTGAGACATGAAACCCACCCGGTTTACCACAGAGTAACCCCTAGATAGATCTATTACATATTTAACCACCTGAGGAAAACTGCGGCTGAAGTGAGGTTGCATAATGACCTTCTAAGCAAACTGGCGAGCACTTCATGGGAAGCAATTGTTCAGACTCTCCAATTATCCAGTTTAGCTAACTCTGTGGCTCTGCAGCAGAATATTGCGCTGCATTCCGGTTGACTCTTCTCATGTCAAGTTGGCTGACACCCAACCATGAGCTCCAAAACTGGGATAATTTGACCCACACTAGTACCACGGCTCACAACATGAAGTGACATCATTCCCCCCACATGCCGTGAGGCTACTATCGGCAAAATGGCTGGGAAGCTCAAGGCAAACCCACACCTACTACTATACACAGATCTCTTCTACCATCCAAAAGCACACCTGTCATTGAGGCACCTATGGTGGGCCTACTTGCCTTGTCAAGATTTCTCTGTGACATCAATGCAACAAGAAGAATGGTCCGCAGCTGATGTCAGAAACCAGTCTCTTAAAACTGACCCAACTATGCGTGTACCAGGCTTTGAGTTGCTATGGTGCTCATAGACCCTTCTGAACTGATTTTGAACAGGCTAGGGTCAGGGTGTAGGCAGCCTTTACGTGTGGGGCCCACAAGCGGATTCCAAATGTGGCTGATCACTGCCCTCTGACCAGATCTGATAGTGGGCTGAGGCCTGTGCACTTCGCTACTGAGGCTACCACAAATTAGCTCGACAAGCTCTGATCTAATAAGATGATGACAGATTACAAGATTCTTTAGTGCCTGGCAATGCAATACTGTTTTGATCTCAATTCTATTTCAACAGTACAGTGTATTCCTGGGTGGTATTTGCCATTCCAACAGGAGTGGACAGATACTTAATAGACACACGATGGATGGTGTTTCGCAAGTGCTGGTGCAGAGATCACTGACTTAAAAGCACTGATGCAAATGCCCGTAACAATGTAGCTGTTTGCAAGATCTGGGCTATTGTTAAGTTTCACTGTTAAGTTTGTCACCTTGGGTCACATTCTTTATGCCCCTATTTACTAATATGTGTGATATCTTTCATGGAATAAAGATGTTAGTAGCCCAGGGTGGAATTCACACTGGAGACAAAGGCACTTTGCACAGGATGGAACTGTGGGGAGTAAGTCGAGTGGCCATGCAATAGGGTGGCTTTTGCAGTCCCTGGATTTAATGAAGAAAGTCTTTGAACTGGTCCCACACAGAGTTGTGTTGAAGGCAAGTTAGGAGGGGGGCACAGGATTCGTGATGACATGGGTCTCATAGTCTTAAGTATCCAGCATGAATGGATGGTATGGATAGACTGTGGCAGTTACTCCAGCCAGAAGGCTCCAAGGAAAGAAGGAGCCATATACCATTGTCTTGAGTTCTAGCTTGGGGGGGTTGCAGATTGGATTTTGCCTTCCAAATTAAAATCTCCCCCATAAAGCCCTATTACTCTTCGTTGGTTGGTTGGTTGGTTTTTGCAAGTTAAGTGAATTGCATCAATATGAACTCAACCCAGAGGAAATATTATAAACTGTAATTGAATAACAGTGGAATTGTAGAATGAAGTGTGATTATGTTTAGCTTAGATCTAACATTTCTTTCTCAACCTCATGGTAAACTCTAGTGGTAAAAATTAAGCACAAGATCAATTATTTGTGTACTGGGGCTTAATCTGCAGGTCCCTCTTCTCCAAAAACATTAAAATATTTATATTTTCCCATATTAAAAACATGTTATGTTACATTTACGCAACCTGACTTAATGCAGCCTTAACTAAATCTAATTTGTTGTTTTTCCATTATGTTAATATTAAATATTGTAACCATTTTTTCTTTAAAACAGAAATGACACACATAGAATGCAAGAGACTTTGGTTTTCACCATGCTGCTACCATAGTACTTCATTAAAAATGTTTTACATCAATTTACTATTTTGTTTTCCATAGCAGCTGTGAAGAAACAGCACATTACAGTGACTCATCTTGCACAAATGACTAGGCAAACGTGATTAGATAGAGAAGAAGACATGGTTACTAAGATCTATGTTTGGAGCTGATAAGAACACCAGGGAACACTAAACGTATATAATTCATGCTGGGATCCAAACACTTAGCTGAAGTAGACCTCAATCTTCTCCACTGAGTTCAAACGTGGGCCTGCCTGTATTGTCTGCTTTTCCCGTTTCAATTCCATGTTTCTTGTTTTGCTATTGTAAGTCACAATAGTGAGAGAGTGTGAGTGTGTGTATGTGCGCACACATGCGTTTTTTACAGGTCCTCCTCCTTTACAGTGTATATAGAGAGTAACACCTTACCTTATGCTATAGCAACTTATACTTTATAACTCTGAAGGTCCCCAGTTCAGTTCTCAGTGTGCAGGACAAGATGACGACCATCTTGTTATGTTGATCTTCCATACTATAGACTACATTATATTGACATGTGTTACATACAAGGCCTACCCTATTGCTGGTGCGTGACAGGTAACTAACAATAACGGCAATCATCATCTAGCTGTAGAAGCTAATTTCCAATGTAACCAACTCTTCCAACAGTTCTGAGACCACCACTCTGGAAGATGAGATGTAAGTAGAGCAGTGACATGATGGGGTTCATCTCTCTAAAGAGACTGACCGATCATCATCATCATCTTCTTCCTCTAGCCTTAGTCTCATCTCTATGAAGTTGGCTCTTTGAGTCCTCCATTCCAGTTTGCCTTGAAAAAAGGGCATTGGAAAAGGTAGGCGTAACATATTCTCCTGGCTCAGGGGTGGGAAAACGACGGCCCGCAGGCCACATCCAGCCCATAAGACCTTTTCATTCAGCCCTCAAGCTCTCAGTGGGGAGTGTGGTGGAGACTTGCCCCACTCCGCTCACTGCTCTAGCCTGGGAGCACAGTCACAGAGGCTCGCCCTGCTCCACTTCCTTTTCCCCTGCTAGAATACTGGGCAGGAGGTCAGAGCTGGGGGTGGCATGGGAGAGCCTATTTTTCCAGAGCTGGAGCCCCTGGGTAGGCCCCTTTGATGCAGTGACTAAATCCACCACTGGGAGGAAGGCAGGCTAACAAGCATCTCTGGCCCACCATACAATTTGCCTACTCTGATGTGGTCCTCAGGACAAAAAGTTTACCCACTCCTGTCCTAGCTCTTCAAGATCCATTTACAGGTCTTCCTCCCTCCTCTGCCCTCACATTTCTGCTTTTCTGTGCAGGATCCATTTAACCAGATTTGGGTATGCTCAAACCGTATGCTCTGTATGCATCAATCTGTTAGTTAGTAAGTATACGCAAGATCAGATCCCCTCCAGAATAATAATGTGGCCATCATAGTAAGTGAATGAATTCATTTAAGAGGTACGATATTGTCTAAGAGGCCTTGTAAAAATATCAGTACAAAATGTTAACAGTGTTTTAATGAGGAGCCCTGTCTGATAAATACATCCTTTCTAATTTTTCACCTCTTAATGCAGGACTTTTTGTCATTTCAACAGACGTGCCAGTTTTAAAAAAGTTCCTACAGAAACCTGACCCAAATCCCCCACAAAAACAAAAGTCCCAGGACAGACTCATTCCAACAAATGCAGGCAAATCGGTTCAACCTCCAAAAGAAGCTTGGTGTCAGGGAGACATAAACTGCCATTTCTCAGTTTTCAACAAGACTTAATAACTTTCTGCTACCTCTGTCTTCAAGCATGGGGCAAAGAAACATAGGCATTTGCTATCAATAGGACAAAAAATTCCACTCACATCTCATCTTCCAGAACTGATAAAAGATGGAAGACCCTGAAAAAATAGCTAGTGATAAAGAGCTGGAAAAGGAATACTTGAACAATGTGAACATGTATGAATTAGGGATGTTAGGGTACGTCTACACTGCATCCCTAGTTCGGACTAGGGATGCAAATGGAGACGACCGAGTAGTTAATGAAGCGGGGATTTAAATATCCTGCGCTTCATTAACATGATCTCGCCGGTGCGCTAGTTCGAATCACAGCTGATTCGAACCAGGAAGTGCACGCCGGGACGTGTTAGTTTGGACTAAAGCCCTTAGTCCGAACTAACGTTACTCCTCCCGGCACGCACTTCCTGGTTCGAATCAGCTGTGATTTGAACTAGCGCGCCGGCGAGATCCTGTTAATGAAGCGCGGGATATTTAAATCCCCGCTTCATTAACTACTTCGGTCGTCTCCATTTGCATCCCTAGTCCGAACTAGGGATGCAGTGTAGACGTACCCTTGGAGTTTAACTGATTAACTGTTTAACTGATAAGCTGGTGCTTATCGGTGAATGGTATCGATTAAACTCTGCTGACTCCCAGGAAGGTGGCTTCACTGCGGCAGGGCAGCAAAGACTCCTCCATGGGAGCTGCAGAGGCTTCATTGCAGGCTCTACAGTACTATAAAGCTAAGCTTTATACTACAGAACCTTCAGCATGTGTAACCATGTAACACTGAGATTCTTAGAGGTTACATGTTTACCATATTACAGGATTTGTAACACCCCTAGATGGTTTATTAGGTGATGAGCTTTCGTGGGCCAGACCCACTTCCTCAGATCAATATGTGGAAGAAAATTGGCACAACCATATATACCAAAGTGATACAATCAAAAAAAAGTGAACACATATAAAAATGACGAATCAGGTTTAAGAACAGAGGAGGGGTGAGGGGGGGAAGGTTAGTGTCTGTGAGGTAATGACATTGGGGTGATAATTGGGGAAGCTATCTTTGTAATGGGTACCATACATAAAGTGTCAAATTTAAGCATGAATGACAATTCTGAAGCTTCTCTTTGAAGTCTGGAGTTAAAATTGCTCTGAAGCAATATGCATGTTTTAAGGTCATTGAGAGAATGGTCAGTCTGGCTGAAATGGCAAGCAACAGCTTTCTCTCTGTGAGAGAGTCTGATGTCTGTTTTATGTGCAATGATTCTTTGGCGAAGTGTCTGAGAAGTTTGTCCAATGTACATGGCAGACGGACACTTTAGGCACATGATGGCATAAATTATATTTCTGGATGAACAGGAATATGTGTTCTTGATCTTGTAATAGGCATGGTTAGGTCCAATAATGGTGTCAGCAGAGTAAATATGTGGACAAAACTGGCACCGGGGTTTGTTGCAAGGGAAAGTTCCAGGGTTGGTATTAGTGTGGTATGTCCTGTAGTTGTAGGTAAGAATCATCCTGAGGTTAGGTGGTTGTCTATAGGAGACTATGGGTCTGTCTCCCAGAACCTCTCAGAGGGTAGCATCCTGTTCCAGTATAGGTTGTAGTTTATTGATAATGCATTGGACGGGTTTAAGTTGGGGGCTATAGGTGATGACAAGTAGTGTTCTATTGTTGATTTTCTTGGGTCTGTCTTGAAGTAGATGGTTTCTGGGTATTCGTTACAAAGATAGCTTCCCCAATTATCACCCCTAATGTCATTACCTCACAGACACTAACCTTCCCCCCCCTCACCCCTCCTCTGTTCTTAAACCTGATTCGTCATTTTTATATGTGTTCACTTTTTTTTGATTGTATTACTTTGGTATATATGGTTGTGCCAATTTTCTTCCACATATTGATCTGAGGAAGTGGGTCTGGCCCACGAAAGCTCATCACCTAATAAACCATCTTGTTAGTCTTTAAAGTGCTACATAGTTCTGTCTTTTGTTTGGGTAAAATAATGGGAGAGGTACAAAAATATCAACAAATGTTTGATGGGATAATGGAAAAATGAGTAACACAAAGCATGGGACTATGACAAGCAAAACAAACATGAGTCCCTAATATTGCAAATGCTTCCACGTATGAGCAATCCATGAATGGATGTAATCTGATTTGATTTCAGGTAACAGCATCTCATAAAATCCTTACTGAAAAAGGAATTCACATTGGCTCAGATAGAAACAGCATCATCTGGACTAAAAGCTGATTAACAACTGATTGATTTAAGCAAATGATCATGCTGAAAGATAACATCATATATTATTTGCAGGAGATGTCTGGTTTGTGTGGGTTCACTGTTAGCACCAGCATCTTTTTATAGTTTCACTGGGTTCTGGAAGAGGGACTATGAGATAGTACACTGGGAAAGGTTGCAAACACAAGTGAGGACAAAGAGTTGATTTGGCTCTCACACCATCATAAATTTACACTGAGAAACCTTTAATATAATAAATATTACTACACATCTGCTGAGGCCTTCTGGCAAAGAAACTGTCTATCATCTAGTAAGATGTGGACATTGCTTTAAAGAAAATGTATCTATAAAAAACATTGGCATAAACCGTGGATGGGAGTCATCAATCCTGCAAAAGCACAGTTGAGAGTCTACAAGAAGCCCACAAGCAAAATAAAAAAACCTCTAAATTTACAATTAATTATATTTATGGGGAAGTCCAGATAAAAGTAAGAAAAAGACATTTAAAAATGAGACCCACACAGAAGACAACTGGGAAATTAATAAAAACAAGCAGGAAATAAAACAACTAGAAGAGCTATTTTATTTTGTTAATTTTTGGTCTTCTGTTCTTGAGAGCACTTTTACTAGTCCTGCTGCTTAGTCAATGCAAGATATTTGAGGGGTTTCTCAGTATCAGTCCTATGTGGAAAGGAAGCTATCAAGATATTTCTTGTATTTTTTGACTGCCAAATATCTTCCCCCAACCCTGTAATGGCATAGTCGAATAACGCAGTTATGTTTTGCAATTTTGCCAGAATCTGGGAATGAGCAACAGGGGATGGATCACTTGACAATGCCTGTTCTGTTCATTCTCTCTGGGGCACCTGGCACTGGTCACTGTTGGAAGACAGGATCCTGGGCTAGATGGACCTTTGATCTGACTCACTGAAGCCGTTCTTATGCTCCTATGTAAACTGCACTGAGGCCAAAGGCGTTAAGAAAGGAGTGACAGTAGACAGAAAGCTCTTGACCAATTATAACTGTGGGCTGAAAAGAACAAACAGAAATGTTGCTTGAAAAGCGAAAGCAATCAGAAATCATGCGAGGGAGATATCTGGGAAGCAGCAATGCTGAAAAGAGCCTAGAACAGGCCTGGGCAAAATACGGCCCGTGGGCCACATCCGGCCCACCAAGCCACCGGATCTGGCCTGCGCAAGCTGCAGGAAGGCTCTCCGCTTGCGTCGCCCCACCCACACACCACTCAAACGCAGCTGCAGGGTGGTTTCACTTTAAAAACTGAGCCTGGGGGGGGGGGGAGTTTTAGGAGCTGTTCTTGCACCCAGCACAATCCCATTGGCCGACTTCTGGCCAGAAGCTGGCCAATGGGAGCTGCCTGTTTCAATAGCAGGCAGCCTAGAAGCACAAGGGGCTTGTAGTTATTCACAGAGCACATGGCTGTAGCCTGTGAGGGGGCGGGGCAGACAGGGAGGTTGATTCAGGTACAGGCTACTGACTGATAAGTCTCCTAGCCAGAACTTGCCTCTAGCACCCCAGCCCCTCCCTTCCCCAAGACTCTGCCCCCCACTCTTGCCTCTCTACTCCACATACCCAAATCCTCCGCCCCCCTCCAGCACCCATACCCCTTCCCAGATCCAGCACCTCAATTCCGTCCCAGATCACAGTCCCCTCCTGCCCTAGCGCACAACCCAAACACCTGAACTCTCTCCTGTACTCCAATTCCCTGTTCTAGGTCATAATCCAACCTCCTGCACACAGTCCATTGCCCCACGTCACAACTGCCTCCCTCACCCAAACTCTCTCCCTTACCCCGAGCTTCCTTCTGCACCCAACCTCCATCCCAGACCACACACTTCCTCCATTAATATCATGGAACAGTGCAGCCCTCGACCACTTTCCAAATTCTTGGAGTGGCCCCCCCCGTCAAAAATTATTGCCCACCCCTGGCCTAGAGAAATAGCAGAGTGCAGGTTAGACATGAACTGGCAATGTTATATGGCTACAAAAGAGGCCAGCAAAATCTGCGCTCCTTATGCAGACACACAACCTGTCACAGAGCATGGAGTATGATCAACCCTGCACTGGTGAGACAAGGGTTAAGGAGCTGCTCTGGATGAAGGAAGCCACACTCGCTTGCCTCTGCTGGGCATGCTCCCAGTGGTACAAGCATTTAAAAGGGAGCAGCTCAGCTCAGTCTGGGCTGACTGAGGACAGCAGTGGGGTGCAGCAGTCTCCTGCCAACAAGTCACTGAGACGCCAACCCGGGAGGGCCGAGCCTCCTCGCCAAACTGCTGGAAGCATATCAATTACGAGAGCCAATGGTGGTGACTCTTTATTGCCAGGTGTGACAGGATGCTTGCCCTGCACTGGCCCTTTAAGGGCAAACCCCAGCCCTTAGCAAGGGTTGGGAGTAAAGCCCCAGCTGAGGCCTCACTGATTAGGGCCCAGCTGGGAGCTATATAATGAAGGACTCCTGGAGAGGATTGGGCTGCTGCTCTGGATGTAGGGCAGTAAGGACCTGGCTACCAGGGAAGCAGGAGGCTCCCTGGAGCTAAAACAGTGCTGGGGAAGCAAGGCAGGGCTAGAGGAGCTCTGGCTGAGTAAGCTCCCAGGCTGCAGGGCCTGAGACATGGCATGCAGAGTAAACTACCACCCCTGGAAGGGAGGCTCAGAGACTGATGCAGACAGTGCCAGAGGGCAGTGTCCCAAAGAGGATGTTGTGACTGGGAGAAAGAGGGGAGACCCCACCAGAAGGAAGGCACCCAGCTGGCAAGAAAGAGCTAATTCCCAGGACAGATGGCTGGCAGTGGTGAGTTGGCCCCCTCGCACCAGGATAGGGGCTCTAGAGATGAACCAGGGAGGAAGCCAGGTGGGATCTCAAGTCTGAGCTGTAGCACCAACGAAAGTACAGGAAACAGGTAGGAAATGACTCCGAGTGCATAAGTAAGGGCATCAGACCCTAGGCCATGTATGTGGCCTACTGCTTTATAGCATTCATGATTGAAACCTAGTGGAGTAGGGTGGGCCATGGGCATGCCCCTTTAGTCCAGTGGCTAATCCACCACTGGGAAGTGGGTGGGTCAACAAGTATTTATAGCCCACCAACAATTTGCCTACTCAAATGCAGCTCACTGGGGGGGAAGTTTGCTCACCTCTGTCCCAGCTTTTCAAGATCCATTTGCAGATCTTCCTCCCTCCCCTGCTCTCACATTTCTGTTTTTCTTAGCCTACCATCATCTCCAGCCTTGCGCTCCCCCTGTGCAGGTTCCCATTTAACCAGATTTGGGTACGTTTCACTCAAAGCACTGCCCCACCTGAACTCTCCTTTCAGGTTAAGATTTATACATATTTATGACTGGCTTTCTCTCTCTTAGAACAATATCTCTGTTTATACTTGGGGAGCTTCCTAGTGTCCTGACTAGTAATAATAGAGACCTCAAAACCCACCTCACATGCTGGAGCACTGCAGTGTAAGGCAGTAAAAGAAAGGTACCCATGGTTCACCAAAAAACTCCACATACTTTGTGCTGCATCAGTGGCAGAACACCTGCCAGTCTGGCTTACCTGGCCAGCTGGCTGAGTGATGGCTGCTGTGTGTCTCAGAGCAATGTAACACTTGCAGAGTATACCAGTTAATCAAGGCTGGCGATCTCCACAATAATGACCCCTCAAACTAATGTTCCTCCTAATCTTTTCCATCCATGTGCTGGATTTTTTTCCATTAATGTGCTGAATAAATTTTTATGTACACTGTGGCATGTGCACCACCATTAAAAAATTAGGGGAGAGCTCTGTTAACTAGCTGGGCAGAATTTGAATCTCTCCTGAGCAGCTGCAGAAGTGCTCAGCTTACAGGGAACCCTGGCTGATGCCCCTCAGCCCACAAGCATCTTTTCTCTCTTCTGAATGAAGCCTCTAAGCACATTTGTTCTCGTTTAAGGCCCTTTGTCAGTGAGAGGCTGAAAGAAGAGTGCCTGTGAGGTCCTGGTGTGATTCAAAGGATTCAAGAGCTGCTAGCCATGCAAATATGGATGGACCTGGCAGTGCAAATGGTCTCACTGCCTTGCCAGCTGGCCTCTTGTGTAGAGCATGCATGGGGACAGAAAAGAACCTATGTGGAACTCATTGCAAGTGAGCCTGTGGGCAAATGTGCTATTGCCCCAACACTAACCTCTAGGACCTCTCTGAAGGAAAAAACGTAGTAACTGCTCTTGGTTACAGAGAGCTAGGGATCTGTAGAAGAGACAGTATCAGAACATCAGTCCTCAGGCCAGAAGCTCCCTGTGCTATCTCACTGGTGTTTCATGGACGGAACTGACGAAGAGTTTCGCCTACTGAGATTGTTCCTTTTGTGTCCCTTATAAGCTTTTCTGTTTAACTAGCTGCACTGGTGCAAGCTGAAAATTTGTTGTGCCTTTTAGAAGACTTGTTCCTCACCTGCCCCACACTGGCTGGCAATACATTCTCAGATGTTTGACAGAATCTCCTGCGCTCCCCAGTACATGCTGGGAACTGCAGGAGATTTGGCCCTGATCCTGCCAACATTTCTTCATATGCTTAAATTTAAGGATGCGAGTAGTCTCACTAAAATGAACTCATAAATGTCTATAGGATAAAGGCCTTTGTTTACTGGCTGGAGCTACTATGTATTTTTGGTAAAAGTAATAACACACTCTGATACGGGTCTGCTTCCCAGAAACAGCTTGCATTAACAGTGCGTCTCTTTCTTAGAATTTTTTACCCACTATCTCAGCATGTTTTTTGTGCAATTGCATTACCAGGTCCTAAGAGTGAACATAAATGTATTGGTTTCCTAAGCTCAAACAACCTTTTATGATGATCATCCCTGGCTTCCTACCAGTCCCAACCAGGTCACCGCAGTCTGGTATCTTTTCTCCATGTCATGGTTCATCTATTTTCCCTTTCTTCCCTCCCTGCTCATTTGGGCTATGTCTACAGTACAAGGTTTTTGCACCAAAATGTTGTTTTTGCACAAAAACCGGCAGAACGTCCACAACTCAAGCGCATTTTTGCACACACAAAAATTACAGTAAATCAACAGGACAGAGGGCTTTCGCTGATAGTTATTCCTCTCCCCATGAGGAATAATTCCTCTCCCCATGAGGAATAACTCCTTTTTGCACTACAGCTCTTGTGCAAAAAGGCATGTGTGGACGCTCTGCAGGGGTTTCTTGCACAAAAAGAGCCTATCACAAAAAGCACAGGTGCTCTGCTGGCCATTCTGTTAATGGCAATCAGAGCTTTTTTGTGCAAGAGCGTCCGTGAAGTGTGGACGCTCTCTTGCGCAAAAGCACGTCACTTTTACAATGCACTTTTAAGGTGTGGATGTGCTTTTGTGCAAGAAGTTTTTGTGGAAGATCTCTTGCGCAAAATCCCTGCAGTGTAGGCAAAGCCTTGCTCCAGCTGGGTGTCATACATACATTCCTTTGTTAACTTATGGTCTTAAAGAAATTCCGTGGTGTATATAATGTTCATGGCTTGATTTCGTCTCTGGTGTTGTGGTGCTTTGGTTCAAACCATTTAAATGAAGCTGGCAGCTAGCTTCTCTGTAGGCTTTTCCATACTGCTGCAAGGCACAATAACCTGTTGCTTCCAATTTGTATTTTTAGGGCTGCAGCTGTATGCTAATCATCTCTCCACTCCAGTGGAAGAGGCTATTTAAAGGGATTTATGGATATAATACATTTTCATAAACCAGGAGATATAAGTCTGCAGACTTATACTCCTTTAACCTTAGGGGTTTGTATTGAACATAACACTGCAGCATGTTGTGTCCAATCTTTTATGCTGACTTCTGAAGGCATTTCTAGACTTTAGGAGGTCTTACCAAGCGGGGAGATGAGTATTAAATCTTGGATTTCAGCAAGAACATTCTGCATCTTTTGGGAGCAGTAGAGATGCAAAAGATAATATTTGGGTTGACCCAGGATCACTTGGAAGATGTGGGACTTAGAACATGGCCATGCCTGCCTGCTATTTTATGTTGCTGTCGTATTTATTCTAATTAGTTACTCTTTTTGTTTGTTTTCAGCACAAGAAAAAAACCAACAGGTTTATTTGTGTCCTTCAGCTACTCTGCCAAACATTAAGAGAAAAAACAAAGCAAGACTGGAAATGAATCTGCACTTTATTTCAAATTTCTGTATCTGGATTAGAAATGGTACAAAAATTACGTAGAATACTGAAAAAATCCAAAGTCAGCAATGCAGAGCCTTTTCTGAAATTATGAAATGAGGGCAGCTAGATCCATTTCCTCCTTTTAAGTTTTAGCAGGTTTACCTCATGAAACTACCTCTTCTGCCAAGTATTTCTTGGACTTCTTTAAAGTACTGTTTATTCTAGTTGCTCTACTTATGAATCATCCAAACTACTGGAGCCTTTTTTGTTGATGCTGCCTCTGTCAGAGTGCACATTTAAATGGCATGCTTTCATTGCAATGTGTACCATCTAGGTTTTAGGTTTCTGTCTCTGATATAGTTCACAATATTATTTTTTCGTAGACTCAGACTTCAGAGACATAAATGATCCATTAAGTCATCTAGGCTACTACTGTAAAGGCATTTTGGTCCCAAGAGATGCAACTAGGCTTCCA
Source organism: Pelochelys cantorii (assembly GCA_032595735.1). Taxonomy (NCBI): domain Eukaryota; kingdom Metazoa; phylum Chordata; order Testudines; family Trionychidae; genus Pelochelys; species Pelochelys cantorii. Next base: position 27,113,624 of record CM064338.1, read on the forward strand.
GGCACTTTTGAAAACTCGCTAGGTGCTTATCTGAATCCTAAGACACCTGAATATCTTTAAAAATATGCCCCCAATCAACATTTTGCCAGTGAAGAAAGATTGCCTACACTGTATTTTCTAGTTATTGCTACTACTTATTACGTGTATTTCAGTAGCACTAAAAGGCCATTATGCTAGCTTACTTGTAGAAAAGGTCTGTGCCCACAAAGGGCTTACAACTCAAATCAAGATTTAAATCTCCAAAGAAGTTGCTTCTCTATCTCCATTTAATCCACATAGCTGTCAGGAAGTCCTTCTGATCTTTCCTCAAAGGACAGTGACATATAGTGTGAAAGTGTGTATAGTCACCACTCATATTATTGCAAGATATTATAAACATACTAGCTGGAGTTACCCAGCGTTGCTCGGGAAACTGCAGGAACAAAATGTAGAAAAACAGTAGTCCACTATTTTTTTTTTGAATGGTAGAAAAGTTGCACTGATTTCTATAGGAATTAAAATATAGGTCTGCGTCATCCCGGGGGGGGGGGAGGGTTACATGTGGGAGGGGCGTCCCAGCTCGTGCCCGGGGTTGCAGGTGCCAGAGGGGGCAGGGCTGGTGCCCAAGCCATTGGGTGCGTGGGGGTCGGGGCACTGTGTGCTGGCATGGGGGGGAGAGGGTCGCTTATGTAACCTCACAGGCGGGAGGGGCGAGTTTTGGAGCGTGCTGGGGGCCACAGGCGGCAGGCATGGGCCGTAGGGTGGGCGGGGCAACCCCTGCAGTGCAGAACAGGGGGTTATTTTTTAATTTTTACAGCTTGAGCTCGGGTCCAAAAGTACCTTAAAACCTTCTCCTGGATGAAAGGTTATCCCATGCAAAGTTTGGTTGCAGTAGCTTTTATAGCATCCAAGTTATTAGTGCACAAACATTCTCCTTTATATATTAGATATTACGAAAACACTCATCTTTCTACATTGAGGGTATGTTTACACTATGGGATACAGTTGAATTAAGATACGCAACATCAGCTACGTTAATTGTGTAGCTGAAGTCGAAGTATCTTAACTCTACTTTTGACGCTGTCCACACTGCAGGAAGTCAAAGGGAGGAAACTCTCCCTTTGACTTCCGTTCCTCCTCGCAGAAGCAGGACTACCAGCATCAACTGGAGTGCCCCTTCACTAGACGCGCGAATTCAAACCCTAGAAGATCGACAGCAGCAGCTTTAATCTTCTCTGTAGTGTGGACATAAAACAACATTAGGGTTGGGAAATCAAGTACTCACTAGTCAGGAAATGCAAACAAAGTTGAAAGTACAAACCTGAGCATTACTATCTGCATTTACTTTAGTTTGTATTGTCCCACAGAGGGCAAATCTCAATTAGAGCCTCTAAAAGCTACTTTAAATCAAATAAAATAGAATAAGAAAAGGAATGTACACTCCAAGTATCATGCTCTATTAACGGACAGATAATGTATATGTCAATTATAATACAAACTAGCAAATTTTACACTTTATGGGGTGAGTTAGTTAAATACATACAGTTTTGAGAACCTGATTCACTACAGTAATTCCTCACTTAACACGTGCCTGCTTAACACATTTTTGCAATAGCACGATTTTTTTTAGGGAACATTTTTCAAACAACATGACCCCGTCCCCACAATAACACGATTTCCCCTACGGCCGGCCAGTGGCTGGCAGCTGTGCGAGGCTTCCCCTGCCTCCCTGCAAAGTGGCAGAGGTTTGCCGCTCGCAGCGCCATTCCCCGGTGACCCCCTCTGGCCAGACGCAAGGCATCTGGCCAGAGGCGGTCACCGGGGAACTGCACTGCGAGCGGCAAACCTCCGCCACTTTGTAAGGAGGCAGAGGAAGCCCTGTGCAGCAGCTGGTGACGGGCCAGCTGGGGAAACCCAGCTGCCGGCTGCAAGCCCCCTTCCCTTCCCTTCTCCAGAGCCAAACACCTCCCTTCTCTGCTATAACCCAGTCCCCTTTGTCCCCCAACCTTATGTCCCGGTCCCAACTGCTAACAAGTGCAGGCTGGAGCTGCAAGCGCATGTGCGCTTGAAATGCAACCCCCACCTTTTCCATTATTTTCAGTGGGAAAATTGACCCCGCGTAACACGTTTTCACTTAGCACGATCATTTTCTGAAACTTATCGACCGTGTTAAATGAGGAATTACTGTACAGTATTCAATCAGGGGACAGATTCACCACTAGCATAAACAAGATTTCCACAGGATTGTGTCCACTTATGATAGGAATGGTTTTGAGCTAAATTGCACAACACAAGCAGTGACTGATGAACACTAGTACAGTAGCATTAAAGTTATGAGGAAAAAAGAAGCCTAACAGAAAAACCTGGTGCTTGTGCAAAAAAACTTTCAATTCTTATAGCTTCAAAATTACTGACTCAATACTCTTCATCCTTGCCTATTCATTAAATTCACTCAGATTTACAAAAAACATTCCATGGTTACACAAAATATGTCCAGCTACTGATATTTATATACAAAACTCTTACCTGAACAATTGAAGATGGTAGTTTAAAACAACAACAAAAAAAACTGTAATTTCCCTGGAACAGTTATGTCTGGGCTGAGTCCAAGCAGGGAGTATTTCAGCCCATAAGAGAATTTGTTTGCCAAGAGTTATGAGCAATTGAAAAAGAAGGTTTAATGTAACTATGACCCTCAGATGAATTCTATTTTAAAACACGCTGTACTTCAAAACAGAGCACTAAACAGTGAAATTAGAGAACCCCCAAATACCAGGGAAATTTACATTTCTCATGATTGCTTTTAGAAAATGAAGGAAATAGTACCAATGTATTCAGCTAACAATTTTAACTATAAATGCAATAAGCCAATGCAGTCAATGAATGAGCATTCTCTTACATCTGCCCCAATATCTGCAAATAAAGTTTAAGTTCAGATTATCTAAGCAAAATGTGATAACTCAATGAAAAATAATTATTTCCACCAAGGGCTTATCCCAGTACATTTCACATGCATAACATCGGCTGAAGTCATAGGAGCTTTGCATTAGGGATGTTAAAATGCAGGTAATTGTATAAATGTGAAAAACTCAGCACATACAGGGTTACACGCACCCACAGTTGATACAGAGGCAGCAGCATGAGGTGGCAGCCGGCTCCCCAGGACAGAAGTGGTAGCCTGTCTGTAACTGTGAACATTAACTAATAAGCCTAGGCTTATTGGTTAACTGTTTACTTGGTTATATGTTCCCATCCCTACTTTGCATGCAGAACCCCTTTTGAAGCAGTAACAGATTGATCCAATATGGGAAATTAATGCAGAAAGCCTACCAGGGAATACTGTCTGCACAATTCTGAGAGTGACCAAGCCATAAAATAGTGTGAAAAGGTACTATTAGTAGCACCCTTGTCACTGGGTTTGCTGCACACGGGGAAGAGTGCAGGCTTAATTGAATTCCAAGCCACTGTGCAATGCAGGATTTTGCAGAAATTAATGCTGTGCGTACTGATTTTCCCCACAGAAATGGGCTGCAGAATTGCTGGCCATCACTAGGGGCCTCTGGACCAGGCACAGCCCAGCTCAAACAGAAGACAAGGCCGGGGAGAGGGGGAAGGATATAAAGGGATTAGGGATGTTAAATAGTGGTTAGTAAGCTAATGGAGCAGTCAATGGAATTTCCATCGACTACTACTTGATTCATCGATAAGGAGGTTAGCTCTGAGGCAGCGCAAGTTCCAGGACTGCTGCAGCTCTGGTTTTTAAATGTACTAAGAGCCTGGCAGCAAGAAACTCTGTGCAAGCCCAGGACCTAGCATCAGGCTGTTTCTCACTCTGTATCCCTGGGCTCTGGGGGGTAGAGGATAGGTCTGGGTTGAGGAGGCCTCAGCTAGCCTCTGGGAGAATGGGGATGTGAGGGTCTTGGCTTGGGGGACACAGCTGGTCTCTGGAGGAGTGGGAAGGTGAATATCTGGACTAGGGAAAGCCCATGGCTGGGCTCAGGCAGGGCAGGAGGCAGAAAAACAGAAACTGGATTGTCATAGCGTTTCTTTAACTCTACTCCGGAGGGAATCTGTGTGTGTGTCTGTATTGTTACAGACATACTTGCTGACAGATTTTGAAATAAATTACCAAAATATCGAAACTGGCATGATTACATAGTATGATTTTGAAAAAATCTGAAGAATTTTAAAATAATCTGAGGAGAATTTTAAATTTTTGGTGCAGAATTCCTCCAGGAGTAAGCCATTTATACATTTTCGGTCCAGGGATTGTGAGCACCTGAGGGTAATCACTGGGCTAATGAGCTATTTGGGAGGATCAGCAAATAATGAGGAGGAACAGGAAGCAAGGGGCAGCTCAGAGTGAAGGTGGTCTGGATGCCTCTACTCACTGCATGCCCACATTACACTATCTTACTTTGTAAGAAAGGAATAAACACGCACCTTGGTAAAAAGATAGCCACCTGGTGTATGTTTGTGACCACGAGACCACGCAAATTGGCCAGGAAGTGGAGTACATTAGGGTGACTATATATCCTGTTTTAGCCAGGATGGTCCGTTTTTTAAGCCCTGTGCCAGCCATCATGATTTCTCTGCCAAAAGTTGGATCTCTTGCCAACTGATCATGGAGGGGGTAAATAGATATGCCAGCCCGGTACAAAGGGGAGGAAAGGTTCCCGAGTGTGGTGGGAAGGGAGCTGGCAGGGTTCGAGTGACCACTGATAGTCGAGACTGTCTGAGGTACCTTGGGCAAGCAGCTTGGATCAGTGTGGGCCAGCCCTACATGGTGGCCAGTTTTCCCTTTGGGAAATATGGTCACCCTTAATACCCGAGGTAAAGTTAGACACCCCCAGTGACACTTGGGGGCTTGTCTGGGATTAGTAATTCCAGACTTGAGGGTGACCTGTGCAAAGGCAAGAGATCCTGGCAACACAGACGAGATGCTGCGCTGGCCAGTGGTACAACAAAAGGAGCTGCAGAAGACTCAACAGACAGAGGTGCAAGCACGGCCAGACCGAGCCATTCCGGCGCCCTGGGCAGACAGTTTAATTGCACCCCGGGTTGGGGGAGGGTGCATGTGCGGTCCCGCCCTCACCGGGCATGTGGGGGAGGGCATGTGGAGCTGGCAGTGGCAGGACACAAGTGCCCGGCCCGGCCCAGCCCGGCTACTGCCGCTGGCGTGCTGCCCAGGGCCGCCTGGGGCGGGCCGAGCCTGGCCGTACAGGGCCCTGCGGCCATTGGGGGAAGGGCGCTGCTGGCCGGCGCTGCGGGGGTAATACGTCCCCCGCCCCGGGCGGCTGCTGCAGGGTGGCCACTGGGAGCTGCTGCAGCCCGTGATCCGGGAGCCGGGCGCACGGTGCCTGATGGCAGCTATAAGGGGCGTTGCACGCCCCTTACAGCTGCCATCAGGCGCCTCCCATAGGTTGGCGCCCTGGGCAGCTGCCCAGCTAGCCCATGCCTTAATCCGGCCCTGGGTTCAAGCACTTCTGAGTTAGCAGGCAGAGCCCCAGCAAACATGGCTAATATCCATCAAGCAGCAAGATGGGGTACAACCAACAGTTCCTGTAGAGGCTGGTAAATTCCAGTGAAGGGACTGGAACTAGAATTGTGGGCCTGGAACTATATAAGAAGGAACCAAGGGATGACCCTGATGCCTTTTTACTACCTTTCAGCGGGTGGCTATTAATTCAGGTGGTCACTTGAGCCAGCCCCTTATCTGGGCAGTGAGGCCCTCAGGCAGCCTACTAGGCCAAAGACAATGTACGCTAAAGACTGTTATTTTGCCCAGGGTTGCCCTTGCAGATTAAAAATCACAGAACGGGAAAGAACCTCGAGAGGTCATCAAGTCCAGTCCCCTGCATTGATGGTAGGGCCAAGCACTATCTAGACCATTTCTGACAAGTGTTTGTCAAACCTGCTCTTAAAAGTCCCCAAAGATGGAGATTCCATAACTTCCCTAGGCAATTTATTCCAGTGCTTAACCACCTTGACAGTTAGGAAATTTTTCCTAATGTCCAACCTAAACCTCCCTTGCTGCAATTAAAACCCGTTGTTTCTTGTCCTATCATCAGACATTAAGGAGAATAATTTTTCTTCATCTTCCGCTACAACCTTTTAGGTACCTGAAAGCTGTTTTCATGTCCCCTTTCACTCCTCTCTTTTTCAGACTAAAGAAACTCAATTATTTTAATCTTGCCTCATAGGTCATGTTTTCCAGACCCTTAATCATTTTTGTTGCTCTTCTCTGAACCTTCTCCAATTTGTCCACCTCTCTTCTGAAACGTGGTGCCCAGAATGGGACACAATATTCCAGCTGAGGCCTAACAAGTGCAGAGTAGAGCGGAAGAATTACTTCTTGTGTCTTGCTCCCAACACTCCTATTCATGCATCCCAGAATGTTTGCTTTTTTTGCAGCAGTGTCACACTGTTGACTCATATTTAGGTTGTGGTCCACTATAAACCCTAGATCCCTTTCTGCAGTACTCCTTCTGAGACAGCCACTTCCCATTCTATACATGTGAAACTGATTGTTTCTTCCTAAGTGGAGCACTTTGCATATGTCCTTATTGAACTTCATCTTATTTGCCTCAGACCTTTTCCCCAGTTTGTCCAGATCATTCTGAATTATAATCCTATCCTCCATATCGCCAAAAATTCAGCGCAGTCAGCTGGAATGGTGGGATATGTCCCAGAGCCTTTGCACAGAAGTTATCAGACGGGGTCACTTGATGATTGCATATAGCCAAATAGACAGGACATCCAGGCCCCAGTGGACTAGGGATGTCATCGTGTAGATGACTACATGATTAACTGATAAGCCTGGTCTTAACCTTGTCGACTACATGCATTTCCCCTCTCCCTTGCTGCTTCTGTATCAGAGGCAGCAAGGGGGGGGGGAGATGGAGCAGGAGCTGGTGCCTGGGAGGAGCTAGCTTAAAAGCCAGATTCCCAAAAGTTCTGGATCTGCCTCCCCACACACACACTGCTGCCCCTGATACAGAGGCAGTAGCATGGAGGATGAGAGGGGTAGGCAGGAGCCAATATGCGCAGGGAGTTGGTTTTCAAGCCAGCTCCCCACACGTACAGTCTCCCACAGACCTGCCCCCCGCCTTGCTGCCTCCTATACAGGCAGGGGGAGGGAGGCAGGCATCGGTGCTGGGGAGACTGGCTTAAAAACCAGTTCCTCACTGCACCAGCTCTGCAGTGCCACCTGCCCCTCCGCCCCTGAGCTTCTGCCTCTATCAGAGGCAGCAGCGTGGGGCGGGGCACAGGTAGGGGAGGCTGCCACAAAGCAGCCTCTGTCTGTGAGGGGTCTGAGCTCCACTTGGACAGAGGCCTGCTTTTTGGCAGCCTTCCCTCTCCCCCGCCCTCCCAGCACTGCTGCCTCTGTCTGTGGGGAGCTCAGTCCCCCTGTGGACAGAGGCTGCTACCAGCCTGCGCTGCTGTCTGTATATGCAGGCAGCCGGTCTGCATGGGGAGCTGGTTTTTAAACTGGTTCTCCTCTCAGAATGGCTGCCACCTGGCACCCCATCCTGTTGCCTCTGATACAGCAGCAGCAGCGCAGGGTGCTCACTGGGAGTGGGGCTGGGAGCACACTGGTTGCCAGCGCCACCCACAGGGACTATCAAATAGCTGACACACTGCTAAAATTTCAGGCAGTTACAAATACACAATAACTAACATCTCCACAGTGGACTCCATTATTCTGGAGCAATTTACACAGCAATTTACACAGCACCTCCCTGAGAAACACGGGTCTAAGTCTGGAGGCACCAGCCAGAGTCATTAGAGATGGTGGTAAAATTAACAGAGGAGTTTGTGGAGGCAGACTTTCCAAGGAATCCTATAATCCAGGGTATGAGAGAGAAGACTGAAGAACCTCATCTAGCAAAGCCTGGGAAGGGACTGAAAAGGGCAAGCAATGATGCACCAGCCACACATACAGCACTCTGCTACCACTGCAGGGGTAAATGACACACAAAGAGAGACTGCCCCTACATGGACTGTGGGTTTGCAGAGTTGTGTGTGTGGACAGGCATAAAAAGGCGACCAGAGATAAGATCGATTCCCATTGAAGTAGGCCAAAGAACAACATGGAGCATTATGAATTCCACAGCAATGTGTTCCTGCATATGGAATATCTTGGTAAGACTGCAGTGGCAACCAGTGGGGTCGATGATAACTATTTATTGTATACGTGGGGAAAAGAGCCCTTGGCAATATCCCCTTAGAAGCAGAAGGAAAGTGTGGGTGGCAGAGAGTAGGGCTAGTAAAGTTTTTGCCTTACTCGGTAGTGTTAACAGACTGGACCCCAATCCCTTTATGTAAAAATGGTCAATGATGGAGGAAGGACCCCAACTGTGCAAAAAGCTCATGAGTGTAGACCCCGCAGGCCCAGTACGTGATTACAGACAGATGGCAGCAAGCTTAGAAAGATGAAACACACTGGAGGACTTGTGGGAAGAAGGGGAAATGAAGCAGGGAGTGCTAGATCAGGGACACCTAGAGGAGAAGGAGGATGGAGGTTGAGCCAACTCCCAAAAGAAACAAGTCCTGGGCAAGGGGCCCAACAAGGAAGCCCTGGAGGGTGAACCTACCCAGATAGTCTCAAACCAGGCAAGATACGATGGAAAGACAAGGATCCTGAAAATATGCCTTAGAGGGAAATTCATGCACGTAGATATAAACCAAGAGCCAAGTAATTTAGAGGAGGGATCAGTGAGGTGTGACTGGTTCAATGACTAGGTGGAGAAGTGGGGAAAACCTCCACCCCCAAACAATGTTCTCTCTACTCTTATCCTTCCACGTGCAGAATAAATTGTATGTGCACTGAGGCATGTGTGAATGTGCACCACCTATAGAAACAAAAAACCCAGTTGTGGGCAGTCTGCTAATCCCCTGGGTGGCATCTGAATCTCTCCTAAGCGGCCACATAAGTGCACATCTTACAGGGAACACAAAATGTACTTTTTGTGGATGGAGGGCAGGAGACCATTAAAAGAACAGGGACACCTAGCAGAATCCAACCCCAAGAAGATGGTAAGGGCACAGGGAACAATGAAGACTTCTTCCAGAGACAAGGAACAGCCTCAGGGGAAATAAATGGGAAGATGTAAGACCGGTTACAACTTGTAGCACAGGGGTCACTGGGTTTGCTGCAGCACTGGGAACAGTAAGGCTTGAATGAAGCCAATCATACACTTTGTGTTGGGGGATTGGAAGTATCTGGATGGTCATAACTCATAACTAAGCTAATGAGGCAACTTGGAATACACTGGGAAGCAGTATTAATGCCCTGAGACAAACAGATAGAAAGGGAGGAAAAGTAGGAATAGGCTGGGAGTGATGAAGGAAGAGGAGGAGATATGAGAAACCCAGATTTAGCAGCCAGGCAAAAAATGATAGAAGACCAGAGCAACAACGGGGAAAGCTGGAGAAGAAGCACAAAGTGATCTTTAAACAAATGAGAAATGACTAGACAGGTCCCACATGGTCAAAGAGACTGCAACTGGTTTTGGCATGAAAATATAGAGAAAGATCTGTTGTGTGCTCTTTGAAGTTTTCTGGATCTAAACTGATTTCATCTGTCACTTTTTGTCCAAAAGGATAAAGCTCTGCCAGGGAAATCCTACCTCTTCTTGTCTTCTGTCCAATAAGAAAACAAATGGTCTCTTTAAAATATCAAACACTTTAAAACAGGGGTGGGGAACCTAAGGCCCAGGGGCCAGATATGGCCCCCAGCTTGCCTGGATCCGGACACTGAGGCTTAGGGCTCCGCCAGCATTGGGGAGCCCACTTGGATGCTCCATCACACACACACTATCCCCCTACAGGGCTGGATCACACAAAATCTACTAGCCTGGGCCCCCCTAGGCTCTGGTGTGTGAGAGGAATGGGAGGTGTTTCTTTCTCCTTTTCAGTCGGGGGCCATGTCAGTGACGGTTTTGTTTTTTGCTTCTCACTTGCGTGGCCTCCAACTGATTTTCCTGTGGGTCAGTGGCCCCTGCCCCAAAAAAGGTTCCTCACCCCTGCTTTAAAATGTACAATCTTACTTCCATGGTCGTTTGAGGGACTGATGAGCGCTGTGACCATGCATAGTCCTATAGAAGTTCATGATAGTGGATCCCAATTCAACATCAGGGCCATAGTTCATTTCTAAAATGTCTATGCTTGTGCCTTAAATGTATTTTTCCACACAGTTCTTCACTGTTTTATTGAAGAGTAAAAATTAAACTGCTGGAATTATTTCACATTTTGATAGTATTTTTTTAGGTTCTTTAATATGATAGTACTGTAGTAACAGTGTTACTCTTCTAGGCAACAATCCAACAAAGCATATGCTTAACTTTAACTTCAGTTCCACATTTGGATTTCTCATGTGCTTAAAGGGCTTGTTAGATTTGGTCATAGTTAACAATAGGATTAAAATATGTTGAACTGGATATTACGAGCCTACCCTTGTACCTTATTTAGGGAAGTTAAATGACATTTAATCAGCTAATTGACTAGTCAATGGAATTTCCATCGACTACTCAATTAGTTGATAAAGGGGGAAAACTGCAGAGCCATAGCCAGGCTCTTAATACATTTAAAAGGCTGAAGCGCAGCGGGGGGGGCCAGGCGTGAGCCGGGAATCAGCTGTCCCAGTTCACGACCGGTCTCCTCTGCTGCGCTTGTGCTTTTTAAATGTATTAATTTTAAATGTATTAAGGCCCTCCGTGCCTGGTCCCCTGATATGCCTCTGCCTCCCCTGCCCCCCCACGGAAATGGTGCTGGGGGGAACTGGCTTTTAAACTAGCTCACCCCAGCACCAGCTCCTGCTCCCCCTACTTGCTGCCTCTCTCTCTGAGAGAGGCAGCAAGGCAGGGGGGAAGTGACTAGTCGAGTCTCTAGTCTACTATCCAATGAGCATATGCTTATCGGATAGTCAACTAGTCGCTTACATTCCTAATCTTATTAAAGTAATTTCTGCAGCTGAACATATTACAGACAGTGATTCTCATTACAATGTCATCATCTACTAAGTTACTGGCAAGAGGTATCAGATCATACACTGATTCCCTAAAATGTATAAATAGCTCAGAAAACCATTTTGTGGTTATTACCGGCAAATGTTGCCTTCTTTAAGCATGACTCTTCTATGTGTACCAGACAGCACCACATGTGCTTTCAAACATCTCTAACAAATATTATATACAAGGGAATGTCAATCTAAAGCAGCACCACAGAATTATAAAGAAGGAGAGAGAAGTGGGTCTACAAATGAAGAAATTCAGATTCCCAAGAGACTGTACACTTTAATTACTGGTGATTCGTTAATGTAACATAATCACTCTAAGAGATGTACTCTCATCTGAATGAGAAGTGAAAAGCATCTAAACCTTTTGTGCATGGCAAATTAAAGTTCATTGCAATACTTCTGTAGATCTCTTTCATACTGTTCCAAGCCAACGTAACCATCCTTGCACAAACTATCTGCGGTGTCTTCACACCACAGAATATCGCCACTGCTGTGATTGATCTTCCAGAGTTTGATTTAGCGAGTCTAGTTAAGACTCGCTAAATCAAACTCAGAAGGTGCCCCCGCCAGCATCCCGTACTCCTGCTCTAGTGAATAGTAAGGGATGTCAACAGGAGCATTTGCTCCCATTGGCCTTCCACTACGAGGATGCCAGGAAGCTCGGCTTAAATTAAGCTGACTCCAGCTATGTATTCTAAATAGCTGAAGTTGTGTACCATAAGCTGAGCTGCTGGGTCTAGTGTAGACCTGGCCTTAGTCTACCCAAATCACATTCTCTTATCCCAAGCCACGTTATCTTACATTTTGTTCAGTGAACTGTATGAGTCACTTACCTGGGCAAACCTGTAGATTATTCAAATCATTCAGAATTTTGTTCCTCTCTTTACATTTGCCTTAACAGTCTTATTCTTATTTTTTAATCACCTGCACATTGTGTCATCTAATTGTTTATTATGTCTTCAGAACCACTGACGAAATGAACACAATTATTGATTTTTTTTCCTTTCATTTAACCTCAAGTGGCTAACCAATGGCCAATATTCAAGCTATCAACAAACCAGAAGAATATGTCTGGAAGGTGAAATGAATATTTTCCTATGAGTCTAGATAATGATACAGCCCCCATCCTGGTAGTAGCTGAGCAAGCACAAATACTAATGAATGTATTGACACTCACTCGTGCTCGGTAGGAAAGTGTTGTTGTTCCTGTTTTACAGTCAGTGAACTGAGGCCAAGAGAGACAGTAACCCAACGTTGCACAGGAAGTCTATAGCAAAGCTGGGACGCAAACCTATATTTCCTGTCTCAATCTAGTACCTCAGCCACCCAAGCTTGCTTCCTGTATGCACACTAAATGCCTCTTCTGTCTATGCAATCAATGTATTGTCAGGGCTGGATCCTCAGCCAGAATAAATCAACATAGTTCCATTTACATGAATGGAACTTTGCTTATTTACACCAGCAGAGGCTATGGCCACTTAGAATTTCTCTCCTGACTTTGAAAAACATCTTTGGACTAGGGATGTAAGCGACTAGTCGACTATCCGATAAGCATATGCTTATCACAAGATAGTATTTGATAGTCGCTTCCCTCCCCCACCCTCCGCAGCCTCTATTAAAGAGAGGCAGCAAGTTGGGGGGCGGGGAGCAGGAGCTGGTGCTGGGGGGAGCTGGCTTAAAAGCTGGTTTCCTCCCAGTACCATCTCCATGGGGTGCAGGGGAGGCAGAGGCATAGCAGGGGATTGTGTGCAAGCCAGGAGTCTAGCTATCCTGGTGGCTCTTAATATATTAAAAAAGCAAAAGTGCTACGGGGGGACCAGGCATGAGCCGGGAATCAGCTGTCCTGGCTCACCCCAGGTCCCCCCTCTGCTGCCTGCTGCACTTTAGCCTTTTAAACGTATTAAGAGCCACCAGGAATTTCCATCAACTAGTTGATCAGCTGATTAAACGCCATTTAACATCCCTACTTTGGATGCATGGAGTATTCAATGTGCTACCTGCATCTTATTACACCAAACTGCTACTCTTCCTTTTGACACAAGACAGTATTTAATCCAGTCACATAAGTCACCTTGGACACCAGTGTTCCCTCTAATTTTTTCATCTATGGGCAAGGCATTCTGCACCAAGCCATATGCATATGTGCATCACCAGTAGAAACATGCGATGCCAGCTGTGGGTGACTGCGGGCACTCTGCTGATCAGCTGGGTAGCACCTGAATCTTAACTGGGTGGCCACCTGAGTGCTCACCTTACAGGGAATACTATTGGACACCAAACTTACAGACTTTGGCCCAATTCCTGCCATCCTTACTCAGCCTGCATTGGGACCAAAGGGAGTTTTGTCTTTTGAGTAAAGACTGCAAGATCAAAACGGAGAAGTCTTTCAGATCAGTATTACTTCAATGGCATCTTTCATATCCCAACCATCTAAAAGAACCTTACAAAGACAAGAGTTTTGTAACGCAAGTCTTTTTAACAGAGTATGGAGGCACCTGAGTGACTATCAAGTAGAGTCTTGACTAAAGACTGCAGGATTTGGTCCTTGGTAAGTTGTTAATTGGTGAGACAATGCTCAATATCACAAGCTCTGTGAGGTTCCACAGCCATAGCATGCCATCGGTTTTTAGGCAGAGCTCCCTATCGGTTTCCCAGCACATCAGCCACTTTCCACTGCGCTGAGCATCTAAACTTTGATTATATGAAGATCTTCTACCTAAGCAAAACCTCTTGACAACTAAGAGCTGACCTAACATGTCATCTGCAAAAGTCTCGACTTCATTCCTCACTTGCATGCCACAACAGACTCCTTGAAGCACAGTGAGGACTAGTATAAACCCTGTGGCCTAGTCTTCACAAGGAAATAGGAGTGTTGTTAACTTGTCTTCACTAACACATGATACCTAACACAAGGTAAAATACTACTGAAGACAAAGCAATCCCACAGCCTTTACCTCAAACTGCAAAACCTCATGTTAAAATGATAGATAGATGGCTTTGTCTTCACTGAAGTCTTCACCTAACACACGTTAGCTAACACAACTTTTTCCCTAGCGAATCCATATCTTGAGGGTCATAACTTTGACTAGCCAACTAAACACATAATCAAAGATGTGCCCATCTGCATTCTGTGCATGATAAAAAAATTAAGAAAACTTTACTGAAAGTTTTCCACTGACTTCAATTAGTCGCCATGTTAGCGAATACGAGTTAACATCACACCCTTTTTTACTCAAAAGGACAAGGCCACAAGCTTAGTCTTCACTGCACACCAAAGAGAATGTTGCTGCATGCAAATGAGGAGAAGAGTAGAGATTTTAGTGAATCAAAGGGAATTAGGCCAATGACTTCAACGGGAGCAAGATCAAACCCAAAGCTGGAATGATCTTGAGATGTTAAAGTCATCTGCTGATCCATTTTCAGATGAAATTAAACCATTATTGATGTCAGAAAGAAATTGATTTACAATAAACTCCATTGTTCTCTGATGTAAATCATCACCTTTAATAAGATGTTGGCCATCATAAAGAGATATAAGAATATAAATGCTGATCAGAGACATTAATTACAAATCCAATGTAAAGTTTAGACATGGATCACTTGATAATTACCTGTTCTGTTCATTCCCTCTGAAGCACTTTGTATTGGCCACTGTTGGAAGACAGGCTATAGGGCTAGACGGACTTTTGGTCTAACCCAGCATGGCCGTTCTTATAGGCTATGTTCTTATGCTCTTATGGCTATTCACAAATAAATTTCAGCCTGCTCTGCCAAAGCAATTGAGTGTACATCATCATTTCTGTTCCACTTAACATTTAGCATCCTCTGATATTGCTCTTCTCTATCAACTTTAATTTAAGCCTCTGATACTGGTGTTCCCTTCTTGTACTGTGTCTACAGCTCAACACTCTGTCACCCTCACAATGTCCACTTTTCACGACTTACATGCACCCTTTTTTCATTGCCTTGACCCCACTCCCCTATGCTTCCCTGCAAAGTGTGTTCCACGCTTTATAATCTTCAAGCTCTCACAGATTATAAACAACAACTTTCTTTTACTGGTGACTGAAAACAGAATGTAGCATTGAATAGGTGTGATTTTCCCTAGCAGGATGGAATGGACAATGAACAAACACTCATTCAACAAAGTCTATTATGGTGACCAAAAAAAGGGAAGGCTGTAAGTATGCTATGGTATCAGATCACAAAGCCTTGCTTTGTTAGTGGGCCTATACTGAATATGGACATTAAAGATACCATAGGATGCCTATTTGGTTGCCAGATACCCATGATGCTTTTCCAACTCCGTGATTTCAAAGCCATTTATAATCAAAGATGGGCAAGGAATAATAATAAAATAAAAAGCTCACAACCTCAAACCACCACAAAATCAAACCAGTTACTGATTCCCAAGCCCAACACTTCTCCACATAATCAGCCCCTGAACCAAAGCCAATGTGCCTGCATTTAGAAGGGTGTATGGAAGAATGGAAGCCAGGGATCCCCAACTCCTCCTCTCAAGGAATAACTGGCATCCCTCAGGATTGGGTCCATGTTACCACTAATCTCTTTACAGCAGACCATGCCTCCTCCGCCCACTACAGCCCCAAATACGGTCTATTCTGTGCATCAGGCACCTTGCAAAGAGTTGCTGCCTGAATTCTAGGCCTTGCTCTCCTCCCAAGCGTGTTTCCCAGGCAGGAGGCACTTCCTGGGCTGAGAGAGACACAGATCCGGCCTTGTGATGGCTGTGCCTGTTTGTCTCCCTCTCCGTGGCTTCATATTGTGGCTAAAGGCAGCTTCTCTGCCACCGCCTGCCTGGCAATGTGCATGCGGGGAGGCAGGCGAGTGCTCTCAGTAGTGGCGGGGGGAGGGGAGGAGGCAGTAAGAGGGGAGGGCGTATAATAAATAGCATCATTTTCATGCAGAGCTGCCAGTTCCCCAGGCCTCCTCCCCACACTAATAATTCAGGTACAATCCACTCTCACCCGCTCCTTCTCCCGGAGCGCGGGAGGGGCGGGGAGGGGGGGGTGAATCTGCACATCCAAGCAAAGATGCACAATAACCCAGCCGGGAACAGCCCTCCCTCCCCAAACCCCACGCTAGGCTCCCCGCTGGAGTAGGCATGGAGGGGGAGGGGGTCTGCGGCTGGGCTTGCAAAGGACCCGGCCGCGGGGAAAGGGCCGCGCCGGGCGCTGGCTGAGCGGGCTCCCTACATTGCCCCCCCCCCAACCCCGGTACTCACGCACCCTGGCCGGCCAGTGCGGGTAGCCTTTCATCTTGGCGAACACCAGGTCTCCAGCCTTGTACTCGCGGGGCCTCGGACGCGCCATCAGCCGCTTCCCTCCGCCCGCCCGCCCCGCGCCCCCTGCAACCAGCGGCCCCTGGCGGGGCGCGATCCGCCCAGGCAAAGGCAGCTGCCGCCGCCGCCGCAGCAGGGACGGGCCCCGGGCACCAGCCGCTTCCCCCGGCGGCGGGAGAGGTGGGGGGCGTGTGTAGCGGGGAGGGGGCGGCCTTGCACTCAGCCCCCGCGGCCCCCTGCAGCGCGGATGCCGCGGCCCCCGGGCCGAGGCCGAAATCCCGCTGCGGGCGGAGAGAGCGTGGCCGAGAGGCGAGCCAGCTACATGGCCCCGCGCTCCATCCTCGGCGCCGCAGCCTCGGCGCCAGCAGAAATATGGATCCTTCTCCTCCAAATTCTTCCTCGGGCAGCGACCGCAAACAGGATCTTCCTATTTTCCCCCCTTTGCTTTCCCCTTCCTGTTATTTTCTAGGTCCACGGATCAGTTTCTAGGAAAAACAGCAGAGCTCAGAGCGGCTCCTCGCCGCCCGCCTGCCTCCCCAGCTCGCTTTATGCACCGTTTCCACGGGGGGCTGAGGGCAAAGGGAAAAGCCGGATCTACATGGATCCTGCCAGATCCTTGCACCCAACCCCCCACTCCCAATTCCACCGTTTAAATACAAAACACGTCCAATCTTTTCCTACCGCTCCAGTGTGCCCTAGTGCCACAAAGACCTGGAGCTAGGACATAGAGGCTGTTGGCGTGTCATTGTGCCTGAACCCCCAAAGTCCACCTCCAATAGAACACATGCAACCACTCCTACTGCACCAAAACCTCAGCACCTCAGGGCTACAAAAACCTGGATCCAGGGCATGGTGTATGGCACCCTTGCCCCCCAAATATAACCACTTAAATTAATAAGAAACCTAACCCATTCTAACACACCAAAAAATTCCCGGAGCCCAATGTGTCCCAGCTCAATAGCAGTACAAAAGCCTAGTTCTGGGGCATGAAGTTTTGCACCTAAACCCCAGATCTGGTAACCTAACTACAGAACACATCCAACCCCAAGTAGGGCACATACGCAAACAAATTCTAGAGTAGACTATTCTAACTTTCCAGCATATCATGCCATCGAGACCTGTCTCTGGAATCCTGCTAGATCTTGCTGATTTTTGTGCTCAGACCCCCAAATTGTATTGCCTGATTACAGAACAAACCAAGAAGTCTTACTTCATTACCAAGTTCTGGACACCAGCGTGTCCTACTGCCACAAGGACCCAGAGTGGGATATGGATCCTTGTAAATTGTAACTGTCACCAGTATCCTACAATCTTAAAAACCCATGAAAATTAATATGTACAAATCTTCACTGTAAAGAAATGAGGGTTGCTATATAGATGCCTCAGTGCAAGGAGAAGAACTAGATGACTTTGAGGTCCCATTCACCGTACATTTCCATGATTCCATACAATATTCCCAACACACACCCAAAAAAGCAAGAAAAGTGAAAAATGAAGCCACCTCTACTATTCCATCTATGAGCACATCTCTTATGATTACTACAACTATCATATACCACAAACCTCACCACAATCTGAACACTGCACCCTTTGATCCTTCTGCACACACCCATTTGCTAAATTACAACTACTTGTGTGTGTGGGGGGGGGGAATAATTTGGTAAAGGGGTATCAGCAGGAGGGCACTTAAAGAGGGCAATGGGAGGCTGGCATCTCTAGGGGCAGTACCACAGGTTGTGTGGAAAATATTTTAGCCATCAGAAGTTGTGCAGGTATACATCTCAGTAAACCTTCTTGAAGCTGTGGGTGAGATGTGGTAGGGATGCAGTAATGCCAACTAGTGGCTATAGTACACATTGGTTGGCAGGATTTTGGAGTCTCCTCCCTGCTCTGCTGTTGCTTGCTGACTGAGCCTGCTGTCACATTGTCTGGGGTGGCTCACAAGTGTGAGTGCCTACCTCAGGACAGACTGTCAGAAAACAGGGCAGGCACACAAGCTAGTGGTAAACTAACTAAAGATTTATTCACTATAAAAAGGAGGTAAGAATTATTGAGAGGTTAAAGCAAGTAAAATATATGAACAGGTGAGTCACAGTTTGTAATTTCAAATAGTGTCAGTGATGTAATAAACTGCTAGTTTCCCAAAACTCTTTTTAGGGCACCCAGATTGTCTCTGGGGATCTCTGCTTTGCATCTAGTAACTTATCTGGATGAGTCTAAACAATCCAGAGATGCTGGATCCTTCCTTGAATCCATACTTACAGTTTCTTCTAAAAGAAAACAAGCTGACAGCATCACTGCCCACATGGGCTTTCCCTCTGATGATGAAAAGGAAGGAATGCATTTTGAGTCTGGACCTCTGATCATCACACACAGGCCACCTCTATACTAATGGGAAGAGCAACGTGATGGCAGTCAATCTTCCAGCGTTCAATTTAGCAGATCTTTACTAAATCAAACACTCAGGGCACCCCCATCAACTGCGGTACTCCTCACTGTCACAAGGACTAAGGAAAGTTGACAGGACCATTTCTCCCAGCGAGCTCCTGCTGTGGGAATGGCACAAGAGTTCAGTTTAAGTGGTCATTGTGGCCAGATCTATAACACAGGGGAAGGTCAGCTTAATGTACGTCGACTCCAGCTATGTTATTTACGTAGCTGGAATTGCGTACCTTAAATCGACCTTCCCCTGTAGCATAGACCTGGCCACAATGACCACTGGCTTTGAAATTAGTGTGTTTCTGTTGAAGTTCTTCATTTGCATTCCATGAGGATTCTGTCTCTTTTGATGTGATATTTAATTATAGGGATATACACCACACCGATGTTTGCTGTTACATTATAACAGCATACAGATAAGTGAGAACAATAAATGTAACATTTCATTAGTTTTCATGAAGTTTAAACACCAAATGCACACTTGCACATTTAACAATCACATTCTCTGTTCCCTTGGTATGAATTATTTCTATCAAATTTCTGTAGATCTACACTCCAATTGGCCAGACTTAACTGGCAAGATTGTACACTCCATTCCAACTTCTGGGCCCTGCTCAGTCCTAGCAGAGCATACTGGGCAAAAGGGGAAATACAGAAGCAAATCTAGGAGGAGGTAGAGAACATGCTTGAAATCACTAAGTCAAAAAGCTGCTTGTCATCACCTATTGCAGTGGTATCCAAAATGCAGAAAACCATCAGATTTTCAATGGATTACAGGAAACTAAATACTGTCACCCAGCCTGGCCCAAACCCTACATCCCAAAGAGAGGACTCACTGGACCTCGGTGAGAGTGCTGTGGGAACCATTTTCAGATTACTGTGTTGGAGTCTAGCCCTACAGGAATTTGATAGAAATCTATAAATATATTTTAGAGATTTCTGCATGTCTATGTATCTGTCTGTGAGTTCATTTGTTCAATAACTCCTCCTAAGTGGTAAGAGCAAAGACCACCAAATTTGGTATGCCATTTCCTCTTACCATAACTTAAAGCAAAGTTAGGGTTTGATTGTGCCAGGAAAACAGGAAGTTCCGGGAATGGGACTGTTTTTCATTACATGGAAAGGAAGAGGCACAGAGAAGAGGGACGCGTTACTGAGAGTGGCCACTGGGGGTGGCAAGCCTGCCAGGGAGAGAGAGAACTGCAGAGACCACAGGAGGCAGCCATACCACAGAGGGCATGTCTATACAGCAGGGCTAAAGCAGAAATAAGCTACGCAACTTGAGCTATGTCAATTGCATAGCTTAAGTCAAAATAGCTTATTTTGGCTTTTGGTGCTGTCTACACAGCAGGAAGTCCGAGAAAGAACACTCTTCCTCCGACTTTCCTTACTCTTTATAAAATGAAGGCTACAGGAGTCAGAGTAAGAAGTCCTCCAGCTCGACATTATTTTGACATTATGTCGAAATAACTGCTTGTAATGTAGACCCAGACTGTGTTATTTTGGAATAACATCAGTTAGTCTGATATAACACTGTTGTGTAAATGTACCCCAAGAGAGTGACCAGCACAGTTGTGACTCTGCCATCTTGCCTGCCACCAGACCAGGTAAGTAGCCCCCCTGCCACTGGCCCCTCCACCAAAGACCCCTGGGCCCACCTAGGAGGCCCCACCAAGAGGCCCTGGACAGGCTGCAGGCCTCCAGGCTATGGGAAGGGAGGGTGCTGGAGGTGGGGGCCCCCAGAGCCTTTCCCACCCTTCCCAGGCTGCATGCCCTGGTGGGGGGAGGAGCTGCTGGAGGCCGGGAAACTGGCTAATGAGAGCTGCCTGTTTTCAGGGCAGGCAGCATGCAAAGTACCTCCTCCCTGGGCTCAGAGCACACAGAGCAGCATGTGGCCTCTGCAGCTGGCTGCTTTGAGTGGCATGTGGGGGCGGGCAGGCAGGCAGGGAGCCTGCCTGAGGGACCTGCCAGGCACTGGCTAGGAGCCACCTAGGTAAGCACCTCCCAGCCAGAACCTGTCTCTAGCACACAAGTCACTCCCTCCCTCCCTCCAACCCTCTGCTCCCCCTCCTGCACTCCTGCCTCACATAACCCAAACCCTTTGCCCCCCCACTCCTGCACACATACCCCCCTCCCAGGCTCTGCACCCAAGCCCCTGCCCCAGGTCACAACCCAAATCCCTGCACCCCTTCCTGCACCTCTGCCATTGGTCACAACCCTCTCCCAGATCCTATACCCCCTCCTATACCCCTCCTCCAGGTCAGAATCCTCTCCTGAACCCATACCTATACCCCCTTCCCAAACTCTGCACCCCTTCTGCACCCCAGTCTCCTACTCTGAGCTCCCTTCTGCACTCAACCTCCATCCCAGACCCTGCACCTCCTCCATTAATATCATGGAAGAGTGTGGACCTTGACCACTTACCAAATTCTTAGAGTGGCCCCCCATCAAAAATTATTGCCCACCCCTGGCACTAGGGACACCTTTCCTGTCCATTCTGGCTAATAGCCATTGATGGACCTATCCTCCATGAACTTATCAAGCTCTTTTTTGAAAGCAGTACTTTTGCTTATGTCTGCATAATTATTCTGGGACTGAATTGGGATTAAACTGCTGGATGCCACCAGAAAATACCTTCCCCCCCACACAGTCACCTCAAAATGCTTTGTATCACTGCTGGCCAGTGTCCTATCCTGGACCCTTTATAGACCCATACTCACTATGATCCCAGATAAAGCAGAAGGTCTGCAGCATTGTATCCCATTTTGCATGCCCATGAGTAAGTTCAGGCCACACATCTGCTCTTTGGCTGTGATGTTGCTAGTTTCGGCTGTGTGTTCCTGATGTCTTGTGACATGGCATGGCCGACAAACAGGTGTGGGACATGCCTGTCACTTCCCAGATGTGCATGAACCATGACACAAAAGACCAAAGCCTTTTCACACACGGTATGGATGATTTTTTTCTATTCTGCTGTTTCATGTCACACAAAGAGTCAGATTCACTCTTCTGAACCATTGGGATGGGAATGGCACATCTTTATGCCAGTCTGGCCCATGGAGCCTTATGGGATATTCACCCAAGGGATGGCAGGCAGTGGTCTCACCTCCTGCCTTTCTGTAGCATTTCTATTAAGGGAGAGCAGATTTCATCTCAGAGAGGCCTACGTAGGAGTCCTGCTTATAGATCTGGCCTAAGGGCATTTTTTTTTGCTCCTGCCAGCGCACAGGCAAGAGTAGGAAGAAGCGCAAAGGGATCCTTTTCTAGAATGCAAGGCGCAGGGTAGGATCATACATATGCAGGGCATTTGCTAATACTCTGGCCTGACTGCAAGCCCTTTGAAGTCAACGGAGATTCATTCACGTGCACCTGTAGAGAATTTGGCCCTATTGCTGGTTGAAAATTTCCATCAAGAAAATTCCCACTGACTTCAGTAGGTTTTGGGTACATCTTAAGAGAAAAGTGTACGGCCATAAAAGGCTTGACTCTAAGAAGCAGCATTTGAAGTCATAACTGTAATTTTAAGCACACAGATTTGTTTTGTGCATGAAATGTTCTATGGTAAGTTTTATCACATACCCCTTGGATATTTTGCATACAAATTAAGTAGCTACTGTTGTGACATGGAACTACCTAGCCCCTACGGCCAAGTTCCAATATAGCATAAGCATATCGGTAAATATGATCATCTGTGAAAAGTTAATGAGTTACATGTTTTAAAAATTATTGTTCTACCGCCTGAAATTTTGTCTGTCCTTAGCCATCTCTAAGTGGTTGGCTACCACTCACCCCTTCCCACTGAATACTTTCTGAAATGATGCTGTAAACTCTAGCGTGGGGACCAGATTATTTACCTTCCTGGAAGGTGCTGAGAAGCAACAAATAGTAACACTTTTCTTTTAAAATAACTGATAAGTGCCTCTGCTAGAACTGTCTAGCCGTGATTTTATTGTCTTTCTTCCTCCACCTCCTTTTCCTACAGAGAAAAATATGTCTGTAATGACAGAGATTGAAATGTTTAATCTTTTGCCTATGTCCACAATAAGTTACTGATTGTCTGATAAATATTTTAATAGGAAATTGGTCTGGACCACAATTGCACCATTCCCTTGTGCAAGGCAAGTCTGAGAGCACTGTGTGCAATTACAGAGCAACTCCATGTCAGGCAGAAAGAGTTCATGATGTTATATGTCCATCTCGACATGCACAGAAAGGCACTTACCAGGCCCATTAGGATACCCTTAATTACTGGAGGGAGAGGAAGTTCATCAGGAGACCTCAAATATTCTTCTGTAAGCTTGGGAGAGAGGAGGGTGCATACCACTGGAGGCACAAACTTATGGACTCAGCATCTTCTTATGTTACTAGTGCAATCTACTGAGTATCCTACAGGCTGATGAAAGTGGTTGCTTTGCATGTTACAGATTTTGTGTGTGATTCTGTCTACACTAGGAGCGAGGGGCATGAGTCCCATACTCACACTACTTGATGAGGGCTAGTGTACTAAAATAGTAGTGTGGCTATGGGAACATGGGAGTGCCAAGTGGTGGCATAAGCTCGCTGTGCTGGGTACATACTTGTGGGGGATCAAGCCGGTTGTACCCTGCCTGGCTAGCACATGCCATTGCTGCCTGTGGTACCATTTTGGGATGAAGAGCAGAGTGGGATAGGAACAGGGGGATATAGAACAGAGAAGGGCAGAGTGGGTCAGGCTAGGAGAGAGGGGTAGAAGATGGGTGGACAGAAGCAGAAGGGGCTATAATTACCACTGTGCACTGCCTTTCAGAACCTGGTATACAATCCATGATTTCTATATTCAAACTTTTTTTGTTTTGCTGAAACACCCTGACAATGTGTGCATCTCCCTCAGTGAACTGATGGGCAGGATTCCATGGGGGGCTAATATGAGGGAGGAAAGGAGTCCAGGAGAGCTGGCTGTATTTTAAGCAAGCTTTATTGAGGGTACAGGAACAAACCAGCCCAATGTGCAGAAAGAATAGCAAATATGGTAGGCAACCAACTTGGCTTAACTGAGAAATCTTCAGTGAGCTTCACCACAAAAAGGAAGCTCACAAGAAGTGGAAATTTGGAGAGATGACT
Organism: Pelochelys cantorii; assembly: GCA_032595735.1. Lineage (NCBI taxonomy): Eukaryota > Metazoa > Chordata > Testudines > Trionychidae > Pelochelys > Pelochelys cantorii. The sequence goes on from CM064338.1 coordinate 27,137,464, forward strand.
AGAGAGAAATATAAAAATATTGCTCGAGCATGCAGGGATGTAATCAGGAAGGCCAAAGTGCAACTGGAGTTGCAGCTAGCAAAGGGATGTGAAGGGTAACAAGAAGGGTTTCTATCAGTATGTTAGAAATGAGAATGAGGTCCAGGGAATGTGTGGGACCCTTAATGAATGGGGAAGGAAAAAGATGATGTGGGAAAAGCTGAGGTATTCAACACTTTTTTTGCCTCTGTCTTCACAGACAAGGTCAGCTCCTAGACTGCTGCACTGGGCAGCACAGTATGGGGAGGAGGTGAGCAGTCCTCAATAGTGAAAGAACAGGTTAGGGACTATTTAGAAAAGCTGGACGTGCACATGTCCATGAGGCTGACTGCAATGCATCCAAGGGTGCTGAGACACTTGGCAGATGTAATTGCAGAGCCATTGGCCATTATCTCTGAAAACTCCTGGCAATAGGGGAAGGTCCCAGGTGATGGGAAAAAGGCAAAGACAGTACCCATCTTTAGGAAAGGGAAGGAGGAGAATCTGGGGAACTACAGGCTGGTCAGCCTCAACTCAGTCCCTGGAAAAATCATGAAGCAGATCCTCAAGGAATCCATACTGAAACACTTTGAGGAGAGGAAAGTGATTAGGAACAATTAACATGGATTCACCAAGGGCAAGTCATGCCTGACCAACCTAATTGTCTTCTATGATGAGATAACTGGCTCTGTGGATATGGGGAAAATGGTGGACATGATACACCTTGACTTTAGCAAAGTTTTTGATACAGTCTCCCACAGTATCTTGCCAGCAAATTAAAGAAGTGTGGCTTGGATGAATGGACTAGAACAGGGCTACTCAACTTTGGAAGCACCAGGAGGGCCACAGCCTAAGTGTGGTTGCATATACATGCAAATATATGCAAATAGTTTCTTTCACACTGACAGGCATGAATATAAAGAGTAAGGCAAGACTACACAACATGCGGGCCCCATTTATTCATATCTGCTGATATGAATAAAATGCAATATTTACCCAATTTCCACCCGTTTGACAGCACTTTTAATGAGCAATGACAGTCCAGGAATTTAACTACTAAAATGCATATCAACAGAAGACCATTATATAGACTACTTTTTTGTTTTGGCTCCCACCTGTGGGCTGCACAAAACGGGCCGTGGGCCACATGTGGCCCATGGGCCATGTGTTGAGTAGCCCTGGACAAAGAGGTGGCTAGAAAGATGGCTAGATTGTCAGACTCAAAGGGTAGTGGTCAATGGCATGATGTCTGATTGGCATGAATGCCCCAGGGGTGGGTCTTGGGGCTAGCTTGGTTCCATATCTTCATTAATGATGGGGATGGATTGCATCCTCAGCAAGTTTGCAGATGACACTAAGACGGTGGGAGAGGTATATATGATGGAGGGTAGGGGAAGGGTCCAAAGTGACCTAGACAAATTGGAGGATTGGACCAAACAGAATTTTGATGAGGTTCAACAAGCACAAGTGCAGAGTCCTGCACTTAGGACAGAAGAACCACATGCACTGCTACAGGCTGGGGACCAACTGGCCTAAGTGTCAGTTCTGCAGAAAAGGAGCTGGGGATTACAGTGGATGAGAAGCTGGATATGAGACAATAGTGTGCCCATGTTGCCAAGAAGACTAACAGCATATTGGGCTGCATTAGTAGGAGCATAGCCAGGAGATCGAGGGAAGTGATTATTCCCCTCTATTCAGCACTGGTGAGGCCACATCTGGAGTACTGTGTCCAGTTCTCCTCTTCCCCCTGCCCCACTACAGAAAGGATGTAGAGAAATTGGAACGAGTCCAGCATAGGGTAATGAAAATAGTTAGGAGGCTAGCGCACATGACTTATGAGAGGCTGAGGGAATTGGGCTTATTTAGCCTGCCGAAAAGAAGATGGAGAGGGGATTAAATAGCAGCTTTCAACTACCTGAAGGGGGGCATTCCAAAGAAAATGGAATAAGGCTATTCCCAGTGATGGCAGATGACAGGACAAGGAGCAAAGGTCTCAAGCTGCAATGGGGGAAGGTCTAAGTTGGATATTAGGAAAAACTATGTCACTAAAAGGGGGGTAAAGCACTGGAATGGATTGCGTAGGGAGGTGGTGGAATCTCCATTCTTAGAGTTTTTAAGGCCTACCTTGACAAAGCCCTGGCTGGGATGATTTAGTTGGACTTGATCCTGTTTTGAACAGGGAATTGGACTAGATGGCCTCCTGAGGTCTCTTCCAACCCTAATCTCCTATGACCTCATTCTTGTTTAGTGGCTACTTCACACAGAGGATAGGAGCTCACTGATCTACTTACACTTATCTATTAACCTGAAGTGGAAACGGTCTGTGCAGTGGATCCTGTAAACCTCATTTCACGAGGGATAAGGGATCTTTCGAAAAAGGTTTTATTTTTCGAAAGATCAGCCTCTAGACTGCCGCTTTTCTCCAACAAAGCTCCGTGCCAAAAAAAAAAGCGGTGGCCATTGTTATGCTAATGAAGCGCAGGATATTTAAATCCCCGCTTCATTAGCAATTTCGACGTGCTTAATCTGCATCTCTCTGTCAGCAGAGAGATGCAGTCTAGACACACCCTCAGAGCATGAGGAACACATGATCAGTGACTCCTGTTTAAAAGTTTGGCGTAAGTGACTTGGGCAGCACCACGTAAGAACTCCAGGACAGAGGCAGGGATAGAATTGGAGATGTAAAGGGTTAACCAGTTATCCGGTAAGGATGCACCATACTGGTATGCTTACTGGGGAAACCGGTTAACCAGCCGGGCCTGGCCTGGCTAAAGCAGCCCCTCCTCACCCATGGCATGGTGAGACAGGCTCAGCCAGGCCTGGCTGGAGCATCCCATAGCATAGCGAGCCTGGTGTGCTGGAGCAGTCCCTGCCTGTCGCACAGTGCAGCGGGCCCAGCCAGCCTGGAGCAGCCACCCGCCCATGGTGTGGTGCAGCTGACCAGCTGGGCTGGAACAGCCCCCCTGCCTCTGGTGGCTTGGCCAGAGCAGCCCCATGCACAGTGTGGTGGGCTCAGCCTAGCCGGAGCAGCCTGCAGTGCAGCGGCTGACTGGGCTGGAGCAGCCCCCCACCACGGGATCACAGTTAACCGGTTAAACATTTCATTTAACCAGTTAATTTTTAAATCAGGATTTTACATCCCTAGATAGAATCCAGTTCTATAGGGCAGCATTTCATTGCCTTACCCAGAAGGCCATGCTCCGTTGTCTCCCTACAGACCCATGCCTTATTCATTACCCACATTCCAACATCTGCAACAAATGAAGCATGGGTCCCAAATAAGTCTCCACACTGACTGAGACAAGGAGTCTTTGGAAAAAGCACTATGTGATCATATAATAAAATACTGCATCACAATGCGTATGCACAAAGGGACTGAATTAAAGTAGCAGAGTTAACATTAATTCTGGCCTTTCATAACTTCTAAGTACTTGACTTTGTGAAGTTAATGTTCTTTTAATATAATTTATTCTGAATATAATACATGTTAGTAAGGCATTATCATTATACATTTGTTGAGAAGTACATACTACAAACTGGTAGCTTTTGCTAATATACCCTAAATAAAGTGACTTCTGCTACTTGGATTATCTTGGACATCCATTTCCTTCAGCATCCCTGCTGCCTTCTTATTAACTTTCTGTTGGGTAAAATACATCATTCACTAATGGGAATATTTTGATCTGCTTTTGCTACACCAATCTAAAATGCCTCTTAAAGCAGTCCTACCTATAGCCATATGACACTTCACCCCTAAAATTACAAAGCCACAGTGCCTAGGAAAGAAAAATGGCAATAGATGTTCCTCCTCAAAAAGCACATTTTAAAAATGTGCTATCTAAAGCTATGAAAATTTACAAGGTGAGAAATATGTTGAGAACTGACAGGAACAGTAATTTAGTGCCAGATTCATGACACTTGTCTGATCATATGTTCCTCTCAAATAGTAGTGGAAAGCATTTCTCTAGTCTAACAAACCCATGGTAAAATAATATAAGTGACTTTCTAAATGTAACTTAATGAGTAATTATGCCCCGGAGAGGACAACACTGCATATTTAAAAAGTGCTGTAACTTCCCTTTTACTTCACCCAAACATCAATACCAGATGATGGGGAATAGGAAGAAATTGTGTAATTTGCACATAGCCCCTGGGATTATCTTTGTCTCACTTAGATTTTAAAACAATGGTCTGGGATTTGAAGCTAGCTCACCTACATCCATTCCTAGATCTACAGCATCTTTCATCCAGTTCTGCATCTCATCATTTGTACAGCACACAGGTCTAGGTAATTATGGTTGTCAGGAGCTGCCACAATATAAATGCGGAATGATACTATTAATAATAATAATAATAATAATAATTAATAATAACAATTTCATCTGCTACCTGTTCCTTGATCTTGTGTCATCAGTGTAAATTTAACACAGCCAGAATGGAGCTGCTGGATTGAAACCCTGGCCCCATTAACTTCAGTAGGGCCATGATTTCATTGCAATCTTTCTTCACCGATCTTTTCCATGTACTCATTCTCTGTTGTTCTGGACCACACCACCATCCCTCTTTCCATAACTCAAGCCTGTCACAGGAGTGTCACCCTCAACTCTCCCTTCCTCTTGCGTCACGCATTCAGGCTTTTCCCAAATCTTGCTGCTCTTTTTCTCAAAATATTTTAAAGCTCTAACTTTTTTTCTCCATCCGGACCCTTATTCTCCATTACGAGTGCGATAACCTCCTTCTTTCTGATACTCATATCACCTCCCTGGAATGCACACAAACCATGGTTGCAGAGATCCTCTTCCTCGCCCATTTTTGTGACCATTGCACTCATCCTGGAATCCCTCCCCTGGCTCCTCCATAACCACTACATCAAGGTCAAGCTTCTTGATATGCTTTGCAAGGTCCTACATAGCTCCACCACTTATCAAACCTTGTCTCTTAGGCTACATCTAGACTACATCCCTCTTTCAAAAGAGGGACGTAAATTAGGCAGATCGAAAGTGCAAATGAAGCGCAGATTTAAATATCCTGTGCTTCATTTGCATATTCGCATCCAATCGCTGTTTCAAAAAAGGGTATTTCAAAAGTGAAACCACAGTCTAGACGCGGTTCTTTCGAAAAAAACTCCTTTTTCAAAAGATCCTGTACTCCTCATTTTTTCAGGAGTACGGGATCTTTTGGAAAAGGGGGTTTTTTTTTTTAAAAAAGAACCACATCTACACTGCAATTTCACTTTCAAAATAGTCTTTTTAGAAACAGCGATCAGACGCAAATATGCAAATGAAGCACAGGATATAGTCTAGACAGATGTAGTCTAGACAAGCCCCTAGTGTGCTGCAGTCGCAAGATGTTTTCCTCTTTACCAACATCCTATTTGTCCACTTCTCCCAGAGCCACCTCAGTATTTTCTTCCACACCACTCTTCTCCTCATGCACTGTCCTTCCTGAGCGTCTTCTCAAAAGCACCACCTTAAATCCCTCTCAGAGGCATGGTTCTCCCATGATACCTGTAAGAGTTGGCTAAGTTGTCTACTTATCCAGGGTTGAAGTGCTGGTAGGTGGGGTGTGAGGAGACTGGAAGGAGAGCTGGCGGTTAATGGGTCAGGGAGACAAAGGGGATGAATGAGCAATGGTGGAGAGAAGGAGAGGAAATTAGCATGTATTGCTAATAAGAAATAACTACAACATGTACCTAATATGATATGTATCCATTAGCTCCTTGATCACTATTCTGTATGCTGTATTACTTTCCCTTGCCTGTAATCTGACATTGTCTTTCTACACTTGCACATTCTTCAGGGCAGGGATTGGGGTTTTTTGTTGCTGTTTGGAAAGTTAGACAATTATAAATAATAAATAAAAGTAATCATAATAAATCAGGGCCTCTGCACTTACAAGCGAAGGGCCAATACACACCAGGCCTTAGGACGCTAAAGAGCTCTATGCTCTTCTTGGTTACATCCCGTTAACTCCTTTGGGTACAATGAAGTTGCTCCTGATTTACACCATTGTGAAGCAAGATAGCCCCCATACCATGTTTATAACTTACTGAGCTGTTAGAATAGCAGTGTTACTAAATAATACATACACATTTGAATAGATTTTTCAGACGCACCAGTACAAACAAACAGGAATTGTAGATGTTACCAGAGAAGTGATGGCATTACTTTTTAATTAGAATATATTGAGTTGGTGAGGGCACAGCTTGCTGTTAGCGGTGGGTCACTTGGGCTATGCCTACACTGCAGTGCTATTTTGGGATACCAAAGATATCCCAAAATAGCTATTCTGCATCTTTGAGTGTGCCCTTTGTTTCAAAATATAACAGGCTTACTATTCCAATGTCCTTGTAAACCTTATTCCACAAGGAGTAAGGGATGTTTTGGACTAGCGATTTATTTTGAAATAAGTGCTGTGTAGACAGCGCCAAATTTTGAAATAAGCTATTTCAAAATAAGGTACAGAATTTGCATAGCTCAAATCATGTAGCTTATTTCGAGCTATGGGTGCAGTGTAGATGCACCCTTGTTTAGTTCCTTTTTTTCTTCCGTGGCGGTGGTTTTGTTTGTGATTAAATGGATCCTTGCTTATCAAAAATCCATATTATCTCAAACTTTTACCGAAAAGTTCACAGGGCTAGAATGTTTCAGAATAAGCAGCAGTGCAATACCCATCTTCACAGTGAGTGAGAGCAAAAGACTTTGCAAGAGGCTGCAAGGCACATGTATAATATATTTAGTCTGGTTGGTATTAAGAAAGTCAAAGGATATAATGAGATGAAATGTCAGAGAGAATTGACAATGACAGGTCTTGTAATAGGCTGGTGTTTATAAACTGTGCCCTCCCACTGTATCCAGTCCTGCAGGCTTTATTTAGGCAAAACTCCCATTGAAGTCTTCAGTGAGAATTTCACCTGGCGAGATGCTGGGTAAAACTTCAGGACTGCTGGGTTCATTATCTGTGTCTTCAGCCTACTGCAGGCTATTTCAGTAGGCATCTTAGTTTGTTATTTACTACCCTACATCTGCAAGTTCATGGAAGTCGAAGCACCTAGTAAAATCTGATCCTATGAAGACTAAAATAGAAGTTGATGGCCTCGCTTCCACAGAATGTAACTCCTATTGACATGTATGGCATGCTGCCCACACAGAAGAAAATAGAGGAACGGGATGTATAGCGTAGAGGCAACAAATGCTGCACCTATTAAATTATCCCACCCCATATGCTTCCGCTTTGAGCAGAGAGGTGGGCCTATTACAGCCTACAACGTCTCTGGCATCTTGGAGCAAAAACTGCCCTATGTGCAGGACAGCAGCAGAAAATATGCTCCCTTTATATCCTTGTGAAGAGCAAGTCTCACATGTCTTGCAAGTTGTGTATATGCAGGAAACTGAGATGGTTTATGTTGCACACACATGGCAGCTCTGCACACAAGCATTTCCTCTCAGAGTACTTTTACACAATGCACAATTAATTCACTCGCCCAAGACCTCACTGAAAACAAGAATTTACCAGGATGCCAAAGGAGATTAACCATTTATATGAATACTAGCCCAATTAGCCTGTCAGAAGATGGGATTTTCAGGTCTCTCCTCCACGTCAGTCTTCTCTCCTGAGCCTCCTGTCTCTCGCTCCATCTCTCTCTCACCACCTCCTACTGCCTCCCCCCCCCTCAGCTCTCCTCCGCCTTCTGCCTCTCTCCATCTCTCTCTTTCTCTTCTCCCCCTCCTGCCTCTCACTCTCCCTTTCTCTTCTCCTCCTCCTCCTGCCTCTCACTCTCTCTCCGCTCTCCTCTGTCTCCTTCAGGGATGCACGCTCATCCAGGCCCCAGCCCCTGGGCGTGTACATCACCGCCCCACCCCCCTTTGCTTCCCACCATGGCGCTTGGCTGACTTCTGCACTGCTCAGCCGGGCCACTGCGCAGGAGCAAGCAGCGCAAACGGCCTCTCTCTCTTCTCCTACTGCCTCGCTCTCTCTCTCTCTCAGCTCTCATCTGCCTCCTGCCTCTCTCTCCGTCTCTCTCTCTTTCTCTTCTCCCCCTCCCGCCTCTCACTCTGTGTTTCTCTTCTCCTCCTCCTGCTGCATCTCTCGCACTCTCTCTCTAGCTGTCCTCCGCCTCCTCCGTTCTCCTCCTTTTGCTCTGCTTTCCTCCTTTTGAATCCGGCGCCCTTTCCTGATGTCAGAGACGCACGCTCGTCCAGGCCCCGCTCTCTGGCTCTTCCCTCTGGGCGGTGCTGTTGCCTCCCGCCGTGGCACTCGGCTGACTTCTGCGCCGCTCAGCCAGGTCACTGTGCAGGAGCAAGTGGCGCAAGTGGCCGTTTGGGCCCTGCACTCCCCATGCAGCACCCTCGTGCTGCATGGGGAGCGTGGACTCCAAACAGCTGCTTGCGCCGCTTGCTCCCACATGGCGGCCCGGCTGAGCGGCGCAGAAGTCAGCCGAGTGCCACAGCGGGAGGCAACAGCACCCCTCAGAGGCAACAGCCAGCGTTTCAGCATTACAGAGTCACAGACATTGGGCTACTATTTATATGAATACTAGGAATGACCACAGCTTCAGCAAAGACCAGTCACATTTTAAAAAAAGGAATATAAACCCTCATGTTTCAGGGCATAAGCCAGCCACTAACAGATAGAATCACAGAGCTGGAAGAGACCTCAGGAGGTCATCAAGTCCAGCCCCCAGCCCAAAGTAGGACCAATCCCAATTAAATCAATGCAGCCAGGGATTTGTCAAGACGAGACTTAAAAACCTCTAGGGATGAAGATTCCACCACCTCCCTAGGTAACCCATTCTAGTACTTCACCACCCTCCTCGTGAAATAATTTTTCCTAATATCCAACCTAGACGTCCCGGACTGTAACTTGAGACCATTGCTCCTTGTTCTGCCATCCGTCACTACTGTGAACAGCCTTTCTCCATCCTCCTTGGAACCTCCCTTCAGGAAGTTGAAGACTGCTATCAAATCCCCCCTCACTCTTCTCTTCTGCAGACTAAACAAACCCAAATCCCTCAGTCTCTCCTCATAGGCCATGTGCTCCAGCCCCCTAATAATTTTGGTTGCCCTCCGCTGGACCCTCTCCAATGCATCCACATCCTTTCTATAGTGGGGGCCCCAGAACTGGACACAATACTCCAGATGTGGCCTTACCAGAGCTGAATAAAGGGGAATAATCACTTCTCTAGATCTGCTGGCAATGATAATGGGCAAAGGCTCTGCAATGACATTTGCCATCTCCCTCAGTACCCTCGGATGCATTAAATATGGACCCATGGATTTTTGTATGTTTAGCTTTTCTAAATAGTTCCTAACTTGTTCTTTCCCCACCAAGGGCTGTCCACCTCCTTCCCATACTGCATTGTTTAGTGCATTAGTCTTGTAGCTGACCTTGTCCGTGAACATAGAGGCAAAGAAAGCATTGAGTACTTCAGCTTTTCCCACGTTACCTGTCACTAGGGGTATGTCTAGACTACATGGCTCCGTCGATGGAGCCATGTAGATGAGTTTACCAGACATAGGAAAATGAAGTGCCGATTTAAATAATCGCCGCTTCATTTCCATCAAAATGGCCACCGCGCTGTGCTGATCAGCTGTTTGGCAGCACAGCGCGGTAGTCTGGACGCGCCGCGGTCGACAAGGGAAGCCTTTGTCGACCGTTCCAGTAAACCTCATTTCACGAGGCATAATGGAGTGGTTGACAAGGGCTTCCCTTGTCGACCGCGGCACATCCAGACTACCGTGCTCTGCTGCTAAACAGCTGATCGGCACAGCGCAACGGCCATTTTGATGTAAACGAAGTGGCGATTATTTAAATCGCCACTTCATTTTCCTATGTCTAGTAAACTCGTCTACATGGCTCCACTGACGGAGCCATGTAGTCGAGACATACCTATACAAAGCTATACCTGCATGTACATTGCCGCTGAGTTCTGTCGACATAACGTCAACAGAACTCAGCAGTTTTGTCAATGGCTGTAAACCTCATTCTGAGAGGAATAACGCCTTTTGTCGACAGAGTTCTATCGACAGAAGGCGTTATTGCATCTACACTATCCTTTGCATCTACACTGTCATGTCGACAAAATGGCTTGCTTTGTCGACAGAACTGAATGTAGTCTAGACGCTCTTTGTCGACAGCTTTGTCGACAGTATCTGTCGACAAAACTTCTGTCGACAAAAGCCTGTAGTCTAGACGTACCCTAGGTTACCTCCCTCATCCAGTACGGGCCCCATACCCTCTCATTGCTAACATGCCTGCAGAAACCTTTCTTGTTGCCCTTCACATCCCTTGCTAGCTGCAATTCCAATTGTGCTTTTGCCTTCCTGATAACTCCCCTGCATTCTCAAGTAATATATTTATATTCTTCCCTAGTCATCTGTCCAAGTTTCCACTTCTTGTAAGCTTCCTTTTTGTGTTGAAGCTCACTAAGGATTTCCCCGGTAAGCTAATCTGGTTGCCTACCGTATTTGCTTTTCTTGCTGCGTATTGGGATGATTTCTTCCTGTGCCTTCAATAAGGCTTTAAAATACTGCCAGCTCTCCTGGACTCCTTTCCCCTTCATGTAAGCATCCCAGGGAATCCTGCCCATCAGTTCTCTGAGGGACTCAAAGTCTGCTTTTCTGAAGTCCAGGGTGTATATTTTGCTACTCTCCTTTCCTCCTTTGGTCAGGATCCTGAAATCTACCATTTCATGATCACTGCTTCCCAGGTTGTCACCTGCCTCTACTTCCCCTACTAGTTCCTCCCTGTTTGTGAGCAGCAGGTCAAGCTGCGCATGGCCCCTGGTCGGTTCCTTCAGCACTTGTACCAAGAAGTTATCCCCAACATTCTCCAAAAACTTCCTGGATTGTCTGTGTACTGCTGTATTGGTCTCCCAACAGATGGCAGGGTGATTAAAGTCACCCATGAGAACCAGGGCCTGTGATCTGGAAGCTTCTTTCAGTTGTCTGAAGAAAGCCTTGTCTACCTCATCCACCTGATCCAGTGGTCTATAGCAGACACCAGCCACAACATCATCCCTGTTGCTTCCACTTCTAAACATAACCCATAGACTGTCAACAGGCTTTTCTCCCTCTATATACTGGAGCTCCAAGTAATCATACTGGTCTCTTACATACAATGCAACTCCTCCTCCTTTTCTCCCCTGTCTGTTCTTCCTGAACAGTTTATACCCTTTCATGACAGTGCTCCAGTCATGCGAGTCATCCCACTAAGTCTCTGTTATTCCAATCAAATCATAGTCTTTGACTGGGCCAGGACTTCTAATTCTTCCTGTTTGTTTCCCAGGCTTCTCGTATTTGTGTACAAACACCTTAGATAACCAATTGATTGGCCTACCTTCTTCCTTCGAAGAATGATAGGGATGGGAAGAAACTTCCCAAAAGCAGATTATTCCACAATTGAAAACTATGGGGTTTTATGCAACTTCCCCTGACAAGCATCTGGTATTGGACATTGTTAGAGCCAGAATACTGGATCTGATGAACTACTGGCCTGACCCATATGGGCAGTTCCTCTGGCTATGTCTAGACTGCAAGCTTCTTTCGGAAGAAGCTTTTCCAGAAGAGATCTTCTGAAAAAACCTTTTTCAAAAGAGAGTGTCCACACAGCAAAAGCACAACGAAAAAGCGATGTGCTTTTTCGAAAGATAGTGTCCACACTGATTGGATGCTATCTTTCATTTAAGTTGTGATTAGTATGGATGGAGTGGCCACAGGGCACCTCTGTTATTTCGTGGAGGCCTCTACTTTCGAAAGAACTCCCTCTTCTGCGTCCACACACACCTTTTTCCAAAAAAGCTTTTTCAGAAAAAGGCTTCTTCCTCATAGAAAAAGGTTTACCGCTGTCAGAAAACCCCCTCCCTTCTTTCAACTTTCTGTCTAAAGAACGCAATAGCAGTGTGGACATAATATGGCAGGGCGTTGCCCTGGCACTGGCCCTTTAAGGGGCTGAGACCTGAAGTCAGGGGGAAGCCCAGCTGAGGCAAATAAGAGGTCCCAGCTGGAGACTATAAGAGCAGCTCCTGAGAGGAGGAGAGAGAGCTATCTGCCTGCAATGAGAGAGGCTTTGGCCTAGCAAACCCAGGCTACCCGGCCTGAGGCCCAGGGCTGCAAGGAGGCAGTCATGTAGGGTGGGGCTCGCATGGAGGCAGCCCTAAAAGGCCGGGCTGCAAGGAGGCAGCTACGGTTCTGCAAGGATGCTAGGCTAGGGGAGTTCGAGCCAGGGAAGCCCCAGGCCATAAGTCCGCAAGGCAGGATTGCAGGAGGCAACTGAGCAGGCAGAGTGGGAGAAGAACTGGGGGTCCTAGGGAGTAGCGAGGACCCTGGAGGAGGAGCGGAGGAAGAACAATGACTCCTCCCTCCCCCCCCAGAAGGGGACATGGACCAAGACCGGAGTGGTCACTGCCAGAGGGCAGTGCCCTGAAGAGAACACCTCACACAAAGGGGGCGCGTTGGCATTGGAGCGGCCCGCTACTTCCCCAAAGCCACCCTGAGGGAAGAAGCCATGTGGAAAGCGAGTCGAACTCGCTAAAATAAGTATAGTTTTAAACGCCACAGAGTAGGTGTACCCTCTGTTTCTTGCTTAGAGGATGGCTCCTGAATGTGGCAATCACAGACAATTTCAGTTTAAATTTCATTTAAGAGTTATAAAGTGGGAGAGAACCCAAGCACAAGGGACTGGTCTAAATGACCTCTGGAAGTCCCTTCCAAATTTACATTTCTATAATTCCTGAAGCATTTAGCAAAAACTTCTGGTTAATGCCCAAACCAGAAACCTTATTTTTAAACCCTTGCTCAGTAGCATTTTGTTGTCTGTGGCTATACTAGGTCTTCTTTCAGTTAATGCTCCAACACACACGGGAGTAGAAAAATTCCTATCCTGCACAGAAAAGACGGTTACTTACCTTTGTTACTGTTGTTCGAGATGTGTTACTCATGTCTATTCCACGTAGGTGTGCACGCACTGCACACATGTGTTGTCGGAAGCTTTTCCCTTAGCAGTATCCGCTGGGCCAGCAGGGGAGTTGCCTGGAGTGGCACTGCTATATCAGCTAATATATATCCCTGCTGGCCCTCCACTCCCTCAGTTCCTTCTTACCAGACTACTCCGAAGAAGGGGAGGCATGGACATGAGCAACACACTTTGAAGAACAACAGTTACGAAAGTAAGTAACCGTCTTTTCTTCTTCGAGTAATTGCTCATGTCCATTCCATGTAGGTGACTCCAAAGCAGAAACCCAGAAGGCGGGGTCAGAGTTCTAACCTTCCACTGATCAGAGGACAGCCCTACCCATGCCATGAGATGCAGGGATTGCAGGCCCTGGAGGCGAAGCCTGCTGAAGTCCCGCATAATAAGGTCCAGGTACAGCAGGAGAGCAATCAGCTTCTCGCAGGACAGGCTCAGGAGGGACGAGATCCAGTGCTGCCTGGGCCATGCCAGTGCAGTGAGAATTACGGAGGCCCTGTACTCCCAAACCCGCAGAAGCACCCTGTGGACAAGTGGGAAAGGCAGGAACACATAAAATAGGCCCTCAGGCCAGGGAACGAGTAGCATGTCTACCACAGAGTCCCGCCCCTGTCCCATGAGGGAGCAGAACCTCAGTGTTCTGCGACCCCGGGAGATAGGAGGCAACCGGGTGAATATCTGCCCCAGTGGATAGTTCCCATAACTGAAAGGCTTCCTGACCAGGGCCAGATTAAGCGGGGGGGGCTAACCGGGCAGCTGCCCGGGGCACCAACCTATGGGGGGCGCCTGATGGCAGCTGTAAGGGGCGCCGCACACCCGGCCGCGTGGTGCCCCTTAGGGTATGTCTACACTACAGCACTAATTCGAACTAACTTAGTTCGAATTAGTTAATTCGAACTAAGCTAATTCGAATTAGCGCATCTAGACCTAAAAACTAGTTCAAATTAGCGTTTTGCTAATTCGAACTAGCATGTCCACATTGAGTGGACCCTGAACCAAAGTTAAGGCTCGCCGGAACCAGTGCCGGCAGGGCATCAGCTTAGGACTTAGAGCATGGAGCTGCTGCCTCAGGCTAGCCGAGGGCTGTGCTTAAAGGGACCCGACCCCCACCCCGGACAGACAGTTCTCAGGGTTCCCCGCTTGCTTGTCTACCTCGATGAGGGACAGCAAAGCAGTCCTGTCTTGGAGTGCCCTGAGTGCCCGCACTCGGCACATCACAGCACTCGGCCATCAGCCCAGCTGCACTTGCCGCAGGCTGCCATCCGGGGGGGTCATTTGGGGGGCTGTCAGGATCCAGGAGGCCCTGCAGGAGAGCTTCCACCCCGAGGAGCCCGCAGAGCCACCCCAGTCCTCCCCATCGGGGGCTCGTGCCCCATTCCTCCCTCACCTCCTTCCACTTACCCTTCCCTAGCCCCCCTTCCTGATGTAAAAAATAAAGGACACGTATGTTCAAAAATAGAAACTCTCTTTATTTAACAAAACTGAGGGTGGGGGGGGATTAACCTCTGGGGAGACTGGGAAAAGGAGGTGGGAGAGGGGAAGAGAGAGGGTGGGAGAGGGGAGGTGGAAACCTGGGAGGAGGGAGCTGGAAGGGGGAAGCCAGGGGAAGAAGGAGGAGGGGAAGTATAAAACTATGGTACGCCATATCTTCAGTATTGTGTAGAGATGGGGTCTCCTCACCTCAAAAAAGATATTTTGGCCTTGGAAAGGGTTCAGAAAAGGGCAACTAAAATGATTAGGGGTTTGGAACTGTTCCCATATGAAGAGAGGCTAAAGAGACTGGGACTTTTCAGCTTAGAAAAAAGGAGACCGAGGGGGGATATGATAGAGGTCTATAAAATCATGAGTGGTGTGGAGAGGGTGCATAAAGAAAAGTTCTTCATTAGTTCCCATAATAGAAGGACTAGAGGACACCAAATGAAATGAATGGGTAGCAGGCTTCAAACTAATAAAAGAAAGTTCTTCTTCACAAAGCAAATAGTCAACCTGTGGAACTCCTTGCCACAGGAGGCTGTGAAGGTGAGAACTAGAACAGAGTTTAAAGAGAAGTTAGATAAAGTCATGGAGGTTGGGTCCATGGAGTGCTATTAGCCAGGGGGTAGGAATGGTGTCCCTGGCCTCTGTTTGTGGAAGGCTGGAGATGGATGGCACGAGACAAATGGCTTGGCCATTGTCTTCGGTCCATCCCCTCCGGGGTACCTGGTGTTGGCTGCTGTCGGCAGACAGGCTACTGGGCGAGATGGACCTTTGGTCTGACCCAGTACGGCCATTCTTATGTTCTTATGTTCTAAGCTCAGGGTCGGGGGTCTCACTGGACCAACTTGATTTTCATGCAAACCTGCTCCTGGGTTCGCATGTGGCCTTTGGTGGCCAGGCTGGCAGCTATCCTGCCCTAGACGGCCGCTTTCCTGTGCCTAGTGTGGAGATTGTGGACGTTGGAGGCCTCCCCCCAAACCTGGATGAGGTCCACGATCTCCGCACTAGACCAGGCGGGCGTCCGCCTCTTGTGGCCCCGGGCAGGCTCCTGGGAGCCGCCAGCCTGGTCCTGGGAAGAGGGGGAGGGCTGGGTGGCAGCGGGTGGCTGGCTCGTGCCATGCCAGGTGCAGGGTCTGCTGGCTGGGTGCTGGCAGGCTTGCACGTGGCACGGGCACCGTAGCCAGACCCTGCCCCTTTAAGGGCTCTGAGGCCGGCAGCGGGACAGACGAGTTTCCCTGGCTTGGCCCAGAGTGGCCACCAGGGCAACCTGGAAAGAGCTAGCCTCCCACAAGTTCGAATTAAGTGGCTACACAGCCCTTAATTCGAACTACTTAATTCGAACTAGGCGTTAGTCCTCGTAGAATGAGGTTTACCTAGTTTGAATTAAGCGCTCCGCTAGTTCGAATTAAGTTCGAACTAGCAGTTTGCGTGTGTAGCGCCTATGAAAGTTAATCCGAACTAACGGCTGTTAGTTCGAATTAACTTTGTAGTGTAGACATACCCTAAGAGCTGCCATCAGGCGCCGCATGCCCGATTGCAACTGTAAGGTGCGCAGCGCACCGGGGGGGCAGGGCCACGCATGCGCCGTGCGCCCGGGGCGGAGTCATGCATGCATCGTGTGCCCAGGGAGGAACCACGCATGCATTGTGCACCTGCTGCCCGGGACACAGGAATGGCTCGAGCCGGCCCTGTTCCCGACACAGGGGAGGAGATTGAGCCCTGCCCTGCCTGTTGATATATGAGATTGCCGATGTGTTGTCAGAGAGAATGAGGACTGTCCTGCCCATGAGCCGAGGGAGGAAAGCCGCACAGGTGAGATGGACTGTCCACAGCTCCCTGACATTGATATGCAGGGAGAGATCGTCCCACGACCACATACCTTGTGTCCATGTGTCCCTGAGATGGGCCTCCTAATTGGTGTCTGATGTGTCCACCACCTTGAACTTGGCTTTGACAATAAAGGTGTTGAGGTACCTGAGGTCCAGAATGGGCCAGAACCCACCTTTGGCTTTAGGGACCAGGAAGTACTGGGAAGTACTGGGAGTAGACGCCCCTGCCCAAGAACCCTTGGGGAACTGCTTCGGCCCCCTAGGGTCAGGAGTTGATGAATCTCTTACCGGAAGAGATGCACATGAGATGGTCCCTGAAGAGGGATAGGACAAGGGGATTGGGGGGGTGGGTAGAAAGGAAGGGGATGGTGTACCCCCTTCCTACCATTTCTAGGACCCAATGGTCCAAAATAATGGATTCCCAGGCCTGGCAGAAAGGGAATAAGCAGTCCCTGAACAGGGGGGTTGAGGCTGGTAAGCTGTCCTGGGGCATACCCTCAAAACCCTTGGCGGGACCCTGGGGACTTGCTGGATGGGCCCTGACCCTGGTCCTGGACAGGCTAGGAATGACTTCTGCTATTCCTCCCATTGCCGTTTCTACCGCGATGGCAGGGGAAGTCCGGGCGTGTGCCTTGTTGGGAGGGCCTAGGGGTGTTCCTGCCTGACAGGGAGCACCGTGGGGTAGCAGAAGTATGTACACCCAGGGACTTTAAGGTGGCCTGGGTATCCTTGAGGCCATGCAGACCCTGGCAGGTCTGCTTGTAGAAGAGGGACAGGCCCTCAAATGGCAGGTCCTGTATGGTGTTCTGGAGCTCAGGGGGTACACCAGACACCTGCAGCCAGGAGCTGCAGCATAGAACCAGCCCCGTGGCCATAGCATGGGCAGCTGCATCGGCCGCGTCCAGGGCGGCTCAGAGGGCGGCCCAAGAAACTACCCTGCCTTCCTCCACAAGGGTTCTAAACTCAGACCAAGAGTCTCTGGGGAGCAGTTTGGCAAACTTGTCCATGGCTGCCCAAGTGTTATATGCAGAGCAACTCAGCAGAACTTGAAGTTGAAGACCCGTGGATGCATAGGCTTTTCTGCCCAAGAGATCCATTTTCTTGGCATCCCTACTTTTAGGGGTAGTGCCCTGCTGGCCCTGCCTCTCCCTCTGGTTCACTGCCTAGAAGACCAGAGATTCAGAGGCAGGCGGGAGAAGAGGTGCTCATTCCCCTCTTGTGACACAAAGTACCTCTGCTTGACTTTCTTGTTCGTTGGCAAGATAGAGGCTGGGGTTTGCCAGAGGGTCTTTGTGATTTTGGCCACGGTCTTGTTGATTGGTAAGACCATTCTGGTAGGGGTGTCAAACTGTAGGATATTGACTGTGGAGTCTGAATCCTCCAACACCCTTTCTGTCTAGACCCCCAGACTCTGGGCCAGGCGGCAAAGGAGTTCCTGGTGGGACCTCGAGTCCGTGGAAGGCATGGAGGGGAGAGATTCACTGAGTACCTCATCTGGTGAAGAGGACGAGGACCCTTTCATGCCACCACCTCAGGATCATGGGCTTGAGAGAGGGCCTGTGAGGGATGAGCGGCAGGGGCCCCCTCTCTGAATGGGGTGTCGGGGAGGCCTGGCCTGGGGGAAGGGGCCACCCTGATGTCAGGGACCGAGTCAGTGGGGTCGCCGAGGGAGGCATCCTAGGCCCAGAGAAGACCGACTCCAATCTAGAGGGGCCTGCATCCTGGCTCTGGTGGTAAGCCCAAAGGATCAAAAAGGGCCACTGAGCCGGGGCCTGCATTTAGGCTTGAGTGCTTAGCTCTAAATAAAACGCTTAATAACTACTTAAGTAGCTAGATAAGAACAATGAACTGTGAAACTTTAACCAAGAACTAGTTAAAACTGCTAAGAGGTACTTGCAGAGCAAGAGCAAAAGCCCATTCCAATGACCCTCGCACAGTAAGAAGGAACCGAGGGAGTAGAGGGCCAGCAGGGGTATATATTAGCCTACATGCAATGAACATGAGCAATCACTCGAAGAAGAATCCTCTTTCCCAGAAAAATGTCCTGACTGTTCTGGACCAAGACTAATCCAGATTAATCAGGATCTTAACCAGAATTTATGGCCATAAGACAGGGGACTGTTTTAAAGGCACAATACTGCTCCTGGGTTCAGTTTCCTTCACATGCCAAAACTGATCAATCCAATATCTTTAGCCTTCCACAGACATTATTTCCTGTTGCATATAAACAAAATAAATGTTTCTAACCATTGTGTGATACTGGAGCTTCATGATCAGCACACTGCTTTCTGCCTCTTTCACAATGCACAGATTGCAAACTATCATAGATTAACCAGCCAACCAAACTTTGCTTGAAGGCTAACATCCCCACTTCCCGAGAAGTCTGTCCTGCTCTATCAATCGCATTGAAACTTTAATGATCATTCTTTATACACATAGCCACCAGCATGTTCCGCTTACAGTTCATTTCACACTATGGAGAGTTGCTTGCGGGTAATGAGTGGATGTGATACCCAGTTTGGGAGAATGTGTTAAGAAGCCATTTTCTAGATGAGCTGAAAATCACTTGGGAGGTCTTACTTTACGACATACACTCATGCTGTTTGGGCCTGGTCTAGACACCTCCATTATCGTTATCATTTGGGGGAAAATAATGAAGTGCTGCTGTCATTCCGTCAAAGTGGAACCCCCTGAATCCTATTGTCATGAGACAAATAAAAGACTCTTTAAGTCTGTACCTACTGAACATGAAATAATCCCCAGGAGCAGAATTTGCTTCTCTCTTAAGAGCAAGGACTGCATCAGAAAGAGGTTTGAAGACAATGCAGTACTTCCTTTGTTTGGTAGCCCAACGGGCCAAATCCTGCTGTCCCCCAACACAGCCTGCAAGGAGAAGAGAGTCCGGTGGTGTGTTTCCAGCCATGCACCTGAAACAAAAGGCACCGAATTAACAAGCAGAGTCAGAAAGAAGAATAAGGAAGCATCCCACTTTGCAGGGCTCAGGGAGGGAGACTGCAGCACATTCATCCTCGGTTTCTGCTGTTTGTAGTTCTGAAGCCAGCACATTCTGCTGAAAGCAAGGTAATGTATTAGCCATCTGGCAGTCCAGTCCTTCCCATTAACCATGCTCCTTGGGGGCCATGGTGTGTGCCTTTGTGCAGCGGACAGCCTTACTTCCCCTGTACTATTATGTGCTGTTGGGGGGACGTATGCCACACACACACAGTGGCTCACTAGCACACCATGGGCTTGGTGTGTGGTTTCTATTGCCATTGGCTGATTAAAGTGGAGGGTTACAGTGGGATGAAAAAGATAAAGGAAAATCCATCCAGTCCAAACTGGAGCATTTACTCCCTAAAAAGGAGCCATTTGAACTGACAGCAGAGAAACAGAGAAAGACCATTCACAGCCTTTAATTTAATCTCCCTAGGCTTGTGACCTTGCTTCCCAGGTGGGGTTCCAAGATCTTTCAGCTCCATTGTACAGTGATTGTTAACAGGCGTGGAAAGTGTCTCGTAGTACCTAACTGTTCCCAGCAGAGGTCTCTGCCTACTAAGAATTAAAGGAAGCAGTGCACAGTAGATGGGGCAAAAATCCTGTTAAATCATGTCCCTGTTGCCAGGTTTAGCCATTTGAATGTAATTTTACTGGGAGAAGCAAAACATGGATTTCATGACTGCAGGCGCCTGTAGTTCTGCTAGGAGACAACAATTCACAATTGCATGTTACAGTGAAAGAGAGGCTCCCTCCTTGGGAATGGATGCATTGTAGAATGGCTGCGTGTCTAGGTTCCGGCAGAGTGATAGGGCACGTGGTATTGCAGCTACAGAAAGCAATACACAAGCAGTTTGGGGGTTGAAAGAGCTCCTGTGGCCTTTTAGGTCCACAAAGAAAGGGTTACATTGTAAAAGGTCACACTCCTGGGTGTAATGCAAACAGGTTCTTTTCTTCCAAGGAAAAATCTACTCTTCCCTCTCTCTCAGAGCAGAAGCAAAACTCCACAACTGGGACTGGAAGGAGCGGCTGAGAAACTGACATGAAAGTCTGTCTAAGCAGCAACTGGACACCTTGCAAGGGCTGGCCTGTGTCAGCTGAGCTGGGCTTGCAGGGCTCATGTGGTGGGGCTGGTTCCTTAGGATGTGATGTCAGAGCTCGGGTTGGATCCCAAGCTCTAGGATTCTGTAAGGCAGGAGGGGGAAACTCCTTAGTTCTAATCCTGGCTTGTCTGACTGCGAGCAGAGGAGTGGCGTTCTGCGCCTCAGTTTACCCATCTATAAAACAGAGATAATTTCTACTTATCTACTTCCCAGAGCGACTGCGGAGGGGACTCTGAAAACACAAAGTGCTAACGATGATTATTACACAGTTCCTCCTTTCTGTCTGATCACTGACTGCTCCTTGATTCTTCCTGCTCTGCTGAGAAGCCTTAAGAACTTTGAAAGGGAGGCTCTTTCCTTCACTGCTGACAGATCAGATAACATCTGTAGGGTGACTCAGGATCCCTTCCCCTCACACAGGAAAAAAAGAGATTAATTCTCTCAGTGCCAAGCCCTTTGCTAGCTACGTACACTAGGCTGCAGCCTGGCAGGGATGTCGTGTTACAAGACTCCCACAGCATGGGGAGCCAGCCCGTCTGAGAGTCAGGCAGTGCAAGGAGCCAGCTGGTGCCAGAGTCTTCCAGCTGCAAGGAAACTGGAAACCTTGAGATCCCGGGGTTGAGCTGGGCTCTGACAGCTTTCAGAGCTGCCAGGCTCCCAGTTGTGCAGCAAGGAACCTGGGAGCAAGGGCTGAAGCCAGCACTTGGCTCTCAGAGCTTCCAGGCCCCAGGGACCGTGGGAACCCAGAGAATTCAGCTGAAGTTGGGGCTCCCAGCTCTATAGCAAGTAATGCTGGAAGCCTGGGGCCCCAGCTTCAGGGCAGTTCCCTGCCTGTGGTTTGCCAAACATTCAGTGGCCCCGAACTGCTTTCACAAAACATTTTGGGTTCAATGAGTCACCATTTTTGGATCAGAAAACCCTTGTTGGTCAGAAAATTTCTGATCAGCTGTAGCTACAAGTCCATCCCTGGCTGTTTCCTGCCTTCTCCACGTCTCTCTGTGGAATATTTATTTTTCCCTCTCTCCCCACAGCTACAAACCAATCAATCCCATGCATTTATCAGACTCCAGGCAGGAACTCTTGGGCCACAGTCCCTAGCTCTTACTCCAGCTTGAAGGGCACCTGTTACACCCACCTGACCTCCTGCATAGCAGCAGCAATTAATAGCACAGTTACTGCAGGCCAATGGCTCTGCTTTCCCTGCCTAACATCATTGCACTCATATTTTACTCCACACACTATTTTGCTTTGTCTAAACTACTCCCAAGATCTTTTTATTGTAATTTAAAATATTTAAAGACTATCAACTGCCAGAACCCCATGGCTACATCTACACTGCGCTGTTTTGCGCAAGAAATATGCAAATGAGGCAAAGCGTGGAATATCGCCACACCTTGTTTGCATAATTAATGAGCAGCCGCTTTTTGCACAAGAGGCTTTTGCGCAAAATCCCCCTCTTATGCAAGAGCCATTCTGCCTGAAAATAAGCAGCAGAACGGCTCTTGTGTAAGAGGAGGGGTTTTGCACTAAAAGGAGCAGTGTGGACTGCAAAAGCCCCTTGTGCAAAAATGGTGGCTCATTAAGTATGCAAATGAGGCATGGTGATATTCATCACCACGACTCATTTGCATATGGTCTTGTGCAAGACTGGGCAGTGTAGACGTAGCCCTTGTGTATTAAGATCACACAAATCCTGGTAAAAGGACAAACTGCTATTAATTGTCATCTATGTTAAATGAGTCAACATGAATGGTTTTGCCACAGTCCCTGCATTGCTGTGTGTAATGTACACATCTGCCCTTTCAAAGGCACAGCACTAGGTCTGAATTTGTTCCAAGCCCAGAGACCATGCCAGCCTCCCTCAGTCCTCATCACCAAGCTCTGCCACAACAATCCATAAAAGGGTGTGAGTTAATTTCCCAGAATACTAGGAGTAAGCGTGTTATGTTATCCTGGTGAACACACATTAGTATTGTATAGAACCTCATCTTTTTAACACACCAAGAGCAGAGCCTTTCATCTGTAACACACCACACACTATTTAATAGGCTGTCTCCCTACACTCCACAGTGGTTCTAACTCTGCTCTCAATTACATCTCTGGGACAGAAGGAAGCGTAACCCTGGTGGGGGTTAGAGAGGTGTAACTGAGGGCCAAATTAGGGCCCGGTGTAGCAGATTTCTCACCACGGTGCAACAGCAGGATAATTCTCAGCTTCAAACCTTCCCACTAGTGCACAAGTGCCCAGAAGATGCGCATCCAACTCACAGATTTTGTTTGAGTGGTAGCTGCCTCAGCTAAAGTCAGCATCCCCATCTTAACCGCAGCAGAGCCTCTGGTACAGAAGGAAACAGAAGTGCCTTTGGGAGCTAAGCACAATGAGATTTAATCTGAAGGCAAATATCTCCCGAATTCCAGTAGGCCCCAATGCTTATGTTTTTGCTAATTGCACTCTCAGCCCCCTGCTGTTTCTGTGCTGGTGAATTATATGCAGGGGTCTCTTGCAGATGGAGTAAATATTCGCTCCTGCTTCAGAACTTACTTGCAGGTCAGTACTTTGATTGGCAAACTCTTGGGTATGGACAATTTGACTCACTCCCCTTTTCCTCTTTCTGGCAAATATCTGTGCAGCATCAGCCTCAGGGTTGTTCAGGCAGGATTGCCTCTCAGTCACTGCAATGCATAGTGGGGCACTTTGGTTATGCATAACACACTTGTCTCTCTTTTGTGCGTAAGTTCCCACATGCCTGACTGGAAATTGGTGTGGGTATTGAGTAGCAGACACACTGCAGGCAACAGTCAGACCTACCTAATCTCTGGCTTTTTGGCCTCCATTCCACTTCCCTGATAATGTCTCCAGTTTTTGTCCGGCTGCCATAGTGGACAGAGCCAGTGGCTACCTTGCCATTCCATTTCTTCTCCTGCTTTCTAATTGGTGGAGCACTGAATAGCTACCTAGCAGATTGACCACTGAAAAAGCCTATAAGAATCTTGAGGGCAAGAGTAATTGATGGGGAGGAGGGGGAATTGATTTCACTGGGAGGTGTGGCTACTATGCACCTCTGAAATCTAGTCTCAAGGGCCCAGATCCTCAACTGTGCTAAGGCTCCTAACTTGCATTGGTTTTAATGGAACTTAGACACCTAAATACCTTTGCGAATCTGAACCAGGATGTTTTGGTTTGTCACCTAACATCACAGCTTATTTCTAAAGATGTGGCCCATACTCTCTGCACCTCACTTACCCTGACTCTGAATGCAGACAATAATGCTTCCCTCTGCAACGGGGGTGTTGTGAGGGCTATTTCATCAGCTCTTAAGAGCACCATAGAAATGTCTGTAGATATATTTGCTTACCTGACCCTTCCTTCTCGCCAGGCTGAGGTTCTTACCATCCCAAGAGAATCTTTCCATATGGTCCTGTGTTTTCCCAAAGTATTATATAAGGACAAGATTCCTGCACTTGAGATCATGCTTGCACAACTGGTGCACACTTTGCAAAGGCTCAAGAAGGGGAAAGAAAAAATGTTCCTATGCATCTACTTCAAAGGTACAGTGGTCATGTTTGGCCTTTCTTTGCTTGCATTTCTACAGTTAAAACTTGTCCCACCTGGGAGACTGCTGGCACTTATCATTAAAAAGGTTGTAGAGCAGTTTTTAAACTAAGGGTTGGGGGAAAGCCAACAGGTGTGGAGAAGCACATGGATCGGACAGAGACATCTCTTAGGGGAGGGTCTATTAATAGAGATTCTCCATGTTCTAGTTAGGAGGATTGGATGGAAGTATGGGTCAGAACAGATGAGACACAATCAAATGAAAAAGGGTCTAACATCAGGAAATGGCAGACAACCAGTGATACATTTTTAAAGTGCTTATACACAATGCTAGAAGTCTAAGTAACAGGTTGGGTGAACTAGAATGCCTCATCTTAAAGGAGGATATTTATATAATAGGCATCATGGAAACTTGCTGGAATGAGGACAATCAATGGGACACAGTCATACTGGGGTACAAAATATATCAGAAGGACAGAACAGGTTGTGCTGATGGGGGGGATGGGGATGGCACTATACATGAAAGAAAATGTAGAGTCAAATGGAGTAAAAATCTTAAATAAGCCAAAATGTTTCATAGAATCTCTGTGGATAGTAATTCCATGCTTTAATAATAAGAATATAGCAGTAGGGATATATTATCAGCCACCTGATCAGGACAGTGTATAGGGACTATGAAATGCTACGGGAGATTAGAGAGGCTATCAAAATAAAAAACTCAATAATAGTGGGGGATTTCAACTATCCCCATATTGACTGGGTACACGTCACCTCAGGACAGAATGCAGAGGTAAAATGTCTTGATATCTTAAATGACCGCTTCTTGGAGCAGCCGGTTCTGGAACCCACAAGGGGGAGGCAATTCTTAATTTAGTCCTAAATGGAGCACAGGATCTGGTCCAAGAGGTAAATATAACTGGACTGCTTGGAAATAGTGACTATCATGTAATAAAATTTAACATCCCTTTGGTGGGAAAAACACCTCAGCAGCCCAACACTGTGGCATTTAATTTTAGAAAGGGTAACTACAAGAAAATGAGGAGGTTAGTTTGACAGAAATTAAAAGGTACAATGACAAAAGTAAAATCTCGGCAATACCATAATACAGGCCCAACTTAAATGTATACCCCAATTAAAAAACACAGTAACAGAACAAAAAAAGTGCCACCATGACTTAACAACCAAGTAAAAGAAGCAGTGAGAGATAAAAAGATATCTTTTAAAAAGTGGAATTCAAATCCTTGTGAGGAAAATAGGAGCATAAACATTGTCAAATTAAGTGTAAAAATATAATAAGAAACGCCAAAGAGGAGTTTAAATAGCTAGCCAAAAACTCAAAAAGTAATAGTAAAATGTTTTTTAAGTACATCAGAAGCAGGAAGCCTGCTAAACAATCAGTGGAGCCCTTGGATGATCAAGATGCTAAAGGAGCATTCAAAGATGATAAAGTCATTACAGAGAAGCTAAATGAATTCTTTGCTTCAGTCTTCACAGCTGAGGATATTGGGGAGATTCCCCAAACCTGAGCCATTCTTTTTAGGTGACAAATCGGAGGAATTGTCCCAGATTGAGGTGTCATTAGAGGAGGTTTTGGAACAAATTGATAAACTTAACAGTAACAAGTCACTGGGACCAGATGGCATTCACCCAACAGTTCTGAAAGAACTCAAATGGGAAATTGCAGAACTATTAACTGTGGTTTGTAACCTATCCTTTAAATCAGCTTCCGTACCTAATGACTGGAAGATAGCTAATGTGATACCAATATTTAAAAAGGGGGCTAGAAGTTATCATGGCAATTACAGATCAGTAAGTCTAACGTCAGTACCAGGCAAATTATTTGAAACTATAGTACAGAATATAATTATCAGACACATAGGTGAACATAATTTGTTGGGGGAAAGTCAACATGGTTTCTATAAAGGGAAATCATGCCTTACTAATCTACTAAAGTTCTTTGAGGGGGTCAACAAACATGCAGACGAGGAATCCAGTGGATGTAGTATACTTAGATTTCCAGAAAGCCTTTGACAAGGTCCCTGACCAAAGGCTTTTAATTAAAATAAGTTGTCATGGGATAAGAGGGAAGGTCATTTCATGGACTGATACCTGGTTACAAGACAGGAAACAAAGGATAGGAATAAATGGTCAGTTTTCTGAGTGGACAGAGGTAACTAGTGGGGTCCCCCCAGGATCTGTCTTAGGACCAATCCTATTCAATTTATTTATACATGATCTAGAGAAAGGGGTAAACAGTGAGGTGGCAAAATTTGCAGATGATACCAAACTGCTCAAGATAGGTAAGACCAAAGCAGACTGTGAAAAGCTTCAAAAAGATCTCACCAAACTGAGTGATTGGGCAACAAAATGGCAAATGAAATTTAATGTTGATAAATGTAAAGTAATGCACATTGGAAAAAATAATCCCAACTATACATACAATATGATGCGGGACTAATTTAGCTATAACTACTCAAGAGAAAGATCTTGGAGCCATTGTGGATAGTTCTCTGAAAACATCCACCCAGCGTGCAGCAGCAGTCAAAAAAGCAAATAGAATGTTAGGAATCATTTAAAAAGTGATAGAGAATAAAGACAGAGAATATCTTATTGCCTCTATATAAAACCATGGTATGCACACATCTTGAATACTGCGTACAGATGTGGTTGCCTCATCTCAAAAAAGATATATTGGCATTGGAAAAGATTCAGAAAAGGGCAACAAAAATTATTAGGGGTTTGGAATGGGTCCCATATGAAGAGAGATTAAAATGACTTGGACTTCCCAGTTTAGAAAAGAGGAGCCTAAGGGGGAATATGCTAGAAGTCTATAAAATCATGACTAGTGTGGAAAAAGTGAATAAGGAAAATTATTTACTTATGCCTACAATATAGGAACTAGGGGTCACCAAATGAAATTAGTAGACAGTAGGTTTAAATCAAACAAAAGGAAGGTTTTTTTCCACTCAGCGCACTGTCAACCTGTGGAACTCCTTGCCAGGGGATATTGTGAAGACTAGGACTTTAACAGGGTTCAAAAAAGAGCTATAGATTCATGCAGGTTAGGTCCATCAATGGCTATTAGCCAGGATGGGTAGGAATGGTGTCCCTAGCCTCTGTTTGTCTGAAAATGGATGACAGCGGAGGGATCATGTGATGATTACCTGTTGTGTTCCCTCCCTCTGAGGCATCTGGTATTGGGCCACTGTCAGGAGACAGGATACTGGGCCAGATGGACCTTTGGTCTGACCCAGTATGGACATTCTTTTGTTATGTTCTTATGATTTCAGTCTTACCAGAGTATTGTGGCTTGACCCGAAACACTATTTGGTTGATGACCCACAGAACAGGGCGTATGAAGAGGAGACTGGACACAGAGGAAATATCTGAAAGGAAAGAAAGGGTGAAAACAAGTGTAGAGAACATGCAGGCTGAAAAACAAATACAGAAAGACTGTGGAGAAGGGGGAAGAGAAGAAAATTCTAATGAGGAGGCAGATGTAGTGTCCAGACCATGCACCTATGCCAGTCCACCATTGGACCAGATCAGGAGATGGGTGGTAGTGTAAAGACCCTTTCTTTCTGTCCCTATGGAGGACCTAGCCACAATTTGTTCTCAAACTGGGAGAGGCACACCCCACCACTGCTGCTAGTCTCACCACAGAGAGTGGGGGTAAGTCTGGGTCCTTTGTTTAATAGCCTCAAGAAGGGAAATGCATGAAATACCCTATAAAAGGGGGTTGCAGGTCCTGTTACAACCTGTGTTATCCCAGCTTCCGTGGAACAATTCTGGTACTCAATTAGAATGATCCCAAACTGTAGTATGTCGCCTTTCTGACTTCACTGAAAATAAGAACTGTTACTTAACAGCCACAGTATACCTACTTTGGGGCAAGAGGGTTCTTGATAACTGGGCTCCCTATTGACTGGAAAAAAATCTGGAAAATGGATTCCCCCAGAAGCTGACATCAGCAGGGCTGCAGGAGTTACGCGAGAACAGAAGGTGGGAATAAAAGGATTCAGAAGCAGAAATTCCCAGTCATATGTGATCCTGAACATTAAACTATGTACTGTAAAAGATAAAACTCCCATAGGAACATTGCCAATCTGTGGGGAGAAAGGGATAAGTCTTGAGTCACGACAATGCCCAGGTCAGAATTTTTAAAGCTATGGACATTAGAATTTTCAGTACTTCACAACTTGCAAGGAGAGAAGGCCCATATGTATTGCACCGATCACAGATTTGTTGTAACCCTGCTATTATTAAGCTGTTTTAAAAATCTGTGAGTGTGATTTATTCAGTTACATGCAGGTGTATATCCGCGGTTTGCAACAGATTAGATGGTATCATACCAGCAGTCACTGTCAATTTCATGCATGGATAAAGTTGTGCAGATAGGTTTTTTATTTTTTTGGCTATAACTCTAAAGCTATTTTAAAATACTTCGTACTTTAAAAATAGGACAGACAGGTTTTCAGAGCAAGGGGCTAATGGAAAATTTATAGGGCTTAACCCTGCACATGTATCGTTATCTATACCATAGTGTACTGACCTTGTCTAAGGATCCCTGGCAGCAGGAACAGGTTGCAGCTGGTTTTGGACTATTGGTCAAACCAGTAGTTTCTAAACCTCAAATAGCAAATGTAATCAGAGTGATTTGAATGTCAGTGTAATCAATTTTGCGGGGTGGGTGGAGGACTATCATGCTGCATATCTTAGTCCTAGTGAGGCTCTTTACTTAGATTGTGCTATATTGCGAGAGTGGTAACACTCTGCACTGTAAATATTACAAGGGTGCCAGTCACACTAACATTGCTGGGGGGTGTCAGTTTCTCCACTCTGAATCCCCATTTTCCAGCAAGCTCTGGAAAAGTTCTCATGACTTACACTAGTGCAACCACTGCTGGAATTCTGTGCCCACACTTCAAGAGGAATGTCAATAAATTGGGGAGGTTTCAGGGAACAGACACGAGAATGAGTAAAGGATTAGAAAACATATCCTATGGTAATCGACACAAGTAGCTCAATGTATTAAGCCTACCAAAGTGAAGGTTAAGGAATAACTTGATTTCAGTTTATAAAGATCTGTAGGGGAAAATATTTAGTAATGGGCTCTTCAGTCTATTAGACAAAGATATAATGTGGCTGGAAGTTGACGTTAGACAAATTTACACCGGAAATATGGTGTTAACTTTTAACATTCAGTGTCATTAATCTTTGAAACAAAGTTATGACAGTTTCTCAATACTGGACAGTGACTGGATATTTTGTAAAAGCTCTGCTCTAGGAATTATTTTTGGGAAGTTCATGGACAGTGCTATAGAGAAGGTCACACTGGATGATCACAAAGGTCCCCTCTGGCCTTGGAATCTATGAATCTTTGAAATGTGACACATTATATGTTAGAACATACACATTTGGATAGAGAGGTGGCATTTGCTACTGATTAACATATAGGACTAGGCAACAGGTGTGTAAAGATGCAGATCCTATTGGGATTTTCAAGATGTCTAGGTACCTAACTCCCGTTGACTTAGGTACCACACTGCTTTTGAAAGCGTTTATCTGCCACTTTAAATATCTAAATTGTCTTAAAAATCATGCCCCAGGATTCCTGAGTTCTATTATGGGTACTCCCTTTGTGACCAGCCTCTCACTACCTTAGTTTAACTAGCTAAAATAGTATAAAAGTTATATTGCCTCCTATTAATGTGTACTTTGTGATTCTTAAATAAAAGGTGCTAAAGTGTTCTACGTGTTCTAAAGCATTAATATGGTTACAAGAGTGGTGAAAGTCAACTGATTGGAGGCCCAGCATCAGTGGCTGTAACGCCAGTTTGGGGCTGAAATATGTTTATTTGCATCTAAAACCTCCAGCCAACACATTTTCTTTTAAATTAAAAAACTGCAACGCAGAATGAGGGTGCATCTACACAGCACACTACATTTGAAATAAGATACACAATTTGCGCTATGCAAATTGCATATCTTATTTCAAAACTATTCCGAAATAGCTTATTTTATAATTTAGCACGTCTACACAGCACCAAATTTTAAAATAACATGCTGTTTTGAGCTATCCCTTATCCCTTGTGCAACAAGATTTACTGGGATGGAGAAATAGCGCATCTGTTATTTTGAAAAATATTTCGAAATAACAAGCGGCTTCAGTAGACACGGGGTAGCTATTTCGGGATACCTCTGGTATCCCAAAATAGACGTACCATATAGACATACCCTGAGAAAAAAAGTTTTCCTGCTAAAGAATTTTTTGCTTGCATGTGCATGACAACAGGATTAATTTAAGACAACATAACTGTAATGGTTATTTACAGCAAAAAAGAGAGGATTCACACTTTTAAAATTCCCCATATCTATCCATAGATAGATGGATTTCTGTACACAATAGACTATTACAACTGATATATTAATATAAGAAAATGTTTTATCTACTGTAAAAGTTTCCATAAGATGTTCAGAGAGTATTAGCCTAGTTGCTAATTACTAGATGAATAACTAGGATTTTCATAAACCAATTACTTTTACCAAAATACACATTCAAATACCTGGAAAAGCTGAGATGCAAACTGAAAAAAAAAAGGCAGCAAATTCAAACCATATGGGTGTCACATGACTTCATTGTCCATCCATAAAGAGACACCCAACCAGTCCTATGAAAACATAGTTTATGCTCTGGGAATATGGGCATTAGAGTCAGAAAGTTTATGGCCAGAAAGAACCATGGGATCATCTTGTTTGATCTTCCGTGTGTCACAGGCCATTAAATTTCACCCATCCATGGAGAAACCAAAGTACTCTCATATCTGCCTGCTTTGTCTTATTGGGAATCAACACTATCCCTTAACATTAATTGTGGCTGCCTTATTTAAGGACAGATCTCACCTTTAGGCATAACCCAAGAGTGTATGGATAATGCTGATCCATCCCACATCAGCCCAGTGGGAGTGCAGAGAGACACCAGGTCTTGAGGAGCTCCCTCATCTGTAGGGAGAATGTACTCAGCTTCCCTATAAATGTTTATTCACGCTGGCTGCCCCAGAATCATCAGCACAGGCTCATTAGGTGGATTTCTGAAGCATCTTTCACAAGAATCAAGGCTCCTTACCACAATAAGAGAATCAAAATCAAATGTGATACCTAACAAATGGAGAAAGATGTAGAGATCCTAGGGGAGCCTGTGAAAAAATATCTCGATTTTAATATAAAATTGCTACTTATGAAGGTTCAGGTAGGTCACTGGAAGTCAGAAAACCAAAGTTTTGTTTCTTTCTTTGCCTTGGACTCTGAATTTGGTATTTTTGTTTATACTCATTATACAGACTCCACTTTCATATATTAATATCCAGAAATTTATTCCTGAGGATCCCCACCATTATTAAGTACTCTGAGATCCTTGAATTAGATGCGCTATTTCATTGAAAGTGTTTGGAAGAGATCCTCACCATACTGATGTAACTCATCAGAAGTCAGTGAAACTGCGCCCATTGCTACCAGCTGAAGATCTACCCCTAATTTTTTCACAGACAATGGCATCACATTTATTTGAAATTAAAGGCATTTCTTGGTGTGCTTTTTAGAGAATTTATTCCAAAATTAATCACAGTTGCTTTGAGCCTTTTTTTCAGCTTTGAAGGGAAAAAAACCTGGAGCTTCCTACAGACAAATTTACTGAAGATTGCAGAGGTCATGAGCAGGACATATGGAGAGCTTTCAGTACAGTATAAAACTTTATGATGAAGGTGAATATCTGGGAGTTTTTGCAAAAGGGATCAGATCTGACCATGTAGTCAGAATGAATAAGAATATTACAAATTTGATTTTCATACCATGCTTAGCACTAGAGTATCTGAATGTACAATAGGGTAATAATGAAGGGAGCCCACAATATGGCTATTTTAAACAAGTAAGAATGTACATATATATTAAAAAACAAGGGCGAGGCAAAGGAAGATAACTACCCAGGGTAAAATGCTCTGAAAATCTTTCTTCCACCATTTGGAATTAGGACCCTGACAAGATCAGTCTTGCTTTGTTCATGTGAAGTCACTTAGGGCTTATCTAGACTACACGGAACAGTCAAAAGAGGATATGCAAATTCCTCAGGTCAAAAAATGAGGTTTATGTGGCTTTACGACAAAGGCGGGGTTCGCTGAAAAAGCCGTGTCTAAACTACTTTCACTTTCGAAAGCTGTGCTTTCGAAAGTGCGATCAGAAGAAGATATGCAAATTCCCAGAAGAAGATTTGCATATCCTCTTTCGACTGGTCCGTGTAGTCTAGATAAGCCCTTAGGGTGCATCTACACTGCACCCGTAGCTCGAAATAAGCCATGCAATTTTAGCTATGCGAGCCCGTTATTTGGAAAGCTATTTTGAAAAAACAGGCTTATTTAAAAGACACGGAATAGCTATTCCATGATACCGGAAGTATCCCGAAGTAGCGCCGCAGGGTAGACGTACCCTCATACTGACTGTAGCTAGTGAGGGCTGGTAAGGAGGAGAAAGAAGCAACATAGGAGTCAATCATTTGGAGTATGTCTAAACTATGTTTTTTTTTTCCTAAAGAGGATATGCAAATTCCTCTAAGTAATCTAGGGTACGTCTAAACTACGTGGGGGGTTTTTTGAAAAAGGATCGCTGTTTCAAAAGTGGGTCTTTCGAAAGTGAAAGTAGTCTGGACACATTTTTTTCAGAAAAAAACCCTTTTTCGAAAAAAAAAAATGCTCTTTCTAAAAAAAGGTTTATGCAGTTTTTCGAAAAAGTCTACTTTCCAGACTACTTTCACTTTCAAAAGACCCACTTTTGAAACAGCAATCGGAAGAAGATATGCAAATTCCCATGGAATTTGCATATCCTTTTTCAAAAAACCCCCCACGTAGTTTAGACGTACCCTAGATTACTTAGAGGAAAACATCCAGAAGTACTGTTCAGATCAGATCTTAATAGGAGCATGGACTCATGTATTGAAGTGTTCATGGTGGCTTGAATGTCTGACCAAATCTGGGGGTGCCTTCTGCCCAGTAACATTCCCACTGAACAGGGCCACAGACAGTCATTTAGGACCAGTAAAGTAAGAATCAAGCCGGTATTACCACTTCTATTTGTGACCCAGTGCTCAGCCCTCTGGCCTTAGAGGCTGCAGGCCCAGAACACTGGGGAGTTTTTTCCTTCCAGTTGGCTTATTCCACTTGAGGATACTTTTTGTATATTGGATTAAACACTTATCTTGATCTGAAATGCCTTGAGACTCCCTTTGATGTTGCCACGACTGTACTCTCTTGTTTGCTCTGTAGAGCGGATTCTTAAAAAAGGAAAGATGGCAGTTGCAAGAGGAATAATTTTTGCACTTGAGAAATACTTATAGCTAATGACTGCAATTCATTGACTATTAGAATTTAGATTGTAAGCATAAAAAAGGGGAAGCTAACTGAAACTCAGAATGGGATTCTCTTGTTCTCTCCCTGTGCAACTGGCCAGGTGCCTTGTAGAGTATTTGATTTTCCTCTAAAGAATCTGTTATTATCAGCTGGATACCATACTAGATGATAGTAATGATTTATTCTGCTCAGATATGTTCTGTAGGGGTTTCAGTGTATGGGCACTTACATGCACACTAGTTTTACATTAGAGAATTGGCAAGTTGTTAATGTTGCATGTGCTGATGATCTTTTTCCCTTATCTGGTATTTTCAATATGTATTTATAATGTTAGTAAAATATAGCATTTCAAATTGAGTTTGGCATGTTTTAGTAAAAGGCTCTGCACACTTCTTGAGGTTTGTGGCATGTATTTCAATGCAAACCTATGTGCTTGATTTCCTCTGGGTGTTAACAGTTGTTATTACTGACCTGGAAATGATTCCACTTTCCTTTATCTTGTGTGAGCATTGTTTTGTCTGGATTGTACCAGGTGTGCAGTACTTGAATGCTTTCTGTGCCACATGGCTAATCTTTACATTGCACATTTAATTTACCTTGTGCAACTACGAGCATGACTACATTCACCTGAGTTGCACGTTTGGACTTGTTTGCTTAAAATCACCAATAAATCCAGTAACAAAACACACACTAAATGGTAACAAACCTATCACCATGTTGACACTACACAGCTGTCTTTCACATGAAACTCACCACAAGTGTGAGATCTTAGAACTTAGATCTTCCTTCTTCAAGAACACAGCCATCTACCACAGGATAGAAAAGAGAATTGCTATTAGTTGGTAAGCAAGGTAAGGCCTGATGTGGGCAGCTTTGAAAGCACACACGTGCCCAGCTCATTACACTATTACTGCTAGGGGATAAGTTCAAATTAAGATACACAACTTCAGCTACGTTAATTGCATAGCTTAAGTTGAAGTAAACAGAATTTTGGAGCCATCCACACTACGGGAAGTCGAAGGGAGCACACTCTCCCTTTGACTTCCCTTACTCCTTGCAGAAGCAGGACTACCAGCATCAACCAGAGTGCCCCTCTCAGTTCAAATTAGCATGTTTTTCACTAGACCTGCTAATTTGAGTCCTGGAAGATCGACTGTGGCTACTTTGGTCTCATCTGTAGTATAGACGTGGCCTTAGACACAGAAGAAAGATTAACAAACTGTACCAACTCCTGGCTAGTGAAAATGTGACATTACAAAATTATTTAAATGTAAGTTTAATGATAGCTTCCCAGCCCAGCTCACCCCATCACACCATGGAGTGAGTGGAGGGGAAAGCAAAGATCAAACATATACACCTGCGTTTAGTTTACCCAGTAATTTCCCCTGAAAGCATCACCCATGAAATACTATCCCCCACCACTCACTCCACACAGGTCCCACCCTATTAATGCTTATGTGCCCCATCCATACCTTCAACTGCTGCTGTTCCCTATAGCACTGGGCCCCAACTTCACCCCCAGTTGCAGCTCCTCTTCCTCACGTCCCTGCTGGCACTAGAGGAAGCTGAGAAGAAATGGGGCCCAGCCTGCTGTCTCTTCACACACACACACTCCCAGGAAGAGTCAGGAGGCCCGGCATTGGGAGCTGCAGGAGAGGAGGAGCTGAAGAGCCAACTGAGGAACTGGGCTGAACAATTTCGGTGGCTCTAGCAGCCTTTAGGATAAACAGCTCAGCCTGCTTTGTATAGCGAAAGAAGAAGAAATTCTCTCAGCATACGGTGCAGCTTGGACTGGCTGCCCCTTGCCAGGAGGCTTGGGAGTGGGGAAAGGAGCCAACTGGAGTGTTTCCACATAGATTTACAGGTACTTCTCTAAGCCCTATGGTAGGGTGTGAAAACTCACACTACAGAAACCCCATGGAGTTAACAGCCTGGCTTAAACATCTACTAAGGATAGAGAAGAAACAGTTCGTGAATGTGGTTATGGAGCCCTGCGTTAGGCTACAAGGGATAAGGATACTAGTAACACTGGAGAGAGCACATCCAAGCTGCTTGCTGTCTGACAAATCTATATACACCTATTGTTTGCAAATGGCTTCTCTATGCTCAGGAATCCTTGGTAAGGTTTATATCCTCCCACACTGAGGTGCGGATGTATGCTTCCCAGAGCAGCAATAACGTGTCTCTTCTCTAGTAACTTACAGTGTTTTGCTACAATCTCCTCTGAAGTAGTTATGGCTGCTGCCAATTCTCCCATACTTCCACAGGCCCCACATTCACATGCCTGTGCTCTGTGAAGATTGTTTTGAACATCTTTGGCTGGAGACCATTTTAATACAAGAAAAAATGGGCCAGATCCCTAGGTGGTCTAAATTGGTACACCATCATTGAATTCACAGATGCTATGCCCTAATCTGTCCAATGACATCCCACCAGAAAAGCAGTTTTGGCCTTTGTTTAGGATTTCAAACCATTTCTTGCACTAGTGGAAATTGCTTTGCATTTAATTGCATAGGCCATGGACGATATGTCTCTAAACTAGCTCTTCTCTATGGGGGGGAGGGGAAGAAATGATGGTAGAATTTGCATTTTCAAAATGTTGTTTTTCAACAGCTTGACTGGGCCAATGTTTTGGGCCAGTCTGAACATTCTGCATTTAGGGTGAGAAACTAAACAATGCACAAAGTCCTGGTTCTGATCACATTTGCCCTTTGATTAAAACAAAAGAAAAAATACAAGTATGACTCTACTGATGTCAGTATAACTACTCTTGATTTACACCAGTGTAACAGACAGCAGAGTGGAGCTAAATATGTGTAACCAGCCATGCAGATCTGTAGTAAATCTACATGCTAAAAATGCTTGTGAATATTTGCAAGAGTGAGCATCTATTGCAGCTGATGAAATGGTTTTTACCCATGAAAGTCTATGCCCAAATAAATCTGTTACTCTTTAAGTTGCCACAGGACTCCTTGTTGTTTTTGCAGATACAGACTAATATGGCAACCCCTCTGAGATGTGACTATTTGTATCATAATATACGCACATATACAGCTATGTGCAGAAATATGAAATTAATTTCTAGTGTGGAATAAATCTATCATTTTTAAAATCTGGCAAGTTTAGTTAAAATCCAAAACAAAATAATTTTGGTCACAAAGGAGCAGAGAAAAAAGACTAAAATGATAAAGCCTTGTTAGGTTGGAATAGCTATCATTTTAAAATAATCACTCATATTGTGACATACAATGACAAGTCACAGCCAGAACTTCAGGCAGAGTGCTACTGACTCACAGGAGGAGATGATGTACAATGTGGGCTGGTCAGTACAGTCACTAGCCATAGTGCAGGCACAACTCATGAACCTCTGTCTCGTATGAACAGAAGAACGTAAGAACGGACATACTGGGTCAGACCAAGGGTATGTCTACACTACATGGCTCCATCGACGGAGCCATGTAGATGAGGGTTGTAGATATAACAAAATGAAGCGGCGATTTAAATAATCGCCGCTTCATTTACATCAAAATGGCTGCCGCGCTGTGCCGATCAGCTGTTTGTCAGCACAGCGCGGTAGTCTGGACGCTTGGCAATCGACATCAAAAGCCTTTGTTGATCGCCCCATTATGCCTCGTGGGATGAGGTTTACCGGGGCGGTCGACAAAAGCTTTTGATGTCGACCGCCGAGCGTCCAGACTACCACGCTGTGCCGACAAACAGCTGATCGGCACAGCGCGGCAGACATTTTGATGTAAATGGAACAGCAATTATTTAAATCGCCGCTTCATTTTGCTATGTCTACAACCCTCATCTACATGACTCCGTCGACAGAGCCATGTAGTGTAGACATACCCCAAATGTCCATCTAGCCCAGCATCTTGTCTCCTGTCAGTAGCCAATACCAGATGCCTCAGAGGGAGGGAACACAACAGGAAATCTTTATGTGATCTCTGGAAAGTTAGGTTAATATTACTTACCTCCTGCTCAGCAATTTTGTGGGTTAATTTATTTGTCTGGACTAAATTAAACCCTGATCTGCAATGACCTCATAGAGAAGTGTGTGTGGAGGGACGCTAAGTCTCCCCCACCTCAACATGGTAGCATTAGTCTTGCCTGGATTGTGACTGAGCACAGGGGAGAATAAAGGCCTAGGCCCTGGAGTGAGGAGGAAAGAGTATGGCTGTCTAGATATTGAGGTGAGAGGAGGAAGTATGGTCTACCCTATAAAAGGGATGCAAGGTCTCCATAGCTCACTAAAGAAAAGACTCCCATTGATTCAAATGGACTTTGGATTCAGCCTGAAGTAATTTTCTCCCTCCCTTAACTCACCTGAGGGGCTCTTTCTAAGGCAAAATGTCTTCTGGGTTTCCTGCTCTGGCAATGCACTGACAATTCATTACTGACTCAGAGCTGTGACTCAGTGCTGTAACCCCACCCTGATCCTTTGTACTGCCACTGGACGAGTCACTCTTGAGGTGTTGCTAGGTTCTATGTTACTCAGTTGGACATTCCAACTTTTGTGAAGATGATGAGAGCCGGATGCAGAGAGCACCGGTAACAGACAAATTACACAGGAGACAAAAGTAGAAGCTATATGACAAGGAGGTGACGGACCCAATATTTAGCAGTTTTCATCTAAGGATCTTGTTCCCATTTGACACGTCAGTGGAAGCAGGATTGGGCCTTCATGTATTACAAATGAAAAGTGAAATAAGAATTGCAAAAGGATATTACTGGCATAGTATGGACGAATCTGCTCCTAGTGAAGCTATTAATATCAGCAGGGGCAGGCAGGGCAAACAGCCGTTTGTGGATAGCCGTTGGTGCCAAATCAACATCTGGGGAGGAGCGCTATCGTTTTTCCTCCCACAGCTGTTCAGAGCATGCTGAGAAAGTTTTCTGCCCTGTGCAATAAAATACTTAGGGCCAGCCCTGGGAGAAGATCAAATACCATGCAAGTGGCATTTATATACATAGGTAGTTGCCTGCATCACTGAGGAGGAGCCCAGAGCAACCTCTCTGCTGGCAACCTCTCTGCTGGCTGCCCCTTCAGACAGCAATAGCCATGCAGACCACAATCTGTTTGGCTTTTGAGGATGGCAGCTACTGAGGCACAATGTGTCCAGTTTTCACCTGGCTGAGCGCTTCTCCAGCACTGTAAATGGATGCAGAATTAGTTTGCTAAGATCCTCACTGAACAGGCATTGAAAGTGAGGAACAGAGGTTTTGAACAAGTAATCGGCTTTAACGAACAAACACAAAACTTGTAAGGGCTCCACTGGGCATGGAGTTGGGCTGCTGTGCTTAGAGCTTAGCAAAGTACTTCTGCAAGTCAGCCAGTGAACTAATCCAAGGTTCGCCAAAGGAAATGGCAAAAGAATGAAAAGCCAAAATCTGCCATTGGAATCTCATTAGGTTAGAGAGATCCGAGTGCAACGATGGATCATTTAAAAAAAAATTACAGTATTTTCAAAGTCTAAAGTTGGGACTAAAGAAACACAGAATCACCGCACTTCACGTTGCTGCCCCACCCTCCATAATCTTTCCTGCAAACTCTCCCTCACAAATTCCCTCCCTCTTAATTCTCCTGCAAACAGACCCTTTGTCTTGCTTTTCTCCACAGACTCCTTGGTCCAGTCTCCCTTCTCCCTTAAAATTATTGGCTTCTTTCCAATTCACCGATCCAACCCCATTTTTGACTGGTGCAAACACTGCTTCCCTCTTTGGCAGGCCAAATTAGGGATGTTAAATTTTGAGTAATTGACTAATTGAATACTCGATGCATTTTTGCATCGATTATTCAATTAGTCAATAGGTTGCCTCCGCCTTTGAAGTGTAGCAACAGCCCTAGTGCTTTGCTACACTTCAAAGGTGAAAGCGCCGTGTGAAGCCCAGGGTCAACTGAGGACTCCCCCGCTGACCCCGGGCTCCGTGAGATGCTGCCACTTTGAAATATCACAGAGAGCCCAATGTCAGGCTGCGTGCAGCGTTTCAAAGTGGCAGCGCCGCATGGAGCCCAGGGTCAGCGGGGGAGTCCCCAGCTGGCCCCAGGCTCCACGCAGCACTCTTTGCCCCCCTTGCGGCCTCTGACAGAAGCGATTAGCCGATTAGCCTGTCGACTATCCGATAAGCATCACTTATCGGATAGTCGACTAGTCATTCACATCTGTAGGCCAAATTGCAGCCCCGAATGAATGCACCTCAAATGGGGGTACTGGTATTGAAACTAATTTTGCAGTTCAGATCCATTTCTACCAATTGAACAGGAGTTAACTGTGAACCCGCCTAGATTTTGAAGGTCTCTCAGTACATTTACATGATGCAATTTTAACTGGTTTTTAGGCTCTTAAATCAATACAAGAAGGCTAAAAGACAGAGGGATTACCTGCCCCCCCCCCTTGGCCACAGATACTTCATATTCCTGTGTAATATGTACCCCCTCTTTCCCCCAGAGCCTGTAGGACAAGAGCCTGGAGAAGGGCAAACCCAGGACCACGGAGGGATGAGACCGGGGTACCCATTGGCAACAGGCCAATGCCCAGGGGCCCTGGTTGAAGGGCAAGAGTAGGGTCCCAGTCCCAGGCCAGGCACTTTGGCTGTAACGTTCTCGGACCTGGAAGGTGCCAGGCACGGGGGTGTTGTTTAGTGGCCAGTCAGCATAGAAGGAGCCAAGGATACTGCAGCCAGGATTAGACAGGGATCCTGGGGCACAGCTGGATAATGTTGTGAACCTGGCAGAGGTTCCATCTGGATAGCAGAGCCCACCCCTCCCCCCAAAGAGAGCAGGAGCTGGGCAAATGTAGGGGTGAAGAGCATAGGGGATAGGCTCATTGGGGAGTCACACCCCATTCCCCTGGACCTCCCCTAGCTCTTCCCGTCCTTATCTTCTTTCCAGCTCCCCCACTACCCTCCGGCCACCTCTTCAGATGGGACTAATCTCCCTATGCCCCTTTTGTAGTGACCTCTGCTATACGGCAGGCAATTTGGGCATAAATGCTGGAACTAGGGATGCTGGGGGTAGGACAGCATTCCTGGCTTGAAGTGGTCTCCATCATGTACAGGGTGCACAGTCTGGTTCAATGGCTCTCAGCACCTCCCCCCCCATCAATGTTCCCTCTTATTATTTCCAACTATATGTGGAATAAATTTTATGTGCGCTGAGGCACATGCAGCACCAGTAGAAACAAAAGCCTCACTGTAGGTGCCCTGCTCAGCAGTTGGACAGCATGTGAATCTCTCCTGAGCAGCCACACAAGTGCACAGCTTATAGGGAACATTGCCCCCCTCCCCTACACTTTGTTCCAGGACCCCTGAATCTGGGCTCCTTCCTTAAGAACATTCTGGTTATGCCTCTTTCGACAGGTAGTTTCAGGGCCTGTTTCTCCCCTTCACAACATTACCAGTTTTACATCCCTGCACTGCACTGAAGACTCAGGAAAGCTACGTCCACCATAGCGGCCAGAGGTTTGCTGCAGTTCTTGGGCCAGATCCTGAAGGTGGGGGGTAACTTCAATTGAACTACACCAATCTACACCTCCAGAGAATCTGGTTTACTTATTCCAGCAAGGATTGTTGCAGGATACTCCTGTGTACATTAGAGTGCACACACAGTCACAGATGCACCTACAAAACTGTCCCCCCCAATAAACAACCCTCACCTACTCTGATCAGATCAGCTGTTCAAACTTAAAGCTTGGCTATACAGTAGTTTTCCTGAATGATCCTTCCTTGGGAATCCCAAAGTAGCAACCAGATCTAGTTTAAAAAAAAAAAAAAAGTCAGCATACAGTGGAAACAGATCCAGAGGAAATATATTTTTTTATTAGGGCTAGTATGTACAGGCCCAGTTCAACTCCCATGTAAGGCTTTGATTCAGCAAATATTTACCACACACTTTTCTTTTCCTCTGAGCAGTCTCATTAAAATCAAGGGGAGTGCCTCTGCACAAATTTAAGCGTGTTGGTAAATATTTGCAGGATTGATTGAGCCCTCGTTCAATGGAAGGATTTTCATTGACTGTGTGGTTATGCTTGAGTTAGGCCCCATAAGATCAATATATAACTTTTATAAATATATGTAACAAGCCACAAAAATACTAGCTAGGACTACGGCTCTGCCATGATATTATTTCCCTGATTTCTATGCTGGGTAGGGGACGCAGGCCGTTATAAGCACCATATATTTCTAAAACTAAAAGATGGTAGTCTTCTTAGCACATGTGCAACGTGACTCAGCTGGCACTAGGGTTGTCAATGTATAGTCTACTATACAATTAACTGATAAGCCTAGGCAGGGGGCAGCCAGCTTAAAAGCCAGCTCTCCCTAACACCGGCTCTTTGGGGGAGGGGGGCTGAACTGGGGAAAGGGGAAACTGCCGTGAAGCAGCCTCTGTCAGCGACAGGCCCGAGTTTGCACCCCCCACGGACAGCATGGAAGGGGGCTACGCAGGAGTGGGGCTGGGAGGGCCCTGGTTGCTGGCCCCACTCTTGGGGACTATCAAATAGTCATGTAACCGCTAAGATCTCATGCGTTTACACAACTATTCAATTACTCAATATCTAACATCCCTAGGTGGCACGTAACCAGGATTCATCCCCAAATTTGGTCTGGGTACCAACAGGGTATACAACACACATAGCTTCATGCCCTCAAGCATGGCAGTGTGGAGACTTAGGGTATATTTACACTGCACAGCTATTTTGAAATAAGCTATTCCGGAATAGTTATTCCGAAATAGCACGTCCACACCGCAGGGAAGTCTCAAAATTAGTCCGAGGCAGGCTTCCATAATGCTGATGCACTAACTCGATTTAGAGCCCCAGGAGGCACTGCGGAGGAATAACTTAGCCCCTCACCAGAGCAATTCTATTTCGAAATAGCAGCAGTGGAGTGTCTACACACTCCTTATTTCGAAATAGATGTGTTGGAATAGGCATTATTCCTCAGAGAATCGGGTTAACAGATTTTGGAATAAGCCATCCGTTATTTCAAAGTAACCGAATGGCTGTGTAGATACTCACATTGTTATTCTGAAATAACAGTGTAGTTTAGACACACCCTAAATGAGTTTAAGAATCTTAGGCGATCTTTCATCTTGTCAAAACTGTGAAAGTAAACAACAAAGAATCTCAAGATAGATAAAAACTTTTCCCATGTGTACATATTTAAGGTAAAGGCCAAAATATTAAATTCAAACAATATTCAGTGCTGAGTGATTTACTTCTGTGTACTGTAGATGAAACCATATTTAAATGAATTGCACATTACAAGGTAAGGAATCAATGAATGATCTGGTTACATTTACTTCATTATTTATAACAGCTTGCTAAAGTAATTATGCTTCCTTTTTGTGGCAGCACTTACTACAACTGTCAAACCAAGGTTCTTTTACTAGAGAGACCGTGCTTAAAGGATTATTTAAAAATAAAGTGGCAGAATGATAATTTTCCAGTTATAGAAACCTATTTGCTTTGAATCAAAGACATTATTATATGTTTTTATTAACACATACAAAACTCTTAGGGTATACAAATTGTGTTACTGTTTTGGAAACAGTGAAAAACTAAATAACTGGGCATTACAGGAATCATTTACATCACACTGGGTTCCAAACATATCCTTAATGATTAAGCCA
Organism: Pelochelys cantorii; assembly: GCA_032595735.1. Classification (NCBI taxonomy): domain Eukaryota; kingdom Metazoa; phylum Chordata; order Testudines; family Trionychidae; genus Pelochelys; species Pelochelys cantorii. The sequence continues at coordinate 27,180,432 of CM064338.1, forward strand.
GCACACACACACACACACAGATATATATAAACAGCACACCAAATAGTTGACAAGTCATTTGTGTGTGCCACCAAAAGACTGGGCTCTTTTGTAGCATCCAAGATTATGCCATTGTTTTTTAAGCTAAAATCTCTACTGATATTAATTCTTGCTTAAAAAGTGAGGGCATAATCTGGTCTCAGCCTAACAACATTTCTTCCTAACCGCTTCAAACCCAAATTGTTTTAGTGTTTTAATATCACAGACCTACTGTGAATATAAAATAAGATTACTGTACACAACATATGAAACCTATTTTTAGGAAGCACAAACATGTACAACACTGCAAACGTCATGGTTTTTTCTTGTGTGCACACACACAACCAGATTTTCAAAAGAATAAATGAAATATTTAGTCCACTTTAACTTCCTTTATACAATATAAAATGGTTACATTTCTGTAGTATACTTTAGAATAATTTAAACATCAAGACATATGGCAATAGCTTTGTATTAGTCTTCCTAAAACCTAAATCCAGAAATTTAGTCTAATCTTGTTCAGCCACAAAAATGAATAAAGACTAAAACCCAGTTACACTGGAAACCCAGACTTTCCTAGAAACCACAAACACTCTAAGCACTTTGGTATAATTATGCGGTCATCATCATGCTTGCCCACTATTATAACTCATGAAAACTTGGTTCAAAATTGAAAAGTTTACTAATTTGTTTAATAAGTGGTTTTATGAAGCCTGCTTTAGCATTTCTGGTTGCTATTGAAAAATGATTCAGTCAAGCACACTGTTGCACCAAATATACACACACAACATTGGTATGACACAACTACAAATTAAATATTATCAAAGTTTCTTTTAAATACAATGCAAACCAGTTTTTTAAGTGCATAAAACATAATGCAGAATACTGTTAATTACAGTGACAAGTACAAGGATATTAAATATTTTAATAGATCTTAAAGGTTCTAATATAAAAAAAGTGTGTGAATCAGAATAAATGCACTCTTTCTTACTCTAACACAGATCATTATGGTCTTCCCATAGATAAGGAAAATCAACAAATGAACGCCATCTACTGCAGGTTTTTAAAGTTGTTTTTTTGTCCACAGCTCCCACAGATTTGAAAATATACCTTTCAAATTATGAATAATTTGGGTGATTTTCTCCCAATAATCCACTTTTTGTGAAAGTAGAGGTCAAAATGCATTAAAATATAGGATTTTTTTCCCCACTTCTGAGATGTGTTTGCTGCAGTTCTTGAACCAACATGCTTAACTTTCATCTCCTGATACATATCATGATCTCTCAGATTTCACCTAGAGACCCTCTTGCATGGAAAGGAATATTTCCTTGTTCTAAATCTAGTTCTGGCCTATGCTCAAAGAGCCAGAATCCTGCAGTCATTGTCCAAATAAAATTCCCATTGAAACCAAGTAGTAAGAACTGTAGAATTTGGAGAAAATTTACATCTCATCCTACAGTCTCCTAAATTTGCATTTTGGCTTTTGAAATTCAGTGAAAACTAAACTGAAAACAACCATAATTTAATACTGCAAGTGAGCTTTGGACAATGGCCTCAAGAATGAAATGACAGTTCTCAAAACCCCAACGCAACCAAGACCCTCCATATTTATTGACATTCTAGAATACTGATCCCATTTAACATGTAAACATAACAGGATCCAAAGGGATGGAGGTTTCTCCTTTGAACTTCATACTGTAAGTAAATAATACTTTGCCAACTATCAAAAAGACCTCAGTTAATGGTGCCACATTCACCCCAATGTCAATACTGCTTTCTTTTCCTTAAAGAAGTTCGTTATTTAACATCAAACAAAATAATGATTTAAAAATATGGCACCACATTTTGCTCAGTGAAGTTGCAGAGCATCTGTGTAAGTGAGAGCAGAATTTGTCCCCATCTGTGAAACAGGTCCAGCCTCAAATGAGGTTGGGTTTTTTTGTTTCTGTGTTTTGGTTTAAAAACCATTTTAAACCCTCTATCTGAAATGGTTTACACTTAGCAAAAAGTCAATTGAAATTAATATGATGTTACTGGAGGCTGTTTGGTGACCTGGTCAAACTTCTGTGCAAGTTGGGATTCTGACTATGCCTGTTTCGACTGCGAACAGATGAAAACATTGTGTTGCACCCTGGGACTTTACATTTGTGGAGCTGGCGGAGATGCACAGTTTTGTAATGGGCCCTGAAGGTTCCTTTATTACTGTAGTTTTTTTGGCATATATGACAAGTTATTGGCAAATGGGAAGGTAAATTTGTAAAGCTTTGATTAGCCTTCTCAATGACAGTACAGTCCTGGTAGAGCTCTTCATTGGATATTAGGCTTGGTCCTTCACAGCTTTCATCGCTATCATCCAAAGCCATGGTGCACTCTTCACTTCCTCCGTCAGAATCCCAAGAGGAATGGGCACTGCTCTCAGACTTAATGCTGGAAGTAGTGCTTAAATCCAGAACAGCACCATCATTCACTGGATCGTATCCATAATTCTCAGAACAGGGTTCCCTGATTTTGCTCAGTGGAAAAACCAAGCTGCCTGTTCTGTTCATTCCTTTGAAGATGACAGAAGTCTGTTCAACATGTTTTAAAGACACATCTTGACAAACCTCTTTAGCCATGTCTTTCAAGAGGTATGTTGCATTGAAATGGTTGTCCTTGAATTCCAGTGTATCTTTGGTCAGAAGCTTATGATGAAGATTTAAATTTGAACTATGTCTAGAAGAACAAAGATAAGCTTAGCAAAAGTGATTTTTTCATCAATACCTAACATCAGTTGTTTGAAAACTATTAACTAAGAATTAGTAGCCACTATTTGGTAGTCTCTGTGAAGCGTGTATGTTTAATCAAGTGCTATTATAAAGATTAAAACAGATAAGTATCGGTACAGGTATCTGGCTTGACTCAGAACTATCTTGTACCTGTGTGAATCAAGAATAAATGCCATGGAAGTCAGCAGCCCAGATACTCTCTTATATGTAGTTACTTGATGTAAACAGAGGGTGCAAGCCACTGAAGACTGCTGCCTGATACGATGAAACAGGGGCCCTGCTGCAGCTGCACCCCCCTATGCATCTAACTTCCCAACAAGCACTCAGAATGTTTTGCTACACCCACAATGCGATTTTCAAACAGGCAGCACATTGCTCAATATAAACCAATTTTCATCACGTACAGGCTGTCATCACTCGTCTCTGATCTTAACTTCCAGACTTCAGCCACTTTCAATATATAAAAGAAGAGGATTTTTTAGAATACAGATACGTATTTATTACTTGTACCCTTATCTAACTCAAAAAATGGCCTCAGGGGTATCATTCAGACTTTAACAAGAAGAAAAAAATACTTTCAACAATCGTTTTCATCCATAAGGATGGATTATTCAGAACATTATCAGCACATGAAAACAAGGCTATTGCTGAAAACTTTCTGCCCTGTAACTATAGCATTCCTGGTCCAAGCTATTGCAGGAGAGATCTAGTTAATTCTTGTCCTGTATGGAATTCAGGAACTTTCTTGTGTGATCGTTTTGTTTTTCTCTTTCCAAACTAGGTGTTTAAGGGTGGCAGAATTAAAGTTAAAACAGCACTGTGGTGTAGAAAGGCATTTGCAATATGTGTGTATGAACTGCAGCACTGGGCTTCATTCACCCACACACCTGTTGTCATAATTACATAGGAACGGAATTCACTGCAGGGAACAGAGGAAGCAGCATGGTCACTGTCCTCCCTTGGGACTCTGCCACTTGGGAGAAGATTTCATTTGTGGTCAGGACATCACAGAAGCCCTGCTAGCAGCAGATTAATTCACTGCCTCTCCTAGCTGTAATGGCCACACCACTCCCTGCCTGTCCTTGTCCACTTCCTGGACTGCACTGACTGGCTTCAGGGTAGTCTCCCAGCAGAATATTGGGTCCTGGTACCTCATGTCACTATGGGCTCTGTCCAGGCAAACATTCTACAACCAGGGCCTGCAGCCTAAGTTATGTAGTGTTACACAGTGGAACCAATCCAATGAGTCAAGCTCAATCTTTAACTATATTAACCACATACCATGTTTCAATAAAATATGCAACAGTGAGGGTTTCAACAGTACAGTTAAGTTGCATATATAGTAGGGATGTGAACGACTAGTCGACTATCTGATAAGCAAATACTTATCGGACAGTCGAGTCGACTAGTTGCTTCACTCCCCCCCCCACCCTTGCCGCCTCTATCAGAAAGAGGCAGTGGGGGGGGGGGGGAGAAAGGACTAGAGTAGGTACTTCCAAGTGGCAGTGCTGCATGCAGCCCGTGCCCAGCTGGAGTGTCCCCAGGCTGCACATGGTGTTTCAAAGTGGCAGCGCCGCATGGAGCCTGGGATCAGCTGGGGACTCCCGCACTGACCCTGGACTCTGTGCGGTGCTGTTGCTTTGAAATGCCGCATGGAGCCTGACGCTGGGTTCCCCGCAGCATTTCAAAGCGGCAGTGCCGCATGGAGCCTGGGGTTAGTGGGGGAGTCCCCCACTGATCCAAGGCTCCACAGGGTGCTGCCGCTTTGAAATACCGCAAGGAGCCTGACGCCGGGCTCCCCATGGCGTTCCAGAGCAGCAGCACCACATGGAGCCCAGGGTCATTCCCCAGCTGACCCCGGGCTCCATGTGGCGCGGCCACTTTGAAATGCCATGGGGAGCATGGGCCAGTGGGGGATTGCCCCACTGGCCCCATACTCTCTGCAGCACTTTCACAGAGGCAGAGGCGCCCTTATCGACTAATCGAATAGTCGATGCAAATTGCATTGACTATTCGATTAGTCAATTACTCAAAATTTAACATCCCTAATGTATAGAGCATTTTCAGTTCTTGTTTTTGTATTAATTTATACATATCAGGCCTGAAATTAATGGACACAGAACAGAAGTATCATCAGTAACTTGGGTCTATAGCTCGGCCTTTTGGCTAAAAACAAGTGTGATCTTGTATAAAAGACAATATCATAACATGTACACAGAAAGGGTAGTTAATATTGCATGTTCACCTTTAATGTTTACATATGATGACATTGTAATGCACAATATTAACTTTGTAGTAACTCGAGGGAAAATCCTGTTGTCCTTATCCATTTTTTCCTCTCCACTTGATTTAAAATCCTTCAGTGGGACTATACTTGCGTAAAGCAAGGACAGAGTGAATACTGAATAAGGTTTTGATGAGCTGGCCCCATATATTTTGCATTTAAAAAAATTAAGATACACACAAGTACATATTAAACCCATGAATCCACAAGTGCATATGTCAGAAAACAGTTGAATTCACAAACTTGTGCATTTTCACTGATAGTCTAAAATATTCTTTCAATTATTGCAATCTTTATTAGTTAGGCTTTATTTAAAATCTTGCGTAGGTGAAAAGAAAATATTTCTTTCAATGGATTTTCATTCTATGGACACTCAGTTAAATCATCATACCTGTTATAGATGGATGCACAGAAAAATCTACAACTCCATGTTCCTCAAGCACTTATTTAAAATTTAAAATTAGGCCCCCATTGTGAAGATAAAAAAAGTAAGTCTGTTTATAATTTTCTTACCTGTCTCGGCTTCTACGAGAAGGGAAAGCAGCATTACAGCCCTCAACTGTGCAAATATGCATTTCTTTCAGATGTACATTTTTATAATGCATTTTTACACTGTAAGGGTTTTTAAATGTCTTCTTACAGATGTCACAATGAAAGCGGCTTTCTGCCTTCGGAGTCCCTAGTGCTTGTTGACTGATATCCATATCTTTCGAGTCTTCTAAACAAGGAATGGCAGCACTCCTGCTTGACAAAGCACTGAAAAGGCCCCCAGTTAGCAAGTGGTGGTACAATTCAGTGCAATCATTATTAGGAATCCTGTGCTTGGTCTGCTCGTTAATATAAAGAGAGGATGTAGTCACTGGTTTTATAACATCACTGTGTTGTTTTTTTGGGTCTTCAGACACAATTTCACGGGAAGCTATTTTTAACACTTGGTTTTCTTCTGGCTTAACCTCTCTCTTAGCGTGATCCAATTCATTCCCAGAAGTTTCCTTGATGTATTTGTTATTTGGCTCAATGACAGAATCAAAATATTTTGGGCCCTCTACCCCAGAGAGAGAGGTCCATGAATTACCTGTATGGGGGGGCTTTTCCACACTGTTGCTCATCTGCTTTTCTATCCTATGCTCACAGGTTTCCAGCTCTTCATCGCTTACCACCTGCAGAGGTGTATCGTCTTCTGAGCTGGCCAGGTTGCTGTTTTCATTAGCTGTTTCAACAGCTTCTTTCTCTATTTTGATGGGCATGCTTGATTTACGGGATTTCTTCTTAGGTAGTACATCAAATGGCAATGCATTAGCAACCAGCTGCTCAGGTACTGATGAAGAAATGAGAGGTAGAGAAGGAAGTATGCCTGGGGTGTTAGCAAGCTCAGCTGGTGTGACTGGACTGCGATAAAAAGGAAGAACTGGCTGAACTGTCTTTAAATTTGGAAAGAGAACACCATTCTGTCCAATACTGGGAAAACTGGATTGTACCTTTGAATCTGCACAGGAGCTGACATAACTGGTAATTGGTCTACTACCTGGGGTTAAAATGGTAAAGTCTGTCCTTTTCGTTTCTTCAGCTCCAGTGATAGTCAAACCATTCCTCAGGTCTTTATCTCTGTTGTTTCTGTTCATTGGCATGTGGAGTCTTGGATTGGGGTTTGCGCTATGACGATTTCGACTTCGCAAAGAGCTAAACACCATATTGCAGCCTTCGATTGTGCATTTGTGTTTGATCTTCAGATGAACGGCATTATAATGGATCTTCAGGGTGCCTTTGTCATAAAATGTCTTTTCACAGGCAGTGCAGAAAACGCGTCCTTTCCTTGGCCCAATGCCATTTTTTTCAACTGATTTCATTTTATTTTCTGGAGATAACTGTGTCCTTTCAACCTTCGTTACTGTATTATGTGAACTAGAATCGCTTAAAGGGGCATCATCTTCTGTTTTAGTAGTGACATCTGGGCTGTTCACGCGCCTTTCATTTTCAACTTGAAATGAAGTAGAACTGGAAGTTAAGAAGCTGCTTTCAGAAAATGGTATCTGAATATCTTGTTTAGTTTCACTGCTGCGGTCTTGACCTTGCTCAAGCAAATGTCTTTCTGGTGGTGAACCTATCAAAGGTGGAGGCACTGGACTGAAAAACTGAAAAGGGAGCATGAAAGCCATATTATTTACAATGTTCTCAAAGTGATGAATGTTGGCAGGGCTCATTTTGTCCATGGATGAAGAAAGACTAGGACTTCTTTGATTGCAACTTTCTATAAATGCCCTAATATCCAAATTAGTTGTTGTTGTAGGTACTATAATTGACTCCCCTTCTTTCTCTTGAATTGCCATTAGCTCTACAATGGATTTAGTTTCTCCAAAACGAAGAAACTGCTGCAGAGTAGCCAGTTCTTCTTCATTAGTCATTATGCTCCAGTGATCCAGCACCTTTCCTGAAGCATCCTAAAACAGAACGTATGTAAGAGTGAGACATTCATTTAAACATATTGCAGACTCCCCTTTCTTTAGTAAGTCTGTAAAATTACTTTACTTACAGACAGTTTGATGGCAATTTTATGATACTGTCTTTTTGAGTTTCAACACAGTGGTGATCTTATTTGTTTCTGAACAAATAGTAATACAATCTAATAAGCTATTTTGTGAGAGTTTTTCGCAAAAATTAAGACATGTATAATTTGAACAACACTTAGCAACGGGAGAGTACAAAGAGCAGAGATGGAGCAATCAGACCAATATTTAGCTACACATTTAAGTCAAGTATTCTTCCACTGCAAGTTTAATAATCTTCCAAGCCACTAAGATCAGAGAACAAATGAACCTGTATTGATCTATCACCAGTGTTCACAGAGCACAGCTGTAATTACACTAGAGTGTTGGAGTTCTTTCAAACTCTAGCTATGCTTAACTTTTCCCAATAACGACAATAAATATTTTATCACAGAACATGTATTTGATGGTCTACTGAGATTTTTCACAGCGCACGTAAGAGTTTCTAAGATGATGAAGAACGTAACATCATAAATTTTTCATGTGATAGAGGTTCAAGGTAATTGATTCCATATTTTTAATCCTAACACTAAAAAGGAAGATTATCAAGACTATTAAATATTGATTTGTGTCATAATACAAGATCATAATTCTACTTTACATAAAAGGTAATTTCCAGACAGTAGTATCTGCATGAGCACATAAGGCCAACTTCATCTTTGGTGTAGCTCCACCAAAGTGAGTGGAATTAAATTGGAGAGAAACATAGGCCATGGTGTTTAAATCTGAGTTTAACATGTAATTATATTATCCACAGTGCAAAAATAAAATACAATTTATTGTTAAATAATACTTTGGGTCAATTCTTGAGGTCTTTACTCAGACTGCTATTGACTTCTTTCCCCTTAGGCTAGTCAATTTCAACATATATTTATTAGAGTAATAACTAAATAAAAACTGAGTCAGGGCCAGATAATTTGGCCCTGCTGTTACAACAGTAGATTTGCACAAGACTACAGTTGTGTTAGTCATATCATGCAATCAACTTTTTAAGCAGAATTCCCATTGAAATCAATTAAAAATAGATGACACAATGTGGTCCATAGGTACTAAGATTAAACTGGAGGACATTTTAAAATTATGTTGAGCAACCATTTTTTTCTGGATTGACAAGAGTTTCACTATAATACCTGTAGCACGTATCCACGTATATAATCCTGCAGTGTCCAATCCAGTGCATGGAGAATCTGTATCACTTCTTCTTGCTTCAGGACACTGAAGAGACGGTCCAGCAGGATTTTAAGGCGGACAGGAATGGCTTGGGTTCCATACAGCATGAGGCTACTGATATCGAAGACCACATTGGATTGTACTATCTCTACCTGGCTTGTTGGATACAGGTTGGGGATCCTTAATTTGCTTAGGGCTGAAAATAAAATTAAAACAAATTAGAAAAGACACGAGAGGCAAGAGTTATACAAAACTGAGTGTGACATAAAAAAAAAAATCAAGAAACTGAGATACTATGGTGAGGAGGGCTATACAAGAATCGTGAGAGAGAGATTTATAAAAGCAATATTACCATGTGCTACCCATCCATGTCGGCACTGGTTACATTGTCGTTGGTTTATTTTTCCAGGTTTGAAACACAGACAACTACAGTTCACCAGAGTACATCGGATGGCCTGGAAGTTAACAAAACAGGTTTATTGGTAATGAGCAACATCTGGAGCATGCACACCAAGTTTATATATTCATGCAGATTTTTATGAGGTATAAAACATATATGGATAACGCATATAGCTCACATATGAATACACATATAGCTATAGCCAGGAGGACAGCCCAGTTACCACCTGAGCTGTGCAAGTCAACAGGACTTCTGATATCACCTGGCATTACTGGTCACCCTCTAGGGCAGCAGAATATGATCGGCAGCAAAATATTCAACAACACTTTCATGTGTGTTTTAAGGCTAGTTGGTGAGTAGCAGATGATCTTGTAGCTCTGTCCCTAGATGTGTGTCAGATAAGTAACTTAAATGCATCATTAAAAATTGCTGTTATCCATTAGAAAAATTATGATATGCTTACTTGCAGCATGCAATCCATTTTTCAGCAGACTTTAAAAAGAGAAATGAACACAGAGATCTAAAAACTTTAATTCCATGAGGTTTTGCTGAAAATACTTCTGGGCCAATAATGCATTTTTTTGGTTTGAAAAAAATTAGGGTCAACTTTTTAAAGGCCATTTAAAACATTTTGATTTATAAAACTAAAGGAAAATTGTAAATGTAAATTTTATTCCAAAACAATTTGACATATTTCATTTTTAAAATGTCAAAACAAAATGTTTCTTTTTTTAAATTTTAACCACAACAATCTGGCAAAACTGAAGTGAATTTGAGAAAAGTTTCAGTGTCACAGAAACTGCATCTTTTGCAAAAAAAAAAAAAAAAAATAAAAAAATTAAAAAAAAAAAAAGGTCAGCTAAAACATGTCACCATTTCTAGGTGAAAGCCAGTGACAACTGGTACAATCCGGTACATCATATAAAGAACCTATCTTCTATACAGATCATCTTTAAGATCCAGGGATAAAAGTTATCCCAGGCAGGGATTATTTAGCAGAATCCACATGGAAAATGTGGATACAGAAGCAAAATAAGTCCATCATCCCATTCTCAGTATTAACAGTGCAGTTAAGAATAAGTACTACAAATCCTCATTCACCGAATGATAGAGGCTGCACTTTGTTTATTCCAAGTAGTCAATACATTGGATAGGCAAGTTTAATATTAGGTAATGTAAGAGAATTTTTAAATGGTCATAGGTGAAACACAAAGTGCAAAGTAGATTAGCAACCTGCCACATGGTTTAATGGGTGTAACATTTTGCTTTCACTGGGTCATCTACAACACAATTCCAAAACAGTACTCAGATGCTCATATGTAACAGGCCAATGCAGTGGTGTTTCCTGGAATACAAACTTCCCTCTGCTCAGACCCATCTTGTGCAGGAAGTGAACAGACAATTTTGAGGTCTTGGTTAAATCTCCACAGGGATTGCTACAGAGCACAGCATTTGTATGACCAAGTCCGCTTAGCTCTGTAATTCTCAGTACAGCACTTAGTATCCTGAATATACTTTTTACATAAATGAAATATTTATTAAGGAGAAGTTAACGTGAAGGAATTCATGTATCAGAAAGTGCACTGGAATATAAAAAACACTTCATAGTGACTGGATCTATCCTAAAATATGTCTGAATTACTCTATTTAAACTACCTTTTTATAACAAATACAGGATATACGTATTAAAACAAAAGATGTTAGTATGAAATAATGAAGAAGGAAACAATCATACTGATGATCTACATCAAAATAGGACATTAAGAGCTTCAGCAAGAGACATAGGGAACAGGAAGAGGTTTAAGAAATTTCTGCAGATCTTTTAAAGTAAATTCTGATTTTGATTTTGGGTGTGGCTTCTTTAACACCAAATCAGAAAACAAACAAACAGCCTTTTGCCCCTAACCCAGAAAAATTTAGATCTTACTTATAAAGAGTTGCAGAAATCTCACTCCAATTCTAGCCCTCCTATATGTATGCATATAAATGCTATCAGGCTGCATTTCCCGTTGCAGTTCTCAAAAAAGGCATCCCAGAGATTCCACAGATATCCAAGTCACATTGATGGATATTTTGAAATCTTTTCAGTATTTCACAGTTGAAAATGCCATCTGACTGAGAGGATGGAGAAACCATATGTCAGACGGGAGGTGGGGTTCTTTGCCATGTGCATTTCTCCAGCCACTGAGCCTCTCAGAGTGGAGGAGAACCCTACCTTAGAAGCTCACATCCAGGGGTCTCTAGCATACAATGCCTTATGTTGCAAGATTTTGAATTTTAAATCTCAATGGCCTGAGAATCTACCATCTTTATCCTGAAATGTGATGACTGTTAGTGTGCATGCAATGAACAGGTTCCAGCAGCTACAAGGTAAAATTCATTCTCATTTGAAGGCCTGGAGCAGGTGGCAACATGTCCATTCAGCCAACCGAACAATTTTTTGCTTAGTCCCTTACAGAAGCCATCACAAAATGCTAAATTCTTGAGAGAAGTTTTGAGAGCTCTGTAAAGTCAACATACACACCAGCACCAGGCACTGTGAACTGCTTCACCATAGTGCAGAATATATTTTAGCTCAGATGCTGAACTCTTTTAACAGAACAGTAAAAAGCCAGACATTTCTTTTATAAGGCTAAAAAAAAGCATGTTGTGCTAGGCTGATGATTCATTTACATCACAAGATGTCCAACTATAAAGTGTAATTCAATTCTTCTACCTCACTGTGCCATGATCTACTGAAACTTGCATAGATTTCACTTTCTTCCCTAAGGCTACTCTGTTAGTCCCATAAGCTAGATCAGAATTTCACAAATGTCCCCTGAGCAGCCCCTCTGAACAAGCTCAAAAAGAGGTACTTCTTTTACTGTGAGGAATAATAGAAAAACATACAATAGAAACTGCTGTCATTATGGTAAGTTAACTGAGTTACTTCACAAGCTTTCATATTCTTTTTTCCTCCATTGTATTCTGTATGACATTCATCTCTAAAACTGTTGTTTTAATTCTTTTTGTATGTAGTTAACTAAGATAAAGTGCATTTAATTTTGCACTTCATAGGTTTGCATACAACTTTCCAGTTTGACATATGTATCTGTTTTGCTTGTCCTCTTAGTATACATATGATATGTAAAAATGTCTTCAATGAAAAAAACTGGAAAAAGAAAGAGGGACATACATTACTTACATACATGTAAAAACAATTAGAAAGGGGAATATAATTCCCCCCTTCCCAAAATTAATACTATATTTTTAAAAAATCCAGATATTGCTGCTTCTTGGAAGCACACTTAAATGTGGCTAATTCAGGAATTGGTCATTCATCCAAGAGCAACTCTTAAATAATTTTAAAAAAATTTTTAACATTCCAGTTACTGCAATCACTGAATAGCATGGCCTGAATTTTGTTTAATTTCTTTCATCATGTTTGTCAGGACTTTTCTGCACTTCTAGCTGAAGTTTCCTTGCTGAAAAGCCCCTTGTAATCTGACTATGGTCCTGTGATGGGGTTCCCCATCACTAGCTAGAGAAGGGAGAAAACCTCCCATTAGAGACAGACATGTGCAACAGCTATGGGTGCTGTGGTGGCACAGCTTGGTGATAATTCATTGGACACTGGACCTTATAAGTAGTGTAAAGGACCTCAGTAAGGAGAGGAACTGCAGAAAAGGCAGGATTCTCCTGCAAGGAGAAAATCGGGGGAGAAAGCTCTTGTAAGGTAAGGCCTGAGAGAGAAGCTAGCAATCTTAGCGCAGGCCTGGGATGGGGCAGAAGGACCTTTCTGTTTATACTTGATTGGAACTTATTTAGCGTTGCCAAGTGTCCGGTTTTGGACTGGAAACCCAGTTGGAAAAGGGACCCTGGAGGCTCTGGTCAGCACCTCCAATCAGGCTGATAAAAGTCTGGTCAGCGGCGCAGCAGGGCTAAGGCAGGATCCCTGCCTACTGTGGCGCTCTATGGCTCCAAGAAGCAGCAGCATGAACCCCGCTGGCTTTTATGTGCCGGGGCAGCCTGGGGGCTCTACATGCTTCCCCTGCCTCAAGTGCCATCTCCGCAGCTCCCATTGGCTGGGACCTGCAGATAATGGGAGCTGTGGGAGTAGTGCCTGTGGACAGGGTAGTGTGCAGAGCCTCCCGGCTGCACTTCTGCCTAGGAGTTGGAGGGAGTGGGACATGCAGATGCTTTCTGGAGCTCCTTCAGGTAAGTGCCTCCCAGCGCTTGCACCTTGATCCCCAACCCCAGCACTGATCCCTTTCCCGTCCTCCAAACACTCCCACCCTCTTGCACCCAAACCCCTCATTCTCAGCCTCCCCACAGAAACCACACTCCTAGCTCCCTGAGCTGGCCTGATGAAAATGAGCGAGTGAGCGACGGTGAGGAGAGTGAAGCTATCTCTAGACTTCAGGCTTCTTTTGGAAGAAGCTTTTCTGGAAGAGATCTCCTGGAAAAACTTCTTTTGAAAGAGAGCGTCTACACAGCAAAAGCGCAACGGAAAAGCGATCTGCTTTTTCGAAAGATAGTGTCCACACTGATTGGACGCTATCTCGCATTTCAGTTGTGATGACTGTGGATGGAGTGGCCACTAGGGCACCCGTGCTTTTTCCTGGAGGCCTCTTCTTCCGAAAAAACACTCTCTTCCACGTCCACACGCCTTTTTCAGAAAAAGCTTTTTTGGAAAAAGGCTTCTTCCTCATAGAATGACGTTTACCACCATCGGAAAAACCCCTCCGTTCTTTCGACTTTCTGTCGAAAGAACGCAATACCAGCGTGGACATAAATATTGTTTTTCTGGAAAAACAGCTGTTTTTCCGGAAAAACTCTCCAGTGTAGACATACCCTGGGTGACGAGAGGGGGCAGAAGGAATGAGTGGGAGTGGGGGTCAGAGAAGGGGCAGAGCAGGTTCATGGTCTTGGAAGAAGGGCAGAGCAGGGTTGGGGGTAAAGGTGTTTGGTTTTGTGGGAGTAGAAAGTTGGCAACCCTAAATGTATTACATTGGACTTTGGATATCCTGGAAAGGGACAAGAGCGGAGAAGTGAGCAGGCTGTGCCACAGAACACAGAAATAAAGGGGAAGGCAGAGTAAGTAGTCAGAAGGGACACTAGAGGTGCAGATCAATGCGATGCCAGGCCCCGATTCCCAGGAGGCATATGTAAACGAGAAGGAACAGTGACAGGCCTCAATCTTGCATTCACATGCTCAGCATGCTGGCAAATGAACAGATGATAAAAAAAAATACAAACTACTCCCATGAAAAAGAGCTCTAGCACATACTTTTTCCAGTTATGTTCATCTTTGAATTATTTGTAAATACACGAGGTGTAGCATTTTCAGACAGAAATTATTTTTAAACTGTTTCCTTTAATTTGAAATGCTAAAAATGGAAAGTTTCCAAATTTATTTATAATATATTTGGTCTGACTTTCTACTCAGTATGAGTACAATCATGATAGCGGTTTTCAAGTATCTAAAAGAGTGTGACAAGGAGGAGAGAGAAAAAAAGTTCTCCTTGGCCTCTGAAGACAGGACAAGAAGCAATGGGCTTAAATTGCAGCAAGGGAGGTTTAGGTTGGACATTAGGAAAAACTTCCTAACTGTCAGGGTGATTAAACACTGGAATAAGTTGCCTTGGGAGGTTGTGGAATCTCCATCACTGGAGATAATTAAGAGCAGGTTGGATAGACATCTATCAGGGATGATCTAGACCAGGCCTGGTCAAAATATGGCCCACGGGCTACATCTGGCCCACCAAGCCACCGGATCTGGTCTGCGGACGCAATGGGGAGCCCCAGGCAGGATCCCCTGCTTGCCCCACAGGTCGCTCAGAAAAGGCCTTTTCTCTTTGCAAAACTATGATCCTGGATGGGAGGGGGAAAGGCTTCAGGTGCTGCCCCCACCCCCAGCACAATCCCATTGGGTGGTTTCTGACCAGAAACTGGCCAATGGGAGCCTCCTGTCTGAACAACAGGCAGCCAAGATGTACCATGCCCCCTCCCCTCTGCTTAGTTATTCACACAAGCACATGGCCAGGCAGGCAGGGAAATGTTTTAAGCTCTGCAAGCATTTAGCTCTGCAGGCAGGTTTGGTTGCTGGCTGCTAAGACTCCTGGCCAAGCTTGCCTCTGGCACTCCAGCTCCTCCATTCCCCAATCCACTGCCCCCCTCCACATACCCAAACCCTCTGGCCCCTCCTGCACCCATATCCCCTCCCATATCTGGCACCCCAATCCTCTGCCCTAGATCACAATTCCCTCCTGCCCTAGGTCACATTCCAAACCCATGCACCGTAGTCCCCTGCCCTGCAGGGCTGGCCTTACCATGAGGTGAACTGAGACAGCCGCCTCAGATGCCAGACTGGGGGGAGGGGGTGCCACTAGGACCCAGAGAATTGAGACCTTTCAAAGTTTTGGCCCAAGAGAGCGGCCTTGGAGGCATCATTTGATCTCCCCGCCTCAGGTGCCAAAATGTTGTGGGCCAGCCCTGCTGCCCTAGGTCACAACCACCTCCTTCACCCAAACTCCCTCCCAGACTCCAATCTCCCTCCTGCACCCCAATCCCTTACCCCCAAGCTCGCTTCTGCACCCAACCTCCACCATTAACATCATGGAAGAGTGTGGCCCTTGACCACTTTCCAAAATCTTGAAGTGGCCCCCGTCAAATATTATTGTCCATCCCTGATCTAGATGGTGATAGTTCCTGCCATAAGGGCAAAGGACTGGACTCATCTTTTGAGGTCCCTTCTAGGTCTAGTATTCTATGACTCTATTTAGATTAGTTCTAAATTAACAAATGTTAGTAACGTTTAATGACCAAACAACTTACCAGGGATCTAGAATGATATGCTAATATAATATAATATAATTCTAGATCCTTGGTAAGTTGTATAAGCTGTTTGGTGGTTTTTATATATATAAACACCAATTACAAGGCTTTGTTATCACACTAGCTACAATGTACACAGAATGTCTATAGAACAAAAGAATAACTTTCTACATTTCATACATGTAAAAATTTAGAGTCTTAATTAAAGGACTGAAAGTGCAGACAGAAATTAAAATGGAAAAAAAACTAAGTGTAATCCTTTTGCTCAGATCTTTACTATTCTGTTCCACTTCCCAGAATATACATCAGAGTTTAAGTCTTTTGGTGTTATCAAGGATATTATCATTGCTTTCAAGTTACCCCATCTTTCCTAAGCTCATCCTTTCCAGAAGTATTGCCACTCATACAGATACTTTTAAAACTAATATTGAAGATTTGGATCCAAATTTGCATCTTGGTTATATTAGCACAACCGAGACAACAATCTGGCCCACACATCTGTAATAAGAATCCATCTTTCCCACTGTCACAAGATGGATAAATTTATTATCAGACTGAATACTCAAAAGCCAGCTAACAACTTATCACTGAAAAGGCAGAGTTCATTGTCAAAACACGTCACCTAAATGTAATGACCTCTGACTTTTCTCTCTCGAGATATTGACATGGCTTTGATTATGCTTTGTGAGGTTACACTGAAGATCTCTTTCATATCCCTGTCTTTAAACTATGTAGCTGAAAAGAGGCAGAACACAGTAAGTTCATTCTGATACTCTGCAAACACCTAAGATTTATTTCCTAAAATTAATACTAGTTGTTTGTGGGCTATGAGCTCATCTCATAAAAGTGATGAGTTTAAAATAAGAACAGCACAAAAAATAATAGGAATAAAAACCACACCTGTGTATATGTAGCTGAGAGGAGACGTTTCATCTCTCTCAAGACTAACTGCACAATCAGAATTAAAAGCTAAAATGTATCTAATTCAATGAGGTTTAGATTTGAAGGAAAAGGAATTAAATACAGTAATTCCTCATTTAACACGTGTCTGCTTAACACGTTTTCGCGATAGCACAATTTTTTTTTAGAGAATGTTTTTTGAATTACACGACCATCCCTGGAATAACACGATTTCCCCAGCTGGCCCATCGTCAGCAGCTGCGCGGGGCTTCCCCTGCCTCCCTGCAAAGCGGCGGAGGGTTCGCTGCTTGCCACGCCGTTCCCCAGCGACCCCCCCTCACTGGACGCAGTGCGGGTCCCAGCAGACCCGTCACAGGGGCATACTCCCAACCCAATCCCCCTCCTCTCTCCTCCCCTCTCCTTCCCTTCCCCAGAGCCAAAACATCTCCCTTCCCTGCTGTAACCCAGTCCCCTTTCTCCCCCAACCTTATGTCCCGGTCCCAACAGACACCACCGCTTGAAACGCATCCCCCACCTTTTCCATTATTTTCAATGGGAAAATTGACCCGCATAACATATTTTCACATAATACGATCATTTTCTGAAACATATCTATAGTGTTAAATGAGGAATTACTGTATGTGCAAGATCTGTAATGGATGAGGGACAGATTCTCAGTCCAGCCAGCCAAGCTATCTGTACTACTTCATAGTTGTTAGTGCAGGATTGGAAGAAATTGCAGAATGGAGGTCTCATACTCCCACATAGTTTGGCCTAGTGGATCTCTATAATGCACAGGACAACACCATGGTTTGCACCCCTCTTAGGGAAGCTTTGGACATCCATCAAAGAGATTTTCTCTTTGGCATAAAGCTACTTATGGGCGCTCTGCTTGGGGTGTTCTAGATTTTGGCTCTGTATCATGACTATTTGTCATCCAGATCACTAACAAAATGGTGTTGCAGATAAAGTGCCATAGCTTACAAGGCACCAATATCTCTAGTAGCTTCCCCCTTGATCTCAAGGGAGGTGTCCTACTGATTTTTACATGAACGACACCTCATTTGAACGAAACTTTCAACATGCGAATTATGAATTTCAGATCCAGTGCTCTGTGAACCCAATGGAGAGTCTTCTAGCCACAGGACACAATCCTCCAGAAAAAAATCCCACTAGATCCATATAGCTCTCTGTGGAGCTGGGCACCATGGAGTACTGGAGAGGGCCATCATATGTGGGGGTGAACTGACACTTGCTCAACTTCTGTGCAATAGTAACCTCACCAATCCCACTGCAAGAGAGACACTTCTGTACCTGCAGAGAAGGGGTTGATATTTACAACAGAGACATAGGCTGATCATTTTGTAAATCATCATCTTTTTGTTCTTCCTGTGGCTAAGACGTGAAAGATTTTATACCTTCATATTAGAAACTGTATAATAATTTGATCACTACTAAAAAGGATACATGGAGATTCAGTTCCCTTTTTTGACTTGTAAAAATAACACTAAAAGTAGGATATGTACCTGGTTATTAGGAAATATTTTCCAGCTTACATCTGTTAAACGATTTGCAACATTACAGGATGTACACATTATACTGTGCTTTTAAAGTAACACTGTAGAATGCAAAAATCAAAGGCCAATTCGGATTCAGAGATGATGTCACACTCTCTCTCTCTCTCTCTCTCTCTGATTTTAATGAGGGCTATATATGGGGATGTGAAGTCATAATGGGGCCTCTTATCTAGTTTTTCTTGTCCTGTGTTACAGATCTCTCAGGTTACCACCACCGAAAAGTTTAAAAATCTGATTTTTTCTCCTGTTTATAGCTGTTTACTTTGACATTTCATTCAGTTTGGACAATCATTAAAATTAGAGGCAAGCAAAGCCCTATTAAGCTGTCTAGCCCATCTTCTTGCCAATGCAGGGCGGTTCCCTAAAGCACATTTTCCAAATCTCTGTCTTATCCATGAGGCTTCTACCAGGACATTTTTTCCACAGATTGAGAGATCTCACTGTCAGAAAGCTTTTACAAATACTCAACCTCTATTTCCCTTATCTTACATATACCTCCCTCACCCCGTTATTACCTTATCAATACTGCTTCCTGCCAGATAAAAACCTACAAATATTAGGATATTAATTATCTCATCTGCTCTTATTCAAGCTTATGACTAGAACTGGCCAAACTATTTGTAGGGTGTAATGTAAATTAATTTAATTTCACACATTTTTCTATTTGTTAACCATCTGAGAACAGATGTTAGTGGTTTATCTTGTTGCCTCTTCTTCAGTCAACACTTTTTGTGAAACTGACTCTGAAGAAGATCACAATGAGGACCATGCACTGTTCTTGTGTACACTTTACCTGGTATATAGGTCTTTGGTTGGTTCTCTGCACAAGGGTGAATTTTACGTAATATTGCTGTCCATGGGTTGTTTGTGAAATATTTGCACAATCTATGTCATCGACCATCTACTATTTATAGTATTTGACTGGTCACCTAAGTTACATGGTATTCTTGTTGCTTCTAGACTGGATGGCTGAAACTTTTCTATACAAGAGAAAGAATAAAAAAAATTGAGACCCCTCGTAGGTCATTAATTGAAGGGTTTATAGGTCGCTACAGGAATTAAAATGAGTGGACCAGATCCTGATGTAAATTGGCTTATCTCCATCAAGTCCATGGTGTTATGCTGATTTACAATAGCTAACGAACAAGCCTACTAGGATCAGACTTCATATAGATCTCTGTGGTACTCCTCTGGACACTCAGCATTTGGTCCTTGGATGAGATTTTGAGAACAAAGCCTGGAATTTAGTTACCTATATGCCCTAAATTATAATCTTCTAAATTGCTCTTAAAATCTCTGCACTGAAATCAGTTTCCAGTTTATGATGTGCTTATATCCAAACACAAGTATACTAGTCCATTTCAGATTCTAATATTCATGCACTGGCCCCATGTTATATTTAGTTTCAACATTATGCTAAAGAATATGTAGACTAAAATAAAGCTATACTCCATTGGGGGAAAAACAATCTTTAAGATTTCTATTTATATTGGCCAAACACTGAGGTTCCAAGCCCTGAAGGATTTGACCCATTAGCTTTTTATTTTATAAACAAAATCTCTTTCTGGGGAAGGTATTATGATAAACTGACAGTTCATCTTGAGCATGGACCCTTTAAGACCCACCCAAAATGTTTCAACCAGGCATAATAAGAGTACTTTTCTTTTAATGAATACAAGACAGAGTAAAATAAAATCTCATGAAAAGCCAGTGAACAAATATTGGCCGTGGTCTACACTAGGACCTTATTCTGAAATACCTCCCCCAAGTTCGAATTTATAAGCAGTGCGTCTATACTGCCAAGCCTGTTATTTCAAAATAACAGGCCTCAGAATTCGAAGTCTGCACTCCCGCTTTTCATGAGGAGTAACACGAATTCCAAAATAGTAATTTTGAAATAACGTGAGTGTAAACACTCTGGTGCCGCTAATTTGAACTTTTTGGATTCTGGGAGGCCTCCCGCAGCTCCCCAGAGTGCTTCCTGGGGCTCTAAGTCCAAGGTAGCACATCCACATTAACAGAGCCTGCCTCAGACTAATTTCAATGCTTCCCTGTAGTGAGGACACACGCTAGTTTGAATTTGTTAAAATCAGGAGTTCTTAAATCAAATTTTAGTAATTTTGAAATAGTTTCCTGGTGTAGACATGGGCATAGAGTGTTTTGGCCTGAGAAGATACACATGGATACTTTAAACATACCCAGATTTTGAGTAATACTCCTTATGACAGGAAAGTGTTTTTGCAAGAACACTCGATGGACTGCATGACTCAAGACCTCTATTACATATTGAACTTCTATGAATATCAGTTCCAGCTGACAGAGGCCATTTCTGCACATAGCTCAGCAGCAGAAGGATTCAGTGAAATTCTGGCCCCCCACACAAAGGGTTTTATGCAAGAGACCAGCATGGAGGACAGGGATGGGATAGACTCCTCTTCCCCAAACTAGAAGCAGGCCATGAAGTACATGCAATTTCAATGAGTGACTTTGATGTCAGCAGAGTTCCTTTGAAAATCCCCCCTACACACAAATACTGTCATATGATACCTGGGGGCCTACAGGTGGGTTCCTAAGTCCATTATTAAACTCCTAAATAAATTACCTTGATTTCAGAACTGCTGAACAGCTAAGCTCCCAATGAAGTCAGAGGGAGCACCAGGTGGAGAGCACCTTTGAAGATCTGGGCAAACAGCTTTCCTGTACGAAGAGAACTATGGATTTGGAAGTGTATCCGAAGACATTCAAGTTTGAAAATTGAGGCCATTCTCGTGATATCACTAAACTTGGTGTAAATGTGCACTGTTGGATGATTATACCCCTCAGGCCTAAACCTTTCATGTGAAGACCTCAATGTTTACTAGTTCTGAGTATACTTATCCAAGACAACTGAAGAGAACACAGTTAATGATCTGAATCCCTAATGTATGCAGACAATATTGTGCCTTTTTGTCAGAGGCTGGAAATGGGTGACAGGAGAGGGATCACGTGATGATTACCTGTTCTGTTCACTCCCTCTGGGACACCTGGAATTGGCCACTATTGGAAGACAGGATACTGGGCTAGATGGACCTTTGGTCTGATACAGTATGGCCGTTCTTCTGTTCTTCTGTTCCTTAGAGTCGGATAATTGAACCTGACTTCCCCTTATGCATCCACAATTTGAGGCTACAAGTATGTGGAGGTACAATTTATATAATTTGAATGCCTATCAAACAAGTTCTGCAGCCGTTTACATCTGATGCTACCCTGCTGCCTTCTGTTGACTTAAACAAGGTATACATCAGTACCGAATTTGACCCCAGTATCTCACCTGAGGGTAAAAACCAGTGCCTAGATTCTGAAGTGTTTAAATTGCCTCTGCAATATTTTGCACCTGTACAATTGAGGATGCAAAAGAAATCCAGCTCAAGATGGAGTTAGTACGGTCTATATATGTTTCTATATACACGCTTAATATTGATGACATCACTCAAACCACCCACATACATAAACTTCAAGGGTTGAGAATGGACTTCAGACCTATGGACCCATACAGTTACTTTGTTAACCTTATCCTGATAAAACATTGCATTAAAAGCAAATGTCCGCAATAAAGGATTATACAAAGTAAAGACTTTCCAAATGTAATGCAAGCATTCAGTCTTGCTTAACAGCAACACTGGTAGCTGACAGATAGGTGTCTGGGATGGAGAGCCGCAGCCAGTGCTACTGTGAGTGTAAGTGAATGGAGGAGTTTCTCAAAAAGGTAACATACCAGAAAGCCAGACCTTAATGATAACATAACTTGTGGGATGAAACACACTCCTCAAGCAAGTCATTTACCCTCCAGGGCCCCTCCAGGCAACTTCTGTTAATGGCCACTGTCAAAATAATTACTAACACAAAAGAAAGTGCACACATATACACACAAACTGGTATTTTTAAGCAAAATGCATTGGACAATAAATCCTAAATTTGCTGTAAGACAACATACTTACAGATATATGATCTTTGCTGTTGCTCTTACATATTTTTAACAGGTGTGTGCATTGACCGATGGTTTTCTCAAACCAGGAAAATGATTCATATACTTCAAGTGGAAATTAAGGCTAGCAACTGTCTCAGTGTCATCATCTCATGGGCATTACTTAAGTAAACCAAAACTATTCATTTTTTAACAAAAGTTAGTCAACCAAACTGAAATTACTTTCATACATACCAAATCAGTAACAATCTTACAATGCACATTATGTAACTGTCCACAACAATGGACTGTACAGACTATAATTCCTTGCAAAATTTAAGGAATTATGTAATACCATTACATGAAGTAGAGAAGTTTCTTTTAAAGTAAATTTGTAAAGCTACCTATTTCTGGTAGCATAGGAAAATTTCCCACTATCTATTCAACAATGCATAATAGATCACTGCATAGTCATTGGACAAAACAGCTGTATAACAAAGTTTTTAGTTAAGGATTCTGAGGTCACTGAATTTGAACACTGAAAGCTATTAAAATAAACTCAGTGCTTTTCATTTATTGTTACATATTGGATGTTACACACATACAGTTTGCACATATTTATGTGTACCCTGCATACATACATATACAATACCATGTTACACATTGAGGCTAGAGAATCACTGAAGTTTAAATAAGCAAAAACAAACCCTGTGCAAACACAAATATAATGTTTCAAATTTACACACACCAGGAAACAAAAATATAAACAATATTAAGTTACCCACATTGCACATAAATGCATACTTGAAAAAGTACAGCAACAATCTTACTAATATTAAAAAGCAGCAATGTAGGTGAGTTAATGTTGCAAGGGGAATCTTAATTTTTTTTCTGTCTTCACTTCACTCTTTAAGTCTGCTGCCATAAATGCTGTATGGATTTAACTCTTTGCATTTAATTTTTCTCTCTCTTTCTTTTAAACATTTATATTTTAAAAACAAATAAGCATTAACAATGCTCCACAGACTTACACAGTTTTCCTTTATGCAATTCCATAAACTTTAAACTCAATTATTCTGTGCGAACATAGTCACACACAAGATGCTGTTGAAGATGCTACAGATTTACGTAATATTTTATGCAAATGCACAGCATTGCAGGCAGATACACAATTTAAAACTAAGTAATTTTTTCCTCAGCATGAGTGAAACCAATTTTTAAATTACTTCTAACACTGCAATTTAATGTCTATTTTCAAATACACGCAGTGACAATTTCTCATTGTGGGCTAGACACATGTGAAATTTGAAGCATTAAAATCTGGCCATTTTTTAGTTACCCATCTGTTTGTTAAATAAATGTCTTAAAGTGATTTTAAGGTACAGAATGGATATTCACTGTTCATAATTCTAAAATGTTTATGGAGATTTCTTTCCCCTCCAAAAAAATCATCTATGGGCAGAGCCCGAGCATGGAAAGTTTTAGACCCAAGAGAAAAAATTGGTGGGGGGGCAGTTATGGGCAATTTCAAACAGAAGGGGCTGTAATGAAAGTTGTTTTACAACCTACCTTTAGCATTTGCTAGGACAAAAATGGTGGCTGCAGAGAGAGAACATAACAGAAACAGAGGGCCTGTACCTGTACCATGAAGGCAAATGGAATAGGATAAGGCCCAGACTGCAATCTTTACTCACTGAGCGTTTTGGCTGAGTAAGAAGTTCAAAATTCAGTCCTGAATTTCAGCATGTTAACTGCATGGCAACATTTACTATATACCAGGATATATATAAACTGCTCTTTTTTTAAAGCATTTTGCAAAAAAGCATGTTTTAAAATAAAAAAAAATTAAGATCTGCTTGCATATGATGTATTTTTAATATTTAAAATAAAATACTCCAGTGCTATCTTAATGCTGAAAGTATCACCTTAATCTCTGGATTATCTGATTAGAAATGAAGTGATACGCTCGTTATATGAAAATTATTATTTAAAAAAATCTGTTCAAGTCTGCTTTATTCAGGTCATTTGGTACCAAAAGGCCCAAACATATTCTTGCTGGAGTAGGGTAAGATTTCACCTCAATTTTCAGTGAGTACTTTAAAGATACACATACTTATCATTCTTGTTAAGCTTTGAAGGAAAGGTGTAAGAAGGAAAGGTGTTATAGATTAAAAAATTTGAAAAACAATTAAACATTCTAGTCAGGGTTAGCTTTGCTAGGAGTTTAATTTGGGATTTTTTTTGGGGGGGGGGAAACAGAATTTCCTCATGCATAGGATTGTAAATGCCTTTCACATCTGTTCTCTTATTGCTAAAATATAACTCCGCTTTTCAAATACTGTATCTTTTAAAGAATACTAAAGATGAATTCTCATAAAAATGTACAATCATAGCATTTGTTAGGGAAAACTTAGTGGAATCATAAACCTAGTGGCACACAGACAATGTAACAGTACAGGGTATGCTCTTTGAAAGTCAACTAAATATACTAATGATCCTTTCCAGCTGAAAAAAAGGAGAGCATTCTTCAGCATATACTGTTCTCTTTCTGTCACCATCACTTAAAAAAACACAAACACACACACACACACACACCGCTCACATTATTGTCAGGAATTAAAAATCTCTCTGGAACCCTTCATCACACTGAAACCAGAAACAACGTAGGGGATCCCTGAGTCATATTCCCTGAATGTTTGGAGCTGAACCCCCGTTTCAGTATTTTAAAAGTCTTGACTATAAAATATTGAGATTCTTACCTGAATCAAGTGCCTATGTATTTTTAAGTATATTGAACTATATTTTTGAAAAGTTGTTAAATATAGGAACGTATGATCTTGTTTCCACCTAGAATTTTATCCTTACAATTAAAGGCTATTAGCTGGCATCCCCTTTAACCATCAAACTCAGACAGTGGCAGTTTCATAGCCACAAAGAGAAGCAGTAAATGAGAAGAACATGTTACTACACTGCATTTGAGAAAGTTTGGCTCCAAGCTATGCACTGATTAATATCAGATCTCCTTCTTTACTTGCCTCTTGACAATCTTGTCACATCTGGCTGACAAATCCTTACAAGCTTATCCAAACCAAGGCAACCCAGATCATGCTCGAGGACTAGCTTGAAGGAAGTGGCAACACCAGCCATGCACTGATGTGCCATCATGAAACTAATGAAGCTGACTTCACTTGCAGACTGCAGGAACACGAAGAAACACAACATGCCTGAAGGTTTTGCAACATAACACAGAGTTAGCTCACCAAAAGATAAGACAAACAATCAGCTCCTGAGGTTCAAGAAGCCAAGTAGTTATATGATTTTTTTAAAAAGGGATTTATGAAACACTTGAACAGCACACTCAACCAAATGAGCACAGTACAATTTGCCACTACAGATCTGTTGTGAAATTTAAGTGCTAGTTGCCTTTCAAATAATGATTTGTTGTAAATTAAAACAATGAAAAATAGTTACTTTTATTTTTCTTTTCCCTCTTCCTTTCAAATCCCAAATACCACAATCACCCCTGAGTTCCTAAATTATCTAACCTAAAAGAAAATTTTTTAAAGCAGCTGTCATTTATTACCCACAGCATTTTAAAACAGGATAAACCATAGTCTGTATATATCAGAACCCACTCCATGGGTTAGCAATCCGCCGACTCTTCATTTTTAAAACAAGTATTTGTTAAGCTGGTGGCTAGCGTATTTGACCAATTAATAGAGCAGAAAACAAACTGTTTTCTTTAAACACATCCAACAAAATAGCATTGGGTTAAGTTGACAGTTAATGCTACATTTCTTTTGCTTCATGGCAAAAAGTCGTAAGAAATAAAATGTGTCTAAATTCTGATTCACTACTGAAGCCTTCTAATTATTTCAAAGTAAAAAACTGAAATAGATATGCAGACTGGATCTTTAAGAAAAAAATTACTGTCTTAATTCACGGCTGACTATTCAGCATTCAGGAAAATGTATGTAAAGGGCATATGTTAGGCTTCGCTTTCATGCTAATTCCACTGGAACTTCATAGTGAAATGATATTGTTGTCTGGTCTCCCAGTGCATTTATATATCACAATAATAATAATAATGTGTTTGCTTACAGCACTTGACTCAGAATACATTTAAGTCACAAATCACAGATTTTATTGCTATTAATGTATATTCAGGACTTGTACAATTAAACCTTCTTAAGTATTTATTTACTTATTTATGACATCACTACTTCAATAAGAAAACAATTATCCAAACAGTAGTTCTGTTTTATTACAGCCTTCATATGATTTTTCATTATTTATTTTCAGAGCCATACAGCTGTTCACTGTGTATTTCAGGTGGAATAACATGATTTTGCAAATAAATTAGCCTAACACTTCCACAATTTCTTTTAGTAATTAAGGCAGAAATGGAGAGCACATATCAAGAATCACTAAAGCCATTATCCAAATCAACACCACCCCTAATTTTCATTTTTCCACTGTACATACCTACAAGTAAAAGTTGTACAGTGAAAATAAGCATTCAGTTGTAACTGCAGATAACTTTCCTTACCTCAGACATTCTTACAGTGCATATGTTTCCAGAGCTATAAAACAGGTTCCCATTCCCTCAGCGAGTTGTACAAAGAAGTACTGGAAACACTCCTGTCTGTACAAGTACTAAAGCAGAACCATCACGCCTCTTTACTCTTGTCTGAATCTGAGCACCTCCAGGTCTGATGTGTACTCAGACTGTGCACAGGGGAGTGAAATAAGATCCTCCCCCTTGGTGTTCTCCAGACCTACAGTACTAAGTTGTGTCTGCCTCTCACCTCTGCAGCAAGCTCTCACCTCAGTGCCCCAGAGTGGTGTGTTCCAGCATGCCCCTCCAGTCACAGGGCAGCCCCCTCACAGCTGGCCTGAAGAGGCCATGACACTCATCTTTCACAGAGATTTGATCAAAAGGAGTCACAGAGGCTCGAGGCACTCCTAATGCAGTGTGAGGAGATTCTACCTCTGCTCTGGCAGCCTAAGTAAATGCACTAAATCAATGCAGCTGACCTAAGGCCTATTACAATTTTTTTCTAAAAACGTACAACTATCTGCAAATAAGCATTAAGATTCTTTAAATGAATTCTTTTTAGCACTGACATAACAGAGTGGGATCCCCCCCAGACTTGGAAGTTTGGGTTTCGTATTGTTTTTAATTTATTTAGCATTCACAGATCTTGAATGTTAATTCATTTTAACAGGAGTATTTTTTGTATAAAAAGTTTTATTGATTAAAATTTCCCCCGTCAGCTTACATTTCGGGAAGACTAATTGAGTTTTCTTTTTTTTTTTTATGAACACAACATAAATGTTTAACGTATTTTGATAAAAATATACCAATTGGAGATTCCTGTGGGTAAATTATGAGTAATAAAGAGGAGCAGAGAATTAAACTACCAGTAATCGGGCCAAAATCTACTCTCCTTTTCCAACATGTGGGCTTGCATGTAGGTGACTTAGAACTGAATTTAGTCCAAGTTCTCTCTCAGTCATCCCTCATCTGATACATTTCCTTCCTTGAGCTGTTAGAATTCCAATTGTCAAGAAACAGGAAGCAAAACTAAGTGAAAATTAAACAACATAAATAGGCAAACCCTTTCTTTGGGTCCCTGTTCAGCCTCTTTTATATTAGTTAGTATTTCCTATGGGGCCAAATTGTGATATCCATGGATAATTCACAATGAACTCAATGGGAATTCTTTATGAGCATTTGAGTATAATATTTGCCCACGAGGAAGTTTGTAATCCCATACTAGAAGCAGCAGGAAGTAGAATGGTTGGCAAGAAAAGTCAGCAAAGGCAACTAATTGCTGACAGGAATTTTCATCTTTTAATTGTATTTGTTATGAGCCCTTAAGAAGGGACTCACAGCAAGGGGGTGCAGGAATCAAAGCTGGGGGATGAGGAGGGGCTCTGGGCAGGGTACTGTGAGGGGGTATGAGGGGAGAACCAAAGCCACCACCCCACACTCCCTGAAATTCACTGCTTGCTCTTCCCCTTCCTGCCCTGTTAGGGAGCGAGAGCAAAGCACAAGCTCATCTGCCCCCTGTGCTCCCCAGACAGAATGAGGAATGCAGCAAACTGTGCACTTTTCTCTCGCTCCCTGATGAAGGCGAACAGACAGCAATGTCCCCCTAAGAATGGGGAAGGGGGAGCTCAGAGCTAGGGCAGTTCTGGCTGGTGGGGTGCATCCTCAGCCATCCCCTTTCACCTGCCTGGTGATTCTGTCTCTTTTATCTTTGGTTTTATGAGGGGCAATTCCATTCCAGGCACATCCCATTTTCCTGGCACAACCAAACCCTTGCCTTGCTTCAAATTATGATAAGACGAACTGCATACCAAATTTAGTAGTCCTAGCTCTAACCATTTAGGAGGAGTTCTTGAACAAACAGACAGACAGAGACAATCTCAAATATATAGTGGATTTGCTACAGATGTACATTGTGTTTTACAGACAGAACCTGATTCTGATCTCACTTATTGGTGTAAACCCAGCATAACTCCATTGCTATCCATGGAGTTAAACCAGCATAAAACCAGTGTGAGATCAGAATGAGCCTCAGGATCTCAGAGTGAGGTGCACATGCTCCCCTACATCTCTGCTTTCTTGACCCTATGATTTTTTCACACTAAACTTTAACAAAAACAGAAAACAGCGAGGGAGATTCAGCTTCATACGTCTGCCTGCCAGACATTTCTGACAAAGACTGTGGCTTAACAGTCAACTTCTTAGGGCTACATAAGCTGCTTGTCTTCAGTTTCAGGGCTCTTAACCATCTATTCCTCTCTACCTATCTTCTCTCACTCACCAGTGAGATTTCGACTTCTGCCTCTGCTTGTCTCATGATGCCATTTTCCAGCACTCACTCTTTAGATTTTCAAACAAGAGCCTTCATGTTTTCTCTCCAGCTGCCCCTCACTCTTGGGAGGAGCTTCTTATAAACATCCGCAGAACATACACATTATCTTCCTTCACATTCCTTCTCAAAACTCTCCTTTGCTTTGATGCCTATAAAAACCTTGACGATAGTTAGGCTGCTGATGCACTGATACCACTGCCGGTCATGCTGACAAGTGTTATCTTATTGGGTAGGTAAAAACTACAATTAAATGCCCATGGCTGGCCTATGTAAGTTGATTTGGGCTTGGGCGATGGGACTCTAGGACTACATACATCTGTATACATCTGACCCTGCAACAGGGGGGTGTCCCAGAGCCAGGCTGTAGCCTGGCAGCAGAAAACCTGTGAACTCATCTGATGGAGGCCAGCCTCCTGCTTAATGCAATGCAGATGTATCCATTGTTTCTTTGTACTCCCCCATCTGTCTGTATCTATCTGTAGTCTCTTGTCTTACTGTAATTTCTTTGGGAGCAGGGACTGTCTTCTTCCTCTAAGTTGGTACAAGACTAGGGGTCCTAGGCATATGGTAATAAAAATAATAATAATTAGTCTTGAACTGTCATTGCTCTTCATAGAGATCCCTCTGGAACCTCAGTGCTTTAGAAAATGCTTTCTGATAATTACTGTCAACATCTCTAAGCTTGTAAACTGTGTGGGAAACCAGTTTCTTAACCAACACAAAATAGCAATCACAAGGTTTTGGTCAGGATCCTGTTAGCGAACCTGACTCTTCAACAGCTGTTTTTTAACATGGTACAATTCTGTAGTGAAGATAAAGCCCAATCACTCACTCGCTGTTGTGAGAGACCCTCTGAAGCCAATGGCATACCCTATTACTATGACCATATTCCATGCTTAATAAGCAGCCATGTAGAATGTCATACCAGGGATGTGTCTGACAATTCTTCACCAAAAGCTAGAACAGTGGTTCAAGATTATATAAACTGCCAGGTGGGTTGAATTTACTCCAAAATGATAAGTGATTAAAATTCAGATCTGTGGCAAGCTGTTCTCCCTGCTAGTCAGTGCTATCTACCACTCACCTAGCAGAGATTTAATTCTCATTAGAAAATGGGCAAAGTAGTTATGGTGAACAATTTATTTGACTAAGTTAGTTCTCTGTAAGTACCTTATGCACAATCAGTTTGATATTTTTACACAGTTTTTCATTATTCAAAATCATTCAATGAAGACTCAGTGTGAACATATTCCAGCCCCTTCCCATGCAAACTATCCATTATGACTAGGTCAGTGGTTCTCCAACATGTTGGTGTCTGGCCCCATTGCAGTCTAAGAAGATGAGCTCTGGCCCCACCTTCACACATGCTAGTGACAATATTAACTGCTATATCCACTTCTATTGGAATGATAGAACAGTAACATCTAAACATTTATAAGTTTCTTTGTAGTATGTTTCATGAGATGAACAAGGAGACCTTCATGCTAATCTTGGCTCTGCTACTGACCTGCTGTTTAGCCTTGGGTAAGTTATTTCACCTCTTTCTCCTTCCCCCATTTTGATTTGTCTATTTGAATTGTGAGCTCTTTGCATCCAAATAGCAGCCCCACCTCCACACAGCCCAACCCAGGGGGTAGAGGTCTTTAGGTGCCAACAGAATACAAAAGTAGTGATACTAAGTATGTGGAATCAAGGCATAATGGAGGTACAAGGGGAGCTCCTTTCTTTCCAGCCCAGTCTCCTTGAGCGCCTGCCTTAGTCTGTTTCCTCTTGCACCCTAGCCTCTTCCCTATCCCATGTCTCAGCCTGTGCATTCAGTGCAGCATAGGATCGTCTATGAGTATGTAGGTCAGAAGATGAAGTGTTTCAACTACTTATGTATAACAAAGGGAAGAGCTCCTGTTGGGGAGCTGGCTGGAAAGCTGTTGCTTTTGCTTCAGTTTTTTTTTTAAAGACCTCATCCTTGCTTTTGGGACTGTATAAGTGCAACAGACCCATCACGAAACCCCAGACACCAACACCATGTAATCTGGGGCTGTTTGAGATCAAGATCCAGGTCCAGATTTGAATTTTGTGGTTTGACCCCACTGATAGAAAAAAACCTCGCCAAGGCTTTGATTACAATGAGGGGACAGGACTGGTCTAACTGCTGCAGCTACTTCCAAGTAGCATCTATTTTCTCATCTTGGCAACTGCCTTTCTCATTCCTACTGCTGATTACTGCAGCATGATGGTGACCTTTGTGTCATGCTTGCTTGACCTAAATTCCATCACATGCTTGGTGTCCCTCTTATTTAACTCAATGCTGGCAAAGACCCTGGCACTCATTTTATGGTCTATTGACTTGCTGCCTAGGGGAGTTGTGTGGGTTAGACATTTTACCTCAAAACAGCCATGAGGACCAGTTTGAAGAATAACAGGTCACCTTAAGGGCAGGAAACTATGACAAGGATAAGAGAGTTGTCACATTACAGTGTGGTTCAATACTGAGGGAGCACAGGAAGTTGGTGAAAAAATATTATAGTAGTGTGCAGTGAAGGATACAGGAGCAAAGACAGTGGAGAGTTTTTTCTGTAACAGGGATCTATAATAATTTCCAGCATAATAAAATTTGTTTGCTTCTTTAACCCTCCCTTCTCACCAAGCTACGTCTAGACTGCAAACTTCTTTCAAAAGAGAGCATTCACACAGTAAAAGTGCATTGAAAAAGCGATCTGCTTTTTCAAAAGATAGTGTCCAGATTGATAGGACGTTATCTCGCATTTAAGCTGTGATTACTATGGACCGAGTGGCCACTAGGGCACCTGTGCTTTTTCCTGGAGGCCTCTTCTTGCGAAAAAAAAGAACTCCTTCCCCGCCCACACACACCTTTTTCTGAAAGAGCTCTTTCAGAAAAAGGCTTCTTCCTCGTAGAAAGAGGTTTACCGCTGTTGGAAAAACCCCTGCATTCTTTCGACTTTCTGTAGAAAGAATGCAATTGCAGTGTGGACGTAAGTGTAGTTTTTCTGGAAAAACAGTTGTTTTTCCGGAAAAACTCTGCAGCGTAGACATACCCCAACAGAACACAAAGGGAACATTCCAAAGATGGCAATTGTATCACTTCTGCTTGAAATTTTCACTTGAAATTTCACATTATTTCCCTCCCATTCATCTCTAGTTTTATTATACAATTTTCTAAAGCACCAAAGTTATTTAAGAGCTCAAGTTCCATTTTAAAAGGTGTCTTAGAAGCTTCTAAGTGCCTAAGTCCCACTGACTTGCAATGAGATAAGGACTCCCGGTTTTTTTCACATGCTTTTGAAAATGTTGTCTCCAAGATAGTTTGGAGTGACTGGTCAAACTGTGTTCACAACTCTCATAGCAAGGATCAACTTAGATGTGGTTCTTTCTTTAAAGTCTTGTATAGATGGAGCTCAAGAACATGAGGAAAATAGGGAGCTTATTTAAAATTGAGTTGATCTTGTCCCCCTCTCTAAGTTTATGATTTCAGGCAATTGTTTGGTACATTAATTTGTATTTAAAGTAGTATTTTAAGGGTGAATTAGCTACTATGGCATTTAAAGAAGAATTAGATCTGGTGCCTAATGGAGGGCTAATATAGTATTTAAACCTACACTCCTTTGGCTAACCTGAAAACATCCTGTTAGAGTGATTTTTCAGTTGCCTGGTAGTTTGGGGGAAAAAAACCCAAGCAGACTAGAGACAGTGTTCCCTCTAATTTTTTCTATCCATGTGTGGAATAAATTTTGTTACGTGCACCAACGTATGCGCAGAGGTACAATACCAATAGAAACACATGCTGCTGGCTGGGGGCACTCTGCCAATCAGCTGGGCAGCACCTGAACTCTCCTGTGTGGCCACCCAAGCACTTGGCTTACAGGAAACACTGGCGGAGTATGATTTTTGCTCTCTGGCTCAATGGCTAGTCAAGTATTTTATATATAGTAGGGATATGAAAGGTTAATCAGTTAACCAGTGGGGGCTGGAGCAGTTCCCCGCCTGCTGTGGGCAGGGGGCTGTTTCAGCCCTACGGAGTCCGTTGCAGACAGAGACTGCTACAGCCCCCTATCTGTTTTATTGGTTAACACGTTTAACCAGTTAACCAGTATTTTACATCCCTGATATCAAGTGGAACAGCTTCATCAGGATAGCCTTGCCACTGGATATCCCATAGTTCAGGGATGGGCAAATACCAGCCCGCAGGCCAGATCCAATCTGCCAGAGTTAGCTCCTGGTGGGCCTTCACCTCTATATTTACCTGTACAGCCACAGGAACTGTCCAAATAGCAGCTCCTGTGGGCCACAGATTGCTGTTCCCAGCCAATGGAAGCTGTGGGAAGCACTGTCCCAGTCTGTGCCACTTCCTGCTGCTCCTATTCACTGGGAATGGTGATCTGTGGCCAACAGGAGCTGCGATAACTGAGACCTGTAGCTGCGCAGGTAAATATAGTGGTTGCGGCCCACCAGGTGCTAACTCTTGTGGACCACTGCCATCTTATTGCCCACCCCATCATAGTTCAATGGATAGAGAATACTCCTCCTCTACAGGAGCCCTACATTCAAATCCTTGCTCCAAATCAGGCAAAATGGGAAACTGAACACAGTTCACATCCTAGGTGAATGCTATAACAAGTATAGTAAAGGGTATAAGAAATACACCACCTACTTCCCCAGCTGGTTTGTGATGGTGCCTAACTCCCAGAAAATGGGTGGAGGGAGAGTTTGACCAAAGCTCTTTACCCAATTTGTGTCATATCTGTGAATGGTTTCAAGTCAACCAAATTGCATTTTTTTCAGCAAGTCAGTTATTCATCTGAAAAATCGACTCACCTCCACTGTCAATTGAAACACCCCATTTTCCCATTCTTCTCTAGTAGCCCATCAGAAATTAAAAGTACTTTAATAAAAAGGCAGAAAAGCAGAAGTTACACAATGGCATTTTTGAGAGGACAGGAAGAGGAAACTAAACTTATGCTTTTTGCATTTCCCTTTAATGTGCACTTTTAAGAACTGCCTTTTCACAAATCTTGTAATTTTAAAATTTACAAAATGTAATTGCTAACAGTATTATGGAAAAATCTACTTTGTTGAATGGCAGCTTCCAACAATATATGTCTCCTGCAACAAATCAGTTCTGATACTGACATTTCCCAGAGGCACGGCATTTAATCCTCAAATTACAACACAAGTTTTAACAGGCAGGATTTGTCTGTCAGTAAGAGTTTAGTAATTAACAAAAAACTTCTAACGCTAATGGTCTATCAAAAATACCAGTAAAGTTACAGTAAATCAGGTAGGAATACACTACAGACAGGCACTCGCTTGGCGATACTTTTTGCAGAATTTAATTAACAGCAGCTTAAACAGAATGCCAGATACACTGTGTTGTCATAAAAGGAAGAGTCACTGACCATGTTTATATCTCTGGTCCAAAAGGTGTGACATGGCGCTCGTGGGTGTGCCGAAGTCTGTGCACAAATTTTGCCACAACTGGGAGTAATCAAGATGTAGATAATTTAAAAAAGAAGGGTGGGTAGTACAATACCCTGAAACATTGATATTGCACCACCAAAGGTGACACAATCACACCCAATATCGACAGACACCATATCTACAGAAACAAACCTCTCATTAATTTTCACAGCCTCCAGCATTTCACTGGGATTTTCACTCTGCTTCCTACCAGTTAATCGTTTTATTACATGTA
The DNA here is from genome assembly GCA_032595735.1 of Pelochelys cantorii. Taxonomy (NCBI): domain Eukaryota; kingdom Metazoa; phylum Chordata; order Testudines; family Trionychidae; genus Pelochelys; species Pelochelys cantorii. Next base: position 27,215,442 of record CM064338.1, read on the forward strand.
TAAAGCATGGAATAGAATAGCCAGTGAGTAACATGGCAGGTATGCCAATGGTGGCAATTTTGCTTGGTTTCATGGGAGTATTAGAATATTACACGCATGACTATGATGTGGCCGACTGACAAAATGAATGAGACAAGTATTTTGCCTGCCTAAAGGGTTGCCAAAATTTGGTCATAAAATAATGTAGACTTTCTTCTAGCTACAGGTTAAATGTTTGTTATGTAGGAAGAAAAAAGAAAGCACACTGTTACACATTCCTTTTTAAAATTAATAATTTGGTGGAAAAAATGTCACTATGAGAAGAACTAAACAAAAATTGCAGCAAATTTCACATTTTAATCTGAGCTGGTTACAGTGATCACATGGGTCACATCATTCTGATTTCCTGATTGGCCAAGCCTATCAACTATTTTTTTTACAATCAGCATGTATTATGGATGGGTATTACCAACTCCGCCATACAATGAACACCAATCTGCCTTCAGCACAAGCATTGTGCTTGTGCCACGGCTATTGGTCTTGCTTCCCCTCTCCACAGCAAGTCTCTATCCAGTTCCACAATCCTTCTCACAGGTTAGGTAGCAGACATCTTTTAAGGAGTTTTATGCATACTGATAGCACAATGACATTCACACTGATTTTTTCAAAGGAGCCTACGGGAGTTAGGCGCTTGACTTCCATTCAGCAGATTCTTTTGAAAATCCCAGATCACTAAGTCCACACTAAGCGCCTGCAGCAAGTTGTCTACTTGTTTACCTCTAAAATACACATGGATCTTTTAAGTTTACTCAATGGTGAAACAAAGAGGCACAATGCTCTCATGGTATATCACCCCCTGAGAATCAATTGTCAGTGTTGTGATGCTTTTCAATAAGTTTTTTTTTTTTTTTTAAACAGAGAGCTTCCAGGTGTCACTTGGCATGGTTGCCGCAGCCCCAATATCATACATCCTTGACTGAACTTTGATTAATTTTCCAGATTGTCCAGAGCCTGTGGCAAAGGGATCCATAGCTGCGGCTACAGCCATACCATCACCTTTTGTGATTTTCCCCTTTTTCATTATGTTTAAAATTTGACTGAGCTTTATTTCAAGCTAGTAGCTTTAGGCCATGGACAAAGAAGATAAGAACACAGAAAGATACTACATGGGGCACAGTGATAAAGTTATATGCTGAGCTGGTGACATCTCTGAACATGCCTAAATAATGCATGTATTGTAAGCATGCTGCATTGGGCTGGAATCCCAACTAACCTGTTACTGTATGCGTCAAATGACTTAAGCCCACCCCTCATTTTATATGTCAAAATTCAGAATGTTTATCTAAAATTCCATTGCACATAACTGAATTTATTTTATTACCATGTTGTACAAATCCCAACAGCAAAATTACAAACAATGCACTGTCTAAAAATGGCAATAGTCACCACAGAGTCAAAACTGAATTCCAGATCTTACCTCTCAAATTCTTTATCCCTCACAATCCCTGTCACTGGATTTACCACCACCAGATATGCAAACAGGGTGTTATTTTTGCCTCCTCCCTTGATTTCTTACAGCAGTGGTTCCCAACTGCTGGTCCGTGGACTGGTGTTGGGCCACGAACCGCTGGCTGCTAGGCTGAGGCACACTGCCAGGCCACGCCCATGCCAGCTGCTCCAGGATGGGGGCTGGAGTTTGCCCTGGGCATGTGGTTGGCAGCTGCTGGATCTGAAGCTGACTGTTTGCGGCAGCTCTGGGAGCCAGGGTTGAGGTACACCCCAGCCCCCTGAGCTGCCGCACCCCAGCTGGCTTCAGCTCCGGCAGCAACAATATGGTGTTGTAGATATCTGCAAACTCTGATCTTAATGATTTTATGCAAATATATTCACATAATAAATAGGCAAATATTCAAATAAAATGTTGCTGGTCTGCCAAAAGTTTGTAAATGGGTTTGCCGGTCCGTGATATAAAAACGGTTAGGAACCACTGTCTTGCAAAATGCTTCCAGGCTGATGTTTCTTCTTCCTTAACAATTCTAGAATGTAGCCTTTACTTTCAGTACAAAAGCTAAAACTCTTGTCCAGGCCCGCATTATCTCTGCCGCAACCTCCTCTCTCTGGCCTCCCTGATGCCACATCACTCCCCTCCAATTTATACCTGCTAAGATCATCTTCCTTTTCCATTGTTTAACATATCACCTCCCTTTCTGAATCACTCCACTGGCTCCTCTCTTCACCACATCAAGTTCAGACATCTTCTCCTTCAAATCTTTTCAACAACTCTGCCCCTCCCAATCTGTTTACTCGTCTCCTCCATGTTACTTCCTGTGTCTCCTCCATCACTGGTGGCAGTCTCAATCACCTGCTTGTCCACTCCTTTCATAGATGTCTTCATGTTTTCTTCCACATGCACCAAACACCGTTCCTGACTGGATCTGTAGAGCAGTAGTACCCCTTCCTCTTTCAAAACCTTTCTCAAGACTCACTGCTGTCACCACCCTGCAAGAAATCAACTAGTGCCCTAATGGTTTGGCTGAAAGGCATCTGAGGAAAATGGAGATTTATGTGATTAGATAGTAAGCTCTTTAGGGCAGGATCTTTTTGTTCTGTTTGTAAAGCACCTAACACACTAGGAACCTCAAACCTGAATCAGGCCCCTAACGCTACCATAGTACAAATAATAATTAAAAAATTTAAAATAATTATATACACATTATATTTCAGAGTGAATGTGTGTTTATGTGTACGTGTGTGCGTGATATCTAATATATAAAGGAGAATGTTTGTAAGTTTGTGCACTAATAACTTGGACACTATAAGAGCTACTGCAACCAAACTTTGCATGGGATAACCTTTCATCCAGGAGAAGGTTTTAAGGTACTTTTGGACCCGATCAGGCCAGAGTTCAAGCTGTAAAAATAAAAAAGTAACCCGCCATGTTGTGCTGCAGGGGCCGCCCCGCCCACCCTAGGTCCTGTGCCCGCCACCTGCGGCCCCCAGCGCTGTCTGGGACTCACCCCCTCCCGCCTGCGAGGTTACATTAGCGACTCTCTTCCTCCCTCTCCTCCCCCCGCGCCGGCACACAGTGCCCCGACTCCTACGCGCACAATGGCTCGGGCACTCGCCCTGCCCCCGCGGCACCTGCAGCCCCGGGTGCGAACTGGGGCACCCCTCCCGCGTGTAACCTCCCCTCCACCTGGGGTCACACACCCCCTCACTCCGGGTATGATGCGGACCTATATTTTAATCCCTATAGAAATCAGTGCAACTTTTCTACCATTCAAAAAAAGATAATGGACTACTGTTTTTCTACATTTTTTCCTCCGGTTTCCCGAGCAACGCCAGGTAACTCCAGCTAGTTTCATATATTTGCTTGTCTCCCTATTCCCAGCCTTTATTTGTTGCTCATCTTGTTATTCTTTTTACATTGTATCCTCTTTGGGTCAGGAAGTAGGCCCACATCTGTATTTCTATAGCTCCTAGCACAACAAGGCATTGACCCCAAATAGGGCCTCACCTTCCTGTGATATAAATAATATGACGACTCAAAAATACATACATGTCTATTACTATGGCATTTCAAATACAGGCAGCTTTTGAAATTTTAGAATTTTAGAATAAACCAGAAAAATGCCCACAAAAATTCTTCTGCATCTTCACATTAACCCTTTTATGTCAAGAAGGGCTTCACTTGTCCATCAGTGTCTGGTACAAGCTTCCATTTATTTTCTAGTTCAGCCTAACTGTCCACCCTGCCTTTCTGGATCCCAAACTCTGCTTCTCATGTACGCCATCCAAGCCCTGACCCTGGGGCAGCAGAGAGGCAGTTTAGAAATGCAGAGTCCTGCTCAACTGCATGTTTGCACCCTGCAAGCCCTGCTTCTTTCTAGTTTTCAGTCTGTGGCTGGTTGTCATTTGGCTGTCTGGTCATTCTAATTGCAAGTTGCTTCTACATGGGCAGAACCCAACTGGAATCTTATGTTCCTATAGGTAGTGATAATAAATTCTAGATTTTTGTACTGCAAGACTGTTGGTTAGAGATATTAAACTTGCTGAGGCTGGCATTAACCTCATGTATTTGAGTAGGATTTCGAGGAACTGGATTTGTGCATAATGGTTCATAGAATGTTGGAATCAACAGTAACTTTGTTCTGGAGCTAAGGAGCCAGTGAGAGGGCTTGGAAATTGTGGTGTGTGGGTGGTAACATATGTAAATTGAAGTTGTGAACCGTAATGTTGCCTTAACTATTTATCCCTTGGTTTTTAGTGACTGTGTTGATCAAAAATCCACTTGAGCAACCTTAACGGGAGTCTGTAGTGGAAGTGAAGCTGCACTGATCAATACTGTATGGCTACATCTAGACTACATCCCTCTGTTGGCAGAGGGATGTAAATGAAGCACTTCGAAAGTGCAAATGAAGCTGGGATTTAAATATCCCGTGCTTCATTTGCATAATCGCATAATGTGCTCTTTCGAAAAAGCACTATTTCAAAATTGAAACTGCAGTCTAGACGGATCGTAAACAGGATCTTTTGAAAAAGCACCCCGTTTTTGAAAGAACCGCATCTAGACTGTGGTTTCAATTTCAAAATAGCGCTTTTTCGAAAGAGCGCCATTACGTGATTATGCAAATGAAGCACGGGATATTTAAATCCCAGCTTCATTTGCACTTTCAAAGTGCTTCATTTACAACCCTCTGCCAACAGAGGGATGTAGTCTAAACGTAGCCTATGTTGACCTAGCCATTGAAATGCTTAGTGTATGAATATATTGATTTAGTTTAATGGGAGTCTGTAATGAAAAGCAAGCAAGTAGGAAAGGTTGGCCCAAGGACAAGTCACTTCTCATCAAACACTTGAGAGCTGTTAAGAGATAATGCCTGATCTGGAAAAGACTTCAGAACTAAAAGATCAACAGGAATGTGACCGATGTAAAAGAAGAAGAGTTCAGGGGAACTGGGCGACTGGACTGTGAGAGAGGCACATGCCAGGATATCTGAAGAAGTTAAGTTTGCTTAGGTAACCATCAGGAATAGTAAACATTTAGGTAAGGTAGACATGTATATAGACAATCTGTTTTACAATCCATTTTTCCTCTTATGCTTGTCCTTACTGTTAAAATAAACAATATGTAAGTGTTTAAGAAGGCTATATGCCATTGGCCACAGACTCCCAAAGAGAATAATAGCTGTGACCTGAACTCAGTCAGACTTGGTGGGCAAGCATGGATGATACACAAGGTTCTGTGGCCCAAGTCCCAGTATAAAAGTGAGTTAGTTGTGGAATTCCACCCAGGACAGTAAAAGGCATGAGGTCACAACTCCTGGGGAGGTCTACTCATAGCCAAGGAAAGGGACAGAGGTGCAGCTAGCTCTGTAACTATGACATAGTTTAACTGTTTTTTATGTGGAACTGTAAATGATGTGTACATCCTCCACAAGCAGTATGCATAAAGTGATTAAAAAGACATGCTGATTGTACTGCTTTAATCTGCTTTCAAGAGTGATCTTTCTGTTGTACTCTTCCAGCCAGTGCTTGCTGGAAGGCATAACCACTTCCAATTCATGCTCTCAGACTTCAACTCATGCTGCTAATCTACTTATATGGTTACAATTCTTTGCTTACAACCACAAACTCAGTTTCCATCTTCCCTACTTCAGTCTTACCTATTTGGAGGCAACATTTGATGTGTAGCATTGGCTCCCTTCTGCACAGCTTGGGCCAAATTTACCCCCTCCCCTTGAGTTACCTGTATGCAGCCCTGGCTATTGAGTTCAATTAAGTTTCACTTGTGTAACACAGGATAGAATTTGTTCCTCTGCCACTTCAGCTTTTTCTTATTATAGAACTGTGCAGCATTTTATTACTTACATAAAGTCCATAAATGTTAAGCACCTGCAGGTATGCATGCAGACAAGTCTGTGCCCCCAGAAGGGTTACATGGGCTTCTACAGACACATGCAACCTTATGTCTAAGTTTCACTTTTCTGGTTTTTTGCTGCTTGCTGTTCTTCATCCCTGTTTTGAGCCCTCTCCTTTTTGATCCATCATAAAATGGCATCTTAATCTGCTCTCTCAGCAACCTCTCTTCATCTTTTCCCATCCCTGCTTTCCTCTCATGAGTCCTGTGCTGCTACTTCACCATGGACAATTCTACAATATCATTCACCACAATAACTGAATATTTCATTGACATTCTAACTTATTCTAGGTTCTTAGCATCTCCTTCTTCTGTTCATAACCAATAATCACCACACTATGGAGTACAAACAAGAATATACCTTGACAAATGTTGGAGCTCCAAAGAGGTTAATGGGAACTCAAGGCTACTTCTATAATGCCTTCTTCACTGAGTCAGACAAAACCCTCTGTAACAAATAGCCTCCTTAAATGAAAAAGAACCAATCCTGCTTCCATATAGGCCAATGGGAGTTATGTACCCTGTTGTAAGAAATTAACTCTTTACACCAAGAGGTCAAAATCTAAATAGGGTTAAATCATTATGCTGAACATAATCATCATTTTGTACTCTCCTCCTTTTTGAATATCATAATGAAATTAAGCAATTTCAGATTTAGTTAGAACCATCTTTATTTAAGTGCATTTGAAAGAGGGGGATTAGAAGGTATTAAGCTAATATTTAGGCTAGATTTTACTCTCTCCCCCTCTCCCACAGTTAAAAAAGGTATAACTAGAAGGGAAAATGTACATGTTAGAAAACACACATGGCCAGATATCCTAATTTATGCCAACTGAGGATCTTCATTTTACAGATTGGTAAATTAAGTCCTAGGGTGCATCTACACTGCACCCTTAGCTCAAAATAAGTTACGCAATTTAAGCTACACAAATTGTGAAGCTTATTTCGAGTTAACTTCAAAATAGCTTATTTTGTAAATTTCAAAATAAACCGCTACTCTGAAACATCCCTTAATCCTCATGGAACGAGGTTTACAGGGACATTGGAATAGCAAGCCCGTTATATTTCAAAATAACGGATTTGTTTCAAAGACACAGACTAGCTATTTCGGGATACTGGAAGTATCCCAAAATAGTGCTGCAGTGTAGATGTACCGTTAGAGAAATCTGGTGATTTCTCCAGGCTTATACAGCAAGTCTGTGACAGAGGTAAGAATAAAATCCAAATGATCTATCTATCAATATTGTGCTCCAGCCACCTTGGTACATGTTACATTTTTCTGACAAATCAATGATCAGTGTGAAAGGTTACAATCATTATTTCTGTAAATAGAGTATGAGTACAATCTTTGCCCATATGGACTCTTCCTGTGCAGACTTACAACTCTGTGTATTCTTCAAACATAAAATCATGTTTGTACAGAACCACCCTATTACATAAGCCAGTAAACAGAAATGCTAGTTTTGAAATGTATTCACCTTTTTTAAAAAAATGGCTTCTTTAGAAAAAGCTTTAAAAGCTCAATTCTCTCCTTAGAAATTGAATGCACTGTTTTATCAAAACTATATTCCAAACTACCTTATCTTGACACCATTCACTTGGGAGCATCATCACCACCAAGTACTTAAGGTATGTTTGCAGGGGAGGAGGGATGCAAGAGGTTTTTATAGAGAGTTTTTTGTGATGTAAATAAGCTGTTGCAGAGCCAGACTATGAAAATGTTGATATTTTGCATTGCTTTAGTGTAATTAGCAGCTGCTCTACACAACCTCAGTTATTAGCAGTGGATCATGCTGCTAGTTTTACTTACCAATTAAAATGTTACATCATGACTAGCCAGACATAATTGGAAAAACTGCTACAGTGAGCATAAGTAAACATAAATTGTGAACAAGAGTGTATCAGAAGCCTGCCTGATTACATTACTAGAAATAAGCACAGTGTGAAACAACCAACGGGTATCAAAGAATTCTATGTTGTAATCTCCTTAGTGACTGACAATTGTATATAGGACTTTAAATTATCAATTGGCCTTATACCATCTATTACAAGCTCTGAATGCTCAGCTAACTTTGAAATGTGGTTGAAAAAAAATAAATGATCTGAAAAAATAACAGTAATCTTGGGAAAAGACAGACATCCATATTAAAAAAAATGACCACATTCTAAAAATCACTAGGTTTTTTTACTAAGGACTATGAGAATAACTAGCACGCATTCATATTCTAGGTATCTAGGCCAATGGGGAATTTTGAGTTTGTTATCCTGCCTCTGATACAGAGGAAGATAAACCCTGTTGCTACCCATAATGTACATAGGCAGTTGTGAAATTCCACATGCTGTATGAGTACATGTGAGAGTGATCCTTGCACTGGTCCATTTGTCACAGAAGAATTTGTTATCCCCCCCTTTTAAAAAAACTTGCATCAGTGCAATTTTTAAAAATAACTTTCAAATATTTTTAAGAGTAAAAAATTATCAACTTCTTTTTAAAATCTGATTTTCTGAGTTTCTACAGCAGCGAAATCTGTGGGCTGACTGCAGAAAGGGTAGAGACATATTTCTTTAAGATTATTTTATTTTAGTCTGAACTCATTGTAAGTGAAAACACCAAATGGAAAGTCCTGGATGTTGAGGTCCTCTGTTTATTACAGAACATGTACACATGAGCAGTGACAGTTCATATTTTCCCATGTTGCTATGTGTTTAAATCCAGATCTGGAGGGACAATTCTCAGAACATGAAAGGTAGTTCCCTCTCTATGAAGCATTCAAATCCTGACCATTCCTGAGACTGTCAAACATGGTGTCATTTATTAAAAATTGTGGTGCTGATTTCTGTGATGTGAACTTCTGTCCAGTGGGAATTAGCCTGACCCACAATATCAGTTCTGCACACTGGAACAATTTACCAGCACAAGTAATATGGACTGGATTTAGGAGAATACTATGAAGAAAAAAAGAGAGAAAAAGAAAGAACACTGACTTCAAATTAAATGTATTAAGACTAGTGAACTTTTTATTTTGTCATGTAAGGATCTTATATAGAATAATAATGACCCCAGGTGAAGCACTAACGGCCATATCCTGTCTCTGGGTGGTTTGTGTTTGTGAAAGATGGCTTATATCACATCATGTACAGCATCACACAGACTGGTTTCTAATCTTACTGTCTTCTGTTTCTTAGCATGCAGATACAGCCAGGGGAGGGATTTGTCTATACACACTTTTATGAAACATGGTTCTAGTTCCATACCTGGAAGCCCCTTTCATGTCCAAATGTATTCTAGGTTTTTGTCCATTTCAGGTGGGCAGGGAAAGCAGGGAAGGGATTTGCCTCAGCACTGGAAAGGTTTTGGCATGTAACAATTCACCAGATGTTTATAGTATCTTACATCACCATCTGCAAGGTAAACTGTAAGCATCTAATCCCCCTAATCATTGTATCACACATTATCACTGCAAGCGTGGACATCAGATTGGAGACCAGTGTTGACCTCAGAATGTCAAAGGGCTCTGTTTGTAGCTTGTAGCCTCTATGAGCATATAACTCCACTGCTCAGGTCTATTATTGGCTTTCTGTTTACTTCCTGGAGCCATCCAACGGGTTGTAAAATTCTTTCAAGCCTGGAATGGTCCTGGCCCAAATGATCAGAGAGCCTCTCACCATAAACAATTAAGATCAACTAGGAAGCTCTTGCTGTCAAGTTTTAAGGTAAAATCCCTTAGGGCTGGCAGTAAGATTCTCTCAACTGATGGCCTCAACCTTTGGAATTTGCTCCTGTTGGCAGTTTCCAAGAGCCCACGTCCAGTGACCTAAGTGCATGATTCACACCTTATTTATTTGGTTTTGTTTCTGTGTTGATTGTCTTTTCTGGTGGAGATGGTGATGGGTGGGGCACAAATTTTGAAATATAGCAACTTTAATGTTGTAAATAAGCACCTATCTGTTAAGGAATAATTTTCCACCAAATACCAGATATCAAATAGATGCCATATTGTCCAATAGCTAACTTTTCTGAACAATTCTTTATACAAGGTCTAGAAATCAAGAGGACACCAGTTTGGCTCAAATACTTTTGGTTTGCATTGCTATCTCCTCTTAATAGTAGTTTTTCAGGAAGTGTGGTACAGTGGATAGACTAGGAATGGAGACAGCTGGTTTCCATTCCAGCTATGCTATTGGCCTGCTGCCTGAGTTGGGGAAGCCACTTCACTTCTCTGTGCCTTAATTTCTTCATCTATAAAATGTGGATAATGGTGCCAACCTTCTAAGTCATGGACTTTGGGACCTATTGATGATGAAGGACTATATAAGAGCTAGGTATTCTTTTTCTAGTTAATTTTCATGTCAAACAGTAAGTCATTCTTTAAATGAAATAGGAAATGAATTCAAAAATCTTCTAAATGGTTTCCTAACTTCTTCTCTTAATAGTTCAGACAATTTCCACATATTCTGTAATTCTTTCACAATAAGTATTGAGTCAACACGGTTTTCTTCACTATGATTCATTCTACTCCACACTGATTAGGTCTCAACTGGAATATTGTGTTGTAGAGGTAAGTTTGCCCATTGGTCTATTATATTCACTACTTTGCAATATATTCTGCTTCATTATATTCAGCAGTAATGCAAGGTACCTACAGGTCTGTATCCTGTAAGATATTGGCTTTAGTAGTTAACATGAGGTTTGAGGCCTATAAACTTTGGGCACAGATAAATTTAAGCAACTTATAAGTTATGAGGAACTGGAAGTAGGATGTAAGGGGCAGTTTTGTTCATATGACATAGGTGACCACAGAACATGAGCTGACACCAACTTATGGAAGGTTCTGAATGGAATATCCAACCACAAATATGCCATGGCAACGAACTGATGTATGATAATGGGGTGAAATCATAGATATCCTGACCTATAGAAAAAGGACACCTTAGCATTGGTAAAAGGAGGAAATACAAATAAAGAAGATGGGACAAACCCCTACTGAATATGCATTAGGCATGGTAATGTCAGCATAACAGGTTATAATCTTATATTAATAGGATGGTGGTCATCCAGGTGAAGGCAAAAGAGTCTGAGCAGGGGCCAACATCAACCCCGTCTTTGCATAACTATTATTTTATCTGTCAGCAGGAAATGAATCCATCCTCCATAGCGAAAGACGCGAGCCTCCAAAACCTGAGCTGGAGGTCTAAATCCTTTGCTTGGCAGTTATTACAGACTTATAACCTCTATGGATCACGTACAGAAAGGGGGATATGTAGTATTCATTGAACGGTGAGGTTCCTGGGTCTAATCCTGACAAGTGCTCAACATAGTTTACCATGCTATAAATGTCACTCAACTCTTCGCAAGCTTGGTTTCCAAAAACATAATGGAGGGCTGGTCTCTTTTCATGATGGCATGGGGAGTTGAATTGATCAACCAGTGGTGGGTATAAATGGTAAATGTCCCTTCTGTAGCAGGTGTCTCTACAATTCAATTCCATGATATTTTCAGAGTGACTCTAATGATCTATTATTAATTGATAGGCATTAAGTTCTAAAATTTAGAAAGGAGTAAAACTGAACAATCCTCAGTTATAGGATTATACTGAGTTAGACTGAGCTGCAGCACCATTAATTTGATCATAGATGTCAGAATTTGTAAGTGGACTGATTTATACCAATTTACACAGTTCTGCTCAAAAAGGAGAAAGAGTTGTGAAAAATGAAAGAAAAAAACCTCAGAGACATATGAGAAATGCTTTATCATTAAACCAGCCTACAGATTATCAAATCAACCCTAAGGTTGAATGATACCATAAAGAACTGTGGTAGCATCATTGGCTCCAGTTGGAAGTATTGGAAGCACATTGCGATTTGCAATGAAAACTAGACTAGAAAAAGTAAAATAAGCAGCAAATTCAAAAATCATGAGCAGATCTTCAGTGGACGGTAAATGGTGTAACACCACTGACATCAACAGAACTATGCCAGTTTACATTAACTGAAGACTTGACCCTATGTTTTTGTGAAGGAAAGTGATCACAGAGCATTACTTTGGAAAGTAAAGTCTTGGCTGACCTGCTAAGGAGTTTGCTGCTTAACTTTTAGATTGCACATGCATTCCGTGGCTCCCCCCCCCCCTTTAAATAAAAGGGACTGGAAACCCCACCTGGATGTTATCAGTCTTGTCTAAGTAAACAGTAATGACATTAGTGTTAGCCTGCTGACTGGTACAGGTTAGGAAGGGTCACACAGGGAAAATGGTGACCAAACTTGCCTCAAGGTAGAGATGTTCTGGAATCTGTCACAAAAGGACAGAGATGAAAGTTCATTTTCTTCTAGAAATCATTTGGTTTGGGAATTCAAAACAATTAAAGACATTGAAGAAATGTGGATTAGTACAAGTCTAAATATACAAAAACAAACATTTAAAGATACATAATAAATATGCACTGAGCTAACACAGCTACATGTGTAAAGAGTGATGAGTCGGAATCCTTGCAACTTTGAGATAGTGCATTACAGTTAGTTCCTTAAGACATCAAGAAAGTTTACAGAAAACCAATATGGGTGGCACTTCATCTCCACAGCACCAAAATAAAGGAGAGGGGGGAATTAACTGTATGCAATGAGTCAAAATTATCTCCCTAAAAAAAGGGCCAACATTTTCATAAAGGCAAATACAATAAAACCCCCACACAAGTTAGACTTAACACCACCTACTTTTCCAGTTCCCAGCAGATTCAATAGACAGAAAAGGATTGACACTGTAATTAAACTCTTAATTTAAATCTGTAGAAAAATTCAAACTTCACTGGGTATTGGTCATCACTCTCAAGTATCCCTGTTGGGAGGAAATATTGAAGCATATTGCGTTCATGGCAAGTACTTCTACATCCTAAGTGGCTAAATGTAGTGACGTTATTTCATGATCCCATTAAGAGAAACTTTCTCCTGAATTTCAAACAGGACTTTCAAAATCTGTAAACTAAGAAATAGTCATTTTACAAATTAACCACTGTGCTTTAATAACATTTAGCAAGTATTTTCTTCCCATACCAATAAAAATTCTACTTAAAAGAAATAGCTTGAAGTAATTAATCACTCAGGTTTACCCATCTTTCTTTCCCCACATCTGCAAAAACAACTCTGAAAGTTCAGCTGAAAACTGCAATTCCTGAAAACATTTCAAATAGCACTATTTTCTGTATTAAAAATAGTCTAGGTTTTTCCAAAATACTACATCTCCCTTAACCCCCCATTTACTCACAAGCTTTGCTAGGTACCAGAAAACTGTCTAAATGTTGGTTTATATTTGGTTATGGTGTCAAAGATCAAAAGAGTCAACTGTTATAATGTATTTTTTAAATTGTTCATACGTGCAACCATGGTGTTAAGATGTAACTAACTCAGAAGAGAAATAGTTAATGAAAACCTAGCTACCAGTCATTTACCAGGCCAGCCATTTATCAGTTGAGTAAATAAAACTCAACTCTATAGTTCTGAACTAATTTTACCTCTCTTACTGTGTGCCAGGAAGTGTATTGAATGGCATTGGCAAGACACCAAACTTGTGACTCTATGGGGATGACTTAAGGAATCCTCACAATTCTACATCTTGGAAATGAATTCTATGTTAGAAGGAAAACTACCAGATGGCAGCTGGTCCCTTGGCCTTCTTACATGGAAATGATCTAGCCACAATGGGCCAAATACTGCTGTTAGTAGCAATAGTATAAACCACAGAATAATTCTACTGATTTCTCCTACTTGTAGTTACAGCTGTGTAAAAAACCAGATAACTTAACTGATGCTAATAGAGTTATAAGAAATTTATACACATGCAATACTTACAGTAGCATTTAGTCTATTGACTGCAATAGAACATGTCTAATTGCATTCCAAACAAAAAGCATCATATTTATGCCATTATACTGCATTCCGGGTACTGTGTTCTTGACTATTTACTGCTTGTATTTTTTCCTCTGAATACTTTAGTGTTTCTGTTTCTCAAAACAGAAAAAAAATCTTAACGTGCTTTTAAAAATTGAAAAACAGTCCCTTATATGATTATTTCCCACAGCACCAGAAGAAGTAAACCAAAACATAACTGAAGTGCTTTAGGTAAGTATATATGGAAGAGAAAATCCAGGTGATGAAATATGTAAGATAGGGTATTTCAATGGTCTTTTCAAGAGGAAAGATTTTATTCCTTTACAATAGGCTTAAATAGTAAAATACTCAGCAAAATATGTGAAGAGGTGCTCCTCTAAAATTCCCATTAGTCCCAATTCATGTTTGTCATATGGATTCTGTGTCTGAAAGGACTACAAAGCAGCTTGAAACAGTCCCTAAAGAATTCCCACAGACAGCAGCATTTTGGGGGCACAGCTTGAGCATTTCTACACCGAAATCTTCCCAGCTTTTGTAATGGCCGAGAGGGGCTAGCAGGCACCAATCTTTGGTTTCAGCAACCCTCAGGCTACTCTAACCTGCAGCAAAGGCCCAAACTGGCCCATCTGGCAAACAATACAGAAAATCAGCCTCATCTGACCTGGAGCCCTGCATAGAACTCAGCTGCTGATTTCATCGTATGGGATAGGGCCTATGTGTGCAAACGGGAATTTTGGATGATCAATCCCTGTTAGGTCAAGAACAGGTCTCGTATTAATAACAATAGGAAATCGCCAGCATGACAAAATCAATAATTTCTGTTGAATCAGGAGGTTCTTGCAGTACTATGGGATCCATTTAATTCAGATTAGGGCAGCAGAGGGTAATAAGTGAGCAATGTTACTATAATATACGTTTGCTGTATTAAAAAACCCAATCACAATTCATTCAATGCAAAATTTAACTCCTGTTAATATTTAACAAGGTGTTACCCAGCATGTGTTTTAGCAAGAAAGCAGAACTCAAACACTACAAGTAATCTTGAATAAACTTTTAAATTTGAAAAACTTTAACAGAGTCCTGTATTAAAACAACTTAATTTATTCTAAATCTCAGTTTTGTATGCAGCATCTGCAGAGATAAAAACAATTCAATTAAATTTCGGGTTATGCAGTTTCTGATCATGGGTAATAATTGTGCATTATCTTTCTGCAACAATGTATTCGCAGAGCAAGTTATGCAGTCTGCGGTAGACAACGATAAAATTTTTAAAGAATTCACACCATATTTCAAAGTCAACTGTTATTTCCCATGACATGCTTCACTGACATAAAGTAAATTAAAATATATTTCTCCCAATGAAAGTGGTACAAAAAGCTGTTTAAAAAAACCCCAACTTTTTTGGCACTCTGTTTACAATGTTGGGCAATATTGTATTAGCCTTGTTTATGTAAGCAGTTTCACTAAGGACAATGGGATTGCTTGTCAAAGTATAAGGAAAACAGAATTGGGCCCTTTGTCATTTTGTGAAAATGCTTTGATCAGGACTCTCTCAAGACATTATATTAAACTACAATGTAATTGACCGGTATTGCACCATATGTTCCTTATGTGTGAGCTCTGTCTGTTCATTAATTTTTATGCCACTACTGTTGGAATTCAGCCAGTGTAATGTGGAGGCAATTAGCAATGTCAGTGTGCTCATGCCAGCATATAAACATCAGACAGAGATTATGCTTCCTGCTATAGGCAAGGGTCCTCTTCAGAGTTTTTTTATGCTTTCTGCAAAGTAAAAGATGCAGTAAAAACAGACAGGTGACATGAAATACAAATATAGTTACAGAACTTAGATTTACTCAAAAAGCCTTCTCCCTTCTAATGCCCTCTAAAATATTATTTTCAGAAAATAAAATTACAGGAACTCGGTGGCCCAGTGACCTGCTCCTCTCATCTTACAACATCCAAATCTGCTTCTGCTCCATATGAAAATGCAAAGTTTCAGGATGATAAGCTGGATTTTAGGACAAAAATGTCTATATAAAGAATAGACTCTATAAATAGACATAAAGAATGTCTATATAAAGTACATTATAGAATCAATGATTTTTTTAAAGCTCCCTTCAGAGTTCCTGGCCTCATAGTTGTAAGACATGTGCCATTTTTTGTTGCCATTTGTGCTCTTCAGTTCTCAAAGATGAAAGGAGCAGAGAAGTGCCTGAAGTTGGTGCATGTGTACATGCACAGACACTCTCTCCTTTCAATGAGGTTACTAATTCCAGAATGTAACCTCTGTCTTCTTATCCCAGGAAGACTCATGTAGCATAAAAGCAGCAAAAATCCTGCAGAATTAAAACAACTATAGTTGAATTCTGCTCTTCATTTTAGATTTAGACTTATGCCAGTCACTGGATTTTCCTATTGAGCTCCCTCTTCTCATGTACTTCACACTATATCCAGGAAACCAATATTGAAAACCACAAGCCAAGAACAACCTATATATATATGCACTAATTTCCTCACAGTCCCAAACCCTTGAGAGAATTTTAAAGTTTCCTTGTTAACAGCCCACCTCAAAATCTACAAATATGTTTTCAAACTGGATTTCTCAAAAGGACAGTGGTTTCTGACAAAGAAATATAACTTTAAACAGAGCGGGGCTTAGACTGGTGGAATAGGACTCTGAATTTTGCACTTTCCTTCCCCTTCCCAAAATTCTGAGTGATTCAGATCTTGAGTTTTGTGTCAGTCCATTAACTAGACAGAACCAGGCTTTAAATTCAGACCAGGGTTCCAATTCTCAATTGTGTTATTGTCTGACCATCTAACTCACCTCTAATTTTCATGTAAAATCATTATGCAACTTTGTACTTCTGCAAAAATATTGCCGAGCTACGTCCTATTGTAGACATTTAATACAGTAACATACATGTGCTTGTAGTGAGGGGCTGGTGGTCTAATGAGTTAGCACACCAGCCTATCCCTCTTTGAAAGATTAGGTCAAATGTGAAATGAGTTTGATTAACTCCCTTAGTTCCTACTGGGTATTTGTCTACATCACAAAATCACCAGCGTCTAAGGCAATGTTAAATTGAGCAGTCTTGTTTAAATACGCCCAGTCATAGGATAGCAAGGCTGCTGCCAGGCTGATTTGAGACATTAAGAACATGATCCAAAACCCACTTCAGTCATGACACTCTTTCTGCACAACTGAATGGTCCCTGGATCAGGACTTAACAGATCTGTGTGGAAATCTTTGCATAGTCTAAAAAATGTAATTTAGTCAAAAATTGAATAATTACACAGAAACATATCTATTTCAACTAAATTTTCAATGTGAAAGTAGATAATTAGCTTTTAAGGCTGGAATGCACCATTACATCTTCTAGTATGATTTCCTGTATATCATAGACCATCAGCATCACCCAACAACCGAAATGAGATGTGAGTATTAAAGCCCACAGAACACTAGACTATAACACTGCCAATCTGATCTGGGGCAAAACTGATTCCTGATCACACAGAGTCATCAGTAAGACCCTGAAGAACCACCAGTCAGCCAATCACCCAAGATAAGTGCTTCAGAGCTTTAGCCTGCCCCATCCTATACCCTCTCTTCAGCAGTGGTCATTCTTAAAGCTTCAGAGGAAGGAGAATAAGAACCACGCCCACCCCCAACTATAGTGAAGGGGGAAAATCTCTTCACAACTCCTGCATGTGTCTGGCTGAAACCTAAAGGATACACAAACCAAAGGGAGTCCCAGGGCTGTTGAGCCCCGCCTCCAACAAATCACAAGCAACTCCATCCTGCAATCACCTTCATAATTTCTCCATCTCTCTCGAAACTAATTAAGTTGTTTGTTCCCACATCTCCTGTGGGAGGCTGTTCCATACCTCACCCCTCTGATGGTTAGAAACTGTCTTCTAATTTCAAGCCTGAATTTGTTCAGGACTAGTTTATACCCATTTGTTCTTGTGCCCGTGTTGTCCTTTAGCTCTCACAGCTTTTTACTTTCACTGATATTAAACCCTCAATATATTTATAGAAAACAATCACATTTCCTGTCAGCCTTCTTTTTGCAAGACTAAAAAAAAGATAAGCTCTTCTAGCCTCTCATAAGACAGGACTGACTTACCCCAATCATCCTTACAGTTCTTCTCTGCTCCTATTCCCAACTGAGTTCATTCTTCTTGAACATGGACAGCCAGAACGGTACACAACATTCCAAATTAGGTCTTACCAGTGGCTTATACAAAGCTATTAATGCTTCTCTCTCTCTGCTGGAAATATCTTGTCTGATTCTTTTAAACAATGCAGTTTTAGATGCATCATTTCACTAATGTCAAAATGTTTCATTTCAATAAATTCAAAACTCAATGTTTTGACTATTATTTCATACAATTTTGGACTTTTGTTTTACATTACATTTTAACTTTAATATTGTATATAATTTTAAAATATATTCAATACTGTAACAGAGAAGTTAAAATGAAACCTATTGACATTAGTGAAACAATTCAACATTATCAAAATAAAATGGTGGTCCTGAATGAACATTTTTTTCCTTTGCAGTTAATTTTGGTTTTTTGTTTCCATTCAAAACAAGTTCTGAATTTCTGAATTTCCTACCCAACAGAAATTCCAATTCCACACTGATCTATAGGGGTATGTCTACACTACAGTGTTATTTCAAAATATCTTATTTTGAAATAGTTAATTTGAAATAAGCTATTTCGAAATAACACATCTACACATAAAATGCAATTTGAAATAGCGTTTTTCTATTTTGAAATAGCGCATCCACGTTGCATGGACTCAATCAAAATGAAGGCTGGTTGGAACCAGCTCAGGCAGGGCATCAGGTCAGGAGTGTCTTTGTGTGGCTGCTGCCTGAGGCTAGTGCTTAAAGGGACACCCCCTCCCTCCCTGGACAGCCAGTTTTCAGGTTTCCCTGCTTGCTTGTCTACTTCGATGAGGGACAGCAAAGCATTTTGTCTCTGCATGCTCTGGTTGCCCTCACACGGGACACCACAGCACTCTGCAACATGGAGCCAGAGCTGCTCCTGGGCACTCTGGTACTTCTCTTGGACACGTTGCTGCGAGCCTGGCTGCACTTTCTGCAGGCTGCCATCTGGGAGATCCATCGGGGGGGCTGTAAGTATCCAGGAGGCCCTGCAGGAGAGCTTCCACCCTGAGGAGCACTAAGAGCCTGCCTGGTCTGCCCCACTGGGGGCTTGTGCCTCATTCCTCCCTCACGTCCTTCCACTTATCCCCCCCCGCCCAGCCTCCCTTCCTGATGTCAGATAAAATAGACATGAACACAAACTCTCTTTATTTAACAAAACTGGGGGGGGGGGAAATGAAACTCTGGGGAGACTGGGGAAAGGAGGTGGGAGAGGGGAGGGGGAAACCTGGGAGGAGGGAGCTGGAAGGGGGAAGCAAGGGAAAGAAGGGGGAGGGGAAGCTCAGAGCTCAGGGTTGGGGGTCTTGCTGGACAACTTGATTTTCATGCAAACCTGCTCCTGGCTTCGCATGTGGCCTTTGGTGGCCAAGCTGGCAGCTATCCTGCCATAGACGGCCGCATTCCTCCATCTAGTGTGGAGATCATGGATGTTGGGGGCCTCCCCCACAAACCTGAATGAGGTCCATGATCTCCGCCCTGGAGCAGGAAGGCACCTGCCTTCTCCGGGCCCTGGCAGGCTCCTGGGAGCTGGCAGACTGGTCCTGGGGAGCGGTGGAGGGCTGGCTGCCAGTGGCTTGCTGGCTCATGTTTTGGGGCCACTGGGTCAGGGGCAGACACTGATAGCTCTGGGCTGGCAGGCTTGGAGCTGGCATAGGCACTGTGGCCAGAGTCTACCCCTTTAAGGGCTCCAGGGCTCGGGGAGAAGAGAGGAAGTTTTCCTGGTTGTGCCCAGAGTGGCCGCCAGGGCACCCTGGGAAGGCTGGAGGCCCCCCTATTTCGAATAAGCGTCTATACAGTGCTTATTTCGAATTAGCTATTTCGAATTTGGCGTTATTCCTCGTAGAATGAGGTTTACCAAATTCAAAATAAGTGCTCCGCTATTTTGAATTTATTTTGAAATAGTGGTTTGCCTGCATAGATGCTATTAAAGTTAATTCAAAATAATGGCTGTTATTTCGAATTAACTTTGATGTGTAGACCTACCCAAACTGAATTTATTGTATCCATCAAGAAGAACCCAGTAATGGGCCCCACCTGCTGCCACTGAAGTCAATATAAAACTTCAGAACAGAAGGAGGAGGAGGAGGGTCCATGTCTTACTATTATTGGAAATCTTTACTGATGTAATTCCCTCCTAACCTGGGTAGAGGCTCCTCGTTCATTTTTATGTTGTCTGTAATAATAAAGGACTGTTCCACCATGACCACGTGGCAGGGAAGGAGAAGGAAGGAGAATTCTTAAAGGCCGGTCATGAGATGGTTAAATGGAGAAAAACCCCGAAACAGGCGATCTACAGTAGCTGGGGAGCAGTTTAGCCAAATATTATTAATGACATTAATATAATCCCACTGCAAACTGCAACAACCATTTCAGTTCCCTATACAGCTTTAAATGGGTTAGCCTATTATAACAAAATGTGTGTTAATAGCACCATCATTATAATGATCTGTATTCTAGTTCTGCAGGAATCATGCATCATCAGTTATATTTCAGTAATGTTGCCTCTGAACAAACTATTTCTCTGCTAGGCAGCATTTACATTGCTGTTTCTACATGATGTAGCAAGTCCATCCCCCTGCTTTTCTAATAAGCCTAGAACAGATTATGACGCCCTGTTTTCATTCAGCTTGTGCAGTTGTCTGCCCTGTGGCTCTCCTCCCTAGTAATGACTTCTGAGGATCTCCTCCTGTAAAGTGTATAATGTGTTCAGACACTGGGGATGCAGCGGAGAGACCGCAGTCAGCATGAGGCATGGCAGAAATGCCATCTACAATCATAAACTTGCCTCAACCAATTCTGCTTCCGACTTAAATTATGTCAGGCACAGAGTTGGCAGGAAGCGGTTTCCCAGGCAGTCAGTGAGGATGCAATAAGTGAGTGTGAGCCAGCCAGCCCTATTAAGGAAGACAATTGTGCAATTTTTCTACCCAAATGTCCCTATTTCTAACTTCCAAACACTGATGGATAGATACACAGGGACCAGATAGCACACAACACATTGCAGATGGGCATGTGGATGGGAGCCTTCCTCTTCTTGCACCCGTGTGGAGGGGCTGGATTTGATCCTGGTAAGATGTGCAACATGCATCTTTACCACTCCCAGGGCTGGATTAAGGATCCCAGGCTTGAGGCTCACCAAGAAATGTGTCCCTGCCTCATGTGGAGTGACAGTGATAGAGGATCCCTGTGCCCATCCCAGAGAGAGGCAGGGTAGAGGGTACAATGCTTCACCTCTATTCCCAAAGTGGCACCAATGGTCCCTCCTCTCTCTTTCTGCCTGCTCTCAGTGCTATTGTCTCAGACTCAGGCAGACATACCTGCTGCATAAGTTTCACTCCAGTCATGTTTTCAAGTTTTTCCTCATAACCACCCAAGCTAAAAATTCATCTGAAAAAAGAAACTGCTATTCTGAGGTAATTATGTGACGTCATGGTTTATGCCTAATCAGATCCAGACTGCCCCATGTTGTCCAGTGGCTGAAAAACAAAATTTTGAGATAGAGTGCCAGAGTAGGCTCTTTTGCCAACAGTATTCTCTCAGGGTGTGTCTACACAGCAAAGTTATCCCGAAATAACTATACAAGAATCTACACAGCAATTCCATTATTTCAAAATAATTTTGAAATAACGGACGGCTTATTCGAACTTCTGTAAACCTTATTCTATGAAGAATAATGCCTATTCTGAAATAGCTATTCCAAAATAAGAAGTGTGTAGACGCTCCACTTCTGCTATTTCAAAATAGCCTGTCACAAGGGACATTCTAAGTTATTCCTCTTGGGGCTCTAAATCAAGATAGCACGTCTGCATTAGGGAAGCCTGCCTCGGACTAATTTTGAGACTTCCCTGCGGTGTGGACATGCTATTTTGAAATAAGCTATTTCAGAATAACTATTCTGGAATAGCTTATTCCGAAATAACTGTGCAGTGTAGACTTAGCCTCATTGTCACAGCGGGGAACTAGACATCAGTTTTTGTCATGGATTTACCATGTGATCTTGGGCAAGTCACTTAAGCCCCTCTGTGGTTTAGTGTCCCCATAGATGAGACGAATAAAACATTCTTACCCACCTTCATAGGGCTGTTGTAAGGCTTACTTGATATTTTCCAAATTATCTTGAGATCCTCAGGCAAACGGTAGGGACACAGAATAAGTTGTTGTTATTCCTCTCTAGTCACATCTCTAGCCCATGCTAGGGAAATGAGCACTTACCTTGAATGTTGTTTCACATAAAAATGGAATTTTTTATGTTTAAAGTTTAAACATTTGAGGTATTTTAAAAAGAGTAAGAGAACCAACTTCAAGTGACTGAGTCAGTTCTCCAGAGAGAGCCTGCTGACTAAATTGATCCTTGAGCTATGCTGGCCTCTGTCAATGCAACTCAGGGCACTTGGAGAGGTCACACCACCAGAAAGAACACACTGCCTTCTCTTTGTACCAAAATAAAACCAGTATAGCACATGGCCAGGGCAGGTTCATTCCCATGGCAGGCCAAGATGCCCTAATCAATGCATCCTTCACTGCAGCCTCTACTGATCGGGTTCTTCTAGATTTTCAAGCTGTCCTTGGCAGAATTGTCCAGAGGAGAGAGTGCTGTCAGATTCCCCCAGCAATCCAAGGCATGGACATGTCATTTGCAGGTGCAGGGATGACCCCAGCTAAATGGATGGAATCTATCCTAGATGTTGCTTTCATGTTCATGGCATTATCTGTGGTTTTGTCTTACATTATAGTATAGTGCTTAGCGTATGATCAGATGAAGCAGAATACCTGCTATTTGACTGGGAAACAGCTGAAATCACTTCTGTGCTTTGGAGGTGGAGTAGAGCCATGTGTACAGGTGGGGGCCTCGTTTCTCAGTGGACCCAGAGTGACAAAAGTATCAATGCATATCCACAATGCCAACTCTATTACTGCTGAGCAGAAACTCCCATTTGGCAAGATATGAAAAGAGCTTAGTAAATATGCTAATGCTAATTAGGCTTTACTGTGCACTTAGCACAATTGTAGATTACTACCACAGATAGCCCCAAATCAGAATTCTGAATCAACCCCCCATCAAATTTAAGAGGAATTTGAATTCAAATCTTTCTCCAGATCCAAATCTCTGGCTTCAGTACTGGACTGAATCCAAGTCTGGAAAATACTTATTTTCTGGTTCAGATACTGGGACATCTTGCAAGACCTTATGGAATTTCTGTCATTTGCCGTTCAAATATAACAAAAAGACTTTGTGAAGTTTTAGTGACATCATATCTGAACCTGAAATCTGATTTGGCTTCATGCCTCAGATCCTTGCCTGAAACTAAAACTAATCCAGATCTCCACACTGCCTTGTAGGCAATTGTAGGTAGTACCGTGCCGGGGGAAAAGTAGTCTATGAAACACCAAGCCAAAAGCATTCCTTGTGCAACTCCATTAATTTGATGACTGTGGCCCCAAATTTATACTGTAGCCATACACACAGATCTAGTTTTATGGATAGTTAAGATTGTGAGTATGGGTGTGATAATCTCCTCTTGGTCCCCATTGGAATAGATCCCAAAACTACCACTTTGACGCTGTTTATTACATTTGGCAACCTCTGTTCAAGCTAGATGGGTGCATTGGCAGAACTTGTAAGGAACCTCTCCTCTTTAATTGGTGGGAATGTTCTTGTAAGACTAAGCAGGGTTTGGTAAGGCTAAGCATTCCCACAAGGGAAAACAAAGTGAGACAATGCATTTGGTGTTTAGACTTCCAAGAGACAGAAGGACTAAGGCACTCTTGCAAGTTACCCAAAGGGCCCTGTTAATACCTCCTGTTGGTTTACTCTGAAACTGTGTCCCTTACCTCAGCTAAAGCAGAACTTGATGATATAGAAATCCAGCCCAGAGTAGTTCTTCCCAAGCTGTGTAGGGAAAACTTGGACAGAGCCCAAGTGAGGCTACTGCTATTATGCTCTTATGTGCATGCACTCCAAATTCACTCAAGCTTTTTTTAAGAAATAGGTTTTGAGAAAACTCTAAAACAAAAAAATTCAGAGTTACAACTGGCACTTGCCTGGTATGTATGTTCGTTACATCATTCCATACAAACAAGCAAATTGTGCTCAAGAAGTGAAAAATTAAATAGAAATATTTTGGGATGTTCATTTTGCTTGATGTCTGCCCTGTTTCTTTTGTGTATTTGACTGGAATTTGTGATGGTTGTTAATTTCCTAAAATTAAATATAAATGTGACACACTGAGCTGAGAGCCCTCTGGCATACAAGAGGAATAAAGAAAAGAAAATGGGGAGAGAGGAATTCATTTAGGTTGTATCACAATTTTAACATTAGTAAATCAAGAGTGAAAGAACTGGATACAAACCCCAATCTCACTTTAACTATTCATAGCCACATAAATGCCATTGTGTGGCTGTGTGTAACAGAGCCATGTGAACTCTGCTGCTTGAGCTCATGGAGAATCTCACATCTAACCACTTTCTGGTCTTCCAGCAGCTACAGGCTAAGGATGCTACAAACTGAAACATGTGAACAGGTGGTATATATACACATGCTCCCCCAACATGTTACTCTACATGGTAGGTACCAGGAGTTGTGGAAGTAACATGCTGAACAGATGGAAATAAAGCTATATGTGGTTAGTGCTTAAGGTCATGCCATTCTGAACTCTTCCCTTTACAGTATGATGATCTGATCCTCTGAGGGACCACATGCCTTCTAAGATGCTCCCAGTAAAGCCAATAGGAGATGAGGGACCAAGTTATAATGGCTCCAAAAGGCAGCCAACACACCACAATTTTATCTACCCACACCCTGCCTCCTTTCTTTGAAGCAATATGGTCTCACCCTGCAGAGAAAGAAGTTGGTAAAGCCTTGTGAATTGTGGATAAGTGATTGATATTATTAGGAACTCTACAGTGCAGCTGTAACAAATAAAAATAATTTAAAATGTGTAGCTGTGAGAATTTAACCAGGATATAGGATAATGTAAAAGACTGGGGCTTTGAACCCTACCACAATAAAATACACCTATTCCTAAGTATATTTCAATGAGCAAAATCTCTCTTTAAAAAGCTAATACTGTCATTTAACATATTTTGTCAAGCAATTTTTTTACTATGATTTGTTGAAAATATTGAGAGAGAGAGAGAGAGAGAGAGAGAGAATATATAACTTAGTAGTGACCACTGCAGTTGGGTTTGTATAACAGTTTCAGTTAAAACACTCTGTTTTCATTCTCACAATAAAAAGTGGGGGGGGGGGGGAGGGGAAGAAAGAGGGATAAAGAGGGAAAAAAATGAAAGTTTCCATGCTTGGTCAAACTCCAAATGTCAGTATGTTGCTTTTAAAAAGCTGAAGGATTTGTTCTGCAAAGGTCAAAAAATTCACCTTTGTAAAAAAAAGTTTGTTTGAACACATTCAAAAATAGCTATACTTTGGGATATGACTTGTGATCTGTTGTCAAAGAGGAGGAGGTGCCTTTGGGAACTGGTTATAAAAATTAGTGGTGATGGTGAAAGTTATCAAAGTGAGTGAAAGAATACCCCTTGGTATGCTCTGGAAGGAGTTTTTAATTAGTCTAACAAATCCCTGACTACCAGGTAAGATCACACTATGCATTCTCCATTCTTGGCCCTATTAAGGGGTTCAGGCAAGTATTAAATTTGACTGCTAATGCCAGTCCGCTGAAATGATATTTTGCGGGATACGGTGTGTCTCAGATGAACGCACAGCAAAAGTTCTCCATGAAACCAATACATTAAGATGTATTGGTTTCATGGAGAAAAATTGACAGATCCAGAAGGTTAGGGTATCTCTCGCTACAATATTTATTTTGCAAATTCTCATTAATTCCAGGCTCTCTAGTATGTAAACAGTACATACCTTTTTAATGCTCAGATACAGCCAAAACACTAATCTCAGTCCTACCATCATGGACATTAATGGAATTTTTGAGCTCAATATGAACAGGTGAAGCTGCTGCCCTATTAACCCCACTTTGTACAAAATATTTCCCTTCATTATGCAGGATTAGGGTTAAAATTGCTTTTCAGGAAATGCAAAGTTCAAACTTTCTTACAGCAGTATTAACTTGCCCTGTTTGCACATCTTGTACTCGATATTCATTTTTACTTCAGTATCAATAACCTCTTAAGCTATGTATCTAGCTAGAAACTATTACATATGTGCAACGTATATGGGATGAAAGTGATGTACAGACATAAACCTTAGCATTTATTGACTGTAATATTTTAAACTGCAATCTTAATGTTGCATTTCTATAGGGTTTCTCATCTTCCTCCCCCTCTCCTGCCCCACAAATTAAACATTATAAGACACCTGAGCTGAACTTATGGCTGGATTAGAAATACTGAAAGTGGAAATGCTGACATAACTTTAACTATAGCTATGTTAACAGAAGACTATTTAATGGAAAAAATGAAGATGACGGTTTCTTTTGGCTACACTTTCTTCATTACTGTTAAACAGAATTTCCACTCATGTCCATTAATACGTAGAGGATTTCTTCATACATAGGAATTATTGCGTGCATATAAGAAATATTGTGATACACACTGAATGACAAGAAGTATTGTCAGTTCACAGAGAAAAATCCTGTTATCAATAGGCATATTAAAAATTAGATGTTCGTCACTTTATGGGTAACTTCCAATATATATTAGTTACTGTAACATTTCTAAAGATCAGAAACTGTTGTATCAACTGGGGGTGTGGATTGAACAGTTTTCTACCAGCTCATCCTGATGTATTATTAATTTGCTTACTTCAGTGCAAAGCCTTGACAAAATATCCCTCAGAGCCATGTCTGCAGTTTTTCCTTCCCCACACCTGCCTCCTCCCTTCCACAACTCAGTGGACTTCAGATTTAGCTTAGACTGTAGTCTTGCCAGATGGCCTAATCTAGGAGCTGCGGGCTTTATATCTGTCGAATGACAGATCCTATCAGCAACTCTCTAATGATAGAGGGTTACCAACAGGGCCAAATGGCACCAATTTATGTTACCCCCACCTCCCTCAAGAGCTGTGGAAAAATAGATAATTGTAAATAACATTTAACTAAAAGCAGACCTCAAATGTGTAATTTGTTAGCATACTCCATGCAATTTTAAACCATGACAGCATGTAAAGGATTCTAATACTTTGGGTCACATTTGGCCCAACAGAACTTTACTTGGAATGAGACAGTAGATGAATGAAATACTAGCATTAAAGGGTGTTTTGTTATTGTTTTTTTTGAGTGCACATATAAGTAGAGTGGATGGGTGCATTTCTTATAAGCATTTTGAATAAATTAAAAACAAATAACATACAATATGAACAAACAGTAGAACTGTTGAACTTGGCCAAGTATATTTGAGATACCAACGATGGGTAAAGTAAGTTTTCTGGTAACTGAAAAAATAAAAATAAACCCAAAGGAAGAGATGACTAGAAGGAATGACACATTTAGTTGTAAGTAAAATGTATCTGTTCTTCTATCAGCATGCGAAAGAACATGCCTGTCAGCAGAGTGGGGCAACATTAACGAGAACAGGGGTACTCAAACTTCATACACTGTCACCCCCTTCTGACAATAAAATTTACTACACAACCCCAGGATAGGGGACGGAAGCCTGAGGCTTCCTGAGCCCCACTGCTCTGTGTTTGGGAGGGGGCCAAAACTGAAGCTCAAGGGCTTCAGCTCCAGGCAGGGGGCCTGCAACCTGAACCCTGCTGACCAGAGCGGATGCTCTTGGGCTTTGGCTTCAGTCCCAGGCCCCAGCAAGTCTAAGCCAGCCCTGGTCAGAGCCTTTCTGTCCACAGGATGGTTCAGGGTGGCTGCCCCAACTGTCCATAAGACAGGACCCACAGGATTACCTAAGGCTGGGGGCTGGTATGGCAGCAGCAGGAGTCTCCCTTCTCCCCCGCCCCCACATTCACCATGGCAGAGGGAGCCAGAGCGGCCCTACATTCTGCTCCGCTCCACCCCTCTGCACCACCTTGCCAGCCCGCTGCACTCGGCTTCTCCACTGGGGTGGGAAGCAGAGCGCCCTGGCCCCAGGGCACTCCACTTCCTGACGCTGCCAAAAAGCAGGGCACAGCAGGCCAAGAGGGCGATGTGGTGGGGCTGAGCAGAGCAGGCTGCCAGGCACTCCAGCTCCCACCATCATGGTGAGTGAGGGGGGTGACTGCTGCTGTTGGTGCGCCAGGCCCCCCGTAATCCCGTAAGCTGCATTGCTCAGGGGAGGGGACAGGGCGGAGCAAGGGTGGAGCTTGGGGAAGGGAGGCATAAGGTGGGGGGCCTCATACCTGGACTACTAAGGGGTCTTCAGTCCCGAGACCTCCTTGGAATGGCCCTGGCTCGGGTGATTCCAACACACAGTTTGAGAACTGCTGAACTATAAGATCATCTTCCGAAGAGGATGCGTGGAGTTCAATTTTACTTTAAATGATCGTGTTTAAGTTCCCATTAGTATGCTAAGTAATAGCCTATTTGTATTTTGTAAAATATCTGGAAGAAGGACCTGCAGGATATCAAACACTGAGGTGGCTACTTGGTGAGCAGGTGCCGTGGTAGCAATTATCTGCCAGGCCCTTCTCTAGAAAATATTAACCACCAACCCTTTAGGAACAATATGCCAAACAAATATTTATCTGTTGCCTTGACGCTCCTGGAACAGCAATGCAAGTGTCTCCCAGTCTGTGTAATATGAGCCCCATTGTGGATTTTCTGCCAGGTAGAAGGGAATCTGCCACTTTCTCAAACAAAAAAACAAAACAAAACAAAACAAAAAAAAACACAGCTTTAATTTATAATCTCTTCAGGTCACATGTCCAGCCATCAGGTCAGGGTGAGCTTTGGCACTGGTCAAGATACAGAATGCTTGCATGCACAGCTAGCCTTTGAGGGAAAGTTCACAGTCTCCATTGCCAAGTCTACATCCAGCAAGCAACCTGCAGCTGTCTGGGCCAGTCTGGAGCTATGTAAATGGCTCAGTCTTGATCATCTTGATCTTTTTAATACTCTTGTGCATCAGAAGACATACATCTTTTCAACCAAGGATTTCAAAAGAGCTAAGCAGTTACTGGCAGCAAAAGCATCCCAATCACACTTTAAAACATAGTGGGTCAGATTCTGCCCTCACTACAGTAATGTTAGTCCAGAGTAACTCCCAGGAAGTCATAGATTTATTCTAGATTTACACTGGTGCAACCAAGAACAGAATTTAGTCCACTAGTTTTTCACTATAGCCTGTGACCCTTACAGCTGTGGCACTTCTACTTCTTTAATCTTCCAAATGTTTCATGGTCTTTTTTTTTTCTTTCGGAAAAGGATGCTTTTGTTCTGAGTTTGATGAAAATTACACAGAATGCAAAAAAAGGGAGAGATTTCAAATATATTTTCATCAAAACTTTCATGTCTATCACTTGCATTGCTGCTGTTAGCCCAGCCCCCTAAAAGGCCAGCTGCAATCCATTATACATCTGAAAATATGAAGGGGTTAATTTCCTTTCTTGTAATTTTCTGTACCACACCAGATGCTTAGTTGGGAGGAAATGTAACCCAAGCATCTGGACTAGTACAGCATATTGAATAATGAAAATATTTTTATGAACTATGCTTACAAAATGCCCTGCTCACTGTGCAATAACTAGTACGTTTAGAGCCTTCTTTCAAGGCTTTTCATTTCAGACTGAGAAATAGATCCACATGCTCCTCGTTAAATTGCAACTACCCTGTAAAACACCTAAATTTCTTTGTGAATACTGATCCTTAGCTTTTGGTCTGTGGATTTACTGTACCTTAAGCTTGCACATTAAAAATAATAAACCAAGGTGATGGAACTCAGAGTATTTAAAGTGCCACTTTAAACTTCAGTGTAAAGTTTATACATCAAGTGCAGTGCATTCTTCTGTTTCTTTCTGATGACAAGTTAATGGGGGATGAGATGGAAACAAAAAGCAAGAGAATAATCTTGATTCAAAGAGGTTAAACACAAACAGCAGCAGAGAATATTATTGAAGGAATGCACAGGTTCTCTTTGCACAACACTTACTTCAGCCAGTTATTACAACTGCTGTCTTAAACAATGACAGATTGTGAAGGGTCAAAGATAATTTTTATTTATCAGCCTCTTTGGCAGGTTTAATCATGTCACTTGGAATGTAGCATGAGGGGTCTGATGAAATTGGAAAAGCATGTGGAGATAAAAATCACTCTCAGATGAATTCAGACACTTCCTGCCACTCTGCAGATGCCACAGTGCTGCAAGCCACCCTCCCAGGAGAGATGATTCACCTGAAAGGAGGGCCAGGCTCTGCCAGATGTGTAGGAAGCTGCCTGGGACGGACATGCTAACACAGTCTCAATTGTATGAAGCATATGCTTTCAGTCAAGGGTGGAAAATACAGGCACCAGCACATGCCAAAAGTCTTTCAAGCATGGCCCACCAGTCAGCCTGAAGCTTAATGCGCTGATCCATCGAGTCAGCAGATGTGTGTCACCACAGTACAAGTTGAGGCTGGTTACAGCTATACAAGAGCAAAGTGACCTAATCCAGATATTTAAACCATACAAAGAAACCATCTTCCTGTGACTGGGAGGGTTTAATGCGGGACTTCAAGGTTTTCAGTGTTTACTCTTAAAAAACAGCTTTGAAAGTGCAAACCCTTACCTGGAGTTACACTTGTATGTATTCAGAGTTAATCAAGGCATAACATGGCTTTCCTTTTAACCATGGCACACACAAAATGAACATCTGCAGAATTTTATTGCTGAAACCGTAAAGGCCCCTTATCCACTTGGTTTGAGGCATCACTCCAAAAATACCTGAACAGAAAGTTTATTTGCAGAGTACCACCATGTACTTGGTAGAACCAGTGAGTTATACAAGCTATTCTTTCACTCCCAGCAGAGTACTGTTAGTATCAGCAGGAGCCCAGCAGCTGGCTCAATACTGCTTGGGAGCTCCTCCCTCTTTTCCATTTAATAATCTTTTAGGGAGGTACTGTGTTTTCTGGCACACTCAGAACAATGTACCACTGAACTATCTCCCTTCTCCACACAGAGAGGGACTGGTTTAAAGAAATCTAAACTTCTTGCCATCCAAAGATCAATATAACACAGTGCAGGAGTGCAGAGCCACTTGACAGCAGCAGTCATTTCAAATAGGTTGTTCAGACATTAGTGATAAGATGCAGCTCTCCCTGGGCAAACAAAATTAGGCTGATGTAAAGCCTTTTCTTAAAAGAATGCCATTTCTATAAATCACATGGAATCCAGTTCAGAAAATGCTTTCTTAAAATGTTTCTGTTTGTAAATACTCAGACCTTTGGAAGAACACTGATGTTTCACAATGATTTCATTGTGCTTTGACTTGGTTCCCCTGTTTGAGACTGCCACAGAAACCAGCTCCATGTATGCCCCACACACCACAAAAAGCATACAGTATTTACCTCAATCCGTGTTTAAACTCAAAACAATAAATAGGACTCTTCTGCCTTGGAAAGCACCAGTCTTCTAATCCGTTCTTTGGATAAACTTAAAAAATAACAAATGGTCTGGTAGCACTTTATAGACTAACAAAACATGTAGATGGTATCATGAGCTTCCCTGGGCACAGTCCATGAATTCAATTCTCATGCGAACGGCCTCAATCATGATGAGGGATGGTTGGGACACTATCAACCTAACCTTCAATGAAGGTGCAAACAGCTCTTTGTGTAGATTCCTATTATTGCCTTTGATTATTATCTGCTTCATTTTAACTACCCAATCTTCAGGCGCTTACTGATTCCCAGTTCTGCCTTCCTGTTTTTCTCTTTGATACTTCCATACCCTCTGCTCCTTGTTTCCCGCCTCCCCTCCTTTTTTTCCCTCCGTCCTCCTCTATTTATTTCGGGTCTGCACATCCTAAACTCAAAACTCCGGTCATCTGAAGTGGGCTGTGCCCACGAAAGCTCATGATACCATCTACATATTTTGTAGTCTAAAAAGTGCTACCAGACCATTTGTTGTTTTTTAAGTTTATCTTGTATAGACTAATTCGGCTACCCCCTGAAGCTTCAGTTCTTTGGAATTAGACATTTAAAATTTAACTACTGAGCAGATAACACCACATCAGATTTAAGAAACTAAAGATTTCTTGGTTTAAGTAGGAAACTCACTGGACAAAGATATTTTTCTATCACTCATCTTTTTAATTTAAAATACGTGTACAGCTACTTAGTAAATGTGTTGAAGTAACACCATACACACACAATGAAAAGAAGATCCCGACCCAAAGCATGCGAGACAGGAAGACACACAACAGGAGGATATAATAGACAGATAACAGACTGACAGTACTGCCAGCTCCAAAAGTTTAACAAAATTCATGATTTTTGAGGAGAGGATTAAATTTTTAGTTGTTTTGATTTTTGAACTTCCCCTGCCTACCCACATTGTGCATGTCTGTGTGTGTACACATGCATCTACAGTGAGAAATACAATATTGCCCATCATTCCCCTTTCAATTTTCTTTCCTCAGTTCCAAATCTACTTTGCACCACTACTCACACAACCCTCACTTGCATCTCCTTAGACTCCCCAGTTTCATATCTGCCCTGCGCAAGCACACCTTTGCTTCTCCTGCAGCAATAGAGGGGTTTCACCTCTCTCCCCGGCCATAGCGTCTCTCCACCTTTCCAGACCTGGTTTTGCAGCACAAGGAGGAGGGATTGGGGGGAGACAGGTGTACATCAAGGAGCAGAATGAACCATTTTTCACTGGAGGAGACTGGGAAAGGAGGGAGCAGAGTTGCCCCAAGATCGCTCCTCCACTATTGTGAAAACAGTGTTGGCTGCTCCCTGAATCCCACAACCAAACCTCGTCTCTGCTTCTGAAAATAGGGAGGGAAGAATGCTGTCTATCACCTGCACAACAGCTGTAATTGGCTGTTCTTCTCCAGGAGCTGGGAAGTAGGAGAGGCAGCCAATTGAGAGGCATTTCCTTAGCCCATCCCAAAATTGCTCCAGGGCTGGAGCTTCTTGTATAACAACAAGATTAGGCCCCGCACCAGCACATGTCAATATATTCAGGAAAGAATTGCCAGCACTGCACACAGGGGTTGGGACAAGGTCACAGTGAAACAGCCACAGCCAACCAGGAGGAGAAAATAAAATAGTTTTCTGTTCAAGTTTAGATTCTAAATGGGGCATCAAGCATCTTACGGTCTAGATACCAGAGTAACCTGACAGTGTAACAGATATTTACAGTTGTATTATACAGGTGCCATTTGTTTTTAAAAGGCAGCACACATTCCAATCCTCGTTTAGAAGATCTCCACCAACTTCCTGTTAAATTACACACATCACTAAAACCAAACCATATTCCTTTCCTCTTCAGAGAATAAAGTCAAGAAATTGTGATCTCTTCAGGGCAAGAGCTGTGTCATGTTGCATGTTTGAACAGTACCCAGCATGTTGTATCCTGTTAGCACCAAACAACTGCATCAGTTTATGTTCCCCATGAATTTAAGGGAGCACAAGAAATATTGTGAGGACCACAAATACATTAATTAAATTAACAATGTATTTAATTTAATTAATGTATTTAAGCATTTGAAAAATATTTGTTTTTATTCAGACAAGCTGTTCTGAAAGAGTTAAGCTACTCTATATGTGTGGGCAAACTGCTTTCTGTAATTGCTATCTGCAACAGGTCTGATGGGAGATGTTGAGCTTCTGAAATGAAGTGTATAAATACAGGTGTTTGTAAACCTCCTTAATAAAAATACCAACTTTTTTTTTGCCATGGATCTTTTGTGTACAAATTGCTCAACTCCAGATGGAAAATTAAACCCCTCTCCTTAGATAAGTACATTAATTTGGACTTACAAAAATACATGGCTGAATGCAGAAATCACATCTAAATACAAGAAAAATGCCCCTTTTGCCAACAGAGGAATTGATCATATGATTCATAATTGGAATTTACACATATGCATGTTTAAAAATAATTATTAGTAATAGCTGCTCTTTTGGATCAGTAACATATAGCAAGACAGAATGGCCTCCAAACATACTTTTCCTCAACTTTGTACCTTGGAGAACCTCATCCCTCAAAAGTCTGTTAATTCCAGTTACCCAAATGTCTTAGCCTCCTTTCTAGAGACAGTATGAAAAATCATTATACTAATCCAAAACATGCAAGTCTATGAGTCACTGTGCATACAACTTCTTGTCTAGTATTGGCTGTGAGATATATTTATTCCAGGAAACTGGAATTGTAATGGTGAAGACAAGAATACATATGGCAAGATGTGTATATGACTGTATTATCTTTCATAATACAGGGATTTTATCTTTAAATTCCTAAGACCATTAAAATATTGTATTATTAATTATTTAATAGATAATATTTAATTATTTTTATTTACTTAGCCTTAAAGCATTGACCAGAAAGTGTTACTGGATTGCTCCTGTCAAGCAAAGACATGCACTTGTATGTATTTTATGCACACCTGTTATTTTAAAGATTTTTCAACAAGGAATTGGGTCTATCCTCCCTTCTCCCACTCACACTTAGAAATAAATACCTTATTTTGTAATTTGTCCCATTGATTTCAATGGGGCTGCTCTTAGAATTAGGCATCATTGACATAAATAGGGGTTTCAAGACCTGGGCCTAAATGAATTTTTACTAAAAATCCCACAGTCAGTAATTGTTTGACTTGTGCAAGGACTGAATAGTGACTCAAGGATTTGGTCCCTACTGTATGAGTGTGATACAAATCTTTTGGCATAGATCCTTATGGACACTGAGACATTCCAAGGCACTAGTAAAAGGGAGCAAATGTAGAATTCTGTGCATGAAGGCATGACAGTGTGTTGTAGGCATAGGTCTCCACCCAGGAAGAGCATGCAGTAGTGCACAGCACTATCCCAAAGGAAGGCCAAAAAAGCATTTTGCTTCAGGATCTCCATAAACTGTGGAGTCAGCATGCCTGCTACTAAAACTTTCCATTATAGGATGCAGGATTACCTCCCCATGAGGCATCAGCAGGCTCAGTGAGCCAGAGTATCAGGGTTAGCAAAGATATGGCTTAATCTCCTGACAAGCCCTTTGGGGCAATGTGCACCATAGGATGAAGCAGCCCTATACAAAGGAGTGCAGTGCAATTCCACCTGGCCTTTATGCTTGCTGGTTCCCCCTTAGCACACATTGTACCTGTATGAAGTCCAAGCAGAAACTGATCCTGAGGTTTGGGAACTTATCACCACAGTGCTTTCCAGGTGAATAGGTCATTTATTTAGCAATGTGTAATTGCCAAAGACCAGCAGAACTTAGGGGCAGGACAATCCATAGATTCAGTGATGTTCTGTGCATTTTGTTGTGTTCTCAAGACGCAGGGCTTCCCCATAAAAGGATGATTTTTCATTCTAGATGTTATGATTATAGACATCTTCACAACCCCATTCCCACAATCTGATGTCCCACAGTCATGTTGTTCATGCAGCCAAAGTACAAGAAACAAACATTTTCCATGCACATTAATCACTAAAGCCTAATTAGGACTACCTAGATGCCAAAATAGTTAACACTTGTAGTAAGATGGCTTGCTTTTTAAGTGCTGATGGCCCTGGATACTCAAGATGCACAGCTGGGGTTGGATCAGGTCATTTCATATAAAGGGCAGCAGTAGCTACAGTGAAGGGGGAACACAGGAAACTGCAGAAAGGTGGAAAGGCTGTTGGCAGGAAGACCCTGATAGTAGGGTTTCTGCAAACCACAGAATCCAGTAACATAGCTTAATTCATCTATTTTCAGGTGAACCTATGCAAATTACTTCTGTCTGTAGTCTTTAATTACTGCAGTTTTAATTCACTACTAATTTTGAAATGGTGCTTTTAAAAAATGTTATGCCAGATTTGCTCTTACAACTAGGCTATGTCTACACTGCAGGCTTCTTGAGCAAGAACTTTTTGCACAAGAGTTCTTGCACAAAAGTTCTTGTGCAAGAGCACGTCCACACTGCCATGTGCTTTTGTGCAAGAGATGTGCTTTTGCGCAAAAGCATCCATGGCAATGTGGACACTCTCTTGCACAAGAAAGCTCTGATGGCCATTATGGCCATAGGGGTTTCTTGCACAAGAAACCACTGTTGCCCGTCCACACTGCCTTCTTGCACAAAAAGACTTATTCCTCGTGGGGAGAGGAATAACTCTTGCGCAAAAAGCCTTCTCTTCTGATGATCTACTGTAAACTTTCTTGCACAAGAATAGGCTTGTAGTGTGGATGCTCCACAAGTTTTTGTGCAAGAATGCCCATTCTTGCGCAAGAAGCCAGCAGTGTAGACATAGCCCTAGTCTTTTTACCTCTTTGATTGATCTTCCCATTCTCCTTTTACTATCAACAAACCTAAAATACAGAACAGAGATCCAATATAAAAAGAAATCCCTGCAACTTTACTCCCTGCCTCAAATAATTAAAACAACCCAGTCTGACTCTCAAAGAATCATGTATTGAATCATGTATTGAAAGGACACATTTATTTTTGTGTAAATGTGGAGTTCTTCTAGAGAAGAGGACAGACTCATGGAAATGTAGTGCTGCAAGGGACCTCAAGAGGTCATGGAGTTCAGGCCCATGCACTGAGGCAGGACCAAGTCATCCTAGAACCCATCCCTGACAGGTGTTTGTCCAACTTGCATGATTATTCAGTGTGGACTCAAGAACAAACCACCACCATGTAATTCTGTTTCTTGTCTTATAACCCATCCTCTTACACATGGTTCAGCTGTGCAGTATTTACCTGATCACTTTTCATGGGGCATGTGAGGGTACTCCTGTCTTTTAGCACCACACACAGGAAGCATCCAGCACTATTCTAGACACATAGCACTTTACGCAGGAAATGTATGCACCATTAACAATTCACCGCTGAATTCATTACACTTGCTAAAGCTGATCTCATAGACTGCATAATATCTTCACTCAGGTGATCACTGAGCTTATCCCATTTGTGGGCAATAACCGGCCTGGAGCTCAGATGCAGTTCTCCAGGATTAGCCCTTGGTGGGCCACTGCCACTGTAATTTATCTAGGCCACCACAGGTACGGGCTCTTGCAAAACTCGCTGGCCACGGATCACCATTCCTGGCCAATGGGAGCTGTGGAAAGCGGTGTCCTAATGCATGCAGCTTCCTGCAGGTTCCATTGACCAGGAACAGCACTCCGCAGCTAATGGGTGCTGCAAGTGCCAGTACCTGCAGATGCACAAGTAAATAAAGTGGTGGTAGCCTACCAAGCACTAACCCTGGCGAACCACCTCCATCTTATTGCCTATCCCTGGTTTATATCCTTCTTCTTACATTTGGCTCTCTCTTCCTCTTGCCTACACTACAAAGTTAATTCGAAATAACAGCCATTATTTCGAATTAACTTTAATAGCGTCTACACATACAAACCACTATTTCAAAATAAATTCGAAATAGTGGAGCCCTTATTTTGAATTTGGTAAACCTCATTCTACGAGGAATAACACTAAATTCGAAATAGCTAATTCGAAATAAGTGCTGTGTAGACACTTATTGCGAATTAGGGGGCCTCCAGCCCTTCCCAGGAAGCCCTGGTGGCCACTCTGGGCACAACCAGGAAAACTTGTCTGCCCCCCCAGCGCCAGAGCCCTTAAAGGGGCAGACTCTGGCCACAGTGCGGCTATGTCTACACTCGCGGTTTCTTGCGCAAGTATGGCCGTTCTTGCGCAAGAATCTGCAGAGCGTCCACACTGCCTGCCCGCTCTTGTGCAAGGAAATTTACAGTACGGCATGGTAAGAGAGGGCTCCTTGCACAAGAGCTAAGTTCTTTTTTAACAGGTGTAAGCCCTCTTGTGCAGGAGCTCTTGCGCAAGAGGGCAGTGTGGACGCTCAGCAGGGGTTTCTTGCGCAAGAAAGCCCTATGGCTAAAATGGCCAACAGAGCTTTCTTGCGCAAGAGAGCGTCCACACTGCCATGGGAGCTCTTGCGCAAAAGCACAGTGCGCACATGGCAGTGTGGACGTTTTCTTGCACAAGACTTCTTGCGCAAGATGTTCTTGCGCAAGAATCCGCCAGTGTAGACATAGCCTGCCTGTGCCAGTTGCCAGCACACAGCCAGCAGACCATGCACCTGGCACAGCATGAGCCAGCCACCCACTGCCACCCAGCTCTCCACCGCTCCCCAGGACCAGGCTGGCGGCTCCCAGGAGCCTGCCAGGGGCCAAAAAAGGTGGGCGCCTTCCTGGTCTAGTGCGGAGATCGTGGGCCTCATTGAGGTTTGGGGGGAAAGTCTCCAATGCCCACGATCTCTGCACTAGGTGCAGGAATGCAGCTGTCTACAGCCGCATGGCTGCCAGCCTGGCCACCAGAGGCCACATGCACACCCAGGAGCAGGTGCGCAGCAAAATTCAAGAACTGCGGCAGGCCTATGCCAGGGCCTCCCAACCAGGGGCTGACCCGGAGGACTGCCTGCACTTTGAGGCCCTAGACCGCATCCTGGGGGGTCAGACAGTCCGTGCCCCCCTGGTCGTCATCGACCCCAGGGCAGAGGGCCCTGACCCTGACACAGGGGAAGAGGAGGACGATGGCAGCCAGGAGCCTGCAGGGAGCGTGCCCTGCACCCAGGACCCCCGAACAGAACCAGAGAGCCCATCAGCAGCTTCATCCGAGGCCAGGGAGGCCGCCACATGTGAGTGACATCACGGTCCCCTTATGCGGGGCGGAGGGGGAACGGGAGCCCAGGGACTGTGCGCATCGGCCTTGATGACCACGGAGCAGGCGGCAACCTGTGCATCTGCTGTGCCATCCAGGACATGTGGCCCCAGCTGGGTGCTATGCAGGGTCCCTGGCCTGTTCCCCACATGCGTCTATGCATGAAGGCACATGACAGGC
The DNA here is from genome assembly GCA_032595735.1 of Pelochelys cantorii. NCBI lineage: Eukaryota > Metazoa > Chordata > Testudines > Trionychidae > Pelochelys > Pelochelys cantorii. The sequence goes on from CM064338.1 coordinate 27,254,301, forward strand.
TCCTGACCCCGGGGAGAGACACTGCACACTGCCCTGCCTCCAGATGCCCCCTCTACACAGAGGCAGGGCACATCTCCCCTCCCCGCCCACCAACACACTATAGACAGCACAGGGGCTGGGGTGCAGTCCTGGGCCAGCTCACACTCCCGGGGATAGCAGATGCGGAGACCTGCCGTCCTCGCCTTGCAGAGGGGGGTTGGGTTTCACCCACTGTGTCCCCAGGGAGAACTGACCACTTCTCTTGTTTCACCGCAGCCGCAGCACCTGCGAGTGCAGGACGCACCACCCCGCCTGGACCATCCACCCGCACGCGGGCCAGCAGGCACACCCGCAACCTGGAGGAGTTCCAGAGGCAGCAGCTGCGGTTGCAGAGACGGCAGGTCCACAGCCAGGAGCAGTGGGTGCAAGAGGACCTGCAGCTGCAGCGGGAGAGCTTGTGGGAGCTGCGGGAGCAGGGCCGTGCCCTCTGCGAGCACCTGCAGGCCCTGGTGGACCGATTGCTGCCTCCTGCTGCTCCAGCCCCTGCGGCCACCCCACCTATTGCTCCTCTTCCCACCCCTGCTACCCCTCCCACTTCTTCCGCCCCCCCCCTCCTGCCCCACCCTCCATACCCACTCCCCCCTGGGAACGCCGAGGTCCCCGCACCCGCAGTGCTGCGAGACAGGAGGGCCAGCAAGACCCCCAATACTGAGCTTCCCCTCCCATTGCCTTCCCCCCCTTGCCTTCCCCTTCCAGCTCCCTCCTCCCAGGTTTCCCCCCCTCCCGCCCTCATTCCCCTCCTCCCCCTACCCCAGTTATGTTAAATAAAGAGGTTTTTTGTGGCAACACAGGTGTTTTTATTGTATATCAGGAAGGGGGGTTAGGAAGGGGAAAGGGGAAGGAGGTGGGGGTGGAATGTAAGGCACAAGGCCCCAGTGGGGCACGCCAGGGGGACTTCAGTCCTCGTCCGCCTAGAAGCTCTCCTGCAGAGCTTCCCGGCTGCAGACAGCCCCCCAAAGGGCCTCCCGGCTGGCAGCCGTGTGCGGCTGTGCATACTGGCCAGCCAGGCGGTCAGCCTCTGCCATCCAGGCTGGCAGGAAAACCTCCCCCTTCCTCTCACACAAATTGTGCAGCACACAGCACGCTGCCACCACGTGCGGAATATTGTGCTGGGAGAGGTCGAGGCGGGTGAGGAGGCACCTAAATTGTGCTTTCAGTCGGCCGAAGACCCCCTCGACCACAATGCGGGCCCTGCTGAGCCTGGCATTGAAGGCCTGCCGGGAGGGGCTGAGATGTCCCGTGTAGAGCTTCATCAGCCAGGGCTGTAGGGGGTAGTCCGCTTCTCCCAGCAGGCACACTGGCATGCCCACGTCCCCGACCCTGATGTGGCGGTCAGGGAAGAAAGTCCCGGCGTGCAGCATCTGGCACACGGAGGAGTTGCGGTACACCCGCGCGTCATGTGCCTTGCCGGACCAGCCCACATTGATGTCCATGTACTGGCCCCGGTGGTCAGACACGGCCTGCAGGATCACAGAGAAGTACCCCTTCCTGTTGATGAAGAGGGAGGCCTGGTGGTCTGGGGCACGGATAGGGATGCGCGTCCTGTCGATTGCACCCCCGCAGGTGGGGAAACCCAGGGCGCCGAACCCCTGGATGACCACGTCCAGGTCGATGAGGCAGACGACTCTGCGGAGCAGCACCCTGTTGATGGCCTTCACCACCTGCAGAGAGACACACAAAACCGAGGGTCAGTGGGGCGCCCGGGTGGCTGGGAGTGATCGTGCCCCGCCACTGCCCCACGCCCCAGTCCGAGGAGCAACCCCTGCTGCAATCCTGGCCACCGCGGGCGGTCTGTAGCACGGCCGGGACAGACTGAACCCTCCCGGGGAGGGCACTTACACCACCTCCTCCCTGTTTTCCTTGGGGCAGCCCATGTCCTCCTTGCAGCCCCCCCTCCTGGCCCAATGGCCGGTGAGTGCTGTACCTGCATGAGCACCACTCCGACGGTGGATCTCCCCACGCCGAACTGGTTCCCCACGGATTGGTAGCTATCCGGCGTGGAGAGCTTCCAGAGGGCGATGGCCATCTGCTTGTGGAGGGGAATGGCGGGCCTCATGCGTGTGTCCCGTCACCTCAGAGCAGGGGCGAGCCACTCGCAGAGCTCCAGGAAGGTGTCCTTCTTCATCCTGAAGTTCTGGGTCCACCGTTGGTCTCCCCAGCGCTCCAGGACGATGTGGTCCCACCAGTCGCTGCTGGTGTCCAGACACCAGATATGGCGGGGCATGCTGGCGTCCGGGCGCCGCTCCTCCAGGGCTCCCGAGGGGGTCAGGGGGAGGGCCAGGGGGCTGGCCTGCAGCAGAAGGTGCTAGGCAGCCTCCAGCAATTGCTGCCAGGCTTGCAGCAAGATGTTTAACATGAGCACCAGAGTGCCCAGGGGCGGCTCTGGCTCCATGGTGCCAAGTGTTGTGGTGTCCCGAACGAGGGCGACCGAAGCAGGCGGAGAGGAAAACGCTTTGCTGTCCCTCAGCGAGGTAGGCAAGCAAGCGGGAAAGCTGAGAAGCAGCTGTCCAGGGAGGTCCCTTTAAGCACGAGCCTCAGATAGCCTCAGACAGCAGCCACACAAAGCAACTACTGACCTGATGCCCTGCTGGAACCGGTTTCAGCAGCCCTTAAATGCGATCCAGCGTCCAATCAGTGTGGACGCGCTATTTCAAAATAGCAAAACGCTATTTCGAATTAGTTTGTGTGTCTAGGTGCGTTATTTCAAATTAGCTTATTTCGAATTAACTAATTCGAAATAAGTTAATTCGAAATAGCGCTGTAGTGTAGACACACCCTGAGAGTATAGTATTTTCCTTAGAGGGAGATTTTATATATGGGGGGAAATATTATGGCACCTTTGTAGCCAAAAATGAATAGCCAACTAGTGATGGAAACATTAAATAGCAATGGCATCTATGAGTCATAAAGCCATGCTTACAACCATTAGGCTTTGTAATGGAATAGTTACATAAACTCTCAGTTTGAAGTGTAATAGTTCAATATTGTTGAGGAGGGAGAGAGGAATAAACCATGTCCATAGGCAACAATTTATTGCACAAGTTAATCTGAAATTTCAAGATGTTTTTCTTACGGAAATCACATTTTTCTGTTAAAGATTTCACATATTTAACTACCTACTGTTTTGTTGCATTGATGTTAAAAGGGTAGGCATCCAGCTATTGGACAAAGGTACTCTAGATGTGGGCCTAAATCCACTTCCTGCTCTAGGCGTAACCATCCTCTCCTGCTAGAAAACTCACTGGCAGTGGCTGACGGGAAGGAAATCCGTAGTTTTTTCTTCAGAGATTTACTCCATTGTTCTGTTGGGAGCATGTGTGTAAGTAAATAAATGAGGGTTGCCCTACCCACAGAACCGACCATGGGAGATGGCCCACAAACTCTGCAGAACCACATGCATTAGTGGTAGAAAAGGCCCATGGAGCCCTGTGTGTCTGGTAATTCCTACACACATCCGGAATGCAATTCCATTGGAGCTTTGCTATCAGGAACTCTGTTCTTAGAGGCTGCTCCAGGAATCCCATTTAAAGGGAGGTTCTCCACTGTGAAGGGGCCCACTGAAAAAATAATTCAAGTTCGGGCTAAATTATGTTTCCTTCCTGATCTCCAAAGGCAAAGGGTGTGTAGGTTTGTGTGCGCGAGAGCGGAAACAATGCATCTCCCTCAGGCCAAGCTCCCTTCCCTAGAGTGTGGGTCCACAGAGCGCCCTCTGCATTGCCCATGGCAGGAGAGGGGGCAGGCAGTTTTTGTCATGGAAGAGTTAGATTCCCCTGTACATACGGGGAGGGTGTGATCCAATCACAAAGGGCTCTTGCTGGGATAAGAAGCATACAATCGAGCTTTTGGTGTAGATTTACACCGATATACAGCATGGATCCCAGTAGAGTTACTCTGGATTAAAAATGGAGCATCTGTCCTAGCCTCTCTGCCAATATTAACTAAACATAGCATATTAATTTTCTGCTCTGTGCAGATAAACCCTGTGTGCACTAAATACCACCTCTATTGCAAAAATATAATTTAAATCCTTCAGAAGAATAATTTTCTTGGCTTAACTTTGAAATATTCTCTGTTACTGCTTTTAAAGTTGGACATTAAAATAACTGTTAGAAAAGTGCATCACTAGAGACTATTTTTGCTTTCAAATGCAGTTTACTAAAAAAGTCTAATTGGGCATCAGAGTGGTCCTTAGATTTTTTTGCTTTGAACTGCTCAGGCAGAGCATGGTTTTATCATTGTTACCAGTAGACAGCATCTGGTCTTTCAGATCAAACACAGTATGTAGTCCAGATGTGTTAACTGTCACTCTAAGAGTAAACATTTCTGATGGACAGTGTGTTAACAACAGATTATTACTCATGATGTTAGATGGTTACCAAAAGTTAGTCAAAGAATCAGAGATAACACTACTGAGTACTGCTCCTAGAAATTATGCAGACTGAAATGTTTAAGGATATGTTTACTTTTTTTTAACCTGCTCTTAAAGGCAGATTGAGACATTACAGGCTTCAACAAAAACAAGTGGCTTTATACATCTTGCACAAGGACCACATGGCCAGTAAGGTTCTATAAATTCTGGGGGGGGGGGGGAGAGCAGAACTGACAATAGACCAATAGCTACAAAAGAACATTAAGCAGCACAATATTAAATTAACAGTTATCCAGTAGAAGTACTTCAAACACATGTAAGCTTGACGCTAGTGCTGGACAGCTTATTATTTCAGACTCATCTATTTACATTTTAAAAGGGAATCTAATGTTTGTGAAGTGTGCCAGGTTGACAGCCCTTTAGAGGCAAGATATTTATCCATCCCCACACCAGATACAACACAAGCAATAGTACTTGCAATGCAAGTTTCAATGCAACTGACCTCACTCTTGATGAGGAGAAACCTTTGCAAGAGCAGGACAATTTTTCAGTTTTCGTGCCCATTCAATCCTTGACTTCTCCTCTGAGACCTCCAATACTATTTTGTGTTGCGTGTTATGAGCACGACCTCTGAGAATTGGACTGAGATAGTCAGCACGTTTCACATAGCTCACCAAACTGCCATCAATGGTAATAATCTTTCATCACTAGGCTGAACCTGAGTCAATTCTACTTATCTTGGTTTTTGCTTGTTCGGTTATGTGGCTGTTGTCAATCTCAGAAAGATATGTTGCACCGCAAGAGAGAACTTCAGGCAGCTAAAGGCTTGTCTACATGGAGATTTATTCTGGAATGGCTAGTCCTGATCAACTTCTTATGTGGACTTCTTATTCTCAAATAAGAATACCTTATTCCAGTTTATCTTAACCCACATTGAGAGGATTTATCTAGACAGCAAGATTGAGAGTAAATCTACAATGCCCTACTGTCACCCAGCAAACACATTCTGCACAGCTAGCCACATTCTTGCCTGGGGACTTTAAGCTGGAAGTATGATACTAACAGCTCTCAGCTGTTCAGTTTTGATGCCACTGGGTGATGTCACACAAAGTATGATGAAACAGATAGAATACAGTATTTAGTGGATCCCAGTGCAGGATCAGATCTCACATACTCAAGTCACCAATTTCAAAGAGAGAATAGACTTTTGCCTGACACTCTAAAGTTGTTATGGGAGCTGCCTCGCTTTGCCCATTAGGATCATTCATGTAAGCTCAACTTGCCCTCTACACCCTCTTATGCAGAGGGACAGCACAAGATCTAGGCAGTACTTAAAGGCCAAGCTAAACGCTCAAAATAGGGATTAAATGGGATTTCTGAATCTCAGCTACACTCAATATTGTTAAGTTAGGCAGCATTCAATCAAATAAGTTATATAAATTAACATAACTTATACTTTGGAGAACACCATCTTCCTGTGCACTGAAAACTAGAAGCTCCCAAAAGTCATCACACTTTATGCAAATAACATAGCTGCACTGAAGTCAGAGCTATACTACTGATTTACTCCAGTTGAAGGAATAGCTTATCAATCCCACTCTACCATAATGTCCTTCACAGATTTGAACAGGAAAACATTTTAAATTGAGAAACCATCAGAGAGCATAAAAGTCACTGCTTAGCAAAGGAGATATCAAACACATGCTTTTGATTACGTGTGTGCCAGTTGTGTTACAATTAGAGGTGTGCTGTCACTTCAATCATAAATCCTATTGTTCTGTGTTTATAAAAAAAAAAAAAACTTGCCATAGGCTGAAAAGTCTTATAGAAGTTGTCAGCTAGGGATAAACATATACCCAAGATTTTGAAAGAAATTGAATGGGCTATTGCTAGTATCAGACTTTGAATGTGTTTTGTGCTTCTAGAAATGTGCCATTTAAAAATGTTTTGTAGTTATAAATCTTCAGTGCTGAGAAGGCTGCTTGCTGGGTTCTCACCACAAAACTATGAAGGAATTCAGCTATAGAAAATGTGTGATTTTTGTTGTTTGTTTTTTGTGTTGAAACATACAAAATTTTGAATTTACTCTTTTTGACAAGTGCCCGCCTGTCTGATAACTAGAACTGGTGGAAAGCACCCACCAAAGCAGTAGGTTTGCCAGATGGTTGAAACAAAAATACCAAACACCCCCCCCACCCAAAAAAAAACTACCAGGAAAAAAGGGGGGAGACCAAAGTTGTTGAGCAAAAAAAAAAAAAAAAAATTAAAATAAAACAGCATTAAAACAGCATGTCGCCTTTAAGAGTGAATGTAGGGATAGGAACAGGGGAGCAGTTGAGCACTAAGACCCAGGGGAAGCAATGCTTCCCCTAGGTCTTTTGGCCAGCAGCCATTTTGTGCTGGCAGCCTTGGGGAACCAGGTAAGCATGGGGGCTGGGGTTGGGGTCCTGGGGGTTCGGGGGGGCGGGAGGTCGGGCACTGAGTGTTTGTAAGGTTGTCCAGTGCCCGGCATTTTCGCCTCCTGGCCAGGGAAAAATTCAGAAAATACCGGACATCTCAGGTGTCCAGTATTCTCTGAATTTTTTTTTTTTTTACCGGACAGGAGGCAAAAATACCAGACTGTCCGAGTGAATACAGGATACCTGGCAACCCTACAAAGCAGTAATAGGCAAGGTTCGCAGTCTAAGGTAACGAAGTCCACTAGTTACCCTGAAAAAAAGATACTACACAGGCTATGTTGGTGACTTCTTCACCTTATCATGTGAATTTGCTTCCAGACTCATTAGCAGGCAGCACCTCTTAATTAAGGAAGAAAAATGTTCCATGAAAACTCATTTGTTAGTCTCTCAACTGAATTTACCAAGCTTGCTGGTCCTTTGGTGATGTGGAGGTCTATTCCCTATGAAGAGGGCCATTCAATGAAGTAATACCGTTCCTCATTCCTGTGGCATTGGCACACACTGAAGTTCTCATTCCAGCACACTCATATTAATTCCACACTGGCAGTTGCTAAGAAGCAAGAAGAAAATGCTGGCAACAATTCTGAGACACATATAAGCAACTTTCCTGTAGCATGGGAAACGGTCAGGAACTGTCAAATGGGCACGTGACTTTATTATTTTCGTTTTAAGAACTGCAAGACTGGGAACAATGGAGTGAGGTAAAGAGGGACAATGCTGATTATGCATTCCTCAGTGTGGCAATGAATTTCAAATGCATACCTCGATGTACTTACTGAGGAGCTGACATTCTAAAAAAGGTAGCACAGATATTTACACACTGGATTATTGAGTATACCAGCTAAACAGAGGAAGTGAGGTTTGAAAGTCGGAAGCATGCATCTCAGCTCAGAATGATGAGTGATAGATGGTTATAGACAAGTAAAATTTTTAAGAAAACCTTTTGAGTGCAGTACAGTTAGCACACTTCAGAAAGATACTCCATACCCACCATATCTTACTGTGTAAAATGCTGACAAAATCCCAATGCCAGAGTAATTCTGATGGAGTCAGAAACCAAACTGCAGGATAATTAGAAATCTGCAGTGTTAAGGGTGTTCCAATAAATGGGAGAGTTGTGACTGTGATTGCTGTAGGGTTGGGGAAAGTCAAAGAACCTGTCCTTACTTGTTAAATTAGTTGGAAACAACCAGGCCCACAGCCAAGTAGATTTCTGAGTGTCATGGGTTTCACATAATGCAAAAGGGACAATGATTGGTAGCAAACTACAAGATAATGCTTCACTACCATTTTCTGAAACAATCTATGTATACCGCAATGCAGGAATACTACTATGTAGGAATCTGAGTTACATGTGGCTCTTACCTACAGCAGTTTTTGGCTCCTTCTAGTTTCTATTTTCTCACCAGGAGGCCCAATTTATTGGTAGTTTCCTCTGGCTCTTTCAGGAATGGGCAGAAGGTTCAAACTTACCCCCTTAGTTCTTGTTCAGTGGGTTTGGTAACAAAGCAGCCTCACAAATCTGCAAGGTTTCTCTCTCCTGTCTCCCCCCACCCTCTCCAGGCTGCTCACTCTGAACAGATAATGCACCTGGTGACAACAGGCAGAGAACACAGCAGTCATTTCCTCCTCTTGCCACCTATTGCTTCCTCTATGCTGTGTACAGCCTGAAAGCCTGAGCAGATTTAATGTGTATCTGTGACTAGTTTGTATTTTGACACATTCTGTATGCAGTAATTGTAAACATTTCAAAAGGCAATAAAATCAAATAAATGACTACACACACATATATACACACACACACGATGTTTTTACATTTTAAAAATGCAGCTGTTAAATATGATTGTGAAACAAATTCACAAATATAGTCCAAAACTCTGTTTACAGAGCTCACAGGCAGATTTTCAGTTCTAGCCCCACCTACTCTGCAACTTTCTGCATCATAGAGGAACCCTGGAATGGCATATAGCCAGCTGAATGCTACCTACTCTTTCTCATATCTAGCTGTGCAGAAAGCATTCTGGGGTTGAGTTCCTGGCACTTTGCCTCATATCTGGTTGGCACAGTGGTTTCTGTGAGACCAGAACAGGTGGCAGTGGTTTCTGTGAGACCAGAACAGGTGGCATCATTTAAAGACATCCCTATCTATAAATAAATCTTTTCTTAATGATTTTCTAAGCCAAAGATGTCTGATGCAAATCTTTGCATGTTTTAAGATGCACCCAAGCTAGATAATGAGATAGTGAGCCAGAATCTGCATTCATTTATACTGGTGTAAATCTGAGTGCAGCCTCTGGACCATTATAATCACCCCCACCAAGAAAGGACAGGTCCAGTGTATGGTGCTGCTCGAAAAGCAAAAGACTGTAGTTGTTTTGTAGGCACTATATTGTCCAGCTTTTACTGGCATTGAGACTAGGCTGCACTAAACCTACTCTACTAAGGTTGCCAGATTGTTTCAGAAAAAATACCAAACAACAACAACAACAAAACATGCCAAAAAAAAGTTTGTTGAGCAAAAAAGAAAAAAAAAATACCACCCCACACCGTGGCCCCTTTAAAAACCACATGGTGAGGCTTTTTTGACTCCCCGGTAAGCATTGGGTTGCCAGGCTGCCTCCGTAGTGAACCGGACAGCCCGGGATTTTTGCCTCCTGGCTGGGAAAAAAAAAAAAAAAAATCAGAAAGTACCAGACACTTTAGGTGTCTGGTATTTTCTGAATTTTTTTTTACTGGATGGGGGGCAAAAATAACAGACTGTCCAGTTCAGTACCAGACACCTGGCAACCCTATAGTCTACTGTATATTTGAGAGAGTCTATCGTGAGCAAGCGAGTCTGTCTGTCCGTCTGTTCGTTCAAGAACACCTCCTAAATGGTAAGTGCTAGGACCACTGAATTTGGTGTACAGCTTCCTCTTATCCTAACTTACAGTAAGGTAAGAGTTTGGTTGTGTGTGTGGGAGTGAGGGGGCTGAAGCTCCTCCCCCCAATGCATTCTAGGATGCATAAAATCATACAGAAAAAAGAGACAGAATCACCAAGCCGGTTAAATGAGCTGCCTGTGGATGTGCCAGTCGTCCCCCCCCCCCCCCCATCTGGGACTGCCCCAGCCCTAAGCTTTCCACCCCTCAAGCACCTTTTTGAGAGAACTGGGGAGGGCTGAAAATCCCTTCCCTTATTCATATGAGAACATTGCTGGCTGTTCCCCTTCGCCAGGGAGTGAGAGGAAAGTGCAGAGTTTGCCGCACTCCACACTCTGGCTGGGGAGCACAGGGGGGCAGATGAACCTGGACTTGCCCCAGCTGAGGGACAAGCACCTCTCCCCCAGCTGGCCCCACTGGAACTGGAGTGGCTAGGGAGAGATGCTTCTCACCTGGCCCTAAGCTGCTGCAGTGAGAGATGGCTGGGGTCTGCATACTGAACCCCTCATCCATAGCCCCACCCCAGATCAATGATTCAAATGAAGCATGTACATTTTCATTTTATTTAAAAAAAACCACAAAAATGAATTGAGTTAAGAACCCTAGCAACTCCCAGTAAATTTTCTAGTTTAGCAATAACCAAAGGCCAAATGATTCCCTGAAGACTAATGACTGGTTAGGAGGATAGATTGAGATCTGTTTACCCCAGCTGGTCCTTAAACTTTGCAAAGGCTTTTCCTAAGACTGATTATTGTTATAAATTGAAAATAGTGGGAAGGGCTAGTGGTTTCATCTGTACAGTACATTTCTATTATACAATAATATACAAACCCTATATTAGCCAAACTGTTTGAATAATTAAAATATCATAAGAACATAAGAACATAAAAAAAAACCTGCTCATTTACAAGTAAATAACTCTTTTGTACTTCTATAATCACTCTCCTTTGCAGCCAATTAATTAAGCTGCAGCACCTCTGCAAGGTAGCCAAAGAGAAATATAGGGATCACTTCACTCTTCAGTGAAATGCAACTGAAGTTTAGGTGGAAAGTAATATCTATTTAACAGCTGACAGCACCCCTGCACAACATCTGAGGGCAGAGAGCCAAGAAGGTCATAATCAGCTTACATGGCAATGGGATATAGGTAGACAGGATGTAATTGCTTGAGCAGAATATGGCCAGGGAACTGAAGCCAATTCCTTACTCTTGCAAAAGGTAGTGTGATGCTTTAGGGACAGACTATGAATCCCTTACCCCCTACTGCTGAGCAATTATTCACAAAAATAGTTCCCTTGAACTTTAATGGGACTATGATAGTGAGTAAATATTCACCAACATGAGTAAAGGTGTTCACAATCTGACCCTTATCACAACAGTCAAGAGTGTATTAGATTAGTGGGGTTCCCCAAAGCCTGTATTTTGTGATTTAAAAGTACTAAAATCACCCAAGTATGTTGGACTATAACAGGACATGCCTCACTCTTTTTAAGAAAATTACAGCTAGTTAAGTGAAAAAGTATCATAAATACTATATTTTACCCCCAGCTCAACTGCATATCAAAATACAGAGCATTAGTAGTAATTAGCCCAAGGAGGGGACAGATATTTTTTTAAGTTAGCACAATGTGGCAACCAACTGACAGGTCAGATTTAAATCTCAGAGGTGTTACCTTTAATTGTACAAAGGTTGGCAATCATGTCAAGACTTGAAGCAGACTATATACCATATTTCGCACTGTATTTTCCCACAGATTTAATCTAATCAACAATAACAAAAACAACTTGTCTTTAGCATTATTATAAAAGGGAAGATTTCAGGCATTCAAAATTAATCGCTTGACTCAGACAGTTCATCTCTTTTTGGAGGCTCACCACAATAAATAAAGTTAAATAGCCTCTCATAAGAAGGTTTAATCTAAAGCCTTGAAGAACCGCAGAAAGAATTATATTGACTGGAATGGGCTTTGGATAAGACCCAAAGTGATATTCTACAAGGGTTTAATCTTTTGATCCTATACCTGTACAAATATGCATCACTGCATGTGGACAAGATTTAGAAGGGCAATTGTCATTTAAAACACATCTCTTCTTACCCCCAAACTGCATTCTCCATCCCAATCTCCATAGCCTAGATGATTAAAAGATACAGATTTTCCACACTGGCCTCCATTCTCCTTGGTGCAAATAATAGTGTAATTATTTGCATCTTCAAGTTAGACTTCTGAAATGTTTAAACCCTTCATTTCCAGGCACAGAGAGTTAGTAGCTTAAGTGAACCAAAGTCTGGGAACAAATAACTGTACATTTTACGTTTTATCCACAGTTATTTAAACCCACAATAATGGAGGTACACTGAACGCCAGTGGGAAAATTTGCTCCTAAACTTCAGTCTCTTTTCGGCATAATTTTTTAATGAAGTATTTTAAATATAGTGTTGCAAAAATGCAATGGAGGCTGAAACCCTGAAGTGGTGCACTTTCCTCCAAACTTTTTTAAAGCCTACATGTAAAGAACTGTTGGACTGATATAATCTTCAAAAAGCTGAGAAAACTTTACATTCAAAAAAGCTATTTTCTGAATGCACAAACAAACATCAATATTTCTTAGAAATTAATGAAGAGCTCTCAATGTAGATTAACTCAGAAACCATAAGTTTACAGATCTCTCTGCTAGTGGATTTTTTATTCACAAAGTACATTTGCTTGTATGAAATTGTATTGTGATACAATTGAATTAATGAAATTTCATACTTTGCACCAGATTCTAATCTTACTTATTATATAAATACAGAGCAAGTCCAATGGCATACAGTTTACACTTTTGTAACTGAGATCAGATTCTGTCCTTTTTTTACTTGAGTCAGTAAGTAGATCTCTGAAAAAATCAGATTCATGGGAGATAAATTACTTCCTTCGTAGTCAATGTTCCTTTATTAAGAATAGCTAACAAAAGTTTTGAGCACTCAATATTTCTAACATTGATAGTAAAATAAGTGCTTCTGATCTACTTGTCTCCATTAATGAATTAAAGCTTCATCCCTGAAAACTGGGCAAATAGCAGTCTGTGTATTACCATTATGTGACCCCTTGCTCTTTTCCTTTGTTTGTTTCACTCAGCTGCTGTGTCTTCTCTTAAAATAACCACTTGATCCTGCATTCATCAATTTCAATGGAGCAAAATAATACCCTGACATTGTAAAATATCTGAAGGGACAGTCTGTGGTTCTACCTCTACCAAATGAGGAATAAATGAAAGGATTTGTAAAAGGCCTACCTCAAACACTTTTAATTCCAGGTGGGTGCCTAGAGACCCTGTTGTATAGTTACCTTGAAAATCATGACCATCCCCTACCCTCAGGCTTTCTAGAGCCAAGAGAAGAATGAACCTTCAGCTCAAGTAACAACTTTTAGAGCTTGGTCCAACATCTCTCCCAAATAAAAACATCCACCTTCCTTAAGTGCAAGAGAAGCTGATCTTATTTTGCAGGCAGGTGTGATGCAGAAGGGCACAATTTGATTATTAGGTGTCCATACTTACAGGGGAAACACTCTTTGGGCATTAAAAAGGGATATGATGCCTGATCATGACAAGAAAGACTCAACATAATTCATAAGCACAGTAATGTGTAGCATTTCATTCAGATATGGAACTGTGAAGGCTACAGAACAGGCCAAAAAGAACTTTGCTTGCACATGCCTCCCAAATCCATTTTCCTATATGTATTTGGGGAAGCAGCAGAATAACAGAGGTGTGAAAATTAGTGAATCTGGCTTGGTTTTGAGTTTATGAAACCATGCCAAGACAGAGATGGTATGCTGACATTTTTTGGCCCATCACTGTGTGATTTTATATACTTTACACTTTATTAATTTCCTGATGTATACACAAATAATACATTTTTTGAGTTCCATCTTTTTTAGCTCAGAGTCAAGCCAAATCCCTTGGCTTCAGGCTACTTCCAAATGTCCTATGACCTGTTTTATCATCCTAATTTACTTATGTGTATGACACCTCAACGAGGAAGGGATCTCTCTCCTGCAAAATGCAATTAATATAGAATCATAGAGCTGGAAGAGACCTCAGGAGGTCATCAAGTCCAGCCTCATTCCCAAGGCAGGACCAATCCCAACTAAATCAACCCAGCCAGGGCTTTGTCAAGCCGAGATTTAAAAACCTCTAGGGATGGAGATTCCACTACCTCCCGAGGTAACCCATTCCAGTTAAGCAAATAGAAAATCAATGTTCTTATGTTACAAGAGACTCACTTATCAGACAATGTAAAAGCACTGAAACGTCATATCCCAGGACATCACTTTGCAGCCAAAAAACACTATCCAAAACATGGACTTGCAGTATTTGTGGGACGAGAACTCCATAACATCTGCTCTATGGACTCTAACTCATCAACGCCATATGTCATCACAGTAGAACTCCTGAGTTTACAATCACTGATATCATAAGCCACTAAAGGTTGTCTGGCTCACACTGGTTTTTACCAAATCACAGCCATCCTTCAATATGGATTGGAGACTTCAATAGCATTGTATGTACATCCTGAGGTTACCCTGATACCATGAGTGAAAATTTTTTTCAATGGGCTTTGAACCAAGACAAGCACTTATTGTTAGATTCTGAGCATCCAAAAACCTTTCATTCCACAAGATGAAGAAAAGACTACTTGGCCAGGCTGGAGCTTCATGTTCTGTGACCCTGCATTCCAGTCACTTTTGGCAGAACAAACTATCATTGATAATTTTCCACAAAGCCAATACTGTCCTATCATCACACACGTTAGTCTTCAAGTCCTCCTAATCATATTGCTACCAAAAGAGCATTAGAACTTTAGGAAAGCCATTTGGAACTGCTATAAGAAAACCATTAAAAAAGTTCATGTAGTCAACAATGACAATTTCATTGATCTTATGGATGTAGAAAGAACCATTCCCCCCATGAATGCAGGAAAGTGTGTGCTCCCTGCTGGCTGGCAAACAGTGAGGCACTCCTAATGCAGCGACAAGATTCTCTGTTGTCTTGCACTCCAACTGCACTCCTGGAATCACTGAACTCCACTAGATGAGAGCAATGAGCAAAAGCTACACAGTCTAGATTTCACCCTGGAGGCTCTCTTATAATCTTGGCAGTGCTAACCCTGCCCAAAGCAGTTTTGCCACATATCAAAGCTGACGCCATTGCCACCCAAATGTTCCTGAATTCCCAGGCCCACACAGATAGTCGTCACAAAAGAAAAGTGAAGAAAGAGCCTAATTGCTCCCTATTCAACTGTCTAGCAACATCAAATCCATCAAAGACATGTACTAGAGAAGAAGTGGACAAAGCCATAACTCTTACCATACCTGGCAAGGTTGCCATCCCAGAATTTCTGAAATACCTAGGTCTATGTGGCTGCAACTGATTGACATGATTCCTTACCAGCATCCATGCTTCTGAGAAAATGCCCAAGGTATGGCATCAAGCAAAGGTCACTGCCGTCATGAAACCAAAAAGCTACTGATCATCAGAAAACTACTAGTGATATCATTACTATGCATAATATGGAAACTTTTGGAAAGAATGCTAGCCCAAAGACTTATGCCCAGCTTTGAAGGCTACATCCTTAAAGAGCAATCTGGGCTCAAACCAGCACAAAGCATCTGTGATCAGGTAATTGTACTGACAACCCACATCAAAGTCAGCTATCAATATGGACTCAAAACAACAGTAACCTTTGTGGACCCTTTTTTTTTCCAGGATGCAACACAGTTTGGAGGGATGGCCTGTTACTGAAAGTGATGAGAACTGTGCATTTCAGAGCAGCATTGAACTTACGGAGTTTCAGATAAGTTTCACATATATCTAATGGAACAGAACAGCAGACCTCGTCTACTGAGCAACTGGCTCTCTTGGCACTCCATCTTAGCACCATCACTCTTTAATACCAGCAACATGCATTGAATACACAGATAGTCTTGCACTCGCCATTCTTCACCCATACAGAACACATCCTCAAAAAATATCTGAAAAAACTGGAGGCTTGCTATTGGTGATGGTGATTTCAACAGAACCTGCAAAAATAACTCTCTCTCTGTTCCACTTGAACAACCACATGCAAAGCAGCACTTGTATAATACCTGCTGTGACCACAAAGTCTGGTACCAGGACATTTCAGGACATCCAGAAGTGGTTCTGGATACTACCACCAACATTGGGTGGAGACTGCTGCCAAGATAAAGGCTAGGAACAAAGCAATCCACAAACTAGCAGAGACCAGTTGGAGAGCAGATGTCCAGACCTTTCAGAGTCTGATCTTGGCCCTTGTCTTCTTAGCAGATGAATACTGCACACCAGTATAGGGAGGGTAACATGCACATGAAACTTGTCAACATGCAGTTAAACACTGATGTGAGAAATGTCACAGGAATGCTATGGTCAACACTGAAAATTTGGCTCCCCATCCTCATACAGATCTTAACACTGTCCCTCCAAAGAGAAACAGCAATAATATATGAATACCACTGCATGATAATGAATCCCGACTTGTCAGTCTATAGAATCAAAGAATCATAGAACACTAGAACTGGAAGGGACCTCGAGAGATCATCAAGTCCATTCCCCTTTCTCATGGCAGGACCAAACACAGTCTATATCATCCGTAACAGACATCCATCTAAGCTGCTCTTAAATTCCACAGTCTCCCTGGACAATTTATTCCAGTGTTTAACCACCCTGACAGTTAGGAAGTTTTACCTAATGTCCAACCTAAACCTCCCTTGCTGCAGTTTAAGCCCATTGCTTCTTGTCCTATCCTCAGAGGCCAAGGAGAGGCCCTCCTCTCTGTGACACCCTTTTAGATACCTCACCACATTACTATGAAGAGCTCAAACTCCTGCTCAACTCCAAATGTTGCCTTAAGTTCAGGAAACCCTTCTGATTAGTGGCAAAAGCTCTGAAAATGTTAGGACAGTCAGTCACCAAAAGATAAGTAGCGCAGGCTACGGGGAAAGCAAACAGGATCACATTCCCACAGACCAACCATCCATCTTTACCATATTACTTAAGATTATGAATTACAGCAAACTGCATCAGAATTTCACCAGGGTATTGCAATTACCTAATACACAAATAGAAAATGCAGGACAACCAGATATGTGCACGAAAAGACATCCAAAGGATGGAATGTCTACTAAATATCTACTCTCTAAGAGTATGTCTACAGTAGCCCCCTAGTTCAAACTAGGGAGGCTAATGTAGGCATTCGAAGTTGCAAATGAAGCCCGGGATTTAAATATCCCGGGCTTTATTTGCACCTTCCCGTCCGGGCGCCATTTTTAAATCCCCCAAGTCCGAACTAACTGCCCGCAGCTACACACGGCAGTCAAATGTTAACTCGAACTAAGTCCTTAGTTCGAGTTAACTGTTACACCTTGTGGAATTAGGTGCAACAGTTAACTCGAACTAAGGACTTAGTTCGAGTTAACATTTGACTGCCGTGTGTAGCCGCGGGCAGTTAGTTCGGACTTGGGGGATTTAAAAATGGCGCCCGGACGGGAAGATGCAAATAAAGCCCGGGATATTTAAATCCCGGGCTTCATTTGCAACTTCGAATGCCTACATTAGCCTCCCTAGTTTGAACTAGGAGGCTAGTGTAGACATACCCTAAGACAGAGGTCACCAGACAGTGGATCGGGATCTACTGGTAGATTTTAGAGCCTCTGACAGGTGATCCTGACTGTTTTGGTCATCAAGATGCTATCAAGTGCCAGCACTTCAGCTGGCCCCTCCCCTCACTGCTTCACACCTCCTGCCCTTTGCCTTAGAGCTGCCCCTCCCCCAGGGAGCCTCCTGCTTTCTGTGCAGGGCAGAGGAGGGAGAGAAGGGGCGCTGATGTCAAGGTGCCTCCTCCTACTCTCTATCCTTTCTCCACAGAGCAGGGCAGGGGGCACAACAGGATTTGGGATGGAGTTCGTTGGCTGCTTTTGGGAGTGGTCCAGGGCCAGGACAGGGGTGAGCCTGACTTAGCCCCACTACACCACCACCCAGGAGCCAACAGCAGTGCCCTGCTGGAGCCCACATCCCAAACTCCTATCCCAGTCATGAACCCCCTCCTGCACTCCAAGCCCCTGCCCTAGCCCCAAGCACCCCTGTATCCGAACACCCTCCCAGAGCCTGCACCTAGAACTCCCTCCTGCACCTCAACTGCCTGCCCCAAGAGCAGCTCAAAGCCCCTCTCACACTTCAGATCCCTTAATCCAAGACCAAAGCCTGCACCCCAACCCGCTGCCCCAGCCTGATGAAAGTGAATGAGGATGGGCAAGAGAGAGAGATGGAATGAGATGGGGCGGGACCTTGGAGAAGGGGCGGGAAGGAGGTGGGGCAAGGGTAGATCTTAGATCGCACTTAAATTCAAAAAGTGATCTTGTGCTCAGAAAAGTTGGAGACCACTGCTCTAAGATTGTTTTCCAGAGGGATAGCTGTGATTTCTTCTGGAAGCCACGGCGCACATGGCTAATTGGGACATCAAACTTTTGTATAGCTTTTTAAGTGGGGATATTAACATTTGGGGGTTTTGTAAACATGTAACCACTGAAATTTTTAAGTGGTTAGACATGGGGGAGGAGGGAGGCAAGGCAGCTCTGCAGCAGCTCTGCGGTAGCCAGTGTGGGGGGGAGGAGGAGGGAGGCAGGCAGCTCCGCAGAAGCTTGTATTTATAGTGAGCCAGCTTTTAAGCTGGCTCACTACTTGCCCCCCACCCCGCTGGCTCTGTATCAGAGGTGGCAGTGTGGGGGAGGAAGGGCAGATGGCTCCCTGAGAGCCAGTGCTTGTGAGGAGCATGCTTAATACACGGCTCCCCATGAGCACCGGTTCCCCCACCTGCTCGCTCCCCCCACACTGCTGCCTGGGGGGGCAGGGGCTTGTGTGTAACCGTGAAGGTTAACTAATGAGCTCAGGCTCCTTGGTTAACTGTGTACACTAACACACCCTATTTTAAAGTGCAGTTCTACCTTAAAATGTAGCCACAGCTATGCCTGTGCGATTCTGTTGTCTTCAAATTATATTCTCAGTAATGGCTATGCCATTAGCTCTAAATAAGTGTGAAAAGGGTATCACTAAAGACAACAGGTTGCACAATTGTAGCTCAGGATATAAATTGACCTGCAGAATCTTTATGACTCATACAGATGAGTAATAGAAACAGAATACAAATAGAAATAGAATAGAATACAAATAGAAAAAACCCAGTTTGGCTGTCAGCGATCACATTGAATTTGTGGATCTATTAAACACGGGGATACAAATTTTACTTTTGAACTGAGCAATCTGATAAGGGAAAAATGAGCACACTGCATTTGGAACCTCAAAGAGTCATATTTAGAAAAAAATCATGTTACGTTTTTCTTAAATAGGATTTAGAGCCTGCTGTTGTTCTTGTTAACATCAATAGCAGTTTTGCTATAGAGTTAAGTGAAGTAGAATTAGTTGCATAGATCCAGTTTCTGCTTCTAGTTAACACTGATGCAAACACAGAATAATACTCTAAAGTGCAAGTACACTTGATTTGTACTGGTGTAAAAGTAGAGATTTGTCTTTAATTTATATTTGAATATATTCAAGCAGACTGCTTATTTGGAACTTGCCCATTCAACATCAGACTCTGATCTCAGTTATACCAGTATAAATTGGGATTTATTCTGGCAGAAGTGGAAAACACACAGTATTTACTTCTTAACTTGGAAAATATTCATAAAACAAGCAAAATTTAAACACTGGATTTCAAGCACTACAGTATACATACGTATGTTCATCTGGTTAATATACAAAGTGTCTATTAAGACTTGTGGAAGTAAGGCAAGCCGGAGAGAACGCAGTCCAATATATAACACTTATGTATGATGATATAAGAAAAGATGCAGCTGTTAAAGATAATATTGACGTCTTTAAGCATTAGAAGTTTCTATCATCATACATTCATTCTATCACCATGAATGCAGAATCACCTCTACCATCATTCTTTAAGAAAGCAGCAAAAGGAAAGTCATTGTGTGGCAGGTGAATATTAGGTAGGAATAGACATAAGTATTATCTTTTGCATTAGACTTAATACTTAAGGGCTGTCTCTTCTTTACTATTTTAGTCCTGAGAAGTAGCTAAAGATATTGGGAAAAGCAAAAGAATATTTAAATTGTTTTAAAGAAAAATTTAATTTAATCTACTTTGGCAAAAGAACAAAGTCTTAAATTTACCTACTGAATAGCTTATTATATATAGACCCATTGATAAAAATTCATGGCATTTTCTGCTCAGTGGCATAACCAGCCATTTATGGTATGCTTCACTGTGACAGAAAATTGGAGAAAAATTGAGGCTTATGGAAAAGTTTAATGCAGACTAGCATAGCGTATTTTCTGCCATTGAATTACAATGCGGAAACTTAATTTCACTTAAATTTTTCATGCTTTCAAGTTATTAAACCATGAACATAATATGCTTATTGCTAAGCTTAATTAATTAGCCAAACTGTGTTGAAGGAGGACAATTAATTCACTGTGTAGTAATTGTGTGTTACATGTGGTTTCCACTGCAAGACCACTGAGTTCAGAACATTTAAATGTAGCATTTACAAGTGCTTTTCATGTACTTCCATATTATCTATTGTAATATCAGTGTATGCCTTGATTTAAATTGTTGCCATCATTCACCGTTGTGCACTAATATATGTAGTGTTTTGAATGCCAAAATACTGTAGTCTTTTTGTGCTACATACCAGATTTTGTAAATATGTGGAATTGCCTCCAATGCTTACAAGTTGTGAGCAGAGGCCAAAAATGAGCCTCCCCAGACACAAAAAAATGACTATTATGATTTAGTATTTCACATTCTAACCACAGTTTCAACATCCCGTACCCCGTGACATTAGGGAAGGATAAATCAACAAGCATGACAGCTCCCTTGTAGAGACTGGTACAGACCTGGGATCTGCCACAGCCAACACCCACAGCTTCTGCCAGATGTCTTTAAGAGTTTTGTGGTATTAACCCCTTCAGAAAGAAATTGCATTCTTATGCTGAACACTTACGATGCAGAATACTTTAAAAAAAAAAATAAGTGTAACTGTTTTGATCAAGTTAATTCACCAAAACTAAGCTAACCAAAATAACAGGTATGGGCTAATAATGATAATGAACAATTAAATTTGAGCCATTTAAACTTTGAAATATCAGAGTAACTTTTCCTTAGACAAATACAAGAGCTTGCACGTTAGTGCTACATTATATTACCACAGTCTGATTTGATTAGTGTAACATTGTTTATGTAGATTACTCAACTACAAGGTAATAAAAAAAATCAGAGTAATATGTTAGAATTATTACATTTAGGATCCAATTCTGTATTCCTTGTACACACACAGAAATTTTATTAATTGGACTCAAGCCAAACAACTCTTTAGGGACTCAATTCAGTAAGGTTTTTGATTCAATGCCCTCTGAAGCCAATGAAAGCACTCCCATTGACTTCATTGGGCTCTGGATCAGGCCTCAGGGTACTTTAGCATTATGCACAACCTTAATTATGTGAACAGTCCCATTGGCTTAAAATTACACATATGCTTAAGTACTTTGTTGAATGAGGACCTAGGACTGCTACGTAACTCTGGAATGAAATGGAGGTTGTTCAAAGAATGAGCTTTCGAAAAAAATTTCTTTTAAAATATCATATTAATGCAAAATATGCAACAAAATATAAATTCTGCATCTTAAATTGCATGGTGGCTAGTCACAGGGTAAACAGTAACCAATAAGCTATCAACATTTATGTGTGTTATTTGACTGAAGGGGGCAGAGTTTCCTTTTTTAAAAAAAATCACTCTTCCTCTGAAATTCTTCCACTCAGTACTATAGATAAAAATGTAACGCAGGTACAGGTAACACCCATGATGACTTAAATGTCAGAGGGAAAAAATGGTCCCTTTAATTCATTTAGTTTACTTGTGTCTTGACAGCACTTTGTCTAGTTCATGTTACTGTCTCTCTTGCATTTCATTTGTAGTCTCCCCAGTGTGTGTGTGTGTGTGTGTGTGTGTGTGTTTTTACAGCAATAGGGAGAAAAACATAATTAAAAGGAAAATGTGGTAAAATTAACAATATTGGCAAGGAACTCATGAGTAGCATAGTTAATGGAACTTGATTCTAACACACTTCTGAGATTGTCAACTTGAAATCTAGTCAATATCCCTTTAAGCAATTATCAGTTTTCTGCCATTTGTGACAGGAATTGCATAGCAAGAGAGATCTCTCAAAATTATTAGTGCCATGTTGCTGAAAGTAAATATGTTCAGTCATTAGTATTGGACTCAGTCATAAAAATTAAGTTTAATACTTACAGTAACTATTTTTAATTTCAGTAACATGCCACTGACAGTGCTAAAGCACTCTATATAATTTCACATACAAAAAGAAAACTTAAGCTGTTTAACAACCTCCCCCCCCACACACTAATATTGGTGGATTATGGACTAACTTTTAACATCTGATTGGCTATTGTTCATTTTAAGCTGCAGAATCTGTATTTCATTGCACATTCTGCATCAAGTTGATATTTTGAGAGGCAAATGTATTTTTTAAAAGTTGTCTCTTTATACATCTTCTATTGCATCCTAAAGGGTTAAGTAGCTATAGTATTCTAAAGAGCAAACCGTTTGCCTTAGGGCCATCTCCTTCTTGTTCCTGATGAATTGCCTGACACTTCATGCATCATGCATTACTTTTCATTAGGAAGTAACATTTGGTTCCAGTCATGGTGCAAGACCTGGCCTTGGCGATGTGAAGCAATAAGGAATTTGCCAGAAAATTAAACTCTTTAGCGTCTGCTAAGCAAGCTGTTCCTGAAGTGTAAACTTATTTATAAATGTATGTATTCATTGGTGTGTATTTAAAAAAAATACTGACAATAGTATTTGAGGATAAACTCTACATGAAACAAGGCAAGGCACATCACAGGGAAACATTCAAATGGATCAATATCCAGCCACCAGAGTTTTCCTAAGACTACAATGAAATAAACACAAAGAAATACGGGCTTGGGGTGGAAATATGTATTAAATACTATTAAACCTAGGTAAATCCATTTACAAGTGATTTTTTTTACAGAATTATTTCAAACAGAAGCAGATCTAAGACTGAGATGTAAACTGCACAACGGTTAACTAAGAACCAAGTTGTGTGCCTATGTTAAGATATAGTAAGGTCACTGTAAAACAAAATAAAGCTAAGAACTGTCATTGTTCATCTGTCACAAAGCCTTTTAGATCCTGATACAACCCATTAGGCCACGTCTATACTTACCGGAGAATCGACGCTCTGGCAATTGATCTTCCAGGGTTCAATTTAGTGGGTCCAGTACACACCCACTGAATTAAACGCTCCCCCATCAGCACCAGTACTCCTTGCCTTTGCAAGGAGTAAGGAAAGTCAACGGGAGCTTTTCTCCCATCAACCTCCCTCTGCAGGATGTAGATGTAGTTTCATTTACTTTTGTTACAGTGTGCTATGAATGTGAGTGGAAGGCCATGACACTGGATAATTTTCATCAAAGAAGACTAATCCATTTTTGTAATACATTCATATAAAACTATATTATCCCACATGTAAAACAGGTATATGTTAGTTGCAGTTTTAACTAGAATTTAGAATACAGACTCTAGCAGTTTGCAGAGACATTTAAAACATTTTATAATATAATGTATAATGTGTATTTTATTTATATCATCTATAAATCTACTACATAAAATAAGACTGCAAAAAGTCTTGCCAACTTTTTTTTATACAGAAAGAACAGTTTGAAATTTTTGTTTGTTGGACAATCAGAGATTGAATCTTGACAAGTTTGGACTCCATTGCATTTCCTTGAACTTTAAAAGTATTTTCCTTCCTGCTGTGCAGTATGAGTTATGCTAATGCACTTTACAGACATTTATGTGATCTCGTTACTTTCTTTTTGCAGCTATGTGCTCCAGGATGTAAAATTCATCTATAAAATTATTCAAAATAAAAAGGGTAGATTCAGCTGAGCACGTATGAAATTCCATGAGTTTTCTTCTGTGTAGGACAGTCACATATACTCCTGGGATTTGAGCTCCAGAGAGAAAAATATGATTACAGGTGCGACAAGGAGTCCTGTGGCACCTTATAGACTAACAGATGTATTGGAGCATAAGCTTTTGCATCTGACGAAGTAGGTCTTTGCCTACAAAAGCTTATGCTCCAATACATCTGTTAGTCTATAAGGTGCCACAGGACTCCTTGTTGCTTTTCCAGATCCAAACTAACACGGCTACCCCTCTGATACATGATTGCAGATGTAATTTTACAAAGCCCAGGCACTAGCTATCAAGGAGTATCTTGTGGCTAAGGCACAGGACTTGTCTTCGGGAGATTCTGGGTTCTGCTCCAGGCTCTGACACAGCCTTTCTTTGTGGCCTTACACAAATCACTCATAAGGGCACAATGTTCAAAAGCACAGAACACCCATTGGAATTGCCAGTGCTTAGTAACTGGGAAAAACAAATCAGACCCTCAACCTGATGTGTCTTGTTATCTCCTATTTTATGGATTAGACAACTAATACTTCCTTACATCACAGGGGTGTTGTAAAGGTCAATTCACCACTATTTATCAAGCATTATTAGAAAGAAGGTGCTGCAGATGTGTAAAATCCCTGGACTACAAGTAGGCTTGGCAGGATTAAATGTGGATCAGTAAATGTTGATTTCATTGTCACACAAACTGAAGACCAAAATATTCCCAGCCATTAAAACTAAAATTTACAAATGAGAAAGTAAGAAAAATGCTCCCTGATAACAGAGACAAAATCCAGCGATTTAGACGCTGAATTTGGCTGGTTACAAATGGACTACCGAATAATAATAAAAACAGATATGATTTGTTGAGTTAATGATATTTGTTTTGTATATTCTGACATGATATTGACAATTTGTGTTTTAATGGTTATAGAGCTTTAACTTTCTCCATCTCAGAATCTACTGTCATTAAATCTCTGACCCCGCCCCCCCCCATAATTTCATGTATCTCTGAAAGTTTAACTCTATGTACAGAACAGAGAACAGGGAGACTGTCTCTCCTATGCTCTCAGTACTCCCCCTGTTGGTACCCAAACAGTGTGAAGGAAAAGGTGGAAGCATCTTGACTTGCTTGAATGTAGAGAGATGAGGAGTAGGGAAAGAGGATAGCAGCAGACTGAAGGGGATACAGGTCAGGGGAGAAAAGAGCTGAGGAGGACACGTTTAGGTGGTGTATTGTACATACATAGGTGCAGATAACCTTCTCAGGTTTTTTTGAAGCCTAACACTTGCTGGTTTGGCTTTAAGAAGAGTTATGGCAAGGTTTCAAGCACAAAATACACGAGGACATAAAGCAAAAAAGCACATTTCAATGTCTATGTCCACTTACTTTAGAGAGGTCTTTATTTTTGGTTTCTAGACTTTCCTACATGAAAAGGTCATATTCACCAAGTAATAAATATCATGAGAAAGTCTGTTAGCAAGTGAGAGCTCATCCTGGTGCCTGACTCCCTGTAATTGTGGGGGACGCTCCCAGCATGATGAGATGCAATGTTTTAATACAGCACTTTACTCATAAGACACAGACCTTTGCTGTGACAATGACTTTTAAGGAGGAGTGTCCATAGCTAATCTGAGGATATAGCTGAAATAGCAGGCAACCACTAAAGTGATGCAGAGGATCACTGGGGATTACTATTGGCAAATCTATAGCAATTACTGTTGAATTTTTAAAGCACCATTCGGATTTTTTAAACCCGTCTTTGTGCACTAGAAGAATATTCTGTTCCCTCTTCCTCAAGACCCTAGTGTCAGATGGTTCTTGGATACAGAGCACAATTCCAGAAGCTTTGTTGACAGTATGGGTACATCTAGACTACATGCCTCTGGTAACAGAGGCATGTAGATTAGGCTACCTGGCATAGGAAAATGAAGCAGCGATTTAAATAATCGCTGCTTCATTTAAATTTAAATGGCTACCAGGCTGGCTGAGCCAATCAGCTGTTTGTCAGCTCAACACAGTAGTCTGGGCGCTCCCGTGGTTGACATCAAAGGCATTTGTTGACCTCCCAGGTATGCCTCCTGGGATGAGGTTTAGTAGTCTAGACATACCCTATCTGTTGACAAAACTTCTGTGGACAAAAGCCTGTAGTCTAGACATACCCATAGGGAGCCAGTTTGCTCAAAGCACCTCTGCCTATGGGCCACAAAATCAAGCTGAAAAACACCCCGCAGCCAAAAGGGACCATGGTAGCCGCAGAAGCCACAGTCTGGCTGCAGCCTGAACTGTTACCTCTCTGCTGCTGCCGCCTCCGCCCTGGGGAGCAGCTGAGCGCGGTGCCCGCACCCTGGGCTGTCCCCTCCCAGCCACCCGCTCCCTGCGATTTTCCCCGGCTCTGCAGCCGCTCACGGAGAGCAGCTGGGAGTGGGACCAACACCCGTCGAGGCACGGCTTCCCCGCGGCACTCTGCGCAAAGTTCCCGGCGAGGCCCTAGCTTCAGCCCCATGCTGCAAGCAAGGTCCCTGCGCGTCCCTGCGGAGGGCTCCCCGGCTGGGCAGCATTTCCCCCGAGGGGGCAGCTGGGAGCGGGCCACGCAGCGCTTTCCTCGCCCCACAGGGCGCTGCCTCCCCAGCCCGCTGCAATCAAGCACCAGCTGGGGTAGGGCGCGGCTTCCGAGGGGGCACTGCAGCCCCCCGGCTCTTTTACCACGCTCCATGCCCACCCCCGGCTAAAGAGCCTGGCAAAGTCCTCCCCCGCTAGGAGCCGTCCTCAGGCAGCTTTGGGCTGCACGCCAGCGGGGCCTGACACCGCCCCCTGCCCGTCTCTGCGAACAGCAAGGCTGGACCCCAGCCCACGTGTCTGCCCTAGCGGCCTCCGCCAGCCGGTCCCGCCACCGCCTGCATGCCCCGGCCCGGAAAGTACTTACCGCCTCCATCCTCCGCGGGCCCCGGGGGCTTGGCTCCGAGTCCAGCCGCTCCCGTGAGGGGCGGGGAAGGTGCGCGAGTGGCCCCGCTTTTAATGGCTCTGCCGGGGAAGCGGGTGACACGCTGATTGTCACCTGCCCCCAGGTCCCCCTGCGCGGGGGCGAACCTGCCCAGCCACACCTGGGAGCGCTGCGTGGGGGCTGCCGCCTTCCCCGGGCGGGGGAGCAAAAGGCGCCAGGCGCACGCTGAGAACGCGGCCGCTGGCCCAGGACTGGCAAAGCGCCCCTCCTGGGCAAGGAGGGACCCCAATTGAGCCTCAGGAAGGGGCTAGCTGGGAGGAGGGGGCAAGGAGACCGACTTTTTATTGAACGGCCCCGCTCTCTCGGGAGCTCTTCTTCCACTAATCTGCTCTGGGAGCTGTTAGTTTCTCCCTCAGGTGTCCTCACACAGGGACCTGCTGAGCCCCGTGGGCCGAAAGGCAAAGACGGGCTGATGGGGCACCCAACAGTGGAGCTGCTTTTGGAAAGCTGGGCTGCTGCAGAAGGGTTTTACAATTGAATCTTCAGGCTCAAGGCAGGCCACAGAATTCTTCAGCATGGTCCTCTATTGGGTTAGTAGCTGGCACAGTCTTTTCTCTGCGCTCTTCTCCCTAGTTATGGAGACTGCACCTCTCAGGATCAGTTGTCAGTGCCCCTTTTACAAGGCATGGATAAAGCCCAGCCTGGATACAAAATTGGTATCATCTGCAAAAATGCTCCACGGATACCTGTATCCAAATCTGTGGCTGCAGTTACCCCTGGATATCTGCAAATTTGCAGAGTTCTAGATACAAAATTTGTGTGCACATCTGCATCAGTATCAGCTAAAATGAGCTGTGGATATCCACATCTGTAAATGCTGATATTTGTGGATATGAAGTGGATATATATGGGAATTTGCAAGGCTCTAGCTATGTAGTCCAGATTCACCTATGTCATTACTGGGCTCTGAGCCCTCCGGTTAGAAATTTATAGCTTAAACACAGAGTCTAATTCTGGACTTTGAACCATCTGTCATTGCTAGTAACAAGTATTCCTAACAGCTGGAGGTGGGATATTAGTTGGGGAGGACTCTTGAGTTACTATAGTGAATTCTTACCCAGGTGTCCAGCTGGTGGGTCTTGCTGACACACTCAGAGTCTGATTGCTCTGTGTGGGATCAGGAAGGAATTTTGCCCCAAGTCAAATTGGTAGAGACTTTGGAGGCTTTTTGTGAAGATTTTTTTAGCAAAGAGAGTCTCAAGAGATTCTGATGTATTCTTCTGGGAGGTGATATTGTACAGGCACATATCTACCATTTCAATAATACACAGTTATAACATAAATCGGTTTTAATTTATATGGAACAAGTATACTATATATCACAGAGACAACAGCTGATGAATATGATTAAATACTTTTACTAAGTCCAAAACTGCAAATATTTACACCTGAGTAATTTTATTCATTCGGTGGTCCCACTGATTTCCCAATGGGAATATTCAAGTAAGTAAAGTTAATCACAAGAGGGAGCATCTGCAACATCAGAGCATTAATCAGTCACACAGAAACTAATATTTAGATAATGAATTAACTAAATTAAACAGTAAAATAAAAGCAGGTAAGCTCAGAGTAATATATGGCTATTGCTTTAAAAATACCACTGCAATTTCTTCAGCTATTAGCCCTTTTTCAGTTTGTGCATTTTGTATTTGTTGCATATTTCTCCCAGAGCTACTACAATGAATATATTTTAGAAAAAAATAAGAAACAAGGTGTTTATAATATCTCTCCAAAATTTTAAATAATACTGTATATTGTAATAATGATTGAACAACAAGGGCAACTTTTTTGGTAAACTTTTCACAGTAATGTAGTACCATAATCTGAATTATTACTCAATATATCTTCTTTAATAAGAATTTTGAAATTTAAACACTGCCACAAAGATATTTGGTAGGATTTAATTTTGATTTACATTTGTGATATTAGTTGTAGGACACCTGAATGAACTAAGCCATGACATTTCTTCTGCTTTGAAAATATAGAAAATTAGTCTTTTACAAAGATAGTGCATTTAAGGATTTACAAGGGTAATTGAAAACTTGTAATTAGTTCAGTTTTACTGTATACAAAGTAAAAAATTGTAGTACCTATGTATTTTTAAAAGTCACCATACAAATGATTTGAAAAAATCTAAATACATACACAAATAAACCATGCTTCTAGATTAAATACATTGGATAAATACATGAATGAAAAAGTTTTAAGAATTTTATTATTGCTACCATTTTGTAAATAGGAATTTAAAACATTTGTTTTCTTTTGGAAGGTGAATTGAAAGTGAAGGGCTGAAAGATTAGCACATCGATAAGCCTTAGAGAGAAGTTGCTGAATTCAGCCCTGGCATAAGAATGTGCAGTTTAGGGATATTAAATATCGGTTAATTGAATAGTCAAACAACCTCATGAATTCTTATCAGTTAGTCGACTATTCTGTAATCCCCAGGGGCAGGGCTGGCAGCCAGTGCATTCTGGCCCCACTCTGGAGGAGCCCCCTGCAATCAGCGCAGGGTATCAGGCGAGAGTTGGTCTGCCAGGGGAGCCAATTTAAAACCCAGCTCCCCTCACAAGACACAGCGTGAGCTGGATCTGAGCCTGCCTACTCACCCAGCTTCTAATGCACTTTAAATGCAGAGCTGCAGCGGGGGTAGGTCCCAGACCCAGCATGAGCCAGGACTGAGCTGGGCTGGCTGCCTGCCTGACTCCTAATACGTTTTAAATGCAGAGACGCAGCAGGATATAGATCCCAGATCCGTCACAAGCCAGGACTGAGCCGGGCTGCTGGCCAGACTGCTAAAAAATTTACTGGCAAGGGGGGAGCGAAATGCATGTAACCTATAAGCTTTTGCTGATCATTTAATCGACTATACTATTACATCCCTAGTGCAGTTCCTATTGAATTCGGTCAAAGCATTTGAAATTGAATCAGTACCTCCTTGAAGCTTGCAGGTCTAACACTAGGCCACTTGGCCAACCTTTTGAACACTTCTCAGCGCAGTGAGCTTAAGTTCAAGACCATGACCAGCTGTGTGAGATCTTCCACAAATAGAAAGTCCAAAGCAAAATGCAATGATTCAATATGCTCCTTTGCCCATCATTCTTTTCCACTTTCCATTTCCTAGAGTGCTGGTTACTGAGGGTACATCTACACTGCACACCGCGTCTACACAAGCCACCCGTTATTTCAAAATATTTTTCAAAATAATGGACGCACTATTTCGCCATCCCGGTAAACCGCATTGCACGAGGGTTAAGGGATGGTTCGAAATAGCATGTTATTTTGAAATGTGGCACTGTGTAGATACGCCAAATTTCAAAATAAGCGATTTCGAAATAGTTTCAAAATAAGATATGGAATTTGCATAGCGCAAATTGTGTATCTTATTTTGAATTTAGGGTGCTGTGTAGATACATCCTGAGTTGTAGAACAAAGAGGAAAGATTTGGGAGCATGTGTGTGTCCTGAAAACTTGTTTACACTTTAAAACATGACTGTTTGCAAATGGAGGCTGGGATTCTGCTTTGCACAGGCGTTAATAGAGGGGTTGAGCCTTCCCACACTTTTGCAGCCTGCATATGAGCTAGGTACCATTGCAATCCCTGCACTCAGGGAAGCTTCAAGGATGCCTCTTGCTACGCCTCCACAAGTAGACAAGGCTGTTCTTTCCTCTCCCCCACTCCAAGGGTACATCTAGACTACATTCTTTTTTCTAAAGGAGATATGCAAATTTGGTGCTAATTTGCATATCTTCTTCCGATTGCTTTTTCAAAAGCGTTTTTTTCAAAAAAGAAAGCAGTTTAGACACTGTTCTTTCGAAAAAAAGCCCTTTTTCGAAAGAACACTGCACACCTCCTTTTTTGAGGAATAAGGGTTCTTTTGAAAAATGGTTTTTTTTAAAGAACCATATCTAAACTGCTTTCTTTTAAAAAAAAAAGTTTTCGAAAAAGCGATTGGAAGAAGATATGCAAATAGCACCAAATTTGCATATCTCATTTTGAAAAAAGAACGTAGTCTATGTGTACCCTAAGTGCACTAGCCAGCAGCCAACCAGTCACCTGGAAAAAGAGTGAGATGTACCCCCTTTCTCCAAAGGGACTATGCCAACTCAAGATCCCAGGAAGGCATTCTAGATCTCTGAAAAACACTTCCTGTTTCGCCACCCCAGAGTGCTAAATTCAGACTTCATATAAGCATCCAAATTTCATTTAATAGGTGGCCACAGCATCACACAGGATGTGTAGTAGGTAGCAACAAGTGGCCTATAATTTGTTTGGGATGCCATATTATTTTGTTAGAAAAGCATTGCTGGTAAAGTATTGCAAAAACTGCATGTTCAGTAACAGCTGTCTAAAGGATCCAGAGTTAATCTTGTCCTGTAATAATAAAGTTTACTACTTCATAATATGACCTAGTGTATTTAAACAAATTTTGTAAACTGCTTATATTCTGAACTATTTGCAGTAAAGCAGCTAAGAACAAACGTGATCGCTTCTGATCTTAGCACTGTGAAATGATCATCTGATCATACCAGGTGCATATAACTATAGAGCCCCTGATATCATCATACAAGAGCCCACTGCATGAGTCTTCATTAAAATAATTTGTGTGTAAAGTTTTAACATATAGCAGTGTATAAATTCCTTAGAATGAAAAATGGCTTAAAGGAAAATGGCATTTGGGCATAAAAAGCAATTTATCCAATATCATGGTGATTTAACTCACACATAACCATGTATTCTGCTTTTGGTATTTTAGTTCACCCTGCTGCCAGCAAATAAGCATCATACATGTCCATCCACAGAAGAACAAACAGTCTAATTGTACCCTTGAAAACGATGTGGTACAGCTTCACTTCTGGCTCTTCTTGTGTCTTCTTGCACCTTTATTATGGGTTTAAACTTGAAAGATTGTGATGAGCCTGAACTCAATTTTTGATTATTCATGCCAGCCTAGCTAAAGGCTTGACGCTGCCACCCTTACTCCAGCTGAGTGGTTCCTTTTTTTGTGACACCTGGAATGTGAGTGGTGGTAGTGGCAGAATCAGATCTGTGTGTTCAAACTCTCTTTTTTTAACTAAAAGGTTGGCAGGTGGTTTCTGTGTGTTCATATAATAGGCTGTCAGGTCATATAATGTACAACATAGATACATGATATAAGGAAAGTGGTAGAAAACAAGGAAAGCACTGCTGTTGTTGTTAGCTAAAACTTATTGAAGGTTTGATTGTGTCTTGTAAATATTGCCCTGTATTGTGGGCAGAGCCCAGCTGCCATTCCCCTGAGGGAGCACCAGGATGAATTCTGTGCACCCTCTACTCTTCTATTTATGAAGTACAGCAAGCTGCTCCACACATGGCTGGCTTGGATGGTGTGCAGGGGACATATATATATGTCTCCCTCCCTTCCCCACTGGGGATCCATGTGCCTATGGGAGTAGGGTGAGAGAAATCTGGAATTCTGCCTTCAGCAGGCTATGCAACAGTGTAGTAAAACTTCTTAAGGCCACTTTTCTGGCCATCCACATAAGGGTCTAGCAGAATCTGGTCTTAATTTGTGAGAGATTCCTGCAAGTTGGCCAATGGTCACTATAATTCTAATGTTTAAGAACAGACAAGAAAGTCTGAGTCACTTTGAAATATGGAATCTTTTTTTATGCAAGCCAGTACTTCTCTGCCCCTACTACAGCTGCAATGGCAGCATAACTGTGAAACCTTCCCAAATTATATGTTCTCCTGTATCATTATTTTCTTTCACTGTAAGCCTTGTTTAATAAAGTGCTTAGCATCTGGAATTACAGACCAGTTAGCTTAATTTCAGCTGTAGGGAAGATATTAGAAAGTAGTTTAACAGATTAAGAGGAGGAGTACACAGTAAAGGCAACTTTCAGCCTGATTAAGGATAGGCAACATACTTTAGGAAAAGAAAGTCACGCTTCACTACCCTTTTGGAATTCTTTGAAGATAACACTGCCAAGAGAGGGTATACAGGGGACAGTATATTGTTAGATTTTTCAGAAGCTATTTGACAATGTTTTACATGGGAGATTAATGTTTAAGGAGAAGAGGGTCAAGGAATAGGAGAACGTTTGGCTCATTAAATTGAAAAGTAGCTATAAGGCAAGAACAATTAGTAGCTGAAAATGAACAATTTTATATTCTAGAAGAAATATAACTTATGAGGGCCCCCCCCCATATATCTATGCCGAGTTAACTTATTTAAATAAATTAACTAGGTGGAGGTTCAGTACTGAAACTGAAATGGCATGAGGATTATTTCTTTGTAGTGCCTGGAAGTGCCAAATGAGATTGTGGTGGTCCCACCATGCTAGGCACTGTACATTCACATATTTAGGCTACACCTACAGTGTTCATTAGGGGTGTGATTACTAGCTTACACATACATACTTGCACTAGCTCTTATCAAGGTAGTGTGCTAAAAACTGAAGTGTAACTGGGGCTGTGTTCAATGTTTCCTCTAATCATTTCCATCCATGTGTGGAATGAATTTTTTATGTGCACTGATACATGCAAATGTGCACCACCAATAAAGACATGAAACCTAGCTGTGGGTGCTCTGCTTATTAGTTGGGCAGCATCTGATTTTTTTCTGAGTGGCCACATAAGCTCACAGCTTCAGGGAACACTGGCCGTAGCAGCACAAGCTAACCATGCCATCCATCTACATACCAATGGGTTTAGGCAGGTTTGTAATCAGTGCCCCTAGCCTATGCCAATATTTTCTACTGATCATGGTACCCTCACTACACTATTAATTTTAGTGGTCTAGCTAGATGAGAGCTAGCAGGAGTGTGTCTGTATGAGCTGGGAGTTACCCCTAGCTCCAGGTGCAAGAATACCCTAAGAAATGCTCGGAAAGGATTAGCATCTTAAGTACACAGAACAGAACAAGAGTAGGAGAAAGGAAGTTTTATTTCCTTCATTTACATAGGAATTTCTGAAGTGCAGAGAGTTAGGCTATGTCTATACTGCTTCCTTCTTGCACAAAAGCCTATGCAAATGAAGCGCAGATTAGCATATTGCCACACTTCATTTGCATCATTAATTAGGAGCCATTTTTGCACAAAACCCCTCTCTTGCACAAGAGCCATTCTTCCTCATTTTTTCAGGAAGAACGGCTCTTATGCAAGAGGGGTTTTTTGTGCAAAAAGGCACTGTGTAGATGGCTCCTTTTTGTGCAAAAACCTCTTGTGCAAAAATGGCTCCCAATTAATTATGCAAATGAAGTGTGGCAATATGCTAATCTGCACTTCATTTGCATAGGCTTTTGTGCAAGAAGGAAGCAGTGTAGACATAGCCTAAGTGTCTTGTCCAAAGTTATCAGAGTGAGGAATTGAACCCAACCTTCCTGAATCTCAGTCCAGTGCCTAAGTTACAAAACCATCCTCTCCCTGAATCACAGCTGTTATAGTTTGCAGATGACATTTTATAGGGAACAACAGAACATTCTGAGGAAGAGCAAAGCAGCCCAGTGGTGCTGAAACTAGAGGCGCTGGGGGTGCTGCCACACCTTTGGAATTGAAGTAGTAATAGCAAACACCAAACACATGGTTTCCTTCATCAGCATCCCCACAATAAAAATTGTTCCAGCACTCCTGGCAAAGCCATACACTGAAAGGAAAATATCCCCAGTTCAACAGAAGTCAGATGTATTTCCACACAGATATTTTGAAACTTTTTTAACCAGAAAAGAGACTTGGAGTTTATTGTAAAAGAATATCTTGCAGTGTCACCTCAACATGCAGCTGCAAGTCTTTTGAATACAGGTTGGACCTTGCTGGTCCAGCACCCTCGGGACCTAACTGGTCCCGAATGAGGGGATTTGCCAGACCAGGAAAGGTCCCTCTCCTCATGGCCTGTGCTGCCCCTGGGCTAGAGTTCCAGCCTGCCCCCACTGCTGCCCGAGCTCCCTTCCCCCGGGGCTCTCTAGGTGCCGCCAGCTGCACTACTGCCAGGGCCGGAGTGCCACGGTTAGAGCTGTTCAATCTGGACAGAGGTCAGCTGCCACCTGGCCCCATCTCTCTGTCCAGAGCTCCAGGACAGAGAGATGGGGCTGGAGCTCCACGGCCTGAGCCAGAGCTCCCAGACTGCTGCTGGGGCTGGGACTGGAGCTCCCCGGCCACTGGGGCCATAATGGGGCCAGAGCACCCTGGCTGCTGCTGGGTTCGGAGCTCCACAGCCGCTGCCATATTAGAGCTCCACAGCCTCTGGAGCAGGAAGATCCGCTGGGGCCAGAACTCTCCGCCATGCCGCCCGTCACACACACACACAGCTCCTGGCCGAGTCACGGGTGCCCCCTATGACACTCCTGCTCCGCCGCCAGACCTCCCTGTTCCTGGGCTCTGTGATCCAGGAACATCCATCGTCCATGCCAGACCACGGATGTTGTTGGACCAGGGAGTCCCAGTTAAGGGAGGTACAACCTGCACATTGAGTAACTTGTGAGAGCACATTTAAATTAGGGATATAAAATCCCATTTAATTTTTTAACCAGTTAAACGTATTGTTTAACTGGTTAACCAATTAAAGGAAAGGCAGGTGGTGGGTGCTCCAGCCCTGGCCCACCACAGACAGAGGCTGCTTTGGATGCTGGAGCAGTCCCTATCTACAGTGGGCCCTGCAGGGCTGGAGCAGCCCTCTGCCGGGCAGGCCGGGAGATGCTCCAGTCCTTACCGGTTAATTGGAACAAGTAAGCATCACCTGTTAAAGGTGATGCTTACTAGTTAACATTTCACAACCCTAATTAAAATATGTAGTTAGCACTCTTTGGGGTTAATCATGTTGCAAAAATGATACAACATTCCTAATTAAATCTAGCTTGAATCATATATGACTGTTATAACCTGAAGCCTTGTCTTAAATATCATGCCTGTACAAAGGAACCAAGTTGTACATCACTTATTTTGTTCCATTATATGATCAAACAGCACAACAAAGCAAGCAGAAATGGGAACAAATATGTCTACAGCTTGGGTCTGCATTATAAAACCATGCAGAGGTGAACATGACAGCACACATATTCCAAATATGTAGCTTTCCCACTTGTGCCTAACTCCTAGCACACTATGCTTGAAATCTAAATTAGGGATCCAGTTTTCAAAGTGGGTGCTTAAATTAAATGTAAAAATCATGTGTTTATATGCACAAATGGATGTTTTAGATTCGGATGCATTTTACATGCCTAAGTGTCTTTTACTGCACACAGTTTAGGTGACTTGAAAATCAAGGACAGTGCTTTTGATCTAACCCTGCTCTTGTCCTGCCCTTAAGTATCCCATCCAAGAATCCTGCCTGCCTATGCAACTGGTACTGGAGCTGGCTCTCTTCTTACACTGGTGTAATTCAGGAGACTTCAGGGAAGATATTCCTGATTTACAATGGTATTAGTAAGATCTGATTCAGGTCTATTTTGTTTAGAATTGTTGCCACCTTCTCTGCTATTCTGTTTGTCTTCCCCCAGAATACTGACAGCTGTGCAAGCTATCTGACATGGCTTTATTCAACATAGTTGATAGTTGCTGCTTTGCTACTTGCACACATATGATGGTATTCTCTAGGGCTGCATCACAGAAAGAACAGTGATCTGATACAAGGAGCAGGGAAAGGAGTTTTACTTTAACTCAAGTAGTAGAGGCTAATGTTTTGAAGCTGAGGAACAACACTTCTATTCTCATGTGTGAGGGCTGGATTTGTAACATGTCAGATGAAGTACCCAAACTAGCACTGCTATGGCTGACATAGGGGCCACTATAAAGCAGACAAAACCACAGTGGATTGCCATAGTTGGCATTCCAGAGAAGAGAGGGCCTGATTCATCATTCATTTACATTGGTGTAGATCAGGAGTAAGTCAGTAGAGTTACACAGGAGTGAGGGAAGGATCAGACCCGGAGATTTAATCCAAACAACAGTGAAATTTATTCTCTGTGCAAGATGGCTACATTAGGGTCTTCTAGGAGGACTTCAATATAGAGTGCAGCTGTGCTTAGGTTAGGAGTGCCACACCTCTTATGTGGCATAAGTATCTAAGCCAGCAAAGCTGCTCAGTGTGCTGTTATTGCTTGTGCTATGTCCTAAAGGAACATGAGTCAATCAATAATTAAGACATAAAGTATTATTTGTTGACATGGCAACCTGTTCACAGAAGTGATGTGAACTTAATGTCCTTCTTTCATGTCTCATATGCAAGTAAGACTCATGTGGAACAAGTTGTACAAATGGAATATATTCTACTGGGGAAAAGGACAACATGTAAAATT
This sequence comes from Pelochelys cantorii, assembly GCA_032595735.1. NCBI lineage: Eukaryota > Metazoa > Chordata > Testudines > Trionychidae > Pelochelys > Pelochelys cantorii. The sequence continues at coordinate 27,291,439 of CM064338.1, forward strand.
CAGGCAATTTCTTTTACACAGTAATCCTTGGGAGAACTGAGGTGTTCTTAACTTTTAGAGAGTTGGTTTTGTAGACACCATCTGTTATTGCTAATTTCCTTTTAGAAATTTGAAAGCAGCTTCCCTCTGGATTTTTAACTGATTTTCTAAATGGCGCATAAATGAACCCCACTTTTTAGTTTACATCACTGTTTAGGCACCAGATGATGTCAGGAAGAATCTGCACAGCTCAGAGAATGTTAGTTGACAGTGGGTTATGCTCAGTGTTGGTGCTTAGTTCCAGATGTGGAATTGTGATCAGCAGCAGTTGTCTTTCATGCTGAAGTCTACAGATTAAGCAGGAGGGTTTCTGCAATTGTAGATTGCTAAAAGACCCCTCAGTTTCCATAGGTAGCCCAGGAATACAAATTCATTTTTGTTGCTTGCATCTGCAACTCCTGTACACTCTCCCTGGATTGCCACTTATCCTCTTTTTTGTTGATTTGTTTTGCTTCCAAGCATTCTACACCAGACATTATTTTTAATCATATGATCCAAAATGATTCATTTACCACTGCAACTTCATACATGTTGCTATCTGTGTCGCAGTGGGCGAGGTCCTTTTTTTCCAGGGCATTTTTGTATTCCTGCTTCTGTCAATCCCTTGATCTTTTACACAGTTAAAAAGTTTCCAGTTTTTTTTTTTCTTTCAGAGCCTTTTGTCCTTTATGTAAGGGACATGTCTAGTCCAGTTAAAGCTGTGCTTTTATAAGATTGCTTCAATGCTGTTTGTGCAACATCTTTGCAGAATTTTTTTATTCATGATTTTATCTTTCCACTTAATATGCATAATAACTCAAAAGTGCTGTTGATTAATTTTTTTCCCAGAGCTTACATGTGCCAGTGCTACTGTTTCCGTGTTTTCCAACTGCAAAGTGGAAATCAGTGGATCTGATTCTCCTTCAAAACTATATAAATCAGGAGTAAATCAAAGAAGTCAGTGGAATTACATTAGTTTAAAACAGTATAAAAGTAAGTTGTAGACACCGCATTCCAATTTGGCACACTTAAACCATGCTTTTTTAAAATTCAAGTAACAAGTTTTAATCAATGTCACCTATAAGCCAGGTAGGTGAAATTTGTTGCCTCATAGGGTTCATCACTACTGATTGCTATGCTCAGTGTAATGCATTTCCAAGATGTGGATTGCTACAGTGCCTTTGTTGTTTTCAGATTATTGGGAAAAGTCTATAAATTTTAGCTACCTAGCAGAGTTTCAATGATAAACTCAGTTCCAATGGAATGTGTGTAACAAGAGCACTGTCATTGGCAAACTAGGGATGTAAAATTCCATGTAACCAGTGAAATGTTAGGTTTAACCAGTTAACCAGGATCCGGGGGGGGGGGGCCTCCTCCAGTCCAGCTGGGCCCGCTGCACTGTGGCTGATTTGGTGAGGCGGGGCTGAGCTGGCCTTGAGCGGGGGCTGCTCCACCCAAGCTGGGCCCATCGCATCGCAGGTAGGTGCTGCTCCAGCCCAGCTGGGCTGGAGTGCCTGTGTTATGGAGGGCCTGGCCAGGCTGGAGCACCCCACCATTGATTAACTGGTTACCAGTAAGCATCACTCCATTAACTGGTTATATCCCTGCTTATAACTTCCTGTTCAGGAGGTTTCTGTGCCTTTCTGTCTGCTCAGCTTTAAAACCTTGCCAGAATGTCAAAATGTAAGAACTCCTGGCATAACCTCTCTCATCATTGATCATGGCTGCAAAGAAGAGTTATAGTGAGGGATCTGGTGCAAAACCACACTCTTCCCCAAATCTATTTTGTGTCACAAATTGAGCCGATAATGTGTCGTCCATAGTTTCTATCCAGTATTCTGGTACACAGATGATGGATGATTTGTTCAAATGTCTCTGAAAAGTTAAACTTTTAGGGGAATTTCTAAAATCTTAGGGCCTGATCCAGCAAAGCACTTAAGCACATGCAGAAATTTAAGCATGGGAATAGTCTCACTGACTATGCAGATGCTTAAGAGTTGTAGTCAGCTGACAGCATGAAAAGTTTTGTTAGTCTGTGGGCCTGATTCTGATAATATGGAAGCAAAACAAATCAACAAAAAAGAGGATAAATTTACTCAGCACTTTCAACTATAACTGTGTTTTCTTCCTGGAAGAGTTTAACATTAAAATAAGAATAGATAACATTACAATAGCTAAGACTGTAAAATACTCAAAGCCAGGGACTATGTTCTCATGTTAACAGCATCTCATGTCATCTTCTCGTGTTAACAGCTCCTTGCAAAACAGGGCACCAATCCCAACTGGAGACTCTTGGCAGTGCTGCAGTTTAACTACTACGGATGGAACCTCTGTAGTCCAGCACTCTCTGGTCAGCAACATCTGTGATCTGGCATGATTTAAGTTTGCCAGATGTCCACTTATCATGAGTGTGTCCAAGTTTCCTGCAGTCCCATAAAGTTTGTTTACAGCCACCAGTCCTGGCTCTCAGTGTTCTGTGTGAAAGCAGATTATTTACCTCTAACTTACCCCTGAATTTCTTCTAAGAGCCCAGTAAGCAGTGGACATGTTGGTGATACCCCAAGACAATATTGACAGCCCAGGATACGTTAAATTGTCTGATTTGGCACCGGTCAGGTCCTGACTGTGCCAGACTAGAGAGGTTCAACCTGCACTACATAATAATAAAAAAATCGAGAGCGGGGGTCTCAAACTCTCAGCCTGTGGGCCATCCCTGGTTGGAGCAATTGCACAATCCAGCTTGGGAGCCCTGGCAAGCCACGGGGAGGGGTTCAGTCTGTTACCCTCCTCCAAACTCCAATTCTTCCCACAACCATCCTGTTCTCTCTCCACTATGGCACCCCGTACCTGGAGAACACAGATTTTGGGATCACTGGAAAGCCTGGCATGGGGCAGCAGCAGAGGTTGGTCCCCCCACATCTTGTGATGGCAGGAGCCACAGGAAAGCAGAGCAAGTGCACCTGCCCAGTGCTTTCTGCTTCCCCATGGCTCCAGCCATGGCAGCGTGGAGGGGTGGGGCAACCACTGCTGCCACCCCATTGCCAGCCCTCTCGCCTAGAGATCCCTGAAGACACATCCTCTGGGGATGGGGTGTGATGGGGAAGAGGATGGGTCAATGAAGGGAAGGGGAGGGGTGTTGAGAACAGTAATGGACAGCCTCCCCCTCCTGCTGGCCTGCCAGGACTTGCAGGCTGGATTGTGCAATTAATCTGGCTAGGGATGGCCTGTGGGCTGGGAGTTTGAGAATCCTGATCTCATGGGTGCCATTTGGGGTGGGCTAAAGGATCTGCAGTGCCCCCCCCCCAAATTTCTTGCTGTAGCTGGACACTATCTCCTGCCTCCGGAGGCTGGACCTGTGTTGGTGGCCAGAATTAAAACTACGTGGCTGGAGCTGCATGGTGGCAGCCGGGGAGAGGACTGTGTGGTGGTGGCCAGAGCTGGGGCTGGAGCTGGGGCAGGGTGGCAGTGGCTGGAGCTGAAGCAAGGTGGCTGGGGCCAGAGTTGAGGCCGTGTAGCTGGGGCTAGAACGTGGCAGCCAGAGCAGAGGCCGGAGCTGTGGTGGCAGGCTGGGGTGGGGACCAGAGCAGTGGCCAGAATTAAGGCCACATGGCTGGGCCCAGAGCTGGGACCGCATGGCAGCAGCAGGAGCTGGGGCCGTGAAGTGGCGGCTGGAGCTGGGGCTGTAGTCGGAGATGGGGCCATGTGGCATTGGCAGGTGGTGGCTGGAGCAGAGGCCAGAGCTGGGGCGGCAGCCGGAGTTAAGATCATGTGGCTAGGGGCAAAGCTGCAGCCATGAGGCAGCAACAGGAGGTGGGGCCGCGTGGTTGCAGCCGGAGGTAGGGCCACATGGCGGGGGCTGTAGCTGGAATGGAATCATGGTTTAAGCTGCTCCTCCCAAAATCTGAAATGGCACCCCTGCCTGATCTAGAGGGAGACGGCGCTGCTGTGCAGGGCAAGATGCTGTATAAAGTGCATTAATGTTAGTGCCTTTTCCTAGCGGGTTATAGTTTGAATCTGCATTTAAACTACCAATGAAACCCCAGTCACAGGCTGATGCACAATCTGAATCTTTTGGGGGCTATATTCCCTTGCAGTCGGTATACCTCTTCCTCTTCCAAACATAAAGTATTTAAAGAAATAAGATACATACATCGTTTTATAAGGAAACAAGAGATTGCTAAGACAGCATGTGATGAAGTGGAGATTTTATTTGCCTTGTTATATAGCATTGTTTCTTAAACTGTGTTCCGCGGCACACCGGTGTGCCGCGGAGAACAACAGAATTCAAAATGGCCGCCTTTTTTTTTTTTGTTCAATAACTTTCCCCTGACCCCACCCCTTTTTTATTTTTATTTTTTGCTCAACAAAAAAATCCTTCGTGTTCCCCATAAAAAAAAATATTGTTTGGTGTTCCTCGGTCTTAAAAAGTTTAAGAAAACACTGTTATATAGCATGTTCTGTCCTATAGTAACCCCGTGTGTGTGTGTCTCAGTTTCCCGGGGCACTGCACCAATAACTAGATGGTGATGGGAATTTTGGGTGTTACTCTCACTGAGGGAGGCTACCTCAGCCCCAGCATGGACACATTGGCCAATGCCCTTTGTAACCTGAGCAGGGAAAAGGTGCAACCAGGTATCACCTTTTGCCTGGGCAGCCGAACAAAGGCCAGAGGAGGGGCTTGGGCCCAGGCTGCTGGGTGTTATTTTCAGCTGGTCTGGGGTGCAGGAAGAGAGTCAGGCCATTGGCTCTGTGCCCCCCCTATCCCAAAGATGGATTGTGCTGACTGCTTCTGGTTACTGTGCTGACAAGTCTGTTCTATGCTGTGCCCTTGTTGACTAATAAACCTTCTGTTCTACCTGCTGGCTGAGAGTTGCATCTGACTGCGGAGCAGAGTGCAGGGCCTGGTGACTCCCCACTCCTCAGTGACACATGATTATAATAAATCCTCAGCCAGCCCACTTATGAAATTTCACATACTTCATATTCACTTCCTACTTTCATTGCCCACTACTTCATATTCACTTCCTCTTTCATAAAGAAAAGTGTGTCCGATCTCTTGTTATTCACTTTCAATTGTTCACTACAGTACCCTTGGCAATTTAGTTCCTTGCATTCTTGAACTCTTTTTAGGAAAAGTTCTTACTCCTGCTATCTGTGCAGGAGTTTTGGGCACAAAGCTGCAAATTCAATTCATAAGTAAGGTCCTCAGAATGAGGTTGAGCACTTCAGGTGCTTAGCTATATTCTTGGTTATCTGGGTATACTTAAAAAAAAAAAAAGACAGGAGACACATGAAATGGGTTTTAATCAGGGCACAACTTTAATATACAGATATCAGGGGCTATCTGGCAGATAAAAGGTCAGTGTAGGTCAATTCATGTTACTTTAAATCATTACCTAGTGTAGTAAGATGAGGGCCTGAAACAAAAGTCCATGTAGCACAGGCCTGGTTTGAGGCCTGAGGCCTGCTAACAATGGACAAAACTTGGCTAATATAAGGCAAAACTAAGCTGGGAGCAAGAGACAGGCCCCTGCTCACAGAACTTGGCATGAACATGGCTGAGAGTGCAAAACACTAATTGGTAATAGGTCCAGGTATACAACAGTAATTGGTACTAGTTACGGACTGTAAAACAGAAATTGGTACTAGTCATAAGCTGAAAGTGCATTCCAAAAGGATGGTACCATCAGCTTGTTAAAAAAGACCGTGGTACCCACACTCTCCACAGGTATGAATCCAGGTTCAGGAAAGGGTCTAAAAAGACAGCATGATGGATAGAGATGTTCTCGTTGAACCACAAGGTGCAGGATGATGGTAGGCAGTGCTTTTTTTGTGACAGTACTGCCCAGTACACAGTACCAGCACCTCCTGTCAGAGCTCAACAACTTTTCCCCCGGAGTACCGGCACCTTTTCCCCTGGAGTACTGGCACTTTTTTTTTTAAACAAAAAAGTAGCGTCAAAGGGTGGTAACCTGACATGTCAGGAGTGATGTGAAACTTGTTTATGTCTGTATATAAAGTGGTGTCTTGGAGGGGCAGTCTTTGTCTGACCTCGGGGGAAGTAGGACCTCCCACTGATTGAGTTGGTCCTTTGTTACAGGGTACGTATGCATAATGGTTTGATAGAGTCTACTGACAACTATTATTGTACTTTGTTTAACAATAAACCTGGCTGGGCGCCTTTGGTATTTATCTGATTTGTGGTCTTTGGGGGCTCTCTCAGAGTTTGCTGTGTTGACTACTTGCACAAGTCAACACTGCACACATGATTGAGCATGCATGCACACAGCTGACTAGTTATCATCATTGATGGAGCAGGAGACCTGTCAGGACACCACGTCAATAAGTCCTGACTGCTACACCTAGGGCTCCAGCAGCCCTGCTTAATTTCCATCCAGGTCTCCCAGCGAACCCATGGCTCAGACCTTACCATCTGCTACCCTTATAGGAGGGTTAAGGTGGGCAATGGGAACAAGAGGGGTGGGAGAGGTTGCCCTCCTGCCAGATCAATCAGAGGAGCCCCAAACCACCTCCCCCTTTCTATTCCTTAATCCAGTACCTCCTTTTAAGTCTTTTACCAGGCCATTTATCTAGTCCCTGGATGCCTTCCCCTGTGGAGTACCTGCAGTGAATATCTGCCAAAACTTATGACTTAAGTTGCAAAATATGGCCTACTACCTTTTCTTATCCAAAAAGAATCTCTCTGACTCTTGCTGTGGGGAAGATGAAAAAAATCTCACTCCACCGAAGCCAATCTGGTGGTGCAGGAAAAATTCCTTTCCAGTGCCCCTTAAAAAGGAGCAACTAATATGATGCCCACGGTAGGTCCTAACACAACCTGATGTTTGGCTCTACTAGGGGAGGGAAGTGGATGCTGGCTTTGCTTGCTGTGTGTAAGAAAGAGACTTCCCCCACCCAGTGCTTGTACCTATATACCTTTTGGGACCTCACATTCATGAAGAGAAGAGTCAGTGCTGCAAACTGTCTGCAGTCCACTTCTTTGCACCAGTCTCTGACCTCATTCAGCCTCTCTCGCCCACATTATACTCCCCACAGTCATAAAGCAAAGCCATCCTTCTCCAGTAAGCCCAGGCAATCCCTCTCCCACTTAGTTGTGGTGCAATCATTTTAGGTCTGGGCAAGATGTGCAGTCGCATAGTGCATCTCTTGCACCCTTAATAAATAAATTGCCCCACTGGCTGCTTTGCAGACAAACTGGCAACTCTTAGGCATTGCTCGTGTATCTTTGATAATGTTTGAAAGACAGGTTCTACTGAGCTGTTTTATTGAGATGGAAAAAGTAAAAAACCTAAATGTTCAATGTTATGGCAGTTATGGTATTGCTATTCATTTAAAAGTAATGTTTTAAGATGCCATACTTCTTGACGTGGAATTTTGCTGTGACTTTTGAACATGTAAATCAGTATACAATCCTGGTAATTTACAAACACAAACTAAAGATATTTAATGGGATTTTTACAGGCACCTTGTAATTACACTGGAACAACAGTCTGAGGAGGGAGTAAGCGTAGCCACATTAGGAACAAAGGAGCATGACTGCTATCTATGCAAGACTTAACGTGATGGAAATCTAAAATATTCCCATGGTAATTCCAAACACTGGAATTATTTGTGTTAGTACTTAGTGCCCAATCATGAAATCTTTATTCTTGTGTGTAGTCCTTATTTGAACAAACACTACAGTGAAGTAAATGCAGGAATGAGAATGACTCAAGTCCATAAACATAGCCCTTACATATTTTAACACATGCAGCCTTCTCAGACTGCTCTCTCTCTCAAAAGTGTTTTTTGCTCATGATAAGCATTTTTCTACTTCATGCATGTAACTTTAATACCTAACCTAGTGGGAATAATTTAGCACATGCTTCTGAGTGGCTGTTTTAACAACATTTTTGTAAACTTTTTACTGAAGGAATTTTGGTTTCCCACTGATTTCATATGAAATCAGAGGATAGCAACCTATGGACAGATATAGCTGTCTCATAGGCATAGGGCTTACTTATTTTGGGTTTATAAAGGGGTTTGTCATCATCAGAAAGAAGGTGCATTTTTTAGTGGTAAATATAAAATGGCTTTTGTGGGACTCGTCTTCCCAAAATATTCCACAAATTTGCAAAAGAATTTCAAGTCATGAATCCTCAGAAATCAGAAATTTAGACTTGATGTAGTTGGGAGTGACCTCTGGAAAAGAAATTGGAAATGCTTTAGACAAAAACTCTATATTGCAGATTCTTTCCTTCTTTCATGTCTATACCTCCAAAGATTCCCATCCAGAAACCACAGGTTTAAATTGTGGGATTGATTTGCCCCCATCATGCTGTCAAGGAAATAAATTGACCTCTTCTCCATATGCTTTAAAGTTCAAATCTTTCAGATGACTCCAGTACAATAGTGGTCCCATATACAACAGCTGTATATGAAAGGACTGGTTTCATTTAGTGAACAAGTGTATGCAAGACAGTATCTTTTTTGCATTCATGAGCTCAGTAACTGTGCACGCAAAGAGATCCAAACAAATGCATGTAGACTCTGGTGCAGCTATAGGGTAACATGACACGGCCTTCTTTGTAACTGTACGGGTTTGTCTCAGTGTTCATGGCCAAATCTTCCCCATCCCTTTTTCCCATTGTTGTACAGCTTGCAGTGCACCACTAAGTTTTTTACCTCCAAGGCAGCTACATTTCATTCATGTAGCATCCACATTTTCATTTATTTACCTTTTGACTTAAATGGTTGTTTACTATGCCAAATGAATGGAAGATAGGACCAATTTACCACGTGCTTTGGGACTCTTCTGGGAGGAATGTGCTGCGTAAATATAAAATACTAATAATTATTATTGACATCATGGTCAGTTACATGGATGAAATATGCTGCAGAGATCCCCTGGCTAAGAATGCAGCAATGCAGCTCTGAGAGATATGGTGGTTTAGTGAGTGTGGCTGCTAAATTCATATTAATAGAAGAAAAGGCTGCTAGACAAGACAGAATTTCCCCTTTAGCAGTTGCTCTGAATGATGTAAATGAGTGATAGTAATATGTGTTTTTAAAAATTTGTTTCACTACACATTTATTACAGTTAAATAAAGTTCACTACCTAGGATAAATGAAAACATTTATTGTACACCATGGATTTTAACCACATGTATTCATTCTCTTTTTGGGTCTCTTCTGTAGGGATATTTTTCTTTTTCTGTTAGATTCTAACATGTATCTCAAGTTTTAAAATTCCTGCAAACCAAGAAGTTCCCAGAGTCCAGACTGCAGCCTGAGCCCAAATGTCTAAACCACAGTTAAACAGTCCTGCAGCCAAAGCTCCTTGAGCTGGCACAGGCCAGATGCAGGTTTTTAACTGCGGTGTAGAGAGTCACCCTTCAAATTGCAATGCTGAAGGGGATTGCCGCATGCTAGCAGTAGCTTGCACATTCTGAATGAGGAGGTAATTTCCTGAATCCACAGCATAATCAGAGTAATATGTGATATCAACAAGACAATCTGGTGAGGAAAACTTGAGTTTGCTTAAAAGTTGCTAGGTCAAATTTCCAAAAGCCCCTAGTGAGTTAGAAGCAAGAGTTTCTATGAAAGTCAGTGACGACTTGTGCTTCTAAGTAACAGTCACTTTTGAAATACCACTTGTTATTCTTGCACTATAATAGCTTGCACCTGAGGCCATATGATATCTTTCTGCTGAAAATCAGGCATAATTACTAACTACCGGGGAAATTTCTAAATCATCCTAATGTACAAGATTATCATTTTCCACTAAGTAGCAATGCTCAGCTAATATCTTTGTAAGTGTATAAGAAACTTCTTTTTATCCTTCCAAATGTGTTTAGCGTAGTGATCCAGGTAACTCCATCCTGGCGCAGTCATAACTTACCCTGCAGTTCTACAGTTTTCCTTCTCCAGCAATGTTCTATAATGAATACATATTTTCTGATCATAGATCGTCGACCATTTCTTGCCTCTCTGCATCTCTTTATGGATCTCCCTAAGTTTTACAGGGGAAGCAGCCTTTTACATGCAGTGGAAGAATCTGATACAGCAATGGGACTACTTAGATACTTAATGATTACTAACATAACTAAGAGTTTGCAGATTAGCATGAAAACATTATTCTTCGAAGGAGGGAGGGACCATATGAGCATTTTTTGCAATTTTAGAAGTAGTGCAGGGAATTTAGTCACGCATTAATTTTTAAATTAGTGAAAAATGTGTAGCTAAATTTCCTAATCAGCTCTGAAAATTTCAAACATCAACGAGAGTATTTTCTCGGGAGATGCACAGAGCCTCTACAAATGGTTTACCTCCTAAATAATCATGCCACAAGGACAGATTGAGACATAGCCAGTCTTTTGTGTAGCAGTAAAAATGGTCTAGTTAGCTCAGCTGCAGATCACATCCAACTAAACTGTAGTGGCCATTTTTCACTGTTGCTATTCAGATGGCTATCTCCTTTCCCTAGGTCAGTGGTTCCCAACCTTTTCAGCATCACACTCCCTTTTTGAGTTTTGAGAAACCCTCACCCTCCCCCCCCGCAAATAGCAGCAAAACTTGAACCAAAAAAAAAAGGAACTGACCGGGGCCAAAAAACAAAAATGGCAGCACAACTTGGGGGGGGGGGGGGTTGCCTCACACACCCCCTAGTTTGGGAACCCATGCCCTAGGTTAAACCATGTCCTCTTCTTCAGGTATACTAGTGTTCTCTCCCATCTCTGTGTGTTCATTTGAGGAACAGGTGGCTCAGATCAGCCAAATAATAATCCTGGCAGACCTTGAACTTAGTGGAATGGTATTGCTGTTTCAACCAGCTTACAAGTTCTTTCATTTTCCTGCCATTGCTGTGGTTAATGGTCCTTCCATACACAACACATGCACACAAATTAGAATATACATAAAACAGAAAATCTAATGGGTTAAGAAAAGAGAAATGAGTCAGAAGAGCAGAAGCCATTCAGGAATTTGCTGCTTTTTTAATGTATGTGTTTGAGAGATGGGGATGCATATTTTTAGTTAAGGCAAAGAAGAGTTAATACTTTGGATAGTCTTGTAAGTCAGAAACAAATGCTCCTCATTATCCATTGATTAAAGGAAAAACAGTTTCCTAATCTAGATCCATGAACAGCTGGAGAAATCACAATACTTTTTAGATAAATTATTGCCAAATGTTTTGAAATGCACTATGTCCTCCCTGTCCTGACCATTCAGACTGAATGTTTATACCATTTGATTATCTGAGATGACCAATTTGTTCTTAGACTGGGACAGAGCCTAAGACAACACATCTCTTATATCTATCCATACTCGGTAATTATTTCCAAAATCTAAACTGCCCACCATGCAGCTGGAGTGCTGAGACCACTTACAGACACTTTTCCAAATTATGACTCATTACATTAAGCCTTCTCTTCATGAAACTATGCTTAACTGTGCATGTGCTGATTGTTTTCTTTGTCATCTGACTTTCAGACTGGTTACTGATCTCCTTTGATATACTGTATATGACATCCTAACAAAACCAAGTCTTTAATCAAAATGATGAGGAGTCAAATGAGTGCCACTGTCAGACGGCAGGCTAAGGCTAACATCCAGCAGATGTGTACTTGCAGGTCAGATGGAATGAATGGATTTAAGACATACAATTGGTAAAATCTTGAGATTAACCCTAGATCTGATTTTAAAATTCAGCTGGGACATTTTTGCAACACTTTATGTTGTCATTTGGAGAAAGACCTAACAAACATTTTATAAGTTTTGTTTGATATAAGAAATCTTACAAGTGATAATCTGTTAGGGAATGGGAATTTGTCCCTGGGAATGCAAATTCTTTAATGGCTCTGACTAAATGTCTTGCTGCTAGTAATGTATAGATTGACATAAATCAATTATTTTAGTGCTATTACAAAAATTATTTTAGTTTTGATATAACTAGTCTACAGTATATGGAAAAAGAAAACTAGCAATCCAAGGGTGGTTTATTTTTAACAGACTTTGTATGAAAACAAGTACAAAATACTAGATAGCTATAGACTTAATTTAAGCAATAACCCCCAGTATATCAGTCTCTTATTACTCACATAAGTACTTGTAAGAATCAGAAAGCAAACAATGCAACTATGCCTCTATACTGCTCAGTATGATGTCATATTCACTGCCAAACTGGGTAAAAGTAAGGCATGTGGATTTCATTTTTTTTTAAATTCCTCAGTAGAACATTGCCTAATGAATCTTCTGTCCCAAGTAAACAATACATTAGGAAGGGGCCAATCCTGCCACTGTGCTAAGCACATTCTCCAACCTTAATGAGAGGCATTCTGCACATTGCAAGATCCATTCCTAAGTGACAAGTTCCAGTGTTTAAGCTTCAGTGTACTGTTTCTTTTTTGAATTCCATAGGGATGCAAAGGTTAGAACTTGAGAAGAAGCTATTCAGCGCACAGTATTTCATTAAAGAAAATGCTACACGGTATTTATTTTAACAGTTTTGATATGTTCCAGGGAAATACGGTAGATATAATTAAATATAATGCAAAGGAAAAAGCAGAAGAGGACAGAATATGCTGTATGGATGGCTACAGCAAGATAGCAACCCGGGTAGTGACCTTCATTTCATAGTGATGAGAATGAACTCAAGAGCACCCTCTCATTGCTACTTGGCTTTGTCTACACTACACGTTTTTGCGGCAGAAAATATGCTAATGAGGGAGAGGCATAAGGATTTTGCACAAAACGGGTTTTTTTTGCAAAATGGAAGTGGCTACATTGCTTCTTTTTGTGCAAAAACCCCTTGCGCAAAAAGAAACGGCAGAAAATATGCTAATGAAGTTGTGACTTATGCTAATGAGTCGCTCATTAGCATATTTTCTGCCGCAAAAATGAGTAGTATAGACAAAGCCCTTGTGTATGCCTACAATAGGTAAATTCAAGCTTTAATGAGCACTGGTTCATTGTAAATTCACTGAAAGTTCCCCAAGAAATACTGATGTCAATAATAAACCAAAAAAGCATTAAACACATCAGAACAAGATATCATGGTGAAGAGCACTGTATAAATGCCCAAGACAGGGCCTAAGACAACACATGGGTAGATAGATTGTTCTTGGACTCAATTCTGACTCCTGCTGCAATCCATGTTCAACTTTGGTGGCTCCAAATGCCAGAAACCTGGAGATTCCTCTTGAATAAGAACTATGGCATCCTCCTACACCATCCTCTCTCTGCCCCAATACAGGAGTGTGCTAGCACAATGAGCAGATGTGGCTAGAGCACACCGTGTTCTGGTGAACCCAGCTGATATACCAGCAACTTGGACATAATTTAGAGCAGTCCTGAGGGTATTCTTATTTATGCCAAGGAGTAGAGTGGCCCCTGGGAGTTCTCAGGTTCAATTCACCCCTCAGCTGACCCCAGCATTTAGTGGGCACAGCTGAGAACTGAGGCTCTTCTCTTGTTCCTAATTAACAGCTCAGTCCTGTAACCCTTATACAAATAGTCCTTATTCATGTAAGTCCCATTGAGGCCAATGAAACTATGCACAATGAGGCTCCACAGAATGAATGATTGTATTCTTTCTTATTACATGGGGTATGATTTGTATGGTCACAGATTTCACTGGCTTTAGAGATAACACCACAACAATAACATTTTAAAAAACATTTGATAAGACAAGTGCCTCTGGTAGCCAGTCAAATGTTCTGTTGGGTCTGCTAAACTGTGAAGCATACATTACAAAAACTATTTTTTCAATTTGATTATTTTCTAGATTATTCTTACTGCTGCAAATACAAAGAAAAGCATTTGCACCATGTGTCTGTGTTGGAAAGATATGGGGCCTAATTCTGATTTCATCCACCCCCCTGTAAATCAGGAGTAACTGCTGAAGTTAGCAGAGTCACACCAGAGTAAAACCTGGGTGAGAGCAGTATGGTATGCTTTCTAGCTCCCAGCATACCCAACCCCATGTCCACCCAATGAGGAACAGGCACATCAGACAATCTACTCCACATGTTTCCCATCATAGGGGAAAATATTATATAAAAGATTTTTTATAATTATGGAAATAAAGGATAAGAACTGAAAATGTACATTCAGACTTATGATCTTAAGTAGCACATTCTTCTTCAGCATTGTTCAGCAGGCTGTGAAAACTAGCCATTTGAGGTCAAGATGAGAATATCCACTGTTGCCAAAGCAAAGCATAACATGCCAAGTACAGAATATTGTAACAGTCGAAGATATTAAATTGAATTCTCTCTGCATCAACATGACCATTGCAGTAGGTTAGTTGTTTACTAAAATAAAATAAATGCTGTATAACTTATGTTGCACATTGCTAGAGAGGACTTGACTTGGATGCTTTCTACATGATATCACAAAATATCATGCTGTGTCAGTGTTAATCAGTTAACTTACTCTGGTGTGTTATGAACAGTGACCACAAGTACCTGTATAATTTAGTAGCTAACTTGTATCGCCACTGTACATGGTATTCACTGACAGTGAAGACTAGTGGGAAGTTTTGTGTTGCTGTTGCAAAACTCTTTGGGGCCAAATTCTGCCCTAGAATATATGCAACCACCCAGTTTTTATAAGGGTGCAGCTAAGGCAGATTTTGTCACTGTAACCGGCATCATAGCATATTGTCTTTTTATATTACACTGTAAACATGCTGCAGTAAAGATACTCTTCTTAGTGATCTACACTTTCACCATTCTTGACAAGTAACTCAGAATAGCTCCAGGACTGTGAAAGACTGATACCTTTCTTTGCCCTAAAAATCAAAGAGGAGGAGTATACTTTGTGGTCTGGTTGTCTTTCTTAAAAAAAAAAAACAAAACTCTCTCTTGTTGTGACAAAGAGGCTTTAGGCATCACAACAATCACAGCATGTTCTCCTCTTCACCATTCCTTCCCAAGATATACAATAGAACAGGAGACAGGGGTCTATTAAAGAAGCTTACTTTAATGTTATTAGCAAAGCTTCTCTGTATCCAGACCAGAAGGATCCAAGTCAGTATGTAAATTTCCCCTTTGATTAGCATAACAAGTGAAAAAGACAGCAATGTTTTCATAGTACACTTAAAGCCAATACATAGATTGAGGAATTAAATACTTTCCTGATTTCCTAGTTTCCTGCACATAATGCTGCCCCAGGACTGGGCACAAAAAAAACCCCACTCATGAGCACACTCCCACACGACAGTTCTTTCCCTGTTTTGCACCATGGCACAAGTGCTGAGTGCAGAATCAGAAGCCTTATGCACCCTTTGCTTTGCTAGGCTGATGCAGACACATGGGGAGAAATCCTGGAGTTATGAGAATTTTCTTCAATAGGGCCAAGATTTCACCTTTAGTCTCTAATGCAGGAGCAGGCAAGATCCAGCATATGGGCCAGATCCGGCCCACCAATCCTTTTGATCCAGTCCCTAGCCTGCCCTGCAGAGACCTTGTTGCAGCCTGAGGCTGCCCAAAACAGCTGGTCATTCCCTCTAGGCACCTCATGGCCCTGTCATGGGGGAGATTTTACATGCTGTCTCCACCCACAAGCCAATCATCACAGCTTCCACTGATGGCATGGAAAGTCTCCACACCCTTCTGCCAGGGATGTGTGGTGCACAGTGGCACATGGAGGGAGCCTCCAGCCATTTTGAGCAGCCTGGGGCTGCAGCAGACAGGGAGCCTGCCTCAGAGTCTCTGTTGGGCTGCTGGCTGGGAGCTGTCTAAGGTAAGTGTCTTCTGACAGAGCCTGCTTCTGGCACCCCACCTCTTCTGGCTCCCCAATCCCTGCCCCAGGTCACCACCCAAATCCTCTGCACCCCCTCCTGCCCCAGATCAGAACTCTCTTCCAGACTCTACATCCCTTTCTACAACTCTCCCCCAGGTCAAAATCCACTCCTGCATCCCTACCCCTCCTGGACTTTGCACCCCAATCTCTTATTCCTGGTCACAACCATCACCTTCACCCAAACACCTTCCTAGTCTCCACACCCTCTCCTTACCCCAGTCTGCTACCCCAAGGTCCCTCTGCACCCAACCTCTGTCCCAGGCCCAGCACCTTCTTCATAGAAAAGTGCAACCCTTAAAATCTTAGCGTGGCTCCCATAAAAAATTATTGCCCACCCCTGGTCCAAAGGAAGCATAATTATTTCCAAATTTGTCATCATTGTTGTTAGTTGTTCTCCTTAACTTCTTAACTATTAGTTGAACCAAGATCAGATGTGAAGCATTATACGTTTATGATCAAGTTAATATATGTACACCCTTCTTGTAGAAAAAGCTCATTGCTTAATTTATTATAAATCCAGAAGTCTTATGTCAACAGGAAAGTAGTAAATTTATGTGGACAAAGTGGGTTTGTGGACAAAGTACTTCAGATTTACTCTGAAGTAAATCTGTTGCAGTCAATGGAATTACACCAAGCATGAATTTGGTTCATTATATTCAGCCATTATTTTAGCATCCTATACATTCTTTGAATCATAGTCTGAAAGTCCTCATTAAACTTCTCTTCAGTATCAACACACTAATGTAACATTCCAAGCTTAAATTAACTCAACTATGTAAATCAATTCAAAGAGATTCCAGCTGTGAATTTCCTTATGTAACATACATTTGATGCACTAGTTCACCAATACAGGAGTTACCAGTCAATATCTGAGTTACATCACTTTGTCATTATTTTAGCTTATTTTTCAAGTCTGAAAGTCAATATACAGTACAGCATTTCCAGCTGAACTACAGTGCCCTTGTGGATTTTTTTTTTTAAACAAGAGGGTTAAGAAAATAATGTTTTATGTCCTTCAATCCAAATTCAGTTTGTATCTAATTGTATATCATTTTCACTACCTGTAGTGAACGCATACTCTAAAGTTACTTGTTTTTTGGTGAGAATTCTACTGCACCCGTAATCTTAATGTCTCTATCATCTTTCATGAAAAAAAGCTCTTTTCAAACTTTATTACTTAAATATCACTTGGATCAAAACAACCATAACTAAAGAAGAGCCTTGTTCTGAAAAGCTTGAGAAGATGCAAATTATTTAGGTCTAGATTGTGAACCACTTACATTCATGAGCAACTAAAAATGTGGTTTACTATAATGAGGCTGAAGTTAGTTAATACTGAGGTATTTCTCTTCCTGATCATAGTTCCTTTATTTATAGGGTTTTTATTCCAAACAGGCAGAATCTGTGGTCATGTCCATGGGATCTTTCTGCTATCAGAATGGTTTGCTTCATATCTCCAACGCCATCACTCTCAGAATATATGACTATGATCTGTTTATTTACAGGCCAAAGCTTTTGATGCCCCACTATTTTGAAGTAGACTATGCATAACTTAGATTTTCTGTAATCAAATTTCATTTAGTTGTTTGCTGAGAAGGTAAAATTAATTAAATGACTAGATCATCTAAAAACCTGAGTGAAGGCAAGAATTCATCAATCCCAAATTGCTTTACTTGTCTTTTAAATACATTAACATATAATATTTGATATTTGCTGGTTGTTGCATGGTTTCACCATCTGTCATAATATCACAAAAGAAAAATAGTAGAATGCTATTAGCTTAAAAGATTTAAATAAGTAATTAATTAGATTGGTTATAAAGAGTTTTTAAAATCTCATGCTAAGCTATCATCCTGTAATTTATAAAAATCAGTGTAATCTGTGTTACATTATCAGTGACATTCCAGCTAGGTCTGTGCTGGCTTGTTTGTTTAGTGTGTATAATGACTGTACATATATTCATCCCTTTGCCTGTGGGTCTTTAGCCTTTTGCAGTTCATCATTCAATGAGTGTGTCTGTTTGCTTTTTTCTCTTGCTGAAAAAGAATTGATGTTATCTTAGGGTACTTTGTCTATAAGACATTGATTATAAAAAAATTGAGATAATCTTTAGGAATATAGGAAAAAATGAGGTTGCACACACTGGAATTGTTAAATGCCTTTGGGGCAAGGGGCATACATTTCTTTTGCTTAGATTATACAGTCGCGAGGAACTAACAATGTAGGTATAGATCCAGACTTCACAACAGGTTCCTCTCTACAGAATAAGCCAAATCAAAACTCTTGAGATGATCCAAAACTTCTGTGTTTTGGTAGGAATAATTTGCTGGATTTAAATTCAAAACGGGTTACCAGCGTGTCAGGATCTGATTTGTTTTACTGTAAACAGGAGGCCACCAACCTAGAAATCTCTTTTTTTGTATCTACAGCAGGGTCTGTTTGGATAACCTGTGTTACACTTCAAACCCTTAGAGCAACAAAATCCTGGGATCAGTGCTACAAGGCCCACATCTGGAATTCTGTGTTGCAGAAAGAGACATTTAAAGCTGGCATCCCAGTCCTGCTAATGACTTAGAAAAGAAAAAGCTTTGTTGGCACTTAGGCAATTGGAGTGATGCTGCACTTGCTTTAGTTTCTGTGGGGCTTTGAGTGATCTTTGGAGCACATGACTATTTTTAAAGTTTAGGAAGATTTGCTCATTATTGTGACTGAGAATGTGACAGTGATTTTAGCCTTCTATTGAAATCCATTAGCTCTGCAGCTCAAGTTAGTTTAACGGGCTACTTAGGGATTCACTGGATGTAGAAGAATACTCAAGGCAGGGTGATAAATGACTCATATTCCCTACCTCCTAGCTGGAGTGTAGGAGAGTGGCAGGGCAAAAGAGTGTGTGGCCAAGGAACTCCATGGCCTGCCTGATTCCCAGCTGCCAGTAGGGCCCCATAGTCTGGAGGCAAAAGACTGAGCAGTCCTGAGGTTGCTCCATCATGTTATTTCCAACTCTCAAGGGTTCATAGCAAGTCTCATAATATTTGGTGTTTTTGCAAAGCCTCAGCTTCTGAAATCCTGTGATTAGGTGAGAAATTCATCTTTCATTTAAAAATAAAACGTTTCTAGCCTTCATGATTGCAGAGAAAAACTTGGAAATGTGACCCAAGAGTACCCTAAAGGCCAAGAAACCAGGAGGCAAATAAAAAACTAAAATTATATTTAAAAAAATAAATATTTTGATTGTTTTAAAACAATCTTGGGACTTTGGGGAGCCTGAATCATGTATTTCAAGCTGTTGGAGTTGACTGTGCTGCAGTCTTGTGCTGGGACTTTAGAGCAGCAAAACTACTTCTAGGAAAGTCTGCATTGCTATTAAAAACCTGCTTCTACCAGCTGACTTGAGCTCATGGGCCCAGGCTAAGAGGCTGCTTAACTGCAGTGTGGACCTTCAGGCTTGGGCTGGGATCAGGCTCTGGGGTCCTGAGAGGTTGGAGGATCCCAGAACTTGGGGTGCAGCCTGAGCCTGAATGTCTACACTGCAATTAGGCATCTCCTTCACCGAAAGCCCACAAGCCAGAGTCAGCTGGCAGAGGACAGCCACAGGCGTCCAATTGTAGTGTACTCAGACCCTTAGAGCCATTACATCCTCCCCACTTGCTCCGGGCAGTCCCATGAATCTAGGCTACAGTATTTAGGAGGATGTTTTAGTATAAAGGTGGACTGAAAAGCTCCTAAAAATAAACACCAATAAGGGCCCAAATCAGTAACAAAACATTTGCAATCTCAACATTACAAACATGTTTCTAGTCTCAAACAACACTGAAAATGAGTTTCCCCTTCACTTACCTGGCTAACTGAGTTTGATTCCATGTGTCAACAGCAGTGGTTGAGGGGACACTAACTAAATATGGGATTATAAATTCCCATAGTTGGAGTGGTTTCATGTTCATATTAAGACTCCATGACGGTGCTATATAATGGTGCTGAGAATGTAGGAAATAAGCCTTGATTTAGGACCTTGCTGCCATCATTTGTGGCAGGAAAAACAATACAAGACCGATTTATTAAACTTGCTCTCCCTTTTTGCACTTGCAGTTGGTGGGCACAAATGATTGCACTTGCATTTTACACCCACAGCTATTTGCTCAGAGAATTAAGACCTCTGAGGACCTAAATAAACCCATAAATCAAACTCTTGGGGCCTGCAAGGTCCTGAAAGTTTGGGTCCAGATCCATAGAAGACCTTAAGGACATGAAGTTAAACATGTGCTTAAGTGCCATGCTGGATTGGGACCAGAGTGCTCAGCCTTTGCAGGTTTGAGCCCTCCATAACTAAATGGCCTAAAGTGTGCAGTAGATATTTGCACCCCGATGTTTCTGTCACAAAAAGGAAGACCCAGTTAACACTCAGGTACCAGAAAGGATGACATTATTTTCAAATATTTGGTTTTAAAACATAATTAGTTCCATGTAAGCCAGCTGGCTTAGTCCTGGGCCCCTGACCTGTGCTCAGGCCTATAAGTAACAGTCCAGCAGCTCCTCTCAACCCCCAGGGCCTGAGGGCAGGGCAAACAGTAATGCAAATGCAGCTCCAGCATCAGTGCAGCCCAGGCCCTGGTTCAGGGCAGGGCAGTCAAATAAACACAGTTCCACAGGCACAAGCGGAGAGGGGGAGACTGGCACCCAGTAGGTGGGTGGCAGGGGGGGACACAGGCCCTCCCTGTTCCACTGCACCCTGGCCCAGGGCCCTAGCAATGGCAGCCATTGGGGTCAGCGGGGATTTGATCCACAACACACCAACACACTTTAAAGTTAAAACTTTAAAAAACAACAAATAGTCTAGTAGCACCTTAAAGACTAACAAAATATGTAGATGGTATCATGAGCTTTCGTGGGCAAAACCCACTTCTTCAGCTAAAGCCCATGATACCATCTACATGTTTTGTAAGTCTTTAAGGTGCTACTAGAGACTATTTCTTGTTTTTTAGGCTTTTCCTATTAAAGACTAACTCGGCTACCCCTCTGAACACTTTAAAGTGTTATTAGATCAGCCTGACTGTCATTGGTTTCCCCTGGGCCTCTTCCTAACTCCCCCTCAGTCTCTACCTGGCTCCAGGTCAGCTGCTGGTTCTTGGGGTCCTCGTGGTCTGCACTCTGGGGTGGGGTAGGGTAGGGTAGGGTAAAGAAAGTCTCCTCTTTGGAGCATCAGTCCTCAACCTCTGCCAAGTCCTCAGGGCCTTCCTGGCTTGGGCACTCAGGGAAGGCCTCTGCTTCCTCCAGTGGCTGGGCCCTGACTAAGCTCCTGGGCTGGGTTTTTATGCTCCCAGCCCCACCCCTTGGTCTCCAGGGCGTTAAACGGGCAGGACCCAGCTAAGCCCACCAGGGCTCGGAGAGGGGTTCTTCCCCCTCAGGGTCAGTGAGCAGCCACCCCTGCTTATTACATTCCTCTTTTTATGTTTACAAATAAAGGTTATTAATTATTTAATTAATTGAAGTAATTTAATTGTTTGAAAGCTTTTCAGTTCACATCATGTGAATTTAGGAACTCCTTCAAATGCCTGTTCAGGTGTTAAATGTACTTTTATGAGGCTTAGTATGAACTCAACAGACCATAATGATTCTTTCAGAAAAGTTAAGGTCTATCAGGTAAATAAGTATGTAGGGATGTCTTAAAATGCCTGTTATTTACCCAGTAGACTATAACCTGCTTCTCTAGCACTAGCATACCAATACCTAGAGACTTATACCCATAGATTATTCAGCTGCCACATGTAAAAACAAAGTCCAAGTGTTAAAAATTATGAAATTTTGATTTAAAAAATTGTGTATGGGTTATATCTAGACTGTCCTCTAAAATCGAAATAAGATACGCAATTTGCGCTACACAAATTGAGTATCTTCTTTCGATTTTATTTAGAAATAGGCTATTTCGAAATTTGGCGCGTCACCATGGTGCCAAATTTTGAAATAAAGCACTATTTCAAGACATCCCTTATTCCTTGTGGAACAAAGTTTACAGGGATGCCGAAATAGTGTGTCCATGATTTCAAAAATTATTTCAAAATAGTGGACGCGTTTCTTGAACATGGGGTAGTCATTTCGGGATACCTCCGGTAT
Organism: Pelochelys cantorii; assembly: GCA_032595735.1. NCBI lineage: Eukaryota > Metazoa > Chordata > Testudines > Trionychidae > Pelochelys > Pelochelys cantorii. The sequence continues at coordinate 27,313,369 of CM064338.1, forward strand.
CCTAAAATAGCCTTGCAGTCTAGACGTACCCCAGCTTGCAACATGAGGTTATTCCACCAAATGTTTTTCTAAAATGCCAATAGCTTGTTTCCCATTATTTACTAACAACTTGCAATATTTTACTTAAAACACATTACTATTTGTTGAGTTATAAGAGCACAAAACTGTAGGAGTCGTTGGCTCAGAAAATTGGTAGTGAGATATAAAGCCCTTCTGTCACCAGTATGAATTTGACTCAGTTTAGCAGTGTCCGAGAGCCATTACCAGTTGGTGACCTATGTCAATAAACTGGTGGTCTCACTCTCAATGTAACAGTCCATGGCTTCATACACAAGCACTGGTGTCCTGAACTAAAACATAGGTAGTGCCAGGAACAGCCCATGTAACTCATGACTGACTCCTTCAAAACAGAACCTGTTGCCACTTGATTAAAAAAATGCACCTGTGTTAGAAATTAATAGTGGCAAGTCTTATCCTGTGACAGCCATACGGGACAAAATAGTCACAAATACTCAGGCAAGTCTGTTTCCTTCTGCTCAGACACTGGAATGCAAACCTACTAGCTGGAATGTTACATTGTACTACAAAAATACTAGATATACCATGCTAAGTATAGTTGTGGCTACCAAGTAAATCCCTCACTCTGCCTAGAGTCTGTGAGCAAAAACTCAGTGAAAGAGAAACAGGGAACCAAAGTGGGGGCAAAGCTAGCTGGAGCAGTAAGATGAGGGAATGTTTCTGGAGAAGAGAGAGGAGAATATAGAAAGCAAAGGTGGCAAAACTAAGCAAATGCATTGAGGAGGAGGCTATACTTTGAGAAATATCTGGGCCTCTTTTAGTTTTAATTCATACCCTGTAATGCAGTTTCGTAGTGAACAGAAACCTGGGCCCAAGTTCAGGAAGGTACTAAAGCATGTGCCTAACTTTAAGTATATGAGTCATCCCATTGACTTTTGTGGGATGACTCACATGCCTCATGTAAGGTATGTACATAAATACATCAGTGGATTAGAGCCTTAGAGGTTAGTGATCTTAGTGGCCTGCCCAAACTAATGAACTTGGGTATGATTTTGAGTGGAGGCTTAACTATACCACCAGGATGCTTCATGACAACTAGGAAGCTGGCAAGGAGCGACAAAGGAAAATGAAAAGCCTTCCATGAACTGAAGCCTTTAAAAAGGGTGAGAAGGTTTTTAGAACTGGCACTGCTGGGTCAGGAATTTTTTCAAATTGTTTCACCCAATCTTACATTTGTTATTAAATATCTGTGACATACATGGGTTAATTCAGTAGTGAAAGGCCTAAGGATCAGGCCTTGTTGATATTTTTCTTGTAAGGCTCAATATCATGAAAGCATTTGAAGGGTAAAGTGCTGCAGAACTGGCTAGTTTCACATGTCATACTGATGCTGTGTGGCTTGGTAAAAGAACTGATACACTTTGACGCTGTAGGCCTGAAGCAAATACAAAGCAAAGGACTTCTGAGCATGTTAAGAGACCGTGAAGCAGCAGCACAAAGCACCAGGTAATATCAGATTCTGGCTGTCTTCCATGTCTCTGTCACCCTGTGTATGCCTAATACACTGTTTTACAATAGTGATAAGATATGACTGCCACCTGCATGATACGTAATATATATACACTATGTTGTAAGCACATTTAGCAGCTGCGAGATATTACCAGTTAAACTTAGAATATCTAGGTGTACTTTTGTGAGCTTGCCACTCTCTGAGCTGTGAAAATGCTTAATCTGTGTGTCACTTTGTATTAATCTGCAATTTAATGTTATCAGTGGCTTGGCACAGGGGCATAACCAAGGGCAGAATCAGGCCTATCATTTTAAGTAAGATACAGTTCTTCAACCAAAACAGTACAGGCCAATGCATGTATATATTCTGCTTTGTTTCCACATTTGAAAATCAGTTAAGAGTGGTTCTTGCTCCTTTCAGAGCCTTAATGGCTAGTCCCTTTAAAAACCTACAAACCCATTGCTGATATATGCTAATCTATAGAGGATAAGACTATAGACTGGTTTCTGAAGAGCTATGGGAAAAATAACCAACTATAATTGGGTGTAAACTGCTTTTTTTGTCTGACTGATATTTAGATTGCAAGCTCTTTGGAGCAGGAACCCTCTTTTATTCAGTGTTTAGATGGTATCCAGCACAATGGGGCCCTAATCCTGATTATGGCCTCAAGCTATTGCCACAATAATTAATAACAATTAAGTGTACTGTAAGGTCTTAGGCCATAGACATTTGGTTTAGGGTAGGCTCCAGGAGACTTATCAATGGCTCTGGTATGAAAGCTCCTTTTCTGTCCTTAATTCTTTCCTATTTTGTTATACTTTTTTGTCAGCTTCAGCTGTATCACTTCATTCTTTTTATGATTTGCCCTGAAATAACAGTAAGATCTGCTTTGCTCAGAGGAAAATCTTTATACTATAGATATACCAGAGGATTTTCTTGATGTGTTTAACCCTTCATTGCAAACTTGTGATTTTTGGTGCTTCCCATTATCCAGTTGGCATAGCAGCCTTAAGTCTGGCTAAATTACAGCTATATTTTGTCTTTTGCATCCCACAATTGCCAATAAGAAATCTTTCAAGAGTGGGGAAAGCATCTCTCTACTTTCCAGTAGGTAGCCACTGGTACTTCATATGTAACCATTGATTTTCTGCTCAGGGATATACACAAAGAGCATGAGTAAGGATGCATCTAATAACATGTCAGACTTTTGCTGTTTCCACACTTGAATGCTCAGTCCAGAATACTGATCCACGCACCAGAGAACAACCATAGTTTACAAAGTCAATATATACTGTATGAAGTGGCTGTATAGTGATGATAGCTACCACAGGGAATGAAACCTAGAATTTTTAGATGCAAGCACAGAGCATAGGCAGGATCTGACTTTTCTCTGAAGTAGATTCAGCTAGAGGAAAAGTATTGATTTTCACCACAGCCATCCTTCTTTCAAAAGTTATTTCATGTTTGAAAGGAATATGTGAGGTTATGGAGGAAAAGTCAAAGGGTGGGATATTATTTTAATTTTTATAATTATTTTATTTGCAGTCATTTTATGTTTGTTCCTGCATAAGATGAAACAAATAATGTGGAGAGTTTTCCTTTACTGAAATGCATATTGCAGCACTGTGCTGTGAGTAATGAGCATTACCAGGTACTCCAAGTAGCCTTAGCAATTAATGTGTGGGTAGACTTTAATAGTTATTTTTTCTTCCAACTAGATGCCATGGACAATCAAACAAAATGAAAAGCATCAATAAGCAAATCATGAATGGTTTGGGTCCATTTGGGTAAAGTCCCAAATGACAAGGTACTTCTCCAAATCATTCAAAAGTCTTGAGCCTGCAAAAAAGGACAAGCATTTTTCTAAGGCTCTGTGAAATCTGCTAGTTTCAGTTCATGTGCAGTTCACAAATGAAAATCAGTAGGTTTGGTCTGTAGACCTTCAGCTGATACTGACCACTGTGAGAGGCAGGATACTGGACTAAATGGACCACCAATCTGACCCAGAATACAGTTCCTTCATTCCTATAGCTAGACCTGCTGTGTGAATGACAAAAAATTATAATAAAAATTACTTATAAAAGAAACAAAGACTAATCCATACAACTCTCACATTTTGACATCTTAAATGGGATAACTATACTTAACTGATTACCGGCGAGTTAGCGTGTACTGCCTGTGATAATATAAAAATAAAATTAAATGAGCAGGTGTACAATGTACAAATTAAAATATAGCCACTGTACATATATTCTGGTCATTTTAATTCTAATATGATTCCTGTCCCCTTTTTAAAAACTGTAACCCTGTTTTTTTTTTTTTTAAATGAAGCTGTTTCATTTTGTGTTCTCTTTGTACATTTTTCTGAAGGTCTGCCTGAAGCACTATTCCAGTATACTCAAACAAGATATCAAGATATCAGCATTCTCCTGTATTCCAAACACTCTCTAACATTGCTGTGCAAACAGCTGAGACTGCATTTTTTGCAAAGTGAGACTTTTTATATTCTTAAAGAGTTGAAGTAATTTGTAGTTAAAGGGCTAACCCTGAACATCCTTCTTGGGTGGAACTCCAGCCAGTAGTTCAATGGGAATGGTATAGAACAAAGGCACACAGGTTCATGCCCCAAATCTCTCAGAAATAGGTTGTTAAAAAAAAAAAAAACCCAACACCAATCCACAATTCAACACCACCACCACACACTAAACACCCAACAGCCTTGCCTATATTAAATGCAGCTCTTCTTTTATAAAAGAGTAGATTTTTTTAGTATATGGGAAATACCCATGGGATTAAAGTACTGCAATCTAAATCAAATGCCTGATCCTGCATTCTTTGCCCACTCCAAGCTTGCACTGACTTCACACAGCAACAATACAGATTTTGGTCTATATACTATACTATCAACTTATATCAATGTAAATACGTTGCTCAGGTGTGTGAACTATCTGATCTAACTCCTGGTGTAGACAGGAGAAGCCCTCCTATCAATATAAACTCCCAACCCTTGGGGAGGTGGACTAACTACACCATTGGGAGAGTGCAGGCCTGCCGATGGGGGTGGGGGACATAAAGGGGGCAATTGCATAGCGGATGGCATTTCAAAGGGGTCCGGAGCTCCAGGTTGCCACCGCTGGTATTTCGGCAGTGGCAGCATCCAGAGCCCCAGGCTCCTTTGAACTTCCATGGGAACACTGCTCTGTGCAGCTTTGAGGACTGGGAGGGGCCCAGCACTGTGGTTTGGGCAACACTAAAGGCTGGCTGCCCTCCTCCCCGTTTCTTCCATGGGTGCAGAGCCAGGTCCCCCTCCCACCTTGCTCCAGGGCCTGCAATGGCTGCCATCCCCACTGGGAAAGTGTCTCCTGTCTGCATAGGCAGTGTCTTCACAAGCACTATAGTGGGGCAGCGGTACCAATGCAGCTGCACTGCTGCAGTGCTGTAAATGTGGACAAGCCGAAAATCTGTATCACTGTTATGACTGTATTTTTGTCTCCTGCAGAGACTAGCAACCATTTGTGTTCCCTTCAGTGAACACTGTTGTTACAGAAGAGAATTATGCACTAAACTTTCATGAAAACATCATTTTTGTTTTCTGCTCTCATTTCCTCAATCCAGTCTGAAATTTACTTAAAATGACAGTGTGTGTTTGCACTGTGTAGATGTAAAACCATAATACCAAGGAGATGGTGATATTTACATATTTACATTGTTAATTCCCAATAGAATTAATAAGAGAACATACCCTAAATGTTCTGAACGTTCCTACTATATGATAAAGGGTGAAAGGTCAACTATAAAACATACAGGAAACATGATCCACATTAATGAAGTAGTTATAAGGAGTTGTTTATTATCAGGTAATTATAAATCATATCAAGTGTACAATAAAAGGTTATGGACCTGAACTGAAATCTACATGAAAATTGAGTGATGGATTTTGGCAGATCCTGCTAAGGAACAGCAAGTTGCAAATTCACTGAGCCCAGCAGAGGGAATTAGATGAACTAGATACAAGATCATTCATTCCTCTCGTTGACTCTGAAGTAAAACACTTCTGTATGAAATAGATATACTAAAACTTTCAGCACTTACATATACAGTGGCTTATTTAAAATATCAGACACTGGAACATTATAGGAAAATTGGTGAAGATTCCTACTAGCTTGACAAGAAGCCTTAATACTATTACTTGTGCTCAGAAACCAGGTTCAAAATTCTTGTATGCTGATATATGACAATGCCGTGAATGTCTGTCATTAAGCTGCATTATATAGCACATTCATAGTAAAAGCTGCAGAAATATATCTTCAATTCTTTTATGAACAAGGTACATTTCTTCTGTCAAGCCATAGCAGTGTGTAAATTCCAAGACAAATTGCAGATAATACATTAGTAAAATGAGAAGGGTTTAATTACCTCATAATTTAAAATGTGAACATATCTGGTATTTTACTTGCTTAGCATTGTTAAAAGCGATTATTATAAGCAGTATTATCAGTATCCTTTAAATATACTTTAAATGAGGTTATCAGTTTGGGAGGGAAACTTTCAAAAAACAATAGGGGCCACACTCCCATTGGTTCTTACTAGGGATGTTAAAATGTGTTTAACTAATTAACCATGTAACCATGGGCAGTGGGTGAAGGTAGGGCTGAGGGAGGCAAGCCCCCACCCCCACCCCTTCTGCCGAGGCCTCACTCCCTATAGGAGCCAAGCAGCCTCCCCGCCCCCTGCCCTACACCATGGGGAGGCGGGGCAGCGCACCGCCCCCTTGCCACTCTAAGCACTGGGAGGGCGGGTGCATGGCCCCAACCTCCCTGGCCCCAGAGCAATGGGGAGGGTGCGCAGCACATGACCCCAGCCTCCCCAGCCCCAGAGCACAGGGAGGGTGGGAGCTGGGGGCAGCAACACTCTGCCCCCAGTACGCCTACAGTGGCCAATACCAGATGCCCCAGAGAGAGTGAACACAACAGGTAATCATCACATAATCTCTCTCTTGTCATTCATTTCCAGACAAATAGAGGCTAAGGACACCATTCCTACCCATCCTGGCTAACAGCTGTTGATGGACCTAACCTCCATGAATTTATCTAGCTCTTTTAAAAACCCTGTTAAAGTCCTAGTCTTCACAACATCATCTGGCAAGGAGTTCCACAGGTTGACTGTGCGCTGGATGAAGAAAAACTTCCTTTTGTTTGTTTTTAACCTGTTACCTATTAAATTCATGTGGTGACCCCTAGTTCTTATATTATGGGAACAAGTAAATAACTTTTCCTTATTCACTTTTTCCACACTAGTCATGATTTTATAGACCTCTATCATATCCCCCCCTTAGTCTCCTCTTAAAAGTCCAAGTCTTTTTTAATCTCTCATCATATGGTACCCATTCCAAACCCCTAATCATTTTTGTTGCCCTTCTCTGAATCTTTTCCAATGCCAAAATATCTTTTTTGAGATGAGGTGACCACATCTGTATGCAGTATCCAGGATGTGGGAGTACCATGGTTTTATATAGAAGCAATAAGATATTCTCTGACTTATTCTCTATCCCTTTTTTAATGATTCCTAATATTCTGTTTGCTTTTTTGACTGCCATTGCACACTGAGTGGATGTTTTCAAAGAACTATCCACAATGACTCCAAGATCTTTCTCTTGAGTAGTTGTAGCTAAATTAGTTCCCATGATATTGTATGTATAGTTGGGATTATTTTTTCCAGTGTGCATTCCTTTACATTTATCAACATTAAATTTAATTTGCCATTATGTTGCCCAATGACTTAGTTTCTTGAGATCTTTTTGAAGCTCTTCACAGTCTGCTTTGGTCTTAACTATCTCAAGCAGTTTATTATCTCATTCCCTGCACAAATCTATTCCATATTACATATCCATATGGCCCTTTTCTCTTCTCTTCTCTTAGGGTATGTCTACACTACCACCCTAGTTCGAACTAGGGTGGTTAATGTAGGCATTCGAAGTTGCAAATGAAGCCCGGGATTTAAATATCCCGGGCTTCATTTGCATCATGCCGGGCGGGCGCCATCTTTAAATCCCCTTAGGTCGAACTCCGTGCCCGCGGCTACACGCGGCACGGAGTAGGTAGTTCGAATTAGCATCTCTAATTCGAACTACCGTTACTCCTCGTGGAACGAGGTGTACCAGTAGTTCGAATTAGAGATCCTAATTCGAACTACCTACTCCGTGCCGCGTGTAGCCGCGGGCACGGAGTTCGACCTAAGGGGATTTAAAAATGGCGCCCACCCGGCAAGATGCAAATGAAGCCCGGGATATTTAAATCCCGGGCTTCATTTGCAACTTCGAATGCCTACATTAACCACCCTAGTTCGAACTAGGGTGGTAGTGTAGACATACCCTTAGGGTGCTTGGTCACAGATCCACAATCCTGTGTTAATTTGATCCAAACCCCAGCCCTGATTATTTTCAATCTGTAAGAAAATGGATGAGCCAATTTAACAAGATGTTTCTACTTAATTGGAATAAAGTGTGAGTTTGTGGAGCTGCTCAAGGGGCATTCAGAACAGAAGCAGTGTGGGAAGAAAAACATTCTCATCTGTCAAAACAGAGTAATTTATAGTCCTACTGCATTGTTTCAAAAAGTGAAAGAAACCCTCACTTTTCTTAAGGCCAATGGTAACAGATTCCACAATATGATAACAAAGGACTTTTTATCTATAACTTGCAGAGAAGGCTTTCTAGTCAGGGCCGGCTTTAGGAAGTGCGGGGCCCAATTCGAACAGTTTTGGCGGGGCCCCCCACCACCCAGGATTTTTTCTTGAGCCAAAAAAAAAACAAACCACAAATACACACACAAGTTTCGGTACATTGCGCCATATATTATAAATATCAAGTTGGTTAAGCTGTTACCCGAGAGACTTAGGTAAGCAATTGCTGTGGAGCGTAAGCAATTAATCAAAGCCTATCCCCCTACAGAAGCCAAATTCGGCCTGGTGTTACGTATCTATCACTGCTGGACTGACAATCACAAATCAGGCCAGACAAGGTTTAGGGCCAAACCATATATTTGAAATTAAAGGCATACAACAACAAGCAACTGCAACGAACCCACCCTATCCCAGAAGAAAGAAAGATAGAAAGGTCCCATACACAAAAGGGGTATACTTTACAGAATAGGAGACGGCGGCGGATGCCTGCGACCTACAATCCCTTGGCTAATTGAAAGCCTTAGGAGAGGATCAGCAGGAAGATCCCTCCAAGCGATGATCTGGCGATTGATGCCTGTGACCTACAGAGACGTGTCTATATCTGCTGCAGGGAGACACCTCTGCCTGCCTCCATCCCTCTCCCCCAGAGTCTACAGCCCCATTGCAAAGCAGGGGAGTGGAAGGAAAGAGGCTGAGGCCCATCAACGGGACTGAAGCAGTCATGAGCAAGCCATGCTCGGGAGCCATTCTCCTGTACATTGCTGGTTCAGTGTTGCTTCAGGCACGCTGAAATGCAGTCACCGCTAGGGTGGGCTGGACAGCTGTTTAACACCTGCACAAGGTTTCAGGCAGGGGGCAGTGCGGGCTGCCTTCCTGCAAGAGTCCCCATCAGAACTACTGTGCCCTCCTGGCTTATGAAAAGAATAAACAGGAGGATTGGAAATTAACCCGCCCAGTCTCACGTCCCCTAGGCAGGGAATGAGCCATCTACATTAGGCCCCAGCTGGAGTATCATGTCCAGTTCTGGGCGCCACATTTCAGGAAACGTGGAGAAACTGGAGAAAGTCCAGAGAAGATCAACACACATGATGAAAGGTCTAGAGAACATGAGATATGAGGCAACGCTGAAGGAATTGGCCTTGTTTACCTTGGAAAAGAGAAGACCTAAAAGGGACATGAGAGCAGCTTTCAAGTATCTAAAAGAGTATCATAAGGAGGAGGAAGAAAAATTGTTCTGTTTGGTCTCTGAGGTTAGGATGAGAAGCAATGGGCTTAAATTGCAGCAAGGAAGGTTTAGGTTGGACATTAGGAAAAACTTCCTGCCTGTCAGGGTGGTTAAACACTGGAATAAATTGCCTAGTGAGATTGTGGAATCTCCATCACTGGAGATATTTAAGACCATGTTAGACAGACACCTGTCAGGGATGAGCTAGGGCAACTCAACTTTGGAAGCCCCAGGGGCCACACTGATACTTACAGAGCAGGCTGAGGGCCTCAACTTAAGTGTGGTTGCATATGCAAGCAAACATATACAAATAGCTTCTCTCACACTGACAGGCATGAATACAAAGATTAAGGCAAGACTACAGAACACACAGACCCCATTTAAGTCAGTTCTGCTGATAGTAATAAAATGCAATATTTATCCGATTTCTACCCGTGTGACAGCACTTTTCAGGAGCAATGACAATCCAAGAATTTAGCTATTAAAACGCATATCAACAGAAGATCATTACACTGACTACTTTTTTGTTTTGGCTCCCACTCACCGGCCACATGTTGATCCCCACATAAACCCAAACTGCACCACGGGGCGCAAACAAAGTGGCTGTGGGCAGCATACCAAGTTATTAATAAATATTTTATAAACCTTTACCTTTTCTCTCTGCTGCCATGTCTCCTCTCCTTGCTCCAACATCTCTCCTGGTGCCTGCTGCCCCCCAACTCCTCACCCTCCTCTGCTGTCCTGAGTCCTGCCCTTCTCACTGCCCTCAGCCCTCCTGAGGCCTGCCCCCCTCCACCAGCCCTTCTCTCCCCCCTGTGCCCACTCCTCCAGTAGCCCCACTCTGAACATGTGAGCTTCCCCTCCTCATCCCTTCTCCTAACACCTCCCTCTACACACCTGTCCTGCCTCTCTCCTCTGGTGCTGGTCCCTCCCCTGCAGGTGTCTGCCCTTCTGCTTCACCCCAGAATCCCCTGGCACCTGCACCTTCCCTTAGCCTTGCACCCTCCTCGTGCCTCCCCCTTCCCTTACTGCTCCTGCCCCCTTTGCCCTCTTTTTCCCTGATGCCCACCCCCTCACCACTGTCTGCCCCCATTTCCCTCATGCCCCTCTGTGCCCTCACACATGCCTTGCTCCATCCCCACCTTTCTCATGCCCACCCCTTTTTTCAAGCCTTCTCCCAGCACGTCGCCCTCCCCCCTCTAGCCCCCAATTCCCTTCCCCTCTCCTCTCCTCTCCCAGCATCACCCTGTCCCCCATCCCACTGACACCTCCCCTCCTGCCCTTTCCCTCATTGTCTGAACTTGGCCCCCTGGTATTTGTCTCTCCTCCACCCTGTCTCTTGGTACCTTCCCCTTTCTTCCCCTTCCCCCTCCCTCTTCCTTTCCCCCCCTTCCCTCCCGTCCTCTCTGTACAAGCCCCTCCCCCTCTGCACATGCTCCTGCCTCTCCCACCCCTTCCCCCCTGCAAGCCCCCACACACACCCGCGCTGGGGTCAGCACAGTCCCTCCCCTCCACATCGTCCCTGTCAGGCTGGGAGCCAAGGCTCCCCACCACCAGTGTCCCCCGCCCCCCAGTGCTCCTGTTCCGGGTTTGCACAGCCCGCCTCCCCACCCAGCCGAGCTCGGGCCGACCCCGCGGCTGCCAGCGGAAGAGACGGGCCGCGCTGGGCCGGGCAGCGTGCACAAAGGAGGCGTGGCTGGCACTGGCCTGGCCAACTGGAGGCTGGAGCACGCTGCCGCTGCTCAAGCTGCCACAGGTGGTGGCCGTGCTAGCAGCCGGTTCCGCGCGCGGCCTCAGCCTGCAGAGCCTGGTGCTGGAGCCCCTCAGGTAAGAGACGGCAGCCAGGGGCTGGGCTGGGCCGGGCCCGCCTCTGCAAGTGGCCCGGGGCCCCGTGGAAGAAGCACAACCCCGCCTGCTTTGACTGCAGCTGCTCTGTGCCCCGGCTCCATGTGCTCAGGGCGAGTGGCTGCTCCCCGGGCTGCAGGTGGCTGAGAGCTGATTGCGCCTCCCACCCCTCCCCCCTAGCTTTCCCCCTCCCTTACCTTCTGCCTTCTACAATGTGGGGCTGGAGTCCGAGTCCGAGCTGCCTGCAGTTTTCAGTTTTAAAAATCCCGGGCCGTGATGACGTCACATCACGCCCAGGCGTCTCCCCGCCCACCTGCAAACACACGCGCATGGCAGCAGCAGCCGGCAGCACGTGCGCAGGCAAGGGAGAGCAGCCGACTTCTGGGTGCAGGGTACAGGGCCCCCTTAGGCACGGGGCCCAATTCGGCCGAATCGGCCGACTCGGTTTAAGGCCGGCCCTGTTTCTAGTGCATGGTAGTTTCAATCCCGTAATGGAACGTAAGTTTTCAGCTGTTGCACTAGACCTCACTAATTAAATACTAGTGATTGGGAACACAAATATAAATTACTACATTAGCCAATCAGTGAATTGGCTAAAAGTGTTGCCAACTCTTGTAATGTTATTAATCTAATGATGGTGCTTTTTCTGAAAGCCCGAATCTGGGAGTCGTGATTACATGTGTGGTGAATGGGGGGAATAATACCTGTTTCTGGACATTCCAGTCATTCAGTTAACTACATTGTCTGTAAGTTTTAAAACCATAGACAGTGGGTCCTAGAGAGTTTACAGGAATGCTAGGGAAGCAGGAGGTGAGTTGGCAGGAAGCCAGGAGAGCCAATGACAACAAAGTTTGGGTTTTTTAATTGGAAGCAGTCACCCTCCTGTTCCAGTCTTTGTGTGACCTGAGGAGAGCAGGGAGACATGAATTAAACCAGGGAGCAGGGCATAGAGGATCCAGTGACATTCATGCCTAGGGAAGGGCAAAACATTTGAACAACAGATATGTGAGTCGAACAGGGAATGTTTAGTCAGACACAATCAGGCAACAGCATGGGGAGCGGGGGGGGGTTGCGTGTAACCGTGAAGGTTAACCAATGAGCTCAGGCTCATTGGTTAACTGTTTAAACATGTATACTAACCCATGTCTAGCCTCAGAGCAGATTGTCAAAACGCAGCACACACACCTCAAACCAGTGGTATGTTCTATAATTAGATTTCATCAGTAACAAATGTGAACTCCTGAAGCACTATAACAGTCTTACTCTCGAGAAACAGACACAGTCCTAGGCACTTCAGATAATTGAGTGCCTAAAGCAAAGGTTTGGGAATCAGGGAACATATTCTACCTCCAGTTTTGTTGTTGATATTCATTGTGTTCTTGGTCTACCCAATCAATGTCTCTCACTCTCACACCCTCATAAATCTTCATCTCCTCAACTTCCTTGGTTATCAAGGACTATACTTGGTCTGTCACATCCATTTCACCACATTTTTTGAAAAGAATTTAAAGTCAAAGTTTACTATGGAGATCTGCCTATATAATCAGACACACACAAGGAACAGAATCTCTCTGGGCATCATTTTAAAAATACATGCTAGAATATTAAACAGGAATTTATATAGACAGAAATATAGAACTCAATAAAATTTGAGAAGCCATGTTGTTTTAATAGCTACATCTGTAGAAGGCAGCTCTGTAAATCAGAAATCTATGAAAACCAATTGATTTACACTGGTATAAAACTGGTGTAAAGGAGTTCAGAAGCAGGGCCCAATATGTGTTTTGTATATTACGTGCAGTTCTTTTGGTTTCTCTAAGGAATAGATGTGTCAGTCAACCAAAGAACAGGACACTCTTGCATTAGGTTTATAGGAGGGACCATCTGATATTCTTGGCACTCATCCCATTTATGGAAAGTGATTTCAGCAGAAGCATTGACTACACATTGGATATGGACTAAATTCCCAACATGGCACTCCAAAGATGCCAAAGAGGAAGGGCATTTTTAAATTATCCTGTGGGAACTGTGATTAGCCTGCCTGACTCTGGAGGTCAGAAGACATGAAAATCTCCCATAGGTACTACAAAGGCAATTCTGTAATAAATCAAGCCTTTAAAGACAAGTAGAAGGTGGAACAAGAGCAGGTACCAATGGGATTCTGACATTGTACCTTAAATCATGTTTCATTAGTTTGCTCAGCAAACTTTCACCAAAGGTTGCCTGGAATTCTGTATATTGATTCAAGTCATGCTTCAATAAACGTTCAACATGACTTCAATGGATGAATGAGTTTATATTTGTGGCTGCTCAGTTTACTAGCAGACAATGCTTCTAATCCCTGTGGAGATGCTATTAGCCATTGGTTGACCTGAAATTCACATGAGTTGGCTCAAATTCCAGCGTTGGTCTGCTCTGCATGGTTTGCCTTATATTTTTTTTGACCAGTGGCTTAAGTAATTGATGTTTGAGTTTAAAAGAAAAAGCGGAGAGAACTAAACATATTTTTAAGACGTTTCATCAGAGTCTTCACTAATGACTGGTAGCCTGATGGGGCTATAGGTCTTAAAGGACACTGAAGAAGTAAATATTATGGACTTCATTTCAGACCCATGTATGCAAATCCATCCCGCTGGCTGGAATTGAGTTTCCTAACTCTTCCATTCAGTTTTGTAGGCTTTGCATTTAATAAAATTATTAGATACCAATATAAAACACTTTCTTTGCAAAGGGACTGAGCAAGGCAGACTTCTATTTTTAAATACTGGGGACATGATCCAATATTACACTGATGGACCACTGTCACCAACATCTCTTGTCTCCTCATTGGTCACACAACTCACTGGGAAGAAGGCACCACTATTCACATCCTTAGACTGAGAATAATAGAGGGGTGTGTTTTCCAGAAAATCTGTACCTTTCAACATCTCTCTTTAGAGGTTCATAATAACTACAACAATGATTTTTTACAGAATCCAAAATTTCCAGAAGTGACTAATGATTCTGGGTGCCTCTGCTTTTGAGTGCTCAGCCTAACATGACTTCAAGAGGCTTGATTTGCAGAAAGTGCACCTGTTCTTGAAAATCAGACCCCTTTAGCTTTCTCAGATTGGGCATACAAGAAAGCCCTCCAAAAACAAAACACCTTGAGACACTCAAAATCACTAGTCCCTTTCGAAAACCTTATCCAGAGGGAAAATGGAATAAAACAAAGGATTGTTTGGCTTAATTTCATCTAAATTTACAGTTCTTAAAAGCAAAACTAGGTAGGCCTTTTCAGCATAGTTACAGAAAAGTAGCAGATAGGAAATTTCTTTCAGGAGATATAAGCTTTCTCTGATCCTTATGGCCAGCCTCCCAGTATCATGCTGTTGTCCATATAGCAACTTCTTTGTGTCCACAGATCTTTCTTATCAAACCCTTGTGGCTGGGTGAACTTTTGTGTTCTGTCCCAGCTCCCTTGATCTAGGGTAGATACCTCTCACTTCCAAGTTCCCAGTTTTCTCTTGTTATTTATGCACACAGTAGCATTTGGACTCACCATTTTCTGTTGGAGATGGACTACTGTGGGTAAAAAGATCAATTAACAGTGACTAATATATGACTTTTGAAGGCTTAATGAACTCTTCAATTTCATTCAGGCATCTTGTTAAAATCCCCTAAACATTTTTTTCCCCCAAAAGGAATGTGAATTAAGGACCAAACCCTTTGCCATAACTATAAAAGTATTTAACTATATAAGTATTTAAACAGACAGATACAGATAGATGTGATGCTGCACTGTTAATTTGGCCTTGCAGAAGACAGTTGACAGGCAAATAGCAACAACAGCAAAAGTTGAAGCTTACCACTTCCCCAGTCTTGGTTGTTTCAGGGAGATGTAACCTTCAAAGAGATTGTCTGCACAGGAAAGTTATTGCAAAATAAACTCAGGTACGAATTTAAAGTACAATTGCTGTTCTCTGCTAGCTTACATGTGGGCTCTCTTATTTGGCACTTTGCACTTCAGATCAGTCCACTTTCAAAGTGGATAAATCCTTCACTAGCTATTCTGGACTATCCCTCTGTAGATAAGCCCTCAGGGTATGTCTACACAGCAAAGTTATTTCGAAATAAAAGCCGTTATTTCAAAATAACTTTCCTAGTGTCTACATAGCCAAACCTCTATTTCGAAATTAAATCGAAATAGCGGAGCACTTATTTTGAATTTGGTAAACGTCATTCCATGAGAAATAATGCCAAATTCGAAATAGCTAAATCTAAATAAGCGCTGTGTAGACGCTTATTTCGAAATAGGGGGCCTCCAGCCCTTCCCAGGGTGCCCTGGTGGCCACTCTGGGCACAACCAGGAAAACTCTTCTGCTCCCTCCCCAGCCCCAGAGCCCTTAAAGGGGTAGACTCTAGCCCCAGTGCCTGTGCCAGTTGCAAACCTGCCAGCACAGAGTCAGCAGTCCGTGTACCTGGCCCAGCATGAGCCAGCAACCCAGTGGCACCCAGCCCTCCATTGCTCCCCAGGAGCAGGCTGGCAGCTCCGAAGAGCCTGCCAAGGGCCTCAAAAGGCGGGTGTCTTCCTGGTCTAGTGCGGAGATTGTGGACCTCATTGAGATTTGGGGGGAGGCCTCCAATGTCCACGATCTCTGCAATAGATGCAGGAATGCGGCCGTCTACAGGCAGAGGGCTGACAGCCTGTGCGCACCCAGGAGCAGGTGCACATGAAAATCAAAGAGCTGTGTCAGGCCTATGCCAGGGCCTCAGGGGGCAGCTCCCAACCAGGGGCTGACCCGGACCCCTGCCCCTATTATGATGCCCTGGACTGCATCCTGGGGGGGTCACACGGTCCATGCCCTCCAGGTGGTCATCGACCCTGGGGCAGAGGGTCCTGCCCATGACATGGAGGAGGAGGAGGAGGATGGCCAGGAGCCGCAGGAGGCTGGAGGGAGCGTTCCCCGCACCCAGGACCTCCGAGCCGTCCCAGCAAGCCTGTCACTGGTGTCATCCGAGGCCGGGGAGGCCTCGACATGTGAGTGCCATCACTGTCCCCTTATGCAAGGCACATGGTGATTCCAGTTTTATTGTACATCACTGGGGTAGGCAACCATGCATCATTTTAGGTTGCCTACCCCAGTGACGTACAATAAAACTAGAACGATGCATGGTTGCCTACCCCAGTGATGGACAGGAAAATAGCAGTGAATGAGAAGAAAGTCCTTTCCTCATTAATAATATTATATTTTATAATGCATTTTATTCATGTATGGAAATTAACAACACAGGGCTAGTTTACAGTCCTGCAGAGGGGATGTGATCAGTGTTCCCTCAAAGGTGCGTGCCTGCGTGGCTGCACACGAAAAATTCTAAGCCTGCCCACCTGCTTTGCAGAGCTGCACAGCAGCACTCACCTTCCTGCTGGACCTGGAAGGTGAGTGGCATGGCTGCTCTGGTGTCTGGGGCTGTGTTGCAGGTGGGGTGCTGCCGGGGTTTGGGGCCACGTGGTGGGAGGGCAGCTGCTGCGAGGGGTTGGGGGTCACAGCTGTGTGGTCCTCCTCTGGACTAGGATCTCAGCGCAGGCTGGCCTGGTGCCGACCTGACCTAGAGGACTTGAGTGCCGAGCCCAACTGTGCCATGTGCCCCGACTGAGGGTGCACTCCCGGCACGTGCCTCGACAGAGACCTGCTCCTGGTAGGTGTCTATTTCTTCTGAGGCACCGGAGACTGAGACCAGTGCCGAGGTCTCTGTGGCACTGCAAAGGCACGCAAATGGCTGGGTGCCTCACACACCAAGGCCAGGGCACTCTGAGTTGCCAGAGCCGAGTCCAATGCTGGTGCCAGACAGAGAGCCGCCTACATAAGGAGAATCTTCAAGCGGGACTCTCTCTGTCTCGCTTGGTCCGCAGCTTGAAACCCCTGCAAATGTTGCAGGAGTCGGACAGGTGAGCCTCCCCGAGGCACTTAAAGCAGGCTTCATGGGGGTCCCCACAGGGCATAGGCTTCTGGCACTCAACACAGGGTTTGAAACCTTGGAGCCCGGGCATGCCCTGTTCCAGGCGCCAGGAATGCAAAGTGAGCCCCGGAACTAAAAGCCAACTATTTGCACTAGAAAAAGAACTATTTACAGAAGAACAATTAACTAGAAAACACTATCTAATTTACAAGATAACAGATGAGAACTGCTAAGTTACACTTGCAGAAGCGAGAGCAAAGCACCCGTCGTGGGCAGTAAGAAGAAACCGAGGGGGTGGAGGGCCAGTGGGGTACATATTAGCAGATATAGCAGCACCACTCCAGGGCGCTCCCCTGCTGGCCCAACAGGTACAGCTAAGGGAAAAGCTTTCCAACGACGCGTGCGCACACTTCCATGGAATGGACATGAGCAATCACTTGAAGAAGAATGTATTTTCCATTTACAGACAGAGACCTGAGGCATAGAGAGATTGTCACATGGGATCTCCATGACTGAGATCTAACACAGTTGAGTCTTTTGGGTGAGCCTCTGTTTATTAATCCTATAGATTCTGTATATATGTAGTTATGGGCATACTCTCAATCAGAGCTAGTTTAACATACACATAAAAGGTACTTTATTGACATTTTTTACCTATCATTTATCAAAATTACTGTGGACCAGCTGCCATGTCTTCAACATGCTTCCTCCTGTATGTCAACAAAGGGCTGGTTGTAAGAATAGGTAAGAACTCTGCATCCCTTTAGTGCTATGTAAAAATACTTAAAAATTCTTGTTCTTTTATATGTAACCTCTCTACATCCTTTCCTTCAGTTTATGCACATAACTAGGGCTATGTCTACACTGCAGAGTTTTTGCACAAAAACTCACGGAGCATCCACATCTCGAGCACATTTTTGCGCAAGAAAATTTACAGTGAATCGACAGACCAGAGGGGTTTTTGCAGTATGAGTATTTCTCTTTCTACGAGGAATAACTCATTTTTGTGCAAGAGCTCTTGTGCAAAAAAGTGTGTGTAGACGGGAAACAGGGTTTTTTTTGCTCAAAAACAGCCTATCGAAAGAAGTACAGGCGGCCTGGTGGCCATTCAGTTAATGGTAATCAGAGCTTTCTTGCGAGAGAGCGTCCATGCTGTCTAGATGTTTTCTTGCGCAAAAGTGCATTGCTTTTCCGATGCACTTTGCAGTGTGGACGCGTTCTTGCACAAGAAGTTTTTGCAGAAGATCTCTTCCTCAAAAAGCTTCTTGCGCAAGAAGCCTGCAGTGTAGATGTAGTGGATGTGGTTCTGCATAATATGTGTTTTTCCTACTTTTTTGTACAGGTTGGAACTTTTAAAATAACTTTGAATATACCCCAAGAGCCATATAATTGGTAAGTTCCTTATTAGTAACTTGTACAAATCTTTTGTAAATCTTCAATGCATGTAGTGTTCTAATTTGATTTAAGCACAGAGACTTAGTAATAAAAAACATGAATGTTTAGACTACAAATACTGGTAAAAAAATCATTGAGAAAAGTAAAATTGTGAAGCAATGCCAATGAATTAAAAATAATAATTATTGAATGTAGTGATAGTCAAATACAGCCATTGTCTTTGCCTTGTGGTCCATCTCATAACTTTAGGAAAAAAATAATCTGAACATTCAGAAGTAGTCTAACCTTTGTATCTGCTCATGGGTGACATTTTTGGAAGGTTTAACACAAAATACCTTAACGCTGTGCCCCCATGTGTATACATGTCTGCTGATATTTTATTCCCTTTATCCATGCAGAGCCAACACACGTAAGAGACTCCCTGCTGCAAATCATCAAACTACCTTACAAGCTGTTTTTTAATTACTGTGAAGGTGTAGAATATAGCCATGCCCAGAGTCCCTACTTCCAGTGCATAGCATGGTGGCTGTGGATATAATTATTTTAAATTATTATTTACTTGCATGACTGTAGTTTCTAGAAGACCTAGTCATGGATGAGGGTGCATTGTGCTAGGTGCTTTACAAACAGAACAAAAACACAGTCCCGCCCACTAAGAGCTTACAGTCTGGAGCAGTGTTTCTCAAAGCAGCCCATGACACTTTGTTTATCTAAAGGGTCCATAACCATGGAACTTCATGGCTCCCATTGGTTCCAGTTCACTGTTTCCAGCCAAGGGGAGCCACAGGAAGCGGCGTAGCTATGGACCCTTTAAACAAAGTGGCAAATGCCATCTAGCGGCTTTCCCAAAGCGGTCCCACTGACTGCTTTGAGAAACACTGATCTAGAGCCTTGTTCCTAGTGCTCTTTATTTCAGTGGTTTAGATCAGGCTCTGTTTGCTCTAAATTATTGTGTTTTGTAACAGGAACAAACAGTTGCATGAAGCCTCAAGAATTACATGTTAAAAAAAAAAGTTCTCTCTTACCTTAAGCCAGGGATGGGGAACCTTTTTAGGGTTGGGGGCTGCTGACCCACAGAAAAATCAGTCGGGGGCCGCACACAAGTGAGAGGCAAAGTGAGAAGCCCCTGACTGAGAAGGAGAAAGACACTCCTCACATTCCCCTTGCACCCCAAAACCGGGGGGGGGGCCCTAGGCTAATAGATTTTGTGTGCTCCAGCCCTACGGATGGGTGGCAGGGGAACTGGAGTGCCAGCACGGGCTCCCCAATGCTAAGCCTCAAGGACCAGATCCAGGCAAGCCAGGGGCCACTCCTGAGGTTCCCCACTCCTGCCCTAACCTGTCCCTGGAGGCCCCAGTTAAAATTTATTTGCAGGGTAGCATGGGGAAGTCTGCACTGATACTGTCTGGGATTGTTTTGTGGCCAAACTGGAAACTTAATGCCAAACTATTCATTAGTGCTACATTCATCTATAAGACAACACACTTCCTTGTGCAATATCTACAGGAGGGCTTCTAAAACTTTGACACTGTTTTCCCTACAAATTGTATAGCTCCTATCCTGATATTGTTTTATCCTCTTTAGTGGGAGCTATGCATGCAGAAGGAATGCAGGCTCAGTAAGTATATCAATTCCAAAACATACCTGGTTCACTAGGCCAGGCAGTCTGCGTCTTGAGATTGATGGTGAACTGGAGTGTCTAACAATCCTGACACATTAGCACAAAGGAAAACGATTACAGTCAGCTTCACTCCTTCTGTCCTATTTTGCAACCATGTATGAAATGTAGTAATAGCACTACTTGAGATTCTTGTTTGCATTAACTCTGGGTGACAAAATTCACTAGGAGACAACTGAACATGTTAATTTATGTTCCAAGAAAGTTGAATTACTTAGATATGCTTTAGGGGGTAGCCGAGTTAGTCTGTACAGGATAAACTTAAAAAACAACAAATGGTCTGGTAGCACTTTATAGACTAACAAAACATGTAGATTAGTATCATGAGCTTTTGCTGGCACAGCCCACTTCTTCAAATGACCAGAGTTTAACTAAGGGTATGTCTACACTACAAAGTTAATTTGAAATAACAGCCGTTATTTCAAATTAACTTGAATAGCGTCGACACATACAAACCGCGATTTCGAAATAAATTCGAAATAGTGGAGCCCTTATTTCGAATTAGGTAAACCTCATTCTACGAGGAATAACACCTAATTCGAAATAGCTAATTCGAAATAAGTGCTGTGTAGACACTTATTTCGAATTTGGGGATCTCCAGCCCTTCCCAGGGAGCCCTGATGGCCACTCTGGGCACAACCAGGAAAACTTGTCTGCTCCCTCCCCAGCCCCGGAGCCCTTAAAGGGGCAGACTCTGGCCACAGTGCCTGTGCCAGTTGCCAGCCTGCCAGCACACAGCCAGCAGACCGTGCACCTGGCACAGCATGAACCAGCAACCCGCTGCCACCCAGCCCTCCACCGCTCCCCAGGACCAGGCTGGCGGCTCCCAGGAGCCTGCCAGGGGCCGCAAAAGGCGGGCGCCTTCCTGGTCTAGTGCGGAGATCGTGGGGCTCATTGAGGTTTGGGGGGAGGCCTCCAATGCCCACGATCTCCACACTAGGCACAGGAATGCAGCCATCTACAGCCGCATGGCTGCTAGCCTGGCCACCAGAGGCCACATGCGCAGCCAGGAGTAGGTGCGCAGCAAAATAAAAGAACTGCGTCCACACGTGAGTGACATCACGGTCCCCTTATGCGGGGCGGGGGGGGGAAGGATGGGGAGCCCAGGGACCGTGCGCATCGGCCTTGACAACCTGTGCATCTGCCGTGCCATCCAGGACATGTGGCCCCAGCTGGGTGCCATGCAGGGGCCCTGGCCTGTTCCCCACACGTGTCCACACGTGAAGGCACACATGACAGGCTCCTGACCCCGGGGAGAGACACTGCACACTGCCCTCCCTCCAGACGCCCCCTCTACACAGAGGCAGGGCACATCTTCCCTCCCCCCCCCACCAACACACTATAGGCAGCACAGGGGCTGGGGTGCAGTCCTGGGCCAGCTCACACTCCCGGGGATAGCAGGTGCGGAGACCTGCCGTCCTCGCCTTGCAGAGGGGGGCTGGGTTTCACCCACTGTGTCCCCAGGGAGAACTGACCACTTCTCTTGTTTCACCGCAGCCGCAGCACCTGCGAGTGCAGGACGCACCACCCCGCCTGGACCATCCACCCGCACCCGGGCCAGCAGGCACACCCGCAACCTGGAGGAGTTCCAGAGGCAGCAGCTGCGGTTGCAGAGACGGCAGGTCCACAGCCAGGAGCAGTGGGTGCAAGAGGACCTGCAGCTGCAGCGGGAGAGCTTGTGGGAGCTGCGGGAGCAGGGCCGTGCCCTCTGCGAGCACCTGCAGGCCCTGGTGGACCGATTGCTGCCTCCTGCTGCTCCAGCCCCTGCGGCCACCCCACCTATTGCTCCTCTTCCCACCCCTGCTACCCCTCCCACTTCTTCCGCCCCCCCCTCCTGCCCCACCCTCCATACCCACTCCCCCCCGGGAACGCCGAGGCCCCCGCACCCGCAGTGCTGCTAGATGGGAGGGCCGGCAAGACCCCCAACCCTGAGCTTCCCCTCCCCCTTCCCTTCCCCTTCCAGCTCCCTCCTCCCAGGTTTCCCCCCTCCCCTCTCCCACCCTCATTCCCCCTCTCCCCCCACCCCAGTTATGTTAAATAAAGAGATTTTTTTTGTGGCAACACAGGTGTTTTTATTGTATATCAGGAAGGGGGGTTAGGGAGGGGAAAGGGGAAGGAGGTGGGGGTGGAATGTAAGGCACAAGGCCCCAGTGGGGCACACCAGGGGGACTTCAGCTTTTGTCTGCCTGGAAGCTCTCCCGCAGGGCTTCCTGGATGCAGACAGCCCCCCGAAGGGCCTCCCGGCTGGCAGCCGTGTGGGGCTGTGCATACTGGCCAGCCAGGCGGTCAGCCTCTGCCATCCAGGCTGGCAGGAAAACCTCCCCCTTCCTCTCACACAAATTGTGCAGCACACAGCACGCTGCCACCACGTGCGGAATATTGTGCTGGGAGAGGTCGAGGCGGGTGAGGAGGCACCTAAATCGTGCTTTCAGTCGGCCAAAGGCCCCCTCGACCAGGATGCGGGCCCTGCTGAGCCTGGCATTGAAGGCCTGCCTGGAGGGGTTGAGGTGTCCCGTGCAGGGCTTCATCAGCCAGGGCTGTAGGGGGTAGGCCGCGTCTCCCAGTAGGCACACTGGCATGTCCACGTCCCCGACCCTGATGTGGCGGTCAGGGAAGAAAGTCCCGGCATGCAGCCTCTGGCACATGGAAGAGTTGCGGTACACCCGCGCGTCATGTGCCTTGCCGGACCAGCCCACATTGATGTCCGTGAACTGGCCCCAGTGGTCAGACACGGCCTGCAGGATCACAGAGAAGTACCTCTTCTGTTGATGAAGAGGGAGGTCTGGTGGTCCGGGGCACGGATGGGGATGCGTGTCCCGTTGATTGCCCCCCCGCAGCTGGGAAAGCCCAGGGTGCCGAACCCCTGGATGACCTCATCCAGGTCGATGAGGCAGACGACTCTGCGGAGCAGCACCCTGTTGATGGCCTTCACCACCTGCAGAGAGACACACAAAACCAAGGGTCACTGGGGCGCCCGGGTGGCTGGGAGCGTTCGTTCCGCACCACTGCCCTGCGCCCCACTCCCAGGAGCAACTTCCGCTGCAATCCTGGCCACCGCGGGCGGTCTGTAGCGCAGCCGGGACATACCGAACCCTCCCGGGGAGGGCACTTACATCACCTCCCCCCCGTTTTCCCTGGGGCAGCCCCCCCTCCTGGCCCAGTCACCGGTGAGTGCTGTACCTGCATGAGCACCGCTCCGACGGTGGATCTCCCCACGCCGAACTGGTTCCCCACGGATCGGTAGCTATCCGGCGTGGAGAGCTTCCAGAGGGCGATGGCCACCCGCTTGTGGAGGGGAATGGCGGGCCTCATGCGTGTGTCCCGTCACCGCAGAGCAGAGGCGAGCCACTCACAGAGCTCCAAGAAGGTGTCCTTCTTCATCCTGAAGTTCTGGGTCCACTGTTGGTCTCCCCAGCGCTCCAGGACGATGTGGTCCCACCAGTCGCTCCTGGTGTCCAGACGTCAGATGCCGCGGGGCACGCTGGCGTCTGGGCGCCGCTCCTCCAGGGCCCCCAGGGAGGTTAGGGGGAGGGCCAGGGGGCTGGCCTGCAGCAGAAGGTGCCAGGCAGCCTCCAGCAATTGCTGCCAGGCTTGCAGCAAGACGTTCAACATGAGTACCAGAGTGCCCAGGGGCGGCTCTGGCTCCATGGTGCCGAGTGCTGCAGTGTCCCAAACGAGAGCGACTGAAGCAGGCGGAGAGGAAAACGCTTTGCTGTCCCTCGGCGAGGTAGGCAAGCAAGCAGGAAAGCTGAGAACCGGCTGTCCGGGGGGGTTCCTTTAAGCACGAGCCTCAGATAGCCTCAGACAGCAGCCACACAAAGCAACTACTGACCTGATGCCCTGCTGGAACCCGTTTCAGCTGCCCTTAAATGCGCTCCAGCGTCCAGTCAGTGTGGACATGCTATTTTGAAATAGCAAAACGCTATTTTGAATTAGTTTTTGTGTCTAGATGCATTATTTCGAATTAGCTTATTTCGAATTAATTCGAAATAAGTTAATTCAAAATAGCACCGTAATGTAGACATACCCTTAGATATGTATAAACTTAGCTATGTTTACTCAACTTTATATGTTTTTTAGAACCTTGCATACCCATGGATATCTGCTTCATATCAGAGGATATCTGCATCCGTGAAGGAGGGGGTACCAAGGGAGGACGCTGCGCTGTCGGCAGGAAAAGGATGCAAGAAGCCACATCCTAAATCTACCTACCCCCACCTGGTGAGCACTGACCTGCAGCACCCCAGCCTACCGCCTGCCTCTTTGTTGTGCAGATACAAGTGAAATCCAGATAGCAGATTACAGATCGCATGAGAGTTGAGCCTGGCAGACACAAATCGGATGAAGATTCACATTTTTGTATCTGTACGAGGCTCTACGTATTTCCTCTTCATATTTTATATGGCAGCAGGCCACCCCAAGTCGCAAAGTTCTTTTAATAGAACAGAACTACATTGTTCCCTATTTTCCCTACCCCTCACAACTAATAAAATAAACTAAATATTCAAGTGTGCCAAGTTATCTGCATGTGGCTGTGTTTTACCATAAGTGCAGAGATGCACACACAGAGTAGGTATCTAGTCACTGGAAATTATCTACTTCATAAAAAGCAGTGTAGATGGCATAATATTGAATTTGAATAAGGTTCTTTTATTGCACTGAAAAAAGTCAAGAGGAAATTGGTACCCTGGTGGACCAGATCGACCACCTGCAATCCAGTCACATAACCGCTTCAGAGACAGCTATCTAGTGTCAACAGCGATGTCTGTGGAAACGTTCAGTGTAAAATTGGATTTTCAGCTAATTAATTTTTTCACTAAATGGTCTGCTTTCCACATAACACTTTATTTTTTTTTTAAATACTGAAGACCTGAAAACTGAAATATTTTGATATGAAATGTTCTTGCAAAGCCTCTTGAGAAGTGTAGTTTGAGTGCTTCATGTTCCTGTTCTCCCTTATGGGCTGGGCCCCCCCAGCCAGACTACATCTCCCATGATGCACTGTGATCCTGTGATTGACTTGGTGCAGGATTTTCCAAGAAAGAAGACTGGTGTTATCATGGGAGATGTAGTCAACCAGGGATCCCCACCTATAGAGAGTGACAGGAGCTTAAGACATCTAAACTACAAGTTGCATAAGGCACTATTCAGCATTTCAGAATAAAAATATAACAATTTTCAATATTTCACTGAAAAAATTCTATTTTCTGACTGGCTCTGAATATGGTGGTGTGACACGGTTGAGGAAAACCACACCCAGTGCGGGGCAAGTGCGCCCATCTCCCTTGTGGAGCACATATGCAGTTCCCTGCTTTGTTCTTCCCAACCAGTGTCTATAGGTTCACCTTCAGTTGTGCGGTGGTATGGCCTAATAGCCCAAGTCAGAAAACTCACCCCCGTTTGCCGGGAGGTGCGGTTCCCTGGTTAGGGGAGAGAGTTACATCCCCCAGTAAGGGGGTCCATGCCTTTCTTTTCACTAGACCTCAGCCCAAGGCCCTATTAGTGGCTGTAACTCCAGCCACTGAGTCAGCAGGGAAAATCTCCTACTGAAACACTCTGACTCCCCAACATCAATTCACTCACTGGTTAGTCATCACCTTCCCTTGGGCTACTTCCTGCTGCTGTCCCCACAGCTGTGGGGAGGGCCTCCATCTCACCTTTCTGGTCTGTAGGCTTTTCCTCTCCTTAGCGCCTGTGAACACCGCGAGGCCCCTGGAAGTGTTCTGCCTTCAACCTGGTTTGTGGTGTCTGTGTGCATGGGTTTGTGCAGCAGCCTGCCTGGAGTAGACGGTGCATGTTCTCTTCCTCCAGCAGTCAACTGAGCTGCTCTCTTTTATGCCCGTGCACCTGGGGCATGCCCAGTAAGGCAGAACGGGTGTGGCTTTCTGCACCCTCAATACAGGGTTAACCATCTCTCACCCAGTGTGAGGCAAGCACATAGCATCACAAGTGACCCTTTATCCCGTTACAAATGGGTAAAGAAAGGGTAACTGGAAGAAATGATAGCCTACGCAACAGAAGCATCTGAAAGTCCCATTAACTATTGGGTTGTCCATTATCTAGAGAAGGAACCATCTCATGGAAACAAAAAAACATTCTGATGGAGAACTGCCAAAAATGTTGGAGACTTTAAACTGTAATCTCGAAGTAGAGTGGATAGTTTAGTGGTTATGGCACTAGATTGGCATTCAGATCAGAATGCACTTCCTGGCTTGGTGAGTCGCTGAATCTACTCTGTGTCTCAGTTCCCTATCTGTCACATGGCTTTGTTCCTTACTTTGCAGGATGTTATGAGGATAAAATCCATGAATGATTGTTAGGTGCTCAGATTCTACAATAAGGAGATCCATAGAAGTATCAAGACAGACCAATCATGGAAGTAGAAAACGAGCTGAAGACAGTGTATATTAAAGTGTGTGTGTAAATGTATTGTCGTGGAATTAATCAGAAGAGGCAATGTGAGAACAGAAATGAAAAGAGGTAGAATAGGAGAAAGGATAAACACAACTCAAGTGTGACAACAGAGAGCAGGACCAGGCACTACATAACTTTATTTGAGACTAAAAGTAATGATGTGTGTGTGTATGCACACTCATGCACATACACTTTAAGGACTCTGGTGTATTTAAAAACAAATTATTTGAATTAAATTACATTAAGATGTTTTGCAAACTTACAAATTCACCAGATTGTCCCTCTGAAACATTCACTGTGGCAAAGAGCATCTCCCAGAGATAGGAGCAGCTGTTGTTTCAATGCCATCTAATGTTTGTGTTTTGGGAATGTAGGAAGTTAGTTAATTGAACCTGAAAGTAAGTTCTTTCTACTAGATTAGTTTTTTTAGAAATACAGGAAACAATTTGGGCACTGGCAATGGATTCACTGTGGTTTATTTTTTTGGCTAACAGCATGAGAGAGAGGGAGATTGTGTGTGTGCAATTAAAGGAGTGAAGTCTATAAAGAAAGGTCATGACTTCTCTTTTTGGAAGTCCTCCTTGGGGATTATTTGGGGAAAAGTGGTGACTATATGCAGTACATCTAGTGAAAATTAAGGGATTGCTCCTCTGACAATTAAATGTAAGAGATTCATTAAAAAGCACATCCATTTTTAGGAATTTACAAGGCATGTACAAATGCAGTGGGGAAGGGGAAAAAGAAGTGCTGTTCCTTTGCTTGATTTTGACTTCATATCTGCCATGTTCTCTTGTTTGTAAATGTAGGCTAAGGGCATAGAGGCCTTGGATAGGCACCCTCTGGTGAGGAGTTTGCTAAGACCAAGATCTAAATAAATAAGTCCCTTGCTAGTATCACATTTTATCCTATGTAAACGAAGCACATTAATAATAACACTGAAGTCTATACTAATAGGCTACGTCTTTACTGCGAGTTTTTGCAGCAGAAAATATGCTAATGAGGGACTCATTAGCACAAGTCATGACTTCATTAGCATATTTTCTGCCGCAAAAACTTGCAGTGAAGACAAAGCCATACAGTAATACTAATTCTGCCCTGTATGTAACAGTGACTTCAATTGAATGACTCAGGTATTTAAAAGTTGTGCAGGAGCTTAAATGCTTTGCTGGATTGGGGCTTAAGTAAACATACTGAATCAGTAAAACTAATCTTCATTTCAGGAGGAATACAGAAAGAAAGCAGGAAATCCTTTCTTTGTTTTACAGTCTATAATATTTGAAAGGTATAACCAGTAAAGAAGGGGATGTTATTTAGCATAGCAAGAGGGGATGACAACTAAAAGTAACTGGATGAAATTAGGAAAAGGCAAATTTAGATAGAGTATCAGGAAAAACCTCAAGATACTGAGACCTCTTAGGCTACCAGTGGGAGTGCTGGGAGACACTATTATGTCAATAATATGAGAAATGCGAGCCCCACTCCACAGTGCCTTATATTGGCTGAAATTCACCTGTGTGTAGAGGGCCAGCAAAAGTCTATGTATCATTTAACTTCCACCTAAGCGCTCAAAAAATATCTTAAGTGATGCATAGATCTTATACAGGCTCTCTGTCAAAAATCCAGTTGACTGCAATGAGAGAAGGACAGGCCCTATGTCTACATCTTAGCTCTACTGACATGGCAGAGACATTGCTATGTGGACAGACAGAACAGTATAATTACTAATGACCCCGGAAGAGTCTGACTCAGTGCATACATTTTTCATGCAGTTGCTAAGGCGATAGAAATGTCTCAAAAATTACTCATCCTATGATAGCTAACATGCGTCCTGTTTAAAACCATCATGGCCTTTTACCACTGGCTTAAAAGCAGATGGGTATTTTTTTCTCTTTTCAGTAATAGGGCAAAACTTCCAAAAGCACGTAAGTGACTTAGGAGCCAAATTCCATATTCAAAAGTGATTTAGACACTTAGAGGGCATATTTTAAATGTCTTTAGGAGCCTAAAGATGCAGATAGGCACCTAGTAGGATTTACAAAAATGACTACACACAATACCAAACTCCCACAGAAGTAAATGCGAGTTCAGAATCTAACCTGCTTAAGCACTTCTGTAAACTCTACAAGCCACCTTTCTGGATCTTTAGGTCCCAAATACCTTTCAAAATCTGGCCCTCAGTGCCTAAGTGAGATTCAAAAATGAAATTTAGGCGCCTGTTTACTTCGGTACTTTTCCAAAATTTTATTGTTGGCTTTTCATGATAAGGGGCTGTATTTTACAATCCTGCAGCCAGATGGATTTCATCACTGTCATATTTTGAAAATCTTCTCAAGCAGTCATCAGGGATGGAGACTAAAGAACAAATACTGGGATGTGGGAGGAGAAAGGCACCAAAAAATGGCCCTAGGCAAGACCCAACCCCACTAAGAATTCCTAATACATGAGGCTTGAACTAAAGCTCACTGAAGTCAATGTTAAGATGGTCTTTGATTTCAGTGGGTTTAAATGCACCAGCTAATTACACTGGGAACATTATAAACTTTCAGTTTATCTTTTATCTGACTGGATACTGAAAACTAATTTATTGCCAATATAATAACTATTGAGAGAAATGGTTGAAAATAAATGCAGGTGATTAGCTTCTAATTTAAAACCATTAAGTAGGAGGGAGCAGAGCATCAGCAAAAGACCGAATGAAATATATTTCAGTTAATAAAACAATGGCTCAGATAAACACATGAGAAGGAGATAACTCCATCTCAGGTTTCTGATAACATTAATCTACTTGTATTTCATTCTATGGATTATGTCACCATCTTTTGATGGTCTAACTTGAAGAAATTAAATGTATAATTATTAATGGCATTATCTGTGTATTAAAAAGGCAATAATAATTTCCCATTTCATAAAAAAGACAGCAGATATTAATTCTGGTATTCATTCTTCAAGTATAAAAGCTAGGTTTACAGTATTAGCATTGGATCCAACATTCTTACCATATATTCATTTTTGCATGTTTTTTAACTTGTAAACTTTTAAATTTGACTTGTTTTTACAGATCGATTTGGCATATTTTTGAGTGTATTATTTTTCTAATCCAATAGTGGAAGGTCACTGCCACCTATGGATTGGAATTAGTATCTCAGTATTAGTATGTACTTTAATGAAAGACATGCAGCAATATAAAAGGTCTTTTGCCCGAGATTCTATCCCATTTCCCTCCCTGCCTCTACTCTCCCCTTCCTCTACTCAGCTGCTCCCTATCTGGAAAAAAACAAAAACAAAAACTCACAACATGATTCTCCCTGTTTCCTGAAGGAACACCATCCTCAACTCAGCTTGTAGGAAAAGTGCACTGTGTTTACTGTGACATACAGTAGTTAAGAGCCTAGAAAACCTTGAGAAGTTTCATGCCCAGTTAAAAAGTCTCCCATGAACTTTATTGTAATATGTGAATAAAAGCCATTATGAATGGAATTTTCTGAAGGGCCTTTCAAATAGTGATGACAAACTTTGTGGATATTTGTATATTTGGGTTGGGTAAATGGGCACCTAATTCCATAAACAAGACCCTGGCTGTATTTGCAATATGATGCACTTGCAAAATGTGTTGACATTTTTAGAAGCCCTTATAAAAATCTGGAACTATGGACTGAAAGATTGCCATATTCTACCTTTTTCCCCACCATGAAAATGCAAAGTAAATTCTGGAGAACCCTGGTGCATTTTTAAAATATTGCAACAGAACAGTGATGGGCAAATACCAGCCCGTGGACCAGATCTGGTTTGCCAGGGTTAACCCCTGGTGGGCTGCCTCCACTGTATATACCTGTGCCTTTACAGGTATAGGCTACTGCAACTTCCATTGGGTGCAGATCACAATTCCCAGCCAATGGGAGCTGGGGGAAATGGTGTTCTGGTCTGTGCAGCTTCCCACAGGTCCCATTGGTTGTGAACAGTGATCCATGGCAAACAGGAGCTGCAAGCACCTGTACCTGCAGAGGCGCAGATAAATATAGTGATGACCGCCCACCAGGAGCTAACCCTGGCAAACTGCTGCCATCTTATTACCCACCCCTGCAATAGAACCTTACATATCTATGTCAGATAAAAGCCTATTATCTTTAAGATAGATAAAGTCTAAAAACAATTGTACAAAAGACCAAGAGTAAAAACATAAGTATTTCCATATCTAAGGGCTGAAATAGGTAGGTGGAAAGTCAGCTTATTTGTCTACAAAATATTTTTCTTACACTTTTGTATCAATTCTTTTTTTGTTATCTGAATGCACGTTGGTTCCCCATATTCTAGTAACGACTATTTTAATCTTTTCCATTTTTATGTGGTTTCACTGATACGTTAAACTTAATGCATGTCTATGTGCCAAAGTTGCACAAATATACTATATATTTGAGAGAGTTTGTGCATCTATACATCTGTCCATCCATCCATTTGTTCAAGAACTCCTCCTAAACTGTAAGAGCTAGGACCGCCAAATTCAGTATGCAGCTTCCTCTTATCCTAACTTAAACCAAGGTCAGGATTTGGTTGTGCCAGGACAATGGGATGTGCCTGGAATATGATTGTTTTGCATCAAATGGAAAGGGAGGGGTGTGATTGCAGTGACAATTAAACTGACGAATGACCACAGAGGAGGCAGCATGCTCTCCAGCCCCAGGGAGCAGCCACAGGCTGGCAGCACGAACCCTGCTGCCCCAGCCTGCGCCAGGGGAGCATCTGTCTACTGTGCTGCGTGACCCCTAGACTGGCCCCAAGGAGAAGCCAGTGGGTGGGCCTTAGACCTGGGCAATGCTGAGTAAGTCTTCTAGTTTTTAAATAAATCATAGATCAGGCATATGTAAAACTGTTAAAATTTTGTATGATTGAGGTGACATGAATTGTTAGTTTAGGCCCAAATCCAACAGCATGACACATATGACACACACAGAAGGAGTAAGGGGAGAATGTGAAGAAAGAAAGATGGCTAAACTCCCATTGATTTTTATGGCTGGAGGATTAGGCTCATTTAAGTTATTTTTCCTTTCGTCTCAGGTTGACAATGACCATCCAATTAGGATAAGAAAAACTCAGTGGAATCTGAATCACGAATGGAATCTGATCATCTAATTAAGGATAGCTGGATAAGAAATATGTGAAATTAAAAAAGGTTAACATAGTCTGCATGTGTTGGAGAGCTTACCTGCCCATCCACCCTCATACTCTCCTGAGTACCCATCTGCTGCTTTCCCAAGTGAGAGAAGCTCCCTGGCTCTTTTCCCCTACTCCTTGTGCATCAGTATAATATATAGTAGGGTAGGATTTTGCTTTAATTTGGCAACTCATTTCACCTTGATCATACAAATACTTAATGGGCCACATTCAGTGGTACAGTCTGTCGGCAATGGGCTGCTTTGGTGGAACAAATCAGTTATAGATCGATTATAACGCAGGGTTGCCAGAGTGCAATAGTGAATCTGCCCGAACATCTTTTAAGTGGCCTGATCTGTGTATATTTTAAAATATCTTATGCGCTTGCAGGAACTGTTCAGCACCTTCCAGAATTAGACCTTCAAAATGGGATTTTGAAAATAATTCTAAAGGAATTAGGCACTCAAATCCTATTGCGTTGCAACAGGATTTGGGTACCTAACTCCTTTAAAATCCTTTGAAGATCCCAATCTCAATGTACAAGTGCAATTCTCAAAATGTAGAGGGTGAATCTTGGCCCCATTGAAGTCAATGGCACTGCTATTGATGTCAGTTGAGCCAGTATTTCACCCATAGTGTTGACTCAGCTGTAACTTTAAAGGATACGCTGCAATAGTTTCCAGG
Organism: Pelochelys cantorii; assembly: GCA_032595735.1. Classification (NCBI taxonomy): domain Eukaryota; kingdom Metazoa; phylum Chordata; order Testudines; family Trionychidae; genus Pelochelys; species Pelochelys cantorii. The sequence continues at coordinate 27,345,907 of CM064338.1, forward strand.
TTGTTTCTATGAAAAGTCAATGTCAGGTGTGTTTATTTTTTTAAAAGAAATTGGATAGCTTAGGAAAATAAATGTTAAGGCTTCTAAAATTCAATTTAGCAAGCTAGAAAATGCATAGAAATTAGCAAAATATAAACTTTAAACTTGTGAAATATAATTTTACCAATTTTATAATCTAAAATAAATTTTAAAGAATATCTGGTAATTATTGGGTGAAGGCCCTATGATGTCTTCCAGACTTAAAATAAAAAAAATTCTCTGTAAAGCCAGAAGGTGGCATTAATAGTTTATAAAATGCTATTTCTTCTTTGCACATCTCTGCATATAACTCTAGAAAAAAAAGCACCTAGAAGAAAAAATAAAGTTTTTAACATAATGTAATTTACACAGCTAATACAGTGGTTACTTTCATGTGCACAGAAACTTAATATATTTTTTTCATGTTGTAAAGAATGACAGAATTATCCAATAGCAGACAGAGTCCATCACCATTTCCAGTAAGCAGGGACCTGTGAAATTGTCCTTATCTCACTGTAAAGATTCAATAGTAAAAGTGCTTTAGCAATGTTATTTTGTTCCTCTAAATCCACACATTTTTTAATAATTCATAAACTCCAGTAATCTCCACCACTGTCACAAAGAGGTCTTCCTTCTGCTTGTGTTGCCTACTTGAACTTGATCAAGTCAAAGAAGCCTAATGAGATTTTGAAATCTGGTGGTTCCCTTTTGTGATCCAGTGGGTCTGTGGAATGCTGCCATATTTTACATCTGCGATCTATCAGACCTCTCCTGTTGCCTCAATGATCAAGAGACAACATGTGATGATTCCCAGATGTTCAAACTTGGCAGCTCCCAAAAGGCCTATTAAATTACACTGAAAGGAAAACAATGTCCATGCTGTAAAACTTGTTAAAAGTAGGCACATGTGAATATTCACAAACTCCTAGCAAGATGCAAAAATGTTTAAAACATCCAGAACATGCAGCTGTCCAATTTACTTTCAGCAGCATTACAGATAAAAGAAGTTCCATTTTACATGAAGTTGTATTTATATTAAACTAGAAGATTTATCCAGCTTTGACCAGGTCCTTACCTGAATTAATTTTTGTTTTTTTGGAAAATAAAATGAAAAAGTACATGCTTCATTTAAATCATTGCTTTAGGGTGGGGCTGGTGACGAGGAGTTCAACACGCAGGCTGTCCTGAGAAGAGAAGACAACCCCAACCCTCTCCAACCACAGCAGCTTGGGGTCAGGTGAGAAGTCCCTCTTCATGGTCACTGCAGTTCCAGCAGGTATAGCCAGGGGGAGGGGTGCATATCCCCTGGCCTAAGGCAGGTCCAGGTTTGTCTGCCCCTTGCGCTTCCCAGCCAATAGAGGAATGCAACAAACTGTGCACTTTCCCCTTGCTCCCTGATGAAGGGGAACAGCCAGCAATGTTTCCATATGAACTGGGGGAGAGGGAAGCTTTAAGTTAGGGAAGGCGTCACAAGGAGTGTTACTCCTAGGGGAATTCTGTATCACTGTGCATGTGCAGAATTCAGGTCCTCCGCAGATTTCTTTGCTTTTCCACAGAAAAATAATTTTCTGATGGGAGAAGCAAAGGGAAACTGCAAGAATGGTCATGCTCCCCTCCCCAACAGTGGGCACGTTGTTTCAGGCACCCAGAGCAGCTGGTGAAGAGGTAAATCACCATAGAGAGCAGGGCTGAGGAAGCCCCACCCATTGGCTCTCACCCTGGGCCAGGCCCAGTGCTAATCCCAGCTGGGTTGGGGCAGGGGAGGATAGGACTTCCTCTCCCCTTTCAGGGAGCAGCTAGGATCAGGTAACACCCATTCCCAGAGACCTCCCCTAGCTGCAGGAAGCACTGCAGCCTCCTCTCTTCCTGCCCTATTGCTGCTCAGCTGCGGAGTGGGGGAAGGGAGGATCACTACAGTAATTCCTCATTTAACACTATAGATGCGTTTCTGAAAATGTTTGTACTAAGCGAAAACGTGCTATGCGGGGTCAATTTTCCCATTAAAAATAATGGAAAACATGGGGGTTGCGTTTCAGGTGGTGGTGGCAAAGTCAATTTTTTGTTGGTGCTAGGTTGTCAACGTCAACATTAGATATCTAGCAACACAAATTGCTGCGGTTTGTTAAAACACAAAGATAAGCACCTGAGTGAGTGGAGGAGCGCTGTGACCACGTGTGTTCATCCGCTCATGCGTATTACCACTGTTTTCACCAACTTATACCACCGCACAAAGCAGTCTGCCACTTTATTTTTTTGTGTTATTTCGGGGAGGGTTGTGTTATTCGAAAAAGTTCCCTAAAAAAAAATCGTGCTTTGCAAAAACGTGTTAAGCAGGCACATATTAAATGAGTAATTACTGTATATGGGGAGATGCTCCCTCTGCCTGCCACCTGTGCATCTGGAACTCACCATATCCAGATCCCCCACAAAGCCCCCTCTCTCCCACATCTGGTAACTCCCTCCCCGGTAACTAGACCATTCATTGCTGAGCTCCCATACTCAAACACCTATCCCACCATGCCCCACTCCTCCAGCACCCAGATCCCTCTGCTGGTATCCTACAGTCAATTCCTCCGCGGAGGCCTATCCCTCTATACCCAGATTCTCTGCCAACTCCTGGCCACCTTCACCTGGACCTCTCTTGCACCTGGAACCCCCCAACAAGTTGCTGTATATCCAGATTCCCCTGCACCTAGATCTCCCCACTTAGCTGCCTACATACAGATTGCCCCCCACAGAACCTCCCTGCATGTTGATCCCTCCACACTTGGATCCTATTGGGATGAACCTACCTGGTCCACACCTGGTGTGTCTGATGTGGAGGGGAAGGGTCCTGGAGTGTTTCTGGGACAGGCCTGGCCCTCGTGTTATATCAGCATCAGGTGCAGCCTCATTGCTGAGCCTGCATACTGGGGTAGGGTCACCTCCCACCTCCCTGCAGCCAGTGGCCTGTGCTCCCCCCTGACATGCTGAAGCCTCCACATTTCATTATCGACAAATAAAATGTGCAGAATTCTACAATAATGTAAAATGTACTTTTGGGGCACAGAATTCCCTCAGAAGTAGAAGTTGGGGGGATGAAGAATGTTGTGCAAATGTCTCTGGACATAGGTGCTGGAGCTAGGAGTGGAGGGGGGTGCTGTAGCAGCCCCTTGCTTGAAGTGGTTTCTATTAGACCAGGGGTGGGGAACCTTTCTTGGGTTGGGGGCCACTGACACACAGGAAAAAAAAAACCTACTAGGCCCAGCCCATGGTGGGGCAGTGGGGGGGCTGGAGTGCCAGCACAGGCTCCCCACTGCTGAGGGAGGGTGCTGAGCCTTGGGGGTCAGATCCAGGCAAGCTGGAGGTTCCCTACCCCTGCATTAGACACAGGATGTAGAGTTTGGTTCAATGGCACTTAGCACCCCCACAATAATAATTGTTCTAGGGCCTCTGTTTCCGGAGGTGAGGATCAAAGGAGAGGAGGCTAGAATTTCGCTAGCATCCTTTCAGTCAGCAGTTATTAGGCTCTTGGCCCCTATTCCCAAACCATCACCACACACACAGTTCCCAACAGACCATAATGTAAACTTTAAACAAGCTTAAAAAAATACCCCAAAAGACACACAAGCTGCCCACTCATGCCAAGAATTAGTGTTCAGACCTTCAGCTTGAAATATTAAGAGCTCTGCAATAAAATTATAAGAGTTGGCAACATAAGTCTGAAGAGTAACAGGGATGGGAGGAGAATGTGGGATTTGAGAGAGAGTCTGAACAGGAGCAGAGGGAGATAGAGTGCAATGAAGGGGAATGTGGGAGCAAAAGGGAGATTGTAGATCAGGAGAAAAAGAGGACAGGCATTTAAAATGTGCTCACCCTTTTTAGCATACTCAGAGGAAGAGGCTCACCAGGCACTAAACCAATATCTTTATCCAGGTTTTTAAAATATTAACCTGCTCCTTACTACTAACATATGGTGTAGTTATATTAACATTTTATTGCAACTTTGTCTTAATTAAAATTAAAATTAGGAGAAGACAGTGGGAATAGAGATTGGCAGAGCAAAAAATGTGGGGGAGTGATTGTAGGGGCTGAACTGGGAACAGGGGACGACAGGAGATCAGGGGAAGTGAATGGTGCAGAAATTAGGTGAACTAAGGAGGGGAGCTGAGGGGAAGGAGATAGGATAATGATAAGGGAGGAAGCTGGAGGGGGCAGAATGGTAACTGCCCCTTCTAATAGCTAAGACAAGAAGTTCAATTCAGCAGCCAGATCTCTTCATTTGATACTTTGGTATGTATGTTTCAGGTTGAACTTTTACTTTGAAATACACACACCTTGGGGGTGAACAGCTTTCCCCAAAAGCTCAAATGCCTCAAAGCAAATTACCCCTCCCTCTGAAAAAAAATTTAAATCTTATGACTTTTAAGATAGTCTTGTGATTTTGGGGGCCTGACTCATAATTTTTGAATGCTTTAAGAGGGTAGTACTATAATCAGCACTGTCCACTCCATGCATCTGAGAATCTTAAGTCAGATCCCACCAAATTATTCCTTCACCACTGGCACTGTTAAATTAAAGAACAGTATCATTGCCATTAGAGTTACTAATAATTTCTATTATTATTACAGTGGGTTTAATTCTGAATACACCAAATCTTGAACAGATATTTTGGTTTTGGCCATTACACAGCCCTGTTTACAAAGTTTGGATCCCTGACTGAAGTTGAAATTTGGGGGAGTTCAGGTAAGGGGTTTTGCCCATTCCTTGATCATGATTATTAACCAATTCCAAAGCACTCTGGAAATACCTTGCTTTTCCTTTACTGTATTCATATCTTCCAAATGCCTTGTAGCAATCAAAATCCTGTGCCAAACACAACAGTGAAAGGTACTGTACGAATGCCATAGGCAGGGTGGGGAGAGACATGCCAGATCCCTGGGCAAGGTGGGAGGGAGCTCGGCTCTGTGCCCTGGGAAAGGAGGGGGCCTCAAGCAGAAGGGCAGGGCTGTGGATAGCCTTCCACAGCCAGCCCTTCAGGCACTCCAGCAGCACTTCAAACCATTCAGCGCTCCAGGAACCCCAGGCCCTTTTAAATTGCCAGGCTCCCAGTACAGCTGTCCTCTTTGCCCTCCTTTCTTCCCTACACCCCATCAGCAGCCCTGAACATAGGCATAGCATAGCTAGATAGTTAAGCAAGTCTTGTGGTATCTGTAGATAGATAGACAGACAGACAGATAGATAGATAGACATTATCTATTTATCTAAATAGAAAAAAATAAATTAGGTAACAAAGATGAGATAAAATATAAATATGGGGAAATAAGATTTAGGCTGCTGGTGTTAAGACCGGAGCCCATCATGCTCACCAGTAGTATCATCACTGTTTCCTTTTAATCCCCAAACTGTCTCTTATGCTCTTAAAACGAGGTATACAGGATGTATAGGAAAAGGCTTTCTTTAGTGATAGGTCAGCCTCTAGACTGCCGCTTTTCTCCAACAAAGCTCCGTGCAGAAAAAAAGCGGTGGCCATTTTTATGCTAATGAAGCGCGGGATATTTAAATCCCCGCTTCATTAGCAATTTTGCCCAGCCTAATCTGCATCCCCCTGTCGGCAGAGGGGTGCAGTCTAGACATACCCTCTGAGTCTACCTGCAGTCTCTTGTCTCATCCTTAGATTGTAAATGCCTTGGCACAGAGATTGTCTTTTTGTTCTGTGTTTGTACAGCACCTAGCACGCTGGGGGTCCTGGTCCAAGTGCTACAATACATAGCAATAATAGAGCTATGGAGCGGTGCGTGAACCTGTGGATAAGACAGAGCTTTTAGCTGGAGATGAGGAGAGCTAAGAGACAGATTAGGCCCAGAGGCTGAAAGACTGAAAAGGAAGTGGACTGGGGAATGTAGGGAGCTGGACAGCCAGCCAGATGGACAGAGAGACCCGTGGCCTCTGGGGGCCTGGAGAAGTGCACAGCGTGGGCGTGATGCCCCTGCCTGTATTCAGAGGCATCACTGAATGATGGCAGCAGCCTGGCAGAGACCTCTCCGGCAGGCTCCACGCTCTGCGCGTTGCTGGAACCTCTGCGCTCCCTCCTGCTGCCGTCTCCATGCAACACAACAGCGTGGGCGTCATCTAGTTGCCCTTCTTTGCATAGACCTCGCCAGTGGCCAATCGGCAGACAGCTGTGGCTCTCTCATTTGCATAGGCCTCGCCGGGGGCCAATGGGCTGGCAGCTGTGGCGCTTGTTTGGAAGGCGATGTTTCCATCCGTGCGGGGTTCCAGGGCGGTGCGTGCCTGTGAGAGAGCCAACGGCCAGGCTGGTACTAGCTGGCCGGGCGCTCGGCCTGGGCAGCGCTAGGAGCCGCCTATTGTTCGCTGCTGTGCAGGCGGCTGAGCCCAGAGCAGGGGGCGCCGCGGGGACAGGATGTCGGTGGCGGGGCTGAAAAAGCAATTCCACAAAGCCAGCCAGGTAAGCGAAGCGGTCCCTGTGGGGCGGGGAATGGCAGTGCCCCCCTCCCCCCACCCGGACTGGGATTCAGTTATCCCTGCACACTCCCTTGCCCCCTCTCACGCAGGGGTTTCCCTTCGCCCTCTCTATCCAGGTGACAGCACTACCCGTTGTCACTTAGGGCTCTTTAACACTCCTCCGCTGGGGGTGGTTACCCACTCACCCAGGGTGTTACCTCCAAGCCCTCCCCTTGCAGGGAGAGAGTTGTCAGACTACTCTTTTTACACCCCCCCCCCTTTACCCTGAGACTCATCCCTTTTCTCCACCCCTGTGCCTTCCAGTAGGATGACCTCCTTGAAGCTGCCCTTCCTGAGTTGGGATTAATCCCCCCCCCACACACACCCAGAACGTTACCCCGCTAGGCTTCTGATGGTTTTATTCCTGTTAATTAATTGTTTGATGGCACTGCCCCCAGTCAAGGATGTGCTAGGTGCTGTGCACAGGTCTTGTTCATCCAAGCTGTTAGTTATAGCATATCCCTCCACAGATTTCCCCTTTATTAGCCCATCTGGGGGACTACCCCTGCTCTGCTGATTTTACTCTTCCACACCACGTTGTCACCCCCTTGTCTCATAGAGTCTACCAACCCTCCCAGGCAACCTCCCTGTTTTCTGTGTCATATGTTATCATCCATTTCTAGGGGAACTTCAGCACTCTCAGCTTCCTGCCACTTCTCTTTCCCTCCGAGTGCTTCACCTTTTTCAACCATCCTTTTCTTTCCTATTTATTTTCTACCCCCTTTATGTCATGTGACTCTCATACATACTATGGCTGATTTTTCTCCAGGTTATGAAATCCCCTCTTGTGGCAGGTGAATTGATTGCAGTGTAGCATGAGCCGCATGAAAAGAATGTATTTTTGCTGATAGTTTCAAGACCCATTCTCTGTACCTGAAATCAGTTCAATGAAGAGGCTGAGGCGCCCCAAACATCTGTGCTGGATAGACTGTTTGTTTGTTCAAAACCCCCAAGAGCTGTGTAATTCCATTTGCCATAATTAGTGATCATGGCAGCACTGAATTCAACTGTAACCTGTTGAGTCTAGTTTGGCTCACTTGTTCTTGCTGTGGATGGGAAAAAATGAGGATTCAATGCCTGATTGCCTAGCTGTCATTTTGTTGAGTTGTATTGTCTTTAGTGCTAGTATCTTAGGGTATGTCTACACTACAGAGAAGATTGAAGCTGCTGCTGTCAATCTTCCAGGGCTCGAATTAGCAGGACTAGTGAATACATGCTATTTCAAATTGAGAGGGGCACACCGGTCGATGATGGTAGTCCTGCTTCCATGAGGACTAAAGGAAGTAGAAGGGAGAGTGTTCTCCTTTCAACTTCCTGAAGTGTGGACAGTGCCAAAAGTTGAGTTAAGATACTTCGACTTGTAGCTGAAGTTGCATATCTTAATTTGACCTTATCCCATAGGGTAGATATAGTAGGGATGCCAAATTGCATTTAATCAGCTAATTGAGTAGTTGATGGAATTTCCATTGACTACTCAATTAGTCAATAAGGGAGGAAACTGCAGAGCTGCAGCGGGGTTAGCTCCCGGTCCCTGGAGCTAACCCCACTGTGGCTCTGCCTTTTAAATGTATTAAAAGATGCCAGGCTCTTAATACATTTAAAAAGCAGAGGTGCAGCATCTGGGACTGGGCACAAGCTGATCCCCCCCCCACTGTTCCCCCTGCTGCCCCTCTGCCTTTTAAATATATTAAGAGCCTGGTGGCTCTTAATACATGTAAAAAGCAGATGTATAGTATCTGAGACCCGGTGCGAGCCAGGAATCAGCTGTTTCCCAGCTTGTGCCAATTCCCCCACTATGCCTCTGCCTCCCCTGCCCGGCCCCCCCACCTCCCGCAGACATGGTGCTGCGGGGAATTGGTTTTTAAGGGAATTGGTTGTCTCCTGTCCCCTTGCCCCTTGCTGCCTCTCTCTGACAGAGGCAGCAAGAGGGAGGAGGAGGAAGCGACTAGTCAAGTCAGTACCTGATAAGCATATGCTAGTTGCTTACATCCCTAAGACATACCCTTACAGTTTATGAACAGTGCACATCTATCATGTTTAGGAGTCATGTTCTTATCTTTCCTTGTAGTATTGTCTTTTCAAAGGATCTGTATATGTTTGGATGAAACAGTGTTACAAATCTACATGCTTTGCTCAACTCTCAGCATGCCCATGACAAAAAGTGGAGCTCCCTGGGTAAAAATATACAAGGGTAACTTGCAGATCATTTGGGCTTGTTTTGTACTTTGTATGTAAGATCTCTTATGAAGATAAATGGTACAATCTTAAATATGATGCCTTCATAATACAGAGAACAAAAGGCTCATAGCTAGGAAGTTAGAGTTGTAACCACAACAAAAGCAACATGTAATGTAAAATTGCTAGTGACAGTGTGTCGCAATCTACCCAATCCTGTGGGAGATAATAAACTTAACAGAAACCAAAGTGTTGTATGTCTAGAACAAGCTAATAGAAATGTAGTGAGATGTGCTATTGCATTGCTTCCTATACTCAATACAGCATATAACCAGGAAATTTTAAACAGCATATCATCACCCAGAGCTTGATTTTGGACCTATTGAGGTTAATGACTAAGCTCCCATTTCTTTCTGTGGTGCATGATGGAATACATATTATGAAGTAAAGTGACTCAAGACACACCTATGATTCTCAAGGAAAAAAATAATGTAGCTAAAATTCCAAGGTGGGCTGGGATTGAGGAAAGCGTATTGCACTGTATTTTTAAAATTACTGGGGGAAAAATCCAAGGCCGTAGTTTCAGAACAATTTTTGGAAGAATTTTAGCAGTGAGTATTGGGTGAAATGGAACAGGGTAAGGTAGTAGATGGACAGCACACAAGAGAAATTTGGAGTTTATATGTGGTTAAAATGTATGTGCTATCTATCTAATATGACTAATCCCCTCTAATCCATCCTCCCCACACACATACTTTTATACTTTAAACCAATTTATAGCAGACAAACATGGAGAGCAAAAAATATGCCAGAGCAATAAAGAGGTTATACCAACTGGAAATATTATGATAGAATTAAATGTAGAGAGTGTACTTATAATAATGACAAGAGAAGCAGTAAGGAGCATGAAAGGAATATTGCTTTTATGGGCTTTTTTATTTGTAAGTGCATACAGAATAAGAGATCATTGAAGGAGGCATAAGTATCTCTCTGTATATGGAATGAATAAGAGATGCCAAGGATAATTATTGACAAAAGAGGTAGGAATTGCTTGGGGGGGGGGGGGAATAAAATTAATTCTTTGCTTTAGCATCCTCAAAGGAGGATGGGGGCAGATGACAGAAATAGGCAAATTTCCCAGAGGACAAGAAAATACTGAAGGGAATGAGGATCATACCAGGCATGTGATAAAGAAATGAGAACATTTAAAAACTGACAGAACTTGAAGACAAGAATCTGAAAGAAAAAAGCAAATGAGATCAGAGAGTCTACACTTAAACAAAATGCATTCATAATGTTGAAAACGCAGAGCTCTTCACATTTCTTAGTCCACTTACAACAACAGGTATGATATTCTGTTCTGCAAAGCTCTCTGTTCCAGTCTTTTGACCCTCACATTTTATTAGTATCTGTCTCCATTTATTGTAAACATAACTTACAAAATTAGTCATTGAACTGCTTGCTGCTCTTGGGTCCACTTTTTTCATTATTTTTCTGTGCTGCGGGCTTTACATCACCTTTCCACAAGCTTCTTGTTCATTAATTTTAATTTCAAGTTCTGAATTTCAGGGAAAAAAACATAATTACAAAACGTCCAGGAGCACAGAGCCAACCCTCCCCTTGCCTTGCACAGGGGCCCAGCAAGTGTGCTGGCCCCTCAGCTTGTGCATTATCCAATGTCCACCTTATATTTAGCTGTGAAACTCTGGATACAATTCCCAGACCTGAAGAAGATCTCTGTAAGCTCAAAAGCTTGTCTCTTTCAGCAACAAAAGATAGTTCAGTAAAAGATATTCCCTCCCCACCTTGTATCTCTAAAAAGAGTTTATAATTATTAACAGAAACAGAGAATGTAGTAAGCAAAAAAAAAAAAAAAAGGCAATTAATATGTGTGAAAGAATCACTAAGTCTCACTATTGAAATTGAGAGAGAAACTCGCTTTGATTGAATAACACTTATATTTGTGCCAAGGAGCCACAGACTTGTATCACAGAGTCCATCAAATATGAAAACATTTTAGCCACTACTAATTTGAGTTAGATATGACGAATCAAGAACTTAAAAGGAAAGCCATTGTATCCTGTAGCCATATATCAGAGCTCAGTTTGCTTTTCTCTTTTGGGTAGCAGTAAGCAGAATATTGGATAGGACAGGAGAGTGGAGAAAGGAAGTTGATTGTTTCATCTGTTATTTTAGGTTTGGAGTTGTTTAATTATGCCTGGGGGACTATTGCATATTTTGAATATTTAAAAATAGTGTTGACAAAGTCAAAATCTCAGTGTCTCTTTCTTCCCCAATGTAGACATTCAATCAGGCAGTGTTTACAGTAATCTATTCCTCTTCCACTCATATTAGATTATATGTGGTTGGAGGTTTATTTTCTCGGTATCTGTAGATTGATAGGTGTAATACAGAAAGTGTAGATTTTGGCTGGATCACTTCTCATTAGCAAAAGGCTCTAGGGAGACACTGTAGGCATTTGTATATTTAAAAAAATAATTTTTGTTGTTCTCACTAGAAAATGGTTCTTGGAAAAGAAGATGTTCTTTCTCCATAGATTTTGTTTCAGTAGAAGAGTGTAAAGGCCTGGGAGGAAATATGGTCCTATGGTTAAGACCTTGGACTGGGACTTAGGGACCGGTTCTTTAAAACCTTCAGAGATTTCACAACCTCCCTTGGTAACTTATTTCAGTGCTTAACTACTCTTACAGTTAGACATCAGGAAAATCTTCCTAACTTAAATCTCCCTTACTGCAATATAAGCCCATTGTCCTGTTCCCAAAGGTTAAGAAGAATAATGTATCACCCTCTTCTTTAGAATGATCTTGTACATACTTGAAGTCCCTAAGTCTATTCCTGAGTCTTCTCTAGACTAAACTAACCCAATTTTTTTCAATCTCTTCTTGTAAGTAATTTATGTTGCTTTCCTCTGGACTTTCTCCAACTTTCCCACATTGTTCATGAACTGGCCACAGGGGGAGTGGGGCTGGCGGGGGAGATCTGGGGGGAACCGGCTGGTGGGGAGCAGGGCTGGTTGCGAGGGGGTCGAGGGGAGCGTGGCTGGCCAGAGGAGATTGGGGGAGGGAACCAGCTGGTGGGGAGCAGGGCTGGCTGGGAGGAAGTTGGGGGGAGTGGGGCTGGCGGGGGAGATCGGGGGGAACCAGCTGGTGGGGAGCAGGACTGGTTGGGAGAGGGTTGTGGGGAGCAGGGCTGGCCAGGGGAGATTGGTGAGGGAACCAGCCAGCAGGGAGCAGGGCTGGCAGGGAGGAGGTCAGGGGGAGCGGGGCTGGCTGGGCGGGGGGCAGGGCTGGCTGGGGGGGAAGAGCGGGGTCGGGAACCAGCTGGTGGGAAGCAGGGTTGGCCCTGGCACATGCGCATCCCGGGGCGCTGCTTCCAGCGCATTGTCATGGCGAGCACACGGGCGAGTCCGGCCCCGGTGATTCCATCCCGCCCTGGCCCAGCCCCCCCCCCCCACTGTGTAGTTGCGTGAACGTGTCTACCAGCCAGGCGGTACGCAACTACGTACTGATATTCATGATAATAATAAAACGTATTTAATTAGAAAATACCGGACATTTATATGTCCGGTATTTTCTCAATTTGTTTCCTGGACAGAAAGCTCAAATACCGGACTGTCCGGTTCAAAACCGGACACCCGGCAACCCTACATACTAATATGGGACTTTGGGTGGAAGGGGCGAGGCTTCGGGCAGAAGGTGCAGGGCTGAAAGCTAGCTTCCACCAGCCAGCCCTTCAACGCTGCACAGAGTGTGGTGCCGGGGCTCTGGCTGCTACCATGATGGAAGTAGCAGTGGTGACCAAGAGCCTTCCAGGCCCTATTAAATTGCCAGGCCCTAGAGCAGCTGCCCCTTTTGACACCTTCCCAACTATCAGTTGCTCTTGGGAGGGAAGGAAGTGCCAGATCCTACCAGCATAGCTGCAGATTGCATGTGGGGGGTGGAAGGGGCAGTGATGTTAAAATGCTGTCGCCATTGGCTATGTATGGGCTGGTACCGACAGCCACTTCTTACCGGTATGCTGTACCAGTCAGTACCATCCCACTTTCACATATGACTATAACCCTCCCAAATCCTTTTCTTCTGCACTCATTCCTAGACAGTCATTTCCCATGCTGTATTTGTGTAGTTAATTATTTCTTTCTCAGTGTAGTACTTTGTATTTGTTCGTATTGAAATTCATCTTGTTTTTTTCAGACCATTTCTCCGGTTTGTCAAAATTATTTTGAATTCTAATCCTGTTGTCCAAAGTGCTTTCAACCCCTCTCAGCTTGTTATCCCTGTGTTTTGTGAGGATAAAACTATTAACCACTGAGACACTGAAATACTGTGGGATGAGTCTTGAGGTAGTCAGAATTACTTACAGCTGCCATAAAAATGTTTATCTAGTCTGCGCAAATGCCATGTTCACAAAATGTTTGCCAGATTTGTATGTCTGTGACTGCAGGATAACGAGGGGGAAGCCACCTCCTAATTTTTAAGGGATTCATTTGCACAGCTGGAAACTATGTGAATGGTAGATGTAAACTTTAAACATTTATAACACTCAGGCCCTATCAGCAGGGTGGGGCGGGCAGGAGGATCATTTGGCCCCGGCCTCAGGAGACAAAGGGGCCTCAAATTTTGACATTTTTCTACCAAGTCATTTCCATTTATTACACCATTTTATAACAGAAACAACAAAAAAAGCAATATACATCTGCAGAAAATTGATTTAAATCATTGTGAGACCTTGGGCCTTTGCCGATTTTTTCGGTCACATCTAAATTTTCATCTGCATGACTGGAGACTGGAGTAGCTTCTGTGATTAGTGAGTCTATGTTATGAAACACTATTTACAGTCTTTGCATAGTTTAGAACAGGGGTGCGCAATAATTTTTGCCCAGGGGCCACTTCAAAAATTTTTGAAGTAGCCCCGGGCCACCCCGGAAGGGGCAGGGCCTAAACAGGAAGTGGCGGGGCTACCCCATTCCCAGACCATGATTGGTCTGGGGGTGAGGGAGCCCCTTTGCCCCCCTTCCCATTAAGCACCCATGCCCTGGAAGAGGCTTGGCACGCTCCCCCACCCCCAGGCCAATCAGCTCCTGGAGGCGGGGGAGCACGGGAAGCCTCCTCTCACTGTGCGAGGAGCTCGTGTCACTTTGAAGTGCTGTGGGCTCCTCGCAGGGCTGCGGCAGGGTGAAGGAAGCTTCACGCAGCTTCCCCACCCCGAGGCCCTGATTGGCCTGGGGGTGGGGGAGTGCACGAAGCCTCCTCCACTCTCCCTCCCGCCCTGCGAGCAGCGTGCGGTGCTTCAAAGCGCCACGTGCTCCTGGCATGGCAGGAGGAGGCTTCATGTGCTTCCCCGCCCCCAGGCCTTAATTGGCCTGGGGGTGGCCAAGCAGCAGGGCCTCCATGGGCCGGATCCACTCGCTTAGCGGGCCAGATCCATCCCACGGAGGCCCTTTTGCCCACCCCTGGTTTAGAGGTTTTGGAAGTCGTAATTAATTCTGTTACTGTAAAGTGATTTTGCTTGATCTGAGGGTGAGTTTAACCTTTAAATTAGATGTTTATCTCTGCATAGGAGATTTTCATATTCCTGTTTTTTCTTATGTGTCTTCGTATACAATAATCGTATCAGGCTCCTCTGTAAGTGACCTCTTCGTCCAGTTTTAGATTCACCTTTAAGGGCTTCTTTATGATAATAAATGTTTAATTCTAGTTGTTTAATAAACTTTATATCTAATCTGGTAATAGCCTCATGTTCATATTCATAATAATGCACCAGTTATTAGAGGAATTTAATAATGGGATCATGTTAACAGATGAAATTTCAAGACTCTGAATTAAGGCTATAAGGGCTGTAGTAAATAACACCCCCAAACTGTTATAATATAATATTAATTGAGAAGTATTTACAATTACAATTTTGTATAACCAGTAGCCTTTAGTGAATTAATTTGTGTGTTTCTGTGTTTTAAAAGAACCCCTTTATACAAATGAAGTGAAGATTTGAAAGTGTTGCAAATAAGGGATGGCAAAAGCAACAGAGTGAAGCAGCTGTTTAGAGTTTAAAGCCAATAACATAATTTTTCGTTGAAAAGACGCCTCAGCCATTAGACGGTGACTATACTGACAGTGACACTTCCAGTTCTGATGATGAAAACTTTGTACCCACCAATGACGTTTCAATGCCACTGCCTCAAAATGAGGAGGTTATTAATCAAGACACAGAAATGCCAACAGTAGCAATAGATGCAGAACCTATGCTCAATTTAGAGACTTTGTGGCAGAAAAGGAGGACCTGGGAGATGCTGCACGACAAGAGCAAGAACTTATGACTAGCACAGGCCGCAGTATAACAATAGTGGCATCAGAACCTGATATTGGACTTCTTGATAAGAACAATGTTGCTCAAATGCAGTCGTTTCTCAAAGTTAGTTGTTTTCAGATTCTAAGTAATATACCGAAAGATGCTGAAAGTCATGCTTTTCCCACTCGTCTGCTGACAAAAACTCTTCCAAATGGAGAGATCTACACAAGAGACTGGCTCTGCTGGAGCATGGAAAAGCAGGCTTTGTACTGTGTACCCTGTTTCATTTTTAACAGTAATACTTCAGTACTGTCTGATCCATCCTGCTGGAGATTCAGTAGAGGTTGGAGGAAATTGAAAGACCAAATACCTGCACATGAAACTTCAGTATCATATAAAGATAACTATGTTACATGGAAATCAGCTAGTAGAGCAGCACTAGTTGACAGTTCAATTGAAAACTTACTCCTAAGTGAAATAAATACAGAAACTGATAACAGGAAAAAACTCCTTGAGCACATATTCAACGTCATTCTTTTTCTTTCTGAATGAGGATTGGGTTTGTTTGGTTCCAGTCAATGTATCAGTGACCCTACAAATGGAAATTCTCTTGGTATACTTGAGCTTCTTAGCAAGTATGACCCACTTTTATCAGGCCAGGCTAAGCATGTTCGTGAATCGCAAGAGAGTAGAAAATGCAGGCAAGTCCTTTATCTGCCTACCAGAATACAAAATGAGTTTATTGAGCTATGTGGGACATTTGTGCAAACAACAGCTCTTGAAGAGATACAACATGCAAAGTACTTTTCAATTATTATTGATGCAACTCCAGACTCTTCTCATAAAGAACAGATGACTTTGGTTGTCTGATATGTTAAAATTAATGGAAGTTCAAAGGTTTCAATTGAAAAATGATTCATTTTGTTTGATAATTTCACAAAAAAAAAACTGGAAAAGAAATCGCTGCTTGTGTATTAGAAATTCTGGAAGGCTTCAAATTAAATTTTCAAGTCTGCATTGGCCAAGCCTATGACAATGGATCCAATATGGATGGGAAGTACAACAGAGTAAAAGCAGACCTTCTTGAGCAAAATCCAAACTGTATTTTCTCCAGTTGTGGCAACCACACACTAAATCTTGTCTGCGTTAATTGTGCTGAATCATGCTAGGAAGCAATCACATACTTTGGAACAATCCAGCTATTGTACAACCTCTTCAGTAGGAACAGTGTTCCCTCTAAGCTGCGGGGCAGCACAGCTTCACAGGTGATTAATTAGCCCCACCTAGTCAGAGGCTCAGGGCTGACTGACTGGGCAGGGCTGATTAATCACCTGTGAAGCTATGCTGCCACACACTTTAGAGGGAACACTGAGTAGGAGTCCTCAAAAGTGTGAAATTCTGAAGCAGCATCTGCCTGCTTCATGGCATGTTGACAACGAGATGGTCAGCATGAATTGATGATGTTAAACCAGTTGCACAGCTTTTGGTCTCTGTGAGAAAGGCTTTAAGTGAGCTTGAATCTCTTACTCTCACAGCACAGGCTCACACTGAGCTTAAGTCAATTCAGAAGTATACATCCATATTTGAATGCATTTTAATGATGCCCATGTGGATGAAGCTGCTAAAAATAATCCAAGAAACTAATCTTGTAATTGAAGCACACAGTGCTACATTAGCTGTTAAGAGGGATAATATTGAACAACTTCTTAAAGATATTCTAAAGATTCATGATCAGTGGGATGCAATCCTTTTTGAGTCCAAATCAGTAGCACAGAGTATTGATATGTCATCTGGGTTTTCCACCAGTCACAGTCCACCTTCTCAGTCTGATGCAGAAAGGTAATATCAAGTCAATTTTTTTTGTTATTATTGACTCCATCAAATCTGATCTTACACATCGATTTGAGTCACTGTGACAAATTTGTACCCTTTTTGGATTCCTTTGGGAGTTCAGAGAACTAAGTGATGAAGATCTATATTCAGCATCTGAACAGTTTCAACAAAGGTACAACAATGAAATTTCAAGAGATCTCTGTGATGAGATCATCTTCCTGAAACATATATATTACACCAACTTTAAATAGGACTGCAAGCCAAAAGAATTGCTTCAAGAAATATTCAATCTCGGCCTGTTGACTGTATTTCCTAATATCACAATTGCATTACATATTTTTGTCAGTCTCCCTGCATCAGTGGCTTCAGGTGAATGCACATTCAATGTGTTAAAACAAGTAAAGAACTATCATCGTTCTACAATGGGACAAGAGCATTTGAATGGGCTCACAATGCTTAACATTAACAGTGATGTTGCACGTAAATTAGATTTTTCTTCCATTATAAATGAGTTTGCACACAATAAAGTCAGAAAAGCATTCCTAAAATTAAGAGTTTTGCTTGCAGTGGAAACTCACAATTAAAGTTACATTTTTAATATATTTAATATTAACTTTAATATATTTAATATATATACCACACTATTGGCATAATGACTTAATTGTTAATAAATAAATGTCTCAAATGTTCATTTTCATATATTCTTTTGGTTTTAGTATGACCTTGTGGATGAGAAGTTAAATATGTAGGGGGCCTAGGGCTGCAGCTGGGGATGGGCTGAGTCCTCTAAATTCAAAGTGGCCCAGGCTTGTGTCATTCTCTGAGGCTACATCTACACTGCAGCACTATTTCAGGATACTGGAGGTATCCCAAAACAGCTATTCCATGTCTTTCGAGTGCACCCATTATTTCAAAATATAACGGGCTTAGTATTCTGACGCCCCCATAAACCTCATTCCATGAGGAATAAGGGATGTTTTGGAATAGCAATTTATTTCAAAATAAGTGCTGTGTAGACAGCGCCAAATTTCGAAATAAGCTATTTTGAAATAACATTGAAATAAGATACACAATTTATGTAGCTCAAATTGCATATCTTATTTTGACCTATGGTGCAGTTTAGACACACCCTGAAAGGCCTGATTACAGTCACAACTCGGGGACAATAAAAGGGCTGCAGTCAAGGTGGCAAGAAAAAAGGTTGAACTCGTGGATGATCACAAGACTGAAAACCAGTCTCGAATCTAGTCCCAGCATTGTCATGTACTACCTCGGTAACTGAAGGCATGTTGCTTAAGTTCTTTGTGTGTCAGTTTCAACATGTGTAAAGTGGTGATAGTAATAGCTATTTCACAGGAATGTTGTGAGGCTTTCTTACCCGAACATGCAAAAGGCATTATGATACCAGATGGCTTTAGAAATGCAAATGATCACAGAATTTGATGTCTGTACACAGCTATTTCCAGTTTTAAAACATCTTTTTAGACTAGACATTTTCTAAAAACGACCTGGTCTCTAAAATTAGGGCTACCAAGATGTTTAAATCCCTAGGCCAGAACTCCCATACATGGGCATGTTTCCAAGGGAAGCAGCTGTGAGTGACCATGCAGTCCCCTTACAGATCATGAACTAGCCAAAGATGATGATAATATAAACATATGCATTTATGATTTCTAGAAATGGAACTTTTAAGGCATGCAGTAGGTGGGGTAACTGAGTTTGGGAGCTGAATCTAATCTGATGCAAGCTGCAGTGTGGAAGGGTTGCAGGTGTATGTTAAAAATTCTCAGAAAATCCTTATAGCAGAGAAAAAAATTTGCAATGGGGTGAGATCTGGAACTGTCTCCCTTAAGTTGTGTAGCTGGCAAAAAAACTGCAGTATGATCTCCAATTATTTTGGGTCAATGTTATTGCTGCATCCCCAGTAGTATATGTCCTTCCATTGATTTTCACCAGAATTACTGCAGGGATGAATTTGGCCCTTTCCTTTAACATTTCTGATTTTAAAAGGTGCCAAGTGACAATGTAAGAGCCAGGATTTTCAGACAGTGCTTAACCAGAATCTATCTAAGAGAAAGTATATAGGGTATCTGTCTCAGGTTGTTGCTCTCCTTCACAATTCTGCAGTTTTTGGTAGAGGTAGAAACAGAACTTTTGAAAGGTGACTCAGTGTCTCTGAAGTCACAGAGTGCCATCAGTACATACTTACTTTCTGTCTTCAGAAGAGCATATATCACTTCTCAGTCTGGCTTCTGTCGTAGTGAAGGAGGGAAAGAAACCACATGAAAGTAAATTATTAATCAAAGCCTATAACTTTTCATCCATTTCAGCACTAGCAGTTTCATTTTGCTTCCGAGAAATCCCTTCGAAAGAAAATCATGATAAGATTTTTTAAAAAAGAAAACAGGTCAAATTTTGCTGTCATTTATATGGTACAAGTACAAAGTAAATTGCACAGATGTCACTAGGAGTGTGTTGTTATAAATACAGGGAAAATCTGCCACACAACCTTACTCAGCACAGAATTTACTAACCTTTCTTTTTTCAACAGCTAAATATTCTCCACTTACTAAAAATTTTTAAGCAAAATAATAAGACTATTAGCTGATTTAAACTAGATAGTGGAGCAAAAAGTATGAAATGTAGCAAAGCCAAACAAAATAATAGCAAAACTTGGCATTTTCCTCACCCATCCCAGCTGCCCAACACACATAAGCTATGGCTAAATTCTGCCATCAGTTACAATGTTGCAACTCAATGGAATTGATTCCCTCTTATTATGTAATGTACGGTGATGCTAGCCTGCATCTCCATGCCTCTCTCCTTAGTGTTTCATTTCCCCTTTTTATTACATTAATGGTACACAGTTGGAAATACTGGCAAAGAAACACAAGTGATGTTGATTTTCGGCTTTACAGTTAAAAAAAAGATCAACTCAAAGTTGACTGAAGGGACTCTGAAGGCTATTTTTTCTCTGTGGTTGAGCAGAAAGAAAAGGTTATTTTTATTTAAGCCTTAATTTTAATGCACCATCAAAATAAATTAGTTTGACATTCATTGTACTGTCACTAATTCTAATGCACTCATATTAAATGATATTGGACTTTCTTTTACAAGAGTTCTATGTAATCCAACATGAATATGTCATTCAGATGAAATTGTGCCACATATTCAGATGAATATTGGAGACTAAGAGCTCAATGGGTCATGCTCCATTTTATTATCAAATGAAAGATGTTCCAGAATTACTTAAAACCTAACTCTACTCCTTGCAGTTGCTTGGAAACATCCTCTGGAATGTTGCCAAGGTTATCATCACTCAGGCTACTGAATTAGACAAATAAAAAATAAACTGGGAGAAATCTCAATTTTTGAGGAAAATGCAACAGAAGTCACCCCGAGTTAAATGTAAATGTCTCTAGTGGATGCTTTTGCTAGTCAGAATTGTGGAGTACAACTGACTTCTTACTTCACATATTTGCTTTGCTCTTCTAAAGACAGTTTATAGTGTAACTTCTGCCAGATTCAAGAGTCAGCTATAAGCAGTGCTCCTTCTAAGATTTTCCAACCATGAGTGGAGTGAGTTTTGGCTTGTGCACCAATATTGAGATCATGTGTGCTGGTTTGGATGTGTGCACCATGGCATTCAATTTATTAACACACAAACGTTCCTGGCCTCCAGAGCAGAACCAACCCCCCCCCCATCTTCCACCATGCAGCATGTCCTGTTCTAAACCGCCAGAGCGGATCCCGCCCTCCCCTGGCAGTGCGGCAGGTCCAGGGTTACCAGATGGTTTAAAAAAAATACCGGACACACTTGATCTCAGATCGGGGGAGGGGAGCGGGGGAACCGTCCGGAAGGGGAGCGGGGCTGGCTGGGAGGGAGTCGTGGGGAGTGGGGCTGGCCAGAGGAGATTCGGGGGGGAATCAGCTGGTGGGAAGCAGGGCTGGCTGGGAGGGGTCAGGAGGAGCAGGGCTGGCTGGAGGAGATGGGGGGGGAACCAGATGGTGGGGAGCGAGGCTGGCCATGGGGGGAGAGCGGGGGGGGGGGAACTAGCTGGCGGGGAGCGGGGCTGGCCCGGGCACATGCAGATCCCAGGGTGCTGCCCATCCCACTCACTGTCTCGGCGTGGCGCATGGGCAAGTCTGGCCCCAGGGATTCCATCCCGCCCCGCCCCCGCCCCTCTCCTCCCTCCTCTCTACTGCGTAGTTGCGTACTGCCTGGCTGGTAGACACGCTCACGCAGCATAAGGCAGTACATAACTACGTACTGATACTCATGATAATAATAAAAACTTAATTAGAAAATACCGGACATTTATATGTCCGGGATTTTCTCGATTTGTTTCCCGGACAGAAAGCGCAAATACTGGACTGTCCGGTTCAAAACCGAACACCTGGCAACCCTAGGCAAGTCCCGTTCCTGGCTACCAGAGCAGACATCTGCCACCCCCACCATGCGGCAGGTCCCATTCCCAGCTTCTGCCCTATTTTTTGTTTGTTTGTTTGTTTTTGGGTTTGTTTGTTTTTTGGTTGTTGTTGTTTTTGCTTTCCCAGTATTCACTACACATTAAAAGCTTGGATGAATTCATTTAGAAAAATTCATTCAAGCTGTTTGCAAGAATGACTCAAAATAACATGTCATTTTAAAGTCTTAATTAATGAAGGACAATGACAAATATTGTACAATTGTTGTCAGCCTCCACAAAAATGTCTAATACCCGATTGAATGCTACTTCTCTGTGGCTGCACAGAGATGGAGGAGTAAACAAGAATCTTTCCTACCCCCACCCCTAGTCCCACAGCACAAGAGCAGTACACCACCTCAGGGACTGCTTGATCCTGGACCCATTTCTCTCCTTCCTGAAAGCAGGATATCAAAAAGGAGGCAAAGAGAGATGGCAAAGCAGAACCCTGGCTGAGCAATCCAGGTAAATAGGATGAAATTCAATAAGGGCAAATGCAAAGTACTCCACTTTTTTTGCCTGCAGCCCCCCATGCCCTGGGCTCAAGCTGATCAGTCCAGGTTTACAGTATAGCTGAAGGTTGGCTTAAGGTATGCAATTCCAGCTTCATAAAAAACATAGCTGAATCGGTGCACCGTAAGCTGAGCTATGATGCCATTCTCACAGCCGGAGGTCAACAGGAGAAATGCACCTGTTGACTTCACTTACTCCTTGTGAGGAGTAGGAGTTACGGCATTGATGAGAGTGCCCTCAGCATTCGATTAAGCAAGTCTTTACTAGACTCAATTTCTTAAACTGTGTTCGAGACAGTCGGAGGTGTGCCGTGGAGAACAACAGAATTAAAAATGGCCGCCCTTAAAGGTGTTCCTCAGTCTTAAAAAGTTTCAGAAACACTGCACTAAACCAAACACAGTTAATTTTCTTCATAGTCTAGATGTGGCCTAAGTCGTCCTTCTTGTCGTTGTTTCTTCTTCTGGCTGCAGGTGTAGCCTGCTGGCTACCGCAGCATCCTAGTGCTCCTCTACCTCACAAGTGCCACTCCAGCAGGCAGTCTGCAAAGGACAGCCTGATCTGGTCTTGCCCCACCCTTCCATGCTTTGACCTTGGAGGGACAGACCCTTCCCTTTTCTGGCAGTGAGATTGTCCACTAGTCCAGGGGGCCCCCTCCTAGCACAAGTGGGTGACAACAGCCAGTCTCTGTCAGGGCCCCTCGCTCATATCCTAAAACTGGTGTCCCCCAGTGCTGCACACCCCCTCCTTCCTCTGCACTTTCTCCCCTCTCCCAGCAATGTGTGTTTGTATGGGTTGGGGGTTCCTTGCCACAAGGCTCCAGGCCAGGGGGAAGTCTTTATCTTCGCGAGCCTCAGGGGTCCTCCTTGCCTTTTTCAGCTTTCCAGTAGTAGGCTCCAGCCTTGGGGTTCCCCTCCCCAAAGTACCAGGACCTAGAAACCCATAGCTCCACTACCACCCACCAAGACTGGCAAATTACAGAAAAACCTCAAAGGGTTTCCGCCATTTTATGAGCTTTAAAACTCAACCTTTCTCAGTGCTCTGAAATCTGAATAGTTCCTCTGATTGATTAGGAATCTGCCTCCTGGGGATGCAGAGTAGCACCAGAGATTCAAATTTGGGTCATTTGACCAAGGGACCCCTGAGTTACAGGCTGCTCCCCAAACCTGTTTCCTTCTGTTCTGGTAAACAGAGAGTGAAGTACTATGTCTGGATTTTTCACAATCAGACATCAGTGAGATAGATGGTGAGAACTCACCCCAGTCTGTTAACATAACTATGGATAAGCCAATCACAACCCCATTAACAAAAAGAGTTTTACAACAGATGTCTATAGGGTGCTACAATTTGTGAATCATGGGTGCTGGTAATTTGATTCTGATGAGAATGTGATCTGCTTGGAGTGAGGAGAGGAATTAGGCATGTAGGTGCTTCCTGAGCAGGGACTAGTATTAGGTGTCAGAGTGGAGAAATTAGAGGGAGAGTGGTGTGGGGTGAGGAAAGAGGGTATTGTGGGAATGGATAAATGGGGATGGGTGGGAAGGGAGAAAGATTGGGGGTTCAAGTGAGGAAGACATAGCACCACCCAGCTCTTCCAGTGCACCTCCAGACCCCTGTACTCATGTCTGCACTGTGCTGCTCCTTCAGACTACAAGGCACCCCAACTCTGGACTCCAGCACACATCCCTCATTTTTTGAGGAATACAGGCTCTTTCGAAAAAGGGTTTATTTTAGAAAGATCCACATCTAGACTGCCGTTTTTTTTTAGAAAAACCTCCATTAAAAAAAAAAAAAAAGCAGTGGCCATGTTTATGCAAATGAAGTGCAGGATATTTAAATCCCTGCTTCATTAGCAATTTCGACGTGCCTAATCTACATCTCTCTGTCGACAGAGAGGTCTAGTCTAAACACAGCCCCTGAGAGAACAAGTAATGCCTAGCCCTTTGGTTTCTTAAAATACTTGACTGTGCCTCCCCAAACACAGCAAAAGCTGTGGCTTCAGGGGAGTGAAGTTTTTCCAAATTCAAAATTATTAAGAACCCCCTACAGCCAACTATGTCTCAAGAGAGGCTGGGTGGACTTGCTATTCTGTCCATTGTGAAGGAAGTAGCACCAAATCTCAATTACCATGATCTGAATGGCAAAATTTGCTGTAAGAAAGTTCAGGAAGATGGATTTCAGAATGTAAGCAGTGTGACACTGATCTAATGAGCAAGGGCTTTTTAATTATATGAACTTCATTATAATTATATAAAAGAGCTACAATATAACAACTTGATAACACCTAGCTATATAATTATAAATATTTAACCTGCAGACAGCAGCTGCCCATAAAGTTCACAGTAACCAGATTTCACTTGTATAAAAAAATACTAAGGGAGGGCCATCCAAGTGATTTGCTCCAGGCCCCGCATCCCCCTAGGGACAGCCCTCTTTCCAGTTCTATAATTCTAGGTCTGAACAATCCACACTAAGGCTTAAGAATCACAAGCCAGGCATATATGTGTTTCTATATGCAGGATTGCATATAATGAAGTTGTGACAGTTGAACCACTGGCTTGCTTTGAGGTGTAGCAATAAAATAAAGAAAGAAGAAACAGTGACTTCCTCATCTCAGTAGCAGTCATGATTCCCAGCGGAGGTTGGACCAGGGATAGTGATGCAAACAACACGCTTTCTTTCTTTCTTTCTTTATTTATTTTTGTTACCGAACTGTGCTGTGGAATGAATAGAATCCTCAACAGTCACAGTAAAGATTGAGGCTGTAGGTTTTCTTTTTGTTAAAATAATACATGAGAACTGTAATTAGCCTCAGGGCAGCTTCTGTACAAAGCGCAAGCATCCTAGGTTCCTTTCGGATTGACCGAGGGCCTCATCCAACTCCCATTAAAGCCAACGGTGCTGTGAGACTGCCATTGACTTCACTGGGAGTTGCATTGGGCTACTGTCAGAACTGCTCGTCTGGATTTTTACTTTCAGAATCTTTTTGGCCTATAAAACAATTTACTGCATGGTAAACTCAATTATTTTGTAAAGGGCACAAGAGCAGAAAGAAGCACTACTTTATTGTTCGAACATTATATGCTTGAATTGCAAGGTTATTTTGAGATTCTGAAAAAGGTCAGCCATTTTAAAAAGAAAAGCCAAGGTGACTTTAAGCACTTGCAAGCAAAAGAGACAAGGAAGTCTTGATAATTCAAAGGGAGGGTTGGTTCTTTCACTCTAGCAGAATAGGTCGTTGCCTAGGGCAGCAAAATATTAGTGTCCATATAGAATGTACAGTAACAATATGGGTAACTGAGTGGTTAGGTAAGGGATGAATGTTTTACTAATCCCCTAAAGGCAGCAGAAATCCTAATGCCAGCCCTCTTTAAAAAGTAAGAAATTACACCTAGGTACATAATTACTGCTACCTCAACCAAAATAATGGGTAATGAAAATCATTTGTCAAGGGAATTAATAAAATGCATGAGGTAAATAAATGTTGAAACATTTTTAATACCGCATTATGGATTAAGCCACATAAAACCATTTCTTGATGTTTTCAGAAGAGCAATAAAAAGTTTATTGCCAGATAGCTTGTCAACCAATTATAAATTTTTCATGCACACAGAATTAATTTGCTGCTTGTTGCTGAACAGAATATTGGGATAGTTCTGGTGGAGTAGTGTTTGAATAAAGAAAGAAATTAATTCAAAATCTTTCAAAACTAATCTTTTTTCCATTCCAAGTTAATTAATTCACTGTATTTACTTGTAAATAGCTGCTACAATTGAATTTGGCTAGGCTCTGTAGAATCAAAGACACTAAAAGACTGTACTAGGAATCAGACAAAGTAGCATGGGCATGTTTTTGACAGTTTTGCATGGTGAAAGTGAGGCACTTCATCTGGGTATACTGTACCTGACAATCTTGGAGACATTTCTTCAACAGTATCACTTAAATGGATGTGATAAAATTACCCCTTTGAGGTGCAGATTTATCAAGAAGTTTCTCGTCCCAAATTAAAGGCATGCCAGGGGCACAAGTTCACTTACACAATGACTTTCAAAATTAAAAATGTCACTCTTGACTATTTGCAATGTTGAAAAAAACCTCTATGTTTTCTGTTCTGGAGTACAGACTAAATTAGGCCTTGTCTACGCAAGGAAATTCATAAGCTCTGAGTGGAGAGGTGGAGGATAGTGTTAGAAATGTATCTATCTGGGTCCACAGTAGTCCTCCCACCATTGTTATGAATAGAACTGTACAGATGAAGAACAGCACATAAGGCATATAGGGCTCAATCCTGTTGCCTGTTATGCCACATTTACTCTGGAATTACTCCTCTGACCTTAGAGAAGTTGATCCTGCTTTACTTTGACGTTATGGGAAACAGAATTAAACTAGCTCTGCCCCCTCCCCCCACCCCCCAGTGGGTGAAATCATTTGCTCATCACTCAGCTTTTATTCAGTCCTTGCTCAGGCAAAGCTCCCCCTGAAGTCAGTAAGATGTGAAAAAAACCAGTGTGGACCTTAGGGTCTGGACATGCTGGCATTGGAACGTGTCTGACAAATCATGCAAAGGAAGAAAGAGTGAGTGAGCAAAGGCTTTAGGGGGTGGTCCAACATTCCCTGTTTCTTTTTATATTTTTCTTCCTTTTAGCTGCACTATTTAGACCAGAGCTGATTTTAAATGGATTTTTGCTATTCTGTGAAAACAGTACAGCAAATAGGAATCTCCCTGCTCATGAATATCACAGCAGCGAAATTGGGTTTTCATGAATATTGCCACGTGGTTTGGTGTATTCAGGGATCATATATGATGCAAATATTTTAAGTATTTTAGTTGCCCATTACTCACATGGGCCCTGATACAGATGCTGTGTAATATTTCAACATTTAATTAACTAGTTTTTTTATTTTTATTTATTTTTTATTTGAAAGCCAGCTTATGTTACTTTGAGCAGAAAAATATTGCAGGTTAACATTCCTAATCACAACTCTCGGAAGTGTCCTGAGACTTAATGCTACACGTAGTATTTTTGATAGATACTGAGCAGTACACTGGTGCATCGCTATAGCCTTGATTCAGCAAGATGCTAAAAAGTGATGTGCTTACCTGAAAGCTTGTGCCTCGCCCTACTGACGTCAATGGGCTTAAAGTTAGGCTATGTCTGGAGCATGATTTCCCTGCTCGTGTAGCTATATTCACTCTAGCTCTCACTGAGCACAAACAGCAATGTAGTGGCATTTGCACGTGGCAACAACAGTGAGCGACATGACTAAAGTCATGCTGTATACAAAGCTGCCTGAAACCAGTGGCTATGTACTCAACATGGCAAAGCAATGTTTCCATTGGCACTGCTCATGAAATTACAGCTATCAATGAAAACTAGTCCCTGTATGTGTATGTGAGCTCTGAATCACACACCTAGGTTGTGTTGTCGTTGTAGCCTTTGTCATGCACCTTACTGAAATGGGGACCGGACCTTTAGCATTCGATAGTGTTTTCATTAAAATGTGAAGTAGACCCTAGTAGCCACCCTGTCCTAATAAAATATGTTGCATGCCGTGTTGTTATGGCCATGTTGGTTCCAGGATACAAGAGAGACAAGGTGGGTGAGGTAATGTCTTCCATTGGATCAACTTCTGTTGGTGAGGGAGAGAAATTTTCAAGCTTGCATAGAACACTTCTTCAGGTCTACCAAAATTGTGACTTGACATCCGTTAGTTTTTTCTAAGACAAAACAGAGCATAAATATGCGCTAGATGGAGGAAGAATTGATAGCTGCCCTGTGCCAATGACAGAAATGTAGAAATGCTGTGCAGGTAAGGGAATATTAATTTATTTTAAGCACCAACATAAAGGAGATAAGCATCTCAAAAGCAGGGTTTTAAATTACTGTTGTGCCCAATTATTTTTACTATGCAGAAAAAGTATTAGGTGTTTTGAATCAGTAAAAAATATCAGAGAGGTAGCCATGTTAGTCTGAATCTGCAAAAGCAACGAGGAGTCCTGTGGCACCTTATAGACTAACAAATTTATTGGAGCATAAGCTTTCGTGGGCAAAGACCCACTTCGTCAGATGCATGTGGTGGAAATTCCAGAGGCAGGTATAAATATACAGGCATAAGAAAAGAGTACTAATCAAGACTAAGGCTAGAGATAACGAGGTCAATTCAGTCAGTCATGTGCCAGCAATGCCCCTCTGCTATATACATCGGCCAAACTGGACAGTCCCTACGTAAAAGAATAAATGGACATAAATCAGATATCAGGAATGATAATATACAAAACCTGTGGGAGAACACTTCAATCTCCCTGGACACACAGTAGCAGATTTAAAGGTAGCCATCCTGCAACAAAAAAACTTCAAGAACAGTCTTCAAAGAGAAACTGCTGAGCTACAGCTCATCTGCAAATTTGACACCATCAGTTTAGGATTAAACAAAGACTGTGAATGGCTAGCCAACTACAAAAGCAGTTTCTCCTGACATCCTTTCATCCTGACATCCTTTCATCCTAATGAGTGAATTTGCAACACCATGCATCACCCCTCACTATGACCTGGAGAAACAATCTGGTCACCCTTTCAGCAGACTGTGTAATGTAGATATGTGCTCCTTAAATATTCTTTGCACTGAAGAATATAAGCTTATTCTAGATACTCTTGGGCTATGTCTACACTGCAGGCTTCTTATGCAAGAAGCCTTTTGCACAAGAGTTTTTTCGCAAAAACTGCTTGCGCAAGAGTACGTCCAAACCTCAAAGTGCATTGTGAAAGTGATGTGCTTTTTCACAAGAGAGTGTCCACACTGCATGGACGCTCTTGTGCAAGAAACCTCTGATGGCCATTCACAGAATGGTCATCAGAGCACCTGTTCTTTTTCCCAAGAAGCCCCTCTGGAGCATCCACACTTGCCTTTTTGTGCAATAGTTGTAGTGCAAAGGGTAGTTATGCCTTGTAGAAGGAGGTTTACCTACACCGGCAAAAGCCCTCTGTTCTGCCGTTTTACTGCTGATTTACTTGTGCAAAAGCGCATTTGAGGTGTGGACGCTCCACAGGTTTTTGCACAAAAACAGCCATTTTTGTGCAAAAACCTTGCAGTGTAGACGTAGCCTTGGAGTAAAATTAAATCTCTTCAGGAACCTCTGAATACTGGCTTGTTCCTGTCCATAGTCACAAGCTTCAGGGTGGCTGTTGAGAGCCTTCTCACATGCAGGGAGATGAAGGTCAAGCAAGAGTTGGAGAAGTTACAAAGATGAAGAGTCCTTGTGTGTATGGGGAGGGGAGGGGAACAGAGTGCTATGCAAGTACTCCCCTTAAATAAATGAATGTTGAGGTTTGTGTTATATCACCAAACCAGCCTCTCTCAGGTTTGTTAAAGGACACGTAAGAGGATGCCAGAAGAAAGGTATAACCTACATAAGTACAAAGTACATCTTGAAAAGAAGATATTTTTCATTTTAAGGCCATGTTGAGAGTTAGAACCTGCAATTGTGTCCTTGCCCACTCCATTTTTTCTTCAGTAGTTGCTCTAGTCTCCAGTAAAAGGAAATATTTAATACTAACACATTTACTCTGTGATGTTGAGTCCTTAAGGAGGGACTCAAGTCAGGGAGCTGGGAATATGAGGGGTATAGGAGTCAGGGGAGTGAGGAGGGGCTCTGGGCAGGGGACTTTGTGTGTGCATGTGTGTGCAGGTAGGCAGGGAAGGCGGGGGTGGGGAAAATTCATATCAGGATTGCTTGCTCTTCCCCTTCCTGTTCCAGTTAGGGAGCGAGAGCAAATTGCACAGCTTCTCTTCCCCCCCACGCTCCCCAGCCACAGTGAGAAATGCAGCAAACTGTGCACTTTGTGCTCCCTAAGGAACGGAATGTCCATGTACGAATTTGTGGGGGGAGGGCAGCTTCATCCCCTCCACACTCTGCCCTTCCTACAGGGCTCCTGGTGTGGGAGGCTTAGGGCCTGGGCAGTCCCAAACGGGATTGACCTACCTGGTGATTGTCTCTTTTCTGTATGGTTTTATGAGAAGTAATCCCATTCCAGGCTTGACCAAACCATTGTATTGGTTTAAGTTATGATAAGAGGAAGCTGCATACCTAATTTGGTGGTCCTAGATCTTACCATTTAGGAGGAGTTCTTGAATAAACAAGACAAACTCTCTCAAATATATAGTAGATATATCAGCAATCTCAATGTAATCCCTTGCCCTGTTTTCATAAACCCAGCTCTTCTCTATGTAGAAAGCATTGACCATTTAGTCTACCATAAACAAGACATTTGAAAGAAGTGCAGTAAATGTAGTGCCATGCTACATACTTAGCATTAAACTCATTCCATTCTTGTCCATCATAATAAATGCTGTGACGTACTGCATTTCACACTTGAAGCATCTTTCTCTTCATAATCATGCTTTACTGTCAAAGTGGGTAAGGTAATATCTATTATTGGGCCAACTTCTATTGGAGAGAAAGACAAGCATTTGAGCCACACAGAGGTCTTCTTCAGGTCTGGCAGATGAACCTCAAAAGGTTCAAAGTTAGCTGACCCTATTGAACCTCAAAAAAGATTATGTTCACAATTCAGGTGACCACCTTAAACTTATTTATTTTATCCAAGCCTAAATTTCCAGTGTAGACAAAGCCTTAGTTAGCAGGATTCTCATTTATGTAGCTCATTTTAAAACTCTACATAAAGCCTTAGAAATATGAGTCCATTCCTTTCATCTTTTGGCAAAGCAAGTGGAGCAGGTGATTCCCTTGTTGAAATGGAAGTTCAGCCTCTAGTTAGATGTCAAAATAACAATAAAACCAATGACAGCTTCCTAGTCATGATCATGTATATCCATTCCAGGGTCAGAAAGTGGGTTGCAGCTGAGGAGGGTTCTGTACAACCTAGGAGTTGGGAATGAGTCTTCAAACTGCCTTCTTGATACCCTGTTCCTGGGACACCCCAATGCTGAGTGCCAAGGATCAGCTGGGTATAAAGGATCCTCAGATCCACTGCTGGACCATGAACAGTAGCCAAGAAGGGGAGAACCATATGATGTCTCTGTTCCCATAAGGATTCCCCATGCCAAGGGCATCCACCTCTGCCTTGCTATGCCAACTTTTCACTAGCAGAGTGAAATATATATGCATGCAATGTCCAGTTCCTCAGTTACAGTACAGCTACAGTTCTTAGCAGGTAGGCTAGGTATGCAGCACTTTTAAAATCAATGAAATGGGAACTGATAGGTGTCTTTTAAAATAGTCCTATGTGATTTGTTCAATTGCACATTCATCAAGATTTTAAAGAAAAATATCCGTAATGATTTGCAAATAGTACCTATGAAATAAAAAAGTACTTCTGATTTTGGGGAGCCAGTAATTTACTGTATGCTGATGCCCTTGGGCAGAAGGAATTTCAGACAGTCTATTATAAGCGCTAAGGGCAATGTCCTTCAACTTTTGCCATTGATTTTCAGCAGAGCCAGGATTTCACCCTAAAATTAGTGCTGTTTCCACTTTAGAGCAGGAAACAAATGTTTTTTCTTTAGAAGCAGAAGGACTTTGGTTCTGTTCCTTATTATGAGCATGAAGACCTGAGCGGCTACTGGTACAACACTGCAAAGGAACAACATGCATGTGTCTGAGTATATATTTTGTGTCTCAGATGTGTCCGATTTATTTATTAGATTTGAGGTTTTAGATGGAGACTTTCCTTTTGGGATATCTGCCATTGAATGATGACTTTCAAATTATTAATTTATAAATTCATGTGTAGGCTTCAGTGCCAATTCTTTAGGGAAGATTTGTGCAAGTCTTGAAGGTTTCGGAATACTAAGTAGCTTTTGTTGTACAATGCATACGCTAAAGAGTAGCTTTAGCAGACAGATTAGACTAGAATGCACAGTAATGCTGTGACGTGTCACTGCCTGGTGCAAAATGACTCACTCTATATAGAAATGCAAAATCACATTGTGTAGTCCAATATCTCCTGTTTCATTCACTTATGGACAAAAAGTTCCTTTGTTCATGGTGTTGTTTTGCTTCAGTAGCTGCATGCTTTTAAAGTAATCCCATGTAGAGTACTGGAGTTGCACAGGGCCAGCCTGTTATGCACATTCCAGATGGTTGCCCTGCCAGGGAAAGGTGTTTGACACTTCATGTAATGACCAATATTAGGACCAGCATTGAGACTGGAATCTTGGTATCTCAGCATTGATGGAATCTCAGCGACTGGCCCACCCATGGAATGATTGCCATTCTCTTGGAGGCCAGTGTGCAAAAAGACAAGCTTGATTGGAAGAAGGGATGTAAAATCCAGTTTAATTGGTTAACCGGTTAACCTCCGCCCACCCCCACACCCACCCCTGGCTGTGGAGAAAGGCTGCTCTAGCTGTCTGGACAGTCAGAGAAGCCTCTGTCTGCAGCATGCTGCCTGGGCCAGGACCGCCACAGACAGGGGCTGCACTGGCTGGCTGGCCGGAGTAGTCCCTGCCTGCAGTAGGCCCTGCAGGACTAGAGAAGCCCCCTGCCCACGGTGGGCAAGGAGCTGCTCCAGCCTCTATCAGTTAACTGGAACTAGTAAGCCTCACCCATTAATGGTGAGGCTAACTGGTTAACCATTCACCTCCCTAATTGGAAGATATGTCACTCTGTATTTTGAGATGGAGGCCCTGTTTAAGAGCAGGCTTTACTCTGTGCATAAGGCTGACCATTGACACACATAAGAACTTTCAAGAGGGACTCTGTCAAGCCTCAAATGGATTATGGATTCTCAGAAGGAGTCAGCTCAGACTAGGGGAGGGTGCATCTCTGGACTTCGGATTTTTTCAGAGATCTGTAACTTTGAGGTGTTTTAAGTGTAAAATTGTTTGGTTAAGAAATGCCTGGGTTAAGCTTGTGTTCCTTGCCTTTCTGCCATGTTTTCTCAAGAAGGGTCAAATGAATGAGCCCAGACTGCCTGCAAGCCCAGCTGTAGGTCTGAGAGAGCATGATTAAGTGACTGGGAGCTTTTGGAAATCTCATGTTGGTTTCTGTTTCTAGCACAAGTGGATTGAAGTGCCCCCGTCCCAAGGAAGGTCTGCACTAGACAAGGTCTGAGTCTTGGGTGTTTGCCTGAGAATCCAGAGCTAGAATAAGTGACTAGATTTGACCCAGACCCATGGGCTTGAAAGCATTTGGAACCCAGTGATTAGGTCCACTCACAACAGAAGGGTGACTTTATTCTGGGTTACAGGGCTGGTTTGTAACAAGTATACCATTACACTCAAGTAGTCCAATTGATTCCAATGGGATTTATCGGTATGTGTGATATTATTCCACATGAGTACAGGCAGGGCTGGGCAAAATATGGCCCGGGGGCCGGATCTGGCCTGCCAAGCCACCGGATCCGGCCCGCAGCCCCCCCCTGCTGGGACTCTCAGGCACACGCAGCCGGTGCAGTTTATTACAGAGTCCCTGTGGCTCGCTGCTCTGCAGGGAGGGGGAGGCTTCATGCAATCTCCCCCCACCCCCTTGTCCAATCCTCAGTTCCTATTGGCCAGAAACAACCAGCCAATAAGAACTGACTTCAGCTAATCTCTCAGCTTTGATAGGCTGGAAAAAAAACAACCAATCAGAACTGAGAGATTGGCCTGAGAGACTGGGGTAGTGCAAGCTTCTTCCCCCACCTGGAATGAGAGGCACATGGAGGGAGCAACCTGTATTTTCAAGCCTGCTGGGGCTGCAACTGGCAGGGAGATCAGCTGAAGCCTGCTGGCCAGGAGACACTTAGGTAAACTCCTCCCAGCCAGTGCCTGCCTCTGGCACTCCAATCCCTCCTGCACCCCAACTCCTTCCCCCAGGTCACCATACAAATCCTCTGCATCCCCTGCCCCAGGCGACAACTCCTTCCCAGACCCTGTACCCCCTCCTACACCTCTCCCCCAGGCCAGAATCCTCTCCTGCACCCACACTCCCTCCCTGACCCTATACCCCAATCCCCTGACCCAGGTCACAACCCCCTCCTCTACCCAAACACCCTCTCAGACCCCACACTGTCTCCTGCACCCCAGTCCTTTACCCTGTATGCTCTTCTGCACCCAACCTCCAACCTAGACCCCGCACCCTCTCCAAAGAAAAGTGCAGCCCTTGACGACTTACCAAAATCTTGGAGTGGCCCCCCCACCAAAAATTATTGCTCACCCCTGAGTACAGGTAATAAAATCTAGCTTAGAGGAATTGGGTTTGACTGGAGGGCTGGCCTGATGTCTTTGTGCTCTGATATTAGAAAAGTGGGTGAGGTAATATCTTTATTGGACCACCCCCCTTTGTCTCTAACTAATATCCTGGGACCAATGTATCTGTAACAATACTGCATGCTTGAGTGTTCTCCTAATTTAATTGAAGGCAGGCAGGTTCTTTTGTTTAGTGATAATATTTTCCCTGATATGTAAGGGTATATCTATACTTGCACCCTCTTTTGAGAGAGGGATGCAAATGAAGACATTCAAAATTGCAAATGAAGCCGGGAATTAAATATCCCGTGCTTCATTTGCATATTCGTGTTATGGCGCTATTTCGAAATTGCTGTATATCGAAATAACAGACGCTGTTAAGATGTGGTTATTTTGCAAGAAAACCCTTCTGTCGAAATAACCCTTATTCCTCATACAATGAGGTTTACCAGTTATTTCATGAGAAGGGTTTTCTCGCGAAATAACCGCGTCTTAACAGCGTCTGTTATTTCTAAATAGTTAAGAACATAAGAATGGCCGTACTGGGTCAGACCAAAAGTCCATCTAGCCCAGTATCCTGTCTGCCGACAGTGGCCAGCACCAGGTGCCCCAGAGAGGGTGGACTGAAGACAATGATCAAGCGATTTGTCTCCTGCCACCCCTCTCCAGCCTCTGACAAACAGAGGCCAAGGACACCATTTTATCCCCTGGCTAACAGCCTTTTATGGACCTAACCTCCATGAAATTATCTAACTTCTCTTTAAACTCTATTATAGTCCTAGCCTTCACAGCCTCCTCTGGCAAGGAGTTCTACAGGCTGACTACACGCTGTGTGAAGAACTTTCTTTTATTAGTTTTAAACCTGCTACCCATTAATTTCATTTGGTGTCCTCTAGTTCTTCTATTTAGAGAACTAATAAATAACTTCTCTTTATCGGCCCTCTCCACACCATTCATGATTTTATATACCTCGATCATATCCCCCCTCAGTCTCCTCTTTTCTAAACTGAAAAGTCCCAGTCTCTTTAGCCTCTCCTCATATGGGACCCGTTCTAAACCCCTAATCATTTTAGTTGCCCTTTTCTGAACCCTTTCCAAGGCCAAAATATCTTTTTTCAGGTGAGGAGACCACATCTGTACACAGTATTCAAGATGTGGGCGTACCATAGTTTTATACAGGGGCAGGAAGATATTCTGGGTCTTATTTTCTATCCCTTTCTTAATAATTCCGAGCATCCTATTTGCCTTTTTGACTGCTGCTGCACACTGTGTGGAAGTTTTCAGAGAACTGTCCACGATAACTCCAAGGTCTCTTTCCTGATTTGTCGTAGCCAAATTAGCCCCCATCATACTGTACGTATAGTTGGGGTTATTTTTCCCGATGTGCATTACTTTACACTTATCCACATTAAATTTCATTTGCCATTTTGTTACCCAGTCACTCAGTTTGGTGAGATCTTCTTGGAGTCCCTCACAGTCTGCTTCCGTCTTGACTATCCTAAACAGTTTGGTATCATCTGCAAACTTTACCACCTCACTGCTTACCCCTTTCTCCAGATCATTTATGAATAAGTTGAACAGGATTGGTCCTAGGACCGACCCTTGGGGGACACCACTAGTTACCCCTCTCCATTCTGAAAATTTACCATTTATTCCTACCCTTTGTTTCCTGTCTTTTAACCAGTTCTCAATCCAAGAAAGGACCTTCCCTCTTATCCCATGGCCATGTAATTTACACAAGAGCCTTTGGTGAGGGATCTTGTCAAAGGCTTTCTGAAAATCTAAGTATACTATATCTACTGGATCCCCCTTGTCCGCATGTTTGTTAACCCCTTCAAAGAACTCTAATAGATTAGTAAGACAGGATTTCCCTTTACAGAAACCATGTTTACTTTTGTCCAACAAATTATGTTCTTCTACATGCTTCACAATTTTATTCTTTACTATTGTTTCGACTAATTTGCTCGGTACTGAAGTTAGACTTACCGGTCTGTAATTGCCCGGATCGCCTCTAGAGCCCTTTTTAAATATTGGTGTCACGTTGGCTACCTTCCAGTCATTAGGTACAGAAGCTGATTTAAGGGATAGGTTACAAACCACAGATAACAGTTCAGCAATTTCCCATTTGAGTTCTTTTAGAACCCTTGGATGAATGCCATCCGGTCCCGGAGATTTGTTAACATTAGAGGTTTTGGAACAAATAGAAAAACTTAATGACACTTCAATCCGGGACAGTTCCTCAGATTCATCACCCACAAAGGACGGTGCAGATTTGGGAATCTCCCCAACGTCCTCAGCCGTGAAGACTGAAGCAAAGAAATCATTTAGTTTCTCCGCAATGGCTTTATCGTCCTTGATTGCGCCTTTTATAGTTCGATCGTCTAGGGGACCCACAGGTTTTTTAGCAGGCTTCCTGCTTCTAGTGTACTTAAAAAACATTTTGTTATTTCTTTTTGAGTTTTTGGCTAGATGTTCCTCAAAATCTTTTTTTGCTTTTCTTATTACATTTTTACACTTGATTTGACAGTGTTTATGTTCCTTTCTACTTATCACACTAGGATTGGACTTCCACTTCTTAAAAGATGCCTTTTTGTCCCTCACTGCTTCTTTTACATGGTTGTTAAGCCACGGTGACACTTTTTTAGGTCTCTTGCTATGTTTTTTAATTTGGGGTATACATTTAAGTTGGGCCTCTATTATGGTGTCTTTAAAAAGTTTCCATGCAGCTTGCAGGGATTTGGCTCTAGTCACTGTGCCTTTTAATTTCTGTTTAACTAGCCTCCTCATTTTTGTGTAATTCCCCTTTTTGAAATTAAATGCAAGGGTGCTGGACTGCTGAGGTGTTCTACCCACCACAGGAATGTTGAATGTTATTATATTATGGTCACTATTCCCAAGCGGTCCTGTAACGGTTGTTTCCTGGACCTGATCCTGCGCTCCACTCAGGACTAAATCGAGAATTGCCTCTCCCCTTGTGGGTTCCTGCACCAGCTGCTCCAAGAAGCAGTCATTTAGGCCACTGAGAAATTTTATCTCCGCTTCTCTTCCTGAGGTGACATGTACCCAGTCAATATGGGGATAATTAAAATCCCCCATTATTATAGAGTTCTTTATTTTGGTAGCCTCTCTAATCTCCCTCAGCATTTCGATGTCATTATCGCTGTCCTGGTCAGGTGGTCGGTAATATATCCCTACTGCTAATTTCTTATTATTGGAGCATGGAATTACTATCCATAGCGATTCTATTGAACATGTTGATTCACTTAATATTTTTATTTCATTTGATTCTACATTATCTTTCACATACAGTGCCACTCTGCCACCCACCCGGCCTGCTCTATCCTTTCGATATATTTTATATCCCGGTATGATTGTGTCCCACAGATTTTCCTCATTCCACCAGGTTTCAGTGATGCCAATTATGTCAATCTCCTCATTTAATACTAGGTACTCTAGTTCACCCATCTTATTAGTCAGACTCCTAGCATTTGTGTAGAAGCACTTTAAAAATTTGCCACTGCTTATTTGTCTGCCCTTTCCTGGTGCACTGGATTCCTTTGTATGTGGTTGTTTGTCTGCTCTGGCCCATGGTTTGCCCTCTCCCCTCCTCTCTTTCTGACTACAGCTTAGAGAATCTCTATCAATGGATTCTCCTCTAAGAGAAGTCTCCCTCCGATTTACGTGCATCTCTGCACCAATCGGCTTTCCCCCATCTCTTAGTTTAAAAACTGCTCTACAGCCTTTTTAATGTTTAGTGCCAGCAGTCTGGTTCCACCCTGGTTTAGGTGGAGCCCACCCTTCCTGTATAGGCTCCCCCTCTCCCAAAAGTGTCCCCAGTTCCTAATAAATCCAAACCCCTCTTCCCTACACCATTGTCTCATCCACGCATTGAGACTCTGAAGCTCTGCCTGCCTACCTGGCCCTGCGCGTGGAACCGGAAGCATTTCTGAGAATGCCACCATAGAGGTCCTGGATTTCAGTCTCTTTCCTAGCAGCCTAAATTTGGCCTCCAGGACATCTCTCCTACCCTTCCCTGCATCATTGGTACCTAATGTACCACGACCACCGGCTCCTCCCCAGCACTACACATAAGTCTATCTAGATGCCTCGAGAGATCCGCAACCTTCGCACCAGGCAGGCAAGTGACCATACGGTTCTCCCGGTCATCACAAACCCAACTATCTATGTTTCTAACAATCGAATCACCCACTCCTAACACCTGCCTCTTCCTAACTGGCATTCCCTCCCCCTCAGAGGTATCCTCAGTGCAAGAGGATACCACAACATCCTCTGGGAGGCGGGTCCCAACTACGGGATGGTTTCCCTCTGCTCCCATTGAATGCTCTGTTCGCTTGAGACTTTCATCCTCCTTAAGAGCACTGGGGCTCTCAGACTGGAGGTGGGACAGTACTACAATGTCCCGGAAAGTCTCATCATCATCTCTCTCTATCTCCCTTAGCTCCTCCAGTTTAGCCACCCTAGCCTCCAAAGCCCGAACCCGGTCTCTGAGGGTCAGGAGCTCCTTGCAACGGGTGCATACATACGCCACCCGCCCACAGGGTAGGTAATCATACATGTTACACTCAACGCAATAAACAGGATAGAAGCCCAGCAGCAGAGTGGGGGCTGTCTCCATTTTTCTAATGAATAAGTTTAAGCAGAAACTGGGATTCTTTTTAAACCTCTGGAATATCGATTATTATAAGAGTTATGTTTTAAAGAAGGTCAGAAGTCCCTCATGCCCTCTAACCTCCCTCTCAAAACTCCCTGTTAGCTGCTCCTGTTCGCAAGCTCCCTGGTCGCTGAGTCACAGGCTTATATAGCTCTGGTAGCCCCTCCCCCTGACTGAGGCTCAGCCAATTAACAGAGGCTTCTAGATTTCAAACCTTTTAGAAGCTCCTTCAAACAAACAAACCAACCAACCAACCAACCAACCACACAAACACAAGCTCAGCACACAGCAAATAACTCCCCCACACACAAACACACACTCCAGACAGCCACTTACCACAAGGGTCCCATTTTTACTCCTCTTTTACCTGGAGTTCTCCCTCTCAAAACTCCCTGTTAGCCGCTCCTGTTCGCAAGCTCCCTGGTCACTGAGTCACAGGCTTATATAACTCTGGTAGCCCCTCCCCCTGACTGAGGCTCAGCCAATTAACAGAGGCTTCTAGAGTTCAAACCTTTTAGAAGCTCCTTCAAACAAACAACCACACAAACACAAGCTCAGCACACAGCAAATAAGTCCCCCACACACAAACACACACTCCAGACAGCCACTTACCACAAGGGTCACGTTTTTACTCCTCTTTTACCTGGAGTTCTCCCTCTCAAAACTCCCTGTTAGCTGCTCCTGTTTGCAAGCTCCCTGGTCGCTGAGTCACAGGCTTATTTAGCTCTGGTAGCCCCTCCCCCTGACTGAGGCTCAGCCAATAATGCGAATATGCAAATGAAGCGCGGAATATTTAAATCCTGGCTTCATTTGCAATTTTGAATGTCTTCATTTGCATCCCTCTCTCGAAAGAGGGTGCAAGTGTAGACATACCCTAAGAGAACTGATTTTTTTAAAGTTTCTTAGGACAGAGGAAAAGCATATAATTTTGTTCAAATAGCAAATTACTCTTTTTACCAGAGTGCAACTCATGTGGCCAGAATAGATTGGATTAGCTAACCCTGACAGTCTCAGTTGAGACAGGCTCTTAGTTCTCTTTATTAGGAATCCAGCTTCTGCCTGATGACAGCTGATCTTTTTCATCTAGTGTATAACCCATATTTTTTCCCATTATTCAGCAGCTAGTGTTTAAATTCTGTGGTGCTGTTTTAAAAAAGAATAAAGGATGTATGTAATTAGAAAGCTGGAGACGCTGTTATATGTTAATGGGGAAGAAATAAAAAAACAGCACTTTTACAGCTGTAGCACACTGTCTTGCCACAGATATTTATGTACCCTTACTGATTGCTTAATAGTTTGCTACAGATGCAGATGAGAAATGGAAGCATTGTGCCCCATGTACAGTGTGCAGGATAAGAAAAACATGTAATCTCTTTAAGGTACAGATGGCAGAATAGATTCCTTTAAACATGGTTAATACTTTCATGATGGGATAACATTAAGTATTTCACATGTTCCTCAGACTGTCAATTTCTCTTGTAATCTTATCTGGCAGAATTTCAGGGCCTGACCCGCTAAGTTGAAGTTAAAAGAAATTTTGCCATTGACTTTAGACAGAGCAGGATAAGACCCTAACGAACAAGCTTTTCATGCTTAGAGTTAAAGGTTTTGCCCATTTAATAGCTAGTGATGGTGTTTTTGTGCAAGTGAATAAACTCTGTAGGAATCCTCTGCTCCTGTTAGATGGTTGAGACATGAGAATGCAATCTTTCCCTAACCCCTGCATTACAGTAACAGAATAGGCTTCCTAATAGCTAGCTGTTTCCAGCAAGCAACAAGATGGTGGTGTTAAAGTGTCAGTGTGTTTTGTGGAAAAGTGCTTTGGCAATTTCAAGTTACTAAGGCCTGAGTAATCAAACAAAGAATCATAAACAGAGCATATCATTCTGATAGGGATTAAAGCTTAGAGTAAGCAACTTTTCCTTTTGAAGTTTTATTTCAAATCTCTTCTTGAAAGCAGAAGAGCAACATTATATTTCTTTTTTCCTTGCCTTTCCCCTCTCCCCTCATTATTATCTGCTTCTCAAAATAATAGCAAGTACAATTTCTTTTCTGGTCTGTTTGCTACAGTATTTGTCTCCTAGGACTTTTTATTCTTTCAACCTTGAGTTTCAGGCAGCATAAATCAATAGTATAAACCAGGCTCCCAGTCTGATAGAAAAGCAGAAGGGTGAGCCAATAAACATTTGCTGAACAGAGCATGAAAAAAAAAAGCAGTGCTATATGTAACCTATTTTTATAGCTTCGGTACAGAGAGAGGGTGTATGGGTGGTTGAGAAAGAAGGCTGCACAAACTAACATCATCGTAAATAGAATCACTAATTAACTCTCAGTCTCTAAAACATCACAGTTCTTGTGTGAATATAACAAAGTTGCCTCCTGTAATTTCATCAACCAAATGCTCTTGGCAGTGGAGGGTTTTTTTTTCTCTTGATACTAAGGGTATGTTTACACAGAAACTTGGACTGTGGGGAAATGTCATTGCTGTATTGACTTCTTCTGGGCTCTGGGACTTTTTCACTCTGCAGATTCCTGTAATCCAGGCTTCAGCCCAAGCCTGAAAGTCTACACAGCAATGAAACAACCCCACAATCTGAGCACCAAAAAAAAGCCCAAGTTGGTTGGGATGGGCCAACTGTGAGTGACTAGTCCTTGTGTAGACATAGTCTAAGTGTGAAATTCATCATCGTGCAGAGAGCCAGAAAAAAAAAGCATTGACAACATTTAGGGTGGCCTTCAAGATAGCATATAAGTGAGACTTAAATGGCACTCTGACTTTGTGCTAGTGCTCCTAAGAGAGGCCAATATTTTTTTTCTAAGTGAAGATTAAATTTGAATTGGTACTAAGCATAGTACATTCTATCGATAAAACGAAGACAGTGGTATTTGGAGATAAGGAAATAGGAAGGAAGATCAGTGTAGATGGGATTGAACTAGAGAACAGAGAAGTTCACCTATTTGGGGAGCAACATGACGTATGATCTAGACTGTAAGAAGGAAATAGCGACTAGAATAGCAAAAGCAAGAGTGAGTTTGAAGGAGATGGATAAGATCTGGAAAAGCAAAGCGATTAGTTTATGAACGAAGCTAAGCGTCTTGAAAACGTGTGTATTCAGCAGCATGTTGTATGGATGTGAGACATGGGTGATAATGAAAGATTCAAAGAGAAGGATATTGGCATTTGAGAGGAGTTGTGATAGAAAGATACTGAGAATAGGATGGATGCAGAAGGTCAGCAACAAGGAATTATATAGGAAGATACAGCCAAAAGAGAACTTATTGCAGAAGGTTATGCAGCGGAAGCTACAGCTATTTGGGCATATCTGCAGAATGAATGACAAGTGAAAAGTCAAGCCCTTGGTATTTGGCATAATGGATGGTTAGAATATGAGAGGCAGACCCCACAGAGAATGGGTAGATGATATAGTAGATTGGTGTGGAGCTAGTCTACATAATCTAAGCCATTCTGCATTGGACAGGGAAAGATGGAAGGAAATAGTGAGGGAGGCATCAGACACCAACGGGTGTTGAGCCCATGGTTATTGATGATGATGATAGTAAATTCTGACATATAGTGTCAAAGGCTAAAAGACTTGCATATGATGATCTGGGACAATTGTTTGAACCTTGATAGAATGTAGGTGGATTAGAAACTTTGGGACAACCTTTGCATGAATAATCTCTTGTTTTTTAATTGGTCTACTCTGGTGAGCAAGAAATACTGTTGTATGCAAAGGCCAGAAAGCTGGGGCCCTTAGATTGCAAACTTCAAATCTATTTTGAAAGCATGTGGTTTGGATAGTTTACATCAAGCTGTAAATTAATGATGGACATTTATTGTTGATGAGTGAAAGCTAGGACATTTGAAAAAATTGAAGTAATCCACGTAAGGTTGTGTAAATCATATCTAATTGGCTATTCTTGATTTTCCTAGTTATGTTTCTATCTTTGACCCTGTGGTTGCATTTGTTTTCATTTTTATTTTAAATCTTCCTCGTGATGCCAATAAAAATGTAGTATGACATGTATGCAGCCATAAAAATCTCATGGGACAGGAAGACAGTAATAGTCACCTGACCAAGTCTGACAGTCTGTTGGGAAGAAAAAGGGGCCTGCCTTTTCTTTAGGGCAGTCACGATAGGTCTAGGGAGTTATATAGTGTTGGTTTATCAGAGGAGTATTTAATTGTTATTGGTGTTACTGTTATCCCAAGGATGAGAAGTAGGCAAGTAAGTGGTGTTTGAACTAAATCTAAAGTAAACCTCTCTACTAGATTTGCCTATTAGATTTGGACAAATTGACAAGACCCGTAATGCCACATAGAGCAGACCACCAATTAATACTTTGGTTATGCAGCTCCTGCTAGATATAATGGTTTACAGCTGACACAAAATATGTGTAAACCCTAGTATTTGTAGCTTCAGAAATATCCTATTCTCATATCATATTCTATCGAATACGTCAGTTTCCTATGGATTTTCTGAGAGCTTTTGTTGTTCTTATATGAATAATAATTCTGAGATTTGATAGCTTGTAATACTTTATCTCATATTCCCTACTCTTGGGAATAGCAGGGCTGGCACATCTAGGGCATGTCTACACAGCAGGGCTAACCTCGAAATAAGCTACGCAACTTGAACTATGCTAATTGCGTAGCTTAAGTTGAAATAGCTTATTTTGACTTTTGGTGCTGTCTACACAGCAGTTATTTCAAAATAGAGCAGTCTTCCCCTGACTTCCCTTACTTCTCATGAAATGAGGTTTATGTAAGTCGGAGTAGTAAGCTCATTATTTTGAATGTATTTTGAAATAATGAGCTTGCTGTGTAGATATGCACTACGTTATTTTAGAATAACTGATGTTATTCCGAAATAATGCTGCTGTGTAGACATAGCCCTAGAGAACAGGTGCATTAGTTTCAGCTTCTAACACTTAACAATAATTGAAACTTTAGGCCCCAAAATAATATTCTATTAAACATCAAGGCTGCATAAACGTCTAGACTGGCATGATTTTCCGCAAATGCTTTTAATGGAAAAGTTTTTCTGTTCAAAGCATTTGCGGAAAAGAGCGTCTAGATTGGCACGGATGCTTTTGCGCAAAAGCACTTTTTGCGGAAAAGCATCCATGCCAATCTAGACGCAGTTTTGCGCAAGAAAGCCCCGATCGCCATTTTCGCCATTGGGGCTTTTTTGCACAAAACAATTCTGAGTTGTCTACACTGGCCCTCTTGCGCAAAAGCATTTGCGCAAGAGGGCTTTTTCCCAAGTGGGAGCATCATTGTATTTGCGCAAGAACACTGACGATCATACATTAGATCGTCAGTGTTCTTGCGGAAATTCAAACGGCCAGTGTAGACAGCTGGCAAGTTTTTGCACAAAAGCGCCGCTTTTGTGCAAAAACTTGCCAATCTAGACACATCCCTATTCTATCATACTTTGGAAAAATACATTCTACACGATGACTTTACAGTAGATAAGCTAGAACTGGCTTCATCCATTACTTCCTCCTTAGTAATCCTCTCATCAGAACTAGCCTTTCACCTGAGTATTATAATATTGGCTTGTTTGTGTTAGCTATAACACCAGGGGATCTGTCACATAAAGGGACACCCTCAATTTGAAATGTGGTTTCTTTTGAAACCGTTGTATTTGTTTCAGATACTGCCACTGCCTTGGATTTCTCCTGCTAGCTTCTATGGAATTACAGTTTCGTTGTCAGGTTAAAAAATAAACAAACAAAACTGTCCCATCTGCTGTGTGAAATACAGGAAGAGAGGATACTGAGTAACTGACTATGAAAGGAAAACAGCAGAATTGACTAGACACAAGGAGTTGTCAGTTGCACATAAAATTGGAAAAAGAGAGATTCTGTTCTGGCTCACCAACCAGTCCCTCCTCTGAGTTACTTAAGGCAAATATGTAATTTTGAAGTTGATATTATCCCTGTAAACTGAATCCCTCCAGGACCAGTTGGAGTTGTGGTTAAAATTGCTGTCTCAATCATAAGATAGTAAATGAAGTGTGGATAGTGTAGCAATGTTTATCTTACACAGAGAGAGAGAGAGAGAGAGAGAGCGAGAGAGAGAGAGAGAGAGAGAGAGAGAGTATCTATATGTTTTGTGATAGTCACTGCTCAGGAATGGTTAATCCCATTTCTGGTTATACCAGATAAATACATATGTAAGCACATGAATGTCAGACTCTGGTACAGTATCTATTGCAAAATGTACAGACTATGACAAACCGTGAAG
This sequence comes from Pelochelys cantorii, assembly GCA_032595735.1. Classification (NCBI taxonomy): domain Eukaryota; kingdom Metazoa; phylum Chordata; order Testudines; family Trionychidae; genus Pelochelys; species Pelochelys cantorii. The sequence goes on from CM064338.1 coordinate 27,390,836, forward strand.
GAGTCCTACAGAAAAAACTAACGTTTTGTTTCCATAAGCTACAAAATGAAAATATAAAAAACCATATTTAAGGCCAGTTAGGATTCATAGTGACAGTGTAATAGCAGCAAAACTAAGGGGTTTATTTTTCTTTCTTGGTTTATATATTACCCCACTATGATCACTGAGTTCTACCTGCATGTGTGGGGAAAAGAATATATCCCTAAGTTTGCAGTATCAGTTGTATAATGAGGAAGTGACCCACAGATCAACAATAAATATGTAAAACAGTTTAGATTTAAATCCTAATTTTGCTCATTCTATGCACCTGAGAAATACTACATTTTATTTTTTTCAGTTCATGTACATTTAAACCCCCCCACATATTCACTTGTTTCAGGATCTAAGTACTTTCAGAAACATTTTGAAAAACATAATAATTTAAAAACTAGTCATTTGCAGAAACAGTGATACAGCCACCCACACCCTTCTATGATGGAAAAAACATGGTTTCTAGAATCAGTTTTGAAGTTTACTCTGGAGCAGGGCTAACGATGCCTATTTCCCATTCTAACTCATTCTGGAGATTTCCCTTTTGTCCAACATCTGAACTCTCTGGGAAATCAGAGAGTGTGTTGCTAGGATAATATGGTAGAATGGGAGTATTTGGCCCATAGGTGTGATGATGATGAAATTTCTGGGTAAGATATAGATAGATAAATAATATTATGATCAAGTAGCTACTCTGATGACAGTCCACACTGTTTTTTCTTACATGGGTGTCCGTGACATTATTATGTCACTTGCCTAGAGTACCACAGAAAGCTTTGCAATGTATACTTTTTGTTTTCTTAAGCTTTTGCAGTGCAGAGGTGCGAATACTTTTTATATTTAATGTGAATGGAAAACCACTTTACATGGGTTGAAATTTAAAACCACGAGAGACTGAAAACTATATGGCTGGAAAGTCATGGGTTTTTTTATAGTAAATTGCAGGGGCTAAGGGAAATGATCCATGCACCCTGGGCACATCCTTTCTGACGATGTGCCATCTCATTTGCTAGTGTGCATCTCCCTCTGTCTTAGATTTGTACCAGATCTGAAATAGTGCCTTTTTGTCCAGGAGCAGCATGTTGTACTCTTCAGGTGAGGAGAGGAAAGTGAGACAAAAGAAAAAGAGAGAGGAAATGAAGAGGAGAGGAAAGAGACAGAGAGAGAGAGCACAAACCACAAGATGTGAGACAACTGAGACCAGACTAAATGGAGATAAAGTTCAAGACAGAAGGCAAGGAAGTGAGAGTAAGAGGTAAATAGTCTTATTATCATGAGGCAAAAAAAAGTGTACACGTTATCAAAAAAATATGGAAATCAGATAGGAGGAATTCTGCCTGTTTAGGTGGGGGAGGGGAAATGTGGAGCAGGTAAAATCTAAAGCTGGGTTAAATGATATGCCAGTAATGTAGGGTGCTTGGCAGCCATCTCACATTCTTGAAACAAAAAAAAACAAAACAAAAAAAAGAGAAATATCAGAAAGCTACAGAGCTTGGTAGAAACACTCAAGAGAGATCTGAGAAAGTGACAGCTCTGTGATTATGTACTACAGTGTGGTTAAGCATGCAAATGGGCTGTCAAGAAAAACGGCCATAGCTCAGCCAGTTAATTCAACTTACTGCCATTGAAATGTAGCTGAAGCTAATACAATAGTTGTCAGTGATGAAGCAACTTCCCCCCTTCCCCCCCCCCCGTGCTTTTAATTAGGTTTATAAGCATTGGGCCAAATCGTGATCTCAGTTTCTCAGTTACATCAGCCCCACTGAAAGGGTGGTAGCAAAGTGCAGGGTTTATCCTAATGCATTTAAACTTGTTTGGCATCAGTTCACCTTTGATGATACAAAGGAATTTAAATTGTATTCTTCTCTTCCCCTGGGGAGCTGGGCAGTGTTTGAACAGCCTTCCCTAAGGAGTCCACTAAGAAAAGAAAGCTTGAACTGTGGCTACATAAGAACTCTGGTGCCAGAGGCTGCCTTGGGAATATGCTGAGGGCATCTCTGATTGCCTGGCTTCTACTCCATCCTTTGTCACTTCTGTTCACTTTTGAAACTGTGTTGTCTAATTAATGGTCACTTGTACAGCAACAGTCCTCCTAGGGTTGGACTTCTTGCAAGCTGGTGCCCTGCCCCCTGGGTTATGCTGGCAGAAACTGATATAACTCTAGGGTGAATTGAGCCAATTATCTTTTATTTAAAAATGGTAGGACCAAGTTCTGCCTGTGGATTTGCATACATGAAATGGAAGGTAGAATTAGAGCCATGTAGGTTGAGGATAGTAAATAAATACAAGTATTAAGCCATGTATTTCAGTGTACCAACTATACTGCTCTTTCATAGTAACATTTTCCACTTCTACCATACCATTTAAATTTTTTTACATTTTGCTAGTGCTGTTACGAATGATACAGACTGGAAAGTTGGCTGGGAAATCTTTCTGATTCTGAAAATATCTAGTTGATCAATCCATACTAGCATGACAGAGAATGCTAATGGTTAGGAAGTAGTAAGTTAGGAAGAAGAGAAAATTCCTAAAAGAAATAAATGAGTCCATAATAGAAAGAAAATAATTGTTGTAGGACTTCTGCAAATAATATTAATAATATATAATGTTAAATTAATTATTTTTGTCTGTGCCATTAGTTTGAATGTAAATGAGCATTGTCCTATTCTATACAAGTTTTATCTTACGTTCATTACTGTAGTATCTGATTTGCTTTATAAAATTGTATCCAATTATAATGATTATTTTATTGCTGTAGACCAGGCCTGGGCAAAATATGACCCACGGGCCAGATCCGGCCCACCAAGCTACGAGATCTGGCCCCTGGAGGCAGCAGGGAAATCCAGACAAGCTCCCCGGCTTCCCTGCAGCCCTGTGCACCATGCAGAAACGTGGCTGCAAGGCTCCATTTCTGTTTTAACACTGGAGGGGAGAGGGGAAGTTTCAGGAGCTGCCCCACCCCCAGCACAATCCCATTGGCCGGTTTCTGGTCAGAAACCGGCCAATGGGAGCTGCTTGTTGGAATAACAGTCAACCAAGAGAAACCACACCCCCTCTCCTCTGCTCAGTTATTCAGTGAAGCACATGGCCAGGCAAGCAGGCAGGCTGGCTGGGAAATGTTTTAAGCTCTGCAGGCAGGCAGACTAGTTTGGCAGCTGGCAGGTAAGTCTCTTAGCCACAGCCTGCTTCTGGCACCCCAGCTCTTTCCTGCCCCAACCGTCTGCCTCCCCACTCAACATACCCAACCCTCTGTCCCCCCTCTTACACCCATACCTCCTCCCCGATCTGGCATCCCAGTCCCCTACTCCAGATCACAAAACCCTCCTACCCTAGGTCACATCCCAAACCCCTGCACTCCAGACCCCTGTCCGAGGACACAACTGACTCCTTCACCCAAACTCCCTCTCAGACTTCAGTCTCCCTCCTGCACCCCAGTCCCTTACCTCAAGCTCCCTTCTGCGCCCAACCGCCAACCCAAACCCCACATCTCCTCCATTAATATCATGGAAGAGTGCGGCCCTCAACCACTTTCCAAAATCTTGGAGTGGCCCCCCCATTAAAAATTATTGCCTACATCTGCTGTAGACTGTAGGAGACTAGAAGCTCATTGTGATAGGTTCAGTACAAATTCCTTCCTTTTTTGAAATGTTTATCCACCTACATAGTGCAGTGTAGTTTTTACATGAGATTTATCCTGATGGAAAAGTTAGCTGTTGTTTTTGAGTCCCATATTCAAAATACTGAAGATAGTTGAAGTATATTAGTCCTCTACACCAAACCTAGTTTACATACAAAATAGTGGGTATATGTCCACATATCTTTGTGGTCAAGCTTTGGTATGACTATGGATCATCTCTGGAGTGGTTTTCTTCATGCTAGTTTGGAACCAGGCAGGGGGATGGTTGTTCAAACTGCCTACATGGGACAGCACAAATAATAGTGTTTCTCGTCTCCTCTCATCCATTTCTCATTCGTCCAAATGGCATGGTGGTGTTTGTGAATAAGATTATTTAAATAGACACCCAGACCCAAATCCTCAAAGGTATTTAGGCTCATAACTTCCTCTGAAATCATTAGAAGTAAAAAGCATAAATACCTTTCGAGACTGGACCTACGTATCCACTCTTTCTTTGTAAACAAAATCTGTTCTGTTTTGAGTTCTTAAGGACTTTCCTAGAGTAGTACTCTAGGAAACAACAGTGTGGTGGTGAGGAGGAAGCAATGGTAGACTCTAATCAAGCCCATGCTAGGTATTTATGGATGGAATCTGAATAAAACAGACCTCTGGAAATGTTATTTATATTCACTTTTCTAATAAGTTTCTCTAGGCCAGATTTTCAAAAGTATTTAAGTCCTTAAAGATGAAGATAGATACCTAATAATGTTCCTTCTAAACTTTTCCACCCATGTGAGGAATAAATGTTAATGTGCACTGAGGCATGTGTGAATGTGCACCACCATCAAAAAGAAAACAAAAGAAAAAAAACTATCTGTGGGCATTCTACTAATCAGCTGGGTGGCATTAGAATCTCTCTTGAGCAGCCGCACACTTGAGCAGCCGCACACTGGTGCCTATTGGGATTTTCAAAAGGACTTAGGAGCCTAACTCCCGTTGATTTCATACATGTTTGAAACAAAGCAAAGGGAGGTCATATTTGCCGGTAATTGATTACAAATTGCATATATATGTTCAGATTACTAAGTACAATTAGTGTTTGTGAAAGATACCAGATTCACAGCCTGGCACAGACTTCTCTTTATCCACAGGACAAAGGTAATGACAAAGCAAGCTTCCCACACTGCCCTGCCGATGTGTCTCAATCACATTTTCCAGAGAGACCAACGCTAGGTACAATAGGTAGTTCAATCTCTCTTCTAGTGAAATAGTTAGCTTCTCTCTTGAGGCCTCCAGCCAGTGGGGCGGACAGTTGCTGGGTCCCCGGGCAAGATATGTGTATGTGGGGGGGGGGGGGGGAGAGGTGTGGCTCTGCCTTCACAGGAGGGTGGAGCTGGGGCAACCAGCCCTCAGTACCACACTACACCCTCCCCCTTGCCAATCTTCAGAGCCACCTGGAGTGCATTGCTCTCGGCTCCAATGACAATTAAAAGGGCCCAAGGCTCTGACCACCATTGTTGCTGCAGGAGCAGCGGCAGCAGCTTGGAGCCCCAGGTCCTTTTAAATAGCCAGGCCTTGGGGCAGTTCCCACCTTTGTCCCCACCACCTCATTTGTGGGCCTGCCTCCAGCTCATTTCCCATCAAGAACTAAACAGCCAACAGAGAGTAATTGAATGCACTAATGGGTTTCCTAGCTCACTTTTGAACTTGTGCGCTATCAAGAGGTGAAAAGTGGAGTAGTCTACTGTCAATTTACTGAGTCATTCATTGAGTCACTTCATAAAAAGGGTGACCATCCATCCCGTTTTTAATGGGACTGTCCCATATTTAAGCCCTCCTGAAGATGTCCCGACTTTTTTTAAAGAACTGTTCTGTATTTTTCAGCTCCGGTGCTTCTCCTGCTGGTCATTTGGTGTAATTGTAGCCTGCAACCTCCTGTTTGTCGCTGGCAGGTGAATGTGGCAGGCGGTGTCCAGCAGGTGGCGATCCCAGGCACTGTTCAGAATCAGAAAGACAGGTAGCCAGTAGGAGAGGCAGCCTGTGTGTGATAGAGGGGTAAGGGTGTGGGGATGAGTGAGGGGTGTGTGTCACCCCTCCCCATAGGCACCCTAAAGCAGGGTTTCCTAAGGAGGGAGTGGGGGTCTGTCAGGACTGAAGCTACAATCACCAGCACCTGCTGTGGGCCTTGAAATCTTGATCCCTGGAGACCCCTTCCACACTGAATTCCCAGAACCCCCAGGCCAACGCCATGATCCGCGGTGCACTCTTGAATTCCCAGTACCACCCAGGCTGAAGCCCTGATCCTCTGCGTGCCCTTCCCCCCTGGGTAGCGATCCCAATCCTCGGCGTGCCCCTTCCCCCCAACTGAAGCCCCAGTCCCTCACACTTTTCTCCCCCAAGGGCTGAAGCCACAAGCCCTGGCAACCCCTGCAGGGCTGAAATCAGGCACTGAGAGGCTGAAGTCCTGATCCCCAACCCACCCCCCCAAAACTGAAGCCAGGTGTGAGAGGTCTGAATCCTGGATCCCGGATCCCCAGCTCTCCCCAGGCAGCAGAAACCCTCATGCCCATGGGCAGAGCTGGGGGGCTCTGGGGATGTTGCCCCCCCAAACTTCAGTGGAAGTGCCAGGCACAGATTAGGGCAGCTGGTCCACTGGCTGGGCCCATTTCACAGGCAGTAGTGCTGCTTCTGCCTCTCCTACTGCTGCTTTTGTGCAGGAGGTTGAATCTGCCCTTCAGCTCCCAGGCCCCTTTGCTCACACAACCAGTAAGAACCGTGTGTGTGTGTGTGTGTGTGTGTGTGTGCGTGCGCGCATGTGTGTGTGTGTGTGTGTGTGTGTGTGCACCTCCATGAATAATAGGACCCTCAGGGAATAGGGGGACCATAAAGCCCTCCTGACACACAGCCTCTAGATACCCCTTCTATAAATCCTGAAGTATTCTTCTCTCTGAACACAGCCCCTAGTTTCCTCTGACCACACACAGCCCTTAGCTACTCCCTCCATGGCCCCTGAGCTATCCCTTGGCCACACACAGTCCCTAGCTGCTCCCTCTGATGGGGTTAACAAAAACAGAAACTTCTGATACACAATGCGGATTCCTACATCGATTGATTGAGAAGCCTTCTCTTAGGGTGTGTCTACACAGCAAAGTTATTTCTGAATAACGGCTGTTATTCCGAAATAACTGTGCGAGCGTTTACACAGCAATAGTGTTATTTCAAAATAACAGAAGGCTTATTCCGACTTCGATAAACCTCATTCTACAAAGAATAATGCCTATTCCGAAATAGTTATTTTGGAATACGGGCTGTGTAGACGCTCCACTTCTGCTCTTTTGAAATAGCCCCTCACCAAGGCCATTCTAAGTTATTCCTCCTGGGACTCTAAATCGAGATAGCACATCTGCATTAGGGAAGCCTGCCTCTGACTAATTTTGAGGCTTCCCTGCAGTGTAGACGTGCTATTTTGAAATAAGTTATTTCAGAATAACTATTCCAGAATAGCTTATTCCGAAATAACTGTGCAGTGTAGACATAGCCCTAGTGAAAAGCTTGTTGGCCTGGCTGCAGACAATACCAATACAAATTCTGATGGTGCTAAACTTGCTGGGAAACAGCTATATATGGTGAAAACTGCAAGTAAAACTAGGAGAAAGATCTTTGATTTTGGTTGTGGTGCCTAGATCATTCACAACTGCTGAAAACAGCAGCTGACTGTCTTCCAATTGTTTTTGAGCCTTTGTTGTGAAAGTTTATAAATACTTTCACATTTACACTGTTCCTGTCGAAGAATTGATAAATTTCTACCTATTTGTCAACTTTGAGTATTTTACATTGCTAAAGCCAGGCAGCACAAGATTCCCTTCTCTGGAACCAGTGCTAGACAGAATGTTGTTGAATTTGAAGGACACAAGAATATTTTCTTTCCCGAAGTGCATGTCCAACACTGTTCAAGAAAGTCTTCAGTGACTCTTGCACAAAACAGGGATGAGAAAAATGACTCCGGTGAAAGAACTTGCACTGCATATTCCTACCCTTGAATATAATTTAGCATGAGGCCCAGAGGAAGATTTGTCACATCACATACAAAGACCCTGGTGCAGTCTTGGTTGAAGGTGGAGAAATTAAGGAATAAGAATTTTTCAGTGCAGTCAAGATTTTTATTCAATATCTCTGAAGTAGTTTGAATACTGGAAACCGGTCTTAGAGTACACAGAAAACTTGAGTGGTTCTTGTTGAGGACACTGATGTGGGATAATGTACAAAGCTGTCTTGCGTTTGCCACACAAGAATTCCCACTGTAGATGACTTGAGAATAGATGAGAACCAATTTTTTGACAAATGGACAAATGCAAACCCAATAATAGACTGTCACATGTCTGACCGGAGGTGGAATGTTTTTGAAGAGATGCCTTATTTCGAAATAGCTATTTTGGAATAGGGGTTATTTCTCGTAGATTTCAGAATAAGTCATCTGTTATTTCGAAATTATTTCAAAATAATGGAATGGCTGTGTAGACACTTACATTGTTATTTCAAAATAATGCTAGTTATCTCAAAATAACAGTGCAGTGTAGATGCACCCTGACTGATATAGCTATGCTGGCAAAGGCCTCTAGTGTAAACTCATATAATCATAGAAATGCAGGTCTGGAAGGGACCTCAAGAAGTCATCAAATCTTGCCTCTTGCATTGAGCAAGACCACATAAATTTAAATAATTCTTGATAGACATTTCTCCAACCTGGTTCTTAAAAACATCCAATGATTGGGATTCCATAACCTGATGGAGTGTAGTTGTTGCTGTACTTGCAAAGTTTTGCTTTTCCAGGATAGTTTATTTTGTTCTGGGCTAGTGAAGTGAGCTATACTCGTGAAAGCACAACATTGCGGGTGTAAAATGATCATTCATAAACAGAAAAGCCTTAGCAGGCAGCTCATGTACAATGTGTTTTCCACAGTGATGTCCTTACAACTCTTCTTCCTGTTACTTGTCATTAGTTTGATTCCATAGCTGCACTTTACAGATGAACACTGAGTTCAAAGGTTAGTCTCTGAATTATTCCAGGATCTCAGTATTGTGCTAGTTTAAAAGTGACCTTTTCATAATTACAGATGATGTTTTACCATTTTCCCCTCCTCAAATTTAAAAAAAAAATCAATTTGCTCTGTTGTTTGCAGTAATGACAAGAACACACCACGAGTTATTCTTCAGATTCTATTCAAGAACAGCCTTTTGCACTGGGTGTAGAAAGTTTATGTTCATTGTGCTGTTTCATTCATTATTTAACAGTGGCTAACAGATGGTTGGGGTTAATGTTTCAATTGGCCACTTTTAAAATTTAGGTAGACATGTCTGCAAACTGTTACACTAGACAAGGAGCACAGATATTTTGATATCTCTCCCTTTCACTCCTACACCTAGCAATAAGACTCTGAGGAATTACAGAGTTTGTGGTTTCAATTCTCAAAGGTATAAAAGTGGCAGGTATTAAAAAAATTCTATGCTTCCTAAGTAATTACATACTTTCTACTGCCAAGTGTCCTGTTATAACTGTTTATTTTCTCTTTTCCTCCTTCTCCTTAGGTCATTTTTGCTGTTCTCATTTTTATGCCATAGTTAAGACTTTTTTGAATATCATGTACTTATAATTTCTGGTTTCTGGGGCATCTGGCATTGGCCAATGTCAGAAGACAGGATACTGGGCTAGATGGACCTTTGATCTGACCCAATAAGGCCTGTTCTTATGTTCTTATGTTTCACCTCAGTGTTATTTATGAACAGAGTAAGGGTTTTTCCCAAAACTTTTGATGGGAGTTGCATGCCTACATTCTCTTGCTATGTGTTGGAAGTGTAGTCCTTCATGAATTTCAGTGACATTTTGTAAGTTTAATTTGTAGATGTCATGTTTGACAGTTTCACAGTAATTAGTCACACATAAGGGCATGCATTTCCAAGAACTGCAGCCACGAGAACCAGAAAGAATAACAAACTAAAGAAAAAATCTTGCAATGTACAAAAGCTTTCAATAATTTAGAAAGTGGAACTACTTGGAAGTCTGAAATTATTTAGAATTTGGTGATTACATAAGTCAGCACTATAAACCGCTGCAGATCTCAAATCTTAATAAAAGTGTTATCATTCCAAAACTGAAAATCTGGATAATAGAGGAAACATTTGGCAAAATTAGTTGAATCATGGGAAACAAATATTACAACTTTTTCTAATTCAGTTTTTCAGGAGACTATACTATGTATACGCTGTGTATTTTAATCTTGTTTCCTAATAAAATCTGGACTTCTTATAATTTAATTTTGTAATTAATTTCGTAACTGTCACTGCTTTTTCCCCTAATAAATATAACTTAGACTTTACTTACACTACATAAAAGTATATAAACAGAATAGCATATGAGACGAAGTATGGAACCTCCAGGGAATTGGGAGTCAGGATTTTTGCATTCTGATCCCAGACCAGCTAAACTCTTTCTGCCTTGGTTTCCCCTTGTGTAGACAAGTGACATTAATACATACTTTACTGGGAAACTTCAGTTAATGTGTATAAGGGACTTTGAGATCTTCCTTCATAAATTGTAAGTATTGTTATTCATATTCAGAATACCTTCTCTTCTATTAATAAATGGAACTCAGAAGCTGGGCAGGGACTATCAGAAGTAGAATTTAATGATCAGGTATAGTATTCTTCTTATATACCCAGAGCTCTGAGAAGTTCATATGAATTGCCAAACCAACTGTGCCTCTTTGCATGATGAAGATAAAATATTCTGAATATGTTAAGAATTCAAGAGAATGGCTTCTGAAAGAGAGTATCTCAGAAGAGGAGGAGTTAGCATCATTCCCAAAGGTCTACATTATGCAACCCCTCACATTGCCTTTAGTGGGGCTATTCTTGTGAATACGTGATTGACAATATAACAGAGGATTCTATAGCCTAGATCAAAGGCAGCTTTTAAACACGTTTTATATTGTATATTGTTTAGGCAGACACCTGGTTAATAAAAACTACTTCATAATAAGGTCGATAGACTCTGAAGATGATTCATTTAAAAGACTGCATCTGGATTCATTTGAGGCTTGATCATGCATTCACTGGATCAGTGGATTCACGACTGGTGGGACCTTTGATTTGATTGTGAGAGATGCTGAGTGCCCACAGCCCCTTTACCAGTCACTCTTGGGATCAGACTCTTTGTGTTCAGCTTCCCACAGAACAACGTGAAAGGGAATCAGTTACAGTCTAACCTCTCTTGATAATGTTCCTATGACCAAGGAAGCAGCTTCTGTAAAAAGTTACATGCATGGAATACATTAGAAAGAATATAAGTATAAAACAGAGGCAAAGCTTAAAGTATTGTTGCCAAAGAAAACAGAACTCTGCATTGATTTATTTCACAGCTATGGTGTAGACACATTGAGTACAAATAATACTGTATTAATAGTCATCATTGATTTCCATACACTATAGGGCCATGACTAGCACAATATGGTGTTTTTACAGCTGATGAAACAATTAATGTTGGACATTTCAAGTTTTTGTGCAGTTATTTATCTTCCTTAGAGCAATCAGGAGTCAGGTCCATTGTTTCCCAGTTCAACCATTTGGAATTTCAAAAGCACCTGCAGATTCTCCAAAGATATGGCAGATATTTCCAGGCCTTCTGCACATTTTTGTCCTGTCCTTATTTTAAAAAAGCAGGAATCAATAATGTTTTAGACATCTGATGGTTATGTCAGAATTACTTCCAAGGCTGCTAGGATCATTCAAAAGTGGTCAGATACCCACATCTCATGTATCACATACCAGCTGGTGTTACCACCAAAAAAAAAAAAACCCCAACCAAAAACCTCTTTACCTTAGTCAAAACAGTCTGCAGTTATATACCCTAAAACTTTATTTACAAATAATACTCACATGCAAAACAGAAATCCTTGGTTTTAACCATGCAAAATGTACCCGTTTTAATTATTTTTAAAAAATCTTATTAAAACAATTAAAAGAACTTCTGTCCCTAACCTAATGTATCTAACATGGTGTATTTCTGTTCCTAACCCAATGTGTCTCATTTCTTGAACTCCCTGTCTTTTTTCCTTTTTGTTTGATGTGACTTTTAAGCTCAGGTCACTGGTCAAAATAAATGTCAAAGCTATTATTTTAGCACTTGAATCTGCAACTCATAGTCCCCCACACTTACTGTAGCTTACTCCTGAACGGATTCTGTACCATTGACCATGCACAGAAATCATGCCCACCTTCCCCACAGAAAATACATTCTGCTGGAGAGGCGCTGCAGTTATGCCTTTCATCCACCAGAGGTTGCTGAGGCATCTGCACAGAGGGGAGCCACTCCTGGGTGGGAACAGCCCTCTATGGATAGGGAGGAAAATCAGCTGTGTTCCTCACAGCACCCGACCCTCGGGTCCAGTGAGGTGGCACAAGACATGGGAGGGACAGATAGCATGGGCACGGGGGACTACTGGAGAGGTCATAGACTGGGATTCAGAAGGGCTAATGTGAGGACAGACTGGGGTGAGGGTGCACAGCACATGGGATTGTGGGAGGTGGGATGGCTGAGTGAGGGTGCATGGCCACATGGTAACAGGGGCAGAAGTGCCTGACTGAATGAGAGTGGGTAGGAGTGAACCAGTGTGTGCATGGGTGAGGCTCCCAAAGGGTATGTCTACACTGCAAAGTTATTTCGAAATAACTTTACTAGCGTCTACACAAGCCAACCGCTATTTTGAAATTAATTCGAACTAGCGGAGGGCTTATTTCAAAATTGGTAATCCTCATTCCATGAGGAATAATGCCAATTTCGAAATTGCTATTTCAAAATAAGTGCTGTGTAGACACTTATTTTGAAATAGAGGGCCTCCAGCCCTTCCCAGGGTGCCCTGCTGGTCACTCTGGCCACAACCAAGAAAATTACACTCCCTGCCCCCGCCTGGAACCCTTAAAGGGGTAGAGTCTGGCCACAGTGCCTGTGCCAGCTTCAAGCCTGCCAGCCCAACAAACAGTCTGTCTTGCCCCTGACCCAGTGGCCCCAATATGAGCCAGCAAGCCACCAGTAGCCAGCTCTCCACCGCTCCCCAGGAGCAGTCTGCCTGCTCCCAGGAGCCTGCCAGGGGCCGGAAAAGGCGGGCGCCTTCCTGGTCCAGTGCAGAGATCATGGACCTCATTAAGGTTTGGGGGGAATCCTCCAACGTCCCTGATCTCCGCACTAGATGGAGGAATGCGGCTGTCTATGGCAGGATAGCTGCCAGCAAAGGCCACATCCACACCCAGGAGCAGGTGTGGATAAAAATAAAAGAGCTTCGGCAGGCATATGCCAGGGCCACAGGGGGCAGCTCCCAACCAGGGGCATGCACACCAAGCTGCCCCTATTTCAACGCCCTGGACCGCATCCTGGGGAGCGGGACAGTCCGTGCCCCCCAGGTGGTTGTCAACCCTGGGGCAGAGGGCACTGACCAGGGCATCGAGGAGGAGGAGAGCCAGGAGCTGCAGCAGACCAGATGGAGCGTGCTGAGCAGCTAGGACCCCCAACCTGCCCCAGCAGACCTGTCGCCGGTGTCATCCGAGGCAACAACAGGTGAGTGCCATCACTGTCCCCTTATGTGGGGGGGAGGTGGGAGGGAAACCAGGGACTCTGCGTGTGGGCCTTGCTGTCCAAGGATCACGCAGCAACCTGTGCATGTGTGAGCATGTGCCATGCCACCCCTGGGCATGTGGCCCCAGCTGGCTGCCACACAGGGGTCTTACCCTGTTAGCCACACGCATGTGTGAAGAGGCGTGACATTCTCCTGACTCCGGGATGGGACACAGCAGGACACCCTCCCTCCACAAGGCCAGTCTACACAGAGGCAGGGGACATCCCCCCCCACACACACACACTATATACAGCACAGGGGCATGGGTGTGGTCTCGGGGCAACTCCCACTCCTAGGGATAGCAGGACATTCTGAACATGGCCTCTGTGCAAGCACATCGGCTCTGATGGTGCAGGGAACGGTCATCCTCACCTTGCAGAGGGGGGTTGGGCTTCATCCACTGTGTCCCCAGGGATAACTGACCACTTCTTTTGTTTCTCCACAGCCGCACCAGCTGTGCATGCAGGGCACAACACACCACCCAGGACATGCTCCTGCACCCGAGGGCTCCACAGGACCACCTGTGCAGTGGAGGGGTACCAACAGCAGCACCTGGGGGCACTGCGAGCCCTGCACTGCACCCTCCAGCACTGGGTGCAAGGAGACCTGCAGCTCTGGCGGGAGCAGCTTGCGTAGGGCCGTGCCATCTGCCAGCACCTGCAGACCCTGGTGCAGAGCGTGCTGCCTCCTGCCGATCCAGCACCTGCTGCCTCCCCAGCTACCGCTCCTCCTCCCACTCCCGCTTCTCCCTCCACACCCTCCATTCCCTCCCTACCCCCCCGGGGACGCCAAGGCCCCCGCACCCGTGGTGCTGGGAGACAGTTGGCCCGGTGAGACCCCCAACCCCGAGTCCTGAGCTTCCCCTCCTCCTTGTTCCCCTTGCTTCCCCCTTCCAGCGCCCTTCTCTCAGGTTTCCCCCTCCCCTCTCCCACCCTCTCTCCTCCTTTCTCCCGCCTCCTTTCCGCAGTCTCACCAGAGTTTCATCCCCCCTCAGTTTTTTAAATAAAGAGAGTTTGTGTTTATGAAAATACATGTATTTTATTTGACATCAGGAAGGGGGGTTAGGGAGGGGTAAGTGGAAGGACGTGAGGGAGGAATGAGGCACAAGCCCCCAGTGGGGCAGAGCAGGGAGGCTCTTAGTGCTCCTCAGGGTGGACGCTCTCCCACAGGGCCTCCTGGATACTGACAGCCCCCTGATGGACCTCCCGGATGGCAGCCTGCAGAAAGTGCATCCAGGCTCGCAGCAACGCGTCCAAGAGAAGCACCAGAGTGCCCAGGGGCAGCTCTGGCTCCATGCTGCAGAGTGTTGTGGTGTCCCGAGTGAGGGCAACCGGAGCATGCAGAGAAAAAAATTCTTTGCTGTCCCTCATCGAGGTAGGCAAGCAAGCAGGGAAACCTGAGAACCGGCTGTCCGGGGGTGGGGTGAGGGTGTCCCTTTAAGCACAGGCCTCAGATAGCCTCAGGCAGCAGCCACACAAAGTTACTCCTGACCTGATGCCCTGCCGAAACTGGTTCCGGCCGGCCTCAGATACGATTCATTGTCCACTCAGTGTGGATGCTCTATTTCAAAATAGCCAAATGCTACTTTGAAATGCATTTTGTGTGTAGATGCGTTATTTCGAAATATCTTATTTCAAAATTGAAAATTGAAATTAGATATTTCGAAATAACGCTACAGTGTAGATGTACCAAAACATTTCCCCCACCCAAAATAACCTGTTCAATAATTCTCCCACCCAGACCCAGCAACCTTACAGGTTCACTCCCAGGCTCCTTCCCAGCAATTATTTCCTTCTCCTTCATTACCCCTAAATCCTCCAAGCCTTTGCACTGCTTCTGAGGGGTGTAAGAAATACATTTCTATAGAGTGGTTTAAATTAATTATTACTCACCGTTCTGTATTAATATGCCTACTAAGGAATCAATCAATCTAAAACATTTCCTGAATCTTTGTTCTTGTCTGAATCTTTACAGACATGTTTGCTGAGAGGCAATTTGAAATAAACTACCAAAATAACTGAAACTGGTAGAATTGTATTGTGCTGTGACAAATCAAATAGGCAGAATTTTAAACCACGCACAGAATTTTTAATTTTTTTTGGCACAGAATTCTCCCAGGGGTAGTAGTTACAAGGAACTGCCACTGAAATGAATGGGGAGCTCTGCTGAAAAATAGCACTCTGCTTACGGCATTGAAATCAGTGGGCTCCATGGCTGAGTAGGAGCGAAACTTTAATAGATGCCTCATCATGCTATTGGTTTGGAGACAGAACTCCCAATTTTTCCTTGTTAGGCAGTTTTGCTGAATGACAAATGTCATGGTAATTGCCCATGATTATCTGTTGTGAGAGTTTGCATGTGCCTGGTTTGCAAGAAGAATTTGGCCCTCAGCTCTGCTGTTAGTGCAATACCCATGTATATAAAGGCACCTACAGAGACTTAGTCAGCCCAGCATGGACTGATCAGGCAATTTGGACTTCCTTTCTAAATAAAATCTAGCTGCCAATTCTGACTCTCTGCCAGGACTGTGCTCCTGCAGTTCAACAGCTGTAAGCTGTTCATTGTAACTACCAAGCACAATCAGACTTAGCATTCCAAGAGCTGAACCTTTTTTTTTCTTCACGTAGTAGCATACAGTGGTTGTGGTGGACTGAATCCACCCTTGTTGTTGCTGGCAGCTGTAGAATTGATTCTGATTGGTCTCAGCTGATTACCTGGCTGGACTACCTAGGTTTTGAATCATGTTTAGTTGTGAAAGGTTTGTTCCTTGTTATAATGGAGGTTTAATAATAATGATTTATGTAGATCCATATGCAACCCATTATCAGTAAAAATGTTTCGGGCTAACAGTGGTATAATAGTATGTCACACAATATCACTATACAGGAAACATTCACATAGGGACAGCCTTAGATCCCTGTTCCCAAGGCAACTGGAGACCAATCCCATTGCAAACAGATTTTCCATTTTCCTTATCATAAGGCTCAGTACTGTACACCCTCTTCTAGGCCTAAATTTACCACTGACCTTTTGTGCTCTCACTTGTATTACTGTTAACTGTCTGCTTTACAAATACTGAATTAAGATATGAAGCATTTATACAGGGCAGCAGGCTGAACCCCAGACAGGCAATACATCCAAGCTCCCTCTGTTTTTTACTGAGTGGGGGGAGATGTCTGTCAGGTTCAGAACTATCTGAGCAGAGAAGACATGTTTGGGAAAATGTGGCCCTTAGTATTCTTTAAATAGGAGTGTTAACTTTACCAGGCTTTGGGTCAGAGTTTGCAGGTCGATCCACTGAAAAATAGCGATAAATACCTTGGAGTACAAGCCACTTTTTCTACATTCTCAAACAGAAATACAGTATTGCTGTGGCAGATGCCTTAGCTTTTGTAAGGTCCTTATGCATGTATATACACCTAAAAATTAATGTTATTGATAATAGGATCAAGTCCCTTGTGGAAATCTAAGGCCTTTTGGACGAGTAATTGGTCTTACTGACCTTTGTATGTAGAATTGAGCTTCAGTAAATTACAAGAAGAATCATGCATTATATGACCATCCCATTATATTCAATATTTGTTTGCCTATATCCTCATGTATCCCTATAAAAATTTATCTCTGAACATACTGTCCAAAATGTGTAGATCATTCTTTATACTCTTTAGCATTTAAAAAAACTGAAAAAGTTTAATATAAAATGACAAGCTGATTCCTTAAATGTCCATGTGTTTGCATCAGAAATATTTCACCCCTCATGAAAAAAGAGAGCCATATTTTATTTTTGGTCCACAACCTTTTATGCCTCAGATTCCCCATCCGCAAAAGTGTTGACTGCCATAAAACAAAGATTTCTGGGGGGAAAAATAGCACAGTGTGTGACACAGAAATCAAATACTTGAAGAAACTTGTGGGCAGTATAAAATATTTTTAAAAAATAGTTATACATGTGAAGATGCTTAAGGCACCTGAATTTCAAAAACAAATGTCCACTGCTGTGAGGCACATGTTCTAAAGATGGATGGAGAAACTAGCACATTTAGAAATAAGAACAAATTTGGTTTCTGTGTGTTTAAACTATTAATTTTTGCAATGGCAAGCAATATAAAACAGCACAAGAGCAGGAGAACAGAAAATAGATGTATAAATATAAAGGGACCCAGTTCAGTTGCTTGATTTTTTTTTTAAACAAAAGGTTCTATTCCCTTAATATGTCAGGAAATAATGTGAGCTATTTCCACAAATGTTAGTGAGAGTTAGTATTACAGCTGGCCTTGTGTTTAGTGGGAGAAGGGGCTCCAAAGTATTCATTATGCAGGTGTTGCCCACTGGGTGTTCGGTCTGATCGAGATCCACGTAAGCACAAGATTAAATGCTTTACTGGGTCAAGACCAGGACTGAAATAGGACTAAAATAGATACTGATATTGCAACAGACCCTCTCTTTTAAGAGATCTGCCCTGCAAAGCAGAAGAAATCTCTTTCAAACAAATCAAAGCATGATGGATAGCCCTGCTCTTCATATTATTCCAGCACTTTCAGCACTGAAGTGCTTTCAATACATTTTGGTGCTTAATCTCTACAAACCAGGTTGTTGGTTTTCTTCAGAGCCCTGGAATAACATAGGTCTTCCATGCTGGTGATTTAGGTTAAATAAAGGAACAGCCTCAACTGCTGGTACACTTTAATTAGACTGTTTTGCTCTTCATTATTTATAGATGTCTCTTGGAATCTTGAAAATCTCTCTGCGTATTTTACCCATTTGCATTTGCAGATAATTATTCCCTTGTTTATATTTTCTTCCATAGAACAGAGTTGCTGGGGGTGCAGCAGCCCCTTCCCCCGGCTTTGAAGAAGTAATAACAACCAAATACATGCTTTTGTTTTCAGTACCGCACTACAAAAATTGTTCTAGCACCCTGCCATCGAGATTCCTATTAAACTTCCTGGTTCTGTTTATTTGTTTGCATCAACTAGTATAAACTGAAGGCCACATCCCTGTATTCAATGGGAATTTTAAATGCACAAGGAGTGCTTATTAGTTAGTAAAGGCTGAATTTTGGCTTTGCCTAATTAGTTAGTAAAATTAGTTGTCCTAATTAGTTAGTAAAGGCTGAATTTTGGCTTTGCTCATTTGCTTCCTCGCCCTCTGCTGGAACTTGTGTAGCAAAGTAACATGCACCTCGCTTGCATTTAGACTGATATTTTCAAATATGCTAATTTTGGACACTCAGTGTGAGATACCCACAGCCTGATTTTCAGAGCTTCTGAGCACACAGAATCTTCCTGGAGCTCTGGAAATCAGGGTTTAGTTGTCCTAACCTGACAACTAACATTCAAAATTAGTGAATGTTTCTGACAATGATCTGTGTAATCAGACTGAGGACAGACTTGGCCTGGCCTGGGGGAGTAGAGGTGGGAGTTGGCTCTGGGCTCTCAGGAAGAGGTGGGGCCTCCGGAAAAAGGAGTAGGGCTGTGATCTATCCTCCTCCAGCCAGTCCTTCCACGCTGCTGGGCACCCACCACCCAGAACTTTGGCGGTGATTTAAAGGGCCCAGGGCTCTGGCTCTTGCTACTGCCAAGAGCCCCAGGCCCTTTTAAATTGGGGAGCCCCAGGGCAGCTGCTCCCTTTGCCCCTGTTGGTAATTCATGGGCTTGATATTCTGGGGCAGGCAAATGGTTATCTGGTTTACATTGTTACAGCTCCATTAAGGATCTGCTCCTTTGACCTGTATGCATATTCTAAGTTACAGCTTTTTAAGGTAAGTTGTATTGAAGAGTAAACTGGCTGATAGAGGATAGTCTTCTTAGTTACACTATTATACATCTAGAGTGCCTCCCAGAACAGTTGCCCTATTTTTCCAGTACATCAACTAACCTATGTGCAATATAAGAGCTAGGAAGGAGGAAGAGCAAACAGTGGTACATCACAGCACAATAGTGAGCACTGAAGGGTGGGGATGTAAATAAGATTTTTTTTATTTTGGAAGATAGTTTAGCATCCCCGTCCTCCCTGAACTGAGTGACTGCTCTGTCCTCTCAGGAAGCTTTACTTTGTAAAAAAATCTTTCTTCACTCTGAATAGCCCTTTCCCAGACTATCTACCAGTAGTTTATGAATGGCGTTAAAGGGATTCCTCAGAAAGTAATTAATATAACCTCACCGCATTAAATCCTTGATGCATATTAATTCAATGCCAAATGAAAAATATAACGTGAGGACAGGTCTACAGTTGAGAATTCTTATGCTTCCCTCTTAAAAAAAGCTACTGGACAGCTGTCCTGAAAGGTTATATTTTGTATTAATTAGTGTTGAATCTAACTCTTATACCTTAGTATATGTGTGCACTATAATGTTACCTTTCTTGTGGAAGACATAACTATGTGTGTTTAATTCCCTGACTTTCTACATTTTAATAGTTTTGAATTAGTCTATTGCCCTCTTAATTGCCTTGTTTCATTTAAAAGGTGGAGGTGAGGAAGAGAAAAGAAGAGAGGAAAGTGCTGGTATATATCATTATTTGACTGTGCCAGACATTTCCCCACTGTGCATTTTCTATGTTTTGGGTTTGTGGTTTAACATTTAACCTTATGATAGACAGCTCTGAGTTTTACAATGCTTAAACTTTCAACAAACGATTCTTTCAGAATAAAGAAAATGTTGTTGTGGCTATATTCATTAAAGGCAATTCAGCCTTTGGTAAACAGTGAATTTTTTTGACCAGCCATTAAGTATGACAAATTAGCGAACTACACACATCAATCAAATTCTTGCTGTGTAAGTAAGGGCCTGGTCCCAGACTCTGACATTAGTGGAGCTGGATCAGGCCCTAATAAAGGGCTGTCAGCTGTCCAGTTTTTGACTGGAACTCCTGGCTGAACTCTGGTGCCTCTGCTTGGCATCACCCTTTGGTCAGTGAGGGTCTGGGCCTCAGGCAGGTGGACAGGAAGGCTTCACATGCTGCCCCTGCTCTGAGTGCAGACTCCGCAGTTCCCATTGGCTGGGAACTGTGACCAATGGAAGCTGCAGGGGCAGCACCTGCAGGCATAAGGACAGCACATAGTGCCTCCGTGTGCCTCGGGGCCTCAGACACCTGGCGGCTGCTTCCTGGAAGCCATGGTAAATGTTGCCGGGACCCCGCACCACTCACCCCCTACACCGCAGCCTTGAGCCCCCTCCTGCTTCCCAAACTCCTCATCTCCACTGCAGAGCCTGCACCCCCAGCCAGAGCCCTTACCTCCTCCCAAACCCCAACTCTAGTGACCTCAGGCCAGTTGAAGTGAATGGGAGTTAGGGAGAGGGAGCAATGGAGGGAAAAGGGGTGGAGCAAGTGGGGGCGAGGCTCTAAGAACAGGCAGGACAGAGGCAAAGAAGGGGTGTTTGTTTTTGTGTGATTAGAAAGTTGGCAACCCTACCTTAATAGACCAGCTGAAGGCCAAAAAAAATGTATTGTGATTTGATCCCAAATTAGGATTATGCCACAAGAAAGCCAATACAGTTGAAAGATAAGAATGGAGCACTGCCCATCCTGGGATTGCTTGGCTCAGATACACAGACACATGTTAATATGTATTATAAAATACACTGTATAGGTATGGTACTTATCTGAGGGTTTTATCAAATCTCTGTTGTTCTGGGAGATTCTTGGTGATTTCTAATGCTCAGTAATCTCTATTAGCAGTTGGAAGTAGGATTATGCTTTGAAATTGGGTTTACTTGGTGTATTGCTGATATTATATATAATTTTTGCAAGAGAAGGTTTTCTAAAATTCACATTACAATGTATATATGACAGTGGAAATGAATGGTGCCTAACTGAGACACATAGATTATAATTCCTTAGATAGTCCAGGTAAAATGTTGAAAGAAAATTTTATATTTAAAAAGCTACATGAAAGATGGGCCCTGTTTACTGCAAAGAGCTAACAAGCTGTAGATTTTATTGCAAATGATCAATGATCATTTTATACTCTGGCCTGATTCTGGTTTCATTTATAACGTGTATATCAGAACTCCAATGAAACTGAAAAAATTGCACTTATGTAAAACTGGTACGAGATCAGATTTGAGCCCTATGTATGTTTTAGCTTATGGAAGAGCATTTTTTTCATACAGCAAAAGCCAGAGGATGCTGGAGGGGTAAATTCTTTAGAAGATTGATGTTTACAAATGCTGCCTGAAGCTGTACTGCTGAAAAGTATTTTATATTTTCAACGTTAATTGCGTGTATGAAGTTCGCTAAAGCATCACAATGTTTTGTTTCTTTTCAAATCCCAATTGAATATTTTCTGCAAATCTGTCAATCAGGCACATTCCAGAGAGAGGCTTTTAGCTTGTGTGTCTGCAACATTGTATGTAATGTTTCAGTATGAAAAAGAACAGCAGGGTCTGGGAAGTGATTGGAGCCAAGAAGTGCTTATGCATATGGAAGTGCAGTATTTCTTTATGCAGAGACTATCCCCTTGTATGTGAGAGAGAATACTGGCTCTATTATAGACTGTGAGTTGTAGCTTGCAGTAGTATGTAATTATGAATAAGAACTAATCAGAATAGTAATAGAAATGGTAAAAAGGGTTTTATTGCAGCAGGGGCATAGCAGTGGCCCACCCACTTTTCATGCAGGCCCACCCCCATCATCCTGTCCGATGCTCCTGCTGGGGGGCAGGGTTGGAGCACAGGGGCTTAACCCCCCCACGCTAACATAGGCCACTTACCCACCCTTCTGGCTATACCACTGTATTGCAGTCATGTAATTGGCCTCAACATTGTGCTTTAATGCAGCCACTTATTTCAATCCAGCCCCTAGTATACACGCATATATGTTATATTACCCAAGAGGGCTCATGCTAATTTGTGGAATTTGTATGTTACAATATTACAGTTCTTCATTCATTATTTTCAGACTACTGTATAAAAGAGAAGGGAGCAGGGAACAAGTTCTAAGCAGTGAACCCTTCTCTGCTCCCTTCCTCTAAGACAGGAGAATTATTGTGGGAAGTAAAGAAAGGCTCCATTCACTTTGCTCCCTGACAAGCTGGAGTGGCTAGATGTGGTGCAGAGGGTTCGACAGAAGTTTGAGAGGCAGCCATCTTACCCCATTGCCAAACTGCGGAGATCCTCTTGAGCCACCAGAGTAGATTACAGCCAGATTCCTGTCCCATTTAGGTCTGGAACTGCATTAGCCTGACCACCAGAATGGCCAGTGAGTCCATAGCTACAACTCAGGCCCTGAAGATGAATGTGCAGAGAGGCCTCCAATGATCTCACACAGTTTGTAAGACTCCCAGATACTGGGCTGTGTGGTGGGGTTAGGATTTCTAAATGGCTGCAGTGCACAGGACCATGTAAGTTGTAGTAGTGGGTTCTGAACCTGACTGGTTGACTCATCAAAACTGGGGTGGCCAAACTGTGGCTTGCGAATTACATGCAGCACTTTTACAGGTAAAGAGTGGCTCATGGCGCTCCCTTCCTCCCTCCCTACCAGACTTGTGGGGTCGGGACTTGGAAGCTCTACCTTGCAGCGGGGAGGATGGTCTCAGGGCTTCAGCCCTACGGGATATGCCTGCTAGGGCTTGGAGCTTCAGCAGAAGTACAGCTGCCATGGAACTCACATGCTGAAACCCTGAGCTCCTGCAGGCACCTCCCAAGGGCAGAAGACCTGAGCCCCAAACCCAGGTGCCCTGCTTTCAAACTTCTGAAGTTTGTTGTGTGTGGCTCGGAGGTAAGTTTGGTCACCCTTGGTATATAGCCTTATAATTACACAGGGCTCCAGTCAACCAGGTTCATGTTTAATTCCAAACTAGGGATGTTAATGGTTAATCGGTTAACCAGTAATCCTCACCCTTAATGGTGAGGCTTACCAGTTACAGTTAACCGGTTGGTGCTGGAGCAGCCCCACGGCGTGCATTGTGGGCAGGGAGCTGCTCCAGCCCCATGGAGCTCACCGCAGGTAGGGAGTACCCAGCCTAGCTGGAGGAGCCCCCAACCATGGTGGGGTTGGCCCCAGGATGCCACGGGTAGGGACACTCCAACCTGGCTGGAGCAGCTCCCAGACTCGACCAGAGAACTGCTCCAGTCCAGCTGCCGTGACCCCGCCCACCCATCCTGTTTAGTCGGTTAATCGATTAAACTTAATTTTTAGTTAACTAATGAAATGGGATTTTACAGCTCTATTTGGAAACCATTATATTGAATACATGTAAATGTTGCTTGTCAGATAACTAAAATGCAGCAGCCATTTCCTGGTGCATGCATTCTCAATTTTTTGGGTATCCCATGACTTTTCTTTGTCAGATTAGCTGTGCTGCTCTTAAAACTGTTAACTTCAATCTGACCAGAGCAGGTGCCACTGTTGGAGAATTTACGTTTCTTAATGTGAGAATACTAAAACTGATGCTGAGCCAATGTGAAATTGATCATATTAGTAGAATTTAATAATAACACACTGATAACACCTTCTCTCTGAGGGGCTTATAGGAATGAATAAGTAGCCTCTCTGTGAGGTAATTGAGGTATTAACCACATTTTACAGCTAAGAAGACGAAGGCTCAGAGCAGCTGTATAACTTTACCAAGGTTACACAGGATGTATGCAGCAAAGCCGAGAACTACCTGACTAGTTGATGTTTGAACAGCAGTTTGAAGCTGTACAACTGGATTTCTTTTTTTATTCTAGCCAATTCTTTTGCACCTGGAATGTGTTGTGAGCATGATGTAGGTCATTTAGATGTTAAGTATGTGATTGTGTCTGCAACTCTAGCCTTTAGATATGAATGCAGTTTATGTAGATTAGACAATAAATTTTGAATGCAAAATTGCTCCTTTATCATCTGTAAATAGTAGATGTTGGGTAAATATCTCTTCAATTGCCCTCTTTGACGATGATTGCTGCAAAGAAATCACTTAACTCTTCTGCAGTGTCTTGGTCTTCCTCAGTTGCTCTCACTACTCCCTGGCAGTGCAGCAGGCCCGCTGATTCCCTCACAGTCGGTGATTCATTGTCACTGTAAATTTTCAATCCTTGTATCAGTGGTGTCAAACTACCACAGTAAAAAAGAACACAGAAAAAGTTTTTAACTGTGCATCAGAAATGATAAGCAAAATTGAATCTAAAATAGTAATATATAAGTAGAAGAATATCTGATGCATGTGTAAAATGCATCATTCAGAGTTACACTGTGTATATCTGATGGTATTGAAGATGTAAACTTCACAGACCCAGTGAAAACACATTATTTCATAAGAAGAGAGGCCAGCAGATACAACAGTCACAAAAACATCAGCCTCCTTATAAGCCTGTAGCTTTTTATTTTTATTTAAATCAACTTTGTAATGTGGTGTTACATCACCCTGTGTTTGGCTGTTGTGGCTACAGTGTCAGGTTTAACAGAGTGAAAGTCACTTCTGCTACTTTCTTCAAAATTAGAGTCTCTGACAACACACAAAGACCGAAGGTAGTGAAAACACATACAATAAGTTTTATTAAAATTACAATGAAAGTTATAATTATCCAAGTGTATCAAAATTTGATACAGACCAGTGCACAAGTAACAAATAGTTCTACTCTCATCCTTGATGAGTGTCAGGGTATTATGGGTCTCTCATGGCTTGATCATCAGTAGAGGGAGGGCTTCTGTTGGGGTCTCCCAGAAGGAGCTCAGTTTTCCCAGTATGAGCATCCATCTTTTTGTAATGTGATTCTGTCTGCACATACGTAAATGTGTCAGCCCTTTTTTCTCTTATTGATCTTTATCTCCAAGAAAATTAAGGGACCTCATTTTCGTATAGGCTGGGAAAGTTCCCTTTATTAATACCGACACACAACCTGTGTCCCATGATTAAGACACACATCTAAGACAGATGCACATTTATGAGCTTTTTTATTATCAAATACAGGTTGGACCTCCCCGGTCTAGCACCGTCTGAACCTGACAATCCCAAATGAGGAAGTTTTCCAGACAAGGGAAGGTCAATTCTGGCCCCTCTTCATGGGCCCTCCAGCCTGGCTCTGTTCCTGGCCCAGCCGCTGGCACCTCCAGACACCCTTGCTGCTGACCCGGTTTACATAGAGCGCTGGGAGAGCTCTCTCCCAGCACTTGTGCCATGGCCACACTTTCAGGTTAAAGCGCTGCCAGTAGCAGCACTGCTGCGGCTGCACTTTGAACTCTTAAATGTAGACAAAGCATAAAATGTTCTCCTAGTCTGTTCAAATGACAGGAAGAGCAAGTGAAGGAAGTGTACAGTTTTGGGAAATGAATGCCCCTGTTGATTACTTTAGGAATGAATACAGTGCATCAAAGATGGCTGGGAACTGGCAAAACTAGAGTAGCTACAGAATTTGGATTAGGATCCTTTTGGGGGCTTTTAGAGACTGGGGTTTTAGTTCAAGCCACTGTAGAGATAAAAAGTTCCTTTAAAAAGTTAAGGTCTGGGCTTGATTTTGAAACAATTCCCCAACCCTCTCAAAGTCTGTATTTTTTCACTCCAAGAATGGGATATTTAAAGCCAGGAGAGGCCATTCTGATTATCTTGTTTGAGTTCTTGCATAATACAGGGCATAGAATCTACATCAAGCCCATGACTTCTGCTTTAGCTCTAGCATACACGTCCTCACTGTTAACAGTTTGCACCTTATTTCTAATACAAGGAGGAGTCCTATGGCATCTTAAAGAGTAACAGATTTATTAGGGCACAAGCTTTCCTGGCAAAGACCCATTTTGTCAGCTGAATCTTTGCCCGGGAAAGTTTATGTCCTAATAAATTTGTTAGTCTTTAAAGTGCCACAGGATTTCTCATTGTTTTTGCAGATACAGACTAGTATGGCTACCCCTCTGGTACTTTCTAACACAGTGGTGCAAGTGGGAGTCAGATTTTTCAAGAATGCTAACTCCCATTGTGACATTTATGACCAGATTTCTCTGGCTCTTTTGAGAGCCTGGCCATATGTGGACAAAGAGCTGAATTGCAAGTGTATTTAGAGGAGAAATTGGAAACTGATGGTATGTCTACACTGCACGCTTATTTTGAAATAAGCTATTCCAGAATAGTTATTCCAAAATAGCTTATTTTGAAATAGCACATCTACACTGCAGGGAAGCCTCAAAATTAGTCAGAGGCAGGCTTCCCTAATGTAGATGTGCTATCTCGATTTAGATCCCCAGAAGACACTGGGGAGATATAACTTAGAATGGCCCTGGTGAGGGGCTATTTTGAAATAGCAGCAGTGGAGCATCTACACATGGCTTATGTCAAAATAGCTATTTCGGAATAGGCGTTATTCCTTGTATAATGAGGTTTATAGATTTCGGAATAAGCCGTCTGTTATTTCAAAATTATTTTGAAATAACGGAATGGCTGTGTAGATGCTCACATTATTATTTTGAAATAACACTAGTTATCTCGAAATAACTATGTTGTGTAGACACACCCTCAGGATATTTCAAAATCAAAGAGAGGATATTGTAATGGGTGCCATATGGCATGGGAAATAAACTGTGTTTTTAAGTGCTGTACATCTAAACTTTGTTTCTTTGTAATTTTCTGCTTGAATCTGCCTCATTTATATCTTTCATTTCTGTTCCAAAGAAGAGGAAGAAATTGTATTGGAGTTTAATGGAGTGTTGTAAAACTTGTTATGTGAAGCTCTCCTTTCCCTTCTGAAGACCAAACATTCAAACTCCACTACATTTCACTCCTAAAAATGTTATAGAAAATTAAAATAAAAGTATTTCCGTGTTCAAATATCTGTTGTTGATTTAACATTATGGTGTTGAGTTTTTCTTGAACAATTTCCCAAGTGACGGGATGTGTTTACATGAGTATACTGTGGGCTGCATATGTTGCTGTGCACTGACTATTTGGAAGAAGCTGCCTCTCTAGCCAGAGGACAACAGCTTCTTTAGATGATATTTTTAGTAAATCGTTCTTGGTTGATATTGTAAGTATCAGGAAAATCATATAGATAAGAGATACAAATGTGAATTTTTCCATACGTTATTCAATAGATCAAGAAGAGTCAGTTTATCTTGTGTGGCTTGGAGCCTGCATATGTGGATTTTCCCTTGTCCATGCAGGTGTGGGAGGGAGCTAGCCTCACCCTGTCATCTCTTACACAGATATAAGATGTTGGCACCCACCTTTGCTGAGCAAGCGATACCTGTTTTTGATTGTCCACCTGTCAAATTTTACCATAAGCACCTTCGCGGTTTCTCTTCTGATCGCACCCGTTATCTACTGGAGAAGCTCCCAGCAAACACCCACAAAGCCACCACATTCTCCTACTTCAAATCCTCCCTTTAAAACACTCCTCTGCCATGATACTTACAAAGAACCACAGAAAGCTTAGGCCAAGAGTCTCAAACTCATGGCCCAGGGACCATCTGTGGTCTGAGCAGTTCCACAGTCTGGCCAACACATGAGTCCCTGTACCTCTGGGGGCACATCTGTACCCTCCCCCCAAGTCCAGCACCTGCTCTGCCCTCACCTCACCTCTTCCTCTCCCAGCTCTGCCCTCTTCCCCACCACATCACATCCCTCCTCTAAAGCCCCCTCCCCTGAGGGATGCAGCCTCAGGGATTATCAGAGGGTCTGGTATGAGGCAGCAGTCGGGGGGAGCTGTGGGGAAGCGGAGCAATGCAGCAGCCTTTGCTCTGTTCCACTGCCTCTCCCAGGCCAGGCTGGGTGCTTTGCTTCACCATGGTGGCCGGAAGTGGAGCACCCTAGCCCCAGCTGGCTTGGAAGATGGCAGCAGAGCAGAGCAGGCTGCTGCATAGCTCTGCTTCCCTGCAGTGAATGCGGGGAGCCCAACCCCTGCTGCCCCCTGTCCCAGGCTAACCTGAGTATGGGGGACCATCCGATCCATAGGATGGTTGGGATGGCTGCTGTTGGGCCCCCCAAAGTGTGAATTCCATGGCAGCCACACTAAACCAGCCTATGGACAGGATGGCTCTGCATGTACCTCCCTCAGGCCACAGGCCCATGCCCACAGTGCCTAGAACTAACAGCTGGAAGCTGCTCTGTTGCCAGGGACCCCTGGGTGGGGGTGTTATATCACCCAGGGATAGCAGCTGGGGCTGTGGTATACGGGGGATGGGGGTGGGGAGGAGGGCCCAGTAGTGTGCAGGCTGGCAGCCAGTGCCAGGAGACATGGGGAGAATGTGTGGAGACCCCGTCCGCTGGAGCTCTGCTAGAGGGGGTGTCCACCAGGAGGATTTGAGGACTGGCCCTGGCCCAAAGGTAAATTGAGTTTGAGCCCCCTGATTTTAGGCAGTTGGTGCTCTGTGACTGCTGCTCATGCTGACCCATATCATCCCATCATAACCTTGTGCTCTCCACTCTGTTATATCCCCCTATTGTCTCTCAGCACTTAGATTGTAAGACTGTTAGGGCAGAGAACATCCCTGTGTGTTATTTCTTTGTACAGTGCCTGGTATAATAGCGTTTGGGCCTCTAAGTGCTCCTGCAATGCATGTAAATAAACAATAATTAGCAACATAATTCTCTCTTCGTCGTCACTTATTTCCCTAGGCAGGCATCTGTGGGTGCCCGCACACAGCAGCAGTTATATGAACACAGCACCAGGTTCTCCTGAGCTCCTTGTCCTGCTTCATCACTCCTTAATCTTTTGCTTATACACTCCATACTGTACACCTGTACCATGCAGAACCAAGCCATGAACAGAGAACAGCTCCATATCTAGTATCTGTGACCCATTTTCAGATTCTACAGCTCTCCAACATCTGTTCTATGTTGTCAGATGTATTCTAATTTGGGAGGCTTTCAGAAAAGGGAGAATAAAACATTCTACCCCATTTTGGTGCTTTCTGCATCTATTTTTCAATGGAGTGCTTGATGCCCAACTTCTTATTGTGCTCTGTTTTTTAATGTTGTTGCTGTTTTCAAATGGCAGCAAAGAGCTCATTTAAACAGATAAACACCTTTGAGCAAATTTCACATGAAAAAATTTACTGTTTTTTGGATGATGTATTAAAACACTGTCCCAAGTACAGTGACACTCAGGTATACCCGTTTACATCAGCAAAGGATCTTGCCCGTAGGATGAGTCCACACAGCACCCTTACCTCGAAATAATTTGCGCTATGCAAATTGCGTAGCTTATTTCAAGGTAATTTTGAAATAAAGTGCTATTCCGAAACATCCCTTAACACTCGTGCAATGAGGTTTACAGGGATGTCGGAATAGCGAGCCCATTGTATTTCGATATAACGAGCCTGCTCTTAAGATACAGAATAGCTATTTCGGGAAACCAAACTAGCTCCGCAGTGTAGCTGTAGCCTTACTGAATTTCCATCCTATTAGTAACAGGGGTGAGATCTTCAATTACAAGAAGCAATGACTTGTGAGATATCATATTCTTTTAAAGCACCTAAGTGAATTAGGAGCACAAGTCTCATAACTTTTTTTTATGAAGACCAAAAATAATACTGATGGGCTGATGTATCTTGCATATCAAAAAGATTAGCTGACATTCCAGGTATCTTAAAATGGTTCAAGTTGCCTGGCTGGAATCCTACACGTGAAGTTGCTTCTGTGAGATACATAGTTTTGAAGACAGTGTACCTTTTTTTCTTTAAAAAGTATAAAAGATAGTGGACTGCACAAATATGTTACACTGCACCATTTTTGATAAGTCTGCTTGCTATCTGACTAGTGTGTGCATGCATAGGACCCATTAGTGTTACTGGGAGTGTTATGAATGCACTCACAGGAATCCAGGGCCAAAAATCTAATCTCATTCTAAACTGTAGTAACATTGTTGATTTGAAGAGAATTACTCCAGATTTGTACCAATTTAAATGTGATCTGGCCGGTTGGCCTCTATATCTGAAATCTACAGTGTAGGTTCTTAGAGTACAAATGTCTCAAGCTTGAGAAATTATTTTCTGTTCTTCTAGATCACTTCAGTGATTATTTAGAAACTCCAGTTTGGGCAGTTCCCCCTCCCTAGAGATCAGTGAGGGACAACCTAGGCTAGTGAGTAGGCCACATGAGTGGTCTTTCTCATTTCAATGGGCTGCAAGATTGTTGTAACCAAGTTGGTGTCCCCAGAGAGGGTAGTTTTGCTAATTGCCCTTGTGTACCTAAAATTTGCAGGGTGTGCCAGTTGAACCATAGCAGCTACAGATTGGATGCAGAGGGAATGAACGGTTCTCATAGTGTTGTATGCAATAAGCATGCACCTCACTTCACGTGCCCTTGTTCTAAGTGTGTGTCACTTTTGTAATATACGTTGGACCTCCCTGGTCCGGCACTCTGGGGACCTGACTGGTCCTGGGTGAGGGATTTTGCCGGACCAGGGGAGGTAACTTCTGGTTTACCTGCCTCACGGCCCTCCATGCTCTGCTACCCCACCAGGCTTCCCACCCCCATCTCCCACCCCACTGGCAGCTTAGCTGAGCTGTGAGCCCGGCTCCCAGATCTCCCTCTTGCCTACTGCATCACACTGTGCTCCCCTCCCCCCACAGCGGGGTGGCGTTCTCTGATCCTGGAACATCTGTGGTCCTGCTGGACCACACATCTTGCCAGACCAGAGAGTCTCGGTTTATAGAGATGCAATCTGCACCTATAGGAAAAAAAATCCTACAGACACTCGACTTACATTTCTAATAATTTTCTTTAACTCTCAGGTCTACATGTTCTTTCATAAAGTAACAATGTTTTATTTTGTTTTTGCAGTTGTTCAGTGAAAAAATTAGTGGAGCAGAAGGAACAAAACTAGACGAAGAATTTCAAGAGATGGAAAGGGTATGGAAGCCAACATAAGCTTTTCAAGGTTATGCCATTGATGAAATAAAATTTTTCATTTAATTTCTTAGTGTAATATGATAGGCAATCCAAAAATAAGTATGCAAAATATCCATATATATTGTAAGATCCAATCCTGTCCTTGCTGAAGACTATGGGGAGAAAATTCTGTGTACAGTAACACAAAATTTTTGAACTGAATGCAATACCACTTTTGTAACAGAGGGAAGAATTTGACCCTGAAAGTTTTGTCTATGACTTTATCAGGAACAACATTGGTCTCTAACAGTTTAATTTGTTAGCATGAACAGTAAAGTATTTGTTTTTCACATATAATCTTGGTCGAAGTGTTTAAAAAAACTGTAAGAATTTTAAAACTGGTAAGAATTGCCCACTGTGTAAGCATTGCAGTATGGTAGTTGAAACAATGTTACTCTCAAGGATTTTTTGTTCCTGCTCTTTGGTTCTCAGTCCTTCACTGGGTCTTTGTCTGCTATATTGTTACATGTATAGACCCCTCTCCATAGGCATAGCTTGACTTCTGTATTTCAGGAACAGCTCCAGGCAGGCCAGTGGGGCTGTGTGCGTGGGGGTGGCGTGGGTGGGGGGTGTGGAATTCTGCCTCTGCCCAAGGCTTGCAGTCTTTTTAGGGGCAAATGGCTCCTCTTCCCCACCACAAACTACATTCATACGTCTTTGTGAGATTTTGGTATTGGTGATTAAGAAAAATTAATTGCATACATTGTGTTTTCCAACACACTTATTTTTTTAACTTCAGTTTTCTTTAGTTCCACAATAATTGTCTGATTTATAAGAAGAAAACACTGTGTGAGTCATAGAAGGGAAAAGAGAAGAGATATTAGTATATTTTAGATCAGTGGTTCCCAACGTTTTTTGTACTGGGTAACGGCAAACCCATTTGGCAGATTGGTAACATTATATTTGCATATTTGCATATTGAATATGCAAATATGCAAATAAAATGTTTCCGGTAGTTGCTTCCCCCCCTTGCTGCCTCTATCAAAAAGAAACAGCAAGGGTGGGGGGAGAAGAAGGGGTGCTTCAAAACAGCAGCGCCATGTGGAGCTTGGAGCCAGAGCCTGGAGCCAGACCCTGGGTTCCATGTGGTGCTGCCACTTTAAAATCCTGCATGTAGCCTGGGGCCAGCTGGGGCTCCCCAGCTGGCCCCGGGCTGCACGCAGCATTTCAAAGTGGCAGCACCACATGGAGTCAGGGGTCAGCTGGGAACTCTGAGTCCCTAGCTGACCCCAGGCTCCATGCGGCACTGCCACTTTGAAATGCCACAGAAAGCACGGGGCCAGTGGGAGAGTGCTTGAGTCCCCCGCTGGCCCGGTGCTCCCTGCTTTTGCCTTTGAAGTGTAGCAACAGCCCTGGGGCTCTTGCTACACTTCAAAGATGGAGGCACCCTATCAACTAATCCAATAGTCAATGCAGATTGCGTCAACTATTTGATTAGCTGATTAATCTAAATTTAACATCCTTAGTCACTGGTCTGCCAAAAGTTTGTTTATGGGTTTGCTGTTCCGTGGTATAAAAAGTCTCGGCCCCCAGGGCCAGCCCTAATCCCTAGAGCCCCTCACCGCTCCACTACCTGCCCCAGCACCAGCCACTGACCCCAGAGTCCCCTGCACCCAACCCCTCCAGTGCCAGCCTCTTGCTCTCAGAGTTCCCATGTGCCAGCCCCTCTGCCCCAAACACTTCAATGCCAGCCTCCTGTTTCCAGAGCCCCACTGCATCTCCCCAGGTCCCCTGTAATAGTCTCCAGTGCCCAATATTAGCCCTTTCCCCAGTGACAGTCCTGCCCCCCAACCCCCTCACTACTAGCCCCACCCCCAGAACCCCCCAGTGCCAGCTCCTGATCCTGGATGTCACAGTGCCCTTCAGTGTCAGCCCTCCCTGCCTCTTAGAGCCCCGCACTTCCAGAGCCCCCCAGCACCTCTGTGCCTGCCCTGTCCCCCTCACCTCGCCCTGCTGCTGCCTTCCAGCCACCAGCTGAGTGCAAAGCACTTCCCTGCATAGTGGGAGGGGTGCGTGGAGCCCGCAGTGTGCTGGGCCCCTACTGAGCACTGTGGCAGCCGGGCTTCACATGGCACTTGGTCCCAGCTTAGTGCCACCAGCTGGGCCCCTGCTGAGTAAGTGCAGCTGCAGCGCTTAGCTGGGGCCAAGCACCATGTGGATCTCAGCTGCCACTGCACTCAGCTGGGGCCAAGTGCCACATGGAGCTGGGCTGCCACAGTGTTCACCTGGGGCCAAGTACCATGTGGAGCTCGGTTGCTGCAGTGCTCAGCTAGGGCCAAGAACCACATGGAGACTGGCTGCCACGGCAGCTGCGCTCCACACGGCATTTGGCCCCGGCCAAACGCTGCAGCTGCCCATCACACGGCCCCACCAGCTGGGCCACATAGCAGCCAGTGGCGCTGGAATTGAGGCCACAGTGAGGCTGCCCCAGTAGGGACAGCCTCATTGTGGCCCCAGCTCCAGCCGCAGCACACCCGATTGCCTGCTGGGCCATTCACCCTGCTGCTGCGTGGGGAACTCAGCGGGCGGGGCTCATTAGCAGCTGGGGGGCGTGGCCTGGTAGTGTGCGGCCTGTGGCCTGCTGCTGGTTCGTGGACTGGTGGTTGGGAACCGCTGTTTTAGATACTATCGACTATAGCTGCTATATGGGTTCATGCACTAAGGGGCAGAGAACATAGAACTGGGATGTAGGAACTCCTGAATCAGCTTCTCAGGTACATGGTTGATACAGTAGGGACAAAGAGGGCTTGGGAGGAAATTGCGATTCCAAAATATAGCAGTGTTCTTCACGAAGAATGACTATTAGCTCTGAGGGGTTAATTATCTTTCTACACTTTGATGCTGGCAACTGGGCTTAATACAACACTCAACTTCCTTTCTTTTCAGCATCAATAATGAAAGCTTTGGCACAACAAAAATTAAAGTGGATAATGTTTTGTACTGATTTTAATTAAAACTTCTTAGCTTGCCAGAATAATATATTGTATCTAGTCAGAGGATAAAGGGTTGTGGTATTTAATGTCCCGTTACATTTCTCTACTAGAAAATTGATGTCACCAGCAAAGCTGTAGCAGAGCTTTTGTCAAAATCCACAGAGTATCTTCAGCCAAATCCAGGTAAACTGAATTCCTACAGTTCCTTTACTATGAGCTGAACTTGAATAGCACCTGTACCAGGGATAATATTGAATTCCTGTGGGTTGCTAATATTTTCAGGGAATATGAAACATATCAGTGAAAGATAAGCATGCCTGTCTCTACCTTTTTTAATGGCTCAATCTCCTTTTCTGAGCACTCCAACAGACACTGGGGGAGATAATTTACAGGATTTTTCAAATTTCAGTCTAAGAACAGAGAAAGGAGGGACATTGATGCTGGTCATTGGTTTGATTTAATGTGATTAAGGCATGGGGCGTTAAGAGACTGATCCACTGTCCACTCAGTTCAATGGAAAGAGTTTCATTGTCTTCATTAGAACAAATGAAGAGAGACTGATCCCACATTCCCTATGCACTGTCAGAGAGATATCTACCCAGCTTGGGTGCATGAGATCCATGGCCAGAGGGAGATTTCAATGAGTTTCTCTTGAGTAAGGAGTGTAGGATTAGGCCTTATCAAATCTTAATGATTTTCTGGGAGGCTCCAGATAAAGCCAGCGATCATGGTTGTTAATCACACGAATGCCCAGCACAAGTCCAGTATTGTATTACTTGAAGATTTACCTGGCATTGCTTGGGTCCCTACCTCAATTAATTTTTGTTTTTCTTCATTTAAATCATTGATCTGGGGTGGGGCTGGGGATGAGGGCTTCCCCAGTGAGGCTATGTCTAGACTTCAGACTTCTTTTGGAAGAAGCTTTTCCAGGAGAGAGCATCCACATTGAATGGATGCTACCTCACATTTCAGCTGTGATTACTATGGACAAAGTGGCCACCAGGGCACCTGCACTTTTTCCTCTTTCTTCTTCTTTTGAAAGAACTCCCTCTTCGCCATCCACACACGCCTTTTTCCGAAAGAGCTCTTTTGGAAAAAGGCTTCTTCCTCGTAGAATGAGGATTACCAATGTCGGAAAAACCCCTCTGTTCTTTCGATTTTCTTTCAGAAGAACGTGATTGCAGTGTGAACATAACTGAAGTTTTTTCGGAAAAACATCCGTTTTTCTGAAAAACCTTGGTAGTGTAGACAAACCTTGGTAGTGTAGCCCTCTCTCACCATAGCGACTTGGGGCCAGGTGAGAAGTGCCTCTCCATGGTCACCACAGCTCCAGCAGGCACAGCCACAAGAGAGGTACATGTCCCCTGACTGGGGCAGAGCCAGGTTCGTCTGCCCCTTGTGCTCCCCAGCCAGAGTGAGGAATGGAGCATACTGTGCATTTTCCTCTTGTTCCCTGAGAAAGGGGAACAGCCTGCCCCTCTCCTCTGCACAACAGAACCCTGACCTTGCTTTAAGTTATGATAAGAGGAAGCTACATACCAAACTTGGTGGTCCTAGTTCTTACCATTTAGGAAGAGTTCTTGAACAAACAGATGGACAAACTCGTTCGCTCACAAACTCTCTCAAATATATAGTAGATGAAGCTATGTTGTGGTGAAAATTAAGAGTGGCAAGAAGAAAACTCTTTATAAATAAATGTCTGCTTTTGACACTGCTTATACAGGATATGGATAAAATCAGCATTTTTCAGCATTGCAGCCAGTCTAAAAAATTAATTCCCAGTGTCTTGGCCAGTGGACCTGAGCAGATATGCCAATGGAAAGTAGTTCTCCAAATGGTAACTCAAATAAAACCATGAAGTTGACTTTGGCTACATTAATATTCCTTTTGTGTTTGCTTTCTGCAAAAACTCTTGCTGAAATTGTCATGGGAATAGTAAATATTGAAATGTATCAATAATGGTGATTATTGAACTCTTAAATGCAGTTATGGATACCATAAACCTATTACAGCTAAGCTCATCCAATCAGGGAACAGAACATATCATAGGACCCATATGAAAACCCCTCTCACATTTTAATTATTGAATTCCCACCACAAAATGCTCACTGATCAGGCCAGCAGTCACTCACTGAAATTATTTGTCAAATAATTTTATGTAACGTAACAACAATTACAGAAAATCAGGCCATAAATGGATGGTTTTTTCATATGATTTAAAATACTTCTAAGCATACAGAGCCAAGCTGGGAATGCTGAACACTATGTCGAAGATCAGAGGACAGGTTAAAACCACAGGATATCCTCAGACAGAAGGGCTATTGGGGGATTGTATGCTGCGGTATGGCCGAGAACTTGGGGAGGATTCCACATTTGGTGAGTTTGTATAGCTCCCTTATGCATGTCGCAGCATATGTTGTATGTGGAATAACACTACTTATACATATGTGATTGTTGCTTAGAAGATGGAAGCTTACATGCCCAATGTACAGTGATTAGATGTTGATACACTGAATACATGACAGTTTTAAGCATTTTTTTATGCCATCTAATAGGCGGAACTGGTAGCATGGTCTGTCATCAAAGTTCCATTCAGTTGCTTGTAATGTTGCCAGACTTCATCCAGTTGGGCTGAAATTTTTCATGTCAAGTGCCTGCCTCTGGCTGATTTTGAGAACTTTCAGCCAAAGCAGTTCAGTCGTTTTTTTAAAACAAGATTGGGAAAAAGTATGTTCATATTAAAAAAATCATAGCAACCTTTTCTGTGAGTTGCTGGAAGGCCCTTGTGCTTTGGAGCAGGAACCTGGAATTTGTTAAGGGAGGTAGCCTTTGTTTCAGCGTTGTAACTCTTGAAAATCCAACCCACATTTGGCCAAGTTTTCAAGGCTTTGAAAACATTGCAATAGAGACTTGCTGAGCATGCTCAAGCTGCTAGCAGCTCCCAGGGTTGACAGCTCTACACATGTACCACCCTACAGAGCAAATGAGCATGCTCCATCCCCTCACAACTTCTACATGTGAACAGACTGCACATGCGCTACAGAGTGACTGAGCATATTCCAACCTAAGGATATGGGGGCTCAGAAGGATTTTCATTGTAATGGCTGCTCTAGGCTGGCACGGGGCTCGGCCCTGGAACTGTCAGCAGGTAGCCTGTCTCTGCTGTGCTCTGTGACCACTTCCCTGCTGGTTCCCAAGGAGTGTAGAGCGGGATGCAGACTGTACATTATGTAGGATTGTATCTGCAGTGTTGCATAAAAAGGCCTTGCTGAAAGAGCAACAGCAAGTCAGGCACTGAAGACCTAGGACTCCAGAGCAGGCTTAGCTTCCCAGGCTGTGAGACACATTGTATAGGACATGGTTATTCTCCTGGGGGTTGTTTATTCTCTTAGGAATGAGTGAGGTGGTGCAATACCAGCCACAAGCTATGTATATTTGTCTACTTGCAGGTGCCCAGGGGATGCAAACTGGAACCAAGGGCAAAGAAAAAGAAATGTCAAACAAAATGTTTTGCACAGGCACATTTGAACATGTTCGGTTTGCTTAACAAATAATCAAATACCCAACTAACATGCTTAGAGGTTTTTTTGTGTGTGGACCATATATTAAAAAAAATAACAGTAGCAATTTTAGCCTAAGACTGGGACAAATGAGATGGGGTATTGTAAAATTACATTTTTGTGGCTAACAGATATAGACATTTGGGGGCATTTTGTACCTAAATTAGCCATTTAGTTTTATTTTAAAATAAAAGATCACTTATTGTCTTCATGTTGATCTGTCTGTACATCTCTTGCCCTGAGACCAAAAGTTCTCATACTTGTAGGTACTAATTGTGACACACATTGGGACCATGCAGGGTATCTTTGGTTATGAATGGTTTATGTATCCCTTTGGGCCAGGGACTCTATATGGGTATGTCTACACTAGCCCCCTAGTTTGAACTAGGGAGGCTAATGTAGGCATTCAAAGTTGCAAATCAAGCCCGGGATTTAAATATCCCGCGCTTGATTTGCATCTTCCCGGCCGGCCGCCATTTTTGAAATTTACAAGTCCGGACTAACTGCCCGCATCTACACGTGGCAGGGACCTGGTAGTTCGAAATAAAGCTCCTGGAATGAGGTTTAACAGGTAGTTCAAACTAGGGCTTTATTTCGAACTACCGGGTCCCTGCCGCATGTAGATGCGGGCATTTAGTCCAGACTTGTAAATTTCAAAAATGGTGACCGGCCAGGAAGATGCAAATCAAGCGCGGGATATTTAAATCCCGGGCTTGATTTGCAACTTCGAATGCCTACATTAGCCTCCCTAGTTCGAACTAGGGGGCTAGTGTAGACATAGCCTATGACTCTGGTGGGGAGGGAGGGTTGCATTTAGCTTCTGTGGGAGCTAAAAATGGGCGTGAGGAGAGGGATGATTTGAGTGAGGTTGTATAAAGGTCCAGAGAGGCACCACTCCCTGTGGATGCTTGCATCTACTGGGTTTTCCAGAGACAACAAACAAAAGTTTTTTTCTTTATACTTTTACCTTAATATTTTTACCTTAAGAATAAACATGCTTGCTTGAAAGAGTTCTGTGATAACTTCCAGCAATACACTTTTCACAGCCCTCAGAGAGAAAGCAAAGTGCAGGTGCTGGCCTTTAGGCAGACTGGCTTGTTGGAGGTATTACACTGTGGGTATGTCTAGACTGCATCCCTCTATCGGCAGCAGGCCGACATTGCAAATGAGGCAGGGATTTAAATATCCCACACCTAATTTGCATAAAAATGGCCACTGTGTTTTGCCGACTCAGCACTTTGTTGGCAAAAAGTGGCAGTCTAGAGGGGGATCTGTCGAGAAAGAAAGCCTTTTTTGACAGATCCCTTATGCCTCCTGCAAGGAGGTTTACAGCCCTGCTCCATGCCCCGGAAGGGGTAGGGCCTCAGGAGGAAGGGGCAGGGGTTGTGCAAGGCAGCCCTCTGAACTACCTAGAGAGTGCTGTGCGGCGCTCTGGCAGCGATTTAAAGGGCCCAGGGTTCCAGCTGCTGACATTGTCACGGCTGGGCCTGTCTCTAGGACAAAAGACTAAGGGTGTGCTCTTATATGCTGCACTCTACATCTTAAAGGGCCTCCAGCCAACTTTTTTAAAGATTTAGCTAATAAAAATGTCTCCTATTTTTATAGAAAGTACAATATACTTTGTATAAGGATCCTGTTCTTCCCTGTAGGCATTGCACTGATGGATGCTGGTGAAAGCATGAAGCAGATGGCAGAGGTGAAGGACTCTCTCGATATTAACGTCAAGCAAAACTTCATTGATCCTCTACAGTTACTACAGGACAAAGACTTAAAAGAGATTGGGGTGAGTTTTTAAGGTTAAGAATTAGCCTTATGAGTCATGAGTATGAATAAACAAAGTCATTAGAAATGTAACTAGGGTTGCTAACAGGCTAATCCTACAAACCATAGCTCCCTCACTCTACCCCTGCCCCATCACCTCCCTGAGGGCCCGCCCCACTCCCTCCATTTCCCCTCTCTCAGTTGCTCACTCTTCCTCACCTTCAGTCACTTTCACTGGGATGGGCTGGGGGGTTGGGATGCAGGAGGGTGTGTGCTCAGGGCTGTGGCCAAGGGTTTCAGACTGGGGGATGGAGCTCTGGGCTGAGTCTGGGACAGGAAGTTGGGATGTAGAAGGGGGTGTGAGCCCTGGGAGGGAGTTGGATGCAGGAGTGAACTCAAGGCCATGACAGGGCTTGGTATCTGGGAGATGGTTCAGGGCTGGGGAAGAGGTTTCAGTGGCAGGAGGAGGTGAGTGGTGCTGGAGCAGGTGTGGGGTGCTGGCTCTGGGAGAGGCTCTGGGCTGAGGTAGGGGTTGGAGTAAGGGAGGAGGTAAGAGTGTGGGCTCTGGCTGGGCAGCATTTACCTCTGTTGGTAAAATGCAGTGCAGTGGGGGCTAAGGCAGGCCCTGTCCTCACACCATTCCTGGAATCAGCTGGCATGTCCCTTTGGCCCCTGGATGGGGGTAGGGGAGACTGCATGCTGCCCTCCCTGCAGGCGCTGCCCCACAGCTCCTATTGGCTGCAATTCCAGGCCAATGGGAGCTATGGAGTGGATGCTGGAGGTGGGGGACAGCATGTGCGGGAAAATGCCAGCTGCTTCTGGGAGTAGCATTGGAGCTGGTAAGGCAGGGAGCTTGCCTTAGCCCTGCTGCATCTCCAGGGTGTTAGTGGCCTAAAATCTCCCCGTTAGGCTTTAGTAACCTCTGGAAGATAGAACCTTGTTTCAGGAGATTTCAGGTGATAGCAGCAGGGTTGGTGACCCTATTAAATCTACAGGAACCTTTTATGCAGTATATTACATCATCAAATTTTAAGCAGAACTCTCCTGTGAAATCAGTGATGAAATGAACTTAAAAACCAGTATCAAGGATATATAGCTCATGAGCACCTATTTTATTATATTTGCAATATAATAAAATTGAATACAGTAATGGACAGTAAAGAAAATGAATATTAATATTTTTGTTGCTTATTTTAATATAACATTTCATTAATTTTATTAGCACGGTAGGTGCCAATTATTTTAATTTATTCTGGTTGAGTTTAATTCTGTTATTGAATTGCTTGCCTCTGGCTCTGCTGTGCTAGAGTTAGCTCTAAAAAGGAGTCAAACAAGACTGCTAATAAAAAACTGTTTAGGGCAATAACAGTGTAGTGTCATATGTGCCTAAAAGCAGCATGACAAATAACATGAACCATCGTGACAAAAAATAGAAAACTGGGGAAAGAATTTTTAGCCTTCAGAAGAACGCTTCAGTACTTTTGCTTATGATAAAACAACAGTCCAGAAAACCAGGCAGAATTTAAATCTGAGCCTCTGGATTCCTGCAGACTAGGGTAATAAGGAGGTTAAAACCCTGGTGAATCACAGAAATGGAAGTTATAGTTAACGTACACAAAATGGAGAGAAACCCATGTACAAATTAAAGAGCAGAGAGTCAGTAATCTCCCAGTGGCTGCCAATTTCTCATGTGCCAGCTGACTATATTCTCAGTTAATATTGTCCTAAATTGATGAAAAAAGAAGAAAAAACTTTTAGCTCTGTTTTAATAAGCACCTTGCACAGTTGCTTTCACTCCATTTTGGGAGTCTGTCAAGTGCAGAAATTTTGGGGACAGGAAAACTTTGTGCAATTTGCTCATCTAGGAATGTCAGATTCAGGCCTGCTGACATGGGGGCAAAAGGGGCAGTTGCCCTGGGGCCCAGCAATTCAAAAGGGCCTGGAGTACAGCAGCAGTGACCAGAGCCCTGGGCCCTTTGGGCAGTCCTGAAGGGCTGGTGGGGGAGGCTAGGCCCAGCCCTGCACCTTCCAGCTGAGGCCACACCCTTTTTCCCAGGTCCCCACTCCTTCAGTCTCCCCCACCTTGCCCAGGGGTCCAGCAATTCTGTCGTCATTCTTTCCCCCACAGTCAGATTAATACCTGACAAAGAATTCAGGAATGAAGGGGTTAGTTGAGTTCCACTCCTGTAATAAGAGGAGAAAATAAGCCTTTAAAATTTAGCAGT
The DNA here is from genome assembly GCA_032595735.1 of Pelochelys cantorii. NCBI lineage: Eukaryota > Metazoa > Chordata > Testudines > Trionychidae > Pelochelys > Pelochelys cantorii. The sequence continues at coordinate 27,432,426 of CM064338.1, forward strand.
CACACTGCAAATTATACAACAGCTAGAAATGAATCACCTCCAGACTATAAAGCCAAAGAACATTTACTATGGATCTTGCTTCTAATTTAGACAATCTGCACTTTTGCATGTTTAGCAAAGTTCAAGAGGTGGATGTCTTGTACAGCAAATGTAGGTAGCCAATTCTCAAAATGTTCATATATGAATATGTATAATTATATCCACAATCAAAACCACTTAGAATCACTAGATGCTTGTTTTGGGTTTGTCTCCATTTAATCTAATGGGATCAAATTGTCTCATGTAGCATCATCTCAAGAAGCTAGAAGGCCGTCGTTTGGATTATGACTATAAAAAGAAGCGTTTAGGGAAGATACCAGATGAAGAAGTTAAACAAGCAGTAGAAAAGTTTGAAGAGTCAAAGGAGCTGGCAGAAAGAAGCATGTTCAACTTTTTAGAAAATGATGTAAGTCTGTCCTGCTGCTGCATGTCTGCAGGGCACAACGAAGGGGGAGTTTGTACATGTGATAGGATACATCATCTCCTCTCCTTCCCAGACATGCCAGGACTGAAAAGCAGAGAAATGTCCATGGTTCTGTGGCTCAGAAAGAGACATGCTGCAGAGTCCTGAAAGGAGACTCCACTGCCCTGCACTAATATGGATCAGCACACTCTGGGGCAGTAAGCATGGAAAGTTTGTGGGAAAGAGGAAATTGGCAGACTCATAGCAACAACTAAGCTCCTCTTGGGTATCTTGCTGCTGATTTGGAAAGGAAGATACTGTCCCCACCTGAGCATGTCCCCTGCGTGGGATTTCTTCATCCTGGCTTTACTCAGTGTCAGAGTTTGCTTAGTGTTCAGCTACATCATCAGATTTATGTCTAAGTTAAAGCAGCAGCTGTAGCCATTTAGGTTAGTCACCCATTCAAACCATAATGGGAGAGACTGTCACGAATGTCTAGATATGTATTGAAATGCACACGTGAAGTCTTGTAAAATGAAAAAAAATGTGCCAGTTCCTCAGCTGGTGTTGGTATCTTGACTTCAGTGGAGCTACGTCAGTTTACACCAGTTGAGATTTGGCATGTTGAATGGCAGTGTTTTGCTTCATTAGAGTTCTAGGCAAGTTTTCAGAACACTTTGAGAAGGAAAAAGCAAGTAAAATATTGCATCAAATTAAAACACAAACCAATAATCTGATCTTAACAAATCTACCAACACAATGTCTCCTGATCAGGCCCTGTAGAGGCCTGACAGTGTGATACATTGCATTTCATTTTGTTGGGGCTCAACATCAAAATGTAATGTATTCAAAAACAGAGAGAAGAAGAAATAATGATTACTTTATCAGAGTTGCTAGTCATGGATTGGCCAGTTTGCTGTGGGACAGAGAGTATTTTTACCATTTTTTAAAAATCTTTTTGTGAATACGGAAGGGAACCGAGTTCCCCTCCCTCCTCCTCCATTTCAGTATGCAGATTCTGGAACAATTAGCAGCAGTTTTAAAATCTGAGCAGAGAAATCACATTTCATTTCCGTTTATAAATGCTGCCACCTAGAGAGATACATTTGGACTGCAGTTTGTGGTCTAATGCAATTAGAATACATTCATGGGTTGTGTAATAAGATATGGCATAACTTCATGTCGCCAGACCTCACTGATCTGAAACCCACTGCTACTTGATATGGGATCTTGTCCGTGTCTATTTCAGGACCTTTCCCAGTTAAGTAAGGGGGAACTATAAATGTATGTGATCAAGTTACTTCATATGAATGTCCCATTATAGATACAAGAACAAGTACTGTATTATGGTCCTGATCCTGCAATGAGCCCCACTCGGACTCAGCGTAGTCACATGGCTCTGCCCACATGGAGCTCACTGCAAGCTATGTCAAATCATTACTGTACAGAAATATGACCCTGTAAGATCCCAAGATCTTATGAGATACCTGGTCTATTTTGAGTGTTTTCAACTGGGTTTATTATTGTCTTTTTAGAACTCTTATAGTTGACTCCATAGCTGACATGCAGCCTTCTTTAAAGTCATTTTCTACTTTATACTTTAGATAGAGCAAGTTAGCCAGTTGGCAGTATTTATAGAAGCAGCACTAGACTACCATAAACAGTCCACAGAAATTCTGGAGGAACTGCAGAGCACACTGCAAAATCGGTAAGAATACACCTGATCAGAGAATTCTCCCCATTGTTAAGAGCTAACATTCAGGAGTGCATGTTGACATTGAGTTGCAGCTCAGAGCAGCAGCATCTCACAGGTACATCACAGATGCATCTTTTTATATCTGTGTTCATTTGTTACATCTCTGTACCTTACGGACTTAATCAGCTTAAATCTCCTGTTAAATGTGACTTTTTGATGCACGGTAGGCCTGTAAGGATTTACACCCCTCTGTATAATGAAATCTGACCACAAAACTTATGATCATGTCAAGCACCACACCCACATATACCGGAATTAATCAGGAGCATCTCCACTTACCATTGTATGTTTTGTGTGCACAAAATATTTGTATGCTTGTGCACACAAGTAAATATGGTCACACATTTTCTGAGCCACATTTTTTGAAGCGTTGTTAAAAAACTGACCTATTCATTGTACTGAGTGTTGTAGACATAAAATCCTACAGTGCATGAAGAAATTGCCATTTGTCTAGGACAGTTCTGATGTGATGTGTTGATGATTGACCATAGAGACTTTGTGTGATATATTAATGGAGCGAAAAGAAAAATAATTATCACTAGTAATTATGCTTTCTGCTCTCAGAGTTAGAACCAATAAGGATTTGAGTTCTAAAACATCATTAGTTTACTGGATTTGTTTCTATGCATGTCATTTGTGCCCCAGTCAACATAGCTATAAAACTGTATAAAAGTCAAGACTCTGAAATATTACATTGGATTCAAGCAGATGTGGATGAATATATTGCAAAATGTTTTTTAAACCATCTGCCCTTCAGTTGTTAAAGCACTAAATCCAAGCAGAAGCACTATGGCTTTGTGGACTTCCAGAAATAAATGTCTTGTCAATCTTTCTCTGTGTTTCAGAATAAATGGAGCATCTAGTCGTCCCAAGCGTGAATTCAAGCCAAAACCTATAATAACTTCAGCTCTGGAAGTTAGCGATAACCAGCAGCACAATGGGATCTCATACAGTTCTTCAATAAAATTATCAGGTGAGCCCACGATTGTGGAATCAGCATGTTGATATATGCATGTAATGGAGGAATAATAAGTATAATGCTAGTGGTGACCCCATAGGGTGCATCTACACAGCACCTTAAAGTTGAAATAAGATATGCAAGTTGCGCTATGCAAATTGTGTATCTTATTTTGGATTTATTTTGAAATTTGATGTGTCTACAAAGCACCAAATTTCAAAATAACGCCATTCTGAGACATCCTTTAACCCTCATGGAATGAGGGTTACCGGGATGCTGAAATAGTGCGCCCGTTATTTTGAAAAATTTTTCAAAATAATGGGTGGCTCGTGTAGATGCGGGGTAGCTATTTCAGGATACCAGAGGTAGCCCAAAATAGCTGTGCAGTGTAGACATACCCATAGAGTCTAACAGTTATCAATGCAACTAGGATGCCTATTCCTACAGTTAGCCACTCACATTTGAAAGTGGTCTGCTCTATGTTTTTATTCACTTTTAAAACCATTAAAGTGCAAAACTCTAGGTGTAACACAGTATCAGCCGACGGTCAGGGCAGTGTGTGTGTGTATGATACACCCAAGTTTTTTCTGCTGGGACACAAGGTCCCGTCGCAGCGGGCAGCCTAGGAAAGGCTGAAGGGTGCCCCGAGGAGTTTTACAGGGAGAGCTTATTACATCTCAGATTTCAACTGCTAGGATACAGGATCCCTTCGCAGTGGGCAGTCTAGGGAAGACTGAGAGATGCCCCATGGATCTGTCACCTGGGAGTGACACGATCCAAAACGCCCAAGCTCTTCCTATACCTGTCCCTTATGACCAGCTGAAGTTCTTTTAAATTGTGCTTGGTTCTGTTACAGCAACTGAAGGAGTCAGGTTAAAACTTAAACAGTTACAGGTTTATTAAGGAGACTTATAAAGCATGTGGTTACAATGGCTATTGCTCTATTTCTTAATTATTGACAAATATAGATCTTAAAAATGGTTACAAAGAAAATAAAGATAGAAAATAGAAATAAGGGTACCAAGTGACAGCTTAATCTTTAAAGAGCTCTAAGTCTATGTGTACACTTAAGACAAAGGACACATCCAGGTACAATATTTACCCCCTTCTGTGCCTCTCGACTCCAGCGGGTCAAGCCAGGGCCGGTTCCTCAATTCCTAGGAAAGACGAATACGAGGTGGGCGTCCCCATGGAACCTCGGGAGGCAATTACCTAACCCGACCAGCAGGCAGATGGTAGATTGACACTCAGAGGAAGTGTGCTGCTGGACCCATCTTTATACCCATAGGGGCCCGTATCCTCTTTCTTATCTAAGATGCCAAATTGTGTTGGTCTGTCTTTGTGACGCCAGTTCTTACAAGGGAGTTTCAACTTAATTTACACTTGCAAGAGAGATAACTAAATTGTGAGTACTGGACATTCTTTAGTGGGCAGGAGATTCCTCCCCCCGCGGACAATGTGTGTTCGTATCAACATAGGTGCCAGCCAAGGCAGTTCTCGCAGCCTCGAGGTCAGCAATCGGCATATCTCTGCTTACAGCCATCCATGGTCACAGCAGCCAGCATATCCGGGCCTGCTGTCAAGGCTTTCAAAGACTATGCTTATTTTACTGCTCTGTGTGCCCTATATGCTCCAGGCAAGCAAAAATGGATGTTACGGGGGGGCTCCTGTCTGGCTACACACAGACAATTAAATATGATCACAACTTTTTGCTAGCATGTAACTGCTTCTGGGGCCACAAGCCAGATCAATAACATGTGCAAAACTTAGTGTGTGTGGGAAAGACTGCTATACTTGTTAATGTGTATCTGTCTACTTCACATGCATAGACCCTGACCTACTGGAAAAAAAGATGGTCAGCTTTTTTTGAAATGTTCTTCAAGGTGCTTAATATTCTTATCTTGTCACTGGTCATTGGAAAAGTTAAACATAATAACGAATTTAAATGTTGGATCAGACCATCTCATCTCTCTGATCAAAGGCATTTTTCCTCTGTCTCTCTTGTATCCTTAGGGTATGTCTACATTGCATTCCTCTTTTGAGAGAGGAATGCAAATGCAGATGAACGAAATTGCAAATGAAGTGCGGATTTGAATTTCCTGCACTTCATTTTCATAATTGCGTCCGGGCGCTATTTCGAAATACCCTATTTCGAGAAAAGTAACCCTGTCTAGACGCGGTTATTTCAAAAGAAAACCCTTTTTCAAAATTACCCCTAAACCTCATTTTATAAGGAGTAAGAGTAATTTTGAAAGAAGGATTTTATTTCGAAATAACTGCGTCTAGACAGTGTTTTTTTTTTAAATAGGGTATTTCGAAATAGCGCCCGGACACGATTATGCAAATGAAGTGCAGGAAATTCAAATCTGCGCTTCATTTGCAATTCTGTTCGTCTGCATTTGCATTCCTCTCTTGAAAAAGGAATGCAATGTAGACATACCCTTAGTGAGTCATATGCAGAGGCACATAGCGAAACACAGAAGACAAACAATAATAAAGCAAAAGGGAAAGAGTAAAGGTCAGGTCTACATTACACCCGGAAGGTTGGGATAAGGTACGCTGCTCCAGCAATATAAAATATGTAGCTGGAGTTGGCTTACCTTAAGCCAACCGTGGCACCATCTTCATAAAGGGAGGCCCAATGGGAGCAAATGCTCCCGTTGGCTTCCCTTACTCCTTGCAACTGCGAGGAGTACCAGTGCTGCCCTCAGCATTAACTAGACCCGCTAAATCGAATGCCAGAAGTTTGATCTCCAGCGTGACAAGTGAAGATGTGGCCTAAGAAGCCACCAGTACTTTTTCCATAAGCCAGGATCTCAAAGAATAGACCAGGATCTGAAAGGAAGGCACAACGATTCAGAGGTCCCATCCTTCACTTGGCTTGAGAATTAGGTGCTGGCTGTTGATTCTGAGACACAGTTACTCTCTGGGCTACTTTTCTACCCTGTGGCTTTATTCATTCTTTCCAATTTCTGTTTTCCTCTGTCTTGTTTCTTTTTTACAGAGAACTGGGAGGGAAACAGAGAAAAAAAGAATTAGACGTGGAGGAGGATGGAAATATGGGGCTATATTTCATGCTTCCAGCTTGAAGAGAGAAAAAAGACTAAGGGTATATTTGCACCACACTGGGAATGTGCCTTGTGGTCCATGTAGATGGACTCTCACTAGCTCAAGCAGAAATTGGAAGGTGTGAATAAAGCCAGAGGATAGAAAAGTAGCCCAGAGAATAACTGGTTGAGTCTACAGCCAGCTCCTAATTCTTCTTGAGCTAGTGCCCTAAAAATAGAAATGTGGATGTTGCAACAAGCACAGTGGTTTGGGTTAGCTGCCTGAGTCCAAGTCCACTCTTTAGTCCAAGCTCACAGGGAAATATTTTGTAACTGATCTATAAACTCTCTCTCTAATGGCACCAAAAAGGTACATAATGTGGTTACCTCATCTAGCACGCAATTTTTTTCCAAAGAAGCTGGGGACTTTCAGCAGGTGTGATCATCAGTAAAGCCATGGGTGTTTCTCCTCTGTCTCCTCTTTCCTAGCATTTGGGGGGTGGGAGGGGGGGCATTAACACTATTGACTTCTGTGCAGGATGCCAGCGATAAATGTGGCTCTGGCTGTTTAACCTGGGAAGCTTGCTGTGATTATTTTATATCTAAACAAGAATAATGAAGCAGATTTGACTTATCTTACTGTATATTTTAGAAATGTGCACCCGTCTGTCTGTCTGTCCATCCGTGAGTCCATTTGTTCAAGAACTCCTAAACAGTAAGAGCTAGGGTCACCAAATTTGGTATGCAGGTAAGTGTGAAAATATTCATTTCCATCAAAAGTAGAGGAGAGATTTTAGGAGTGATTTGAATGAGGTGACCATGCTGAACATGCAGTCAAGCTTCCCCATTTCCTAACATCTAAAACACTTGGCACCATTTTGCATAAATTGTCTGAACAGTATTTTGTAAATCATATACTACTAGATGATTTGCCTGGTGATGCTCGGGTCCTTAACTCAAATAAGACCAACTCTTTGAAATATATAGTGGATAGCTGTCCCTTTCTCCACCTCTATACTCTGTTGGGCCAATGGGGGTATAGCTGTTCTGGTCCCCATCTTTGGCTCTTTGCTGTCTCCTGTGGTCATTCTGCAGTATAACTGTCTCTCCTTTTCCATTAAGAACATAAGAACGTAAGAATGGCCATACTGGGTCAGACCAAAGGTCCATCCAGCCCAGTATCCTGTCTACCGACAGTGGCCAATGTCAGGTGCCTCAGAGGGAGTGAACCGAACAGGTAATGATCAAGTGATCTCTCTCCTGGCATCCATCTCCACCGTCTGACAGACAGAGGCTAGGGACACCATTCCTTACCCATCCTGGTTAATAGCCATTAATGGACTTAACCTCCATGAATTTATCTAGTTCTCTTTTAAACCCTATTATAGTCCTAGCCTTCACAACTTCCTCAGGCAAGGAGTTCCACAGGTTGACTGTGCACTGTGTGAAGAAGAACTTCCTTTTATTTGTTTTAAATATGAGAAACAATTGAATTCCAGGCACATCCCATTGTCCCGGTGTGACCTTGCTTTAAGTTATGATAAGAAGCTGCCTACCAAATTTGGTGGTCCTAGCTCTTACTGTTTAGGAGGTGGTCTTGAACAAACTGACATACAGATGGACAGGCAGACACACACACACATTTCTAAAATATATGAGATATTGGGCATTGCACATCGTAAGCTCTTTGGAATAGGGGTGGTATTTTCCTTTGTACAGTTCTTTAGTACAGTGGGTCTACTTCCACAAGGGAAGTAGCTGACAGGGAAACACAGTGCAGGATCAGCTCCTTAAAAGAATTATTGTATGGAAAAAAGTCCTGGATGATTAACTGCTTTCCTAATGAAATATAGATGACAAATCTATGTTTTGTTCTAATTTGCTGTTGTCCTAATTAATCAGCAGAAGCTGAGAGTATCATCTGGCTCATTATGAAACAGTTTATATGCAAAGCCACATCTCGCCATTCATTCATTTTGTTCATCAAAGCAAAGTAGTTCTGGTTAGCTGCCCTATGTTTGAATTTAATGGGAGTAAAGTTACTTATGTACCTAAAAATCAGGCTGCAAGAGAGGGCTAAATGAATCCTACCTGCAGGCACATCTAGGGTATGTCTAGACTACATGCCTCTGGCGACAGAGGCATGTAGATTAGGCTACCCAGCATAGGAAAATGAAGCGGTGATTTAAATAATCGCCGCTTCATTTAAATTAAAATGGCTGCCACGCTGTGCCGATAAGCTGTTTGTCGGCTCAGCGCGCTAGTCTGGACGCTCCATGGTCGACATCAAAGGCATTTGTTGACCTCCCCGGTATGCCTCGTGGGATGAGGTTTACCGGAGAGGTCGACAAATGCCTTTGATGTCGACCGTGGAGCGTCCAGACTACCGTGCTGAGCCGACAAACAGCTGATCGGCACAGCGCGACAGCCATTTTAATTTAAATGAAGTGGCAATTATTTAAATTGCCGCTTCATTTTCCTATGCCGAGTAGCCTAATGTCGCCAGAGCCATGTAGTCTAGACATACCCTTAGATGTGATTCTTTCTTTATTTCTGCTACTGTATGTGTGCTTCGGTGTGTAGCAAAGAGGGCAGCAATGCCTACTGGAAATTCCTTTTGGGGAAAAATGGCATAGTTAGATGGTCACCTGGCATCAGCTGGTACAGTCCCAAAAGTACATGCAGCCTCATGCTTTACAGTCTCTATGTTCTATCACTATAAATTCAGTTTGCATTTGGTTGGTCCAATAGATCAGGACAAACAGTCTTTCGATATGTTTGTTTATGATGCATGATTTGCATTACTCTAGCACCAAGGAGCCTTGTCATGGAGCAGGATCCCTTTGTGAAAGGTGCTAGACAAGCATAGAGCAAAAAGACAGTTGCTGCCCCCAAGAGCTTACCATCTCTATCCATGAACGGTTGGTTTAATGCAGCAGCTGCAGTAGGTGGCATGTTGCTTTGGCTATAATTAAAGAGACAGGTGTGGTACAATAAATTAACAGAAATACTGCTGCAGTTTCCCCAGCTTCTTAAATCTCTGCAACAATCTTTAGAGAGTTTGCACAGTGGAGGATGGAGCCACATGACCTCTTGGTGTTGTTAAATTGTGCACTTTAAAACTGGCAACCAGCGCTGCCTCTCTTCTGTTCAGCAGGGATGCTTTGTTTTGCCAGACTGTACAGCAGTGACATCAGATGCAGTAGATTAGCAGCAGCTGCATTCTTCTAATGAAGACCTTGACTGATGTTAGGTTCTAGAATAGCTGTGGCCATTACTTTAAGATCCTTCCATGTTGCATTGAGATTTTCCACCCTCTCCCCACTGCCCAGACATTTGGAGGCTAAAAGGCAAAATGTTCCTTCCCCATTCTCAATGTTTTTATCCCGCCTTGTTTTAAGAAAACAAAACCAATGTGATTTGTTGTTATGATCCTAAAAGGCTCAAGCTTTTAAAATGAACACATTCTGCACCCAGTGTTCGCAGTGTAATATCACACATCTTGCTGTGAGAAATAAACTGGTTGCTGGAGTAAATGTTGTCTGTCAAGCCCCTGCCAGAACAGCTGGTGAAAACAAGAAATATTTCCCATTATTCAGACAGGCTTTTTCTGCTGTAGGCACTTCAGATGACAAGATACAGCTTCCATATTCTATGCTGAGGAAGCTGCTGTTTGAAAACACCTGATTATTTTTGCCACTGTTCAACCTATTTCTGTGGCAGAATAGGACCCAGATCCTGGCCTGTATCTGAAATGGGCTTAGCACAGATCAGGTCAGGAAGAGGGTAAACAAAAGTAGCTTTAAACCGTCATCTCATCTAGGGATTGCCTGATTTCTCACTGTGGAAATAGCCAGAGCTCAGCACATTCTGTCCACACCCTACTCCCACCTCATTATGTCCCTGAGTGCAGTAGCGGTAAAGGCAGTGGCATAAAAGCACTCCATCTTTGCTTTGCAACATATAAGATAGGGGTGGGGAACTTTTTTTGGGTCAGAGGCTGCTGACCCACAGAAAAAAATCAGTCGGGGACCACACATAAGTGAGAAGCAAAAAACCAAACAACCCCTCACTGATGTGGCCCCTGACTGAAAAGAAGAGACAATCCCCACCTTCCCCTCGCACACGAGAGCCTGAGGGTGGCAGGCTAGTAGACTATGTACGCCTCCAGCCCCACGGAGGAGAGATGGAGCACCATGTGGGCTCTCCAATGCTGGTGGTGGAGCCTTGAGCCTCGGAGACTAGATTCAAGCAAGCTGGGGGGCCACATCCGGCCCTCTAGGCCTTAGATTCCCCGCCCTTGATCTAAGAGAATCCTGTTTTGCTGAGAGAATTCCCTGGAGGCCATTTCTGTTGTGTTGTGTTTATTGCCTTTTTATATTGATAGAGTGGTATAAATAGGCTGGGAAGAATAGAGAATCCATCCACAAAGCAGAATATTAAGATTTTGGAGCAAAATAATTTAAAGTAATGACAACAAAATTAGGGGCACAATGTTAAACTTCCTTGCTGGTGTTTGTCCACAGATACACGAGCAGCATTTACTGGTTTGAGTAGTTTTGCTTGCTTGAGATGCTCGTTCTGCTTTAAAAAATGAGTAGTCCCATGGCACCTTAGAGACTAACAAAAATATATATAGTATCGTGAACTTTTATGAAGAAGTGGGTTTTGCCCATGAAAGCTCATGATTCTGTATGTAACCCCTTCTGCCAGGTAGCGCCAGCAGCAGCCAGGGCCGGGTTCAATATCTAGGGATCCCTTTTCATCCATCTCACACAGAACTGGCTCGAGCCCCCACCCAGTAGCCTTGGAAATTCATATACCCCATGGCATCTCTGAGAGGCAATGTTTCCCCACTCGCAAGCACAGAGTCTGAGCATAGAAAAGAAACTTTTAATGAAAGAGAGAGGTCACATGGCATTAACTTGGGACAATACCATAACCAACCCATGAGAGGGAACCGTCCCAGCTCAAATAGATTGAGCAGTGTCCTTTGCCTCTCAGGCTCACTAGTCCAACAATGTAAGGGTCCTATTCACCTACCCAAACTTTCTCCGTACCCCACTTCCAGCTCTATCCAGTCAGTGCAGCCCCAGACACATCACCCTGATGACTCCACTCATTGAGCCTGAGGCCATGCCGCCTTTGTGCTGCTCCTGTGGTCCACTTGCTCCTGCCAGCCACCCCGCTGGCTTTCTGCTCTCACCAGTTGCTCTGCTGGCCACCTGCCGCTCCTCCTGCTGGCCACCTGCCACTCCCACCAGCCACCTTGCTGGCTGCCTGCTCTCGCCAGCCGCCCTGCTGGCCGCCCGCCCACCAGTCGCAATGGGACTGGCTCCAGGCCAAACCAGTGACTTCAGCTCTTCGCGATTTTAACTCTTAGCCACCACCTAGGCTAGCCAAAAGATTCCAGCTTCCACTGGAATAACAGAGAGACTCCTTATGCGCTACGTCTAGACTAGCATGATTTTCCGCAAATGCTTTTAACGGAAAAGTTTTTCCGTTAAAAGCATTTGCGGAAAAGAGCGTCTAGATTGGCACGGACGCTTTTCCGCAAAAGCACTTTTTGCGGAAAAGCATCCGTGCCAATCTAGACACGCTTTTGCGCAAGAAAGCCCCGATCGCCATTTTCGCCATCGGGGCTTTTTTGCGCAAAACAATTCTGGGTTGTCTACACTGGCCCTCTTGCGCAAAAGCATTTGCCCAAACGGGAGCGTCATAGTATTTGCGCAAGAACACTGCCAATCATACATTAGATCATCAGTGTTCTGGCGCAAATTCAAGCGGCCAGTCTAGACAGCCAGCAAGTTTTTCTGGAAAAACTGGCTAGTCTAGACACAGCCAATGGAGTCTGCTTTAGGTCTATCCTTAGAACCGGGGGGGGGGGGGGGGAGACAGGCTGAACCAGTCTTATAGCTCACACCTGGCAGGCATGAATTGGGCTGGCTCAAGGCCCTTCCTCCTCTTGCTCCCCGTCCACAATTCATCCACTCAAATCTGGAAGGGGGAGGCTTGTTCATCTGAGACCCTGTACAATGATGGTGTCTCTCCTGCAAGCACTGGTGTCCTATTTTACAGTTTCTACATTTAGAGGTAGCATGGTTTGTGACCCCACAACAGCCAAATTAGTTACAATACATTCCATTCCATTCCAACAATTCACCCTCCATCAGCCCTGGCTGAATTGGATTTACATAACCACACCCCGGATTCCTTCTCCATTCCCACATGAGCTATATTTACATATCAACAGTTGATTATCTTGCAGGGCTGAACCGTTCTTACAGCTCACATCTGGCAGGCATGAAGCTGGCTGCATTGCAAGCAGTCATTCAGACCACCCTGCTCTCACATATATATTTATTTGTTAGCTCTAAAGTGCCACAGGACTACTTATTTTTAGAGTTACAGACTAACATGGCTACCCCTCGGATTTTTCTGCTTCTTGTTGCTAGAAAATGTGAGCAGCTACTTTTTAGGGCTTTCTTTCCTCATATTTTAAAACAATAGCACTATGATTGGCAGATTTAAAAACAAATGTTAATATGACATGGAATTTTTAACAACTTTGCATTGGTTTTGAAAATCTGCATGTGAATTACAACATTGAACAGATGTACAGACTGTTCTAGACAGAAATGATTTCTCAACCTGATTGCTTAATTAACATAAGATAGCCAAGATTAGAATATTTGAGAATGATGAAGATTGAGCAAAAAGGATATCTAGAATAATTTAATATTTAGCTGTTTTGCTATATTAAAGTGAACATTAAAAAGTTCTTTGTCTTGATATAATGCACTTTGCTAAATTAGCAAGAAGCAGCATGAAACCTCCGCCTCCCCCCATTTTCCCTTTGTGAATAGACTTATTCCAAATCATTGAATTTTTATTTTAGTAAAGTGGGTATAAGTTAAAAATCAATGGCCATATGAAAAAAATGAACCTCAGCTAAACCCAGAGGCAGGCAATAATTTTTAAACAGAAGGGGTGGGGCCTCAGGCAGAAGGGGCAGGGCCAGGAGACTTTTTGTGCCCCCCCCCCCTTCCCGATTGGCCTGGGGTAGAGGGAGCATGTGAAGTCTTCCTTCTCTCTCTCCCCTGCCCTGCCAGATGTTTTAAAACAGCTGGTGTTCCCTCTAGGCACCTAGCATGCTCTCCCTGCCCCCAGGCAAATCAGGGTCTGGGGAGCACGTAAAGTCTCCTCGCCTTGCAAGATCATGCAGCAGCTAGAGACACACACCGGCTGTTTTAAAAGAGCCAGCGTGTCTCTTTAGCCAGGGGTGGGCAAAGGGCCCTCTGTGGGCTGGATCTGGCCCGTGGCCACCCTGCAGCTCCCCCACACTCAAACCAATCAGGGCCTGGGAGTGGAGGAGTATGCGAAGTCTCCTCACTTTTCTGGTGGCTAGAGAGACATGCCGGCTGTTTTAAATCAGCATGTCTCTCTAGCCGCTGAACACTCCTGGTAAAGCGGGGAAAGGACGCGAGAGACTTCGCATGCTCCCCATCCCCAGGCCCTGATTGGCCTGGTGGTGGGGGAGCGGCAGGGAAGCCACAAGCCAGATCCATCAGCTTGGTGGGCCGGATCCGGCCCGCAGAAGGCCCTTTGCTCACCCCTGGCTAAACCTATGTATAGCCCTCTGCCCACAGAACTGATATCTAGAATATGAATAGCTGAGTAATGCTGTCAGAATAATTTACTATTCATAGGTTGAATGAATGACTATAATAATATATGATTCACATATCTTTAGCTGGCTTGCATTTGTGACAACCATCCATACATGAGAATGTCTACACTGAAAAAATTACATGTGCAAAGTTAGCCATTTTGGCTAGCAGTGGCAATCTCTTGTATTTTATTAATTATACATGTGTAATAATTAGCCATGTTGACTTCCGCCCCAGAAGTTTAAGTACTGGTTTTAGTATTATGTATATAATGCCACTAATATTTAAACACAAAAGAATGTTTGGAATGAACATCTTGTAGTATAACTAAGCCAATCACAACATTCTGAGGTCATAAAGAAAATCAGATACTGTGTATGTGGGACTGCAATTAATCATTATCTAAAAATAGTTTTACAAAAACAACTTTAAGAGGCACTACTGTTCCTAATTTAACTGCTGATCCGGTTGAGGTAAAAGGCAGATGCAGTGAGTGGTTTGAACACCAGACTTGCCATACCAGAGCAGATATCTGTAAATACAGCTTTGAGATAACGCTCTCTCTTCAGCTGGCGAAGAGGATAGAACCTCATGTCTGCATTTGGCAATTAAAGGCCAGGTCCTGAAAACATGTTAATATGAATGTAATGCTGCTAGAAATCAGTAGGACCACTCTCAGGCAAACATGTTTTGTAGGACTGGAGCTTTAAACTGTCATTTATAGTTTTGGTGCATAGCATGCTTGTTGAATTCCTGTCTGCTAGTAGGTTTCATGCAGCCCAGATCTTAGTTTTATAGATTGAATTATTTGTTTAGCTGTTTGCCAATCTGCTCATCCACTCACCTATTTAAAAAGAATCCTCAACCTCCTTCCCCCAAAATATGGTAACAGAATCCTTGGTCATGGCACCTGTTAAAGCGATTCAGGTTTCCCAAGGGAATTCAAAGAGCAGTAAAAATATATCTGTTTTTAAGATCCTCTGTGCCAGGGATGGGGAACCTTTTATGGGCCGGGGGCCACTGACCCACAGAAAAATCAGTCGGGGTCCACACACAAGTGAGAAGCAAAAATAAAAAAAAACAAATCCCCACTGACACAGCTCTCAGCTGAGAAGGAGAAAGACATTCCTCTCACACACCAGAGCCTAGTGGGGCCCAGGCTAGTAGTTTTTGTGATCCAGGCCCAGGGGGAGGAGGTGGGGGGCTGGAGTGCCAGCCGAGGCTCCCCAGTGCTGGGAAGGAGTCCTGAGTCTCAGAGGTCAGATCCAGGTAAGCCAGGGGCTGGGCCTTAGGTTCCCCACCGCTGCTCTATGCCATTCATCACCCTTCATGCTGTACGTGATATTACATGGCAAAAGCAGACCTGTCGGCAGAAGGAATGGAAAACTAACAGCAATCACAATATGGGCCTTTTGCTGCTTACAGCACAGCTAAGTTTGTCTCCTTATTTTCACGTTCAGCAGGTAAGTGGAATACTTAAAGCTGTGGTTAAATATTTTCTTTTTCTGTCACCGGGGCAGGTTCTTCGGCACACATGGATCAGCCTTGCTGTCAAGCGCTGTATGACTTTGAGCCAGAAAATGAAGGAGAGCTTGGGTTTAAGGAAGGAGACATCATTACTTTGACCAATCAAATTGATGAGAATTGGTATGAAGGCATGTTAAATGGAGAGTCTGGCTTCTTCCCCATTAATTATGTCGAAGTGATGGTACCTTTGCCTCAGTGAACACCTAATTCAAACTGTGAACATAATTTCATGATTGAAATGGATTCACAATTGTTTTATCAGTGTGGCATTCTGTGAAAGCCTTGCTATTTGACTGACTGATTTTTGTATGCATCTTTTTAAAATGTATTTATTTTGTATTCCTTTAGTTTGTATACAAAAAAACCACAATCCTTCCTTGGCTACATGAAAATGCAAAAAACCCAGCCTCTACTTTTTTTGCTTTGTGCCTGGAAGATTACTGGCAGGTGTTTACTGGTAGCTCACTGTTGCTCCAAAAATACATTCCCTTGCTCTTACTGTATGTGGAGCCTTTTTTAATAATATTCTGGCTGCAATGATTTTACTGTTGAAAACTGTTTAAAAAAAAACACTGAGTCAAGCTAACTGTAACCAGTTCTTAAGAGTTACTGATGTCACTGGGCCTTTCATCCATCACAATGTAACTTACTGTGAACAACCTAATCTGTGTTTCACACTGTATGTTGACAAAAGGCTAACATGTTGTTGTACTAAGTACAAAGTCTTAGAATTGAATATTCCTCTAATTTACTGACCATATTTAATAAATATTACTGTGGGGAAAGCATACAGACTGCTGCTTACTATAGCTGGATTTCTGGCATTTGTTTTCAAGCAGTGTTTTTTTATGTTCCTCTCTAGACATACCACTGTTTTCAGAAGGTGTTACAACCAGTGAGCAAAATGAACTGTCAGGAACAATTCCCTGAATCTTCAGCTGCTGCATTTTTAACATTGTGGTCTGACTTAGAACAAAATAAGAAGAAATGGAGCTCATTCATTCTTTCATAATGCCTACTATTATTATCCTTTGACAGGATAGGCAAAAGGGAGCCCCTCTTTTCATATTCATTTGAGCCCAGTGCAAACTAATACTAGATCACGTCTTATGGCTGGTGCTGTAGCAGATAACTTAATGGAGATGAATGGAGAAGTGTATTTCTAGAGACCGGCTTTTTGAAAGAACAGTGCTAGTTTTTAAGGGAAAGAAGAACACAAGAGAATGTGTAGCTGTAAGCCTTTTGTAACCCGGGAAGCACAAACCAAGGCAGGGGCAGAGACTTGGCCTAATTCGGCAATAGCTTGTTTGATGAACCGCTAAGGCCAAAAGGGAAGCTCCAAGTAGCAACAGCCAAAAATCAGCTGGGGAGAACCGATGAACTTTAGCCAAAATGGCTTCTGGCTAAGACAGCAAAGAGAGTGATTGATTGAAAGTAGGTGGTACAATTCAGGGATGAATTTGTACCTTGGCTCTCTTAGCCAGCCTCTGTGTGGGGCATCCTTTCCAGCCAAAGGCCTACACCTTCACTTCTTCCACTATGGAGTTGTGTTCCACTTCCACTCTTTGACTAGATCACCTGCTGACAGTACTCCTTTACAAACTATATTAACTCTGCAGCCCTAACTAGGTTTGGAAGAGAGAAGCTATTTAAAATAATGAATAAACCCACTCTTACCTAAATTTAGCATTTGCTTCATGCAAATGGATACCATGATTAAGCAGGGGTCTAGGCACTCAGACCCTGTCTGTTTTGCTGCAAACCCTTTTTCCCCTCTTTCCTCCACCCCCGGCTCAGCTTCTCTCTATTTTCCATCCATGTGTGGAATAAATTGTCTTGTGCACCACCAATAGAAATGCATGCTGGCAACTGTGGGTGTTCTGCTAACCAGCAGGGCTGAATTTGAATCTCTCCTGGATGGCCACCCAACTGCACAACTTCTAGGGAACACTGGTCTTCTTCTGCTGTGGTCAACAGCACCAGCATGCTTCAGATGCTGAGAATAGTATAGAAAAAAAAAAAAAAGGATGCATCCCCCATGATTTGTACTAGCAAAAAGCAGCTTTCAAAATTGACAGCAAAATATCACAACCCCTCCACTCCCTCCAAAATCAAAGTGATACTTGCTTGACCTTTATGCCCACTTCAGCCAGCCAACAGCCACAACACAGCAAACATCCCTATCTCTATAGTCGATGGATGCTTTCCAGAAGTATTTCACTGGGAAATAGGGAGCTTAAACTGGAAGCTATTTAAATGTGTTTATATGCAGTGCCTAAGATTAGAATGCTCTTCTTATCTTCCCTCCTAACACAGGTGGTGTTAAGTACAAGCAAGCAAGGAGCTCTACCAAAGGTGAGTAGGTACAGCTTCCTGAGAAGAGCACCCATGGAGCCATTATTAAACATATGGTTAGGATTTGTTACTTTGCCTATAATCAGAACAAGTTATTTTTGCCCTTGTTGTATACCTGGAGAACTATCAGTACAGGACCCAGTACTTTCAGAATAGACAGTAAAGTTAACCTGTTTACCAACAGTTAGCCCCAGACGTAAGGCAGAGAGCAGGGTTGCCACAATTCCCTGTACAAGCAGAGAGTGGCAGAGGATTCACTAAGGGAGGATATGAGCTGATTTTATACTGCCTGGGAGTTATGCTTGAGAAACCCCACTAAGCAACAGCAGGGATGAGATATCTCTATGGTTGCCTAACACAGAGCTGCTATGTTGCGTTAAGCTAGTCTGGTTTACCAGACAAACATCAGACATTGTACAGCTCCCCAAGACAAGCTGCAACTGCCTGGTTAAACCTGCCTGTGGAACTCCAATCAGCTGTTATGGCAGTGAGACCAGATTGACAGCTACAGCAGCCCCCATCTGTGCATTCCACCCTAGCAGAGGAAGGGAATTGGCTACTGGAGAGATCTGAGGGTTTTATTTTGGATTTTTAAAGTATTTCTTTTAAAGGGGATGTGAGCATCATGTGCAGGGTTTAACCAATTCATTTAGCTGTTCTGTAGCTTTTCCCTCTTATGTTAAAGGCTTAAATTTCCTGGCCTAGACATTGCATTTTAATTTATTCATGCAGCCCTTTTATGGAGGTACAAAGCACTGAGAATAAAGTTTAACTGTAGGTGCCAGCAAGGTACAGGTAAGATTCAGCAGCCCATTAGTCCTCCTGTGGGACATAGCCATGCTAGAAGGAGGAGGGGGGGGGGTAGTCCTAAGGGGCTCAGGAGGAGTATATATTTTCAAACAGAGCATGGAGACAAAGTCCTCTCTCTCCGTGGAAAGACAAAGGAGAGAGAGAGAGAGAGAGAGAGAGAGAGAATGTTAGAAAAAGGGCCCAAACTGTCTGAACAAGAGAGAGTTTGTCTCCCTAGCTCTGTTTTTAAATAGGAAGATAGACAGGAGGCCTGATCCTGCTTTCAGAATTTCTTCTAGACATAAGAGGGCAAAGTTCTCATTTATTTATGTTAAATATGAGCCCTTGTCTTAAAGACTATGGTCTCTCCCACAGAGATTAAAATTAACCAAAAATATTAACCAAGTGCCAGTTTGTCTAGTTACACAAGAAAATCATTTTATTCCCCTTCATGCCTTCTCTCTGCTCACGGATTACCAAAATTAGGATTAACTACAATGGGACTGGAATATTTATTTTGAAATGAGTGGACTTTATTAGCTTAAGACAGTGAAAAAATTAGGGTAATGTAGTTTTTAATGGTGCCGTTTACATCTTTAGAGAAGGTGGATTTGAAAATGAAAAGCGATGTACAAGATGCTAATAAAGTAGAGACGTTGCAATAGTTTGAATTGTAGTCATTTCCAGCGTTTAATCCCCAAATTCCTGTAACCTAGTACAATAGTAACAGTTGTTACTATTTGACATACAAAACCCTACCTTTTCTTGGTACACTAGATTCATTGCAATTTCAGCTTTATCCAGAACATGTAAAAATGTGAGTTGCATGAAATAGTTTCTAAAGCAGATTAGTCTATTGTAGGCATCTTCTATTTGCTTAAGATAAAAAAAACTTAAGTCTCCTTTTAGGTGTTTCTTAGCTACAATTAGAACTCAAACAATACAAATTTTGTAATGCTCACTTCACTACACAGTTATAAATTTAAACATTAAAACCCAAGAATGATAATGTATAGGGAGAATCTTTAATATTAAGAAAAATCAGTTGAACCACCAAAGACACACAGCAAGATCATGAATAGTTAATTTAATTTCATTCTTTTAAAGTGACATAGTGCCCCCCTCCCTCCAAAAAAAGAGTATGGATTTGGGTCTACTAAAATATGGAAGGCCAAATTCACTCACCATCTAGGTGTCCAGTGTCTTAAAATCCTATAATTATTCTAATTGATTGAAATGCTTTTGAGTTCCTAAGAGAGCTTTGCATGAAAAAGTATGGTCCCAACGTGGGCCAGATCTTAATTCAGTCATACTATATAGTTGAAACTTTTGGCAAGACAAAGAATGCTGAAAACTGTTCCAGTGTTCTGAGGGAGCTGTATTATCAACTAACATTTTAGCAAGGAAACACTTATGTTGCTGAACTATGGACTCTTGGTAGGCCATCTCCCACTTTTCAGGGTAGCCACTAGGTTAAAAAAAAATTTACTAACAAAAATAAAGGTAGTGGCTTACTGTAATGGCTACCTATGAGTAAGTGCTATATGTTCTAGTCATTTCAAGTGGATATACAGCATAGTTACAAGGTGAACTCAGTGCTAATCAGAAATATATCTAGTTATTTTACAAAACAGAAGTTGTCCTCACCTCAATTATGAATGCAGAAGTAGTGACAGTGTGAACTGCACATCCTTATTTCACATGTTTATTAAACATAGGAACTTTCTTAAAAGATATCAAGACATGGCAATCATTGGAGTATGTGATCTCTATCTATACCAAACTGTAAGTTCTGACTCAATGTTTTGCTAAGTAAGCAATTAACTTAGCAATACTGTGGTTAAATACATTACCACCTATGTTGGCATCAGACTTTAGTTCACATTTATAATACAAAGCTACTCACCTCAAAGTTTCAAACACTTTAACTATGTACAGTAATAAATACAGAAGTTTAGGTTAACAGGTATAGTCTAGAGAAACAGTACAATGGTTGGTTTAACTAAACGTTAAAAAATACATGTTTTACAAATAGCTTGCTCAGTTTAAAAAAAAAAAAATCTTTACACCAGTAGATTATATCATTTGGCTTAGCCCAAGTATTTGTACTTCAGTATCAGACTTCAAACACTAAATGAGTACTTGGGTTTTTGATGTTCAAGGGTAAACCGTTTCCTCTGAATTTCAATTCAGTAGAGCTGCAGAAGGTGTAAGTCAAGGCAGAATTTGGTTCACTTAAATTTTTTAAATCGGGTTTGAAACTGCTTTTCTTCTAAGTCTACTTTTGAGAAAAAATTTAAATTAGAAGAAGTTCAGAAAACTGAAGCCATTAAGTTTGTGAGTAGTTCACCATCCTTTGCTAGGATGAGACATGCCTAGCAGTATATTATCAAAAATTATGAACGGTCCTTTATGGCAAGTTTGTTGCAGCTGAATAAAAAAATCACAATACTTGTGTGTCATGGAAAGAGACTTCGAAAAGGAAATATTTTTCTCTAATTTCATTGAAGGCAGGGCTCAGTATCTGCCAGAATGGGAACTTCCTATTTCTTGATTTTTTTTTCCCCTCAGACCTGCTTGAAAAAATTAAGTCCAAGATTCATGTATTCCAGAAGCTGCTAAAAATGCAAGCAGTCTGAATGGTCACTTTGGTTTAAGGAGTGTTTTTAGGTAGTCACTACCTCGGTTCAGTTACATGACACAACAGCTAGGATCTTCATTTTGCTGGAGACTCTATAAAGAGAAATTAAACAGGTTAAGCCTGATGAACTACTGGGTATACACAGTATAGCACCCCTGCTGTAAACAAGATTAATGAGAGAGAATGGATGGGAGTGCATAATTAGGGGTTTAGTTATTTAGAATCAGAGCTGGAAGAGACCTCAGGAGGTTATCAAGTCCAGACCCCTGCCCAAGGTAGGACCAATCCCAACCAAATCAACCCAGCCAGGGCTTTATCAAGCAGAGACTTAAAAACCTCTAGGGATGGAGATTCCACCACCTCCCTAGGTAACCCATTCCAGTATTTACCTTCTAACTAATTCCCATGTGGTTATTCTTTCTAGAGAAGAACTATTTTGAAGGTTAAATTTATTTCTGCAATAAGGAAAGCTTAAGTCATAACATAGGAGATGGTTTCTGGATTGCAAACTGCTCAAAGCAATCATGTCAATTTAATTCATTCAAAGCTTGTGTTACATGCATGCAGAATCATGCTTTAAGATTAACTGAAGTGGCATAGGGCAGAAGCAATAGGAAAAAGTTGAACGAGAGATGGCCTCATTAAACAGCACACGTTCTTTTCATGTACACTGTGTAGCAACAAGACTTCGTACAAATCTCTTCATTACCCTTCTTGGTTCCCCCTCCCACTCCTGCCCCTTATAATACAATGGGACCTTACCACTCAGTATGAAGTCTTGCAAGTTAAGCCGGTTTTATTAAGAGGGTAGCAAAATAGATTGAGTATAATAAACTTTTAATGCAGACAACAATGCATTAGGATTGTTTTAGGCTGCTTACAAAGGTGCGTGTTGGCATTTTAAAAAGAGTCTTTAATACATGCAATACAGGTTGAACCTCTCTAGTCTGTCACTCTCTGGTCCAGCACAATTTTAGTTAGCTGGATGTCCACTTATGGGTGTGGCCAAGTTTCCCGCAGTCCAATAAAGTCTGTTTACAATCACCAGTCCTGGCACTCAGTGTTCTGTGCTGCTATTTAGCTCTGATTTACCCCTAAATGTCTTTCAAGAGCCTAGTAAGCAGTGGAAGTGTTGGTAATGCCGCTGGACAGTATCGACCCCCTGTGGTTTGGCAAATTCTCTGGTTCGGCAGTGGTCAGGTCCCAAGGGTACCGAACTAGAGAGTTTCAACCTGTATTTGGATTTCAGCTTGGTTTAAGAGCTTAAGCAATGCCATCTTGGCCACAGTGCTTATCTCTTCTCTCTCTCCTCGATTATACAGCCTCTCCTCGAGTTACGAACGAGTTACGGACCAAACACTTGGCCGTAACTAGAAATGTTCATAAGTCGAACCCCATTGAGTTACATTGCGACCACGCTGTTTGCAAGTGTGGGTCACGTTCGTAACTCGGGGACCACCTTTATGACCGCTCAATGGGAGTTTTGGTCGTAAATGCGAACAGTCGTAAATCGACCATTTGCAACTCGGGGACCAGCTGTATATACAAAAAATTTCCTGCAGGATGACAGAGTGACATCACCACATCACCAATGTTGCCTCATGCCCAGCTTCAGGCAGCTCCTTGGGCCCTTACATTGCCCCCCCCCCCCCCCCAGGGGGGGGGGGGAAAAGGAGAGAAGAGAGAAAGAAAGAGTCGTCTTAGGTTGCCACCACCAGCTCCTGCCCCCACCCCCTGGCTCCAGCTGCCTTCCACATTGACTGGCCTCTTCCCCTACAGCCTGCAGATCCTCCTTGCGTCATGCTACCATTGCACTGGCCAGACCAAGCCCAGAACATACCCTCCCATCTATCACTCGACAGACCTCCTCCCTCACAGCCCTACCAGCAGCAGGCCCCTCCTTGTGTCACGCTACCATTGCTGCTGGCCGTGGCCATCTTTCCCACTGACTGGCTTCTTCCCCCACAGGCTACAATCTCTGCTCGTGCCACCCCCAGCCCCTCTCTCACCCGGCTCCCCAGCCCCCCCACTCACTGCCCGAGTGAGACTGTGCACCCCCAATCCTCTCACTCACCATAGTTCTACCACCTCGCCTCCCTGCAAGGTTGAAGCGCCAGCTTCCTGCGCAGTGGGGGGGAGCCCCAAGGTTACCTGTGCACTGCTGCTTCTCTCCCCCCCCCACCCCCGGCTGGGGAAACAGCAGCGCAGGGATGCACTTCAGGGAGGCTTTTCCTGCTGCTGTTTCCCCTAGCCAGGGGAGGGAGGTGCCCCCCCAAGCTGAGAACCCACAAGTCTGGAGCACCAGTGCAGGCTCTCAGCATGGCCCCATCCCCCTCACCCTCACTCACTGCTCTGAGACCCCACACTCCCAGCCCCCACACATCTTCCACCAAGACCTCACACCTCGCAGTGCACTCCTGCCCCTACCCACTGGCCAGACACTCTTCCCCTTTAAAGCACCAGGGGAAATGGTGCAGGAGCAGGTTGGGGGCAAAGTACCATGCACCAAGCTAACTATAATGCTAGGCTCTTGGCAGGATAACTTCTTCCTGATGCTAGCTGGTGACAATCTTGCAGTGTAGAACCCAGGTTCAGAACTCTCAAATGTTGAGAACTTCTGATTTACAACTTCTTGAGAAGAGGCACATTAATTGTCAGCTTTCCTTAACTTGGAACTCCCCTAACAAACTAACGTAGAACCTACTTTTAAATAACTCAGACTTTTGATCCTGCTGTCCTAACTGTATAGACCAGGCAACCTTTTTAAGCTCACAAATACCAACAAAGATTTCAGGGCAATATTTCTCCATTTCAGTGCCAGAGTGTGAGTGGGCATTGTGACTCTACCCTCACGGAGAGGGGGGTTGGCAAGTATAGTGAGCAGGGGATGCAACCTCCTAATACATCACTAAACAATTTATTGATGAGCCACAGCCAATGTGCTAGATTCAAACAGATTGTAGCAGACAGATTAGTTTTCCTTCCTCAGCCTGAAATGGCGCTAATGAAAGCAAAGTGTTGCATACTGGATGCTCAAATAATGGGAGCTAGAATTTCACACAGAGCTGGATTGAAAAAGAAAGAAATGGAGACGTTTTCCCAGAAAGTTTCTATTTTGTTCACATTTATGAAGTTTGCCAACCCAGCAGGAGATAAGTGAATCGTGGGATTGTGGATGGGCGTGAAGTTGCTAGTTCACATAGCAACAAAAGATGAACGATGTTGAGTCCTTGTATCTGATTTTGCTGATCCTGCTACAAGTGTAACTTGGGATATAGGGTGTCATTTTAATTTTTTGACTAAGCATTAGTTTAATTATTTTAGACTGTTTCAATCTAGTGAGATTGAGAGTTCTTCATAATGTCTAATATGAAGTGTAAGTGGCATTTTCCAAATAGCTTAGGAGTGTAGACTTGCACTCGTATTTGCATTCCTCTAAGGAATGGCAAAGGTGTGTTAATCCACAGTTTTTATTCAGGAGCGCACCTACATGACATCACAAGCCACTCAAAGATTAACAGATTAATTAACATGATTGATTAAAGATGATTAACCTTACCAAGACAAGACAGTTTTATTAGATGACCAATGATTCTGTATCCATCTGCTCTTAAAAAAAAAAAAAATCACTCACCCAAGACACTAGTTGAGAGAAACATTATCTTCAGACTAGCTGGTGGTCAGTTTGTGCAGATGCACAGATCATTATCTACATCAATGGTTCTCAGCTGGAGGATGTGTGACACAATGAGCCCTCCTACCCATGCATGGGTCTTGTAATGCACTCATTGAAATTTGGCCCAGCTGTCTCTCCATGACAGAGGGGAGTCTGAGTCAGGTTTCAGTAAATAGTAGTTGTGGCCAGCTGAATGGAGTCACAATGTCCACTCACACTCTGGCACTGAAATGGAGAAATATTGCCCTGAAATCTTTGTGGGTATTTGTGAGCTTAAAAAGGTTGCCTGGTCTATACAGTTAGGACAGCAGGATCAAAAGTCTGAGTTATTTAAAAGTAGATTCTACGTTAGTTTGTTAGGGGAGTTCCAAGTTAAGGAAAGCTGACAATTAATGTGCCTCTTCTCAAGAAGTTGTAAATCAGAAGTTCTCAACATTTGAGAGTTCTGAACCTGGGTTCTGCACTGCAAGATTGTCACCAGCTAGCATCAGGAAGAAGTTATCCTGCCAAGAGCCTAGCATTATAGTTAGCTTGGTGCATGGTACTTTCCCCTTTAAAGCACCTGGCTGTATACTGAACAAGAGGGACAACTGATCCATTTAATCTCAACTCCTGTATCCTTGCTTCAAGTCACACGCATGGAACTGGTTTTGTACAGCCTATGGTTTTATAGATGAAAGACGTCTGCAGCCAGGTCTCATGAGTGTCTACAGTCAGCTCCATACTAGATCCATGCACTGGATGGTGCAACTCAAACCAGTTTTATTCTAATCTCATCTAGGTATCCCTACTAACACAGCTAGTATGAAAGCAGCACTTGGAGTATAACCTCCTCGAGTCAGTGCTTCCAGGGTCACACCACCAAAAGGGCTGCCAACAGAATAGCAAAGTCCTTGGGTAAGGTGAGGGATCAGCTCTGGGCCCCTGGAATGGGCAGAAGGGACAGGGCTGGGGACTAGCCTCCTGCAGCCAGCCCTTTAGCACTGCCTGGCCTGTGCTACCCAGGGCTCCAGTGGTTATTTAAAGGGCCTGGGGCTCTGGCTGCTGCTGGGTACCCTGGGCTCCTTTTTGAAAAGTTTCTAGGACTGAGGGCAGTTGTCCCTTTTGCGCCCTACCCTCAGCAGCAGCACTGCTGAAAAGCTATGTAGAGGTATTCACAGCTGTGAGCAATGCAATAAAGAAAGTCTTGGTACCAAAATGTTTGGTTAGAATTCACTCAAGTGATTAATTTGGGCAACCAATGCAAAATAAATACATACACCAATTAATCTTTATCACTAGGAGTTAGTTTGTAATCCACAACTTGAGCCCCATTTGGAGAGTGTTTTCATGGGAGACTATGATCCTTAAAGTAGCCAAGAGACAGTACTTAAGTTGAAGCCATAACATGCTTCAGCTATAAAAGTGGGTTTACTCTAATAGCATGACTTGTATCTATTCTCCAATCCCAGCTGGAAAGCAGAATAAGGGGGAAGAGATGCTAGTGGGAGGTGAGTATTAAGCTGGACAGATCTAGGCAGTGGATAAGTTCCAAACACATCTATTAAATAATAGCCTTAGGCGCCCAAGGCATTTACAAAAGTGTTATCCAGGGGGTTTTGATACATTTCAGTGGAAAAAAAATGTTAGTCCAGATTTGAAGCTTCTAATATGAAACAATAGCAAGGACACACTGAGATCAGATATGCCAAATGAAGGCAGTCACTCCCCAGTCCCTTTTCTGCTCTGTTTCCACAATCATGCAAGCAACAAAAGATTTAACTGGTTACAGTACACGAGATGTCTAGCTGCAATAAGGTATATGTACAATGATGACAAAAGACACACCAATATTCTAGTCTTGACTCTTCATGACCAGGAACTAATTCACAGGCTGACTGTAGTATGAGACCGTGATTGGTTATCTACTGGTTCAGCATATTTTTCGCTGGTCAGAGTCTTAAATAGAATGCAAGTGTCTATCACAACACTGTGCTCCCAGATCAGATGTGAAGCACGGATGTCAGCACACATGCAAAGTCATGCAGACTACACAGAGACAAGAGATTTCAGCACTACGAGGGAGCAAACAATTCTGCAAGAAAACAAGTACAATGTGTACTCGGAAACAAGGACAACGCTCACTCCAGTCTCACCTATTTTGTGATGCTCACTGGAAACAATCATGACACCAAACAACATTTCTTTTTTCTTCTTTTGGTCTAACATATCAGGGAGAAAAATGGCAAGAATTGTAGGCTATCGATAATTTGGGAGCATGTTTTAAGTACTGTTTACTACAAGAGAGAAGAAACTTTTATTCCTAGCACGTTCTAAATTCAGAAAGATTCTTACCCGACGACGCAACTCTGTTTCACTCCCAGTTATTTCTTCATCACACTCATCTTCCCGTTCACCACCACTTTCTTCTCTGGGTACACGTATGATCTTCCGCTCCGCAGTCTCCTGCAATAAGTTGCCACAACGCCCCCCCCACCAAAAAAAATAAGCATAAGTTTGTTCTTAAGCAAGTTGGAGACTAGAAGAGGTGCAACAGGTTATTACTTCACTTACCTCTCCATCAGCATTTATAAGCGTAACACTAATGTTATCCCCAGTTCCCCAAGACTTCTGAGATTTCCAAACCAGATCACTCGGACTCTGGTTTACACCAGCATCAGCACCCCAGATCTTGAGAGAGAGAAAAGAGACATTTAACTCATGAGCTTTAAAATAATTTTATACAGTTAGATCAGTATTTAAACATTAAAAGCCAAATTCAGTAAGTGTGTCTAACTCCCATGTAGTATTCTATCTAAAAGTGTGTCTAGTGTAAACTCAGACCTGTTGTTGAGCATCTAAGTGGTAAACTAGTGCAGATTCCATTAATTGCCTTGGAGTTGGCAGAACACCTCTGCCCACTAGGGTGGCAGTGTGGAAGAAGTGCAGCAGGAAGAGCTGCTAATGGGAGACTCTACCCTCTGAGCTGTGGTCTACACTAGGACCTTATTTCAAAATATGCTCCCCCCAGTTCAGATTTAAAAGTAGTGTCCACGCTACCAAACCCACTATTTCAAAATAACAGGCTGCAGGATTTGAACTCTGTGCTCCTGGTTTTCATCAAGAATAATGCTTATATATATAGTAGCCCAATGTCTGACTAACGCTGAAACGCTGGCTGTTCCCTCTGGGCGGCGCTGTTGCCTCCCGCCGTGGCACTCGGCTGACTTCTGCACCGCTCAGCTAGGCCGCCACGCGGGAGCAAGCGGCCGTTGGGGCCTGCACGGGGATGCTGCATGGGCAGCACGGGGCCCAAACAGCCACTTGCACCGCTTGCTCCCGCACAGCAGCCCAGCTGAGCGGTGCAGAAGTCAGCCGAGCACCATGGCGAGAGGCAACAGTGCCACCCAGAGGGAACAGCCAGGGGGCGGGGCCTGGACAAGTGTACATCTCTGACATCAGGAAAGGGCGCCGGATTCAAAAGGAGGAAAGCAGAGCGCAGACAGAGGACGTGGAGGACAGCGAGAGAGAGA
This sequence comes from Pelochelys cantorii, assembly GCA_032595735.1. Classification (NCBI taxonomy): domain Eukaryota; kingdom Metazoa; phylum Chordata; order Testudines; family Trionychidae; genus Pelochelys; species Pelochelys cantorii. The sequence continues at coordinate 27,460,799 of CM064338.1, forward strand.
GAGCGAGACACGCAGCAGGAGGAGAAACACAGAGTGAGAGGTGGGAGGGGGAGAAGAGAAAAGACAGGAGGCGGACGAGAGCTGAGAGGCCGTTTGCGCTGCTTGCTCCTGTGCGGCAGCCCGGCTGAGTGGTGCAGAAGTCAGCCGAGCGCCACGGCAGGAGGTGAAGGGGGGGCGGGGTGGTGATGTACACGCCCAAGGGGTGGGGCCTGGACAAGTGTGCATCCCTGACAGACAGAGGAGAGCGGAGAGTGAGAGGCAGGAGAAGAGAGAGAGAGACAGAAGGCGGAGGAGAGCTGAGAGAGGGAGAGAGAGAGAGAGGGGCAGGAGGAGGATGAGGAGACTGAGCGAGAGACCGGAGACTCAGGAGGAGAGACCTGAAAATCCCGTCTTATGACGGGCTAATTGGCTAGTTCCAAAATAGTTGTTTAGAAATAATGATCATGTGAACTCTCTAGTGCTCCTATTGTGAAAACTATTTACTCCCCACTGTTCCCTGGGGCTCTCAGTCCAAGGTAGCGTGTACACATTCATGGAGCCTGCCTCTGACTAACTTCAAGGCTTCTCTGTAGTGTGAACCCACTAGTTCAAATGTGTTACATCAGGAGTTCTTAAGCTGAATTTAGTAATTTCGAAGTAGTTTTAGTGTGGACATAGCCTGAATGGAGAGTTCTTACTCCTGGCAAACCATTCCTTCCTCCCCATCCCCCAGTTGAGATATCAAACTTTTGGGGTCCTGAAGCTAGAGCTAGCAAGTATGTTCCATGCTTAGTAGTGCCTTGTCTAACTGCATAGGTTTTTCTGTTGGACAACTGGATCTGTTCTGAGCAGGATTTAGAAGCTGCAGAGCTTAAGCCTTGATTACACTTGCTTAGAATAGACCCAACAAACACTGAGCCTACCAAGGTGATGGCAGCATGGGCTTAACATTGCTACCACTAGAGCAGCTGAACCACCAGCACTAAATTGTTTTTGGCAAAAAAGGCCCAAGCACCCATGTAACAGTGCAATGCTCGGGCTCAAATTCATTATCTGGCCAGTGGCCTGCACTGCTTCAACTGCCCTTGAGCAAGGGGCTAGGGAGAGGACTTGAAAAGCCTCCTTTCCAGGCCATGGAGCAGCTCTACAACTGCTGCTCTGGTGTGAGAGCCATCACAGCCCTTGCTCTTAGCTGTGTGGGAAGGTAACTGGAAGAATTGTACAGGTTATAAGGCAAGTTACATGCCACTTATGTTCTCCTAGTCCATTTCCAGCTTGTAAATGAAGAAACTAAACTCTCAGGCTCAGAATATGCCCCGCTTCAACAAATGCAAGTGAGGTTACTCCTCCAGGGTTGGGAATCGGGCCTCAACTATTAAAAATAATGCTAAGTCACTTCATTCCTAATGTTACACTTAAGGTTTCACCAGTCTAGTCATGGGTCAGCCTTGCTAAATGGTTTCCCAGCATAGGCACTAAGTATAGTTTCCTTCTATTTGACTTAAGTCATTTTATTCTCCTCCTGATAAGAATTACTTGCTTGGCAAGGCAGAGTTAAGATACTTACCGTAACTACTTGGCCTCCCTGAAGGACAAACCGAGCAGGAAATCTGTATATTATTTCAGACAAACTTCCAAGTCTTCGTCTTAGTATGCATCCGTTTAGAGACTGATCCTACAATTGGGAAGGCAAGATACCATTACCAGTTTGAAACTAGAGGGGCATCCTACAGAAGTTACATCATTGTGCTATCACCATTTGTAAGTATAGGTTCCTTGACATTTGCTACATTCTGGTTTTTAAAAGGTATTGTTCCTTTCAAGATGGATGTCATTTGTAAAAGTATAAATTTAGTTTAGCCCTGTGTTCCACGTTAGCACTGAAGAGTCTGGCAGCAGTGGTTGATCCCATAAGAGCTCCAGAAAATTGCTTCCAGCAATGATTGGTGACTGAGTAGTAAGTACCTCAAAGACTAACAAACATGTAGAAGGTACTACTCGACTATTTGTTGTTTTAAGTTTTTCCTGTTACAGACTAACTTGGCTACCCCTCTGAAGCTTTTGAGTAGTAAGTATTAGACTTAATTAAGTCAGATTGGGTGATCTTCTCCCATGACAAATGACCATGCACTGTAGGATGCTGCAATTAGGCTTCTTTATACCATTTCAGTCAGTGTTCTCAGCTAGGGTTAGGCTGACTGATTTGTGAGGTTTCATAATGCCCAAATTTTAATTCTCAACCTTATGCATAGTAAGACTCCCCTTCTGAGTTAGGAATAGAACTATTACCCGACTCTTCACACTTATGCATCTCCCTTGCCCTGGGAATCATGAGCACACATTTGAGAGCCCATCCTCTGAATCATTGTACACTTCAGTTTCAAGTTACTCATGAGTTCAGAAGACAGGTCTTAACAGTCCCAATCAATAAGGCAAAGAGATTCCAACCCACTTAGAATAGTTCTAATGTTCTCTACCTAAGGTCAGAGCTCAGACTAAGATGCTTGGTCTGGGAACCTAACGTCTATCCAACCCTGGAGTTGTGGTTTGGGGTTAACAAAATGAGACCTACCATTCTTCATATACTGAATTCAAACAAGCCTGTTACGAGCATACACATCTGGATTGCAGAACTTTTCTATAGTTCAGATGCCATCTTGAGAACTAAGCATCAAGTTATAACCCCTCTCAAAGTAAAAGCTACCATTGTCTGACTGGCTACGTCTACACTGCAGAGTTTTTGCACAAAAACTCAGAGCGTCCACACTACAAGCGCATGTTTGCGCAAAAAGTACAGTAGATCGTCAGAAGACAGGGCTTTTCACAAGAGTTATTCCTCTTTCAACAAGGAATAAGCCTTTTTGCGCAAGAGCTCTTGCATAAAAAGGCGCGTGTGGATGGAAAAAGCACAGGTGCTCTCATGGCCATTCTGTGAATGGCCATCAGAGCTCTCTTGCACAAAAGCACATGCCAGTGTCAATGTGCTCTTGCACAAGAACTTTTTGCAGAAAATCTCTTCTGCAAAAAGTTCTTGCACAAGAAGCCTGCAGTGTAGACGTAGCCTTAGTGTCTTGGGCTCTGCAATTTTAGGATAATACCATCAAGCCACTTATTAGCAGAATCATCCCTTCAAATCTATATGTATTTCCCCTCTTTAAGAGGCATGTTTTTGTACATGATTTCCAGTCCACCCCACCCTAAAGCAGATAGGAAGTCTGTCCGGAGAAGGGAGACAACTGGCATTATCATACCTTAGGAGCCAAGATCTCATGGGGGCAAGAACATTGTGCCAAGACCTACAGCCCCTTTGCAAACAGATATTATGGAGTTTGTTGGGAGTCTTGTGCCCATGTTTTCCACAGGCAGAGCAGCAGTATAAGTACTACCCATTCCACTTGACTCCAGTGAGTATGACAGAGTCAGAAGTTGAGAGTTTCCTGGCCTGTCTGACCAGTGCCATCACCTAGGTATTCTGCTCTGAACCATTCCCTCACAACCCAATTCATTCTTAGCACAAGTGAAGCAGGGATTGTGGGCAGTTTAGTCTACCATAGGCTGTTTATAGTAGCCTCTCTTTTGTTCTGGTTCAGCAAGTCAAGTTTAGAATGTATGAGTGACTTAGAGCTGTGAACGTTGCCAAAGGCTGGACAAGTAGCCATTCTAAAGTTAACCACTAACTGCCTAGGGTTGGGAGAATTTTGGACCACTGGGGCCTAATTTGGTAGGGCACTTTGCACATTCTTAACATGCCAGTTGAATACAGGGATATCAGTCATGACTGGCTTGTGATAGACTTCCAGCACAGAAAAATTAATGGTGTGAATAGAACCCTCCCACAACACCACGCAATTAGACATTTGTAGACTGTTGGATAGCTTTTACCCAGTCTGATTAATTGGTCTAGGGCTATGGAGTAAGAACACTGCCAAAGCAAAAAACTGGATGCTGTAACGGATCTAAACAGCTATTGTTATTATCCAGCACATTAGGCACCTTATGTACCTAATCAGAAGTGCTTTTGTCCTTAATTAAGCTGGACTGATATGTCTGTGCATGCAGAAAGACCTACATCTTTAGAGAAGCCACAGGATAGTTTGTGGGAACCAGTCAATGAAAGCTGTACATTTCTTGAATATACCTGTCTCCATATTCAACTAAACTGGTTCTTGAGGATCAAGAGGGAACAATCACTAGGGTAATTAAAAGCAAAGTGCTGAATCTGCTAAGCCTTATGATGCCAGGGTCAAGAGCACTGCTTAGTTTACTGAGCCTATATTGGTTTCATGTGGGGGGAAAAAGGTCGAGTTTCTGTAATGGCTGATAGCCTGTCTGACAGCAGGGAAGGAGTACCTCATCCAAGTTGTTTTTAAGCTTGACAAATTTCCCTTCTGTGTCAATTTCTTCTATGGACACATTTCCTGAGCAAGACACATGCTGAACGGTCTTGAAGCTGACGCTGTGCTCTCCCTTTTGGGATTCTTTCAGTTTTCTCTTTTTTCCATGCAGGAAGCGACGCCCGTGGCTAGTTGCTGCCTGGGTTGCAACACTTTGGGAAGATGGACTAGATGGCAGTTTTAGTCTAAAGAGAGCCAAGTGGTCATATTAGGTATGTAAGTTATGAAGGAGGACATCATCATTTCTCCCCCCTTCCCCGAACTCTCACACTGTGTCCAGACCTAGCATAGCTTCCCCTCTGCCCACACCTGCTTAGTGGAGTCTTGAATGTGGTATCTTTTGGCAAGGAGTTGCCCAGTGAACAGATTGGAAAGCTTAGCATTCAAAGTTTTGAACTTTTTTCGTTCAAAACAAGCTATGAAACTCTCACCACCATCCCTCAGTTATTGCATTTTCTCTTCTCCTTATGGGCACTTCAAGAATTAAGATCTCTAAGCAAGCCATGGTAAGTGGTTACACAGTGAAGGGACTGGAAGGCTAACATTACCATTTAAGGTCTATAGAAAAGTTTGAATCCCTTAGCTGCCATTTTGTCACTTTATAATGTTATTATTGACGTTTGATTAAAAGTTGTGTATCCTTAATGCATTTTATCATTTAGAAGAGATTGCATAGACTGCAGTACAAAGGCCTTCTTCATTATTATATACCAAGGCCATAGTGTGAGTTGTTACCAGTTGGCTACTGGAAGATGATTAACTGCATATGTTTCTCCCTTCCATTCAGCACCTAGACTTATAGCATGAAGTTATGTTAGAAGAAAGTCTTCCTATATAGCACCCCACCTCTGTTCTTCTCCTTCCAGCATCTTTCTGTAGGCATTTATTTCCAGATCTAGAGCTAGTTTCACATCTAATAGATGCTCATATTCTTCCAACTGTGCTTGCATCTGCCGCCGAGTTTGTGCCATTTCTTTATCTTTTTCAGCCATATGTCTTCGATGCATGTCACGGTCATAATCCAGGGTCTCCTGTAACTCTCTTAGTCTGTTCTCGAGTGCAGAATTCTTAGATTTAATCAAGAGGTCTAGTTATCAGTGAGCACTTTGAATAAGAGATGGCAAAAGCTCAGTTAGAGCAATTGGAGGGAAGGGAAAGCAGATGATACTAGCATTTTCTACACATTAAGGAAAAAACCCAACAATCTCATTCAAGTATGAAGCGCTACCTGGTTTTGATAATGGTTAAGCTGGGATGTCAGATTGTCTACTCTCATCTTTGTTTCCATCAGCTCCTCCCGAGCAGCATTGGCAAAGTCGCTATTTTTGGCAGCAGAAAGTTGGGCATTCTCGATCTATGAAGAAAAAGCTGTTAGTAATATCCGATTAGGATTTTGGTGACACTTTGTTTTAGTAAAAAGCATCAAGTGATTTACAGATACATATTTAGTCACGTATGTATAAAGATGTAGAATACCTGAACACAGTTTTATATAAACAATGTATTTTAAAGTTGCTTTCAGTGGAAATTGACTTGCCAAGACAAATTCAACATCACATAACCCAAATTCAGCTCTCCCACACTGCCCAGAACTAGTGAATTGTTCCCATTACACAGACTTATAGAAAAGTTAAAGAAATGAAGCCACTAGAGAAGAAACTCAAGTTCACTAGTTGTACCATGGCTAATGGGATAGGAAGCTGCACTGGGACAGTATAGGATACTACTACAGATATGCCCCTTTGAGTGTCAACCTCCAAATGTTTAAATACCAGTACTGATACCAGAGCTTTGTGAACAAAGGGGGCATAGCCATGTTTAACAGTGTATTCAGGAATCAAAGTAGTCAGAGCAAGCAAAATGTTTGAGGTGCTGTTCCTTTAAGAGAAGGGAAAAGCTGGAGAAAAATGCAGTAATAGTTGCAGGACCCCTATGAGAAAGAGAGAGAAAACCAGGCAAAGGAGTTAATACAAACATGGTAAAGGTAAAGTAAGAGAGTTGAAGACTAACAAGAAAAACAGGAAGAAAGCAACAAAACAGATCAAGGATTGCCTCAAAAGTACAAGCACAGGTTTCTCCACAACTAGAACAAAGGATCTGAATATTAGAAGTGTCTCCATTAATAAAATTCTTGGACCAGATTCCAATCACTGGTATTTCAGTGACATAAGTTATTGTAACTGAACTCAGTTCTGGAATGTGGGGAGAGAGGGTGACACCATTAGTATCAAGGTACTTTTAACCTGGTTGCAATTACATCAGCTACCAAAACCAGTGGATTACATTAAATTTCTTTATGACATGTACATTAAGTTTAACTGATTAAGTGCGATCCCATAGGCAGGAGGCTGCTCCAACCCAGCTGCCATGACCCCTGGCCTCAGGGGGCTGCTGGCCTGCCCTGTTAGGGGTATGGCAGGGCTGGAGCAGCCCTCTGAATGCGTAAGCCACAGGCAAGGGGCTACTCCTAGGTGCAGTTAACTGGTTACTATAAGCACCACCAATGGTTAATTGTTCACATTCCCAATTTGTTAGAGGAATAATTAGTCTTGCTGCACCTGGTCCACAGTTTCAAGTTTTTAGTAGCATATTTCCTAGGAACAAAGATCATGATATTGGCAATAGATTAAATTCTGCTCAGTTATTATACCACATTAACTTTGGGGTTGTAGAACTGGCCCTACGCATATAACTATGCAGAAAGTTTAAATATTTGTAATAAGCACTTCAGAGCCAAGACTGAAATCTGTGGATGGTATGAATTATAACTTTAAACATTCCTAACTACTCCCGTTATGGAAGACAGTACATATTTATGCATCTCAACCAATTTTATTGACCACAGTTGAGTCACAGCAGATAAGTTGAACTAGCAGATCTGAGAGAGACTATTCAAAGATTAAATTAGGATAGTGGCTCCTACTACAGAACAAGTCATCAGTTTCATAGGACTACTACTTAAAGCAGATGGACCATATTTCATGTTAAATACATAAAAGTCTGCTTGTTTAAAGGAAGTGTCAAATGCTTCTGTCATATGAAGATGCAAAAAGCATGACAGCTAGTTCATTGTATTTGCTACTTTTCAAGGACTTACTTTGGCACTGAATGTGCGCTCCAAGTCATCTTTGTATTCTTGAATTTGATCTTCGTGCTCCTTTCTGAGTCCTTGCAAAACATCTGAAAGTTTGCTCTCAAATTCCCTCTGACGGCCAGATTCTATTTCTGCTATCCTGCTCTCATGGAATCTTTTGGTTTCCTTGAGCTCCTAGGAGGAGGAGAGTAAGTATATTGCTTAAAGATCAAATGAAATACCACCATTTAGTTTAAAGCAGTTACATAAACTCAATTAACAGTCAACCCATGTAGCAAGTCAGTCACTCAGTTTAAAAGCAGATGTTTATGATCAAGTACTTGGTCATCTGTTTTTGAATCACAGAAGATTTAGAGACAGAAAGGCCCGTTAAGTCATCAAGTTCATCTGACCATGCTGGGTTATTTTCTCCCCATAGTAAATTATTGCTTTCCATTCTTGTTGTAAACATCTCCAAGCTATGGGCTTCTCATTAACTGAAAGCCTTTTCCTGCCTGTCAAATAATCTTAGTTACCCGTCCGTCTAGCTAGAAAAAAAAAAAAAAAAAAAGAGGTTTTTTTTTTTAAATGAAGTGTCTTCATTTAAATTTGAAATTGAGAGATTTTAGCACTTAAACTTTTTTGAAAATTTCATCTTAAGAAGCTCCATTATAAATCTGAAGTGAGACTAAGTTTAATTAATCCTGTAGTATACAGAACCTGATTATGTAGGAAAAAAAGATACAAAAGAAAACAGGGAACATACATTCTTGTTTCTGTGAAGCTATGAAGTTAATGGCTTTGTTTTTTAAATTAGACATACAAGCAATATTAGGACTGTAGTTATTTTAGCAGGTGTAATCTGAATGAGAGAGCTAAAATTGTAAAGATTTCCAGGAATTTGCAGAAAGCCTAAAGTAAACTAATTTCATACTCCAGCAGGTAACTGATTAAAAACAAACAAACATACACTTCTTCCACATGTATTAGGAGAACTACTTAAACTTTCTCAGTCTGATTTACACTGGCATAATAAAACAACTCTGCTGGTTCTGAGGAAAAAGGACAGAGACATGCTCAAATATATTAGGAGACACTGATGATACCTGAATGTGTGTACATCCCTGGAGTTTACCCACTGAGGTGGCTTTTGTTGGCTGGCAGAGGGTCATAAGATTCAGCTAGTTACCTTTTTAGAAATCAAATGCATTTTTCATATAGCCCCTGGATAACCTTACAAAAATCAATGGCAATTGGCATCCAGGAAATCCTTGCTAAAATTAACTTGGACATACATCTTCATGAAGGCGTTTCTGGAATGTCATTTGTTCTTGCAGAGTTTTCATTTGGTTTTCCAGGTCCACTCTCTTCAACATTTCACTATGGAGATGCTTTTTGGTATCTTCCAATGCCAACTTAAGCTAGGAAAGGAAAGATTTTTGTGGTAGGTCAGAGTGTGAGAAAAGTGAGTTTTACATTAGTCACTTACATCCCTAGTACTGTAACTTTTGCTATTAGTCAACTACCCAATAAGTATAGGTTTATCAGGTAGTCAAGTAGACTAGTCTCTCCCCCCCACTTGCTGCCTCTGAAAGCAGTCTCCATGGGAGAGGGAGGTGGCAGGGGAGGCAGTGGTGCAGCATGAAATGGCCCCACGGGCTCTTGCTACATTTCAAAGGCAGAAGCAGCGCAGCAGGAACCTGGGGTGAGTGGGGACTCAAGCAATCCCCACTCACCCTGGGTTCCCTGCTGCGCCACCTCTGCCTTTTAAATGTAGTAAGAGCTGTGCACAGCTCTTACTACATTTAAAAGGCAGAGATGCAGCTGGGATAGCAAGTGCCCTGCTCCACCCCTTATCAACTAATTGAGTATTCGATGGAAATTTCATTGACTACTCGGTTAGCTGATTAATCGAAATTTAACATCCCTATTCAGTACATTAGGTTTCAGTTATTCCTACAGCCAACAACTTTAAGGAAAGAAATCTGATTTAGATCACTATACATCAACAGGGTTCAGAATATCTGTGGTGCTCTTCACACAGAAGACACTTCCAATTTTGCCCTGAAAAGCTGAATGGAACAGGGCAGCTTTCTACTTCAGAAGAGATCAGATCTCTAGCATGAACAAGGCTATTGAACAGTCACATATACAGAAGCCTCATTAATCACTGACCAGCTAGAGCTGTAGAACTATTGTTTCCTAACCCTACCCAAGGCAAGGAACACAGTAGTTATTTGCCCCAGTAACACTAAATGATCCAAACCTCTTAATTTGAGACAACTATGAAAATCCAAAGGCCTGAAACCAAATAGATTGTTTGCATTTATTGTAATTAAGTCTCTTACCTAAAGTTCAGCTACATTCTGCAAGTAGAATTCTTACACTGGGCCACCAGGTCTACATTTCATGGCAGTATTTTAAATCATTCTAGTGAAAGACACTTAATCTCATATCCAGGGCTGGTGACAGACTTTACTGGGTGCTGGAAAAGGCAGCCAGCCCACAGTGCTGCCCAGGCTCTGGTGGTGATTTTAAGGACCCGGGGCCCTGGCTGCCTCTGCTGCAACAGTAGCAGCCTGGAGCCCTGTTCCCTTTTAGATCACTAGTCCTCATGGCAACTGCCGCCTACTCTGTTGATGGCCCTGCTCATATCTAACAAACCCCAAACTGCAGTATAGTAGTCATCTCCTCTAACCCCTAAAGAACTCAAAATTGAACTAATAGAATCCTAAATCTGAAGTGTATATTTCAGGCAATCTTTACAGGAAGAGGGACAGCATGTAACAAAACAAAAACATGCTTTAAATCAAATGGGTCAAAGGCTTCCCTTAACATTAGGGTAAAGCACCCAGATCCTATTTACCTAGATCAAAGGAAGACATGAGTTTTCCCTCCCAAATATCTGCTATTTCAGGGGATGTAACACAGGCTTGACACGAGCACGTAACCAGCAAAGTTTGGTCTTGTCCATATAGGGGAGACTGAAGTGTGTCATTCATTTTTATCAAGTCAAACTAGATACCTACAGAGGCCATTCTAGCATGTGTGTTATGAAGCAGAATTACAAGTCTTGTAACGTGGTTCTGAATGTGTTTTGATCAATGTGCTTTCATCAAAATGCCAAAAGTCCATCTCTCCCAATCCTTACCTATTAAGTAATAGAGACTTCATGAATTTTTAAACCTTTACAGACTTTTTTGGGAAAAATAATATCAAAACAGCAACAGAACCAAAGGACTCCAGTTTGGGAAGTCATTATGACTGAACTTCAGTATCGACATCCATGAAACAACGTAGATTCTATGCAATCTTACAGTGACTATTTGATCCTTTAACTCTTGAAGGTCACCCTCCAAACTTCTTTTTCCACTCAAAGCTGTTGCTAAGTCAGCTTCCTTGGAGTTCAGCTGAGCATCAAGGTCTCTTACACGAGCCTGTGCCAGGTTCAAGTCAGCTTCTTTTTTAGCATTCCTGAAAGTGAAAGTTTTACATTCATAAAAATGTATAGTAGGTGAGGAGGAAAACTTATTTAATCTTGCCATTTCTTTTCAATTTATAAAAAAGAAAAGAGTAATACTGGAGTTTAATTCACCATCCTTCATCACCACAAGAGTAAACTAGACCAAAACACAACCTCAAACCCCCTCCTCCCCCTCGAATTCCACCAACACTGCATGAAAACATTAACAGCTGTATTATTCCATTGGATGCTAGACTTACCATCTCATTCTGTACATGATCTTCCAGTGCCACTTGATACCCTCCCACCCATGTAGGAGTAGTCACAGAATTCCATATCTCCCTTTGAGTGTTTTCTGAACAGATAGCAGCCAGAAATTCTTGCAGTAGTCATTATGACGAAGGTGAGAAAGCTAGTCTTTCAAATTGCTAGAAAAGAAATCTTTAAAGTTTGGCATCTGCTAACTAGAGAGGGCAAAAACCTTGAGTCCCCATGACAAGGTTCTTTTCTCACCAATGAGTGAGCATTGCCCCTTTGACCTTCAAGTGGGACCCTCAAAATCTTTCAGACCTTCCCCTGGCCTAGGTGGCTTACATCTCTGGCTAGCACATGTCTGGTAAGTTTCAAGTCAAATTTACAGTGCTAGGACAGCAGGGGAATCTCAGTTAGCTTAGCAGTTAGTTCAGTGTCTCAGCTGTGTTGTACCAGGCACGTGCTTTACTTTACTTGGCTCTGGCAGTCTGACAGGATTAACTGGACACTAACATTACAGATATGTTGCCTCAAACTTTAGCCAAATCCCTGGTAAAACAGCTCCAAGTGTCCAGGAAACATTTCTGGAACTATCCGCTAATCCAAATGCCAGCAACCTGTAATGGAGCTTTCTGTGAGAGGGAGAAGTTTTGGCCACAAGAGGCCACCCTCCTGGCTCTGCTGAGGTTAGGGTACAACTGTACAGATAATCCCTTGAGCATGCTTACTGGCAAATAAGCTAAGTCACAGGCCTCCTGGAGCATGGGGAATCAACATAGTGCAGTTACATGGAGGGGGAGGGAAAACATGAGCCAGGAGAAGGGTACTGGATGACCAGAAGACCTCTGCCTCAGGACTAGATGGGCTGCCAGGCTCATCCACTTTATTCCGAGGGAAACTTGACCTGGCATCCAGGAAGGGATTCTGGTAAGGCAATTGTGTGGGGATGGGGGAAGAAATCAGGACACAGTGGGCAGCTTGGTGAAAGCCAGGAAAATATGCATTAGAAGGTATGGCATGCCCACTTTTCCCAAGCAATAGCCACTTCTGCTTTTGACCAAGCATGAAGGAAGACTCACGCAGAGCGCAGAACTCATTCAGAGGCACTATAATGTTTCTGGCCTCAAACAGCTACAGACTAAGGATGTGACGTAATGGTTAATGGACTAGTCGATGTACATTTCAAAGGAGGAATGCGGAACTCCACATGCAGGCTGGGGCCAGCAGGAAGTCCCGCTGACTCTGGGCTGCACGCAGCGTGCCAACTTTGAAATGTACAAGAGTCCCCAGTGGTGGCTCTTGTGCATTTCAAAGCGGCAGCACAGCATGGAGTCCAGGGTCAGCAGGGGACCACTGACCCCTTTGAATGCCATCTGATAGAGGCGGGGGGGGGGGGGGGGGGGGAGGGAGAGAAGGGAGGGGAGGAGAAATTGACTAATCGACTAGCCAATAAGCAAATGCTTATCAGATAGTCAGTCGACTAGTTGTTAACATCCCTACTACAGACATGGATCTGACACTAAAGTGATGTTCCTGATTATCACACAGTCCTCTGCTCAAGTTTCAGAGTACAAGGAACAGATCCCTTATTTTCTTGTGTTGAGATAGCAATCTGGGAGTGAGTGATTTGTAAAAATTAATACACCAGTTTTCCCAGTTGGTCACTGAATTTGTCCTCTCTCCCCTGTCCCACAGTACAGTTTAGTTGTGCATTATTGCTCTTAATACAAGACAGAGAAGACAATCATTGGTTCCCCCGATAACAGCTACTACATAAATCAAATACTTATTTACTGTTTGTATAGTTACAAGCAAGAGGACAGATGTTGTACGTCATCTGTTCTCAGTGTGGAATTTGTGTTTTGCAGATTTGAGACAATTTCCCTTTCTGGGCCTATGCTATCTACACCTATCTAAGAGTCTATATAATCCCCTTTAAAACCAAATTAAACATTACTCCTTAACACATTTGTTAAATGGCTTGTCTATGCTCACTTTTAGACCAGCATAAGCCATTTCATAAGTAGCCAACCACTAAGCCAGTCCCACTAATACTAGTGGTGGGTACCACCATCGACAGTGCAGAATTATTTATTCTTCCTATGGTCCTCAAACCAAAGAATCAATCTCATGTTGACTAGAAGAGCTTAAACCAGTATTGTCAGAGCCTCTTTCTTAAAGTTAAAAACGTAGGTAAGTGCAGTGTTCTTCAGATCTGAGAACATCCAAAAACCATTGATTAGATTTTGAAGCCACATTTTACAACACATTTGAGGTGGAACCATGATTTCAGAATGATTTCTCTGAAAACAGTGGTGGGCAACCTGCCCATTGGGGTTGCATTTGCAGCTCATGCACCTCCTCTCCTCTGCCTTTCCCCATGCCTCATGCACACTGGGGCCCTGCACTTATTTACTCCTCCCTCCCAGAACACCATTAGTCAGGTGATTCGTGGCATTCAAGCTCTGAGAGGAGGGCGAGGACAAGAGCAGGTGTGGGATGAGCTTGGGAGAGGATGTGGGAGATGAGGGATTCTCTTGTAAAGTAAGTGTAAACTTTAAAAATTATTTGATGTTGATGACAGTTCATTAATAGGTGAATGATCAAATACATCAATACATGACGTGCTGAATATTTCAGAACAAGTAGAAATGGTTTAATCCTTAAGGTCTGGGCCCATGTGCAGGAATTTTTTGGGGGGATGGGAGGTGAGCTGAGCTGTGGGAGGGGCTGATGGCTGCCCCAACCCTGCAGCTCAGCCCCGCCCCTAGCCTCACTCCTAAGGGAGGGGGTGGGGAAATCAGACCCAGCCTTCCCCCAGCTGACCGGAGCATGAGGGGCGGGGGAGAAGGGAGGCTGTGGCAACGCACCACCCCAGCCTTACGCTTACTTGGAGGACCATGGGAGGGGGCGCTTGCACCTTTCATGGGCCTATGGTTAGTGCACACAACCAATTTCAATCTTGTGACCCACTGAAACAAAGGAGAGCCATTCATAAAGCCTACTTGCTAGCGTTGGCTGCCTATCACTGCTCTAAAACCAGCTAGATCAAGAACCTTCCTGTGCCCTCCTGTTCTGATCCTTCTGCAAATGTGATGAGATTATGAGTGAGCTGGCATGACTATGGCTTTGGCAGTTGAGCCACAAACAATGTAAAGCTTCAAAGGTGCTTAATCACCTCACCCCCCCAATCTGCGCTTGTAGGGGTTGGAAGGTTTTTGTTGGCAAAAGTGTGAGCAGCGTTTACACTCCTGGACATTTAGTTACATGTCAACACAGCCACGTCACTAAGAGCTGTGTAGGGTAGACATCCTGCAACTAGCCAGTCAGTCTTTTCACACATCCTACAACTAGCTTTTTCAGTTACCACTATTCATTATAGTACGCACTTCCATCTCCCTTCATTATGCTTTAAGAGTTGTACAAGACACACTTTAGTAAAGCAAGTTGAACAAGTAATAGTTATTGCTTCCAGGAAGAGTGTGGGATACTGTTCACCCCATAAGAGTTCTAGACTATTTAAAGTGTATAGCAAATTCATGACATCCAGGAAGATAAGGGTGTTTCAATCTGGGGTAACTGTAGTTAGCCAGCACAGAAACAAGCATCTCTAAACATTGCATCTAGTACATCTTTTACTGTATGTACAGCATATGTAAAGCACTTTAATTTTACAGCCTCCTGAAAATGGTAGTTATTTCTAAAGACTAGCTGCTTAAGAAAGCCCCCGCCCCCCAAAAAACAAACCAAAAATACCCACCCCACACAACCACATCAATTCACAGGATTACAAATCAGCCAAGTCTAGGTTCTATAAACAAAGTCTGTAGAGTTAAACACTAAAAGTAGTTGAAAATTTTAATAACTGGCACCAACCCTCTTCTTGCTCTGCAGTCACAAAATAAGAGATGTGTTTTTAGGAAGCTTAAACTTCTGAACCAAAACCAAGTATGCAAGACAAGCCCAAGGGTTTAAAGAAGCTGGAAGTAGGAAAGTAAAGAAACCATTTGCTCCAGCTCTGGAACACCAAAAGCTTCATTCCAAGAGAGGGCAAGAATCTACTGGAACAGGTCTGGAATAGGAACACTGCACAGACCTGCTAGTAATACAGGTAGGAATCAAGTATCAGAGGGGTAGCTGTGTTAGTCTGGATCTGCAAAAGTGACAAGGAGTCCTGTGGCACCTTATAGACTAACAGATGCATTGGAGCATAAGCTTTGGTTGGGAGAGACCCACTTTGTCACATGCATGTCAGGTAGGAATGTTAGTGATACATTAGGGTTGGATTCTTAACCTAACAAGCAGCTGTGGACAGGAGTCCGTTTTGGAGGGCATCCACCCCCTCGCCTCACCCGATGGGCCCCATAAGGCCCGGCTCCTTCATAACCTGGTTGAGGCCTGCCATTCGTTCACAGGTGCACAAATCCCTGTGTATCTGTATTAGTTCTGGGACACGCACTAGATTTGTTTACCCCTGGTGCTAAGCGCCTGCTCCAGGCCCACTCTGAGGTACTCGCAGGAGCTGGGAAGGGGCATGGAGCTGCCAAGGAGGGGAGGCGGCAGGACGCCTGTCGCGGACGAGGGCCAAGGAGACATAAGCCGGGGGGAGGGCGCGGTATTAGTAGCCGCTGGAGCCAGAGGATACTCCCCCTGCCATGTGACAGGCCTCGAAGAACAGCTTCTCGCCGCCCGGCTGGCGCGGAGGGAAGGGAGGGGCCACCGACCTGGCGTGCAGCTGCCGGTGCTCCTCGCTGAGCTTGCCCAGCTCCACCTGCAGCGTGGCCCGCTCGATAGCGATGCAGTCCAGCGCCTTGCGGGCATCGGCCAGCTCGGTCTCGTAGCGGAGCCGCAAGTTGCCCAGCTCCCGGCTGCTCCCTTCCTCCTGCTCCGCCAGCCGCAGCTGCAGTGCGGATTTATCGGCCTCCAGGGCCCGCACCCGGTCGATGTAGGCGGCCAGGCGGTCATTGAGCTCCTGCAACTCCTCCTTCTCCTGCAGCCGGCTAAGCCGAGTCGGGCTGAGCGGGGAGAGGGCGGCCGAGCGGCGCAGAGCTCGCCCGCTGCCTCCGGGAGTGGAGGACACCGCCGTGGCCATGGCAGCGTCCCTGCGGGCACGATCCTCGGGGCCCGCTGCGGCCGGGGCCACTTCAGGCTGGGCAGGCACCTTCAGGCCCCTGCTACATCCAAGGCAGGAAGGCAACGCCCCTTTGCAGGTCACCTCCAAACCCAGCCCCCGCACAACCAAGCCGGCGCCTCAAGGAGCCATGGACTCCCGGCGCCCGCCCGCCCCCTGCGCGCCACTGCCTTTTCCTGCCCGCTGAGAGGCACAGTCCGGCTCCCGCTGCTCCAGCCAGAGTATATAGCCTGCAGCTGGCGTTCCCGGGCCCTTCTGGCACCGGCTGCGGTTTAAAGGGCTCGCGCTGCGGGTTGGAGGAGAAGGTGGCATCAGCCCGGGAGTGAGAGCCGGAGAAGGGATCCTAGCCCCGAGTGGGGGTCTCCTACCAACACAAAACGGGCAGGGCAAATTTGGTGTTTGCTTTTCAGTGGAGCACGCTTCCCGGGCGGGTTGGCCCGGCTGGGGACCTAGTCCTGGTCGAGAGGTGCGAGAAAACACACGCCATTGCTGGGAGTGCCTCTAGGTACCGTTACTCGCTGTTCTGGAGTGTGTATAGGCAACATCATAAAGGGACAGACTGAAAATTTCCTATTTAAAAAAAAGCGTCCTTCCTTATGTTACCCCTGGCCGTGTTCCGGTGCCAGGGCTGAGACCTCCTGCTCCCAGGTTTGGCGATTCATAGTTCCGGCATTGAATTGCTTGAGCCCCGGCACATCTTTCATTACAAATTAAGCATTACTGTGTTCAGATTATTACAAACAAAAGACTCTCTCAAAGATCACTTACCCTTTCTGGTTGGTGTTTTGCCTTTTGTTCACTGTTATTTAATTTTACCAATTTATTGAGACTGGCTGGTGAAAATAAAATAGTCTTTTTCATTGTTTGTTTCTAGCTATTTTTAGCTTCCAGATCAGGTTTTGGTTCTCATGCACCACAATGAACAATATTTAGGATGCAAATTGTTGGGGAAGATTTTTACATGCAAACAAAAATGTCACTTAAATTTGAAGCCACTGTGAAAACAATTCTATTAATTATAGGTTTGATAAAACTGATTTTTAACAACATTTAGTTTTTGGAATGTCCCTTTCATAAGGAAAGTCACTGGGGATTGGTCAATTTCCTTTATTCTCATTTGAGACTGACTCTTAACTGTTTGGAGGGCAAAGCTTGTGTTCTTTGCATACTCAAATCACAGGCAAATTTCCACAGATTTTATGAGGAGTTTGCCTGAGTAAAATTGCAAGGAGGATCTTAATATGTTGTTTTTAATATTATGTATCATTTGTATTGCAGTAGACTGCAGTATTGTAGTAGTGGCTTGCCCAAAATTCATGGCTGGCAAATAGCAAACCTGGGACTAGAACCCAGGCCTCCAAGGCCAGTGCCCTATACATACAATGGTGCTTCCCATAGATTGGGCCTCAAGTGCATAAAAACAGGTAATGTTTTAACACAAATAAGTGCTAGTCTCCATTTTAATGTGGTTCTGTTTTTCAGACTGCACCATGTTTTCTGAAAAAAAGTATTCCTTCATCTGTTTTCTTTACTAATAATATGAAATGCTTTAGGGTTAGTTTGTGACTGGTACTTTCAACTGTGCTAGCCCATGAAGGAGTTACTTTGAATGGGGTATAATGAGCTTCTTATTCTGCTCCTAACCGGCTCTCCTAGGCTATGTCTACACTCGCGGCTTCTTGCACGAGAAATTTGCAAATGAGGCTAAGCCTGGAATATCGCTGAGCCTCATTTGCATACCTAACGAGCTGCCATTTTTGCAGAAGAGGTTCTTGTGCCAGAAGGAGCTGTCTACACTGCCCCTTCTTGCGCAAGAAAAACCCTCTTGCGCAATGCTGCTACGCCAATTATTTTCACACATGGCCTTGCTCCCGGGACATCCCCCTCCTCTGGCCTAAGGACTGTTGGTCTCTGCTCACAAAGGAGGGCATGGCCTCAGGGACAGTGTCTGCATGGATGACTGACTGCCTCTCCCTCTTTGTGTTCTTCACTGCCGGACCAGCCAGGACTGAGGGGTGAGCCACCCCACCACAGCCAGCTGCCAGAGCCCGGGGGACCCGAAAGCGCACCAGGGTCCAGGAAGACCTAATGCGCTAGCATGTCAGCATCCTGCGTGACATGCAGCAGACCCTGGTGCAGAAGATACGTGACAACGCTGAGTGGCAGAACTGCACAAGGGACCAGCTCATGCAGCGGTATTATGTGCCATCATTTTGCGCATGATGGCACACTTGCCTGCTGCCGCTGCTCCTGGCTTCCACCCTCCTGTCCCCCTGCTATGCCCATTCCCCCTCTGCCTGCCCCCCATGTGATGCCCATGCCTCCTTCCCAAGTGATACCCGTGCCCCCTCCTCCTGCCCTCGTTGCCATCACTGACCCCGCTTCAGCCCCCCCTCCTGCCCACCTCCCTGTCATCCCTGGATCCACCCGACCCCATCTCCAGCGAGGTCCCTGCACCCGAGGTGGGACATCTAGCTGCCCCCTTCCCACTCCAGGTTATGAGCCCTCTCCTCCTGCACACCTTTTTTTATGTAATATAAATACAGACTTGTTTTGTTACAAATCAAATAGGTTTTTATTGAGAGGTCAGGGAAGGGAGGGATTGTGGTGGGGAAGGGATAGGGCAGCAAGCCAGAAGCCCCTATTGGGGAGGCCATAGGGAGAGTTGCTGGGGTGCTTGGGGCTACGTCTAGACTACCCGCGGCTTCCAAAAGAAGATATGTAAATTAGGTGCAAATTTGCATATCTTCTTCTGATCCCTTTTTTGGAAGAGGTTTTTTCAGAAAAAAAAAGCAGTCTAGATGGGGGTTTTCGTGCAAACCCCCCTTTTTTGAAAGAACCCTGTAAACCTCATTTTTTCAGGAATAAGGGTTCTTTCGAAAAAGGGGGGTTTTGCGCGAAAACCCCTGTCGAGACTGCTTTTTTTTTTTTTGGAACCTCCCTTCAGGAAGTTGAAGGCTGCTATCAAATCCCCCCTCACTCTTCTCTTCTGCAGACTAAATAAGCCCAAATCCCTCAGCTACTTCCCGATGGTGCTGCAGACCCTGGTCAACCACCATGTATAGTTCACGGGTATTTTTGTTGGCTGGTCGGGCAGAGCACACAATGCCCATGTCTCAGGAACTTAAGAGAGGCTGTTTTCAGTAGTGACTGATGGCAGAACAAGGAGCAATGGTCTTAAGTTACAGTGGGGGAGGTCTAGGTTGCTTATTAGGAAAAACTATTTCACTTGGAGGGTGGTGAAGCATTGGAATGGATTACCAAGGGATGTGGTGGAATCTCCATCCCTAGAGCTTCATCTATGCTGCAGGCTTCTTGCACAAGAACTGTTTTGTGCAAGAGTTCTTGCACAAAAGGTCTTGTGCAAGAGTGCATCCACACTGCCATGTGCTTTTGCGCAAGAGATGTGCTTTTGCGCAAGATCGTCCATGGCATTGTGGTCGCTCTCTTGAGGAAGAAAGCTCTGATGGCCATTTTAGCCATAGGGGTTTCTTGCACAAGAAACCCCAGTTGCCCATCCACACTGCCTTCTTGAGCAAGAGGGCTTATTCCTCATGGGGAGAGGAATAACTCTTGTGCAAGAAGCCCTTTGTTCCGACGCTTTACTGTAAATTTACTTGCGCAAGAACGCACGTGCAGTATAGAGGCACTGCAAGTTCTTGCGCAAGAACACTTGTTCTTGCACAAAAAGCCTGCAGTGTAGACGTAGCCTAGAGGTTTTTAAGTCCCGGCTTGAGAAAGCCCTGGCTGGGATGATTTAGTAGAGTTGGTCCTACTTTGAGCAGCGGTTGGACTTGATGAATCCTGAGGTCTCTGCCAGCCCTAGGATTCTGTGATTCTATGACCTGCGCATGTATGCATACCTGTATAATTTATGAGAATTGTTTAAACAAAGATGAGGTTTCAGACAGTACACAGGCTGGGTTCATTAATATAAAAATAATGAGATCTGCAATGGAAAATTAGGAGTGGATGCAGAGTTTACATAGGTTGTGAAAAACCTCCACAAACTATCAGCAATTTCCTTTTACTTACATCTCTCCTTTTTCATGCAAGAGGCTCCTTTCCTAAACCATTTCTGCAGACGAAACAGGAGAATGGACAGCCTTCCATATTGTACAGTAACAAAACAAAACAAAAAACAGTTTACAGACTATTAGTGGATGTCTTTGAATGTCCAAATAAACATTTCTTGTTTCAGTCAGTGTATGGACAAGACACCCTGAAATCAGCTTGTAAAAAACATTCTAATGCTTCTGGCTCAGGCATTAGCCCTCAATACTTCTGTCTCTGCACAGAGCCTCACTGAAGTGGGATTGTAATAGAGATGTAGCCGTGTTAGTCTGGTGTTGCTGAAACAAAAGACAGGACTATGCAGCACTTTAAAGACTAACAAGATGTGGGATTGTGAGACCTGGCAGCTTGATAATGGTTTGATAATGACTGTGCTAATGTATTACTAATAATAACTGGATGGGAGATGGAAACTCCTTGAGAAAGTCGAGAGTCTCTCACCAAGAAATCAGAGCGACAACAGTTAAAAAAGTAGTGTATATCACAGTTAAATACCAAACTAGAGTTGTGTGGCCTTTAAAATGGATTTGAAACAGGGCTGAAAAAGCATTTACTGTTTTTATGTCACTGATTATAATTTACATAAATTTAACTCCCTTCTTTGCCTTTAAATCATGCAATATATCCATAAATGAAATATCTATGTGGTATTATATACATAATACCTGACTTGTCTTTATAAATAAATCAGCGCAAGTTTCATAATGCTTACTGTGTTTTTTGTCTTCTGTCAGCACTACTGGCTTCTTTTAAAAGACTGGCTTATTTCGCAATGGTCAGCACTAAACAAAGAAACAGACATATCATTTAAACTATAAAATCTATATTGGCATCATGGCCAGTTCTCTTCCATTACAGTGCAGAATTGATGGCTCATTCATTGTCAACTAGACATCACATATTTTTACTAATAGATTTTAAGCAGTCTGAAAAAAAAAAGAAGTTTTGGACCTGAAAAATTACTAAAACATTTTAAAGTGTTTATTTTAAAATAAAATGACTTTCAAAAGTTACTTTTGGACCCAGAGATGTAGCACTTTATATTTCTACTTTATACACAATTATTCTTGTCCCCATATCTATATGAGAAAAGTATAAAAATAAAAGAATTGATTTTTTCCCTGACAAAATCTGAAGTAGTGTGTACCCAATAGTGTTTTGTCACTGATGTCTTTCCCTCCATAAAGTGTCATTCTTTCTTTTCTTACTAGTGTATTAGACTATTTTGCTTTCATTTACAAATGCAGAATATCTCTATCCACATGATTACAGTCTGGAAGGCCATCTACCTCCTCATGCTCCCACCCCCTGACATTTGCCAAGAACACTCATAGATGTCTATACAAGAACCCCCCATGGAATAAGAAAATGGGCTGAAATTCTGCTCTCAGTTACTCCAGATTTATAACAGTACTGACTTAAAGAGATACACTGTGGATTCATTCCAGGATAACAGCAGATTTTGTCCCACAGGCTTCAGTATTAGGTCATATTTGAATCTATGTTTTCACTTTGAAGAAAAATGGCCTATGTTATAAGGGAAAGGAAGTCCCAGTATATTGGATAATAGTGCTGGTAGGAAAATTGCTATTAAAATTTTTGACAAATATATATTGGAAAGCAGTCACATTTCTTTCCCCACCAACTGTATTTGATATCCTCAAAGTCTGAATATCCAGAATTTTCAAGTAGTCTGCTTTTACATTTTTTACATCTCTTCTACTCACACTGCTTTTTTCCCCTCACAGGTCCTAGTGATCCATCAATCATTCCTTACTTCTCCTTCATTATTTATCTCTCCCCTCTAGGTCACTCTTCATTTCCCTCTCCCCATTCCATCTGCACTTCAACAATTTGCATAGTGATAGGACAAGTAAAACTACCTTTCATGCCCTTCCTATCATCCTTACTGCAGAGTTTCGGTGAGCAAAAGCAAATAATACTATTTACCTACTACTGAGTTTTGTTTATCTGCTGTTGTCCATGGCTCGTAACAACATTGATGTCCCCTGAGTTCCTGGGCTAGTTTATGCCTGATGTGGCACTGATGTACTCCAGAACACTTTATTCCTCACCACTGCAGAAGTCACCCAATGAAACTTTGGGGAAATAGATCAGACACACATTTGCAGGAAGACAAACAACGAAAAACATATGGACTAAGAAATGCAAACCTGGCATGTTCATAGTCCTCGGTAGGGATGCATTTTTTGCAATGTTTGAAAAAAATGGTTAAGGAATACAGATATTATGAATAAGTAAACATAACATAGTTTGTGTCTGTGGTATACTTTCCCGTTGACTTATCTGCATACAGATTTTTATCTCTGCATGTTTACATGTTTTCAATTATGCACATAATAATCTCCTCAATCCCTCTGTAAAAAGATATCCCACAAAACTACATAAACAATCATGTACAAGTGTTAAAATTGAGATCCAAATGGGACTCTGACCATTAAAGAACAATAAAAAATAAATGTATGCCATCTGAATCAAATTGTGCTTATTTTGGAGAGGAAAGTAGTGACATTTAAGACATCTGCTTCTACTGTACAGGATCATAAATATGCAAATGAATTACAATTTTTTTCAGTGAAGGCTGAAAAGGAATTTGACTAAGAAAGATGGACAATTTTTATTAAAATACTTGAAACAATGACGTTTTGTGTTTATTGCAAGAGTTAATTATATTAATTTAGCCATAAATTAAAATGCCAAACAAAGGCACCGTTTCCCACCTGCTATTCTGGCCAATAGCACTAGATAAGGGGCAATGTGGAATCCAATGCCTTCTGCAGCTCCTTATGATCAAAGCTATGCAACTGTACTTGGGCTGCACCCACTTACACTAACAAAGAATTTGGACCTTACATAGCACTGTACACTTGGGAGGTCTGTCAGTGTATAATCTCTGCCTCAAAAGAGCTTGTCATTTAAAAAGCGAACACCAGTACAAGACAAAATCCAGAACAATTTGTAGAATACAAGTGATGTTGGTTACATGAAATATTTTTTTAACTAGTCAATCAGGTATAGCTCCTATTGAGATCTTAGGGCTCTCAAGCCAACATTCAGTTTCTGCAGTTGCAGCAACGAGGCCTCTGCAGGACACCTGCAGCTTGATACTCATTAAACTTAATTCTGACTTATGAGCCAAAAGCTGTTCCGCACTATTTCAGTGGAGCTCAGACTTGTAGCTTTGCCAGACGTGCCCTCACTAGTGTAGACTTTCCCTATGTAGTGAAAATGGCCCTTCTGACCTCTAACTGACTCAGCTGAGCATGCTTTAAGAGAACTGTGTCATGAATGGATGGATATATCTCTAAGGGTATGTCTAGACTACATCCCTCTGTCGCCAGAGGGATGTAAATTAGACATACCGAAATTGCTAATGAAGCAGGGATTTAAATATCTCGCACTCATTAGCATAAAAATGGCCACCGCTTTTTGTCGCCACGGATCTTTGGTGACGAAAAGCGGCAGTCTAGACGTGGATCTGTTGCTCACTAAAGCCTTTGATGACAGATCCTGTATACCTTGTTGTACGAGGCATAAGGGATCTGTCGTCAAAGGCTTTAGTGAGCAACAGATCCGCGTCTAGACTGCCGCTTTTCGTCGCCAAAGCTCCGTGGCGACAAAAAGCGGCGGCCATTTTTATGCTAAGGAAGCACGGGATATTTAAATCCCCGCTTCATTAGCAATTTCGGTATGCCTAATTTACATCCCTCTGGCGACAGAGGGATGTAGTCTAGACATACCCAAAGAGAGTGATAGTTTGCTCCTGCTCTTGAATATGATGTAAAAAATATTTTTATTTTCCTTTTTAGGTTTGCACATCTTTTTGCACATACCTAGGGAGCTGAATTTTTATGGTCAAAACTCACTTAAATTGAGCTATGAAACACCAGTAGACTAACTAAAATCAGATTTTTTATCTTTTTTTCTTTTGCCTTTGGCTATGCCCCACAAACATCTCTTTTTCTCTATGTTTTTCTTATTTGCACTGTCTGATCACATTTGGAAAATTCTGTAGTCAAATCAAGCCTAAGTCTGGGTGTCAGAAAGTGTTTCATTGCTGGGATCAGTAGCAGAGGCCCGTGGTCTTAAGCTAACTAAAAATAAATAAAGGATAATACTATCATAGTTCCAACCAACTTCCTTGTAAGATCATGCCAGCTGCACAGATGGAGAGAATCATAATTGCAACAGTTCAATGAAATAACAAACATAAATATTCATATTTCACAGTTTTATGATTTGAGGCCTCACAATTGCCATGTTTAATATTAATCTAAATGATACATATTTTACAGGCCAGCAAAAAGAAAGAGTATGTATAATGAAAAACATAACTACTGACAACAGATTAAAAAAGAAATTGTGTGTGAGAGACTTTGGCGTTTATAAGAGTATCAGAATTGTTTTCCACTACATAGAATACATTTAAACTCCACATAGTCAACGTGGGATAACACTGAATGTAAGATTTGTGATATCATCATCTATGCAGTTTATGTTCCAAATACATTGTTGTTTCAAGGGGTTTTATGGCACTTTACAAGAAGCAACAGTCTAATCGGAGAGAGTCAAAAACAGAACAAAAAGAGCGGACTGGAAAGGAAAGGACAAAAAAAAGTTATTTGGGTGGTTCAGGCCAGGAACACTTCCTATCAAATATGGGAGCTGCCTGCCCCCATGTGCATACGGGCTCCTGCCTGCCCCCCCTGCACTGCTGCCTCTGTATCAGATACAGCAGCATGCAGGGCGGAGTGGCAGGTAGCTCCCTGGAAGCCTGTTTAAAAACTGGTGCCCTGTAAGCACTGGCTCCCACCTGCAGCCCCCACCCTCCACACTGCTGTCTCTGAGGGGGGAGGTGGTGCATATAACCATGAAGATTAACCAATGATTACAGGCTTATTGGTTAACAGTTTGCACATTTACACAAGGACATCCCTAATTATAACAGATGTGTTGTTTACAAAATACCAGTAGGAGACTGCACCAATCCAACAAGTACAAGTAGTACAATTAAGTTCATGCTTACATTGCACTAAGTGCTGTAAAAATAAGCATGGTTTTTCCCCCCAAAGACTTTATAGTCCAAGGCCCTGCAAAGATTTTAAGCGCATGTAACTTTATGCACGTGAGTAGCTTAAGCCACTGGATATATTCACTTGTATAAAACTAAGATATGGGCCTTAGAATCCACTTTTATTTTACTTCATTAAACTCTCTGCTGGTGGTTGATATTTATAATCTATTTTACTGGTTATTTCAATACTTTTCTCCCTTTTCACAACTGTGTTGCAGAAGATGAACCAACACTTCTAAGATTCATATTTGGGTTGATAATTTTCTCTGATATGTAGGTTCACGGTGCCACTGTATCCTGTAGAAAAATGTATATTGTACAATAGCTGATTGTGCCTAGCAGTCTAGTAATGGGGTGTCAGAAGCAAATGATACCCTTAGAGAAAGGATTTGGTTGGGTTGGAAGGTCAGAGGAAGACGACTGAAAAGCATAGAGTTAGAGAGGGAAAAGAAACAATTAAAAACACGCAGACAAGCACTCAGATGAAAAATATTCATTAAAACACATCTCCAAACCTTATGGCTACATCTACACTGGCAGCTTCTTGCGCAAGAACTCTTGCGGAAGAGTTCTTGTGCAAAAACTCTTCCACAAGAGAGCGTCTACACTGCCATGTACTTTTGCGCAAGAGCATCCATGGCAGTGTAGACGCTCTCTTCCGCAAGAAAGCTCTGATGGCCATTTTAACCATAGGGGCTTCTTGCGCAAGAAATTCATGTTGCCTGTCTACACTGCCCTCTTCTGGAAGAGCTCTTGCACAAGAGGGCTTACTCCTCGTGGGGAGAGGAATAACTCTTCCGGAAGAAGCCCTATTTTATAATGCTATACTGTAAATTTACTTCTGGAAGAACGCTCGTGCAGTGTAGACAGCCGGCAAGTTTTTGCAGAAGAACGGCTGTTCTTCTGCAAGAAGCTGCCAGTGTAGACGTAGCCATATATGTGTTTCTTCACTAATTTCAATACTCTTCACCAAAATAAGAACAAATGGGCACCACCATATCTTCATACTGCTATACTCTGCCAAAATTAGCATATTTAGAAACAGAATTGCATATTCAGTTATTTACTGTAGGATAGCATAGCAAAGTGTTTTTTCCTACTCTGCAACTTTTATTTTGGGAACAGAGAGATTTTGGAATCTCTAAAGTGCTACACATTTTAAACATGTAGTTCTGCTCTAAAAATGATTATGTAACGAGGGCACCTTCTTATACAGGAGATGGTGACCTATCTGCATTTAGTCAGATTTGCTTACGTTAGTGAAAATACACTTTTATTGTTAGCCATTCAAAAATAGCAGAGCTCTGGGACAGTGAACTATTGGTATATATTTTCCTGGCTCCTGTCTCAATGGAACTGATAACTAAATTTCAGTAGTGCCCCCCTAACCTGATTGACTTCAAAGTTTATTCTTGTTACACCTGTGCAACTTCACTGAGGGCAAAAGGGCTAACTGAAAAAAATAATTTAAGGACAATATTGTTGGATATTTATAACTGTTTCCTGTCAGATGACTAGGGCCGGGAAAGACCAACCTCTTCGTTTTAGTTATAATTCCTGGTATAATACAAGCCTATTACTGATGGTAATGAATGAAGAGGAAAGGACACAGCTTTTCTCAATAGTCCCTCTGAGTTTGCAGAGCTCAGAGTTAGACAAACCTTCTCTTTACTTGCAAACTAAGCACCTTTAATAAGGGAACGACTGAAACACAAATAAGCTGGGATCCCACAAAACTATTTGTACAAAGTGAGTAAAGTTCAACAGAACTCTTACTATAAAATATGTTACAGTTGGATTTGAGGAGCTCCCTCAACACGGCCCTTCAATTCACCTTCCTAACTTCGCATCTTCTCTTTGGTTCTCTTCTCAAACTAGTTGTTTCACTAGAGGGCGCTCCGGTCCTAACCATGAAAGTGAACATTTTTAGCTTGCTTTTGACGACTCTAAACAAATACAAAGTTTCCAATGCAACGGAACAAACGCTTGAACAAACCCTTCCTCAGTTGTTTAGTTCACTGGTGTACGTTTTAACCTCAGTGGCACAGATGAAACAATAGACCTCTTTGCTCTCTGTTGAATACTGATGCTATGTAACTGGAAGTCTTTGGCCCGGGAGTGGAAAGCAACAGGGCAAAGGTAAAAAGCATTTTTACAGTGTTCCAGTTCATCATTTTCTAGTAGAGGGATAAAAAGTTACCAAAGTGCTGTTTGGGGCACACTAGTTAAAGCATCTTAAAAGACAGAGTGACTAAAATCGTCTTTGGTGTGTAAAGAAATTTGCAGCTATATTGAGAAGTTATCAGGACTCTTGTGGTTTGGGAGTCGATCAGCGACAATTTGCTGCCTAAATTACCCTGGGGAAGAACTGCCTGCTACTGCAGATCCCTTCGCACGTGGGCTAGGCAGCGGGTGAGTACCGGCATGTGAGTACTGGCGGAGAGGCTTCCGGAGCAGGGCGAGTGTGCAACTACCTGCGCAAGTTGGGACTCCTGTAGCGCGGGGCTCCGTCAGCCTGGGCCCGGGGCTGCAAGTGGGGGCGCGGAGGCGCGATCTTGTGCGTTGCTGAAGGCAGCTGGGAGGCGGCCGCCCGTGCATTGGTACCGAGGGGCTGGAAGATGGATGGGGTGGGGGAACCAGATGCTGTGGGTCCTGGAGGGGGGCTGGATACCGGGTTCCCCGCGCAGCGGTGCCATAGCTGTAGGCAGTTGGGAGCGGGGCTTCCAGGCCAGTGGCACCGAGTAGGGGGGCGGTTGGCACCCGCGCTCCCTGGGCAGGCGCTGGGGGGCAGGCGGGCTGCCCTCGTGCGGCAGGTGGAGGCGCGCGCGCGCGCGCGCTCCCGGGAGAGGGGCGGCCCGTTTCCAGCAGCCCTTGGCTAACGGGTGGCGGTGGGCTGGGGCCTGGCGCGAGGGAGGGGCAGGCGCTTTTAATGCGGGATGCTGTAACCCGGGGGCGCTGACAGGCGAGGCGCCCCCTGGCCGGGCGGTGGGAAGCAGCGCCTGCGCCGCCCGAGCAGCCGCGGGACTCGGCCACGCAGAAGGTGGGGGAGGTCGCGACGGCTTCTGAGGTGAGAGCGCGGCAGCAGCCGCCGCCCGCTACCCTGGCGGGAAGCGCCCCTGCAGAGGCGACTGGTGCCTGCGGGGGGGAGGGGAGAGACCACCCCAGTTAGCCATGAAAGTTTTGACAGGGGCGCGGGGGGGGCGGTGCACTTCCCGGGTGCTACCACCAGTCACCTGCGCGCCACTGGCTACTACGGGGCTCCGCGGCACGGAGCGAAGCTGCTGTCCAGGGGCCGCTGAAATCTGGGGGGCGCTGAAGGTGTCGGGGGTGGCTCCAGCTTCAGGGGAGGCAAGTGAGGGCTGAGACTGGGACCCTCCCCCGCGCGCCCTGACCCAGCCATCGGCCGCGTTGAGAGCTGGCAAATCCAGCATTTGCGGATTCCATTAGCCCCCGTAACTCGTTCTCCAGGCTGGACAAAGCGATCCACCCGAAGAGGCAGGTCGTGTTCCGTGTCCGCAGGCGCCCGCCCCGCCGTTCGCTTGTGCATCACGGGGCTTCCTTTGCTACCCCGGCAACTCACTTGTTTAAAATAAAACCCTCCTGGGAAGCGGTATAGGCCAAAGCGTGTCAAATGCACCGTGCGGCTCAGTTGGGTCAGTCGCAGGCAGGAGCAATAACTGCAGGACAAGGGCAGGGAAAAATCTTCCTTCTTGAAATGTTGAGGTTGATTAAAACTTCTGAATGACAAAAGCATACGGCAGCCCATCTGAACCGCAAGGAAGTAAACAGTCTGATTTCCGTAAGGAATCTTAATTAGGGTTGCTTGGTTGAGCAGTGCAATAAGAACTGGGCTGCTTGGATAGGTAGTTTTCCTTTGGGATATTTGGCCTATTTAAAAAGGAGAAAGGGGGGGGGTGCTTGTTTTGTTTAAAGACTAGATTGGCGTTTAGATCATTTTGGGCTTTGCACAATGTCTCTGGAAGCAGGAGGGTGGCAGCGGGAAAGCCTGCAATAACCTTTTTTGATGAGATCTCTTTGGTCATGATTATATATCCCACTCCAGCTTTAAGTAGCAGGCAAAAAAGTCAGATTTCCATTTAAGGTCAGTAAAAAATAGTGGGTTTATTACACGATTCCTTTGATGGGTTTAAATGAAAGTTTTCAGTAAAAATGGCCTTTTAGTTGGGAGATGATCCCTAATAAATTGATGGGTTTATTTTTCTTCTCTTGATCACTTGCCTATGACTTGTGTGGAGCTAGCATGTTTGGAAGGGGAGTAAATGAATGGCAAAGTCCTGGGACTAGACTCCCAGCTCTGAGTGGGTGAGGATGCTGAAGAAAAAGCTCATCATAAATCTTCTTCTCTGAGAATTGGGATGGGAGTGGTTGCTGATTTGATAAATTAACTTACAGGCAGGACAGACTCTAACTCACCCTCTGTGGCCAATTTCCCCAAAGGTATTTATTTCCCATTTTGGAACTACCTCACCCTGCAGGCTGTGCCTGTGGTGTAAGCTGTAAGTCTGCTTTGCTGGCCAGCACAAACCTCGGGTGTTTAAGTTGCATCTCTTCCAAAGCCCGATTCCCTGTCCTTGCCCAATTTGTTTTAGTCATTGAGACTCTGGCAGGAGGTATTTGAATTTGTTTAATTATAACTGAAACCTTCTCTCTCAGCAGAGCCAGGGACAGGAGGATGGCCAGCCCCAAAGCCAGAGGGCTCTCCTGGGAGATTACTTGGCTTGTATTTGCCATCTGTACCCATCTACAGGTAGGTGATGATCATGTTGCGGTATTAACTACCATACATTGGTTCACTGCGCATTTCAGGCACTTCCATTTATTATTTTAAACAGAAAATTGTTGAGGCACCTGTGTTCCCCAGCCAGTGATGCCAAGAACAAGAATTTCCATTGTTGAAGCTAGAATCAAAGGAATTGATGCAGCTAGTAGCATTCTACCTGTCTTTACAACTTGGGTTTCATGCTTTTATCAAATGGCTTGGTCTGCTTCAAGTTGGTGCAGCGGCCTCTTGCCCCCAGGAGACTTAGGAACAGAGAGTGCTCAGTTACTATGGTGATGAGGGCCATATAAGTACATGAATAACTAGAGCCAAAACCATAGAAGTCAGTGGAAGTCTTTCTACTAACTTCAGAATAAGCTTTGGATCAGGTCATTAGTGCATTCAGGATCCATGGAGAAAAGCCTTGGCTGCCAACTGATCCATTGCCTGACACATAAGTCTAATCAGTTCCAAGACATGAGTAGTTTTAAAACTTATGGAGTGCTTCCATGCAGCATAGATGTCATCACAGTATGTCATTCTCTGCACTAATATTTCCCATAGTGCAGTAAATCTCAAGTGCTCTTTGAAGTTTTAAATCCCTACAAATCAAGAAATTTTAGAAGAAAAAGAAAGCAAAGTAAGTTTGACAATATTGCAGAAACAATATTTTTACCTGTCTCTGAAGATAATACTGTGATGAAACTTTCAAATTAAATACCTGGTGAAACAATGATCTTGAATTACACAACTACAGATAATATTGCTGCTGTTATTATTTATTTGTATTGTGGTTGTACTGAAGGCCCATAGTCACTGATAAGAACTCCATTGTGCTGTTTACAAACACAGCTCTTGAAAAGTATGCAATCTAATTCAATCGGACCAGTGGGACAGATAGCCTAGTTAATAATAAAATTAATAAGGCCTGGTCTACACGCAGAATTTCACTTGTTTTAGGTAGGTCACTCAGGGATGTGAAAAAATCACTTCCTGGGAGACATAGTTAAGTAAATCTAAGCCTCAATATAAACATTGCTAGATTGATAAGAGGAATTCCTCCATCAGCCAAGCTTCTGTTTCTGAAGCAAATATTTGTACTGTGATGCTACAGTAGCACAGATGCAACACTGTAGTTGTGCTGCTATACTGTAGAGGAGGGATGTAAAATTTCAATTAATTGGCTAATTGAATAGTCAATGCAATTTGCACTGACTATTGGATTAGTCGATAAGGGCACCTCTGCCTTCGAAGTATAGCAACAGCCCCAGGACTGTTGCTACACTTCAAAGGTGAAAGCGCTGCGGGGAGCATGGGGCCAGCGGGGGACTCTAACAGTCCCCCACTGGCCCCGAGCTCTTCGTGGCGTTTCAAAGCGGCAGCACTGCATGGAGCCCGGGGTCAGCTGGGGACTCTGAGTCCCCAGCGGACCTTGGGCTCCATGCGGTGCTGCTGCTTTGTAACATCGCGTGCAGCCCGGGGCCAGCTGGGGACTTCCAGCTGGCTCTGGGCTGCACGCGGCATTTCAAAGTGGCAGACCCCGGGCTCCACGTGGCGCTGCCGCTTTGAAATGCCGCATGCAGCCTGGGCAGCTGGGGACTCCTACCTGGCTCTGGGCTCCATGTGGCATTTCAAAGTGCTAGTGCTGCATGGAGCCTGGGGTCTGGCCCTGGGCTCCATGTGGTGCTGCTGCTTTGAAGCATCCCCTCCTCCCCCCTTCTGTCTCTTTCTGGTAGAAGCAGCAAGGCGGGGAAAGCGACTAGTCGACTAGCATGTCCTATCTGATAAGCATTTGCTTATCGGATAGTTGACTAGTTGTTCACATCCCTAGTGTAGAGAAGCCCAGAGCTTGATACAGTTATTAATGGTATTATAAAATGAGATTCTTCTTTGAAGAGTGTCCCTCTTGGTGCTCTGCTTCAGACTTCTTATTTCAAGTGCACGTGGGCTTTTGGTCAGAAATGTTTTACTGTAGTGCCTGTTGACCGGTGCATGCATGGTACACATCGTTGCTCACAGTAATGAGGATACATATGGGCAAACTGCCCTCAATTCTTCATCAACTGCCTTCTGCCTAAAAAGGAGAATAGAGCATGATTGTTCTCTTCACAACTTACTTTTAGGATATCTAGTATTGATCAAGTTCTTGAGACATTTCCCCTTTTTTGTGATCCCCTCTTTAAAGAGATTGTTCTGGAGTTTGATCTGAGATATGTCAGGATCCTAGGGCTTTAAGAGATGTCTTTCCTTACAGGAAGCTATCCTGGTCAGTGAGAGGCATCCATGGTAATTCGGCTGTTTGGGAGACACTGATTTCCCTAACAAGTGAAAAATCTAAATGTAGATCTCAACTGTCCCCTCCATTGGGACATCGAGTTTAAATTACCATTGATAATAGAGCAAGCCTTATGTCTGTCTTCTGACCTGCATGTTCAAAACCCCCCTGAACATAATGCCCGTGAGTACTGCTCGTGTCCATCTGTCTCAAGAGCCTGGTCATCAAGAGCCTCAAGGGCCATATGTGCTGCTTCACCATCCATGGCAGGGTCTTAGTCACCAAAGTATCAGAACAGATAGCTTCTGCATCAGTGTCCATGGTAAGGAGGGCTGGTGTTACCTAAATTTCTGGATATGAATCTTGTGATCATGGACAAAACCTAAGTTTTATGTTTTTTGTTTTTTTTTTAATTCACTGTAGAATTGAAGCCATATTGGCATGGTTCCCTCATCCCCACAAATGGTTTTGGCTTTGCTTCACTTGTTTCTCTCTCTCTCTCTCTCTCTCTTTTTTTCTTTTTAAACAACACACTGAAGTAATCAGTAGTCCATTGTGAGTAGCTTCATGAACATTTTAAACCAGGTTAAATTTTGGTCTTGACCATCCTTTTTTATATTCTAATATATGATTATAAGGCATGAATGCTTACATTAGCCTTGCAGGAAGCCCTTTAAATTCCTAAATGGTAGCTATTTTATCAAACATTTAGTGACATGAAATCTATTTTACATTATTAAATATAACATTTCTGGTTTGCAATAATTATTCATTATTTAATTGGTTGCTTAGGGCCATACTCTATGGGCTACACACAGCCATTCTAGCCTCATATTGAACCATAACTTACAGTTGTAGTGTTTTTGGCTGTTAAAATGCTTATGTCTGGAGCTCAGCAATTTGAAACAATTGGATGCTGGGATTGGATTACTTGTCTGTAATTGATTCATTTTATCCTAGTTGAAGCAGGTACTGAATCAAATAATGACCAGGTTAAAAGAATCTTATGGAAATGTGGCATGAATGTGATGCAAAGAAAGCTGCAGCATGAGTTGTCAGAAGAAGGTAGCTATTAAGGAAAAAATACAGTTAACTTGAGTTATAGGAGCTCATTCTGATTCTTGGATGCCATGGTGATGAGCACTGCATACATGTCTAGATATATTCTAACTCTGGAATTGCATTCCACAGGTTTTCAGTTTCTCTCTCAAGTTTCAGCAAGGCTAGTTTGTCATGTGCAGATTAATGGCAGACAATATTATTGGCAATGACTCCACCTACGCTGGATAATCCAGTAAATATTTGGCTAATGAAAACTTTAGTGTGGGCTTCATCTTGAAGAAATCCATGTTGTGATCAAGGGTTATAGCACAAATTTGACCCTTTGGGACAACAGAATTAATCAATTGATCATTCATAGGCTTGAGTCTAGACCCCCCCCCCCCAAAAAAAAAAACAAAACCAAAAAAACAACAAAAACCACAATACATAGATTTGACTTCTTAGGTCACGGGTGACTCTAATGAATTTAGTGAAACTAAACCAGTATGAAACTGGTGTAAATCAAAGTAGAAGCAGATCTGTGCAGTTTTCTTCAGCCATTTAAAATGAAAAAGATAGCAGAAGTGTCATTAAAGTGTTAATTATTTTCAAAGATTGAGGATGATGAGTCAACTGACCCAGAATCAGTACTTGAATTTGTGGCCATTCACTAAATTTTTCTGTGGGCTCACATTTGCCATTGACTTGGTTTTAAATACTCACTTATATGTATCTGAGCACAAAAATGATATGCTCCGTTGTGTTGCTAGATGGCAGTGGTCCAAAGGATGTGTTGCAGATATGGATGCTGAGAAGATAAATAGTTTGAAAATTAGTATACATAATAGTGAGAGAGAAGTACTTAAATGCTGTTTAGTTATTTTTATGTTTATTTCTTAAGGAGGCCTGATTCTGCATGATGATAATGGAGATAGCGTCTCCCTTTCATCATGGAATTGATCTCCTGATTAACTTCACATGGTACCATTTTTTTAGGTACACGCAGTTAGACTTTTCATGAAAAATGTGATTTTTCTATTCTTAGTGGACTATCCATGGTTACTAGTGATCACTAGCAAATTCAAATGGACAACATTTCCATCAATAATTTCAAACCCAAATTTTATACTATACATTCAGTTACTCTGTCTGTCTTTCAAAGCACAGATACAATTACAGTTTAAGATGATTCTGAGAGCTGAATCCAGAGCCCTGCTTTTGGGGACCACGCAGTGGCCTCCCCAACTGTTCCGTGGACAGTAGAGACCTGAGGAATTATGGTTATAAGCAGGGCCGGCCCGAGCCATTCTTGCGCCCCGGGCAGTGGGCACACGGCGCATGCGCGGTCCCGCCCTGGGCACGCGGCACCTGATTGACGTGTACGGGGTGCCGCGCCCCCGCCCCCAGGAGCGTGGCGCATGTGTGGCCCTGCCCCCGGGCAGCAACCTATGGGGGCGCCTGATGAGGCGCCCCTTACCACTTCAATCAGGTGTCCCCCATAGGTTGGTGCCCCGGGCAGCTGCCCGGCTAGCCCCCCCCTTAATCAGGCTCTGGTTATAAGGGCCTAGTGAGGCAGCAGCAGGGGTTGCCTCACCCCTGTCCTCATGCTCACTATGCGAGCAGTGTGTGCTGGACTGGCCCGGCAGCTTGCTCCGCCACCCTTTCCTTACCTGTTGTGTGCATCTTCTCAGCAGCGACAGGAAGTAGGGTTGCCAGATGGTTTCAACAACTGGACACACTTGACATTACATCACAATCTACATTACATCTTATTTAGAAAATACCGGACATTTATATTTTCTCATTTTGTTTCCCGAACAGAAGGCTCAAATACTGGACTGTCCGGTTCAAAACCGGACACCTGGCAACCCTAACAGGAAGCAGAGTGCCCTGCCCCAAAGTGCTCTGGTTCCTGCTGCTCTGACAAAGTGAGGCGTAGTGGGCTGGAAGGGCAGTGCAGTGGGAGGGAGCAGGTTGCCATGCCACTCTGTCTCCTACTGACCGTGACGGGAGGGGAGGGAAGGGAAGGTGAACTCTGCTGCCACTGTGCCAGGCCCTCCATAATCTCCTGGGCCATGTTGCTCGGGGGTGAGGCAGGGCCAGAGCAGGGGCGGGGCTTGGGGAAATGTGGAGTGGGAGCAGGGAAGGGCAGGGAGTGGGAACGGGGGTGTGTGTCCCAGACCCCCTTTGGAATGGTCTTGTCTGAATCTAGTAACTTTATTTTCTGAGAAATGGAATTGCTGATATTTGAGGATAGGGTAATAACAAATGCACCTTTCTGGACATTACTGGGATATTAAACCAGGCTTTCTTTGGAAAAGTGAATTTCATAGGCCACATATAATTGGAACTAGTGTTGGCCTCTGCTTTGACTTATGTTTCTGCAATTCCTACATGTATTCTGTTCTTTTTTTCTAATCTGTAATATTCTGGATTCAAAAGGTATACATGTTGAAAACATAATTTTGCTCAAATTGATTCTGCCAAAAACTACCAACATATTAAATGTCTTTAAAGTTAGGTTGATGTTGCAAGTCCAAAAATCTGATGTCCATTATATGACATAGTGAACTGGGAGATCATCTTCATGGAAAATTTTTGGAATACTGTTTTACAGTAACTGAGTGTATTGTATATTAATGTTCAGAAATTAGATTATGATCCACATACCATATGAGAGTCAGGATACTTAACCCACTCAAGATTCTTAATGAAAAAATGTCATGATGAGATTTGCAAATCCTGAGCCAAAAATTTAGGGCAGGATTTTTGGCACTGTGCAGATTTAGGGCACTGTGGGTAAAATCCTGGCCCCACTGAAGTCAACAGGAGTTTTGTCGTAGACCTTATTGTGTACAGGATTTCATCATGTATGTCTTGAAGATAAACCCTTACCGTTTCCCCTCCCTCAGACAAGCAGCACTTAAGAGACTGCAGAATATACTCTGTCTTGAAATATCTGTTGTTACTGACAAACTTGTTATTCAGTGACAGCCTTACCAAGAATCTTAGGTAAATTCCTTTAGTGAATTTATGACTAATAGTGATTGC
Organism: Pelochelys cantorii; assembly: GCA_032595735.1. Lineage (NCBI taxonomy): Eukaryota > Metazoa > Chordata > Testudines > Trionychidae > Pelochelys > Pelochelys cantorii. Next base: position 27,497,407 of record CM064338.1, read on the forward strand.
TCAACTAATAGTCATAGAATTTGAACTGCTGCTGCCCTCAATTTTACAATCCAAAAGATCCAGATTGCCAGATATTTCTTATATGAATTTGAGTCTGTGAGCATGAGAGTTCATTGTTTTAAAATTTATTATAGTCAAAAATAGACTAAAATCAATATTGGAAGATGACTGAGGGACTGGGTTGTTACCAGTACCAATGAAGTGAATTCCTTTAATATTTTAGGAAGAGTTATCAAGGGTTTGCTGTTAAATTGGGAGGACATATCTAGTGGAGTCCCTCAGGGTCATTCTGGGGACTGGTATTAGTCAGTATTTTCATTAGTGATTTGGATAATGGAGTGGAGCTCAGTGCTTACAAAATGTTCAAGCTGAAGGAGTTGTAAGAGGTTTCGAGGACTGGATTAGAATTCAAAATAACTAAATTGGAGAACTGGTTTGAAATCTACAACATGCAATTAAATAAATATAAGTGTGAAGTATTTCCCTTGCAGAAAGAAAAATCAAATGCACAACTGCAAAATGGGGAATAACTGGTTCATTTTGTAATACTGCTGAGGAGGATTTGGGGGTTACAGAGGATCACAAATTGAATATGAGTCAACAGTGTGTTACAGTTGTGAAAAAGGCTAGTGCAGTTCTGAGGTGAATTTATATGAGTGTTGTATGCAAGAAATGGGAAGTCATTTTCCCATTCTGCTTGACACTGATGAGGCTGGAGTACTGTGTCCAATTGTGGGCTCCCCTATTTAGGAAAAATGTGCACAAATTGGAGAGAATCACGAGAAGAACAACAACAATGATAAAAGAGTTAGAAAACGTGACCTGTAAGGAAAGATTTAAAAAATTGGATTGGTTAAGTCTTGTTAAAAGAATTGTGTTAAGGGCTAGTATAAAGGAGGTGATCAGTTGTCCTCCATGTTAACAGAAAGTAGGGCAGGAAGTAATGGATTTAATTTGCCGCAAGGGAGATTTATGTCAGTTATAAGGAAAAGCTTTCTAACTATAAAGGCACTTAAGCTCTGGAATAGGCATCTAAGGGAGCTGGTGGAGTCCCCATCAGTGAAAGTTTTCAGAAGCAGGTTGGTCTATATCTGTGGTCTCCAGTCTTTTTAAGCACAAGATCACTTTTTATATTTACCCACTTCTAGGAGTGGCACAGGGCTAGGGCAGGGAGGAGTCTGCCTTAGCTCCACTGCAGACTGTTAGTGGCCAATCTCCCAATTTGGCTGCAAGAGTTTCCAGGAGATCAAGCCCAATGCCAGGAGACACCTGGCCAGTGTTCTGCATGTGGTTTGGAAAAAATAGAGGGAATGAATTTTGTTATGTGCACTAATATCGAGGTAATGTGCATCACTACCAGCAAATAGAAACCTAGATATATTTTTAAAATTACTATGGGGATAATTACTCCAACCATGACAAGTTAGCATTTTTAGAACTCACTACTCAGAGAATTAAATTTAAGCATAAAGATAGAAATAAAAATTATGAAATGCACAAACCAGTGAAAAACCTAAAATAACACACTTTGAAAGAAGTAAAAAGAGTAACGACAACAGCACCACAAATATGTGTTGGGTCAGGAGATGAGTATGAAAGACAGTGTGTTTGTGTAAGTGACAGACACACACTGTGTGAGACTAACAGAGATTTGCATTGCCTCTTTAAATATGCTGAACACACTCAGACATAGAAGCAGCTGCCAACAAGCTCTCTCCATCCCAAACCCTGTTAATATCCCTCCTGCGGAGATGAGGTACGGTGGGAGAAGGTATAGCTTCACATCAGTGCCCCCTCCTCTGCCTCTTCCACCATGTACAGCAAGCAGAAGGCTCCCAAAGGTCAGCTCCGAGGCAGAAGAAGCATGGCAGTGGGGGGAGGGGGGAGGGCAACTGACGTGCCAGCATTTGATAGGCTCCTGGCCAAACCAGTCAGGATCACCTGTCAGAGACTCCAGGATCTACCAGTAGATCCTGATCTACTGGTTGGTGACCACTGGTCTAGATGGTGATTGGGTAAGGTTTAGATTTACTTGGCCCTGCCTCATCGCAAAGGAATGAATTTCATAATTTCTCAATGATCCTTCACGTCTTCTATTTGTATGATTCCATGATTTTATTTTTCCATTTTTTGAGTGAATATTTTTATTGGAGTGATTGTGAGCGGTGTCACACACATGATGGCAAAGCCCAAGCCAGTAAAGCTTATTCATACTGTTCCACAAAGGAATTTTAAACTGCCTGAGAGACACTACCCAAATGGGGAAAAGGTAATTCCATCTGCATCACCATTTTGACCTTGGAGTTTATGAGACTTTCAACAAAGCTAGTTAGTCCTGATTTTGTTGGTAGTTTTATGATGTGGTCATTGCACAAAGATCATCCAGCTAGTTACACACTGCCTTCCTGACAACCAGACTAGTAGCTCGGCCACCAGTACATCAGAACCTAGGAACCTCTCTAGGAATACGTTTTTGTAAATGAATAACATTATCTAATTCATCTTGTCAAAGTTTACAAACATAAGAATAGGTCTGGTTTAATATTTTTCCCCTGGTTGAGGAGACGTGAAGTAGGGATGTTAAGTAGTGATTAATTTGCTAGTCGAGTAGTTGATGGAATTTCCATTGACTACTCGACTAATCATTAGGGAAAGGCAATTACAATGCTCACTTCTGGGTCTCAGCACAACCCCTCCCCTCCGCTCTGCATTCTTCAAGGGACAGAGAGGAGCTGGCACGCAAAGACGCTAGATCAATCTCTGGTCCCCCGCTGGGTCTCAGGATAACCCCCCCACTGCCACTCTGCATTTTGAAAAGGACAGAGCAGTGGCAGCTGGTTTCATGGGTCTCTCTCAGCACAAGCACCCCCCACCTCCCGTTGACACTTGGCAATTTTAAAAGGACAGAACAGAAGCAGCTGCTTAAGCTGTCGCTGCTCTGTCCTTTTAAAAATGCAGCGTAGCACCTGGGGGGCAGAGGAGCTTGTGCTGAGACCCACGGGACTGGCTGCTGCTGCTCTGTACCTTTAAAAATGCAGAATGGCAACTGGGGAGGAAGTGGGGAGGAGGGCTTTTGCTGAGAGAGACCCACAGGACCAGCTGCTCAGTCTGTCCCTTTCAGAATGCAGAGTGGCAGCAGAGGGGGGATTTGTCCTGAGATCCGTCAGGGGACCAGAGATTGAGCCAGCATCTTTGTGTGCCGCTCTGTCCCTTTAAGAGCACAGAGTAGTGGCGGCGGAATGGGGGATGATTGAGTAGTCAATAGTGCTACCCGATAATCTTCTGCTTATCGGGTAATCGACTACTCGTTCACATCCCTAATGTGAAGGCTTAATCACAGATAATTACTCATTCAGCCTATAATCTGTGCAGATGGATATTTCATGTTCCTTACCAAATCAGTACATGTAAGGAAACAGTATTGAGGCTGCAGTTTTGCATAGCACTTCAAATTCCATTGCTGCTCATGTCCCCCAGAAAACCCAAGGCCATGATTCTGCTCATATTAAAGCAGTGTTGCCAACCTCAGCTTCCAAAATCATGAGTTATGTCCCCTAAAATAATGAGATAAGCTTAAATGTCATGTTTTTAAAAAGTTTTATTTTAATCTTTAAAAATTGCCTTCTGATTTCTGAGCCACTTTCAAGCCTTTCTATGAAAAAATGTGGCCTAAAATCTTACTTTTTTTTTTTTTAATAATGAAAACTGAAATTCTTAAGTAGTCAGTTGCTTGTAAGTTCTGGGGCTTAAAAAACACCAGCTATCATGAAGGTTGTAATAAAATCACAAGAGTTGGCAACATTCTACAGTCAATTGCAAAACTCCCATTAACCTCAATGAGAGCAGGAGCAGGTTCTTAACTGGGCCCCTTTAAGAGTGTTGGTTTCATACGCAGGCCTGCAGACTTGGGGGGAGGAGGGGCAACTGCCCCGGGCCTCAGTGATATAAAAGGGCCCAGAGCTCCCAGTTGCCATTCCTGCCACTGCAGCAGTAGCAGCAGTTGGAGCCGCAGGCCCTTTAAATTGCTACTGGAGCACCATTAAGGTTGCCAGATGGTTTCAACAAAAATACTGGACACACTTGACATTACATCGCAATCTACATTACATCTTATTTAGAAAATACCGGACATTTATATTTTCTCATTTATATTTTCTCAATTTGTTTCCCGAACAGAAAGCTGAAATACTGGACTATCCAGTTCAAAACTGGACGCCTGGCAACCCTAAGCACCATGCTGTGCACTCATGGCTGCCTAGCCCCAGCCCCATCTCTTTTGCCAAAGGTCTTGCCCCTTCCAGGGGCATGGAGCAGTGCCTTCCCTTCTGTTAGCCTAGAGACCCAGCGAGGTTGTCAGCCCCGCTGTTCATAAGAGCACTGTAAAAATCTCTGGAGCTGAAATAGTGTTGCCTTCATGTGATTCAAATTTTGGATATTACAACAGTTCAAATGTGCCATTAAGTTAATGGCTGCCAAATTTTTGTATAGCTGATAATTGTGAATAGCCGCAACACATCATCTTCAATCCAAAACAGCCTTACTGGAATAGTTGCAGTATAATTCTTAGGAGGCAAAATGTTCCTGAAATAGTTTGTGTGTAGTGAAAGAGTTAGTTTGATTTTTTTGAAGTGTACTTCATAAGAGTTCTTAGTGAGTTCAGCATTCCAGTCTAGAAATTGGGTATATCAGCAACTACTAAGTAACTGTAGTCTGGGTGTGAAGGCAGGTGTTAGAAAGGAAAGCAAAGAGCTGGTGGAATTGGAGTGAGTCTGGAGTGGGTGTTAGGTCAACTTCTGTATGGAGTTTGATGTTAGAGGAATCTTTTTGAATGTAGGAATGTTTATTAATCTGGGCACTCTATTACTGTTTAAGCCTGTTTTACACCTACAATGTAGGCTGTGTCTACAGTACAGACCATGCAGTGTCTCTCCCACTGGCATAACTAAACGACCCCCACAAGCACCGGTAGCTATATTAGCAGGAGAGTGTTTCCTGCTGACATAGTAATGTCCATACCAGCACTATTGTCAGTGACATTTAGGTCAGTTGGGGCATGGATTTTTTTTCTGAGTTTTACTGACAAAATTGCTAGTGTATACAAAGCCTTAGGTTGACCCAAGTTATGTTTCTCAGGAGGGCGAAAAAGTCATTGCTCTGATAGACAAAGCACTAGTATAGACATTGCTACATCTGTGGAAGAATTCTTCCATCAAACTAGCCACCACCTCTCAGAAAGTTGGATTTATTACAATACTGAAAGAACCGCTTCCATCTCTGTAGTTAGTGACTCCACTTTAACAGTGCACCTGCAGCACTGCAGTTGTGCCACTCTAGCTTTTCTTGGGTAGACATCAGGGATGTGAAAGGTTAACATGTTAACTGATATGCATTACTCTTAATGGGTGATGCTTACTGGTTCCTGTTAACTTCTGGAGCAGCTCCCCATCCACCGCAGGCAGGGGGCTGCTCCAGCCCCGCGGGGCCTGCCAAGGATGGGCACGCCAGCCCAGCTGGAGTGCCCACTGTCTGCAGTGGGCCTAGGTGCGTCGCAGGCAGGGGCTGCTCTGGTTGTCTGGAGCAGCCCCTGCCTGTGGCAGGGGAGGGGAAGCAAGGGCACTCCAGACCAGCTGGATTGGAGTGGCCCTCCCCCGCTCACACCCTCTTTAATCAGTTATCCAGTTAAACATCATATTTAACCGGTTATCCTATTAAATGTGATTTTTACATCTCTAGTAGACATATCCTTAGTGTGTGTATGTGTCCTAAAAGAGGTTTTAAATCCTCATCAGTTTAGGGATAAGAGTATTGTTTCTGTTTTCTCTTTTTGCAACATTTCCTGTGGGCCTTTTTTAGAAATGGATATCAAAAAGCTTATAAAATTGAAAATACAGGCTTTATTTGTATTTGTTTTTAATGTGGCCTCATTCCTTAGCTGCATTGGAATCCTGTGAATCTTGTGTGTGTTGGTCAGATCAACTTATCACGTGTACAAATATCCATATACAAATGAAATTCTCTTTTGAGGATCCACAAAAGTAATGTGCACCACATAAGACTTACCCATCCTCACAGGGCTGCATATGAATTATCTAGTTTAAGTTCTAGAAACAGGTCTATAAATACATTTTTCTTCTACACTCTTCCATCACAATGAGGGTTTTCTTAAATATCTGCTAAAATCTATATATTGTTGACTGCTGTAGAATTCCAGGGCCACATTTTCAAAACAGCCTCATTCTGTTATTATATGAAGTTTTTCTCACTCTTTGACCACTTCACCTACAGATAGATGATAAAATTATGTACTTAACCTGTTCAGACACTCTTGTAAATTTTACTTTATGTGCTTGATTCCTATGAATGAAATAGAAGTCAGGCATGAGTAGCTGCCTATTGGGATTTTCAAAAACATTGATCTACATCTGTGGGCACCTAGATACTTTTGAAAATCTGGCTTTACGAGTGTAAATTGCTTTTGAGTTGAGACTTCAGCTCCTAAGTCATGTAGTCACTTCTGACAATTTTATTCTTAAACCTAAAAAATAGGTTTGTGATATGTGCAGATATCAGCTAATACTTCAAAAATTGCTTGTGCAAAGTTTGCATGTCCACAAAAGGAAAATTTGGAATGAAATATCACTTCCAGACATTGTGTTATATAAATATTGTTTTGGAATGGTGTTATTTCTGTTTCTAATTTATATTTATTAGTTTTAACATCATTATGGAAAGAAAATGAAAACGGTACTCCCAGTCTGTTTTGAGTAATGTGGTTTCCAGGAATTGTCAGTTTGTCATGCTTCTGGATCCACTAGAAAAACGGTGAACACAAGTCAACTTGACTGAAATGTAAAACAATGTTAAAAATGCACTTAAGGGTGTAATTACTTGATTGCTGCTGCATGCTAAATGTTGTCATTACTGTCACAGTGGGAGATCTCTGTTGTTTATCAATGTAATTTTATAGAACTAAGTAAGTGAAGCTTTTGTTTATTTGGGGGAACAATGTCTTATTTTTCCCTTTGTACAATGTTCTTTCTGTTGTTAGTTGGTTTGTCAAAAACCTAGATTTCTTAAGATTTATGGGATGCATTCTCCTGTCAGTACATGCAAGCTGCTAGTTCTAGTATGCCTTGTGGATGCTGGATGACAAGGCTGTCTGGACCACGGCAAACTTCAGGAGAGTATTATATATTTGGTCGGTATGTTTATTCCTTATTGCAAAATAGAATTGGTTTGATGCTGATACTGACATAGTTCTCATTACATGCAAGTGCAGGTAAGGCAGGGTATCCCTCTGTTTGGTAAATGTTTCCTGGCCTGCACCTTTCAGCAGAAGCCCTTGCAAGTTTGCAGAAATTGGCTCCACTCCCAGCTTGCAGGTTCAGCAAGAAATTAGCTAACTCCTAAAAGAACTGCTTGTTTATGTTTTGATTGTAGTTATTTTTACTTGTGTATTTTTTTGTGGATACTGCAAACCATATACTGTCATGCAGAGGAGATGTGAATGCAAATAATGCAAATAATGGCCTGTTTTAAGGCATGATTTTGCTTCCTGACTTCTGACAAGTCCCTTTTTATAAAAAGTCTTGAAGCATTCTTTGTTCATTTGGACACTCAAACCCCTCCCCTATATAATGTTAAACTGTAATTGGTCTGGCTGACATGGCTGCTGGCTGAGATCAGCAAGGTGTGTAGTACAGCTGGTCCCCGAGTTACGAACGCATTGACTTACAACTGTTCGTATTTACGACCAAACCTCCTATATAGCCGGAACCTGAGTTACGAACGAAATCCACACTTACGAACAGCGCGGTTGTACGTAAGTGAATGCAATCCGACTTATGAACAGATTGAGTTACAACCTAGTGTTTGGTACGTAACTCGTTTGTATGTCGGAGACCAGCTATATTATCTTTATAGACTGCTAAATAGGGCAGTGATATTCTAGTTGGCCTAATTGGGATACTTTCATCATACTGCTGACCTCGTCAACACTCATTCGAAAGACAAGACAGAGAGTCTACCTACTACCTATGTTCTGTATGTATTTTATGGGTTCTGGACACAACTTACATTCAGTTGTACTAGGTAATTTATATTCAGTAGCACTATGTAATTCAGTAGAACTATGGGTTCAAATAAATACCAGAAGCTGATGGACCATTTGGGTGGGCTCTGATTGTACTTAACTCAAAAGCAGTCTGATTCTGTAACCCTTGCTGACATGAGGTGTTTTAATGGAACCAATGAGATTCTTGATGTGGTTAATGGCTCTGCTTTCTGTCTAGGAGGTACAGCCTGTAAAGCTTTCACTCTTGAACTGTTTAAAAATTTACATTTTTGTGTTTTCAATTTCAGACTTTCATTGCCAGTTTGTACCAGATTTTTTGATTTACAAGCACCTCTTTATTTGTTTCATATCCTTTTCTCCTTCTATTCAGCTCAAAAAGTCTATAGACCTTTTAGGTTTGCAGAGAGACTGACTGTGCTGATTGATTGCTGTGGTGTTCTGCCAGGCCCACACTAATATTTCCTTGCTACTGAGAGAGCCCGGCAAAGTAATGGCTACCGATATTTTACTATATAAGCCTTGGCATAATGTCCACTTTCACCATGTGATCCTGTGAGCAAGATGCACATATTCGAGGCTCCTTCTCTAGTTGACTGTTTTGCTTAACCTCAGGATGCTACTGGGCACTCAAACTTTACATTTTCCCTTCTCACCCTTTTAAATTAGATTTAGAATACAATAGGTTGGTTTAATACCATAACTTCAGAATTCCATCTTAATATATGTGTAGCTGTTTGTCGTCTGCTAAGAGGAAGCTATAAATGTATTTTTGATGCCAAGAGTTAGACTTAAAATGCATTACTCACCCTGTGGGAATAGCTTGAAAATTAGTAAGCAATTAGATTAGTAGGAAAACACATTTTACTTAGTTTTGTTAGTCTCATGGGCCTTTCGAATATCCTGTTAACATCACCTTTTAAAATCACAACATTTTAAATCTTTATATAGTTTTAAATAACAGTTCTTTCAAAGAGAGAATTATCCATATTTAATGGGTCTAAGTTGCCTCATGGAAACATGATTAATATGCAATAGGAAATATGATTGGCTGTGTCCTGAGCCAGCATAGGCTAAATGTCATATATATTTTTTTAAGTCACGCAGTTTCTGTAAGGATAACAGAGGTGTAGTTAGAAAAAACTAAACTTTCAGAGGTGACACAGCTTTTTGCAGAGGGCTGGCACAGGGCCTGTATATTGCTAAGCCTTCAATTAAGCTCTTTTACATAAGTAACCACTGTGCTTTACATGGTCTTGTTCTGACCCTCTGCACAGGGGAGAATGTCACTCTCAGTGGGCACATGTGAAATGTTATAACAAAAATGCTTATTTTTGTGGCAGACTTTAGAATTTTGTGAGCCAGACATAATTTAGAAACCATTATTTAAAAAAAAAGTTGCACAAAAAGAAGACCGTATAGCCAGCATTGCTTGTTATTTCAAGTTGTAATGCCAGTATTCCATTAGGGTAAATAGAGCACAAAGGAAGTCCCTCCTCTCTTTGACTGTTATGTAGGAGTGGTAAATAAGGGCCTGATCATTCATTGTGGGCAAAATTCCCATTTATTTACTTTCACTAGTAGTTTCCCTGCATGAGGACTACAAGCCTGGCCACATAAGACCAGATACTGGAATTGGATCCATATTTGCAGAGCCCCATACACTTCAGAGGCTGTGTGCAGGCATAAATTCCAGAGAAGTGGGCCAGTTCCAGGACTGGGATTTAAATGTGTAAAGTTCAGGATTTCTACTTCAGTAGGACTGTACTATGAATTCTGTGTGCAGGCAAACATGCCAGTGAAATCAATGGGAACTTTGCCTGAGACATCAGTGGGAGGTTTTTTTTTTCTGAGTAAGGCCTACCCATAATAAGCAAATCTAAGCTGAATTGCATTTGTGTTAACCAGTTAGTTATTATATCCTATTTTCTCCATTTTGCTGCAAAAAATGGATGACATTTAAAGCTGTTTCCACAGCTGTTAGTTTTCTTAGAAATTGGCACTTTTTATTCCTTTTGAAAAAAAGATCTTTAAGAAGATAATTTGCGTATTGCTTATAACTCTTGCAAAATTTGAAGTGATTCCCATTTTCTACAGTCACTTTTTATTGTGTCACTGAGAAGCATTTTATCAGGTGTTCCAGACCATCTCTGTTGGCTGGGATTCCTCTGAATTGCTGCAGAGGGAAACATCAGAAACAGTTCTCAGTGCGTGTGTGCTATTTTTCAAAAGAATTGAAGCAGAACATGGAAATTCACTTTTAAAAATTGATGTGGCTTTGTGCCACAGAAGCTCTATTTAAAAGATTCTTTTGAACCCTTTAAGGGGGTGTACTCTCCACTACACAGTGCGTTTCTTCTGATGTAAGTAAAGAGGAAAACATGAATCCATCATAAATAAAGAGGTTTGATATAGAGTTGAATTCTACATATAACATTTTTGTCCATGCATATGAAAATTGACATCATTGTGCTGGAATGTTGACCGTGTTTTGCATTTTGCAAGCTGCTTTTACTGGAAAGCATGTGTTTCAAAGGGAATTTTTGATTTTTATAAGTTTCTGTCTCCAGAATAGCTCAGTATTATTTTGAATGTGGAATTCAACTATGAATAACATTTAACTCCTGAAATAGGAGTTTGCTCTGGCATTAATAATTTTGCATAATTCATTCATTACTAGTAATATGTATGCCCTTATCAGAAAACTCAAAGATAATTATTAACTAGATGCTTGCACCCTTACTCAAAGTTGAGTAGTACTTTATTCTGACTACTGCCGTTGATTTTTATGGGGCTATTCATGAAAAAGAGATCTCGGTATGATTGAAGTGTAGGGGTATAATCTGGCCCCTATAATCTAGTAGTAATTGTACAGAAAAGAAGTTTGCTATGTTCTGATATTAATGCACTAGCTCAGAGTAGATGCCTTTGAGCTGTGATTGTGATTTCCAGCTCAAAGTGTAGACATACCCAGAGTTATTCCCTGGCTTTTTAAATCACCTGATTTTCAGCTGAGAAGTATGTGATATATCACAGGTGAATGTAGGTCCAGCATCCCACAAGGGGCTTGCAACCCTGTGTCTGGGTTTAAGAACCAGGTCTTCAAATGTATTTAAGCACCTAACTCCCAGACTTTATGTACCTAAATATCTCTAAGGATCTGGCTTCAATCAGAGGAACAAAGCCCTGAAGGCCGAGATCCCCAAAAATATGTAGGTGTTTAATTCTTTGTTTAATTTTAACATTTTAAAAGTGATTTATGTCCAGTAAATCATTGGGGAAGAGAGAAAGGGAGAGATGTTTCTTTGCAGTCTGTGTAGTCCCCTTCTCCTCCCCCAAAAAAAGTAAGGAAAAAGAGGAAACATTTTAAAAAATGGCAATTTAGAAATTCATTCTTTCTTTATTATGTCAAATGTGGAAACTGAGTTCATCACTGAAGTGTGAGACAAAGGGATTATAGTCCTGTTTGTGTAGTCTCACTGCAACCTTAGCTATGAATTCAGCACTAAAGCCTCTGTTGTATTCTTTTCAGAATAGACAAAACAACACAGAATCAGGTACAATGTTCACCTGAACGTTATTATAGTTTGTCTGACAGATGTGGGCATCTTGATGATAGATTTGTATCTACAGTTAAGCTTCAAGATTGTTATACAAGAGCAACATATATATGGTTTTATGGTTACAATTTTAAATAGAGAAAGTGGACAAAATCAGATGTCTTGGCGTGTTTAAACAACTGCTGCGAAAAAAATGGGGATTGAAAAGGAGTTTCATGCTCCAGGCAGCTTGAATATTTGTTCTGATTTGTGGCTTCATACCAAGGAATGGCAGGTTTTGTAAGAAGATAGGCCTGCTTGCTAAACTTGAATGTTGAACTAGAATGAGCTCTTATGGTGAACTTGTATAAGTGGGGGGGAGAAATCTCTTCACTCCAAATAATATTTTATAGCAATTTTATTAAGTTTCAGTAAAATATATTAGGAACTGGTTAGAGTGGGCATATTCTAAGAGAACTATTATATACTTAGTCCTTAGGTAGAAAGGTAATGTCTCTTTAAATATGAAATGTAGAATGCACTCAAACATATATGAGCATGACAGATGATCATGGATATTGCTTTCACAGACCTCTAATATTCTACTGGTCTTAACTTTCCATGAAAAAGGAAAAGACTTCAGCTGCCATGGCAAGCCGAAGAATGGTGTAGTGGCCACAGATCGGCTGTGCTGCAATATTTTGGGTTGCAGGAATAGATTTCAACTTTCTAAGCCACAGACATTTAATCTCATACAGCTTGTTGTGCTTGCTTTAGATAGATGAATTAAATGTCATCCTGGCTGAATACAATTCTGGAAAAAATATTCAAAAGAGATAGTAAAGTATTTATACAGAACTCCTAGGTTGGGCCTCAATTCCACAAATGTTTATGTCTATGATTAACGTTACACATGTGCATACTCTCCCTGAATTCATTAGAATTACACATCTACATCAAGTTATTCATGCGTGTAAACAAATGCAGGATCAGGGCCTTCCACTGTACTTTTAAATGTGTGTCTGATTTAATTAGCACTGATATCACAATCCCATTTCTGTATCCTTTTAAAAAAAATTCTGTCTTTCTTTTTCTCTTCAGTATCTGAGGAAGTGAGTTGTAACTGCAAAGTCTTATGCATTAATACCCTAATACATTTGTTAGTCTTTTAAAGTGCCACTGGACTCGTTTTGGCTGAAACAGACTAACATGGCTACCTCTTTGAAACCTAGAGTATCTCAGAAGCATTTCATTTTCCTGCTTTGTTAAAAATAAAAAAATAAATGATGAATAGAACTGAAAAATAGTGATACAGCTGATGCTTCTGTAATTGCACTAGGTCTTTTACTGCCCTCAACTGCTCTGTAAGGGTATGTCTACACTACAGAGGAAGATCGAAGTTGCCGCTGTCGATCTTCCAGGGTTCGAACTAGTGGTCTAGTTAAGACAGCTAATTTGAAGTGAGAGGGGCACTCCGGGCAATGCCAGTAACCCTGCTTTCACGAGGAGTAAGGGAAGTTGACAGAAGAGTGTTCTTCCTTTGACTTCCTGCAGTGTAGACAGTGCCAAAAGCCAAGTTAAGCTTCTTCATCTTCAGCTACGCAATTAATGTAGCTGAAGTTGGTCATCTTAAATTGACTTTGTCCCATAGTGTAGATAAACCCTAATGGACTAGGATGGTGCTCAGCTATCCCAGGATGTACAGGGCTTGTGGAACCCACTCTGTTGGACAGTTCTGCTTTGCACTGTCCCATGAAAGGTAAATTGGGGCTCTAGTTGTTTATAGAGTCATATGTGAACCTCAGTATACCCTTGGGAATTTCACTCGTTGATATTTTTTTTTCTTTGGATGCTCCAGTAGAGGGCTTTGAAGTAAAAGATAGGGAAATGACATACTTTTAAAAATAAATAATATATAATTAAAATTAACTTTTATGGATGATTATTGTTTATTTTTCGGTCATAACAGGTAAAACTCTACCAGTTAATTTTACATCCCCAGCGTCCAATTAAAGTTGCCGTTTTAGCTACCTAAGACTTCTTTTTATAGGTTAGTTCAAGACTCCTATTTCAAGCATAGCAAGCTTTGTGCAAGCTTTATTGTTAAGAATGAAATTTAAGCTTTATTAGGATTAAGTGTTTAATAGCATAATTTGCTGCATATGTTGCACATACAAATGGCTATGAATAGATCCTCTGTGACAAAAAGTATTTAATATGTTATATATGGACTTAAATCCAGTATGTTATCTTTAACTAAAGGAAATTTATAAAAAGACCTTTACAGAGGGGGGTTTATTCTATCAACTTTAATTTCTTTAAAACTCTTCAGAACTGAACTTGAATTGGGTTAGGTTTTTTAGATTTTTTTTTTACAGAAGTAGTGCCACCATTACTTCTATTATTTCCCGAATAATAATCCAAGTAATAGAACAAGATTGCCTGTGTTTTACATGTTTGACAAGGGGAAAATATTAGTAGGGTAATAAGTATTTGTTATCCTGGATAGCACAGAGTTTTTTCAACCTGTAGCTTCATTGAGGATTTAGATATGTAACTTACTGTAATGCTAATGGGAATCTTGCATATAAATTTCATATGTGTTAATGGGGTAAAAATAAATACCCCTGTATGCTACTTATCCAGGAAACTGAAGAATGAAACTTGTTAATTAAGACTGATTGTCATTTTGGCTTGGGGCTGAGGCTTGACAATCGAAGTATTCCCCAGTCTACATAAAATATTAATTAATCTAGTGCATAATGCAAGTGACAGGTTTGATTATCTCAGTGGGTTTTAAGCAAGCTGGGCTGTTTCCTTGTTTGTAAATAGTGGTGACAAATGGCTTTGTCTTATTTTGTGATTTAGAAACTTTATTAGGTTATCTCAACAGAGGGCTTTGACTTCTTGCAGAGACTTAGAGATTTTATTACTGCTTCACACTTCCTTCTAAAGTCTTTTTATTCAGGAAGTTATTTTATGTAGGTGGGTAACTTTCCATTTTAACTTTCTGCTTTTTGAATTTGCTATGTTATTTTATAGAACTCTAAATAATGTATGTTCCTGCTGTCGTTATTAAAGCTGGAATGAAATAGAAGGAAAATAGAGGCATGTAGGAACGTTGAGAGAAGAGAGAAATCAGGAGTAAAGCCAAATCCAGCTCATCTGATTCTCAAAAGTACTCTGCAACATGGTGGCAGATTTCAGGACCCTGTGTGTAGATGCAGGACTCTTCTGAGTCCTTTGGATGTCAAATGCTTGAATCTGCATGAAGGTGCAGTGTAGTGAGTCAGAAGAGCAGGTGGGTTTTGTATAAAATGGATTGGAGTATCTCTCTGGATAGAGGGAAATAAGATCTGGACAGAGAGGACATTTGGCTGCTGTTTGAATCACTAAATCCCAGGAAGTGTGTGTGTTTGGATTTCATTTAATGATTTACTTTTATTCAGAGTGTGGTTGGAGGTACGCTGTTTACATAGCCCCAGTGAAGTCAAAGGGATTACTTACATGATTAAGGCCAGCAGGACTTGACTATGAAAGTAAGAGTGTTTTATATCATTTTTACTTGTATGGCAACAAAAGATGTGGAGCACTATGCAGTTAGGCAGATCAACATGGGCATTTGATGGCATAAAATTCTGGAGTTTTATTTGCAAGGATACTTATTTTACTGTACAATCATAGCTTCAGCAGCTTCTGATGGCATGGGCTCCTCCTACATGAGGTTCGAGATAGGATTAATCAGTTGTATAACTTCATTGTAGTTAAAACAGGGATGAATTTTGCTCCTTAATGTTTTCATAAGCCATCCCTTGTGCATACATTCTGGATTTTGAAAAGTCTGAGAAGGTTAAGTGATAAACGTAAGAATGTGGAACCACACTAAAACTTTAGACTTGAGCTTCTGTGTTTCTCATAGTTACATTTAGCTTGTGTTAGTAAACCAAGCACTGACTATGGATAAGAAAATCTTTAGTAAGTTATTGCCTTTGGTTGATCCAGACATACTAAGGGAGAACTCTTAAGAAGTATCCTGTCAGAATTGTGGGGAATAAAACTACTTTTTGCTTAACTTTTAAAAATCATAGAATCACAGAATACTAGAACTGGAAGGGACTATGAGAGGTCACCGAGTCCAGTCCCCTGCCCTCACGGCAAGACCAAGCACTGTCTAGATCAGTGGTTCTCAACTCGTTTCAGTCCATGGACCACCAGGCCAATCAAAAACTTTTTGTGGATCACCTCCTATTTGAGACATGATAAAAAAGAGCAGACAACGAACATTTTGGTTTGAAATTTATTTCTTACTAATAGATTTTTGGATTCTCTTCTCACTGACAAGCTTTTCAATGTTTGGAGTGGTACTTGATAATGCACAATGAATATCGCTTTCCACTGCAAGCCGATTCCTCTGTTTGGACTTAACGTGCAACAAACACGAAAATCCAGTCTCACACATAAGTTGATGCAAATGGCAAAAGAAATCTGACTGCGTGTGCTGACAGATTTGGGTAACTCCCGGTCATGCTGGCCCAAAATTTCTCTATGGTAGAGTGCTGGTACACATCTTGAGCCGCAAAATCATTTTTCAGATCCAAGAATTCCTCCTGCAGATCCTCTGGAACACTATTAACATCTGTTGTAAATGGATTCCTGATGAAAGATAATCCATCCTTTGTCCTGTCCACCTCTGGAAAGTATCGTTGGAATTTGTCTCGTAGCTTCCATAAATGATCGAGAATTTGCATCGGAATGGCTTCTTTTTCCCCGAGCATGGCATCCACACATGGAAATTGAACCAAATTATTGCCTTCGACTCTTACGATCCAGAGTTCCAATTTGTCAAGAAAAGCCTTGATGGTGCTTTGGTGAAAGAACAGATTTGCACCTTTCCCTTGCAGTTGAAGATTCAGTTTGTTCAAGATTCCAAAAATATCGACAAGATACGCAAGTTCTAAATTTTACTGCATCAGCACATTTCGGAATTCCTCTTTCCCTCGAGCCTGGAGAAATAAATCCAACTCCTTTCTCAATTGAAAAACTCTGTTGAGTACATTCCTTGCTGACAGCCACCGTACAGAAGTATAGAACAGCAACACGTCAAAGTCGGAACCCATGTCCAGGCAAAATCTTTTGAACAGCCTGGTGTTCAGAGCCGATGATTTGATGTAATTCACCACTTTCACCAACTCTTTGAAAACGGCGTTCAGTTGATCAGGCAATGTTTTTGACGCCAAAGCTTCCCTATGAATGAAGCAGTGAACTCTGGTTACCATTGGAGCGCGCTGTTTCACCAGTGTTTGGAAGCCCGATCTTGAGCCCAGCATGGCAGGTGCACCATCAGTGGTGACACCCACAAGATTTACCCAATCCAGACCATGTACTTCAAAGAAATTGTTAACAATTTCCATCACATCCCGAGCCTTTGTGGTGGTATCAAGAGTCTTACAAAAAAGAAACTCGTCTTTGAAGTCTCCCTCAACCATGTATCGTGCAAACACCAATAGCTGAGAGCACAGTGCAATGTCAGTCGATTAATCCAATTGTATGGCAAACAATGGAGACTTCTTTATTTCATCCACAACTTGTTCACTGATGTTCTGTGATATCTCATTTATCCGTCTCGATACTGTGTCGTTAGAGACAAATATATCATTCAGCTTCCTTGCTGCTTCCTCGCCAAGGCTGCACTGTCTCTTTTGCACAGGGGAGCACAAGTTGCTCTACAATGGTATGAGGCTTCTTGGCCTGTGCAACTTTGTATGCAACAATGTAGGAAGTGCGCACTGCATTGCTTGTCTTATTGTAGAATGCACTTGTTGAGTTGAGACGCTGCCGTTTCAGACCTGATAACCGTCGCTCAAAATAATCATCCTTTTGCAACAAGTTGGGGTGACGCTTTTCGAGATGGAGTTTCAGCTTAGCCGGCTTCATTGAGCATTCCCCAAGACTTTGAAACAAATAACACATTGTGGCAAATCCACGCCTTCTTTTTCTTGACAAGTGAAGCTGAATTTGATGTAGTCCTCCGAATACTTGCGCTTGACATTTCTTCCTGTCATTGCCATTATAAACAAACTACACCACACCTGTAAAACAGCACATGTAGCACAGGACGAATGACACAGCAACTGCTCAGCACAACGGCGGCAGTTACACTGACGCTCAGAGCTTCAGATGGGAGTTACTGACAACACAACGCGGTTGCATCCTAGGTGACGCTATGGATGACGCGCTGCGTGCTTCTGAACACGGCGTAAAACAGCCTAACGGCGGTGCCTGCTCATGCCGTGTGACTTTGGACAACGTTCAAGTGGACCACCGAAAAGGTCACCATGGACCACCAGTTGAGAACCACAGGTCTAGATCATCCCTGATAGATGTCTGTCTAATCTGCTCTTAAATATCTCTAGAGATGGAGATTCCACAACCTCCCTAGGCAGTTTATTCCAGTGTTTAACCACTCTGACAGATAGAAAGTTTTTCCTAATGTCGAACCTAAACCTCCCTTGCTGCCGTTTAAGCCCATTGCTTCTTGTCCTATTGTCAGAAGCCAAGGAGAACTATTTTTCTCCCTCCTCCTTGTTACCCTTTTAGATACTTGAAAACCGCTATCATGTCTCCTCTCAGTCTTCTCCGTTCCAAACTAAACAAGCCCAATCAATTCTTTCAGTCTTCCCTCACAGCTCATGTTCTCTAGACCTTTAATCATTCTTGTTACTCTTCTCTGGACCTTCTCCATTTTCTCCACATTTTTCTTGAAATGTGGTCCCCGGAACTGGACACAGGGCTAAATTAAAGTATACTATCAACAATTCTGTTTGCTCAAGCAAGAGATACTATAGGAGATGAAAGAATTACCTCTCATGTGCTATTGGTTAGATGTCCTGTGCATATTCATAGAATTACACAATTCCCAATACCCCTGTGGTGTTAGGGTACCAGACATTGTAAAGGCAGTTGGAAGGGTATGCATTTTCAGTTAGGGTATGTCTGTGCTGCAATTCAACACTGGTGCTTGGCCCATGTCAACTGACTTGGGTTAGTGGGGCTCAGGCTATAGGGCCGGTCACTTAGGGTACGTCTAGACTACAGGCTTTTGTCGACAGATACTGTCAACAAAGCGTCTGTCGACAAAGAGTGTCTAGACTACAGCCAGTTCTGTTGAAAAAGCAAGCCGCTTTTTCGACAGCGATTCTAGATGCTCTCTTTTGAAAAAAAGCAGTGTGGATGCAATAGCGCCTTTTGTCGACAGAACTCTGTTGACAAAAGGCGTTATTCCTCATAGAATGAGGTTTACCGCCGTCCACAAAACTGCTACGTTCTGTCGACTTACTGTCAACAGAATTCGGCGGTAGTATAGACGCAGGTATAGTTTTGTCGACAAAAGTCCACTTTTGTCGACAAAACCTTGTAGTCTAGACACACCCTTGGAGTGTAGACATTTGGGTTCAGGCAGGGTCTCTGAGCTTCAGCTGAGGGCGTCAAATTGCAGCACAAATACATGCACAGGGACATATGCAAAATCTTTCCAAAATACAAGAAAAGTGGGCCAATAAAAACTATGTGCACTACTTTAGTGGAATGAAAGAAGTAGTTAAGCTATTAGCTAGGGATGTGAACATATAACCATGTAAACAGTTAACTAATAAGCCTGGGCTTATCACTAAACATTCACTGTTACACTCAGGTTCCTGCCCCACTCCTGGGGAGCTGGCTGCGACCCCCTGCTCCTTCCTCTGTATCAGAGTGTGGGGTGGCAGAGAAGCTGGTATGCACCGGGAGCCGGCTTAAAGGCTGGCTCCTGAGGAGCCACCTGCCAGGCCATGCTGCTGCCTCTGTATCAGAGAGTGGGGGCAGGTGGGCTCCATGGGAGCAGGTATGTGCGAGGAGCAGCTTTTAAACCAGCTTCCTGCATATACTCGCTCCTGTCTGCTGCTACACGCTCTGATACAGAGGCAGCAGCGCGGGTCAGCAGCTGGCTCTATGGATGGGAACGGCATGCACTGACTCCCGGGGAGCTGGCTGCTGGTGCGTGTAACTGTGTAACTCCTGAGTTTTATCAGCAGTTAACACATTTTCACAATTACCCACATTTTAACATCCCTACTATTATCCTCATTATATAAAACTGCTTCTGAATAGCCATCCACCAGCTTAGCTGCACCTTTTGAAGTACAATTACCATCTCAATGTGGTAGAAGCACCTGAGAATGTGAAAAAAGAGATGGTATGTAAAAGATGTAGTTCGCAACCTTGATGAAGAACAAATGTGACAGAGACCATTATGCACACATTTCAGTACCTTGCTGTATTGAAACCTATAGTAGCTAGAAAATCTGCTATAAAGGGGGACAGGAGACAATTTAGCTTACTAGCCCTCTGACATGCCATGATAAAGTTCATTGCACTAGTCTGAAGAAGTAAAATCATATTAACATTCCTATAGAAAGACAACACTAAGGAAAAACAATGCCTGACTTATGACACGTCTTAGTTCAGCTGTTATGGGAGCTATCCATTGTACATACACATCTGCTTCTAAACACCCACGCAGGATCAGGAGATATTCTGCAACAGGAAAGTCTTCAGTTCCCTCAACATGACGGTTGTATATGTTGCCAGATCAGATTTTGTATATAATAACCAAGTTCCAAGGATTGTATCATGCTGTGTAGTTACTGAGGCAATATGTCCTACATCAGCTTTTGAATTGGACTAAAAAGTGGTTAGATGATTAGTAAGTAACACAATCTGATCACTATTCTTTTATTTTTTTCTAAGATCTTAACTGAGGACACCAAACTCAGTATTTTGCCATCTGTAGTTACTGTTGGTAATCCTCTTGAGATTAAGTTTATAATATGATTTCTAATTCCCCAGACATCTACAGAGTATAAAGATAAAATGAGACTTATAAGATCACCACATCAGTTTTAGTACAGAGTAGGGATATTAAATATCAAGAACATAAGAACATAAGAATGGCCGTACTGGGTCAGACCAAAGGTCCATCTAGCCCAGTATCCTGTCTGCCGACAGTGGCCAGCACCAGGTGCCCCAGAGAGGGTGGACCGAAGACAATGATCAAGCGATTTGTCTCCTGCCATCCCTCTCCAGCCTCTGACAAACAGAGGCCAAAGACACCATTTTATCCCCTGGCTAATAGCCTTTTATGGACCTAACCTCCATGAAATTATCTAGCTTCTCTTTAAACTCTATTATAGTCCTAGCCTTCACAGCCTCCTCTGGCAAGGAGTTCCACAGGCTGACTACACGCTGTGTGAAGAACTTTCTTTTATTAGTTTTAAACCTGCTACCCATTAATTTCATTTGGTGTCCTCTAGTTCTTCTATTTAGGGAACTAATAAATAACTTCTCTTTATCGGCCCTCTCCACACCACTCATGATTTTATATACCTCTATCATATCCCCCCTCAGTCTCCTCTTTTCTAAACTGAAAATCGGTTAATTGAATAGCCGAGTAACCTCATGAATTCTAATCAGTCGACTATTTTATAGTTCCTGGGGGCGGGGCCGGCAGCCCCTGTATCAGAGACCGGAGTGTAGGGTGTTAGATGGGAAATGGTCCACGAGGGGAGCCAATTTAAAACCCGGCTCCCCTTGTGGACCAGCTGTCTGTTGCCCAGTGCTGCTGCCTCTGATAAAAGATTCAGCAGAACAGGATGGCAGCAGCCCCTGTCTAAGGTAGGTCTGAGCTCCTGGATCCAGCATGAGCTGGAACTGAGCCAGGCTGCCTACCTGCCTGGCTCCAAATAAACTTTAAATGCAGAGCCTTAGCAGGAGTAGGTTCTGGACCTGGTACAAGCCAGAACTGAGCTGGGCTGCTAGCCAGCTTGCTAAAAAATTTACTGGCAAGGGTGGGGGAAGGGAAATTATGTAGTCTATAGTATTAACCTATAAGCTTTTGCAGTGCTTTTTTGGGGAAAGTTGTTGAGCCAAAAAAAAAAAAAAAGGGGCATGCTGGGGGCCGAAATGTCATCGCAGCCCCTTTAAGAGCCGCATGTCCTAAGTGGGCTACCATCGGGAGCCCAGCCGCCCCAGGAAAAGAAGTGCCGGTACGCCGAGGGGAATGCAATTCATTTAAGTTATGCAGGGAAAATACGTGCCGTCCACGTATACACCCTTCCTGTATAGGCTCCCCCTCTCCCAAAAGTGTCCCCAGTTCCTAATAAATCCAAACCCCTCTTCCCTACACCATTGTCTCATCCACGCATTGAGACTCTGAAGCTCTGCCTGCCTACCTGGCCCTGCGCGTGGAACCGTCCCGGGGCGTACCATTACAAAAAAAGCATTGAGCTTTTGCTTATCGGTTAATTGACTATATTGTCACATCTTTAGTACAGAAATCCATACTTAAAGCAGCATAGGTGCTTAGATAAGTCAGGGGCCACATTCTGAACTACTCAGTTTCTTGTGAGATGTTTTGCCTGCTAATGAATAACCCATAGCATATTCTGAGATGAAGGGGAGCGTTCAACTTAAGTCAGAGGTGGAAAAACTTTTTATTTCACTCTATGGTAAATCATTAGAGATGTGAAAAGTCAGACAAAGGTAATTTGGATATAATTTTTGCAGCTAAATTCTCATCAGTATTCTACAGACATCATAAATGTAGGCATTTATCACTCACAAGAAGATCATGCCCGCTCTCTGGACACATAGGTACCAAAACAAATACCTAAAATTAAATATGAGCTGGCACATCAATGTCATATGTGGACATGGGATTCAATTGGTTTCATGTTCCATACACACTACAAAACAGCAGACAGGACACTGGTGTATATATAGAACACAGTGAGTTCTCTGCCATGTTCTGTGGCAGCTTTTACCACTCTCCCTGGTATTGAGACACTAGACAATTGCTCATCCGTGGGTTATAGTATAAGAATGCACAGCCATGTTAATAGGTTCTACATCCTTCCTTCTCACTGATCACATTCATTGCCTTATGGCTAGCTGTCTAGTCATCTGGGCATCAGATTTAGAATTGATTCCTTTTTAAACATTCATTGCTGGCCACAGAACATGAGCAGCGTGATAGTTACATTCAGATCACTCTGATTATCATTCTAGTAGTCATCTTGTTTGATTCAATAGACTTTTTCCATTTTATATATAACTACTCAGCTCTTTTTACTCTTTTAAAAAAACATTCCTGTTAATTCCCAAAGTCCGTTTACTTGCTCTTTTCCATAGAAGATCCAAAGAAGCTATCTTTTGCTTCCTCCTATCAGAGCCCTTCTCCACTCCATTCTGACTGTGATTGCCTCCTGTGCTTCTGAACTGGGTTTGTGAGGCCAATTTCAAGAGCTCTGCATGGATACAAAATTGGTATCCACATCTGAAAAAATGATCTGCAGATATCTGCTTCCACATCTGCAGATGCAGCTACCTGTGGCTATCTGCAAAATTGCAGGGTTCTGGATATAAAACTTGTATCTGTAAAAATGAGCCATTGATATCCATATTAGAGATGTAAAATCCAGCTTAAAAAGTTAACTGGTTAAATAGCTTGTTAAGCATGGCATGGCATGTTGGGCCTGGCCGGGCTGGAGTGTTTCTCCCACTCCACTGGAAGCATACCATGCCTGCCCTGTACAGTACAGCACAGTGGACCCAGTTGGGCTGGAGTGTCCTCCATCCAGCTGGGCCTCTGGTTAACTGGTTATCGATAATCATCAGCCGGTAAAGTTAACATCCCTAATCCGCATCCACATCTGCAGATACCCACAGATATTAATTTTGTTACTATTTGTGTTTGCTGTTTTGCCTGTTAACATGAGCAAAAAGCAGGCATTTCCCCAAGCAACTGTTATTGTTAAATCTTACCAATGTGTTTGGTGCAATAAAGGACACACAAACTAAAACCAGCATTCACCTGAGGCATATACCCAGTAAAAGAGACGCAGAGAAGAAAAGTTTCAGTGGGTGATCCAAAGGAGAGTGTTAGCATAGCTTATTTTAAAATTCACTTAATGTTTGTGAAGTTGAAGAGGAGAAGGTGTTTGATGTGGCTTAGTGCTGGCTATGCTGAAGTGAGTCAGAGGGATTTGTTTCAGGAGAGGGTATGGGACTGGAGCTGAGAGAATTTCACATGTGTGTGTGAGAGATATGGGGCAGCATGGTAGGGGAATAGAAATAAACTGGACAGGGAAATGGGATGGAATACTGAAATTAGGGATGTAAACAAGTAGTCCGTTGAGTAGTCAACTAACTGATATGCCTAGGTTTATTGGTTAATCTAGTCTGATCAATGGGCCAGAAAGATATTTCTATCAGCAACAGATTTGATGGGGATTATTTGGTTGTCAGGACCAGGAGAGGTAGGCATTACTGGAAGAAAGAAAAGATGAAGGAATGGACAAACTTATGATGTTAACATAGAAAAAAATAGTTTGTAAGGAACTAGCATGCTTCATAAGTCTCTTGGTTTGTTAGTGGGTTTTTTTGTTTGTTTTTTTGCATTAGCACAGTCCAAAAAAGACTAGGTGAGTGGAGTATTCGTAAATATGCTTATGAGATGTATAGTGGGGCTGGATGGGTAATGGGTTGCATGTTGTGCACAGAGTTTCTTTGGAAAATGTCTTTTAAAAAATCAATGCTGAAAGAGGTGTGCCTGAGTGAAGGGTGATGGCTAAGAGGCATTTTCCTTACATGCCTCATTACTTGTCTCAAACCAGCATTCTTCCAGCAGAGCCATAACCAGTTAACTTCTTTTATTGTGAAAATGTGGTTGGTTGCAGTCAGTGTGCTAGACTGCTCAGAACATAATCCCTATAAGATACTTATTGACAGTGGAACCACAGACAGACAGACAGAAGGACAAAGAACAAGGGGACTCTTATTAATATGAAAATAATTATTAAAATATTTTTGTGATGGAGTATTAGGTGATGGAATATTAGGAGTGGGCAAAATTGAAACTGTCCCCTTTGTGTTAGAGTTAGTCATGCTTTAAGCTGCCCATCAGTTAGGAATGGAGTGAACACTGGGTTGGGACATTCTCAACTCCCCACTTTCTATCTGGCAAGACCAGAGATTTGCCAGGATTAGCAGAATTAGTTTAATGAGGAGATTAAGAGGTAACTTGACTGTGGTCTAGAAGTACTTGCAAAGGGAAAAGATTCCTGGTTGCAGGCACTCTTTAATATAGCAGACAAAGCCATAATAAGATTCAAAGGTTGAAACAGAAGCTGGACAAAATCAGTAGAAATTAGATTAAAATTTTCAACAAGGAAGGTAATTAACCATTGGAACACCTCTTGGCATGTGATAGATCCTTCCTTACATGGAAATCTTTCAGTCAAGATGGGATGCCTTTCTAAATGGAACACTAGAGTAAAATTAAGGGATCAATGCAGGAATAACTTGGTGAAATTCCAGCATATTGTGCACAATTATAATGGTCCCTTTTGGAATCTATAGATGAAAACCTGCCCCCTTTGAAATCAGTGGAAAATTCCCAGAGTCTTCACTGGAACCAGGATTTCATTCTGTGAATCTGTGCTTACAAGCTTGTACTTTCATCAGAAGGTACATTATGCAGATAGGACTAAATTCCATGAAGTAGACCAAGAAGCAATCTAGATTGTCCTCACTGCCTACACAGTTTAGCCTCAATGGCTTGGTCAATTTTACACCTATGCCAGAAACTTATTCTTTGGCTCCAGTTGTGAATTGGTGTGGCTTGACTAAAACCACAAGTCCTAGTGACCTAAGTGCGATCATAGATGATTGTTTGCTGCCTGTCTATATTAGCTGTCATTTCCTGAAAATACCATGCTTAGTTCTTACACAAACAGCTGTAGTTCATATGATATTTACAGGAATTACTGAAGTTATCATTTTTGGAGCAATTTTGGTGCCTCTATGGCCTCAGCGTTAACTGCTCAATACTTCTTCCTTCTTGAGATCTTTAAGTTACTTTGCTGCATCTGTGCAGAATTCAGGTCCCAGATTTTATTTTTTTTTCTGTATAAAAGGTGGTGGTGTCTTTCTTGCTTCAAAGAATATTTTTTCTTTTGTGGGAGTGTCCCAGTCTTTGAGGACTGAAAGTTTGCCTTGCACGTGGGTTGATATTTTTTATTAGAACTTAAATTCTTTCATTATAACTCTGCCACTTCATCCACTTTTTCACCTACTCATTGAGTTAGTGACAAATAGAATCTTATTGCCAGCGATAACAATGCCTGTGTAGTTTTGATTAAAACTGAGTAGTGTCTCTGGCTGGTCTTCTGTCAGGATTGGAATATTTGCCAGCCCCCCCCCCCCCCGACAATCTATATTTGTACCCAGGAAAATTGGCATTACCTAGCTCCATAGCATCTCATGGTGACAGGACTTTTCTTTCCCTAGCTGTTGAGGTTGCAATACCATTCCCCAACCTCACACTTTTCCTTCTGTTCTTTCATTATGCAATAAGAATCCTCTTAAAAATCTGGATTCTCCAGTAGACATAGCAGGTGTTTGGCAGCAAATGCTATGGAGTTTTTGCTTGTACGGCTTATGGATGAGAATTTCAGTGCCCTAGGGCATTATTTCAACCCAGGTATTGAAAAGCATGTTACTGTGTCAATTCAAATTATATCACTATTAAAGAAAAAACGCCAAAGGAAATTAAATTCAAATAATTATACTAACATAACATTAATAACATTAAGGTTATAATTTAATTTAAAAATATTTTAAAATATAAGGACATTGAGTCAGGTTTCCCATGTCAACTTTAGCCAGATTTTTTACCTATTGTAAAAATGAGAATAATGACACCTTTGTTAAGTTAATTGAGATCTACTGATGAATAGCACTATTTAAGGGCTAAGTACTCATTTTGTATGTGTGATCTGTTCTCTCATCTGGGGACTAGTATGTATGTTGGTAATTAATTACTTTTAAAGTGCTCAGAATTGTGCTAGGAGCTTTACAGTACACATACTAAAAGTTACACATCCTAATCATTTAATGTTTTGTATTACATTTATACTTGCATGTAGATGTATGGCTGTTATGAACTTGAAGATATTGCTGGTTAAACAGTTGGTCCTCAATCACACCTGTGTGGGTGAGTCCCTTGCCTGCTCCAAACCCCAGTGAAATCAAGGAGTACCAAATGAGTGCAGGAGTCTGCCTGTGCACATCTGATTTGAGAATTATGGTGTAAAATCACTCATGCTCAACACCTAACATTTGTTTACTTTTAGCTGGTTACCCAGTGCCAGCAAAGCTTTTGGATATTTAGGCATATACATATCTTTCCATTTTCCCATCTCTTCAGTGCATTGGAGCAATTAACCTCAGCTGATTTGGTGGTGGTGCAGAATCATACTCCAGTCAGCTAGAAAAGGGTGGGCTTGCTTTTAAGACCATTTTTCCCACTAGAAATTCCCACCAGATTTTTTTGTGGTTTCTTTCTCCTCTTTCTTGTTCCACTTAAACTACTGGGCTGTATTCATTCCAGCGCAAGTATTCATTCATAGGATTTTATTATTCATCTACCTCTGAGAGTAATCCTACATAACTTTAGCTGCTTTCTTTCCTTGCAAAAATAAATCGGCTGCTTCCCAAGAATGCTTACAGCCTCCTTCAGAATATCACAGAGCAAACTGCAGTCATGTGCTCATAGATAAACAAGCAGGATGGTCTGTTTATATTTTCTACAAATTAGTCTGTTCAATCTGTGGCAGTTTGCCAGCGTGGTAAGAAGAAATTCTTTCATCGTATAATGTTGAACATTTAAAGGGCAATTTAACAAATCTTTTAAAAATATTGTAGGTTATCCTGATTTATTCTGCTAAAGTCACTGACAAACTATCCTATTTATAATATATTTTTTCTACAGATACTATAAAGACCCTTAGAAAATATCACTGAGTAAGAGATAAATAGATTTCCAGGAGAACATGCTGCTAATAATGCTGAAGGGGCTTGATTTATGAGAAGAATTTTGCCAATTATTAGGTTACTAAATAAATAATAAAAAGGTGGTTTCTGTTTGGAAAGGGGCTGAACATATGGTGTGGGGAGGGAAAAAAACCCTCTTCAGAACACTTTAGTTACCTCTGTCTGTGTCTCACTCACAAGATTTTTTTAAAAAGAAAATACACAGGTTTTAATGAAATAGTATTTTCTGTCTCCTTTCCAGACTTTTTACAAGAGATTTCTTCCCTTTTACTGTTTTAAGAGTTGAGGTGCTTTCCACGGAGAGAATTTTCATCCAAGACTTCGAGAAAACCTAAACTTACACTATTTTCTTGCTAAGTTTCATTTAAAAGATTATGTGAAATTTCACTTCCCCCATCCTCTTTTTCATTCAAAATAACGTGCGCAATTACATTTTCACCATACAGCAGATATATACTTTATTTACAATACATTATTTGAAAAAGATTCACACAAACCAATTTGTTTTCTTCTGTGCAGAGGACAACACAATAAAATTACATGACAGAGTAGTCAAGTGACTTTTATGGAAGATAAAAATCTGTGTTCTAGTTCCAAAGAATACAGTTTTTGAATACCCTTTAGAGAAAATTTTGTCCTCAGATGAGAAATAATAATACTTGATTCTTATATTGCACTTTATCCATAGAGCTGAAAGCACTTTCAAATTGAGGTAAATATCACTATTCCCATTTTACACTTGAAACGGAGGCTCTATGAATATGTATGGGAATTGTGTGAATGTTTGTTTTTTTAAGGGTAGAATCTAATCCACGATAATTTATTTTCACACTGATATGAAGCGATCTGCTCCAGGGCCAGCCTTTCTCTTGGAAATTATTCCGGGGGAATTGGAACACTTTGTACAATGGGGGTGCTAAGAGCCATTGAACCAAACTGTAAATCTTGGAGATGGGGCAAACCACCTCACGTCAGGGAGTGTGGCATCACCCCCAGCACCTGGGGATGCTTACAACTTGCATATTTTTCACCTTTTTTATGTGTCTAGAGTTAAAATGCATTGGGTAACCATTACCAATCATAGCAGTAATGAACGTGCCATTTTGTTTTATGTAATGTTGTACTACAGAAAATATGTCTACATGTAAGCCCTGATTCTGCACCACTGAAATCAATGGGAACTTTGCTAATGACTTCAGTGAGAGCATGGTCAACTGAAGCCCCTCATGCCAGTGATTTAAATATAAGCATTCAGATTTGGCCGGGACAGTCCTCTTTTAAAGTCCTGTACCTAATATCCTGACTTCTTTGGCAAAACTAGGCATTTGTCCTGTTTGCTCTTGGCAATCTATTGTCAAAAGCAAATGGGGCACATTCCCATGTTTGCCAAAAAGGGGGGGGGGCACTTGGAGGAATGTTGTAAGGGGCAAACAACGAGTCTGGCTGATCTTGTGTCTCTGTTATACCTTGTCCCTCCAGTTGGGGAGCAATGGGGTATCATATGTCACTCAGCAGCCCAGTCAGAGGGCAGTGCAATATGGGGCCTAATTCAGAGTCTTCTGACTTGTCGGCCCTGGCCCTGGCTGCAACCTGATTGATAAGTGCCTGATTGGGTCCTGCAGCATCCGCTTATGCTGGGGTACCGAGTGTGGGATGGCCCTCTGAGCAGTCCCTGGAGTCCCCATCCCATCCTCATGCCCTTCCCACCCACTGCCCTTTGGGTCTGATCCCTGGAGTCCTCTCCAACTCCCACTCAATCACACCCCACCCTGTTCTTTCCCTTCCCAGTCTGCCTTCCATGATCCATTTCTGCCACATCTTGGCAGGGATGCCATTTAGGGAGGGCAGTGGGGGGCACCTGCCTCCCTGAGTTTCATACCACCTGCTGTGAGCAATCCCCCTGTTGCTCACTTCCCTCACCAGCTGGGAGTTGCTGGCCCCTATTAACATCTAAAATAGTGACTCTGCATCCTGACCTCTCCTGGGCTGGTCTCTAGAGCAGGGCTACTCAACTTTGGAAACCCAGGGGGCCACAGTGATACTCACAGTGCATGCCGAGGGCCGCAACTTAGGTGTGGTTGCATATACATGCAACTATATATGCAAATAGCTTCTTTCACACTGATGGGCATGAATACAAAGATTAAGGCAAGACTACACAACACACAAGCCCCATTTAATTCAGTTTTGCTGATATTAATAAAATGCAGTATTTACCGATTTCCACCAATATGACAGGCTATTCAAGGTTTGTGGGCTTAGGAGCGCGTGAAGCCTCTTGTCCCTGCCCCACCAGGGGTGCGAAGTGGCTAGAGAGAATTGCCAGCTGTTTCAATCAGGTGGAGGTTCCTTCTGGTGCTGTGCGCCCCTGGCAGGGGAGAAAACCTCATGAGTTCCCCTGTCCCCAGATCTCGATTGGCCTGAGGGCACGTGAGTGGCAGGGTGGCTGCAGGCAGGATCAACCGGCTTGGCCGGCTGGATCGGGACTGTGGAGATTGTCTTGTCCACCCCGATCTAATACAATGTTCAGAAGCAGCTCAGCTGGGGGAAACAAATGTAAAATTTTAGACTTAATTTATTCTGGAAAAATGAAACAGAGTTGAGAGTTAAGTTGGATTTTAAAACTAAATAATATTTTGGCTAAGCACTACTGAAGCGTTTCAGTGAAATTTTAAATCTTTTAGCCAGACTATATCAAGAGAAAACACAATATAGTTGTTGATAAATATCCAAAAGCTTAATCACTAGAATAATTTTAAAAAGCACAGGAAAAATATTCAAATGCATTTATCTACAGCCTGCAGCAAACATTCTGGCAAAGGGAATGCATTTATATTTAATCAAGATGAATTTTAAGAAAAATAGGCTTTTTAAAAGAGCCTGAAAGAATGACAGCACCGTATTTTTAAAACAAAATCATCTGCAGTGTCTTTCTCTCTTTCAGTTTTGAATTGAACAAATCTAGGGCAGTGGAAAAAATCACTCTAAGCACTCTGTGTGCTCTGGTTTTGATCTAGGGCCCATTTAAGCCAATGGAAAAGCTCCCATTGTCTTGAATGGGCTTTAGATCAGGCTGTATCTGAGCAGTTGAACTTGTATCAAATGTTGCCTTCTCACAAACATGGATCTGGCTGTAGAACTGGTTCGTAGATATTTTCTTAGAAGTAGTGTCCATCTATGGGTAGAAGAAATGTTATCTAACGATACCTCACTCTCTTTTCAAAACTAAATGGGCTCTGAGAAATAACCCTCAGTAGTCTTTCAGATACCTACAGGTGAACTTCTGGAGCCAGTGGGACATTTCCCCAGGGCATGTTCTATTTACATTTGGACTAAGGGAGCCTAGAAGGAGTTAGCTGATGAGGGAAAAACATTAGGGCTTCTAGTTTGAAGTTTGCTTTCAGCAAAGTCAGAGTGAGTACTAGGGAGAGATTGGAGAGTCACATACTGGAATACTGTTGATCGTGCCACTGACCATCACTGTGGTTTTTATGACCAAGAAACATTTTAGTTTCTGGTATTTTTTTAAATGAAAATGCTTGATTTCTGTTACTGCATTCAGCTGATAAGGAAGACTCCTCCATGAATATTTTACTGATATGGACCTATAAATATTAATTGCAGTAGATATTTATAAAGTGAACTTTCAAGGACTTAACTATTGATTAAATCTTATTCAGTATTTTAAATAAGTGGCCTTGTTTTCATAAATGCAGTACGCCTGGCAGCTCTTATGGAAAAATCAGCTCACTTTTTAGGTGCCTAAATGTGGAAGTAATGGACTAAGTTTAGGAGTGCTGTAGCAGTGTGGCGGCCACTCCAGCATTCTCCCTTTTGGAAAAGAGTGGTGCAGCTGGTGAGTCCTGCCTCTTTCCATTCACCCAGATTATAAACAAGTCTAGACAGACTTTTAAATTAAGGAGCACCCCTCTTATATTTATGACTCTTGATAATAAATAAGTAGGCGCTCACTAGGAGACATCCGGGGACATCTGTAATTTCCAGCTCAGTTCAACTAACGGTCTATTCTGATTTCTTCTGTCAGGAGATTATTCTTTCCTATTCTTGTAAACAGTCTCTATTTCTGGAACCACTCCTAATATCATTTCTGAGTTACTCTTTTTCAGTCCCTCTTTAAACAGCTTTCCTTTTCGGAGTTGTGCTATGCTGATTTAGTTTCTTGTTCTCTCCTTAAACAGGATCTTCCTTTCCACCACTCTCCTCTCTGGAGCTAGGTTCTACTGATAAAACCCTCTGTTCCTTCTTAAGCAGGAGCCCTTAGCTCTCCTTCCTGGAGCTGAGTTGTGGTGTAGCCCATTTTTTCCCTTCTGCTCACCCCTTTCCTTAATTAGGCTTCAGCGTTTTCACAAGGCCAGCCTTTCTCTGCTGATGTTTTCTGGTGTCTATCCTGCTATGAGAGAGGAGGCAGCCGTTGTGTTGGTCCCCTTCTCCCAGCTCATCCTCCAGTAGGTTGGGTGAGAGGAGAGTCTTGGTCCTAAGTTGTCAAAGAAACAGTAATAGGATTTCTTCTTGAACGCTTCATACTTCTGGGACTGCTTCCCCTCTTACAGTGTCTCTTTGGAGACAGGTTCTTATTTATTTATGTATTTATATATAAAATAATCAGACCTTTTAGCCTCTTAAATGGCCATGCTACATGACTGGGTGGATTGACCATTAGGATCCACTATGCTTAAGAGACATCACCCCATCAAACCTATTTTTGAAAATATTGGCCATGACACATATCTAGGCTTAGTCATGATTACTTTGATATCTTATCACAATTAATAACCATAGAAATATTGTGAAACTGCAGATCTTTAGTGTAATTTTTCTTTATTTATATGATACCTCACAACTGGATGATTTATGATACAATTTAGCAATGTAGCACACCCAAAGTTTTTGTGCTAGATTCCTTGAAAGTGCATTAATATTAGCTGCTCCTTAGCTGGTATATTTCTTCCCTAGGGCACAAATCACATGCTACAACAGTTTAACAGACTGGAAGATATTTAACTTCAAGAATCAAATCAAAAGGTGCACACTTTTTTGGTATATGATTGGACTTGCAATGTACAGTAATGTGACAGACATGTATTTTCAAGTCAATAAGAATGTGATTCCAGGTTTTTTTTTCTGTTTGCCATCTGATCATTTGTCCTTTCTTGGAAAAAAAGTTCTTTGGACTCATTTTGGAGACTAATAATTTTTCCAAGTTATCCTTTCCAGCCACTGCCAGTTCAAGACTCATTAAGCTACAGGGAACTTGCTGCTTTCTCTTAGGCTCTTGTTTCATCATAGAATTAGAGATGGAAGAGACATCCAGCCCGTTAATGAAAGATTATTTCCTACTGCACATTTTCTAGTGTGTGAGGCCATGATTCAGCAAAGTACTTATTTATACATAAGTATTTTGCTGGCTCAGGGCCTCACTGCTACTTCAGTTGTAGACTGAATATGCTGTGTGTCTTTGCCCTCACATGTAGAGGATTAAACTATTGCCAAGAGAGTGCTGGGAAAGATTTTTCTTTTATGGCATAGATCTTGGGACTTTTTAACCTTCACTTTGAACACTGAACACCAGTTACCTATTAGACTCAGAGGGGGTGTTAATGTGCATTAACACCCTTGCATGAAGGTGAGAGACGGGTGAATGTTGGCGAAGCTCACTCTATTCTGTTGCCTTCTTTTTTTGTTCTTAAATATGCTCTCCCCCTATGGTGTATTCATAGCTGAATATTATATAATCAACTTATACAATATGTGGTATAGTAGTGCTTTGAATTTATGTGGTCTTCTGTTTAGAGCAAGGTATTGGGAAGCAGGAGTATCTTGGATCAAATGATGCCTGAACCACGTAATGACTCTTTTTTTGGCAGGTCACTTGGTTTCCTTGTGCTTCGGTCAACCCAAATATAAATTAGGTAAATGCCAGGGCGTCTTTGAAAGTCTGATACTACTTTTGATCTGAGCTTTTCTTGGAAAATATTGTAAACTTGTGTAATTGTGTATACTATATCTTGGTTTCCCTAACTTTTGAAGCTACTCATGGGTGGCCAGTAATGTAGGCAAGGGAAGACACAGCCTTCCTAAAATTGTCTACAAGTCCTGGCTGCCTGGGAAGGCTGGGGATACGGCATGACAGCCCGGCTCCCTAGCCGCCAAGGAGGGTTGGGGCTTGGGCTGGGGCTGCAGCACGGCAGCCCTGGCTCTCCACGTGGCCAGGAAGGATCAGGCTGAGGGTGGGCGGGGCTTGACTCCAGGGCGGGGCCTTGGGCAGAAGGGGCGGGACTGGGGCTTGCCTTCCCAAGCTGAGTCTTCACTGGCTGCCCATGGAGCTACTAACCCTCTTCTGGACTAAGAAGTATTTTGCCACACTCGAATCTCTAACTTCAAGCTCAAGAAGGTTATTTGTTGTAACCACACCAGAAATAATTAACTATATATATTGTCAAGGCTGTTCCCCACTCTGGCATTTCAAGTGCAGAAGGTGAGGGCCAGCATGAGACTTTAAAAATACCTTTTTGCTAAAAGCTTGTGTTAAAACTCCACGAGGTCATAGATTTCCTGGCCTTAAATTAGTATTGCTGACATCCCTCAAATACAAAAACCCTTTGAGAGCCCAGAAGTACCTTTCTCTGGGGTATCATCAAGCTCTTTAACCCTCCCTCTGGAGACAGCGTGAAAAACTGTAATTTTTCCAAGTAGTATGGCTTGCAGACTTAGGCATATACACATAGAACCTCCTGCCTTCTAGGACACAGGAATAAAAAAGTAGGGATGTTAACTATCGTGTAATTGTGTAAACATGTAACGGCTGGAAATTTTAGTGGTTACATGTTTATATGCACATGGGGGCAGGCAGGAGCCAGCACCTCACAAGCACCAGCTTCCACTTTCCTCTCCCTGCTGCCTCTGATAAAGAGGCAACAGCGTCTGGGGCAGGCAGCTTCGTGGGAGCCAATATGCACTAGAGCTGGCTTGAAAGCCTCTTCCTGCATGTACCAACTCCTGCCTCCCCCCCCCACCTCACACACTGTCTGAGGCAGCCAGCTCTCCGCGCATACTGGCTCTGTTGAGCCACATGCTCCCCTTCCGCGCCTCCCCCCGTGCTGGTGCCTCTGATACAGAGGCTGCATGGGGGGGAGTGCGCTTAGTCATTAAGGTTAACTGACAAGCCTGGGCTTTTTGATTAATTGTGTAAACGATTACACACATCCCTATCAACAAAACAAAGAAAACATACTTGTTTGCTAGATGTTACAGAACAACAACAAAAAAATTAAAACACAGAGAATTGCTCCTCTGGAATTCAGTTGGGAAAGTTACAGTGTAAGTGGGGTAATTAGATATGCTCAGAATAGTGAAGTGTGACAAACACAATCAGGTTATTTTCTTTATTTTGGTATCTGACTAAACATTCCCTGTTCTGCTCTCATGTCCATTGTTCCAAGATTTAGTCCTTCCCTAAACATGGATGTCAATGGATACTCCATGCCTGGGTCCCTGTCTTAATTCATGTCACCTTGGTTCTCCTCTGGTCACACACTAACAGGAACAGGAAGAGCTCAGCTTCCAGTTCAAGCTCACACTCTGTTTCCATTGGCTCTCCTGGCCTCCTGCCAATTCATTTCCTGCTTCCCTAGCATTCATGGGGATTCTGTCTGTGATTTAACCCTTACAGGCAAGACACTTAGGGTTAAGTCTCAAGATTTTAGTTAACTGAAAGTCTGAAATGTCCAGAAAACCCATCCATTCATCACATATGTCAAGCAGAAAACTTCAATTACTAAGATGGTACAAAATTTGAGCAGAGGCAGGGAAGTATAAATTATGTATTCCCTTGTGTGAGTTTGGGTGAATCTGACTTTTGGTCTCCAAATTGGCCTTTGTTTTTAAGCATTTAATAAGCTCCAGGAAAATGTATAGTATTTTATCTTTGAAATTTTTTAAAACCTGTTTTGATTTTTCTCATTATCTTTTCATCATTGTGTAGTTCAGTTTGCTTTGAGCAGAGTATGTCTTTTCCTGCTTATTCTTTCCCCTTGTTAGCTAACTACCACATAGGCTTAGAAGGGTAATAGCTGATTTATCTTAAGTTTGTGTGAAGGGCAAATGCACTGTTAATGAGTGTTTGGCTCTCAGAAACCTGTGCTAAAGGTCTAGAACTTGTCACCGTACCCATGTCATAAGCAATGAAAGAATTCAGCAGGTTGTGCTCAAGTCATTTTGAGATTTTTTTCACCTCCATTTTCTCATCTTCTTGACCTTTCATCCGTAAGAATTAACAGAAGTTAAATCCTAATGCTCCTATGTTGATTCTAAACCTCAAACTAATATCAGAAGACATGTTTATGTATAAATATGAAACAATTACTTTAGATGTTCAGTGTTTATAGTAAAATAGAATGGAGGCATGTTATGTAATGTTCAGTTGAACTTTGTAATAACCTTCTTCATTTCTTTGACAAAGACGTCCTTGTGGGTGCTCCACAGCAGATGCTGTATGTCCCAGGACCATCAACTGGAGTCTTTACAGCGGTGCCTGGGGGGCCACACATGAGTGGTGCCCACACTGCATGGATCCAGCATGCCATGACAGCACATGTGCGGCCCCCCCCCTCCCTTGAGTTCCTTCTTACCGTCCTGGCTTGAGATGGAGCTCAGCAGTGCACTTACTGTCAATAGATCCTGTATATAAGTAATTTGTTCTTAGTTCTTTACTTAGTTGACTTTTTGTTCAATCCAAGTTCTCTCTCCTCCCTAAAAAAAAAAAAAAGTTCTCGTTTGCTGTTGGATTTAGTTAAGTTTCAGTTCGTTATGCCCAGTTTGCCGGGATTCAAACGTTGCTCTGTCTGTAGTGATGCTACGTCTGTATTAGACGGACACTCTCATTGCTTCAGATGCCTGGGGAAATCTCATGTCCCATTGTGCCAAACTGAAAGCATGAACCTGCAGAGGCAGAGACCTATGTCTCAAAATAATCATGCTGGAGAAATGCCAACAATCCAGCCTCTGACCTGGGAACTGGGGTGGCCAAAAATCCCCAAACTGATAAAGGGAAGAAACCACCCAGGAAGCTCACTTCATTGGTACCACATAAGGCCCCATCACCGAAATGGTGCACAATAATGAAATCGGTACTGATAGCCGAAATGGCACCGTGTCTAAACACAAATGGCGTGGCCGGCATCTCTGGCACCGGCTGCACTACCAACAGACATGGTGCACAGAGAATCCGTGCTGAGGCAACAGGTTCAAGTATACCTGCCTTACAGAGCTCAGTGTACAATGTGGTACAGAGCAGTCATGATGTTGCTCTGTCGGTGCAGAGAACTACTGCAATGGCCACCTGCACTGAAGGTTGGCACCGTTGATACATCAGTTTGCACCGTATTTGTCACTGCACCAATGCAAACGTTGACACTGATGCTGGCACCAAAATCAGTACTGACCATGACCATGATGCAAACAACCCTGGTACCATCTACCTGGGCACCAAGATACCTGCATCAGAGGGACTTGCTTGTCTACTCCACATTTAATTCACCCTTCTTCAGCACCGACACTTTACCTGGTATAACAGCACCGAAATACCATACATCACCTACTGATTTATCTAGTGACTACGATGAAGATGGGGATATAAATTTCATACCATCCGCTCATGCCCATTTGAGACTTCCATTGGGCAGGGATATTCCACCGTGGGGACCTCGTCCGTGGATGCCACCATCCACGCCATGTGCGGCACACTGGCAATACTGGAGTCCATGAGCTTACAATTAAAAGAGAAAACACAATAAGCAGCTCACCATCCAACCTACTCCCTCTCCCCCACCACAATCTCTATTACCACAACACTAGGAGGATGAGGCTCAGGATCCACAATCTCAGCAAGCAGAGCTGGATACATCCGCTGATAGTGATTCATCATTGTCTCTGATGAGGCAATGATGCCGCCACCACCACCAATGGCGGTGGACGATTTACCACTTTCCAAGACCGTTTTATGAGAGTAGCAGATGATCTCAATATTGACATTTAAGAGGTCACAGAAAGTCAATACAAACTCACTAACATCCTCCAAACCACTCTGCCAGTGAAAATTGTGCTGCTTATAACCCAGCGATAATGGACCCTGCCAACAGGGCTGGCCTGAGCCCTTTTGGCGCCCCGGGCGCGTGGTGCCGCCCCTGGGTGCATGGCGCATGTGCAGGCCCGCCCCCAGGGCACACGGCGCATGCGCGGGCTGGCCACGGCTGGGCGTGCAGCCCAGGGTCTGCCCCCAGGGTGCACGGTGCATGCGCTGCCCAGCCCAGCCCGGCCTGGTCAGCGCTGCTGGTGTGCGCACCGGGCCGTGCAGGGCCCCACGGCCGTGGGGGGAAGGGCGCTGCTGGCCGGGGCTGCGGGGCCGGTGCTGTGGGAGCCGGGCGCGCGGCGCCTGATGGCAGCTGTAAGGGACGCCGTGCGCCCCTTACAGCTGCCATCAGGCGCCCCCCATCGGTTGGCGCCCCAGGCAGCTGCCCGGCTCGCCCATGCCTCAGTCCAGCCCTGCCTGCCAAGACAATCTGGCAGATACTGGCTACTATTCTGCCCACATGTAAATGGGGTGGATAGGAAGTATTACGTTCCTCCCAAAGGCTCCATATTCCTTTTTACCTATCTCCCCGCAACTCCCTGATAGTGGAGGTGGCCCACCAGAGGAATAAACAACAGCAACCTCACTGTGCCACAGTTGATAGGGATAGTAAGAGACTGGACCTCTTTGGGAGAAAAGTGTACACCTCATCTACTCTACAGTTTAGAGTAGCAAGCTATGCGGTGTTACTCAGTAAATATGACTACAACAACTACTCAACGTTCAACGCTTTTATTGAGACATCCCAGAGGCAAAAAAGCAGCAATTCAAGGTGGCCATCATGGAAGGACACTCAGTCTCAAGAACAGCCCTACAGATGGTGCTCAACACTGTGGACACAGCTACAGGATCCATAGCCACTGCAGTTGTCGTGAGATGAACCTAGTGGTTCAACTCCACAGCTTTCCCCCACGAGATACAATCGACTGTGGAAGATTTTCCATTTGGAGGGAAAAAACTTTTCTCCACTAAGACCAACGAGGTTCTTCATACTATGAAGGACTCCAGAGCCACACTTTGGTCTTTGGGGATATACACACCTCAACTAGGAGAAGACAGTACAGATATCAGGCATATCCCAGGCCAAGGTACCTACAGTACACTTACCAGCACCAAAGGCAAGATCACCACCACCACCAACAATGTGGTTGTAATAGAGCTCAGTGCAGACACACGGAAACCAATTTGGCAAACCAACCCCCCCAGTAGAATAAGCAGATTTGAGGCTCCAGTCGAGGGCTTGAAAATACAATCACCTGCTCCAGGGTAACCATCTTTGTATAAGCCATTTAATCATCATTTGCTGCCTTTTACAACAAATGGCAGTTTATAACATCAGATAAATGCATTCTCCAAACAATCTGATTGGGATACAACATCCCCTTTACTGTGTCCCACCCATCCCGTCCCTTTTCAGGGACCACTCTCATGATCTTCTGTTGAACCAAGAGGTCGAACACCTCCTTCAGCTGGGTGCCATTGAATCTGTCGCTTCCAAACAGGGGAAGAATTCTATTCACATTATTTTCTCACAGAGAAGAAAAATGGGGGTTGGCATCCAATCTTAGATCTCAGAGTCCTCAACAAATATGTAAAGAGGCAAAGATTCAAAATGGTGACACTAGCCACTATCATCCCAGTACTGGAGCACCGCGACTGGTTTTCATCCCTCGACTTGCAGGATGCTTATTTTCATGTAACAATTCATCTCGCTCATAGATGCTTTCTCCACTTCGTTCTAGGTTCCAACCATTAACAATATATGGAACCCCAGTCAGGAGGCTGGAGAAATTCAGTTTAAGCAAGTGTATATACCGACTGCAGGCTGTTATCAAGCTTAGTTCAGGAACATGAGCACCTTAATAGAAATCCTACCATCTTCCCATTCCCAGCAGCTAAAGGTGTGAACAGGTCATCTCACCATGTCTCCTGGACCGTGCTGGTGGGATGAAATAGAGCAGGAGCACAAGGAGACCTTAGTTGTTTGTGTGGTCTCTAACTAGCAGGTATCTGGGAAACTTTTCAAACTAATGTTTATCTATTTCTCCCCTTTCTTTAAATCTTCTTGATAGGTATAGTAAAGTCTTGCCTAGCCCATATGTCCTGCTTTAATGTCCATCTGACATTTATTTTAAATTTATTTTTAAAATATTTTATGTGATTGCTGTTTTTATTACGTTTGCCTACCTATATTGTCACATACCCCCTTTGCACTTCATTATAGTAATGCTTAAGGACAGCATTAAATCTGATTTAAAATGACTGTTTTAAAACTTAAATACATTTTTAATTCAACTGACATGTTTAATTTGAAGCTAATAGTTTAATACTATCTTTTAAGTGTACTAAGAACACTAGAATGGTGTATAATTGTTTTCTGAAAGTAGAGGCGCTTCAAATCTTCAGCTTTCATTTAAGTAATGAGTTTACTGCAGACTAGCCAAGTCATTAAAATTGACTAAAAATGTGAGGATCTCTCACAAAGTTCTGAAATTTGAATTATATCTAAGCAAAACATTCATAATAATAAAGGCTTCACAAAGAACCCTGAAAGATCCCACACTGGAAAAAATAACCCAAGGAATAAAACAGGATTTATTTATTCAAATAAATAAAATGTAAGAATGAATGCACTTGGGGCTGTTCAAATGTTATTTGTAAAACTGGTAGAAAAAATTCTAATTTTGATTATTTTGATGAAGTGTTTCGTGTTTTTTGACTAGCTGTGTTTGACTTTGAGACTTTTCTTGAAATTCTTTTGAAAGCTATTAATTTTTGTGTGTGTTTTTAAGAGAACTCAATTGGATCTCAGTATTGGCTTGCCATTGCAACTGACTCATATTAGATTCTAGTATAGTATTATTTTTTATCCAAATCTTTGCTATATATCTGTCCTTCAATTCTATTGGATTCTTAGTTCAGCAAACTAGTTTCCATTGTAATCGCCACATTTAACTTTCTAAAACACTTACCACTTGGGTTGAAATTTTCCATGATGGTGGCCAGGGTTTGCGTGCCTTATAACCTAGTAAGTAGTCTTGTATTTCACCCAGTGGCTAATTTAGCTTTCGACACTTAAATAAATGTGTGTGACACACATTTCAGTTTCTCTTATATCACTTATTAAATTGTTATTTCAGCTTCAAATGTTGGCATTTATATATCCAAGCTTAATGATATATATCTGAATGCTTTGCAGTTTAAATATTTACCTCATAAAGATGGGAAACACAAGTTAGTTAATCACTGCATATCCTTCTTGCAAACTTGTTTATGAGAAATTAAGCAACAGTATGTTATAGAACTTCTTCTGGGAAGTGTGGTGGAATAATTTGGATTCTCTTCTATCTATGAGCTCAGTAGCCAAAATGTTAGCGATTCATAACATCAACACTTAGCACAGTTCACTTTCAAAATATTGTACAGATATAAATTAACCTTTGCAACACTGTTGTAAAGTAGGTCAGCGAATGTTATCCACAGTTTAAACTTAGGGAAATGTAGGTAGAAATAAGTAATTTGTCCAAGAGCACTGTTCTTAGCGACCAATACTTTGCTCACATCACTAGATCACACTCTTCTCATTTATTCCTATATTCTTGTATAAGGCCTGATTCATAGTTCATTGAAATCAATGGAAAATCTCCCAGCAACTTCAAAAGATTCAGGATCAGTGTCATACTAAACATGTCAAAGACTGTGAACTGCTTTGGGCATATTGGGACTAGAACCTCCAAACATAGCTGTCTTGACAGAAGCACGACTGAAAACTGTGCTTATTTGTGTGATGGACTTTAGGGTAGGGATGTTAAATATCGGTTAATTGAACAATCTAGTAATATCATGAATTCTTATCGGTTAGTCGACTATTCTATAGTCCCTGAGGGTGAAGCCTGCAGACAGCGTGCTCCAGCCTCACTCCCGATGAACCCCCTGTCATGCTGTGTTGCTGCTTCTGATACAGAGGCAGCAGCATGGAGTGCCACGTGGAAGTTGGTCCACAAGGGGAGCCAGTTTAAAAACCAGCTCCCCTCGTGGAATGGCTGCCTGTTGCCCTGTGCTGTTATCTCTGATAAAGAGGCAGCAGCGTGGCGTGGCAGCAGCTCCTGTCTGAGGAGAGTGGAGGGTTGAACTCCCAGACCCGGCACGAGCTGGAACTGAGCTGGGCTGCCCACCTGCCCAGCTCCTAATATGCTTTAAATGCAGAGCAGCAACGGGGGTAGTCGCAAGCCAGGACTGAGCCGGGCTGCTGGCCACCTGCTAAAAAATGTACTGGCAAGTGTGTGTGTGTGTGGGGGGGGGGGCTGGGAAATGCATGTAGTCTATAGTATTAAGCTATAAGCTTTTGCTTATCGGTTAATTGACTACACTATTACATCCCTATTTTGGGGGGAACACTGTGTTGAATGTGACCAGCTAACACAGGGGTGGGCAATAATTTTTGCCCGGGGGCCACTTCAAAAATTTTTGAAGTAGCCCCAGGCCACCCTGGAAGGGGCGGGGCCTAAACAGGAAGGGGTGGGGCTACCCCACTCCCAGACCATGATTGGGTGGAGGAGCCCCTTTGCCCCCCTTCCCACTAGGCACCCATGCCCTGGAAGAGGCTTGGCATGCTCCCCCACCCTCAGGCCAATCAGGGCCTGGAGGTGGGGGAGCGCCCGAAGCCTCCTCCCGCCCTGCGAGGAGCACGTGGCACTTTGAAATGCCATGGGCTACTCGCAGGGCCAGGGCAGGGCGAAGGAAGCTTCACGCAGCTCCCCACGCCCCCAGGCCCTGATTGGCCTGAGGGTGGGGGAGCACTCAAAGCCTCCACCCCTCTCCCCCCCCGCCACACCCCTGTGAGCAGCGCGCAGTGCTTCCAAGTGCTGCGTGCTGCTCGCAGGGTGGGAGGAGCCTTCGCATGTCCTCCCCTCCCCCCCCAGCCAGTTAAGGCCTGGGGGCGGTGGAGCGCCCGAAACCTTCTCCATTCTGCTCCAATTAAGGCCTGGGGGCGGGGGCAGAGCGGAGAAGGCTTCGGGCGCTCCCCTTCCCCCCAAACCTTTATTGGCTTGGGGGCGAGGGGCAGCAGGGCCTCCGCGGTCTGAATCCACCTGCTTGGCGGGCTGGATCTGGCCTGCGGAGACCCTTTTGCCCACCCCATAGCTAATATCTACACTGTCATGGCTTGCCCTATTCAGGGCTTGCTCTAGGCACCAGCAAATCAAGCACGTGCTTGGGGCGGCACATTTCCAGGGGCGGCATTTCCAGGTAAGCAGCCGCCCCCGGCAATGCCCGGCCCCGCCGATTTTAAAGGGCTGCAGGAGCTCGGCTCTGGCTGCGTGTTCCCAGGAGCTGGCAGCGGAGTGTGGCGCGGCCAAGCTCCGCCCCACCCCGCCGGCTCCCGTCCTGCCGTGGCCCCAGCCCCCTTCGCCGGTGAGAGACCGCTCCTGCCCTGTGCCCCTCTGGCTCCGTGCCGCCCGTTCCCTCCACCGCCCCTGCGCCCCACACCCTGCTCCCCTGCACCCTGGTCCCTGTGCCCCTCTGGCTCTGCGCCCCCTCTGCACCTCGCAGCCCCTTTTCACTGCGCCCCTCTGGGTGTGTGCCCCCATTCCCCGCGCTGCCCCTGGACCCCGATCCCTCTGCCCCTCCCGTTCCCCATGTCCCATTCCTCGTGCCTCCCCTGCAACCCGCACTCTGCTCCCCCCAATCCCAGCGTCCCTCTGGCTCTGTGCCTCCCGTTCCCAACGCCACTCCTGTACCCCCACACTGTTCCCCACACCCCTCTGGCTCTGCGCACCCCAGCACCCCAGTCCCCCTGCTTCCCTCGGTCCCCGCGCTCCTCTGGCTCTGCGCCTCCCATTCCCCATGGTGAACCCTGTTCCCTCTGTTCTCCATGCCCCTCTGGCTCTGCGCTGTCCCTGCACCCTGCTCCCCCTGTGGGTCGGGAGTGAGGGGTGTTTGTCCATAGGGAGGGGCTGGACACGGCAGGGAAAAGGCTATTGTGACCCAGCAGCGAGTGAAAGGGGAGGGGGAGTTTACTTGAAGCACCTTTGCCTTTTTGGAAAATAATAATTAAAATTATATTTGCTATTTATAAGGCAAAAATGCTGGGACAAAAACGAAAACAAAACCAAAAAAACCATTGCAAAGTGCAAAAAGTGTAAAAGCCAACAAAAAAAAAGCCGGGGGGGGGGGGGGTGGCCAAAAATTTTTTTGCTTGGGGTGGCAAAAAACCTAGAGCTGGCTCTGGCCCTGGCCCTGTTTACCTGAGATATGAAGCCCTGTTTAAAATCCTGTTTGCTAACGCACTTTATAAACGTGCTGTTTACAAACAATTTTAGATATATGATTCCTTAATTTAGTTGTTTTAAATTAACTTAGCACTCCTGATACATGAGCCTACGCAACTGTCATCCCCTCTTCACTGCTGAATGGGTTCATGGAAGGCATTGTCTGGCCATACTGGAATAAGGAAAGGAGACATTGACATGAGTTTAATCAGGCTGCAACATTATTAGTAGATGCCTGGAACTACCTGACAGCTAACCATGTATGGTGCAGGGCTGTTACCATTTCTCTCTCTTTTTCTGTCCCAGTCCCTCCAGCAAATCTATTGCCAGGATCTTATCATCCACCCCTGCCTCATAGGAGAAGTAAGACGGGGCTATAAGAATGGGGGGGGGGGTTGGCTCCTGCCTGTATCAATCATAGGAGTCCCAACCGCCCCCCATTTGAACCTTATAACAAACACCTCTTTTAAAGTCCTTTTCCAAGCCATTTAACCAGTCACTGTACATCTTTCCTCTGGGGTATGTGCACTGGACTTTCATCCTACACTTAAATAATGAGTTGCGACATATATGGGCTACTCTATATATGCCATGCATGAAAAAAACTTCCTGAAACCTGCTGTGGGGAAGGAGGAAAAAAAACCCAGCTGCACCCAAGCCAAGATGTTGGTAAGGGAAAAATTCCTTTCTAGCCCCCCTCTATAGGGATGGTTAGTGTAATGTCCACAGCAGGTGTTGGCCCAACCTAGTATTTTACTACTGAAAAAATGGGAGGGAGGTGGGTCCTGCCTCACTCTGGAAGCTTCCCCATCCTGATCTGTGTTGCCTTAAAACCTGGCATTCCCAGGTGATGAGTCAGTGACT
Organism: Pelochelys cantorii; assembly: GCA_032595735.1. Taxonomy (NCBI): domain Eukaryota; kingdom Metazoa; phylum Chordata; order Testudines; family Trionychidae; genus Pelochelys; species Pelochelys cantorii. The sequence goes on from CM064338.1 coordinate 27,542,224, forward strand.
CATTGCCCCTTTTTACAGCAGTTTTTGTCCCCCCCCCCGCCATAAAGCACAGTTGCCTTCATTCGACCATGGGCCCTCTCACCCATCATTTAAAGGTACAAGTGGTCATGGTCATACAGAAAGGAGAGAAGACATCAACATGGGTTTAATCAGGCTACAACTTTATTATTAGATGTCTGAGACTACCTGGCAGCTAACAGCGTAGGTGCAGGTAACCTGCATCTTTATTCCATAATTACTTGGGGCAGAGGGCTTTTACCAGCCCTGCCCCTCCCTGCTCCATCCCTGTCCCTCCAGCAAATGCATTGCTGGGACCATATCTGTGGTGAGGGGCTTACACTTGCTCCTCCTGTAGCAGTGCAGGGCAGTCAGTAGCAATGTACTATTCTCCATACCATTTTGCTAATGATGTGGTCACTGCTATAAGACAGTGTGCATTGCTATGAGACAAGTTCCAATCTTCAGCCTCTTTGTAAAGGGTCATGTCTCTCTCCCATTCAGTCCAGAGAATTAGTGTTCAAATTGTGTGGAACATTTTTGAATGTTGTAGACCATTATTATATGCTGAATGCATGTTTCTGATAGATCATTAAGGGTACTTTCCCTATAATTGATACTTCCTTTTCAAATCAACAGCCCAAAATCAAGCGGGTAGCAACTATCGGCCTATTTGTAACATTCTCATCACATGTGCTGTAAACCTAATGTTCAAAATCCTGTGCACAAAATTGTGCATAAAATACATCGCATAATTTGCTCATATGTAGGCATATGGTCACTATAATTGTGCTTGCAATTGTGTGCATGTAGTGTTTGAAAATCTTGTCACTTGTCACCAGAACACATAAAGTGACCTCTTTTAATTTCTTACAGATCAGAGCAGAGCAGGCGCAAGGTGCATACTTCTTGCCTGAGTTTGCACTTTCTCCACAGGGGAGTTTTCTTGAAGATACAACAGGAGAACAATTCCTCACTTATCGCTATGATGATCAGGTCAGTGTGGTGTATGTAAAAACTATAGAGCTTTGTCATATTCACACCAATGAGACACTAAGAATTGTTTGAATGTTTTTGTGAAACAAATCAGTATTTTCTGTTGCCTTCAAATGGTGCATCAGGTTGGAGTACAATGACTCAAATGGTAACACATTAAACAAGACATAAAATTAGAGCCAGTGATGAGTAGTTGGAGAAATAATAAAACAACACTTATGGAAATGTCTTACAGAGTTTAATAGAGAGGGACTCTCTAATGTTCTGAGGATAGTTAATAGATTTCCATAGAAAGCGCTCTAAAATACATGCAACCAATAACCATTTGTATCCTTTTTGTGGGTCATTTGTACTATCTGAAAGAATTCTATAGCAGAGAAGGCAGGTATCTATTGATATATTTAAAAAACTTACAGAAATAATATTCTATTTAAAATCTATATGACTTTTTCACAGGGAAAACTAGTTTGTGTGTTAATGGTTTACACTTGTTCAGCATATAGATAATATGTGATTTTTCGTTGCACCTGGACTTTGTGACAAATATCTCAATTATTCTAAGGTTGTTGTAGAGCCAACATTAGAACTCCAAAGTTTTTTACTTCTGGTTCTGTGCTTAGTCACTCAAAGCTTGTTGCCACTATTCGCAGGTCACTTTAAATCAGAAATATTTATTATTTAGAAAATCTATTTTTATAAGGAACTACTTGTGAATGAGGATTAGTGAATTCTTAGGAAATATTGTATGAAGAATGAAAGAAGAGCTGTTTTCCAAATGACCAAAAGAAATGAATTAACATTATGTGCTGAATAATATTAGAATATGAAGTATTGTATCTTATACATTGTTTACTTGGTATTTTGTATTTCTAGCTTTAGAGGTCAATGACCTAACTTGTTTTTAAAGTTAATTGCAAAGAAACAAACAGAGAGAACTTCATAGTGGATGAAGCAGATTACCTGGAAAGTAACAAACTTTGTATCTTAGTTAAAAAAAAGTAAGTTTTTTCCTTACCTTATAGATAAATTATACTAAATATGGTATACACATATACATGTACAGAAAGTAACATGAAAGAAACCCTGTTAATCTTGGCAAAAGATCTAAAGTAAACCTAGGAAGTGTGTGGCATGCTGTGGAAATTTACTCATAACACAATGTATTCCAGAAGCCCATTGAGCTCCACATCCAAACTGAGTTGCATCTGTAGCAGTACACTTCTTAATGTGAGCAAAATCGGCAGATTTTTAGGAAATAATGCATGTAAAGTGAAAGAAGAACAGTTTTTGCTCTCCAATCAGGATATGTGGACTGCAATTGATTGCCAGTTTTCTTTTGCTGTTTAACGTCTGACTCTAGGGCAAAGACTGAAGTGGGCTTTGTAGCCTCTTCTTGCCTAAAACTGTGTATCCGTTCTAGAAGAGAAAAGAGAATAATTTAGAATTTGAAAACATGCCGAAGTACTGAAATTATTTGAATACTGTTGAAATATATGTATAGTAATTCATATTTCTGTTACCCTAGAGGCTTTTGACTGATCTGTAGAGAAGGTACTTAGCTGAGAGATCCCCTGGACTAAACACCTGGGAAAGCAATAACTTATGGAATAGTAAAACACAGCTGCAGCACAGGCTGCATTTAATGGCAAACTTGTAAAAACCCCAATAAGGATTATACTCTTTTGATCAAAATAGCTTTCATTGAATGAAGCAATATTTAGAGAAGAAGACAATAAATCCAAATGTAATCAAGCAAGTCAGAGACTTTGAATCAGTCACAGTATATGGTGAAATACTATAGCTGATTTCTGAAAATGCCAGTTCCAAGGCCTGTTGGAGTTGGTGGAAAGATTGCTATTAACTTCAGTGTGGTCTGGATCAAATCCTGCATGTGAATGACCTGAGTAGTTCCTCTACAGACATCATGTAGTTCTGGAGCTTGCTTGTAGGAAAAGAGCTTGTTTTTAGAATTAGTCTGATGCTATACTACTGACAGCTTCTCCCAAAAAATGAGAATTAGTCATAATGAAAATAACTTTGGATTCCTGGAACTCTTAAAATAGTAGATCTACAAATGAAAAGCATAAAAGTAAATACAAACAAAGAAGAGTACTGTTGCTTTAGAATGGAAATTAAGTCATATGAGCTTTTTTAGGTAATATCAAACTGGAATGCAAACAGTAATTGCGATGAGTAAGTCTCCTGTGAGTGAATTAAAAAGTCTTTCATGATTGGGAAAATTCTTTGGCTGAATTGGTTGGTGATATTAATCAAAGAATTTATAATAATTATAGCTACTTTTACTATTGCTTGTGAAAGTATAGACACCTGGTATGAGATAAATGATAAGACACACACACACACACATGCATACATTTTTCCCTATGCCTGTTGGCACACAGAAATCTTGAATGTATTAATTCTCCATATTTCATTTTGGAATGGGAGAAACTCTAAAGCAGAATATGAAATTTGTTACAAGGTAACACTCTGAATTCTCTGGACTAGTTCCTCAGCTGGTATAAATCAGCATCAATCAACAGAAATATTCTAGCATAGCATCTGAACCATGATTATCTTGGTTAGATTCTTCATATTGGTTACATTGTTGCCAAACTTCAGGAGCACCATTTCCCACCTTTCCCGACTATCTACGAAATAGTCTGTATCTTGACTGGTATTTATTTTACATTGTTTTAATGCTTAGAAAACACAGAAAAGTTCAACAATCAGTTGTTTCAGCATCAGCATCATCATGATCCAAGATTAATTTCCTTATGTTCTCCAAACACAGGAATGTTTAAAAAAAGTTTTCTTTGGCTGTTTTGTGTGATATTTTTCAAACAGTGAGCCAGTTTAATCTGGACCATTCATTCCTTTGTTAGTAAGTAATCTTGGTAAAATAGAGCTATTACTTAAATATTCAATAGTATTTGCTATCTTAAAATACAAGCTTAAAGCAAGTATTAATGGGAACACATTGTACTCTGTTCCAGTCTGACAGAATTACTTATGGGTATGCAACATAGTACGTTTTGTTCTGGGTTGGTCTGGCAAGGGTGTGCTTGAATTTTTCTACAAGATTACACTAAACCTTTCACATGTTGGGTTGCTGTGATTATACTAAGGAATTATAGGTGAATGAAGTATTTTTGTTAGATGGCTTCTAAAACCACTGTTATATACTGTATATTTGTCTTAGAAAAACAAAGTGATCGATCTATGATTGCAGAAGAAACTTTGTAAGGCCTGCCTTTGTAAGATAATTTTGTGACTGTATAAAAATATGTAACAGTTTCTAGAACATTTTCTCTTCAGGGAAAAATTGAAACAATAAACTTGAAACAGGTACATTCAAGGGTTCCCCAAAAGCAGAAACTAGCTCAAACATAGGAGGGTGCATTTAATAATAGCTCCTGGAATGTTAAATAAGCTACACATTGCATTTATACATTATGTACCATAGTTATAAAATTCTATTGAGTCAATGTCATTTAAATCTAACTTAGTATGAAATAAATTTTGATATGTGGCCAAGATTTTGCTTACCCTGAGATATGCCAGACCAGAAAGAAAACTTTACTTCTTGCCCCTCACTCTCAATCTGCTTTAAAAAAAATAACAACCCCACATCCCATTTTGAGATGCTAACTGTATTTTGCCACAAGGAATAATTTGCTTTGCTGTTTTGTTTTTGGCTTCTCAACTTTTAATCAATTACATGGAAATAATTTTTCCCCAAAATACTAGTAGTACTGGAAAGTTTTCTTAAATGAAATGAAGAAATAAATGTTCTTGTTTTTTGACACTTGAGGTATTGCTTCCAAGTATTAAAATTATTCCTTATGATAGACCACCATCAAAAGGCGGCAGTGAGCACTTGGTTGGTGAAAAATTGATTGAAGCACCGTCCCACTTTGGTTGGCAGGAGAAGACAGATTTTGAATAAAAAAAGTATCTTCTCTTGTTAAGTGAAAAAAGGCTTCGCCTTTAGTGGATGTTGCATCTTCTTAGTTTTATATCTGTCATCTTAAACTCCTAACAAGATATCGTGATTTTTGGCATCAGATGGGGAGCTAAACTGTCAAATCTTGGCAAGGAAATAGTGTTTCTAAACAAATCTTTTAAAACTTTAAGAAGAAAGGGTGGTAACTATTAGATTTTTGAGAAATCACCCAGCAAGAACTTTAATATAATGGAAATCTGCACTTGGAGTGTTGAGGTGAGATGAATGCCAGTGTGTTTGTTCCAGTGTATGTTGCAATATACTAGCTTAGGGGCAGGTAAGATATGGCTTGTGGGATGGATCTGGCCCATCAAGGCTTTGAATCTGGCCCACAGCATGGCCCACCCCATCTGTCTGGGATCCTCAGGCATGCAGCCATCCCAAGCTGCTCAAAGCAGCAGGCTGGTCCATGTGCCTCTGTGCCACATGCCAGAGGGGTGGGTAGAGGTTTCGCGCGCTGCCCCTGCTTCTAACATAGTCTTTCAGCTTCTATTGTTCTGGCCAATGGGATCTGAGAGATTGGGCTGGGGCAGTGTGTGAAACCTTCTTCTCTGCCCCCTCCCCGTGTGGCACAGAGAGGCAAGTGGAGCAGCCAGCTGCTTTGAATGGTCTGGGGCTGTGGCAGGCAGGGAGCTTGCCTGAGGGTCCTCCTGGGCTGCTGGCTGGGAGCCAACTAAGAAAATGCCTCCCGGTCGCAGCCTAGCTCTGACATCCCTCTCCCTCTGGCATCCCAACTTGCTTCCCTAGGTCACCATCCAAACCCTCTGCATTCCCTCCCTTCCCCAGGTCACAACTCTCCCCTAGATCCTGCACCTCCTCCTATAATCCTCCCCCAGGCCAGAATCCTCTCCTGCACCCATACCCCCTCCGAGACCCTGCATCCCAATCCCCTGTCCCAGGTCACAACCTCCCCCCCCCCTCGCCCAAATTCCCTCTCAGACCCCCATACCCTCTCCTGCAACCCAGTCCCCTATCTTGAGCTTCCTTCTGCACCCAACTGCTATCTCAATCCCCACACCGCTCCATAGAAGAGTGCAGCCCTTGACCACTTAAAATCTTTGAGTGGCCCCCCCATAAAAAATTAGTGCCCACCTCTGTACTAGCCGGTGTAGTTATGGTAATAGCGAGACTTCTTCTGGCTTTGCCAGCAAAAGAAATCTGCCATAGGGTACAGGTCAAACTAGGGAGATGGAAATAAGCCTGTGTATGCCTGATCCTTCAAGAGGACCCATGTCCTAGCTGTCTTGTAAAATAAAACTTTAGGAAGGTTATGAAGAAAAAGGCCCAAAAAACCCATTCAACTCAGGACCTGGAGGATCTCAAGGATATTAAGAGAAGCTCCTTTTAGTCTTCTAAGTACGTACAGTAAAAGCTTTGTTGTCCAACATGTTGGGAGAATGAGGGGGGGCCAATTAATCAAATATTCTGGTTAACTAAGAGTTAAATTTTACCATTGGAATACTGGTTTAAAAAAAATAGAATAGAATAAAGTGAATGAAGTACAAATTGAAATAAAGGGTCTCGCTAATCCAATAGTAGTACTGCACTGCTTTAGATGTATACAGGTAAAGTTCTGCGTACCATAGGATATGTAATGATACTACATATCACTGTTGGCAGTGAATGGCGTACACACATGTCACTAAACAGGCATTTAACACTAAAATTATTTTGAACACAGGGGAGCCGACAGTCTCTGCGGGCCCCTGGGCAAGGTGGGATGAGGCCTGGCTACATGTTCCTGGAAGGGATAGGGCTGGAGCAGCAAGACTTCAGCACCACCCAGAACATGGCACACCCTCTCCCCAATCCCTCAGAGCCACATAGAGTATGTGGTGCTCCGTCAACAGTTTAAAGGGTCCAGAGATCCAGCTACCTCCACTCTCCTTTGAATCACTGGGCCCTGGGGCAACTGTCCCCTTTGCCCCCCTCCCTGTTGGTGGGCCTGACTGAACATAATTTAATCTTTGATCATTCAGAAGGCACTTGAGGATCGTACAATGCCTCAGGGTCATCATTACCAATATCCATTATCACTGAACATATAGAAAGTGTAGGAGATTGAGCTGAATCTGGTATGACCCTGTGACAAACCCTGGAAACTGCTTTTTTGAATAAATCCGTGATTTCAGCTTACTTATCTTCTGCCTCTTTTGCATCAAAGTAAAGTGCAGAATGTTGTAATTGTGTAATGTGCTGGGCAGTATACTAGTCTCTGTTACTAGTCTGAAGGTTTATATAAGGAAATATCAGAAATACTGGGCTTTCTGTTTGATAACGTACCAGATAACACAGCTTTTACTATAACTAAGGGTACGTCTACACTAACTCGTTAGTTCGAGCTAGGTAGGGTAATGAGGGCAAGCGGAGTTGCAAATGAAGCCCGGGATTTAAATATCCTGGACTTCATTTGCATGTTCCCGGGCGCCGCCATTTTTAAATCCCCCTTAGTCCGAACTCCGTGCCCGCGGCTACACGCGGCACGGACTAGGTAGTTCGAACTAAAGATCCTAATTCGAACTACCTAGTCCGTGCTGCGTGTAGCTGTGGGCATGGAGTTCGGACTAAGGGGGATTTAAAAATGGCGGCACCCAGGAACATGCAAATGAAGCCCGGGATATTTAAATCCCGGGCGTCATTTGCAACTCCGCTTGCCCTCATTACCCCACCTAGCTCGAACTAACGAGCTAGTGTAGACGTACCCTCAGTTAAGGTTCCTGTAATAGCACAGTGCTCTTAAGTTGCAGAACTCACTAGTAAAACACAGAAAACAATGTGATAGGTTTCATTTGCAGTGGGGTAAAATTGGAAAAACTTCATTAGAGTTATTCTGGATTTTCACAGGTGTAACCAAGATCAGAATCTGAGATCTGTGACCACAGCTTGTTCAATAAGCATAAGTATATAGTTTGAAGCTAACTATATACCTTTTGGTTTTAATATGGAATGTAAGGAACTGATGTAAAACCTCCTTTGCCAGCTCTTACTTTCAATGTGTCCATGGGCAGTTAGCAACATATTTACTGTGTAATGTACAACATATATTGTATGCAGTATTTATGTAGCTGTGTGCATCCCAAAATAATAAAGAGATGAGATGGATGAGTTGGTATCTTTTATTGGACTAACTTCTGTTGGTGAGACAAATTTTTGAGCTTACATAAAAGCTCTTCTTCTTGTCTGGAAAACTTACTCAAAGTGTCACAGGTAAACAGATTAGTTAGCATACTTAGTTAACACACATTTTATGGTAAAGTGGCCTGTTATAACCCCTACCGTCATTAATAGGGGAAATGAAGAAGGGTGCGTTACAAGGTCATATATTGTCATAAACCAAAAATCCAGTGTCTCTGGTCCATGGTTTTTAGTGTCTAGCAAAATTATGAATTTAAGCTCTCACCTATCTGTAGTGTTGTCATTTCCCTGTGTGAGTTCATTCAAGAGCATAGTAATTGTCTGGCTTCATTCATGTAATTGCTACTGGGAGCATTTAGACTGCTGGATGAAGTACACCATATGTTTGTGATAGGCATGAATAAGATTCAGGGAGGTGTGTCATAGCGGGGATTGATCATGGTAGCGGTGGAGATATGAAAAGTGAAAAACTTCCTAACTGTCAGCGTGTTTAAACACTGGAATAAATTGCCTAGGGAAGTTGTGGAATCTCCATCTCTGGAGATATTTAAGAGCAGGTTAGATAGACATCTAGCAGGGACGGTCTAGACGGTACTGGGTCCTGCCGTGAGGGCAGGGGACTGGACTCAATGACCTCTCGAGGTCCCTTCCAGTTTAGTGTTCTGTGATATGTCTGTAGATTTCCATCTGTTCTTCTGGCAGGATCTAGTGCCACTTTGAGTTGGGGTATTCTTGTCTGTGCGGTGCTTGCATCTGATGAGGTTGAGGATTTGTTTAAAGGTCAGAGATTTAGAAAATATTTTTTTCCAGGATGGAGTACCCACTAAATATGGGTTGCAGTTGTTTGATACCTGGTATGGGTTCCAGTTTGGGGTTGTAGGTCAGAACTAAGGGTGTGCGGTTGGAAGGGGTTTTATTTCTGTATTGAAGCAGTTTGTCTAAGGGTATTTGTGTGGCTCACTCTGTGATGCAATGTGCTTCTCTGGTCGAGTTTCCTTGCTTAGTGAAGGCAGTTTTGAGAGTATAAAAGTGTATATCCTGGACTTTCTTCTAAGAGCATATTCTGTGGTAGCTGACTGCCTGGCTGTAGATAATCCATCGGTTGATTTGTTTGGGGTGGTTACTGGATTTCTGAGGATAGGTGTGGTGATCTGTGGGTTTCTTGTCTGTGGGTTGAATTGTTGAAGCTCATTGTGGTGTCCAGGAAGTTGATGCTGGTGTGGCAGTGTTCCAGAAAGTGTTTGAGTGGATAGTGGTTGCTGAAGTTGTGGTGGAAATATATGAGGGAGTTGTCTGTTCAGATGATGAAAAATTCTTCAGTGTATCCCAGATATATAATTGGTTTCCTGGTGCATTTGTCCAGACATTTTTCTTCAAGGTGGCTTATGAAGATGTTGGCATATTGATGGCTTTTCAGACTTCAGAGGGAGTTTAATAAGGTCATATGTTTTTAAAGCTGTGTAAAGATGTAAGCATGAATAGGTGTTTTGTTGTTTGTAAAATTTAATTAAGGATGATGTTAGGTGCTCAGTTATTTTGACTTCTCTTTTCCCTTTCATTTGCTCTCTGTCTTTTTAGGTTTGTTTTCTGTTTGTTGGTCTCTAATGTCTTTGTGAATTTAAAGAAAATCATTTAAATGTTCAAATAAAGAAATTTAGTTCCTTAATCAGCTGAAGTGCATTTTTATTTGGAGAGTCAGGAGTTGAGGATGGGAGGCAGCAATGAAGGATTAATGAAAATCACTTCCAGTTCCAGGCAGATCTTGTCTCACAAGTTGATTATAATATAAATTAAACATTATAGCCATGTTTGAAATGTTAGATGTGTTTACATTTGTTTAGGCTAACCGGGTTGGCTGCATTTCAGTTAACCACTTATGGGTAGTCTATAGATAGCTTATATTTGAGTAATTAAAGCAGTAATCATATATCCTTTGCATAATACATTGAGCTAAATACTATTTTAACAGATGTTAGTTCTTTTTGACAAAGTGGATTGGTAACTCCTTAAACACTGACTAACGTGTTTAGGTTCAAGGGTTTTGTTGTTCAGTTTATACTATAACTGCCACATATGGTAGATAAAGACTTGGTTTGGTTTTGTTTGTTACTTAGGCTTGGCAATTGTAATTTTTAAAATGCTGATAGATTATATTGATTGTTTTTAAGCATTTACTAATTTTAGATTTTTACAGCAACAGGAAGTTAAAGGGGGTCACAAGGGAGAAGTCACTGCAGAAGTTCGGAGCCTAGAAAAAGATCTGGACAGGTAGATCCTTAAGGGTGGAAGCTAGTGGGCCTCTGCACAGGTCTCTTTGCAAGAGCTGTGCTGTAATATGGCATTTGAAGATTATAATGTAATTTGATAAGGAACACCACCCTCTGCCTGCTTGAAAATATAGCTATCCAGTTATAAACTATATTACTGAAGGTTTGGTTAGTTAAACACTTGCCACAAATAGCAAATAAGAGTTTGGTCCTTTTCCCGTTGAAGTCAGTTTTGGGTCAGAAACTTAATCTTATTGTGGTTGAGATAATTCTGTCTACCCAGCTAGTGGGGGAGGTACAGCATGAAGCAGCCAGAGCTGTTCTTGTATTAACTTTGTCCAGGTGCTTCCCAGAAAGGGCTTGTTTGGAAAGAAAGAAGCAAGAGCAAGGCTTTTTGTAACAATTCTTGGATGCTGAAAGGGTTCATTGGGTCTCTGAGGCTGGTCCAATTTGCACAAGGGACTTACTGACTCCAGCTGATTCCAGGATTCCCCGGGGCGAGGGAAAGGAGGAAGAGTGAGGGTCACAAATGTTAGTTTTTTCCCATATGCCGTACCCTGAACTTGGCTGAGAACATGTGGGATGTAATCCAGGATTGGGTCATTGTCTTATGCAAGAATACGATCAGGCCCTAAGATGAGAAGAAGCATTTTAGTTTTGACCAGGCCCACCGATTGGGGGGGGTGGGGAGGGAAAAGGGGAAAACTGCCCTGCGGTGTCACAATTCTAAAGGGCCCAGGACTCCCAGCTGTCTCTTCTGCAGTAGCAGTGGCACCCGGAGTCCTGCACCTTTTAAAATCGCTACTGGAGTGTCATGAGGTGCTCTCCTGGCAGGCCTAAGGACTGGGGGGTAGGGGAGCAGCACAGTGAGCTCCAGGTGATGCTGAGGGCTGGCTGCCTCCACGCCTTCTAGGAGCATTGAGCCAATTTCCCCCACCCCCACCTTTCCCAGGGTCCTGGCATGGCTGTCAGCTCCTCCTGGTTATGACAGATTTTGAGACATATTTTACCTTATTTTTAATAGTGTGTAAAGGGTCCCCCAGTCAGCGGGTGGGGCGCCGCTGACTCCCTAGCGTGCCCACAAATCCATGAGGCATGCCTCGGCCTCACTGTTGGCTGAGCGACAGTTTGTGAGGCCCAGCCCTGGGTCAAGGTGGGCGGACAGACAAGGGGTTAACACAAATAGTCAATAGTTCACAATTTAAGGCGCAGCCCTGGGTCAGGGTGACAAGTGTCTGTTACCAGTGGTTCAGTGGTTAAAGCTCTGGCTGGGTCCCAGCGGGGCAGGGGGTTGGGTCTTCTCACTCCAGGAGAGCCGACAAGTGCAGGGGGTTTTGCCTCACAGGGGGAACCTGCCACCCAAAGGGAGGGGTAGCAGGGGGGATGCAGGCCCACCCACTCCACTGCCTCCTGGCCCAGGGGCCTAATAGTGGCAGCCTTGCAGCCACTAGGTCAGGGGGGATCCAGGCCGTTACACGCCGACAAGGTTGAGGGTCAGCAGGGTTTCAGGCCGCAACGCGCTGCCCACCCGACTTCCCTGCCCTTAGCCACCTGGAGGTCGGCTGTCACTGGGCTGCTTTCCAACCCCCCCTGTGGGCCTATTAGATTCTGATGACGCTCTAGGGGGTCCTCGGGTGACAGAGGGGCTGGCAGGGTGTCCATGGGCTCTGGGTCAGGCAGGAGTCCAGGTGGGCCGGCTCAGTCGTTGGTGCCTGGCGAGGGTCCCGGAGGGGTCAGCGTGGGTTCAGGCAGTGGCCAGTGTCTCAGCAGTCCGGGCCAGGGCTCTAGGATTGGCAGGGGTCCAGGCGGCCCAACCCACTCCTTTGGCCAGGGGCAGCGTTTGACTCAGCTGTCCAGCTCTGTGGCTCTTATAGTCCTAGACCCGCCTCTTGGCTTCCTGTGGGCGGGGGTAGGTGCGGCTGGACCCGACCACCAAAGGGTCGTAGATGGTGCTTCCTCTTCCGGGTCAGCGGGCGGCCATGTTGCTGTCCCAGGCTCATTACATAGGGTGAACACAATCTGAATATTAAAACCTATTTTTTTCTTATATTTTTGTCCATTTTAGTATTTTCCTTGTTTTGTTAATTATATTTTCAACAATAAATTTTATTTCTGGGTTGTATTGAGGTCTAATTTTTTTTCAAAATATGTTTGTTTTGTGTGTGGTGTATGTTCATGTGTGTGCCTCTCTCTCTCTCTTTTGCCCTGTCTCCCCATATGGATTGATTCTGCAGATCCGTACTCATGCAAGTAATCGCACTGAAAAACATGAGTATCAAAGTACATGGGTATGCATATATACGGACTATTCTCATAAGTAGGATTTACAGTAGGACTGAACCTTCATTTCTTGTCTTTCTGTTTATCTCTGCATCCTCCTCTGTTTACTATATACTTTTACTTATTTTTCCAGGTTCAGGAATTGATAACTCACAAATTGTTTTAAAGTCCTTGTGGTATTTTTAGATTGGTGTGTTAATTTTCTAAGAGCTACTAGAAAATGGTTCACAGGAAAATAAATCCATCCTGAAATTTTTTGTTTCTGTTGTAATCAATTAGTAGCAGAGAAAATATCTGTTTTAAAATTAACAGTGTATATACTAGACCTTTTATGTGACATCTTTGACTGGAGAAAAATGAAGAGAGTGAAATGTAAAAATTGTTAAACCCACTTTAGCATTTCACAGAAGTATTATTTTCAGGTTTGTACAAGTAATTAGTAATTTTTTACACACCTATACCCAAGCATCCCCTTCAATTGGCTCACGTAATTATCCAAGAATGTTGATATTGATAAAGGTTTAGCGTTTGCCTTCTAAATTAAGACTCTAAAAATGACTGAAGCTAGCCAAAGAGATTTCTTGCTTAAGCAGCTCTGACACACTATTCTCATCTATCACTGAGAGTTCATTGAAATACAGTAGAGCAGGGATGCTTCTAATTCAGAAAAGAGATTAGTTCAAGTACTGCAGGAAGTGTAACCTTTGGAGTGGTTATTACAAGAGGGTTTTTAAAAAATCGTTCAGATGCCTCGGGCAGTACAGGTTTTTTGGTGTGTTTTTTTTCAAAACAGATGGTGTGCCCAGAAATGGCCTTCTACATGGATGGAACATGGGGTTGGATGTGAAGTAACTTTCTTGGAAACTTTTTCATTTTAGTGGCTGCAGTTATTTCAGGACTTGAGCTCGCTAATAAAAGGGTCTCAGAAGGGTAGCTGTGTTAGCGGGTAGGGTATTGCAAAAACAACGAGGAGTCTGGTGGCACTTTACTGACTAACAGATTTATTAGGGCATAAGCTTTCATGGGTAAAACCCACTTCATCATAAAAGTTTGAATGGAAATTACAGAGGGAGGGGTATATATAAGAACAAAAAAATAAAAGGTACCTATCAAGTGTAGGACCGTTGTTAATGAGGCTAATCAAGTCATGGTGGATGTATTTCATTCACAGCATTTGGTGTGGAGATGTGAATATCGAGAGAGGGGAAATTGCCTTTCTAGTGTGTTAATCAGTTAAGATCCTTTATTCAATCATAAATTGATTGTATTGCATTTCCAAATGAACTCCAGTTCAACTATCACCCTTTATAATTGGGTTTTAAAGTTCTTTTGTAGAAGAATGGCTACTTTAAAATCCATTAGTTAGGGTATGTCTACACAGCAGTTATTTCGGAATAATGGCCATTATTCTGAAATAACTATGCGAGTGTCTACATAGAAGCAGCATTATTTCAAAATACTTTTGACATAACGGATGGTTTATTTTGGCATTGGTAAACCTCATTCTATGAGGAATAATGTCTCTTCTGAAATAGCTATTTCGAAATAGGGGCTGTGTAGCTAGGGCAGCTGCTGTTATTTCAAAATTTAGGGATCTCTAGCCCTTCCCAAAGTGCCCTGCTGGCTGCTCTGTCCACAGTCAGTCAAATTCTATAATCCACTTTTCCCCTGGAGCCCTTAAAACTGCAGCCTCAGGGGAAAGGGCTTGTGGCAGACAGGAGGCCCTGACTGCCCTGAGCTACCTTGCAGCAGCCACAGCTTCCCTTTGGGCGACATGAGCCAGTCTGCAGCTCCCACCCAGGCCCAAACTGCTCCCAGGGAGCAGTCAGATGGGGTGTGTCTAGACTACATGGCTCCGTCGACGGAGCCAAGTAGACGAGTTTACTAGACATAGCAAAATGAAGCGTCGATTTAAATAATCGCCGCTTCATTTACATCAAAATGGCTGCCGCGCTGTGCCGATCAGCTGATTGTTGGCATAGTGTGGTAGTCTAGATGGGGATCAGCCGACCCCAGAACCCTTTGTCATCAGATCCTTTATGCCTCGTGTAGGAGTAGCCGAACAACACCAGCTTGATGACCATGCTGATCCTAGAGCTGGTACCTCATGCTGTGGACGTGTCCCATGCATCATCTGAAGCCAGGAAAGGCACATCATGTGAGTGCCATCATGTTCCCTTCACAGAGGGGGTAGAGGTAGAGGGCGGCGAGGCGTAGGTGGGCACTCGTCACTCAGCGCTTAAAGCCTGGGGATCACACAGCAGCCTGTGCATGTGGGAGCACATGCCGCACCACTCCTGGCCACACAGTCCCAGGAGGCTGCCACAGAGGACCCTTGTGCTATTGGCCACAGGGTGTCTGGAGAGGCCTGCCATACTTATGACACAGGGTGGGACACCCTCCCTCCACAAACCACCTCTAGAAGAAGGCTGGGGACACACACACACACACACACACACTCACTCAGCAATCCCACACATGGGCATGCCCACCCTCTTGGAGCAGCATTAGGTTTTCTATACATAGTTCAGTCCATTTTTCGTTAGTCATAGTATAGTTGTAGTTACTTCATTATATAAAAATCCCCCCAAAACAGGTTTTTCCGTGTTAAACATTCCTATAAAAAAATCAGAGAGAACACAAAAAAAGTAAGTTAGTCTGGTTATCTGCTATCAGGCAGCAGTGACTGGCTCCTTAACCATGCTGGGTTTGCCTCGGTTTAAAAAATGTCACATGCTGGGAGCCCATGCCGGCCACGCATACTGTATTAAATGTCTGGGTGAATCTCATGTGCCTCAAAAATACACACACTGTGCAAAACTTATAGCGAGAGCGCGGTGTGATAGAGAAATGAGGCTCAGGAAGTTCTTATTTGATAAAGCCCTGTAGCCCTCACATTCAGACTCATTGAGAAAAGAGAAATGACTTTTTCCTACAGCTGCTCCTGTTCATACAAGAGCTTCACCAGCCCGCTCTCTACCACCGGCCTCCACAAGTACAATAAGTACTGGGGAGAAGTTGGGAACATCTGGCACCATGAAGCCTCTTAAAACGGCCCATCTGCGGCACCGATAGCTATGGCACCAACAAAATGATCATCACCGCCAACCTTGGCAATGCAGGCTGTGGTACCATCTTCATCAATAACATCAGGATCGCGCATAACAATCCAGTTGACACCAGACCAATGAATGCAGACTTCGGCATCGACCCATGTAGTACAAACGCTGACAATGAGTATGGTGCAGACACCGGCACTGACACAACTGGTGCAGACACTGGCACCGATGCATTCAGCACCAGCATTGACACATGAACGTTCAGCACCAAAGAAGGCAACTCAAAAATCCCACAGAACATGGGATCCGAGCCCGGAACTACTTATTTTTTTGCCTGTTCCATCATTACTGTCACCTTCACTTCATTCACTGCTAACAATCAGTCTCTCTCATGTGGCAAAACAACCATACCGGAGATACAACTCCTTATCACCTCCTCCATCCTCGAGGGGTTCCTTTAGATCACTCCATTCTCCAACTTTTTTCTTCTCTTACTTACTGTCTTGAGCGCGAATCGAGTACTGGTTCACTATGATACCACTCTTCCGACAGACAGGAGTACTGACACCATAGCCATTCATACTGCTATGGCTACTCCTCGCATTGGTCACCATGATATTACCATTGAAGACATGGGTACCATCCATCCTGCTACCGGGAACACCTACCCATGCTGGGAACACCCTCCCTGCACCGCATGGACTGGAGCCTATAACGTCCTCTTCGAAACCCCAACCAGTACACCACTATTCTGAACCCGAGGAGGGACAGATTTCTGAGAAGGAGGAACAATAGAAGATGTCTTGCGAAGAGACCAATCCTCCTCATCTCCAGATGAGGCAATTATCCCCAGTGACCAATTGCCACCGAACAACCTCAGACAATTTCAGGAGTTTTTTAAGAGGATGGCTGCCAGCCAAGAAATACAGCTCACCGAGGACCAAGAAAAACACCATCGCCTTCTTAAAAATCTCCAATCCTGTCAGCGTGCAAAAATAGCCATACCTATAGATGAGGCTATTATGGAGGCTGCTGACGAGATATGGCAGACTCTGGCACCAATAACCCTAACTAACAAGCGGGGAGATAATAGCGCAGAATTTCTCTTCTCCCACCCGCAATCAAATTCTTTAGTGGTGGAGGCAGCTCAGCAGAGGTCAAAGCTTCTGCAATATAAAAACAATTCAGGGGATAAAGAGTTGTCAGCCTTGACAACTTTGGACATAAGATGTACTTGTCAACTCTGCTCCTTAGAATAGCTAATTATGCGGCATTACTCTTTATCAATAATTTTGATAATTATACTAAACATACTTCTCTCATTGAACACTTACCAGCCTCAAAAAGACCTATACTGAAAGCAATTGTACAAGAGGGGTATGCTTCATCAAGAACCTCTCTCCAGATAGCCTTGGATGTAGCCAACACAGCAGCCCGGGCCACGACGACTTCTGGGGTCATGGGAAGAGCCTGCTGGCTTCAGGCTGCTGTAGTTCCTCGGGAACTGCAGATAAAAGTGGAAGACCTTCCTTTCGATAAAGAAAAATGTATTCTCAGGGAAGACAGATGAGGTCTTACATTGCAGTAAGGATTCAAGAACCACCCTTCGTACCTTGGGTATACACCCCACCGTATCGACATAGACGATACGTACTATGTAAACGGCACCGAAACTTTTCATATTCTAGATATCAGCAAAGGGGATTTGATTAGTCCCGATTCAGGCAGTGACCACAGAAGCGATGACCTCAACCAAACAACCATAACCCCAGCCAGCATACAAACAAACAGCAGGTTGAGTTCCAGGTTGATTGCTTGTAAGACCTTCCCTTGTTCAGTCACCATGCTCAGTCTACTCCAATCTTCCACCATTGGCTGAGACCATACTACCACCATTGGGCTGCCATCACATCAGATCGCTGGGTTCTATAGATCATGTCATCAGGCTACACCATACCTTTCCTAACCCTACCTTCCACCTCCCCACCATCCCTGTCCCTCTTCAGGGACCCTTCTCATGAGGATCTACTCAAAACGGAGGTCCTCTGTCTCTTAGACATCGGAGTAGTAGAGAAGGCGCCAGAAGAGTTCAAGGGCAGGGCTTTCTATTCCCACTACTTTCTCACAACAAAAAAGTCAGGTGTATGGAGACCTATCCTAGATCTTTGCAAATTGAATCGATACCTACGGAAGCAACGATTCAAGATGGTGACCCTAGCATCCATTATTCCAGCATTGAAACAAGGAGACTGGTTCGCGGCCGTTGACCTACAAGATACCTATTTTCATGTTACCATACATCTGGCACACAGACAGTTTCTACTTTTTGTGGTCGGATCGGAGCACTATCAGTACTGTGTGCTGCCCTTCGGCCTGTCATCAGCGCCCAGAGTGTTTTCCAAGACGCTTGCTGTCATAGCAGCATACTTATGTTGCCAACGAGTTATGATTTTTTTCTATCTAGACGACTGTCTAATAAAAGGGCCATCAGAGGTGGACACTCTGTACATGAGATCCATGACCAGATGCACACTCGATTTCTTAGGCCTCATTCTCAAAGAACAGAGGTCAACGCTTCTGCTTACAAAAACCTTAGAGTTCATTGGAGCCCATCTAGATTCAACCACAGCAAGGGCGTACCTACCACTGCAACTATTCCGAGCAATCCAAGACCTTGTTTTTAGCCTCACAAACAGCCCCAGAGTTTCAATATTTACCTGTCTTCAGCTCATGGGGCATATGGGAGCTACAACTTATGTGGTTGCTCTTGCAAGGCTTCACTTTTGCTGTCTTCAACTTTGGCTCGCTTCCGTTTACTCTCACAGGAAACAGGACATACGCAGACAAGTGTCCCTACCTACTGATGTCATAATGTCTCTGAAGTAGTAGACCAAGCCAAACAATTTACTGGCAGGCGTCCCATTCCACTGGGACCAACCTACCGCACAGATTACTACCGATGCCTCCCTCATGGGATGGGGAGCTCATGTGGGAGACATATCCATACAAGGTATATGGAAGACCAAGGAATCTTCTATGCACATCAACTTATTGGAACTCAGAGCCGTCGCAAATGCATGCAGACATTTTCTGCTGCACATCCGATGAACCATAGTGAGGATGCTTACTGACAATATCTCCACAATGTATTATATAAATCAACAGCGGGGGTGTCGTTCTAGCTCCCTGTGCAGCAAAACGGTTCGACTATGGAATTGGTGCTCCCGCAATGCAGTTACCCTGACAGTTTCCTACTTACTGGGAGTCAACAGTGTGTTAGCAGACTCGCTCAGCAGACAGTTTGCAGCAGACCATGAATGGAAGCTCCACCAACACGTCCTCCAGCCGATTTTCGATCTCTGGGGTTGTCCACACATAGACCTGTTCGCTGAATACAAAATGCCAGCAGTATTGTTCCAGGGCCGGCATAGATCACGGATCTTTGGGGGACGCCTTTCTCCTCCACTGGTGGGGCCCCTTCTTCTATGCTTTTCGTCCTACACCACTCATTCCCAGGGTTCTTGAGAAGATCAACAGAGATGGCGCAACAGTGATTCTGATAGCCCCATTCTGGGCACGACAAATGTGGTTCTCTTACCTTTATCGGATGTCTCCTCAGTCACCTTATCACCTTCCCATGTATCCCGATCTCCTAACCCAGAACAACGGGACTCTAATTCATCCTCAACCCCATACGTTACGGTTGACAACCTGGCTCATAATTGGTTCCAAGAACACGAACTCCAGTGTTCGGATAAAGTGAGAAATGTTTTATTGCATAGTAGGAAGCAATCCACTCGATCCTCTTACCTTCAAAAGTGGCGCAAATTCTTATCTTGATGCACCGCTAAGACGCTGGATCCACGTACTGCACCTTTGTACTCCATCTTGGACTACATCCTACAGTTAAAAGAAACAGGGTTAGCTCTAGCATCTTTGAAAGTACATCTAGCAACGATCACTGCATTCCACAGCTCAGTGGATGGTTCATCGGTATTTGCACTTCCTACCACAAGGAGGTTCCTCAGAGGTCTCTCCAGTCTGTATCCTCCACGAAGGTTGCCACCACCTGCTTGGAACTTGGAGCTAGTTTTAGACACTCTAACCCATGCTCCCTTTGAACCAATAGCAACCGCTCCACTTTCAATGATGATGCTTAAAGTTACATTTCTGCTAGCCATCACTTTGGCCTGCAGAGTTGGAGAGATAGCAGCCCTAATGGCAGTTCCACCATATACCACCTTCAACAAGGATATCTTGCTGAGTGTTTTAACAAAAATATGTAAGTTTAGTTTTTTTTCCTGGTCTGGGATCTGATAACAGGCAACATTTAGAGTGCTATGAGAGTCTGTGGTATCTACTGTATGTTATCAGCATGCTAAACATGCAGACACTTTATGTAAAAATAAGTATGAAGAAAAGATGCTTCAGTTAATTCGGCTCAAGGATTTTGAGCACAGTTGTGGCCTGGCAGAATACACCATGCTGAAAAAGTTTCATCTGATGTAATCTCATCACTTTGCAAGATAGTCTGTTTAATTTAAATAAAATAGTGTGCCAGAACCAATATAGTGCATATGAGTAAGTGGAAAAACTTCCTTACATTCTCATTGAATTAGCAGTTATCCTTGTAACATTTCTCCATCATACAAGTACATTTACAGTACATATTGCATATCATGTTGACCTCCAGATACTCAAAGCTAAACCGAGTCCTAGTGAATTTATATTTGCTACTAGCGATGCATTCATTGATTGTTTCTAGAAATGATCAAAGTGATAATATTACTACTTGCATAATGAACCAGCCATAGTACATACCCATTAATTCCAATTAACATATTATAGTTTTGCCACTTAAAACATTAATTTCAGTCCTCACTATTTTAAAAATAATTATCAACATTGCCATTAATTCTGTTTTATTTACACTGTCTCATAGTCTTCAAAATTTGTTTGGCCACAAGGAAGATTGCATACACTAGTTAAAGATTTTGGTGGAATTAGCCAAAACACGAAACATAGATATCTGAGTGGATCTTTTCCTTATTGGATTATTTTCAACATTTATCAAGGATTACACGTTGTGATGCATGTCAACGTTAGACTAAGAGGCATTCTGAGTCTTTTAATGCTCTTAATGTCAACTACAAACTGTACTAGGCTTTATGACATTAAATACTGAAGTGCTAATAATAGAATAGTAAAAAAGGGATTGCATTCTTTATTTCCCAGCTCTCAGAAGCTGTCATGTTACCTGTTAATACTGTAATAATATGTTGTCAGTTTAACCAGTGATCCAGCTGCAGTGTGATATAATGCAGCCACTCCCTACCTTTCCTCATAATTTCATAAATGCTAAAATGTTCAGTTGCTTTATGAACAAGTTTTTCAGTTTGAAATAACACTCCTGTTATGTGGTGTCTAGAGCTATGGTGGACAACCTGTGGAGGGAGGACGAGGAGCAGATATGTGCAGGACTCCGGTGTCCCAGTGTGCGAGAGGCATGTAGGGGAGAAGGGGCAGCCAGAAAGGCTGTGGGGCTGCAGGTGGAACCCATTGGGCTGCGGGTTGCTGCGCCCCACTGAGGTGAAGGAGGGCCACTCATGCAGCCCACACACTGTGGTTACCCATCCCTGGTCTAGAGCCCCTACCTATTGTTTGACAGTTGCTGAGAGAGAGAGAATCAAAAAGTCTCTTCCTGAGCAAAGGAAAATATTAGAATTGACTGTTTCCCTGCAGAGATTGTAAAGGGACCCATTCACAGGGTGGGTTGAAGGATGGGCAACTGATTTCCTAGTTTATGAAGAACAGACAAGATAATTTGTGACAGATTAAGCACAACAACAAAAATTTCCTGAAATCTGATATCTTTGTAGCTTTCAAATTAACGTATAGAAGAGACGATCACGAGTGCTATAAGAAATCTATAGGCTTCACTTGGCTTGCTGATTCAGGTCTTGATTGAAAACTCCCATTGATTTTCTAATGGGCTTTTAGTTCAGGCCCTACACCATTAAAGTCATTGATTTCAGGAGGGTGAAGATCAGGTGCTTAGGTGTTGCAGGTACACCAACAAAAATATTGTCTAAATGCCTGGTTAAGCAGTTAATGGAAAATTGGATAAATAGTAGAGAACATGAACACCCCTGTTGCTTCATTACTCTTCAGGGAAGGACCCTTCCCTATAATATTTTCAAATCAGTTGTAATGCAAAAAGCTGT
Source organism: Pelochelys cantorii (assembly GCA_032595735.1). Lineage (NCBI taxonomy): Eukaryota > Metazoa > Chordata > Testudines > Trionychidae > Pelochelys > Pelochelys cantorii. Next base: position 27,564,188 of record CM064338.1, read on the forward strand.
ATCACATAGAAAAACCTCACTAAATTGCACCAATGATGGAATGATGTCTCTAGCCTCTGTCAGTCAGAGGTTGGAAATGGGTGAAAGGGGAGGGATCACTTAGTTACCTCTGGGCATCTGGCGTTGGAAGACAGGATACTGGGCTAGATGGACCTTTGGTCTGACTCAGAATGGCTGTTCTTATGAAATGTACTATGTTTCAATAATTTTTGTTCTAACAATTTGCTGCTTCATTATTTGTATAGTACTCCACAGCACATCATGAAGTCTTAGCAAAATGGAACTCTCTTTAGACTTCTATTACATCTTTAATGAAAATGTTCATTTTGGGTATTATTTATTTATCCTGTGGATCAGTGAAGTTCTTCTGAGTGTTTTTAATTTTGTATGTAGTTAAGCTATTGTAAAAACCCCCCACTCCCATAGCCAGCTCTTCAAACTTCAGTCTCAGGTACCGTATAACAAAATGCCTCTTGTTGTTACACTACCAACAAAAATAGACTTGCTTCACATCTTGCTTACAATGCAAAAATTAAATAGTTAAACTATGTCAGTATTTGTAATAGGTTGCATTGGCTTAAAAACAGTTTTTACTACTTTGGCCTTTTGGATAGTAGTAGTAGAGAATACAAATTGTGTTATTTTATGAGTAAATATTATGTTCTGAAGCCCCAATTCTGCCATCCTTTGTTGATTTGAGTGGGGCAAGGGTGGTCTACTTGCAATAGCAAAGTAATATTTTAGGTGAACATACATTACAGAATTGCCCCCTAAAGAAGTAATTTTACCATTTGGGCTAATTCAAAGTCTGCCCTCTTTTTAAAACAAAAGGGAAAAAATTATGTAGCACTTGAAAGACTAACAAGATAGTTTATTAGGCGATGAGCTTTCGTGGGGCAGACCCACTTCTTCAGATCATATTCTGAAAGTGAATTGGCATGACCGTATATAGCAAAGGAATGCAGTGAAGAAAGTAAACAGATTACTTCTCTTTTTATCATTCTAATTAAAAAAAGCAATTTTTAAAATTATTTTTGCCATAAACTTGCCAGTAAAGTTCACTCTTCTGTGCTGCCTTAAGATTAAGGCTAGAAAATATTCTGGTTTTTTTTTTCTCATTTTCAGCAATGTGTTCTAATGAATATGAAGGAAAGGGAGCAAGTGAGAGTCTTGTCTATGCATTGTCCCTGTCAAGGTCATTTGAATTCTTTTAATAGACTACAGCCCAGGATTGATTTAAAATAAGGGTTGCCACCAATCCTGTTTTCACCCAGACAGGGTTTGGCTTATGTGTCTGGATGCCATTTAATAACCCTTGATGTTGTCCTAGGTTGTGGGTTTTTTGTTTTGTTTTCTATGGAAATGGTGGCAACCTAAGCAGAAGGAAGGTTTCAGTGCAACAGCAGGAACCACTGCCATCTGCGTGACCAGACTGCTTGTGAGGTTCATGGTGGCACATGGCCCTGTGCAGTCTATAGATAGCGGGCAAGGTGGCCTTGGCTATTCTGTTTAAAACTCTGTGAGTGACAGGGATGGTACTTGAGGGAAAAGAAGCAGAGTGGGGACAGGGTTTCAGGGAAGGGGAGGCCCAGTTATCACAGTTATCAGCCATTAGAAAGTTGACAACCCTGTTTAAAAGATGGGGCCGCATTTTCAGGTACAGTGTAAAAGACAGTTCAGAGAGTATAAAAATTGTCCCAAAGTAGGGAATCCTAGATCCTAAGTCCTCCTCTGAAACATGCTTCATGGCAGACTTAAAGATCTACATAAGGCACAAAGGTTTTGCTGAAGTCTGTCAGAATATTAATTCTGCAAATATTTGTTAGTACTTGAGTGAGTGTGGACAGGATGCTTTTAAGGTTGTATATAGAGCATATAGAACACTTGGCTCTTATCCCCAAAATCTCACAGTCTGTGACCTGACCCTGAAAACACTTATGCACATGTATAACTTAATTCATTGACATCAGTGGGACTGCTCACATAAGTTACACATATGGATAAATGATTCAGCGATCAGGGTGCAGTTCTAAATCCATTCCTTTTGAAGTACATGGCTAAACTCCCATCATACCCAATCATCTCAGGAGGTTCTTGCTATTGTCTGGAACCAAGCACGTTCCACTTATGTTGTAGTGAAAACTGAAATAACTCATCTTGCACGATTATGTCAGTCATGCTTTCTTTTACATACAATACAGCATTGCATAGGACTAGTTTAATAATGTATGGTTATTTAAGTATTCTCATAAAGCTTATAGTGAATCACAGTCATTCTAGCATACATTTTAAATGTTATACTACTTTTTTTTTTAGAATCAGGGATATAAATTCCTTTTTGTGACAACATCAGAGGTTTTCTCCAGCTAAATGAAAAAATCCAAATGACTGTGTAATATTTGCAAAGAACAGAATGATGAAGATTGGTCTATTGTCAAAAAAGCAGTCAGAATTAAGTTTACTATGTTATGATTTAATTTAAAATTAACTTATGGCAGTTGACAACATTCATATTTCATAAAATAGGTGTGGGGTGCAAGTTTTCTGTATTTCCTACCACTAAGAAAAAACCCATTAATTCTGACATCTGTTTTTAACACTTTCCCTCATATTTTTGGAATAATGCCTGGCAAAAACTGGAAAGTGACTGAGATCAACTAAAGATGGCCTAAGGGCCTGTTCCCAGCTGGTACAACATCTGGAATGTTATGTATAATGGATAAATTCAGAATTGTAGTTTAATAAGTTTGGTATTTAAGATTTCGGCCTACAGCATAGGAAAGGACAGTGAAACTGACCATACACAAAGTCAAGGTATCTAAAATATAATTTTCTAGGTTTTTGCTTTCATTTTGGCAGATGCCTCATGCATTATATAAACTTTCATCTAGTATTGTTTTGGAACTTTACAAGATACTCAATGAAGTCATTTTGGTTTTATATCCAGAATCTTATCTTTGCAGTGAGCTTAAGGTATGTTGGGATTTCTTTTTTTCTTCTTTTTTTTCCCTTTGTTTTCTTTCAGAAAAAAGTGCTAAAGACTGCCTTTCATGAGTTGACTAGAAACAACTTAAATTGCTACCTTGGCAGATTTCAGGTCGATACAGTCTCTCAACAATAAGTTTTACTGGATCGTTAACCATCATTCCATCTTGGAATCTGGATTTATAGATTTCTGCAGTATGGAACCATACTTTCAAAACTTACAGCACAAAATTCCCATAGTTGTTCTGCTTAAGATTTAGTTCAATCTTTTGCCCTTCTAATCTCCAAACTTTAATTAGACATGTTAGACAAGATTAACAAGGCAAAATTCAGAGCCAGAGATATCAGTTGAGAAGCATCTACTAAATCCAGGTATTAATTTGGCTTAATATGTGCAATGAAAACAGTAATTCACTTGTCAGTTCATTTCTATTTTATCTGTTTGCACTCCTGTGATTTTGTAATTTGGAGCATTTGGATAATTCCTCACATAATCATTATAGTTTTTACATTTTTATATTATTTATTTATTACTATGCAAGGCATTGTAGATAAGGACAAAGAAACTTTGAAATAGGCAACAAGTAGTCCTGTGGCACCTTAGGGCATCTCTACACTAGGAAACTATTTTGAAATTACTAAAATTGACTCAATAATCCCCAATTTAACAAAATGGAAATAACATGTCCCCACTACGGGGAAGCCTTGCAATAAGTTAAATTAGTCCAAAATAGCACATCCACATTCAACAGAGCCTGCCTTGGACTTAGAGCAGATACTTCCTGTGGCTGCTTGGTCAAGCAAGCTGTGATGTGTGATTTCAGGGACTCCTCTCTATGGGACACAAAACAGATGCAGTGGGCATGTGCCTACTCATGTTCTGGTTGCCTGCGCGGATGCCACCACACTGCCACTATGGAGCCAGAGCTGCTGCAGTGCAGTGCCAGGCTCATGAGCTTTGTGCTGCGCCTCATGGTACAGTACTTCCAAACTACCCGCATGTTGCTCCAGCAGGAAGAGGACCTGCAGGACAAACCCCAGCGCAGACCGCAGGCCCTGCTCACCCAGGTCCTGGCGCTTCTGCTGCTGCTCATGCCCCTCAGTCCCCTGGATACTGTGGAATGCTGCTTCTGGCAGAGAGAGATGAGCTTGGACTGGTGGGACCACATCGTCCTGCAGGAATGGGACGATCAGCAGTGTGTGCAAAACTTCAGTATGCGGAAGACCACTTTCCTGGAGCTCTGCAAGTGGCTGGCCCCTGGTCTCAAGTGACTGGACACCTGCATGTGACTCGCCATCCCTGTGCAGAATCATGTGGCCATCGCCCTCTGGAAGATCGCCATGCCAAACATTTACTTCTCAGTCGGGAACCTGTTCAGTGTGGGGAAATCTGTAGTCAGCCAAGGCTATCAACCACGTGCTGCTACGAAGGGTCATCACTCTGGAAAACATGGACAGCATTGTTGACGGCTTTGCCACCATGGGCTTCCCCAACTGTGGGAGAGCCATAGACAACACACACATCCCTATCCTGGACCCTGACCACCGTGCCTTGGACTTTATCAACAGGAAGGGGTACTTCTCCATCGTGCTGCAGGCCCTCGTGGATCACAAGGCACACTTCACTGACATCAGTGTCAGATGGTTGGGAGAGGCACATGATGCCCACATCTTCTGGAACTCCTGCCTCTTCTGAAAGATGCACACCGGCACTTTTTCCTCCTGACTACACCATCAGAGTGGACATGTCCATTATCATCCTAGGCGACACAGCTTACTCCTTGCTCCCCTGGCTCATGAATCCCTACATGGGCAGCCTGGACCCCAGCAAGAAGCAGTTCAACACCAGGCTATGCAGGTGCTGCATGGTGGTTCAGTGTGCATTTGGGCATTTAAAGGGGAGGTTCAAGAGTCTCCTCACCCTCCTGGACCTCAACGAGAGCAACATCCCCTTCATGTAGGTGGCCTGCAGTGTGCTCCACAACCTTTGCGAAAGCAAGGGGGAGACTTTTCTGGTAGGCTGGGGGGCTGAGGCTGAACATCTGGCCAGGGAATTTGGGCAGCTGGACACCCCTGCATTCCCTGTGTTTGCCTTTCATTCCCGCACCCCTGTCTTCTCCTGACCTCCCTTCCCACCTTCCCCGGTCCCCTGCAGAGCAAACAATAAAGCCATCTTTTTTTGAAAAAACAGGATTCTTTATTTGGCGGACATACAACAGGGTATAAAACCTGGCATGGAGAAGGGGGAAAGGAGGGTTAGGTATGGGGCTTGGAGTGGTGCCTGTCTCCAGGTGGTCTGGAGACTTGGGCTGCCATAGAGGTCCCACTGTCCCATGTTCTGGTACCAGTGGCCCCTGAGGAATCTACAAGGGGAAGCCATGGTGGGGGGTGTGGCTGGTGGCCTGCTCCATACACGATGCCCTGCACTCCATCGCTGAGGAGAGGGAGGAGAACATGGTGTTGTGTTGGCATGCCAGCTGGTCCCAAGCGGCCTTCCTCTGCTTCGCTCTTCTTGGTTGGCCCAGTGTTCCTCCCATTCGGCGGCTCGCTCCTGGTGCTCATCCTTGAGTCCCTGCACAAGGGACTGGAGGCACACCATCTGCTCCTATATAAGGTCCTTTCTGGTGTGTTTCTGTCTGCAGATCCTGCTGAGGCAGGTAGATGGCATGGGAGGTGGGGTACTGTGCCATCTGTGAAGAAAAGTTAAAAGGGCAGTCATCACAGGAGACACATTGACGCTTAGCCCTAATCTCTGAGCCGACACTAAAGGTTTCGGTTCACATGATGGAGATGTGCTTCGAGCAAGGCTATATGTTGCCTAGACTATGGGCACTTTCCAGCAGGGGCACAGATGTCCCAGGAGTGCATTGCTGGGGACAAGCAGGCATGCAAAGGTGCCAGCCAGGCCAGGAGCCTGTGGGAGGGGTGGACTGGGTGGTTCAGCTTCCTTCTGTGTCCTGCAGATGCCAGGTCTGGCACTGGTGGCATCCCACAGAGACACAACTTCCTCCAGCAAGCAGGGATAGAGGAGAAGAGGGGGTTAAGGGAGGTGTGTGTGAGTGGCAGATGCCACTTGCCAGAGAGAATGCTAATGGGTTCCCCTGCTCTTCCTCCTCCCAGCAGGTTTTCATACACAAGATCGGTCTCCTCCACATCACCATGTTTAACTGGGAGCAGATGCTGACTGAGTGCGGGCATGATCCTGTGCTGTGAGTGGCTTTGCTGTGTGGTTCCATGACCCCAGAGTACTTACTGGTGACTTGTCTTGGGAAGGTGTCCTACCATGGAGGCTGGAATAAGGCAGGGCTTTCCAGGAACCTTGTGAGAAGGATCAAGGGGTTCCTGTGCGAGAGCATCATGGAGCTGAGTGTTCCAGATGGGTGTTTCATGTACATACAGGTGAACAGGCTATTGTGCGACCCCCAGGCTGAGTAGGCCGAGAGAGGAGTTTGCAGCCCCTCACAACCCATCGCCTGCCCCCATGTGTAGATAGGGAAAGTTACAGAACTCCCCTGATGTGCTCTCCCTGGGTTCCTCTGAAGCCTGGGAGACATCCTGGGAGGAGGGGACTGTCTCTAGAGTGAGAAGCGGCTCCTGGCTTGTGGGCATGGTCGCCTAGCTGGCTGCCGCTTCCTTGTCGTCATTGTTGTTGTCCTCTGCCCCCCACCCTCCCTCAGACTGACACTAGGCATGTACTGGTTGGACTCGATGATGGCAGGGGAAGTGACTGGCCCCACTCCCAGGATGGCATCAAGTTGGTCATAATAGCCGCAAGTGTGTAGTGCCGACCAGGAGTGTCTGCTCTGCTCCCTGTCTTTGTGGTAGGCCTTTCCACAGCTCCTTGATCTTCATGCGGCACTGGTCCAGAGTCCTGCTGTGCCCTTTTTTGGCCAGGCTGGCAGCAATTCAGACATAGATATCAGTGTTCCTTTTCCTGGTGTGGTGATCCTGGAGGTTGTGGAGATCCTGGTGATCCTCGATGAGGTCCAGGTTCTTCTTTGGGTGATGTCCCAGTGGGTGCTCCACTGTTGGTGATGTCCCAGTGGGTGCTCTGCTGTTTTTGACTGGTGTCCCCAGAGCTGCAGATCGCAGTCTTTTGAAGCAGTTATCACTTGGGCTGCACGTGCGCAAAAGGCGCCTCTTGCTCTTCATGCCTTGGTGACTTGCATGTGCAGCCTGACCTCCCTCCCTCAGTTCCTCGCTTACTGCCCTTGATTGCACAAAGACAAGCCTCAGTACTGTCCCCTCCGAAACCTCAAGACCCAGTACCAGCGAAGCCATCAGCACCGCGAGCCAAGCAGACTCCTCGCAGGTCATCATCAAATCATGCAGCACTGGCTTCAATGTCGGCACCGGCGCCTGCACTGCTGCAGGACCGCCCGTGTGGCTAGGGATCGGCACCATCACAATACACTCGTGACTCACCGGCACTGGACAGACATGACATAAGGTACGCTTCCCTTCTGCCATCCAGGAAACACTCTCTGGTGCCATTCTCTCCCTATGTTTCGCTGCACTCCATCAGATCACCGGTGCTGTCTGAGCACTCTGCTTTTCCAGACAATGACCAGAGGAGTGTCTTCTTCTCACAGCACTCCTCCCCAATGACATCCAGGCATTATTAAAGCCGACGAGAGAGGCAGCACCATCCATCATACTACTTTCTCTGGCCATATCAACCACCTCAGTACCCACCTTATTGGGCCCTATGGGAGCACTCGGGCCCACACAGACACTGTTCCATTGCAGCATACACCCCAGCTAGAAGGCCTCCACCAACTCCGCCCTCTTGTTCACTCCTGACGATAGCCGATTCGGAAGAAGAGGAGGGCAGATGAGACGCACGTTCCCAGAGATTCACCTACAGCAGGAGTTCCCAAACTTTTTGACACGGGGACCAGTAAATCCATTCACGAGCTTTTGGAAGACTGGTAGCATTCATTTGCATATTTGCATATTCATTAAGCAAATGATGAATATGCAAATACGTTGTTTCTAGTCCTCCCAATACCCCCAGTTCCAGCTTTAGCAAAGCTTTTGATATGGTCACCCACAATATTCTTGCCAGCAAGTTAAGGGAATATGGATTGGATAAATGGACTGTAAGATGGATAGAAAACTGGCTAGACCAGGGTTTCCCAAACCTGACTGGTCCCAGATGGGGGATTTTTTGGACCAGGGGAGGTCATTTCAGGGCTCCTGGTTCCCTCCCTCCCCACTAGGCTTCTTTGCACCTCCCTCCCCTGTAACCCAACTGAGCTGCCCACCCCCATTGGTTCCCTGGACCTCCTCCAAAACCATCCCCCACAATCCAAGGGAGTGCAGCACCAGTTCCCTGCAGCCCCTCACAGCCCAGCTGAGCTGCCCTTCTGTTCCCTATGCCTTCCCCCATCCACCTCGGCCCAGTTGATCCCCTCACTGGTTCCCTGAATGTCTCCCCCACAGCACAGCTGAGCCCCGTTTCCCTGCACCTCCCCCCAAGCCCCGCAAAACTGGTGAGCCCAGCTCTGATTTCCTGCCCCTCCCTCCCCTTGAGTCTAGCCCCGGGTTCCCGGCACCTCCCTTCTCCTGCAGCCCAGGTGAGCCCAGCGCCCCGCACCTCCTCCCCCCATCCCTGCCCGCAGCCCAGCCTGGTGCCCCCCTAGCATCAGAGGAGTAGTGAGGGTGTTATGTGCCCAGGAGCAAAAGCAAATTTGCGCTCCCCCCCCCCTGCTGCCATGGGGCAGGGCCCTGAACCTGGCGCATGGCTGAGCCGGACCCTGAGAGGAGGGGAGGAGTTTGTACTGCATCTTCCTCCACCCCCCTCCAGTTTGGGGCAGGCCCCCACATGCACTATCCACAACAACACATGGAGGGAATCGATCACCTCAGTAATGCCAACTCCTTTAGAATTGAGGCCCAGATTATTCACCACGAGTTGAGGTACAGAGGGCACTGTGTGCACATGTCTGATATATTTTTACCAAAACTGCTACCTGCCCAACTTGCCAAAGAAGAAAGGAAAGAGGGAGGCCAACAGGAGTGGTTTGGAGCAGTGTTTCTCAACCTTTTTTTATAAAGTACCGCCTTTAAAAAAAACTATCAGTACCCCCAGCACAGTTTTCAGATACACAAAAAAATTTTCTACCATTGCAACACATTTGTTTAAACAACTTAATCATAGCTGGGTGGGTGATGAAATGTTTGGGTGTAAAAAGTACAAAAATAATAAAGCACTGAATAACTTAAACCAAAAATTCAGTTTTCTCCAAATTTCAGTTGTGTTGATGTACCCTCTAGACTTCTCTCAAGTACCCCTGAGGGTATTCATACTACTGGTTGAGAAACACTGGTTTAGAGCAGTGTTTTTCAACTTTTTTTTATAAAGTACCCCATTTAAAAACTTATAAGTATCCCCAATGCACCCACCCCTCCCCCAGATCCAGGCATCTCCAGCCCCCCTGCTCCAACCTAATGCCCCTTCTGCCCAAGAACACCTGCCCCCCTCCCCTGCTCTAATCCAATGCCCATCCCCCAGAGCCAGGCACCCCCAGCTTCCCTGCCCTAGCCTAATCCCTCTCCCCCTTCCACAGAGCCAGGCAGGGTAACCCCACCTTTAAAGTGGCTGCTCCTGCCACTTGCCCCTGCCTGGGAGGCTTGATTGCACAGGGAGCATGTGGCCCGACAGCGCTCATGTAATGTAGAAAGCTGCTACCTTATAGGAATGTGCTACTGGTAGCATTTTCTTATCTGTAGGATTGTAAGGAAATGCTCCTATAGGAAACTGCTACCAGAAGTAGCACAATCCTACAGGGAGCATTTCCATACAGACCAGGTTCGCCGCTCACCACAACTCATGGTGCTGTGCACTTTGCTCCCACCCCAGCCCGGCGCTCCCCTAGCATGGCGCCCAGGGGCAACTGCCCTCCCCCCACTACGCCTCTGTGCCGGGAGCCCGGAATATCCGGCTGCATCCTCCACCCAGCCCGGTCCAGGGCTTGGGGGACCTGGTGCCGCACGGGCACTCCGGAAGCCTGGAGCACCCCGGCAGCCATGCTGAGGCCTGGTATTTTTTTCCCCGTGGCCTGGTACCGGGCCACAGTCAATAGTTTGGGAAACACTGACCTACAGATAACTCTTCTTCATCACCTGATGAAGTGGTGATCCTGGAGGATACATGTCCTGCTGATGACTTAAAACAATTTCAAGAACTTTTTAAGAGAGTGGCTGGGAGCCAAGAGGTTAAACTCTAGGAGGTCAAAGAAAAGCAACACTGCCTCCTGAAGAATGTCCGTCCTACCTCACAAGCAAAGATTGCAATGCCCATGGATGAGGCGATTATGGAAGTATCAGACGAGATATGGCAAAACCCTGCCTCAATCCAACCGATATTCAAATGAGCAGACAAATTACTTTGTTCCGCCTAAGAACCTAAACTTCCTCTTTTCCCACCTGTAGCCAAACTCCCTCGTCGTTGATGTGGCAAATTACCAAGCCAAGACTCCCCTATTTAGATCAACACTCAGTGATAAGGAGCATAAAAAATGATCTATTTGAAAGAAAATTATATTCCTCTGCCACCCTTCAGCTCCGCATTCCAAACTATTCAGCGCTCCTAGCCAATCATGATTTTGATAATTACTCTAAGTTGGCTGACCTAGTGGAGCATTTACTGGAGTCTAAAAGACCCCCATCCTTAGGTCTGTGATTCACGAGGGGCATACTATTGCGTGCATGGCCTTACAGTCCTCACTTGATGAGGCGGACACAGTTGCCAGGGCAACAGCGACAGTGGTCAGAGTGCACAGAGCATCTTGGCTCCAAGTAGCTGGAGTACCCAAAGACCTCCAATCTAAGGTGGAGGACCTACCATTCGAGAAATTGAAGCTGTTTGCCGCCAGGATCAACAATGTCCTGCACAGTAGTAAGGACTCGCACACCACACTGCGTATGCTTGGCATGTGTATGCTACCATATTGATGAAAGCGCTACAGCCCATACAGTAAGAACAGGGACAGATACTACAACCAGCTGCAACAGAGGTTTTACAACTATAATTGATCCAGGTAATGGGCCCAGAGGAGGTGTCCACCCATCACACTCTTCCACTACTCAGGTGACTAAGCAACAAATTTGAAAATTTGGTCAAGGGTCTCCTCAAGCTCCCTGTCAATCCAATGCCAGCAAATCAGAACCATCTTTTTGCCCACAGATTATGGCCCTTTTTCCACACTGGGACTCTGTAACATCAGACCAGTGGGTCTTGGAGATTATCTGTATGGGATACACTATTCCCTTAATCTCATTTTGTCCTACTCTTTCCCCCACCCCAACCCTCTTCAGGGACCCCTCCCACAAGATTCGTCTCAGACAAGAAGTTGACCACTTCCTTTACCTAGGGGTAATAGAGAGGGTCCCCAACGCTTATTGACCTAGAAATACACAGGTGGCTGGAGACCAATTTTAGACCTCCACAAGTTAAACAAGTTCCTACGCAAACAGCGATTCAGGATGGTTACACTGGCATCAATTATCACATCTCTAGATGAAGGGGGCTGGTTCACAGCCCTAGACCTACAGATCACCATACACCTGGCCATAGAGGATATCTACCATTCTCTATGGGTGAGGACCATTTTCAATGCCAGCGTCCTCCCCTTCAGCCTATCCTCCGCCCCCTGCATTTTTTCAAAGGTCCTTGCAGTGGTGACAGTATACCTTCAGCAACAGGGGATAGTAATATTTTCTTATTTGACCAATTGCCTCATAAAGAGTCGATCATATGCAGAGGCAGCTGACATGGTTTGCAAGACCAAACTTTTATTTCATTGCCTAGGGCTCCTAATAAATGAGCAGAAGTCATCTCTAGAGCCTGTTCAGGACATAGAGTTCATTGGGGCTTGCTTCGAGTCTCTATCTGCCCAAGCTTATCTACCACAACAATGGTTCTTGGCCCTACAGGATCTGATAGCCACGTTATTTGCAAGTCCTTCCACTGCTGTTCGTGCCTGCCTTCAGCTGATGGGTCATATGGTGGCCACTACATACATCGCGCAATTTATGCGTCTCCACTTTTGCACCATTCAATATTGGCTGCTATGTTTACATGCCATCCCGCCATCCACTTCACAAACCAGTTATTGTTCTAAAGAAGGTATTGGACTCTCTCAGACAGTGAATATTACCCCAAAACCTCCTGGTAGGTGTTTCTTTCCACCAGCCTGAGCCAATGATGCAAATTACTGCCGACATCTCCATACTGGGCTGGGGTGCACACCTTCAACAGCATACCGCTCAGGGCAGGTGGTTGCCCCACAAAACCAAGCTACATATCAATCTCTTTGAACTCAGAGCTGTGAAGAATGTGTGCACACTTCACTCCCAACCTTACCAACTCCATTGTCTGCATACTTACAGTCAATATGACCACTGTGTTTTATATAAACAGGCAGGGAGGCACCTGTTCCCAATTCCTTTGTGTGGAGGCCATCCATTTATGGAATTATTGCATTCGCCACGGAGTCACCTTAAGAACCGCATACTTCCCAGTGGTGAGCAATGTCACAGTGGGCACGTTGAGTCACAATTTCTTCACCGATCATGAGTGGGAATTATACCCTGCGGAGATTGCCGGCATTCTCCATAGTTCCTTCTGTAGACTTCTTTGCCACTTAGCAGAATACCAGGTGTCCCCACTTCTGTTCTTGGGCTGGTCATGGCCAGGGCTCATAGGGAGACGCTTTCCTGATACATTGGAATCAACCACTGTACTACACATTTCTACCAATTCCACTCATCTCCAGGGTCCTGAGCAAGATTCGCTCCAATGGTGCCTGGATCATCTTGATAGCCTTGTTGTGGTCCAGGCAGACCTGGTTCCCATATCTCGGCTGCATGGAGTCCGCCGCCATACCTATTTTCTCACCGTCACAACCTCCTCTTTCAGAACCAGGGGAAACTACTCCACTCTCAGCCTCGTACCATTCACCTGCGCGTGTGACTCCTATCTGGTTCCACGGAGCTGAGTCCCAGTGTTCTGAGCAAGTGAAGTCTGTTCTCCTTAATAGTAGGAGGCCATCTACTAGATATACTTACCTGCAGAAATGGAAGCAGTTTTCTTCTAGGTGCCAACAAGCACACCTTGATCCCCATACTGCTCTGCTTCCCTGTGTCCTGGACTACATTTTACCTAGGGTTTAGATGTAAAATTTTACATCTAAAGATGGGAGACCTATCCCTTTCTTCTGTCAAAGTGCATCTGGTGGCAATTACTGCCTTTCATGAACCAGTCCCAGGATCGTCTGTCTTCGCACACCCTACTAAAAGGAGATTTTTTTTCTGGGATCTCCTGAATCTCTACCCCCTGCACAAGGCCCTAAGCACCCTCGAGGGTGCTTGACTGGCTTATTTGACCCCCATTTGAACCTATGTCTACATGCCCTCTTCCTTTCCTTCTCACGAAGGTGCTTTTGCTGGTTGCTACCACCTCAGCCAGGAGGGTCAGAGATAGGAGCATTGATGGCCGACCCACCCTACAAAGTCTTACCAAAGGACAAGGTGACTTTACGGCCACATACTACATTTATGCCAAAAATTGGTACTTCATTGCACATCGATGAGCCCATAGTTTTGCCCAATTGCTTCCTGAAACCACATGCGTCCCCCCAGGGACATGATGCTTTATACTTTAGACATTCGATGTGTGGTTAGCCTTTTATATAGACAGGACTTGTCCTTTTCGTAAGTCTCTGCAACTCTTCATCTCTATCGCAGAGCAATCCAGGGGCACTTCCATCTCAACCCAGCGGATCTCCAAATGGATATTGTACTGCATAGTATGCTGTTACTCCATCTGAAACAAGTCACTCATCTCTCCACCAAGAGCACATTCCACTCGTTCTACTGCCACCTCTACTGCCTTTTTGAACAATGTGCCCCTCAAGGACATCTCCTAGGCAGCCACTTGGTCATCTGACTGCACCTTTGCCAGGCATTATGCCATCATGCCTCAGCTGGCAGCTCATACAGTGGTGGCTTCAGTGGTGCTGTCTTCAGCCGCCAAGCAGTGACTCTTGAGTCCCACCATCCATGTTGAGTACTACTATGAAGTCTCCAACAATGGAACACCCCCGGGGACATTACCGGAAGAAGAAGAGGAAATTACTCACCCTGTGCAGTAATGACTGTCCTTCTGGACATGGACGGAAAAGATTAGGGGGAACATTGAGTCAGATGTGTCTATTTTTGTCATATTTGAATGAAAAAGTCTGTATTTAAAGAGAATCTTCTTTTCCCCATATCTCCTCTATTAACTGATTTTGATAAAATTTTAAATGGAGTCAGTTTTTTTTCTTTTTTAGAGGTCCCTCATATTGTGTGGCCCTAAACTGTAGCTTAGTTAGCTCATGCCTTAATTCAGTAATACGTTCACCATTGATTGAGATATTTCCTATGTAACTTGTGAGCCCTAAGAATTGTGAGGTTGGGGTAAATTTTTCAGAAGTACTGAAGTGACTTAGGAATGTAAGTATAGCTGGCCAGGAAGCTTGATTTCATCTTCATGAAAATTTTTGAAATTTTGGAAATTTGTCCTTCCAAACTGGGACAAAAAGCCAAAAAAGTGAACATTTTCAAGTCAACAGGTCTAGTCAGGTTCATCACTGCCATTCAGTGGTAAGCAGCTGTGAAATTAACAAGATTCATGTAAGTTTCAGTTATCTGTTTCTAGGGTTTTCAGTCAGCTCAGGTAAAACATTCTTCCATATCTGTGAGCTAGTTGTTCTACTCAGAATAATTTTAACTTCTTTAAAGATTATAAATGAGGTGCATTTAGAAAAACATTTCTGTCTGAATCAAAACATTTTAAGGAAGAATATGTCAACCAACTACAAGGCATTTCCACGTGGTTTTGGGCTTAAGTAATGTATTCCTGAGCCTTAAGCAGGTATCTGTTAAGTACAAAGTGAAGTGGAGGAAAAGCGAGGCATCAGTGGAACTGGGTGCATCAGGGATTAAGGAACTGGGACGTTTTTAAAAGCAAGACAGATTCATTGTGGATTTTGGTCAGGTTACTGTGAAGGGAGGACTGAGCCCAAAGAGCCTGTGCTGGAGGCTTCGCAACACTCATCCCAGGAAGGGAGCACAGGAGAGGTCCTGAAAGCAAGATAGAGTGGCTGCATGGGAGACAACCAGTCATGGCCCAGGAGGGTCATATAAAAAGGAGTAGCAGAACAGAGCAAGGGACAGCATTGGAAAGAGTTGTTGGCTGAGCTGCTAAGAGCTGGGAGGAGATGGACTGGATGCCTAGCTGCCTGAGGGAGCTGCAGCACAACCACAGGTAAGTGGGGGCAGGGACCAGGGGAGTAGAGGCTTCTTACTGGCTGCTTGGTCTGAGTGAGGACTGAGCCTGGGGAGGGCCCCAGGAAAATAATGTCTCTGAGGGGGAAGCCCTGGGGATACAACTCCATACCAGGGCTAAGATTATTTAAAGACAGAGCCCTAAGCGGGGCAAGTAAAACTGCCTGAGAACCACTACAAGGAGGTCACCAAAGGATAGAATGTGGACAGACACAATCAGAAGGAGTGCTCACAAGTAGTGAATTTTCACCATTTCAGGTTCTGATCCTGTGTTTCTGGTACAGACAGAACTCCCATTTGGGGCCTATGTTATCTGTACGGCACTAAATATATGAAATAAGATAAACCATATAGAACAACTTTCTTTTGTTTTGTTACTGAGACTGAGGGCTTACTTAGAAGAATAAAAATAAATGGATATGCTTGATTCTTGGCTGGAATTTAATAATTATGATGTACTAGCTGTAGAACTACTGGAGGAAACCTATAGTTAGTGCCTACAACTTATCTATTAAAGACCATTTTGTATAAACATTAGTAACAAGTTCTATAATGTCCTGTGAAAACCAGTTGTGTGCCTGAATGTATATTTTTTTAGTTAATGAGTTTGCTTTTCTAGGGAGAAACAATCCCTTGCAGTTTGAAAGTCTGGGATAGAACACCCACAACTGTTAGTTATGTGATGAAGTGTTTTATGGTAAATGAAGCTCTTAAAATGGGATAGGGTAGGGGTGGGCAAATACTGGCCCATGGGAAGATGCAGTCCACTAGGGTTAGTCCTGGAGGGCCACTGCCACATATTTACCTGTGCTCCACAGGTACGGGTGATATCAGCTGCTGTTGGCTGCGGATCATCATTCCCAGCCAATGGGAGCTGTAGGAACTGGTATCCCGGTCCGCGCTTCTCCCTGCTGCTCCCGTGGGCTGTGAACAGCAGTTCACAGTCCACGGGAACTGTGCTCGCCAGTACCTGGATAGGTGCAGATAAATATAGTGGCCACGGCCTGCCCCGGTGAACCACTGCCATTTTATTTCCCTCCTCTGAGGTAGAGGAATTTAATGTCTCTTTAAACGTTTTGAGCACAAATTCTTCTCCAATGCAAACTCACTTGCATGTTGGTTCCAGTTTTGCTGCCTGAACAACAAAGCAGCAGCTGGAGCAGGCAGTTGTGTTTTCTCTCTTCTTATCTGCTGTGTCCAGGTATAATACATTCTACTGTAGGTATAAAATATTGTACCCAGGAGCAAAATGATGTACTCTTTCATATTGTACTCTCTATATTGCTGATTCAGTAGAAATGTTATACAATACAGTGTGAAATCTGTTTCATAATCTGTATTTACTGTGAACACCACATCATTACAGAGTATTATGTAGCCCACTTTTCTGGTTATAACTTGCAGCGGTGTAATAGTTATAATTTAAAGTGGAAATATTTGCTAGTTTACTTATGCATTTAAAAATACATAATTGCTACTTATCACTTATGGTGAGGCATAAATAGGACATATTTCATGTTTTGAAGAAAACTGATTGTAGTAATAAAACAGAATGAAAATAGTTGTGTTAAAGTGCACACGCTCTAGTTTTTTTGCATTTAGCTTGCATCAGCATTTTACATTGTATTGTATATAAATTAATTAACTGTTATTTTATGAAGAAACAATCATTTAAATAGTTTTGAGTGATGGTTATGCAGGCACCAACAAGCTGCATTATACAGTGATTCACAAAATAAATGCCCCTTTAAAAATATTTTTTTTGCAATACACATCAAATTACAAGTGAAAAAATACACATAAGTTAGATTTTAGGAACATTTGTGGATGGCTGTAGGTGATAAGCAGTGTTCCCTCTAACTTTTTTTTTTGGGGCGGACTGAATTTTCTTTTGGGCGGGTTGAAATTTCTCGTGTAATACCAATATTGAGGTAGTGTGTGGATGTGCACCACCAATACAAACACACACATGCATGCATATATATAATGTGACAGGACAGGTTAAAGAGCTTGATAGCAGGGGAGAGAGGTAGCTCTTAAAAAGGGAACAGCAAGGGCCCTGGCTAATCAGGGGCAGCTAATACAGGGTTGCTATTAATCAATTAAGGGCCAGGTGAGCTGATTCAGGTTGCCACCGGACCTCTTTAAAAACCTTCCTTGTGGGGGAGGGTAAAGAGGAGAGTGGAAGAGGAGCTTGGAGGGAGGTGGAGAGGAGTTACTACTGATAAGGTTAGTGTGGAAGACACTGACAAAGAGAATGGCAGCTTTGCCAAGGGAGGGGGAAGGTGAGGAGTTCCAACATGGAGTGTTTGGGTTGCCTTCCCCCAAGCAACCAGAGAGACCAGCTGGTAACTGGGGAGGACTGGTAACCCAGCCCAAGCTGACCAGAAGCATCTGTCCTGACAGCCATTTTGCCAAGGGACAGCCCTCCACAAAAATATTGAAAGGGGTAAGCAAAACCTGTGCTGCAGTACCTAGACTGGAGACTATGGACTGAACACAGGTCTGGGACCTAGGAGTGGGGCTCACCCTACCACAATAACAAAACTCAGAGGTTATGTCTACACTGGCGGGTTCCTGCGCAAGAACTCTTGCACAAGAACACGTCCGCATGGCCATGTGCTTTTGCGCAAGAGCATCCATGGCAGTGTGGACGCTTTCTTGTGTAAGAAAGCTCTGAGGGCCATTTTAGCCATAGGGCTTTCTTGCAAAAGAAACCCCTGCCCTGTGCCCACATTGCCTTATTGCGCAAGAGCTCCTGCGCAAGAGGGCTTACACCTGTTAGAAAAGAGCATAGCTTTTGTGCAAGAATCCCTCTACCACGCTTTACTGTAAATCTTCTTGCACAAGAGTGGGCGGGCAGTGTGGACGCTCTACGGAAGAACAGCCATTCTTGCGCAAGAACCCGCCAGTGTAGACATAGCCAAAGAGTAGAAGCCCCAGAACAAATTAACACATGGCTTCAAGATTTGTAGACAGATGCATGTTTCAAAAAGCTTGCAAATAAGGTTTCATCCTGTAAAGCAATTAGCATCACATCTAGTATTTGCTATATTTGACTCATACGAGCCTGAACTCTACCACATAGCAAAGATCTGGCCTTAATGCAATACAGTATACCATGTATTAATTAGTAACACAGGATTTTTAAAAAATCATAAAGTTCAGAGTTTTAGATAGCTGCAACACTCACAAAAATTCTGTTAAACAAATATTTTTTTCCTACCTTAAGCCATTGACACCTACGTAAACTTTGTTTGAAATGTAATCGTGCAAATTTCTTCCTGGCACGCGCGTGCGCGCGCGCGCGCACACGCACACGCACACGCACACGCACACGCACACGCACACGCACACGCACACGCACACGCACACACACACACACCATGCAGCCTGCTTCACCCCCGTCCCAACCCAGACAGACAGAGAGGACTGCCAACTGGACTGCAGCAAGTGAGTTAGGACACCCCAAACAAATTCCTCCCTGCCTCCACCTCACTGCACAGATGCCAGCACCCACCCCCTTTTCCCCACCTACCCCTGTGCAATCTGCTTCCCCCACCCCATGTGAGGGTTGAGATAAAATCCTGCTTCTTAGACTAGCAGGCACCAGCAGTCTGTCCTGTTCTAAGTTCCAGCTAAAGCATAAACAAATTATCCACATCTCCCCCCTGCCTCCACCTCACCCCAATGCCAGCACCCACCCACCCCCTCTTTCCCTCACCTACACCATGCAGTCAGCCCCTTATCTTCAGGAGGGTTGAGAGTGCTGAGTTTCTGCCTCTTTCCTCCTTCAGATGAGAATTCCCCCCTCTCCGCCCCCTGTTCAGCCAATAAATAAATAAATTAATTAATTACTCACGTCTCCCCCCCCAGCCACTTATTGTCTCCTTATCTCACTTTTTATTACCTGCTCTAAGAGCCGTTCAGTTTCAAGTAGGCAGCTAGCTCCCTTTAGCTGCTTGCTCAGTGAGACAACTCACGGCCCCACCGCCTGCCAGTCAGCTAATCTCCCTGCCTGTGCAAGAGCTTTGAAATTCTGAGCAGAGCTCAGAAAGGAGCTGTGCACCTTACAGCGAACTTAGATGATAAGTAATACAAGGAGTACTTATAAAAATTTATGTCCCCTTGTTAGTACAGTTTATCTTGTTACCCTTATAATTACAGAAAAACCTGCGCTATCCGGCACTTAACTATCCAGAAAACGTTAGAAATCGGCAAATTACATATTAGGCCAATACAATTCACCAATCTACCAATGGTTAATCTTTCCGAAGCCATCTGGTATCTTCTAAAACAGTGGTGGTCGCGGATGTCTCCCCCGGGGGTCACAGCACTTTGGTCCGGCTGGCCAGGGGTTTGGTGCAGCCATGCGGCGTGGTGCTTTGATCTGGCCGGCCAGAAGCTGGGCCGGACAGCTGGTGGCCCCTGTGGCGTGGGGGTCGCAGCTCCAAAAAGGTTGCGCACCACTGTGCTTGACCTTTCTGGAAGCTTACAGAGCATCTCCCTAGATGGAGCCTGAGATCCAATAGTTTTGTAGCGTCTCACCAGGTAGCACTTAAGTGATTCGGTCATTCAAGATTAATGGCATCAAGAAAACCATCAACATGTTCTGGACAGAAGAGAAAAAGAGTTGTGTTGACTCTAAGTAAAAAACTGGACATTATAAGGCGTTTAGAAAAAGATGTAAATATAAAAGTTTTGACAATGAATACAATGTCAGTTCTTCAATTTACGACATTAAGGCCCAAAAGGACGAACTTTTATAATTTGTTGCGCAATCCAAGACTAAGAAAGGACTTGAAAAACGCCATATACTCATAGACTTTAAGGTCAGAAGGGACCATTATGATCATCTAGTCTGACCCCCTGCGCAATGCAGGCCACAGAATCTCACCCACCCGCTCCTGGAATAATCCGCTCACCTATATCTCAGATATTGAAGTCCTCAAATGATGGTTTGAAGACCATTATTTATATACTGCATAAACCGAAATTGGAACAGCTTGATAAAGTGTTGAATGAATGGTTCGCATTGAAAAGATCTGAAGGACATCCAATTTCAGGGCCAATGTTGATTGAAAAAGCAAAGAACTTTTATAAACAAATGGAGTTGACTGAGCCTTGTGCATTTTCTGAAGGGTGGCTGCAGTGTTTTAAGCTTCGACATGGCATCAGAAGATTGGATGTGTCTGGAGAAAAAGCATCGGCAGATCATGAAGCTGCCGAAAGTTATTGTGAATCCTTTAAGAAATTGGTCTCTGAACATGAACTAAGTACAGATCAAATATATAATGCGGATGAAACAAGAAAGACTTCATTCAACAGTTGATCCAGTATCAAGGTAGCATCAAGAAATTTTCATCCCAGTACACAATCAAAGATGCCATCTTCAGTGTTGCTTGTGCATGGGTGTGAAGGGGCTCACTCACCACCACAGCGCTACCAGCCGTCTGTCCTGGGAATTAGCTCCTTCTGGCCGGCTGGGTGCCTTCCCTCGAGTGGTGTCTCCCCTCTTACTTCTAGGCCACAGCATCCTCTTCAGGACACTGCCCTCTGGCAGTGCCCACGTCAGTCTCTGAGCTCCCCTTCCGGGGGGGTTGTTGTTTCTTCAGCGGGCCTTGCTTCAGGCCCGGCAGTCTGGGGGGCTTGCTTGGCCAGAGCTCCCCTGGCCCGGGCCCTGGCCTGAGCCCTGGCCCTAGCTCCAGGGAGCCTCCTACTCCTCCAGCAGCTAGGCTCTCACTGCTCTTTCCCTCTGAGCAGCAGCCCATCCTCTTATATAGCTCCCAGCTGGGCCCTAATCGGCTAACTTGGCCTCAGCTGGGGCTAAACTCCCAGGCCCTACTCCGGGCTGGGGTTTGCCTTTAAAGGGCTAGTGCAGGGCAAGCACCCTGTCACAATGGGGTCCAGTTAAGAGTCAAACTTTAAGGAGATCTTGGAGAAAATTATGGCTGAATTCTATATTCGCAGAGGGGTTGTCTGATGAAGAAGAAAATTTTGAAGGCTTCAACATCAGAAGAAGAAAGACTGAAATTACAGGTATCATCGAAGTTCTGAAGCAAGCTGAGCCTAAAAACCCACTCAAGAATCTCAAAGAAGATGAAGTCAAAGAATGGGTTAACATGGACAACAATGCAGAAGTGACCTACAGCCCTAGTGATACTGAAATCACAGAAAAAGTTTTCAACACAGAAATGTATTAGCCACCTGAAAATGATTCTGAGGAAGAAGAGCCTGAAGATAAAACTTCCTGGGCTGATGCAAGTTCAGGTCTTTCAACTTTGATCAGGTTTGCTGAGCGGCATTCTTCTTTTTCATCTCAAGAAGTAATGCAGTTGTATAATTTTCAGAAGAACTTTATGCACAAGAGACAGCAGGCCTGTAAGCAGGCTGATATCAGGAAGTTGCTGCAGACAGCTTCTGTACATTGTGCAGCTACACCTTCTACATCTACATGTACCAGTGATTTGGATCCAGAGAATGATTAAATTTTTAGTTTTAATTTATGTTACTGTGCCTTATAATAATTACAGTACTGTTTCTTTTTAATAAAATAAGACTAAATTTTACTTGTTCGATTGTCCCATACATCCGTAGCATTGTGTTTATGTTGATTACAATATAGTTTACATTTGGGTAGCTATCCAAAATTTGAGTTTTACTATTATTGTCCATTAGTTTTTCCTAGGTTGATGGGACTCTCAGATAACCAGAATTTTTAGATAACTGGAACACCCTAATCCCCGAGCATGCCGCATAACACAGGTTTTACTATATTAACCTTTTTTTTTTTTAAAGTAAAATTATTTCAGCTAAAATGACTACACAGGTGATATGTAGTGAAGGAAACAGTTCCTGCAGATTTTGTTTGCCAATGAGCAGTAACAGAAATGCATCCAAATACTATTTGAGTTGGTTTGGAAATTGTATAGGTTTCTGTGCCTTCAAATAGGATGGATCCAGCTGATGTTAAGTATTATGTAGAGGACAGATTCTTCTCCTGTGAAACCATTTGTTTTAGTATATAATAAGTAAAAGTACTACTTATCTAGTTTCTATTACTGCTCATATAGAATGGCAAATGGAATGCACTTCCAAATGTGTGTGATTCAATAAAGCTCTGATCATTCTTGCAAGTTTATGTAGCAAGCCAGGGTTTTGCTTTCCTGTTTAGTGACACTGGCTTTGGTTCATACAATAGGCACACAAGCTTGTTAAATCACAATAAGATTAGGATGTTTCAGGTCAGAATGAGAACCATATATTGGGCCAAGTTCAGCTCATTACATGTTTCTTAGCAAGTCAACAGGGAGCATTGTTAAAATGTTTGTACTGAAATGTGTACTTGGTTTCTTCCTTCCTTTTTGCCTTGGCTTTGTGCCTTGCATGTACCCTGCCCTGCTGCTTAAGGACCTGATCCAAAGCCCGGAAATCAGTAGTCCCCAGACATCAGTCACCAAACTCCCATTAACTTTACTAGGACAAAGATTTTACTGTGGGATTCTTTCCATTGATTTACTTGGATTGGATCTGGCTCCAAGTCATGATGCTCTATTTTGTTGTTAGACTTTTGCATAAGGATGTGATATCATAGTGTTAATATGTTGTGCCTTCTTTCATTGAGATTTTAATGTAGTTATGACTTGAGTGTACCATCAGCGAAAACTTGAGGATCAATGTGTTTTAAATTTAGGACTCAGTTATGGCTCTGAAGCTGGAACTACTCCAGGGAAGGAGGAAAGATCATTAAATGGTAGTGCTTGGAAGTACTGTGTCTTTTGAGAGGCCTTGTGACGAGACTGGGGAGATGTGCTTTTCTTAATAGATGTAGTGAGGTGTGGCCAGAGCTTCCTCAGTATAGCCCAGGGGGCAATCATCTGCCCTCATCCAGAAATGTGGACAGTGCTAGCCTGACCCACTGCTCTCCATTGTGCTCTTGGAGACAGATTTTGCACAGGTTTGCATTCCCTGCCGCTTAGTGCTCCAATGAAGAGAGGTGTGTCGTTTCACTATTAATGTGAAACTGATGCAGAGTAGTTCTTAGTGCAGTCATTGCTTCTAGGCTTCTGTTCAGAATTCTGAGCTAAAATTATAAATGTTAATAAAACTAGGGAAGGAAAACACTGTGGAGTGGAAAGTGTAATTTTAAATTATTGGAAGCCACGTAATTTTATTTTAAAAATTACTAAAACACAATCCAGAGAAACAGGAAATGGTTGGCCAGCTCTAACTAATATTCTGTCTTACTGCCCATTTAAAGAAATGCAGTAGTGAAATACTGAATTACTGATACAGGCTATTCATGAGACTGTCTCAAAGCAGATAACTTCCACTATTTGTCCCATGGGTTTTTTTTTTACATACTCTGAGTCTAGAGAACACTGATCAAGATCAAGCAAAGTAACCAGGGCTGTTTTATTTTCAAAGAAAGAAGAAAACAACAAACAAAACAAAAAAATATACAGTCAATAAATAAGAAATTATTCTGAATTCAACATGATGACAATCAATAAATAAATTATTGTGAATTCACTCTTAGTATCTTATTATAGATAGCTAAAAACTTTTTATATGTGATCAAAATATTTGTTTAAGGACAAATGGAGGCCATCAAGTTATTACCAATAAATTGTTAGTGAGAATAATAACTGGACAGTTGCTTTTTTAAAAAATCTAATCCCTTAGCAGTGTCTTAGTAACTTTCTCTCATGAATCCATGGAGTGGTGTTGGGGCGACTTTCTCAGGCTAGTTTCTTCTTGAGTGTTTTCTGTTCTTGGCTGTTGTGGCAGCTTGATTGTAGAAATGTAGGATGAGTTGTGGAATACCTGCTTTTAAGAAGTTAACAGGGGGAGGGGGAGTCTGTGTGTTTGAGAGAGAGAGAGAGAGAGAAGCTCTTGTCAGAGGTGTTATGTTCTTCTCCTTCCTATTTCTGTGAAATTATAGAAAAACACTTCTCTTTCAGGCTAGTTTAGATTCATAGTTGATTGCTATCACTCTTCTATTAGAGTCATGCTTCTAGGGTTGGCCTTGGTAACACCTTCAGCTTCTGAATATGCAACGCTCTTCTACAGGTTGGCACTGTCAGGTCCTGACCGATCCTGAATGAGAAAGTAATAATAAATATTTTGTTAGCTTCGGTAAAGACACATATAAACTTAGTGTCAAGTTATAACAATTTTAATAATATCTTTTGCTTTAGTATGGAGGTGTGTCTCCATCTTTCATTTTTTTTGTGTTTGTTGGTATCCCAAAATAGCCATGTTGTGTTGACGTACCCTTAGTGACAATACTGTTACTTTTGTTGTGAAACTCAAAACTGCATCTCTTTAAATACTAGCATGTGGAGAGAACTCATTAATAAAAAATGTCTAGAAATTAGTTTAAAATTTTATATGGGATAAATTGCAGGAGAGTGCAAACTTCAGCATTTATTGCATATACAAAGACCCAAGTTTTCTCAAACTACTCACTGTGGCTTTTAAATTATTGTTTAGAATTGAAACCAGGATGTGTTTAACTCTTCTGGTATTGATATTTTAATAAAATTAGAAGTCTGACTAATGCTTTATTGTGGGCAGCATTAATGAAATCATTGCTAGATTGATACTAATGTCAACATGAAAACAAATTGGTAAATTACAAAGAAAAAACAAATGTAAAATATTTGTAATACAATATTGATTAATTAAGGACACTCTTGAAAGTACTTGAACTGACTTTCACTTACCCTTAAATTGTGACAAAAGTGGAGGGAACTTTTCTATTGGCATGTTCTTTCCAGAATTATGGTCTGAGGCTGGGTGGGGTTTGAGGTCAAAATAAAAAGGATACAATGCTAGCTACTTAAATAATGCTCTGCATCTTCAGTGTGCTCGTTTAAATCTTAATTACTTTTTTCCGCTGAGGAAGCTAACATTTGAAAGAGAAGATGAAGTCAGAGACAGAAAGTTAATTACCTCAAAATAGATAAATAATTCTCCATTACTTTTATAAAGTATAAAGCTTTTATTAAAAATGGTTTAATTAATTGAAGTAAATATTCTCCAGTTGAGTTGTCTGGCACTTATAATGCAGCACATGATATACAATCTATGTGAGACCATGTCTGCAGTAGGAAACTATTTCAAAATTACAAATGTGGCAAAGTCTGGGCTAAGCCCCGTGGGTCCTGCGCTTCCTGATGGGCTTTTTGTATGCCTCAGAGGCTCGCGGAGTCCCTAATACTGCCATGAAGGTGAGGGTACCCCGCTACCAGAGCCCTTTTCATCATTGGCCAGTCCAGTGTCCTTTATCCATTCCCTACTGGCCCTTCCAGCCATGGGTGGGGAGGGTTGGGGGGAACCTGGTCCCACCCACTTGCTCCGGGTTCCAGGCCAAATCCTACTACTGCCGGCGGGACGTGGCGGAGAAGCCCTGGAAGGGTCATTTCTGGTGCCCCATCAAGGGGCCCGGTACCGGGTGTACTACACCATGGGGGAGGCCCGGTGTTTTCTCTGTCGGGCGACGGGGCACGTCCGAAGGGACTGCCCCCTGGCCCGGTTTGGAGAGGCACCCGGGACCCCTGATACCCAGGAGGGCACCGGCCCTACCATCGCCGGTGGCCCTGACGGTCTGGACCCTGGGGTTGCCCCTCCTCCAACCGTGACTGTCGTCAATCCCACTCGGGTTCCGCAGGGCCCAGACGAGCATGCGGGTGCTGATGTTGCCACCGCCAAAAGCGGCAGGGCTGGGCCCGTGGAGGAGAGGGCGGCGGGGTCAGTGACGGGACTCGGGCGGGACCTACCTCAGGGGGAGGTATCCCTTTCCCCTGCTGCCCAGCCCCCATCTACCCTTGCCCCCCCGACGCTGCCCTTGTCCCCTGGCTCTTCCTCCATTCGGGCCCAGCCCTCTTCCTCCGAGGGATGGGAGCTTGCAATGGGGAAGCGCCGAAAGCGTGCTCGGCGTTCCACCCTGCCCTCTGAGGGGGAGGACAACCTCCCTGTACCTTTGGGGGTGGACGCTGGAGCCATTCCACCCTCTGAGCCCGCAAATGATTCACAGCACCACGAAGTGGTCGAGGTGACTGCGGCGGTCGCGGGAGAGGTGAACACCTCCCTCCCGGGGTCCCTGCAAGAGGGGGTGTCCATGGAGGATGCTCTCACTGTTCCCACCTCCACTGAGGGGGCGGCCGCTGACCTTGCCCCCGACAGAGATCACCACCTGGTGGCGGGCGGCGGGCTCGCCTTCCTCTTTCAGGAGGTGGAGGCTTTGGGGCTGACCCCGGCTGCCTCAGAGGGGGATCATCAGGTCCTGGAGGAACAACAACCGACCTCTCCTTCCCCTTCTGACCCGCTGCTATCCCTTCTCCCTGCCTCTGAGTTGCCCCGGGGTGCGACCGTCTGCCCGGCCATCGACAACACCGCGGCCGCGGAAACCCTTGAGGCTCTCAGCGGGCAGGAGCTCCCGTTAATATCTGTCACCCCCGGCGCTGAGGCCTCCGGTGCTGCACTCTCTGTGGCACTGGAGCCCAGCACTGGAGAGACTATTACTACCCCTACCGCTGCCATCGATTCTCTGCCCTGCGAGGAGGCACCGCACCCCGGTGCCTCCTCTGCTGAGGCATCTCGCCCTGCTCCTTCTCCTGCTCCCTATTCAAACGCCCTCTCAATCGAGTTTCCCACCCCTCTTCCTCCTCCCCGCCATTCTTGTCTTTTCCCTAATCCCTCACCTCTTCCTCCCCCTACTCTCCTTCCTCGTCTCCCTCCTTTTCCCGATCCCCTCCCTGAACTCTTTTCCTCCCCTTACTCTGTTACTGCCGCCCCTGGGGCTGCCACGTTTAGTCCAGACGTTGGCCCCCGGGAGGCGGTTTTTGTTTCTCCTGCTCCCAGCACATCTGGGGCTGATCTCCCTCCGCCACTGTCCTCCCAGCAGGGACCTCAAACGCCCTGAATCCCCGTGTCGATGGGTCGCGGGGCTCACGGAGGGGTCTGGCCCCAAGGTGTTCGAGGGCCCGAGGCCCCAACGCCAGACGCGCTGAAGGACGAGATGCGTGTTTTCTTGGAAGACATCCGTGGCTCCAAGAACAAGGTCGCTCTCGCCCTTCAGCGCTGGGGAGATTTTCATCTCATCTTGCAAATAGTCAGAGTCCTCTTGCGGGAGGGTAAAGGGACCGGGCGGCGGGGGGCCGCGGCTTACCGGTGGGTCCGCAGCTTCCGTGACGCCCTGCTCACTTTTGGGAACGGTCGCAGTTTGCTGCGGGGCCCGATGGGGGCCGTTGGCACTCCTGCCAATAAGGATCTTCTCCAGCCCTCTCGATGCTGCCGCTCATCTTTGCCACTCTGAACACCCGGGGCTGCGGGTCGGGTCTCCGTAGGTGTCAGGTCCTCTCCTTCCTCCGGAAGGGCAGGTACTCCGTCATATTCCTCCAGGAGACCCACACAGCTCCGGCCGCCGAGGCTAGCTGGCGGCTGGAGTGGGGGGACAGGGTTTATTTTAGCCACCTGTCGGCCCGTCAAGCCGGGGTGGCTACCCTGTTCTCCCCGAACCTGCAGCCCGAGGTGCTGGGGACCGCCGAGGTCATGCAGGGTCGCCTGCTGCATCTCCGGGTTCGGACGGAAGGGCTGACACTAAATCTCGTCAACATCTACGCCCCGACATCCATCCCGGAGAGGCTCCGCTTCTTTCGGCGGGCGTCGGCCTTCCTCGGCACTTTGGATCCTCGCGAGTGCCTGGTCCTGGGCGGAGACTTCAACTGCACCCTCGAGGAGCGGGACCGTACGGGGCTCGAGCGGTGCCCGGCCGCCGCGGACGTCCTCAGGGAGATAATAGACCATCACTCCCTGGTGGACGTCTGGCGAGACCTCCACCTGGGCGAGGAAACGGTGTTTACCTACGTCCGGGTGGTGGGTCGTCGGTCTTTCCACTCCTGGTTGGATCGCATTTATCTGTCTCGTCATCATCTCTTCCGGGCCCACTCCTCCGGCATTCGGCCGGCCCCTTTCTCGGACCACCACTTGGTGGCTGTATGGGCTTCTCTTTCCTCGGAGAGGCCGGGGCCGGCCTATTGGCATTTCAATAACAGCCTGCTGGAGGACGTGGGCTTCGTAGCGTCCTTCCGGGAGTTCTGGCTGGCCTGGCGCGGGCGGCGGTGCGCCTTTCCCTTGGCGTGGCGGTGGTGGGATGTGGGGAAGGTGCGCACACGGCTCTTCTGCCGTGACTATGCCCGGGGGGCCAGCCGGCGGAGGGATGCGGCGATAGAGCAGTTGGAACGGGAGGTTTTAGAGCTAGTGAAGCAGCTGGCCACCGGCCCCAAGGATCCGCCCCTCTGCGGAGCGTACTGGGAGAGGCGGGAGGAGCTCCGGGCCCTCGAGGACCTTCGAGCCCGGGGTGCCTTTGTTCGTTCTCGCATCCATCTCCTTCGGGAGATGGATCGAGGCTCCCGCTTCTTCTACGCCCTGGAGAAAAAGAGGGGGGCTAAAAAACACGTCCTCTGCCTTCTGGCGGAGGACGGCACCCCCCTCACGGATCCGGTGGAGATGCGCGAGAGGGCTCGTGCCTTCTATGCCTCTCTCTTCTCCCCGGATCCGACCGACGCCGACGCCCGCAGGGTTCTCTGGAACGAACTCCCAACGGTCAGCGCGGGCAACCGGGACTGGCTAGAGCTGCCTCTCTCTCTGGCCGAGTTCTCGGAAGCCCTCCGTCTCATGCCCACCAATAAATCCCCGGGCATGGACGGGCTGACCGTGGAGTTCTACCGCGTGTTCTGGGACGTCCTCGGCCCGGACCTTGCTAGCGTCTGGGCCGAGTCCTTGGAGAGCGGGGTCCTCCCTGTATCGTGCAGGCGAGCCGTAATCACCTTGCTGCCCAAGAAGGGGGACCTCCGCGATCTGAGGAATTGGCGTCCCGTCTCGCTCCTCAGCACGGACTATAAAATTGTCGCCAAAGCCATCTCCCTAAGGTTGAAGTCCGTGCTGGCGGACGTGGTCCATCCAGACCAGACCTACACCGTCCCGGGCCGAACCATCTTCGGCAAGCTCTTTCTGGTCCGGGATCTCTTAGAGCTCGGGTGTAGGGACGGTCTGTCGTTTGCCCTCCTGTCCTTGGATCAGGAGAAGGCGTTCGACCGGATGGACCACGGGTACCTCCTGGGCACCCTGCGGGCCTTCGGCTTCGGGCCCCATTTTGTGGGGTTTCTCCAGGTGCTGTACGCCTCCGCAGAGTGCTTGGTCAAGCTCAACTGGACCCTGACCGCACCGGTCAGCTTTGGGCGGGGAGTATGTCAAGGCTGTCCGCTGTCGGGCCAGCTGTACGCTCTGGCCATAGAGCCCTTCCTCCATCTCCTTCGCAAGAGGTTGACGGGGTTGGTGCTCCGTGAGCCGGAGACGAGGCTGGTCCTGTCGGTGTATGCCGACGACGTGCTCCTCGTGGTCCAGGACCCGGGAGACCTGGCGCGGGTGGAGGCTTGCCAAGCCGTCTACTCGGCGGCCTCCTCCGCCCGGGTCAACTGGGTCAAGAGCTCTGGCCTGGTGGTAGGGGCCGGGTGGGAGGCGGGCTCCCTCCCACCCGCGCTTCAGGCCATCAGGTGGAGCGCGGGTCCGCTGCTCTATCTCGGCGTTTTTCTTTCTGCCACGCATCCCTCCCCGCCGGAGAACTGGCAAGGTTTAGAGGCCAGGGTGGTCAAGCGGTTGCAGAGATGGACAGGACTGCTCCAGTGCCTCTCCCTGTGTGGGAGGGTACTGGTACTCAACCAATTGGTCCTGTCCATGCTCTGGCACCGCCTCAACACCCTGGTCCCGCCCCCGGGCCTCCTGGTCCGTATCCAGCAGCTCATGCTGCGGTTCATCTGGCCAGGACTGCATTGGGTCTCTGCAGGGGTTCTCCATCTGTCCCTGGAGGAGGGAGGGCAGGGCCTGACGTGTTTGCGCACGCGGGTTCACGTCCTCCACCTCCGGGCCCTGCAGAGACTCCTATTTGATGCAGGTAGTCCAGCATGGAGCACGCTTGCGCACGCTTTCCTTCGCCGCCTCCGAGGGCTCTGATACGACTGGCAGCTCCTTTATCTGAGAGGTCTTCTGCGAGACCTCTCCGGGCTGCCGGCCTTCTACCAGGACCTCCTCCGGACCTGGAAGCTGCTTGCAGCGACCAGGTCCTTGGGAGCCACCGTGGGGGCAGACCTCCTCGCGGAGCCCCTGCTACACAATCTCCATCTACGTGTGCAGGCAGCGGAGTCCCCCTTGGTGCACTAGAGGTTGGTCCTGGCAGAAGTCACCAGAGTCGGAGACCTCCTGGACTATGACCGGGGAGACTGGGTGGATCCTCAGGCGCTCGCCCAGCGCATGGGGCTCTCCACCCTACGTACTCCCCGGCGCGTGCTTCAGGAGGTGAAGGACGCTTTGCCGCCCACTGCTCGGGTGTACCTAAACAAAGTCCTGCGAGAGGGTGCACCCTGCCCACCCCTTACCCCCGGCCTTCCCGATCTCTCCATCGGCCCCCCAGCCCCACGTACCTTCCCGACCTCCTCCGCTTCGGCACCTGAGCTGGCTGCACTCGCTGCAGCCAGTCCCCTTCCGAACCGCGCCAAAGAGTCACCTGTACACGCTCGTGCTTCACACGCTGCACTTCCCCACCCTCGTGTCCCGCCCAGACACCAAGTGGCGGGACCTCCTACCATCAATAGAGGGTGGGGAGCCCCGGTGGGCCAGCCTCTATTCGACTTTGGTTCCACGACCCACCGGGGACATCTGTTGGAGAGTCCTGCACGGCGCGGTGAGCACGGGCGTGTACTTGGCGCGTTTCACCCCCACCCCTGAAATGTGCCTCTTCTGTGGCGTGAGGGAGACCCTGGCGCACACCTACCTCGAGTGTGCCAGGTTACAGCTCCTCTTTCGGCTCCTCCAGAACCTCCTGTTGAGGTTCTGGCTGCATTTTTCCCCCCACTTGTTAATTTACGCACACCCCATCCGTGGCCCCACAAAGTCGCGGGACCTCCTGCTCAACCTCCTCCTGGCAATGGCCAAATTGGCAATCGATAAAACCAGGGAAAAGAGGTTGGCCGGGGGAGGGGCCTGCGACTGTAGGGCCTATTTCCGTTGCTGTATCCGCTCACGTATCCGGGCGGAGTTCCAATGGGCAGCGTCCGCTGGCTCTCTCGAGACCTTCGGGGAGCAGTGGGCGCTGTCCAGGGTTCTCTGCTCGGTATCCCCATCCGGCTCCCTTGTTTTAGCCCTTTGACCCTCACACCTGTCCCTGTTTTTTTCAT
This sequence comes from Pelochelys cantorii, assembly GCA_032595735.1. Classification (NCBI taxonomy): domain Eukaryota; kingdom Metazoa; phylum Chordata; order Testudines; family Trionychidae; genus Pelochelys; species Pelochelys cantorii. Next base: position 27,595,747 of record CM064338.1, read on the forward strand.
TATTTGTCCCCAGTAATTAGTTGGTTCTTCTGGGTTCTGTGGGTCCTCCCCGCAGGCTGGGGGGAGGTCCTTTAGATGTGGGTGGGCTAACGCCCGCCCACCTCCCAGACACCAAATATTCCCCGCGTATCTGCCTTCCATGAGGCCTCAGCAGCCCCCTGCTCTCAGACTGCCACACTAACTTACTCAATTTGACTTAACTCCCGATTTAATAAATTTCAACTCGAGTGTCCTTACTATGAGGAAGCATAGACATTAGTTTGAATTAGTCTGAAATAGTGCATCCACATTGACTAGAGCCTGCCTTGGACTTAGAACCCCCGGAAGCACTCTGGGGAGGGCACCTGGAGGGCAGATGCTTCCTGTGGCTGCTTGGTCCAGTAAGTGGCAATGCATACTTACATGGCTCCTCTTTACATCTACGTCTCACAAGCCACACCTCAACTGTCTCCCCCCCACTTCACAGGACAGAAAAGGGATACTGTGGGTATGTGCCTTCTAGTGCTCTGGTTGCCGGTGCAGATGCCACTGCACTCACACCATGGAGCCAAAGCTGCTGCAAAGTAGAGCCAGGTTTACAGGCCTTGTGCTGCACCTCATGATGCAGTATTTCCAAACTGCCCACATGTTGTGCCAGCAGGATGAGGATGAGGAGGATGAACCCTGCTCACCCAAGTCCTGGTGCTCCAGCTGCTGAGCATGCCGTTAATCCCCTGCACCCTGCAGAAAGCCATTTGGACTGGTGGAACCACATCGTCATGCAAGGATGGGACAATCAGCAGTGGTTGCAGAACCGCATGCAGAAAGCCACTGTCCTGGAGCTCTGTAAGTGGCTCACCGCTGCTCTCAGATGACAAGACACCTGCATGAGACCTGCCACCCCGTGCAGAAGTGTGTGGCCATCGTCCTCTAGAAGCTCGCCATGCTGGACAGCTACTGCTCAGTTGGGAACCAGTTTGGCATGGGGAAATCCACAGTCGGGACTGTGCTTGTGCAGGTAGCCAAGGCCATCAACCATGTGCTGCTATGGAGCGTTGTCACTCTGGAAAACGTGGACACCATTGTTGAGGGGTTTGCTGCCGTGAGTTTTCCCAACTGAGGGGGAGCCATCGACGGCATGCACATCCCTATCCTGGCCCCAAACCACTGCGCAACCAAAAGGGGTACTTCCCCACGGTGCTGCAGGCCGTTGTGGATAACAAGGGATGCTTCAGCGACATCAACGTCTTCCAGAATTCCTCCCTCTTCCGAAAGAGTCAGAGAGGTGGACATGCCCATAGTGATCCTGGGTGATGCAACCTGCTCCTTGCTCCCCTGGCTCACGAGCCCTGTATGGGCAGCCTGAACCTCAGCAAGGAGGAGTATAACACCAGGGTGGATAGGTGCCAAAAGCTAGCAGAATGTGCATTTGGGCATTTAAAGGTGAGGTTTAGGAGTCTCCTCACGTGTCTGGACCTCAGTGAGTGCAATATCCCCTGTTATGTGCCCCACAACCTCTGTGAAAGCAAAGGGGAGACTTTTCTGCCAGGGTGGGGAGCTGAGGCTGAACGCCTGGCCAGGGAGTTTGAGCATCTGGACACACCAATGCCATCAGGAGAGCACAGCCAGAGGCTGTGCTCATCAGAGAGGCCTTGAAGGAGAGTTGCATGCAAGGCCAGTTCTGTCCCCCACATCTCTCCACAAGGCCCCCCTGCATTCCCTGTTTGTGTCTTTCATCCCCTACCCTTCCCTTCTCTGGCCCTCCCTTCCCACCTTCCCTCCTCCCCTGCAAAGCAAACAATAAAGAGAGTGTTGTTGAAAAAAACGGACTTGCACAAGCACAGTCCCCTTGGCTACCTGCACAAGCACAGTCCCCTTTATTGAGGGGACGTACTCAAGGGGAGGGCCTGGGGGAAAAAGCTTGGAATGGTGAAGGGAGCTCAGGGATGGGGCAGAGTGGTGCCTGCTTGCGGGTTGTCTGGAGGCTTCAGTTGCCCTAGAGGTCCCAATGCCCCATGTTCTGGGGCCCTGGCAGCCTCTGGGGAGCCTTGAAGGGGAAGTCATGCATGATGCCATGCACTCCATCACCTTGGTGAGGGTGGAGAACATGGTGTCATGCTGGCGTGCCAGCTTGTCCCAGGTGGCCTTTCTCTGCTCCCGGATGGCCTGGTGCTCCTCCCGATCTATGGCCCATTCCTGGCACTCTTCCTCAAGTCCCTAAATTAGGGACTGCAGGCAGACCACCTGCTCTCTCATGAGCTTCTCCTGGGTGCATTTCTGCTTGGGGATCCTGCAGAATTGGGTAGATGGAGTGGGAGGTAGGGGACATGCCAGTCTTGCAGCTGTCTGGGCTGTGAAGAAAAGTTAAAAGGGCAGTCCTCATAGGAGACACTGTGTATGAAGCCTAGCCCTAATCTCTGAGCCGACACAAAAAGTCTCCGTTCAGATGATGGCAGTGTGGTTCAAGCAAGGCCATGTGTTGCTTAGACAGCGGGCGCTTTCCAGCAGGGGCATGGACATCCCATGGGAGCATCGCAACACCCATGACCTAAGGACAAACAGACATGGGAAGGTGCTGGCTGGGCCAGGAGCCTGCGGGCAGGAGTGGGGGTGGGGGCGGCATGGCTTGCTTCTATGTCCTGCAGATGCCAGGTCCAGCACTGGTGGCATCCTGCAGAGAAAGAACTTCTATCCCTGCCTGCTGGAGGAGGGGGGAGGTGTGTGAGAGTGGCAGATACCACTTGCCTGAGAGGATACTGATGGGTTCCCCTCCTCTTCCTCCTACCAGCAGGTTCCCATGAATGAGATTATTTTCCTCCACATCACCGTGCTTGACCAGGAGTGAATGTTGCCTGAGTGCAGGCATGACCCTGTGCCGTGTGTGGCACTATTGTGTGGTTCCATGACCCCAGAGTACTTACTGGTGGCTTGTTGCGGGAAGGTATCCCACCATGGAGGCCGGAATAAGGCAGGCCTCTCCAGGAACCTTGTGAGAAGGTTCAAGGGGTTCCTGTGTGAGAGCATCATGGAACTGAGTGCTCTGCACAGGTTCTCCATATGCACACACATAAATAGGCTGATGTGTGACCTTCCAGGTCGAGTAGGTCGAGAGAGGATCATGCTGTCCCTCACAGCTCATCACCTGTCCCTGCGTGTAGATAGTGAAAATTAGAATAGTCACCTGAAGTCCCTCCCTGAGTTCCTTAGAAGCTTGGGAGACATCCTGGTGGCGAGTCTGGGTCTAAAGTGAGGAGCAGCTCCTGGCTGGTGGGCATGGTCACCTGGCTGTCTTCCTCCTTGTCGTCATTGTTGTCCTCCTCTTCTACTACCCCACCATCCTGCAGGCTGATGCCAGATGTGTTCTGGCTGGATTCAATGACAACGGCAGGGGAGGTGACCAGCCCCTCTCCCAGGATGGCATTGAGCTGCTCATGGTAGCGGCAGGTGTATAGTGCCGCCCCAGAGCATCCGCTCTGGTCCCTAGTCTTGTGGTACGCCTGCCGCAGCTCTTTTATTTTCATGTGGCACTGGTCTGGTGTCCCAGTGTGCCCTTTCTTGGTCAGGCTTCTGGAGATCCTACCGTAGATATCCACGTTCCTTTTCCTTGGTGTGGATATTCTGAAGGTTGGACTCCTCCCCAGACAACTCCACGAGGTCCAGAATCTCTGCACCAGTCCAGGCCAGAGCTTTCCTGCATCCTGGGCACTGGAGGCTGTGGGAGCAGCAAAAGTACTGGCAGCTGTTGGAGAGTCTGAGGGAGCATTGGGGTGGCTCCTCTCTACCTCGGGTCTTGGTCTCTTGCACAGGGCTCACACAGCAGGCCACATTCAAGTCTCCTGTTCCCAGGACTTTAAGAACTCCGCAGGAGGAGGAGAGTAGTGGAGACACCTGGTGTGACCAGAGTAGTCAGAGCTGCAGCTGCCAGAGGCCATTTATTTCGAAATAGCGGCACTGGTGCATCCACGCTACTGTTATTTTGTAATAACTATTTCGGATTAGCATTATTCCTGATGAAAAGCAGGAGTACAGATTTAAAATTAAGTTTTAATTAATTTGACCTGTTGTTTTGAAATAATGGGCTTGGTAATGTGGACGCTCTATTTATAAATTCAACGGGGGGGGGGGAGGGTAGTTATTTTGAAATAAAGTCCTAGTATATACCAGGGCTGAGTGATTAATTGTAGCAGAGAGAGCCTCTACAAGATGCTTATCATATCTGTAGCAATGAGTCTTCAGAAAAGTCTGAAGGTTCACACCCCTTTTAAAGGGTTTCTTTCCCTCTTGCAGGCAGATAAGAAATACTCTAAATGGGACAGACCTACTGTACTTCTAGTCACTCCTGTCTTTTTGGTAGAAACATATCTTTAGTATGTCTGCATGGTTACTGTGTAACACTTTTGTCTGTCTCCTGTGAGCAACAAAGTGTAATTATGGCTTTGCTAGAAGAGAACATCTTCAGCAGAGCAGGGAAGCTGGATGTTTCCCCAAAGCACCTCCTGTCTCTCCAAAGGTTCTTGACATAGTTTTGGGGCCTGACAGCCTTCAGCCAGGCCCTGTTGCTTCTCTGTTTTAACTTTAGTTGAGCACTTTCAGAAAGCCCCAGAACAAACAAAAACTGCTTAGCACTCCTTGCCAGAGCCATTATTCATAGGAAGGTGGATCTTGAGCCATAGGTATCAAAGACTATTCTTAGCACCAACTAACTCCTGCATCTGAATCTAATATTTTTGAAAAAAATAGTTTTTCACTGAAGCAGAGGTTTACTGACTTTTGGTCCATTGGGAAAGCTATACCTGTTACCTAGAGAACAATGGAAGTTGAATGCCTTAGTACTGTAGAAAATAGTGTGGTGAAAACCAAATGTCATTATCCATCTTGAATACCTTGCATAACCATACTTCCTAAAGATCTGTCTTTATAGAGCTTTTTTATTTACATTTTTGCAATAGCTGGATAATGAGTTAGGACCTGTGCAGTTAGGCCACATTCAATCATTTGTCAGCCAGTTGGATTAGTAATTTCACAAAGGCAATTTTGTAAACAACATTCACTTACAATGGATTTGTGTCACCCACTAATACCAATACCAATAAGAAAAAATTGAGAAAAAAAATCTCATTATATAGCACTTCTTGTATGTTTGTACAGAACAGATCAGAACATAAAAAATTACTGATCTCACAGTTCACACTTTGTTTTTAGCTCACACTTCCACAGCTCTAAACAAAGTTTTTGTGGTTTCGGTTTTCACAACCACTGTTCGGTACATTCTTATGTAAGGAGGGTCTAAAATCAGTGTTCACTTTATTTATTTTACATGGCCTATAATTTTGGTGTAAAAATCATATTAAAAGTTGTATTAATTTTATTCAAAATTTCAGTTACATAATCTGCTTATAATTCCTTGCATTATTAAAAGAAGAAACAGTTTAAAAATCCAGTTCAGTTTTCGCCTTTTGTTCTGTTTTAGTTTTTAAATTTAAATTTCTTGGAACAGAAGAAGTAAACTAAGTCAGTCTCTCTTATGGATTTCTTGTGCATTCACGCAATGCTGCAATGCTTGAGTTGTAAATGTTGTGGGGGCAACAAATTTAATTATTAACAATTTCTTTTTAAAATTAAACATTTCTTTAGCAAACTCTGCATTAAAAAAAACCCTAAACCCAATTTTTGTTCCTCTTTTACCTTCATGCATCCCTCATAGTTATTCTAGCTACATTTGTTAGAAATTGTTTTGCATTGTTTTTGAAAAGTAATTTTGTCTTGACTTTCCTAACAACAAAGACAGTTCATAGTATATGTGTTTTAAAAAATCCCCAAAAGTGATGCTCCTTTTTGAAGGCTTAAGGTATCAGTAAATTGTTTTCTAATGAAGACTTTAAAAGCAATTCAGTTATTCACCAAGAGAGAGTGTTAGGTCAGATTTCACTGAGACAAAATTGCTAAAATAACAGAACAAACAGTCCATAACTGTGAACAGTGCCTTAAACATAAAGGTTGTGATTGTGCAAGGGTTAATGTTTGAATTTATGAAAGAATTTAGATAAGCAATATGATGCAATGCTTTCAGTATTTAGAAGAAAATAATTGGTTCCTTTGAAGCAAGGGAAACTTTCCAGATTCTAAATCATTGGTTTTAATATATCAACAGGAGCATGTATGCAGAGTTTGCTTTACCATGACCTAGTGTTGCAAGTTTACATATAGAGGAAATGGTGCTCATTTAATACAGTTAATGAAGTTCGCAATCTTGGATTCCATCCAGATGATGGTAGTGCCAGTTGTCCAATCTTTATGGGGAAGAACGTTGCAATTGCTTTTCATGTGCATACCTCATCAGTCTTATCCAGGCCTTTGTACTAGGGATGTTAAATTTAGATTAATTGGCTAATCAAATAGTCAATGCAATTTGCATCGATTAATCAATAAGGGCGCCTCCACCTTTGAAGTGTAGCAACAGCCCCATGGCACAGTCTCCATGCTCTGTGCTCTCTGCTGGCCCCATGCTGCCTGTGGCATTTCAAAGCAGCAGTGCTGCATGGAGCCCAGGGTCAGCTTGTCCCCAGGTGACCCCAGGCTCCATGCGGCGCTGCCACTTTGAAATGCTGTGGGGAGCCCGGAATCAGATTCACTGCATGGAGCAGTGAATACCCAGCTGACCCCGGACTCCACGTGGCACTGCCGCTTTGAAACCCTGCGTGCAGCCCAGGGCCAGCTGGGGACTGCACATGGTGTTTCAAAGCAGCAGCACCACGTGCAGCCCAGGGTCTTGTCCCAGGCTTCACACAGTTCTGCTGCTTTGAAAAATCCCACCTCTTGTCCCACCCTTGCTGCCTCTTTCTGATAGAAGCAGCAAGGAGGGGGAAGCAACTAATCGACTGTTGTTCACATCTCTATTTTGTACCATCCAAATTGGCTTCTGCGATATAGTTTAATATGGTAACAGGTGAGATTGGACCTGGTATCTTAGGGGCTAAAGCCGTGTGCCTGATAAAGCCATTTGTGGCTCATTTCCAGTACCATCTCCTTGTGTTCCATCTAGCAGTTGAAATTAACTGGGAAAGTGGTGGTGGTTGTCCTTCAGTTTGCACACACAGGGGCCTGGAGTTCTCAATGGAAGGTTTTGAAAGACTGTGCTTCTCTGGTATATTTGTGAAAGCATGGCATGAACCTGGTGTATGGTTGAAGTATTTTTTTTTAGTACTTATATTTTTGCATATATGCCCATAGGATATGAGGGACACATTTTAGACAGGGAGAGAAAGCAGAAAAGAATGTGATAACCCAGTGCCTGTAGGTAGAACAGCAATCTTAGACTGGTCAATTGAATACTTAACGTCACACTGGAAATCTTTGGAAAAACCTGTGAAATTACCTGAATTTAATTCATTTTTTTTTGGCAGTCATTATCATTATTTCTGATTTGTTACAGAATTGGTCCTCTTCTTCCAAAGTTAGTACTAGAGTAATTATGGGTTCTGTTGAAACATGTAGATACAGTTAATGTTCCGATGGGCTATCTAGGATAAAGTAGGAGAGAGAGGGAGAAAGGTATCACCAAGCACAGACCTGGAAACAGTTGCTTTCTGTGCATTTCAGACTGTATCCAGTTACATCCACTTGCACTGAAAGGAGGTTAAGTACTTGCTGCATGCAGATGGAATGCCTTTATCTAAGTTTCTATTTAAGTAGGTACTGAAAAGAGGATTAACACAGGCAGGATATAAATGTGCAGAGTATGGCATGTCTTCCTCTAAGATTAGGGAGACTGACTTTTCTATACAACTGGGCATGCCAGTACTACGTTTCTCAAACTGTGGGCCAAAATTCTACCATCCTTAATTGACCAAAACGTCCTTTGAAGTTAGAGTTTTGCTTGATTAAGAACTGCAGAGTACATTTCTTTGTTTTGTAACACATTAGAATGGACAAGGCATGCCCCGAGGCAGATTGGAAGGAAGGTGATCCCTGAGGGCTTCTTCTGTTCTGAAACAGTCCACAGAATAAGAATTTGGAAACTTCTTAGTGCACAAGTAATAAAACATTGAACTAAAACACATTGGGACGTGTTCTCTCAAAATCAATGAGTTATGTGCATACATCATAATAAGTCAAAATATATATTTAATTTTATGCTTTTTTTTAAAGTATGGGTTTTTATTTTCCCCCTGCAGAGGTGTTGAAGTTCCTTTTTAAAAAAATTCTTACAGAATATGGAATGGTGCTACCAGTCGGTGATAGGTGTGGAGTCTTGAGCCAGTTTTATGAAAAATCAACATAATGAGCTTTAAATGAGTTATTAAATAAATGCTCTTTGAAATGTTAATTAAAAACATACATTAACAAATGTGTGTGTGGGACTGGTATTTGAGGAGATTGGGGTAGGTTAACTGAGTATACAATTTTTTTCGTTAGGTCTTTTCCTTTTGAGAAGAATTTAAGCTTGGTCTGTGTCTGAGACATATAGCCATATTAAAAAGAATTATATTTGTTTCATTTGATAGAGCACATATGCTGATAGACACACATTTGCTAAAGATATCATTTACCAGCTTCCCATTCGGCTACCAATTCCCATTTAGACAAAGATACACTCCCGGACACCACTATACATATCCTTAACAAGACAGACAAAAAGTCAGACTGTACTTTCGAGGGACTACCTGCATAAGTGTGGAAAGTTTGTGAGTCTCTTTATGACACAAAGAGTGCAAATTACTTGGTAGTCTGTTTGTGCTTTTCAGATAATCTTTTTTTGGCAGGGCTGCCGGTGGGCAAGGCTAGGTATTTTATATCACATCACCAGAACTCTCTGAGGATTATTGCCCCACTATTTCATTACTGCTTTGTTTTTATATATAACAATGGACTCAACGGAGACACCAAACCATGAAACATTATTGAAATCCTCCCATCACACAGAATTCTAGTGTCAGATTTATACTGTATTTTTCTTATGATAGTCAATGTTTTTAAAAATAGCTTTAAAATCTGTTAAGACATTTTTCTGATGTCTGATCAGTGAAATATGACCATGACTTTTAAAAAGATAGTTTATCAGCTAGTAATTATCATTAACACTATATTACATTTTGCTATATAAAATTCTGAAGCAAAGGCATTCCTTATGCTTAATGGAACAAACAATTACAGTGCTGACTTGGCACGGATTTGCTCCTTTGGCTAATCTTAAACTGCTGGCTCCTAAGCTGGCTGTAAAACAGCCTATGGGTCTGATGCATAATCAGTCGTCTGTTGGCACATGGTTCTGGACATTTTTTCCTTTGACTCATCTGTGATTGCAGGGAATTTGGTATTGGCTACAGTGTATTTGAGAATAAGGCTATATACAAATTCCTTATACGAGCTAAAGGCAAAGCTCCTTTTATGGTAAAAGCAAATTGTTTCACTAATGTATAATGTGAATATATCCACTATCCCTGTTTACTGCATTATTACCCCCAGAGTTTTCTTCTTGAATTAAGTGTTATGCCTTTTTTCCATAGAAATGATCACTTTCTAGTGCTTGAGATCAAAAAGTCACTGAGCTGTGCCAACCAGGACCTCTGTTGTGCTTCAATACCATGCTGCAATAATTAAGAATGAGCTACATTCAAGAGCATAAAAGTGCCTTATAATTACTGTTTTATGACTAAAATAGTATCAGTTTCACTGAATATTTCCTGTGGAGTTGGTGCATCATGATGGATGGGAATGGAAGTGGACAGGACAGTGTCATAGCAAACTCCTTTTCATAAAGGAAATGTATAATACATTTGCATATGGGGGGTCTTTTATGCACAGACACTGGAGACCTAATTTGTTGCTGTTTTGGTTATTAAATGTTGGCTCGGTGGTTGGTATCAACAGTGATGAAGTTATGTAAGAGTTAGTAATTTTGCTGATCTACAATTTAGAGAGACAAGGTGGGTCAGGTAATATCTTTATTGAACCAACTTCTGTTGGTGAGAGAGCCAAGATTTCAAGCTAACACAGAGCTCTTCTTCAGATCAAAAGCTTGACTGTCTCATCAACGAAAGTTAGTTCAATAAAAGATGATATGTCTTCCTACCTTGTCTCTTTAATATCCTGGGACCGACTCAGCTACCACATAGTATTCAACAGTTTGACTATGAGAATATTATTGAAGATAACTTTTTAGAAGTAAGCTACTGCCTGTTAGACCAATTTATCTTTGAGCTAGCTTTGTGAATATCATCAATATAGAACATAGTTTCATTTCATGCAGATGTTCTAGCCTAAGCTTTATAGATTCTTAATAATTCAGTAGTGTAGAAAGTAAATGAAATGATAATTTATTGTGTGGCTTGTGACATCCAGGGCTGACTTCTGGTCATGTGTTATGGCAAATGAAAGTAGATTAGCGTGCCCTATATTAAATTAGAGATTGTGGCGTTTAAGAGCAGACTTTTATCTTAATTAATAATGAAAGGTACAATATTTCCCTTCATTTTAAAGGAAAGATGCCAAATAGAAGAATAATCTGTGTTTATGCTGAGGGAAGTTGTAATACCTTTGGTGTGCACATGTAAAAAGTCTGGAACTCTGTGTCTACATTGTTAGTGATTTTATGAACTTTTTAAGGAGCTAGCCAAGGAAATAGGGCATTATTGTGGGAGACAGAGGGATAAGTCTGTTAATGCTTACTCAAACAGATTCCCAGTGACTTCGGTGAAAGGTTTGTCTGAGCAAGGCCTGCTAGATTTGCCCATTTTGTGCATTTGAACTTGACAGTAATGCTGGGGTGCTGATAATGTTCAGAGGATTGTCTCGATGACATCATCTTAGAAGCAGCTCAGATATTCTCTGAGACCTACCAAGGGATCAGTCCTCCTTGTTGTATTTCCATACTTGTTAATTTTTGTTAACGTTAATGATTTTTAAAAATGTTTTTAATACTATTTCCTGTACTGCTAACATGGTTAAAAGGTGTGAAATATTCTTCACCTTTTAGTTGCATTAAGTAGCTTGCCAGCTTTTTCCATTATAAAACCTGTTTTTTTCCCTTGACATTTTCTCTTGGCTGTAGAAATACATACTCAGAACTGAAACTTGGCCTACCACGGGTCTGGCACTATGGCTCCTTTCCTTTCTACTTTTTTAAGACTCAGATATTAAAAATAAAATATTTGGTTTCTGTTTAAAATTATAGGAATTTAAGATTGTTTCTTTATTTTTTTTATTTTATGATTTTTGTACAGTGTAATTCCCACTCTTGTTTTTCGACAATATTCATTTAGTTTTTACTAATGCTCATCCAGAAAGTCGTCATTTAAATCAATCATTTAGAACAAAATTCTAAGACTCTGAAATCTATAATTATATTCCTAGCTTTGCCACTAATGTGCTGTCTGATACGGAGCAAGTCATTTATCCCAAAGGAAAAATGCCAGTAGAAGTCTAGTAATTTAATTAGTGAAGCCTCACAATAGTTCTCTGAATATTATGTATTCCATTATCCCTTGCTTTTAAGAGACGAGATAAATGGAACATACCTACCTCCCACGGGGTTGTGAGGAAGACACTGCAAAAAGGTTAAAGTGGTGATAGTCATTATTTTATTTGGACTGGGCCCATTAGAATTAAAAGTGAAAATGGCTGAGTTAATCATAGAATCATAGAATACTAGGACTGGAAGGGACCTCAAGAGGTCATTGAGTCCAGTCCCCTGCCCCCATGGCAGGACCCAGTACTGTCTAGACCATCCCTGATAGACATTTATCTAACCTACTCTTAAATATCTCCAGACATGGAGTTCTGCAACCTCCCTAGGCAATTTATTCTGGTGTTTAACCACCCTGACAGTTAGGAACTTTTTCCTAATATCCAACCTAAACCTCCCTTGCTGCAATTTAAACCCACTGCTTCTTGTTCTATCCTCAGAGGCCAGGAAGAACAAGTTTTCTCCCTCTTCCTTGTGACACCCTTTTAGCTACCTAAAAACCGCTATCATGTCCCCTCTCAATCTTCTCTTTTCCAAACTAAACAAGGCCAATTATTTCAGTCTTTTTTTATAGGTCATGTTCTCTAGACCTTTAATCATTCTCGTTGCTCTTCTCTGGACCTTCTCCAATTTCTCCACATCTTTCTTGAAATGTGGTGCCCAGAACTGGACACAGTACTCCAACTGAGGCCTAAACAGCGCAGAGTAGAGCGGAAGAATGACTTGTCGTGTCTTGCTCACAACACTCCTGTTAATGCATCCTAGAATCATGTTTGCTTTTTTTGCAACAGTGTCACACTGTTGACTCATATTTAGCTTGTGGTCCACTATAACCCCTAGATCCCTTTTTGCCGTACTCTTTCCTAGACGGTCGCTTCCTATTCTGTACGTGTGAAACTGATTGTTCCTTCCTAAGTGGAGCACTTTGCATTTGTCCTTATTAAACTTCATCTTGTTTACCTGAGACCATTTCTCCAATTTGTCCAGATCATTTTGAATGATGACCATATCCTCCAAAGCAGTTGCAACCCCTCCCAGCTTGGTATCATCTGCAAACTTAATAAGCGTACTCTCTATGCTGATATCTAAATCGTTGATGAAGATATTGAACAGAACCAGTCCCAAAATAGACCCCTGCGGAACCCCACTTGTTATACCTTTCCAGCAGGATTGTGAACCGTTAATAACTACTCTCTGAGAACGGTTATCCAGCCAGTTATGCACCCACCTTATAGTAACCCCATCTAAGTTGTATTTGCCTCGTTTATTGATAATAATATCATGCGAGACCATATCAAATGCCTTGCTAAAGTCTTGGTATACCACTTCTCCCTTATCCACAAGACTCGTTATCCTATCAAAGAAAGTTATGAGATTGGTTTGACATGATTTGTTCTTTACAAATCCATGCTGGTTGATCCCTATCACCTTATTATCTTCTAGGTGTTTGCAGATGATTTCCTTAATTACTTGCTCCATTATCTTTTCTGGCACAGAAGTTAAACTGACTGGTCTATAGTTTCCTGGATTGTTCTTATTTCCCTTTTTATAGATGGGCACTATATTTGCCCTTTTCCAGTCTTCTGGAATCTCTCCTGTCTTCCATGATTTTCCAAAGATGTTAGCTAAAGGCTCAGATACCTCTTCTATCAGCTCCTTGAGTATTCTAGGATGCATTTCATCAGGCCCTGGTGTCTTGCAGATTTCTAACATTTCTAAGTGATTTTTAACTTGTTCTTTTTTTATTTTATCTTCTAAACCTACCCCCTTCCCACTAGCATTCACTATGCTAGGCATTCCTTCTTCAGACTTCTTGATGAGGACCGAAACAAAGAAGACATTAAGTATCTCTGCCATTTTCAAGTTTCCTGTTACTGTTTCTCCCTTCTCACTGAGCAATGGGCCTGAATAGAATAGCTTGTTTAGAAAGCCACATAATGTCTGAAGCAAAACTATGAGGTCTGCTGGTCCCAAAAGCATCTTTTTATGAAGTGCCTAAACAGAGTTATGATAAACCAGAATGGTTGGCTCCAAAGAAAAGGAGGTGCTGACTGCTGCCAAATGCAGAGATGAGCATTGCAAATTGGTTAGATAGATATTTAAGTGAGCATGAAAGACTGATTAGTGAAGGTGCCTGTTACCTTTGAGTACATGCTGTAACAGGCACTGCTGGTAAACCTCATAGTCTAGTATCAAATAGTCCATTGTATTCACTTTCTGTTGAGCAGGAAACAATCCAAGCACCTAATCTTGCCTATCTTTGCTCACACAAATCATCCCATGGATTTCTATTAGGGATGTAATAATGTAGTCGATTAACCGATAAGCAAAAGCTTGTAGGTTAATGCTACACGCATTTCCCTCCCTCCCCCTTACCAGTAATTTTTTAGCAGATTGGCCAGCAGCCCAGCTCAGTCCTAGCTTGCGCTGGGTCCGGGATCTACCCCCACTGGGGCTCTGAATTTAAAGTGTATTAGGAGCTGGGCCGACAGGCAGCCTGGCTGAGTTCTGACTCGTGCTGGGTCTGGGAGCTCAAATCCCGCTCCCAGACAGGGGCTGCTAACACCCCATGCTGCTGCCTCTGATGCGTGGGGCAACAGGCAGCCACTGTGAGGGGAACTGGTTGTTAAACTGGCTTCCCTCAGAGACCAGTTCCTGCCTGCCACCCCGCGCTGCTGCCTCTGATACAAAGGGAGCAGTGCAGAGTGGCAGGGGGCTCCTCAGGAGTGAGGCCAGAGCGCACTGGCTGCCGGCCCTGCCCCGGGGATTATAGAATAGTCGACTAACTGATAAGAATTCATGAGGTTACTCGACTATTCAATTAACCGATATTTAACATCCCTAATTTCTATATGTGGAACTGCACTGGAGTAATTTTGGATTTGTCTTCCATTTAGTGTAGTAACATCTAGATTGGAGTACTATTGGGTTGTGCAGGAGCAAGGACCACACAACTTGTTAAATATTTTCTTGGCCGTTACTTGGAAGTAACAAAGGACTCAGCATTTCTGGTGTTCACTTACATCATGAACAAATTTTTCAGCCTATGCACTACTTCCAGTATTAAATCAAGCTATGTATTAGCTCAGTGGCTTATTTACATGTTGCACGGGGTTCTCTTGGTCTGTCTAGCTAAGTACTTGCATAACTTCTACTCTGTATGGGGTTTTTTTTTTACCTCTCACATATCCCTAGGCAGCCCCTGTCTGTCTTTCTTGAGAATGGAGAGGCAATGCAGTATTTTGAACCTCAAAAACATAGGCCCATGTAATCATGAGATTTGAAAAAATACCAGTTTGGGTGTTTTATTAGGTATGTTTTCAAGCTTTTCTCTATAACCATGAGGGCTAGAAACATTTGTATTTTTTTCTTTTAAGTGAAGGCTCAGATTGATGTATTAGCATGATTCCAGGAGCCATGCATGATTTGTCAGAAACCACCAAATATAGAGATGCTGATGATAAAATTACAAGAGTTGGCAACACTACAATTTGTCGGGTTCTTCCCGACTTAGCGCACTAGGAAATTATTTTGAGACAACTTTTTTTGAAGAAATAACTCCTGAAATAGCTATTTTGAAATAAATGTTATTCCTCATGGAAAGCAGGAGTAGTTATTTTGAAATAACCCCGTATTTCGAAATAATGGACTTGGTAGTGTAGACATTCCATTTGTTATTTTGAAATAAGGGGAGTTATTTTGAAATAAATCTTCCTGCTGTAGACCAGGGCTAAATCTGTATGCCAGGTGCCCAGAATAACTACCCTGTCTCTGAGTCACATCTCTGAGGCTAATCTAAGGGAAAACTACACTACTTGCAGAGTAGTACACGTCCCCTCCTGCCTGCAAATTCTTCCCATAACACACAAGGTGTTCTAAAATTTCTAGCATGATGACTAAGGCCTGGGCTTATTACTATGGTTAGGATTTTTCATGTTTATGACATTATTGTTCTATGTGCAGGATCAGTCCTGTTTCTGATTGCTCCTTTCATCTGTGCTTTTTCCATCTTCCCCGATGAAGCAGTTTATAGTTGGAACAGTATTTCTGTCTGGAATGCTATTTAATTAGAATGAATGATCATGTGTGTATATATAACATTTATTTTTCTTTAATAAATCTTGTCTCCACATGTATACTCTATGACCAAATTAATTAGTAATGACAAACTTAACATGTAATTCAGTAAGTCAGAGGAAAGACTATTTTGGTACCTTCTGTACTACTGCTTCATAACCAAATCATAGACACTGTTGGCTCTTTGTTTGCTTTGTCACTGTGACAGGTCTGGGGTGACCTGCACTTGGGCCGGACTTACCCCCGCCAACTCACCGGGGGTGGGGAAAACCCATCGCCGGCAAACCGTGGCGTGCGTATGGCTGGGACGGGTCCTGAGATGCATGGCCTCTCTGGGAACAGAGAGTGGGCAGAGCAAGGGGCGGGGCGCGATGGAACGTCAGGATGCCCCCGACATCATATGCCGGGATGTCCCCAGCGGCAGCGGGCACTTTCAAAAGGGCTGCCCGCCACAAGAGCAAGGGGTGAAGTGCCCCGAGCCGAAGAGGGGCCGGAGAGACTGGGACCAAGGACCGCCGAGCACCAGAGCTGGCACGGACCGCGAACTACCTGGGGAGGGCCCACCGGAACCCGAAGGACAGAGAGGCGCTGTGAGCCCGGTGATACCCTGGACTGGGGAAGCAGGGACATGAGACAAGGATTGGGGAAGGAAGCAGCCCAGGACAGGGTGGTTTTGGTGCCCGTGGGCTGATGCATTTCAGGGAGCCACCTGGTCAGCCGTGTAGGGGAATTGGACCCCTGCACTTAAGGGCCCTGGGCTGGGACCCGGTGGAGTGGGCGGGTCCGGGTCCCCCTTACCCTCCCTCCCCTTTTGGCACAACAAGCCCCAGGTGGGAAGAAGGACGTAACAGGACAAAGGAAAAATAAACCTAACAGGGCATGAGGGACAACAAGGCTAGGTCCGGGGAGGAGCGTAGCTGGGCCACATTGGACACTGAGTCACGCGGGCACCCGGCGGATGTGGGGACGAGCGATAGACGAGTGGGGGAAGTTGGTGATCAGGCCCAGCAACAAGGGCTTTGCCTGGGACAGTGACCCCAACTGTCACAGTCACCTGGAAGTTTGTCTCACCATATTTAGTTCAGCCTCACAAATTCTTGTGCTCTTTTAGCTTATGCTGCTGGACATCTCTCTGTTTTTATTCCAGTTATATATCTATTCCACTGATACTTTTTATTAATGCTTATAATGCAGGACAATGCTTATAAAATCACTTTATTTAACTCTAACAACAAAATAGTAATTTCATTTAAATTACCTTCTTTCAATTATAGTTTTTCTCCAAAACAGGCATTTAAATGAATGGAAACTTTGTAATATTTTCTGTTAAATTAAGAGTTCAGATTCTAGGTTAAATGTATTTATGGGGGCAAGTTACCAAAAGAATTTTTGAAAAAAATTTGCTTAAGAGGGTTAATTTTTAAGTGCTTTCCACCCTGTTCTTCCATTTGTTTGCACAATGATGACTTTTTATATGGGGTTTAATTTGATTTGTTGCTGTCTGAAATGATACTTCACATCTGCTCCTAAAGCTGAAAGACAATTGCTTCCATCTGCTCATTTTTAGGGCACATTTCCTGCTCCTGTTGGAGTCAGTGGCAAATGTTTCAGGATCGGCTTAAATGTTTCAGGATCAGACTTTGTCTGCTTCACCCATACACTCTTTCTCTCCCTCCTCTCTTCCCCGTGAGAGCTTAAGATTCTTATGTACTCCCTAACCCTCACTAGACAATAGGCCCCATCAGGCACTGCCCTTTTGTGATATACTCAGAGCCAAGATACTCCTGCTTGTGTTATGTAGATAGGGTTGCCAGATGTCCGGTTTTGAACCGGACAGTCGGGTATTTGAGCTTTCTGTACGGGAAACAAATTGAGAAAATACCGGACATATAAATGTCTCATTAAGTTTTTATTATTATTATGAGTATCAGTACGCAACTATGCAGTAGAGGGAAGGGGGGCAGGGGCGGGGCCGGGATGGAATCCCTGGGGCCGGACTTGCCCATGCGCCCCACCGGGACCGTGCGTGAGACGGGCAGCACCCCGGGATCTGCATGTGCTCTGGCCAGTCCCGCTCCCCACTGGCCGGTTCCTCCTCTCCCACTCCCCCTGACCTCCTCCCGGCCAGCCCTGCTTCCTGCCAGCTGGTTCCTCCCTGGCCAACTCTGCTCTACCCGACCCCCTCCCAGCCAGCCCGGCTTCCCGCCGGCCATTCCCCCCCCCCCCCCAACCAGCCCCGTTCCCCCCAATCCCTCCTGACCAGCTCTGCTCCCCTCTCCACCGGTCCCCCCCTCCCGTTCTGAGATCATGTGTGTCCGGTATTTTTTTGAAAGACATCTGGTAACCCTATATGTAGACACTGGACAACTTTCCTTCATTCTGTACTAGCAGACTTAACCAGCATTGCCTGGGTCTTTCAGGGCAGTGGGCTGGTGGTGCGGGGGGTGCAGGACTCAAGGCAGGGCTTTGGGGATTTGTGGGACGGTGGGAGTGCAGGAAGCTGTGGGCAAAGGAGGTGAGAGAATGAGGGCTGGGTGATGAGGGAGGGGTTCAGGATGGGAGGTCCCATCTCTCATGGGCCTTTTCTCTTCCCCCAATCTCCTCCAGCCACCAGGGGGCTTTTTACTCCACTTCCCCAGAGCCCTCAGGCCACCAGCAGCCTTTTTTCTCCCTGCCTCCGGTACTGTGGCCAAGAGCCAGAAAGGGTCTATTTACTCATTGTGTTGGCAGGCAGTATGGTGGAGCCCCAGCCTGCTGGCCACTCCCTTGATACGGTACGGCTACCCCCAGTGGATACTCTGCAGGATAGTTCTCCCCTGCAGACTCGCTGCCCCCCAGTGGCCACTCTTATATCACGTCCCTCCGAACAGCAGCCCCTCCCTTTGCATGTTATGGAAAACAGTGCTTTTCCCAGTGCTTCAGGTTGTCCTGGCACAATCAAACCCTGACTTTATGTTAGGAGAAGAGGAAGCTGTATACTATATTTGGTAGCCCTAACTCTTACCTTTTTAGGAGGTGTTCTTGAACAAATACACTCTCAGACAGACACAAAAACATACTGTAAAATGTATATATATTCAGCAAGACATACCTTTTTTCCCCATCGGGAGAAGGCTCCACTTTGTAAAATAATAGCATATGATCATATCAGTATCTAATTTGTTTCCTATATTTGGTGGATGACTGCTGTATGAGAATATGGCTGTTGTTTTAGGTGGAACCAGTTGTCCTAGTAGAAAGCATATATGTCACAGGATGGGTAGAAAGAGCACAGCAATTGAAGAGGGTGCAGCATATGCTCTTGTCTTCATTAGCAACAGTGCTATCTTTAAGCAGTTCTTGTGCTCCCTCTACACAAAGGTTATTGTTATACTGCACCCCTGTGCTCCTTGGATACTTCCTCTCCCCCCCCCCCAACCCCCCTTTGCAGAAGGGTTGGCTACAGTCTTGCCCTGTGAATTTACTGGAAGTACCATAAACCTGGTCCTCAGAAACAGGTCAAATCTAAACAAACCAATCTTAAATCCAAGTGAAGACACTAAATCAATTGAAAAGCCCAAGTAAATTTTTCTTCTTATGGGCAAGGGAATAAACATATTTTATAACATTTTAAAATACATACAGATAACTTTTTTCTTTAACCTGGTGATTTACTTCTATTCATTGTTGGCTACTTAATAAAGAGAAACATTGTTTTTTATGTCAAAAATCATCGGGAACATAACCCAGATCAATTTTTTAGAGCACTGTTTTTCAACAAGCTTCTGGAAGAAACATTATTTGACATCCCAGTTTGTTATTTTTATCTCATATCTCTACTTCTGGTGTTCTGTCTTATGGAAGGTTTGCATTCAACAGAATCTTTGGTTGATGGGTTTCCATAAATGGCTTAAAAAAAGATTGCATCCATTTATATACATTAAGGCTAAGTCTACATTATACAGGTTATAGTGACATAGCTGTACTTCCGTAAGACATATGGCGTACCTGCTCTTTGTCAACAGGAGAGAGCTTTCCTGTTGACATAACTAATCCATCCCCAACAAGCAGAAGCTATCCTTCCAACTTAGTGCTATCCACACTAGTACTTATGTCAGTGTAACTTACGTCACTGAGGGTTGCATATAGTAGCCTGGTAGCATTTGAAAATCTCCCTTCACCTGATCAGATTTAAGGGTGATTTGTCCTTGATAGATGTTAATTGTCTTCTTTTGTTCTAGGGATGCTAAGTAGTGTTTAATTAGCTAATCAAGTAGTCGATGGAATTTCCATTGACTACTCAATTAGTCAATATGGGGAGGGGGCGCTCGCTACTCCCGCTGTGGTTCTGCAGTTTAAATGTAGTAGGAGCCAGATGTGCAGGCTGCCCAGCTCCTACTACCAGTACATTTAAACTGCAGAGTTGCAGCGGGGTTAGCTTCCGGGAGTGCCGCAAGCCAGGACTGAGCAGTCCCAACTCATGCCAGCTCTGGGACCTCTGCACCTCTGCCTTTTAAATGTAGTAAGAGCCACCTGGCGGGTTCCCCACTGTGCCTCTGCAATAGGTAAGTAATTGATTTGTAGCTGAGGGTACGTCTACACCAGCTTGTTAGTTTGAGCTAGGTAGGGTAATGAGAGCAAGCGGAGTTGCAAATGAAGCCCAGGATTTAAATATCCCGGGCTTCATTTGCATGTTCCCGGGCGCCGCCATTTTTAAATCCCCCTTAGTCCGAACTCCGTGCCCACGGCTACACGCAGCACGGACTAGGTAGTTCGAATTAAAGATCCTAATTCGAACTACCATTATTCCTCGTGGAATGAGGAGTAACAGTAGTTCGAATTAGGATCTTTAATTCGAACTACCTAGTCCATGCCGCGTGTAGCCGCGGGCACGGAGTTCGGACTAAGGGGGATTTAAAAATGGCGGCGCCTGGAAACATGCAAATGAAGCCCGGGATATTTAAATCCCGGGCTTCATTTGCAACTCCGCTTGCCCTCATTACCCTACCTAGCTCGAACTAACGAGCTAGTATAGACGTACCCTATAGTGCAGTCACAGATAGTATTGGTAGAGATTTTCTTAGCTGAGCCTTTTATGGGCACATTTCGAATGTAGCAGAAGAACCTCTGCCTCGTCTCACATGGAGATAAAATAATGACTCGTCTTCCTTCCTGCAAGGCAGTTGTGGTGCACTCAGTTCATACATATGCACTCAGAAATGCACTGTTTGCATAAAGACTCGATCTATCATTCACCAAGGGCACCCAGTATGTTGCTGTCAGAGCAGAATTAGAATCCATGTGTCATAACTATGAGGGTTAGCTAGCAGCCTGGAGACTAAGGGGTTAACTATGTCCCTGTACCTAGCCAGGTAGCAGTCAGCCAATAGAAATGCAGGTAGGGTTTTCAAATTGAGACAAAGGAATTTTTGGGTTTTCCCTCCTTTATCTCTTGAGCCAGTTTGCTCTCTAGGTATTGAGAGGGACAGAGGACATGTCTCTCTCCAAGAAAAGACTCTTCACCATCTGTAAGTAGTGCAAAGCCTAGATAAATCCATAAGGTTTTATTGTTTTCTGGTCTGGGAATTTGGATCTAACGTCTGTGTGCTAGAAATGTTTTTTTTTCTCCCTTCCGTAACTAAGTCCTGAGCCCATGGGAAACTCCCATGAGTTTATTAATTTGTGACTCATACCATCCAGTCACCTTAATCATGTTGGCAGCTATAATCTTGTTTTGGTAATAAAGGGTTATTTTCTTTTTCTAAGTAACCGGTATTGGTTCATTTTTGTGTCCTGGAAGGTCTGTGTGTATATCTACCTGACTGACAGAGAGGCAGCCACAACAGACTGCAATTTGTATTTTCTCTTTTCTTTTTCAAGCTCTTTGGGGAAAAGAGCTTGGGGTGTCCTGGGGTTGGTTTCAAGTGTCCACCCCTGTTTGTGGGTTCAAAAGCACTTGATGGTTGCCGCGGATTTTATTCCCAAAATCTAAGTTTTTAAGATTTTTGGGGTAAGTTTTATACCAAAGCCTGGAAAGATAAGGTTTTGGGGTTGCTTTTGCGGCCCCCCACTTCTGCATTCATTGTGCCAGAGTGGGGAATCAGCCTTGACACCTTGTCTCCTGATTTTGAATCTTGTGTTCTAACCATTAGATCATGCTCTGAGTGTGATTTTTGGTAGGTCGTTTTCTCCAAAATGACATTTGGGCTTTACTAAGCTTCAGTGCCATTTACTGCTCTGTTTAGTAGTGCTATTTTCTTTGTTTTTTTTTTTTTTAATATAGCCTCTTTAATTTTGTTTCACTTTTTCTTTTGGGTTTATGGCCACTGCTCTGTGAAATTCCTAGTGATAATCATAGGGGTCTCTGTATATGCAGTATGCTGAAAAACTGTTTGGTTTCCCGCTCCAAGTTCTTCATTACAGTCAGCATTATGCCAGGCTCCCTGGCTTTAAAAATGCAACTCCTACAGAGACTCAATGCCTGCCTCAGATGGGCATGCCTCATGCATAAAGTGCTTAGGTGAAGGCCATGTGGTGCAGAAGTGCCCACATTGTCAAATCATGATTGCCAGGGCCAGGAAGGATTGGGAGATGAGGCTCAAAAACTTGTTCTGGCAGAAATCTCTTCAGCCACCAGAAGCCAAAACAATGATCTCCTCAGAACCTGTAACAATGAGAAAAAGGGCTAATTCCTTACCCATAAGGGATTCATGTAAGTCCTGGGCTTCTTCAGCACGTTCCTTGCCTGCCATGCCATCCATCCATCTCACGTGCCGAGTGCTCACCAGTGCTGTCAATATCTGGCACATTGCATAAATGAAAGATGGCACCGACCAAGGGTGCTGAGCTGGAGCCCCAAAGAAAGGGCACAGCACAGGCGCCAGCACCCACAAATATGCTGCCTCTGCTGGTGCTGAAAGATACTAAGGCATCACAACCACTGGACTCTCGGCACCCAACGGTATCTAAACATCCTTTTGCAACACAGGTGCTGAAGCCTAAACTGAGCAAATCACAGTCTCGGCACTGGACACCACCATCATTGGTGCCCTCCTCACTGGTGACAATCGAAAAGATGCCTCCCCATTCTCCTAGGCTTGTGGAACCTAGTCTGCACCCGTGTTCTTCCGAAAATATTTCCTTCTCTCCTTCACTATCATCCCCGGCCACTGGACCCGGCACAGGACAGGACAGTCGCTTTTCCTTCCAGAATTCTTAACCAACGGCTTCAGTGACCTCACGGGGCTCCAAGCAGACAAAGACCTTCATACCATCCACCCCAATTCCCTTGGCTCAACCCCCATGGCTATATCTGCCCCAGTAATACCAACCCCAGTGGCCACCCTGGGAACCTGTGGGGCCTATACCACTATTAACCAGCTCATCAGCACCGATCTCACCATTTGACTATGCCTACTCCAATTCACACTCCAGCAAAATCTCCCCCACAAATGGTTCAGTCCTCTCCAGCTCACCCTCCACCCTTACCTTCAGTCATGATTCAAACTGGTCCAGTAAAGGAGGATGGTGACACACCACAGTCAGACTCAGATAGCCAGTCTCCTTTCCAGCAATCTTTCTCCTCCCCAGTCAAAGAGCTGTTTCCCTCCTCTTTGTCTCCTCCAGCAGACAACCTGAAACAATTTCAGGAGTTATTTGAAAGGGTAGCTCAGTCACAAAACATACCCTTACAAGAGATGCAAGAAAACCAGCACAAGCTATTAAGAATTTTGCAACCAAAGGAGGCCATCATTGAGCCCTCGGGAGCAATATGGTAGACACCGGCCTCTGTTCCCCCACCAACTGCAGCGCCAGCAGAAAATATTTTGTCCCAGCAAAGGACATGGATTTTCTGTTTTCCCATCCACAGCCAATCTCTAGTTATTGATTCTGTCTGCCACTGATCTAGCAAGCACAGTATAAATCAACTCCCCAGGGTAAGGAGCCAAAAGACTAGGTATCTTAGTGAGTAAAGTCTATTCCTCAGCTACGCTCCAGTTTAGAATTTCCAACTACATAGCCCTCTGGATAATTACAACTGTTCCAATTACACCGGTCTTCAGGAGCTACTCAACAACCTCCCAGAATAAAAGAGGCCACAGCTGCAGTCCATCATGAAAGAGGGCCAGTCCATTGCTCCTACAGTGATTCAAACATCAATGGACATAGCAGACGTGGCAACCCAATCAACGGCAACAGCAATCGTTATGTGCTGAGCTTCCTGGCTGCAGTCATCTAGTGTTCCCAGGGAGCTGCAGGCTAAAGTAGAAGATCTGCCCTTTGATAGGGCCCAATTATATATGGCCAAAATGAATTAAGTGCTCCATTCGATGAAAGACTCATGTACAACCCTCGGAACAACCCTTGGAATGTACATGTTGCGCAATAAGAGGAAGAGATACATACCATACCAGAGGATAAAAGACATGTCCTACCAAAGGCAGCATCAGAGACCTTTGACAACAGGTCCAAACCAAGGCCAAATAGAAGGTCACAGCATGCCCAGCCATCTGCCGTTGCTCTCAAGTAACATATTTGAAGCTTAGGTTGAGGTTTTGAATGACCACCCCTCCCCCATCCTGTGCACATCATCCACATCTTCCATCATCGATTTGAAGCCCTTCTACCACCAATCACTGCAGACCTATGGGTCCTTGAGATTATGTGACCTGTCTACACCATCCTCTTCCTATCTATACCCCCTTCTCAACCTCCTTTCCCATCCCTCTTCAGGGACCCCTCTCATAAGCCCCTTCTACAAGCAGAGACTCAAAAACTAATCAGCTTAGGGGCCAAAGAGTGAGTTCCACCAGAGTTTCACAGAAGAGGGTTTTATTCCAACTATTTCCTCACGTTGAAAAAGACAGGGGGATGGAGGCCAATCTTAGATCTCAGGAAGTTCTTCAAGTTTGTATGCAACAAGAAGTTCAGGATGGTAACCCTGGGGACTATCATTCTGGCACTGGATGAGGGGGACTGGGACTAGTTCTCATCTGTCAACCTTCAATTCCTGTATTTTCATATAACAATACATCCAGCCCACAGGAGGTTCCTCCAGTTTATGGTAGGCAAAGATCATTATCAATATCTCATCCTCCCCTTTGGACTATTGACAGCACCATGCATCTTCTCCAAGACCCTGGCAGTAGTCACAGCCTTTCTCAGAAAGCAGGGGGGAGTCATATTCCTGTACCTCAATGACTGCTTAATCAAGGAGTCCTTCTGACAACATACAATGATCATGACAGACCTTATTTGAGAAACTTATACCTGACTTAATAAATACACAGAAATCTATTCTGGATCTGACCCAGAGAATAGAATTAATTGGAGCACTTCTAGAGTCTATGGTGGCCAGGGCGTTACTCCCTCTGAGCTGTTTCCAAACAGTGTGCAACATCGTACAAACCATTTTACAGGCCCCGGTGACAACCATCCGAACATGTTTACAGACCATAGGACATAGGGCAGCAATGACCTTCATGGTGTCCCTGGTCAGACTCTACATGAGATGTCTACAAGCCTGGCTGGCATCCATGTATATTCCCAAGTGGCACAGCCTTGCCAAGCAAATTATGCTCACATCTCTGAGATGGTGGACATCCCTGCACAATCTTCTCTCCAGAGTTCCCTTTCATTGCCCAGATCCCTTGTGGGTAATCACTACAGATGCTTCCATTCTAGGTTGGGGAACCCACTGTGGGCACCACACGGTGCAAGGCAGATGGTCACAATGAGAGACGAGGCTGCACATCAATATCTTAGAACTCTGAGCAGTTCGCAACACTTGCCTCCATTTCTTACCACTGATCTAGGTCCATACTATATGTGTCCTCATGGACAACATGCTCTCTCTGTATGTATTACATCAACAGATGGGTGGTGCTTAATCATGCTCACTATGTGCTGAGGCAATCAAATTCTGGAACTGGTGTGTGAAGAACAACGTTACACCAACTGCAGTGTACATACCAGGCCAACAGAATACCAGAGCAGATGAGCTGAACAGAAAGTTTTCCCAACACCACAAGTGGGAACTTAGACTGACAATCATCTTACCCATTTTTGTAATGGAGGGTTCCCAGGCATAGACCTCTTTGCTATGAAAATCAATCACAAATGCCATCGATTCTGTTCCTGAGGGGGCCAGGGCAAACACTCTGCAGGGGCTGTGTTCACCATACCATGGACAGCTCCTCTTTCATACACATTCCCTCCAATTCCCCTGATCCCCAAGGTAATCCACAAGATCTGAGAGGACTGAGCGAAGTTCATCCTAATAACACCACATTGGCCAAGACAACCTTGTTTCCCGTACCTCCATTACCCGTCAATCGCCAAACCCATCCAACTTCCCGTCACTCCTCAATCATTAACCCAACACAATGGGTAACCATATCACCTGGACCCTCAGAAGCTGAAGCTTACAGCTTGGCTTTTTCATGGCTCCAGAATGATGAACTTACTTGCTCCCAGGGAGTGAAACAGATCCTCCTCAGCAGTCGACACGCTGCCACAAGGTACTCCTATCAGAACAAATGGAAGAGGTTCCAGGAATGGTGCAATCAACACAATCTATAAGCACATGCCTCCCCAATACCTACCATATTGACCATAATGATGGACCTCATTGATGCGGGGCTCTCCTTATTTATCACTTCACCAACTTTTGTGTGATCTGCAAATTTTATTCACTTTGATTTTATATTTACTTCCAAATCATCAGTGAAAATACTTAAATAGTGTGGGGCCTAGAACCCTGCCAAACTCCATTAGAGACACCACTCTCACCCCTGTTCAGTGATTCCTTATTGCCAGCTGCATTTTGAGATTTGTTGACTAGCCAGTTCTTAATCCATTTGATGTGTGCTCTATTGGTGTTGTTTGGGACTAATTTTTAATTGGAACGTTGTACAATGCCAAAGCCTTAAACTTTGTAAGGTTTTCCGAAGAACACTACATATATGCAGTTACTTTTGTCAACCAAACTTGTAATCTCATCCAAGAATACAATTGTGTGTTCGATTAAGACCTATTTGTCATCAGCGCATACAACAAAATGTTCTTTGATTCTATGTTCACTCTTGGCTATTTGCAGAAAGTGCATGATTTCCTCTTATCTATATGAAACCATTAAACTAGCTCAGAAAGCAAATGCAATGTATTATTTATTTTTTAAAATGTGTCAGCAAACCCTGTCCTGATCACTCTTGTGAATATCATATGCAAGAAAATACTTGTTCGTCTATTTGTGATTAATGTAGCACAACTGATAAAAGTTACATTGTTTAAATAAGTTTATAAATCACCCTGTCTGTATGCTTATTTCCTGTAATCTGTCATTATGTTTAAATGTAATTGTGAAAGACACAAAACTGGCTGAGACCAACAACACTCTAGAAAAAATCGTGCGTCCATTTCCTTATTCATTGAAAAGAGGCTCAGAGCAAAATTAAATTAATGGAAGATAATACATGGTATGAAAGGATACCTCTGCTTTGTGGTTTTGAATAACTAAGACGTGGTTTTTTTCTCCCCTCCAGTGTATGAACTATTCTTTTAGCATCACTGGGATTTATGCAAGTGTACTGAGTGGAGTGTTAGAGTCTCTGCGTGACTGTGGGGATCACATGGCTTTTCAAAGTCAATTCTTGTTCTCAAGTGGAGGTTACTGCTAGGGAAGAATGGGCCAGGAGTCAGTGCTGAACAGGGGCTGTGGTTCTGCTTGACAATTACTGGACTGGCGGATCTGTAGTATGTGACAGATTCTGATGTCTTTTGCCCCAGTGCCAGTCAGTTCTGAGAAGAGTAGAAGGAGCTGAAGTCCCCACTCACTAGCTACTAGGCTAGAACAATGAGTATGGCCAAAAGCCTCTCCTTTTCCAATGCCTTCTGTAGTACAAAGAATAGAGAAGAGTTTTGCTGAGCGTCCCCCATTCAGCTCTTTAAGTAAGTGGAGAAGAACTGTGGTGGCATCAGAGGCTTCCTGCTGCACTATTACAAAAAAAACTGTTCTAGTAACTCACCATAGTAAGGGAGCACAGAATTGTGAGAAGGGGAAACCAAACTACATTTAATAATGTTGCCAGCCCTCTAGGATTGTCCTGAAGTCTTTAAAGATGATGTCAAGTGATGAAATCTCCAGGAATACATCCAGCCAAAATTGGCAACCCTCACACTTAAGGAAACAGGAATGGCCTAAGAAAATGGGGGAAATAAAAGCAAACCTTCATATTGTAGATTGGTGATGATATCAGTTCCTTTCAGCTGTCAGTCCCAATTAGCCATCATTGCTACCTGGATTGTTGGGAGAGAGTTAAAATAAAACCTTTCCTCTAATCTTTTGGTTCTTCCTCTCCCCACACACAATCCGAGACACTCCCTGTTTGAAAGAGCTTAGCAGGAAGATCCATTGACAGACAACAATAAAATTAAAATCTGAATGGGGAGACGTAGAGCTAAATCCTGCCTTCATATGGGTGAATGGAATGTGCAGTGAAGTCTTGGAGACCATCACCTGTGTGAGGACAGGATTTGACTCTTTTTGTTTTGCTGTACTGTCCCATTTTTTAAGACTTGACCTTTAAAGAACTCTGAACTACAGAATATTGCCCTGTGAAGCTGGCACACTCTTCCCCGAACAAAACCATGCCCACCACGTTAGTGCCTGTTTTGTTTTAATTGGCTATCTATGTACTTGACATAGAGACTGTTCTCTTCCTCAACTCCATTGGATAGGATGTATTGTGCTATGGCTATTCTCCACAGTCAGTCTGCCTGACACTTGTGTGTAGTAATAGAAATATGGGACCAGTGAATCTTTTGTGGTGTTCACTTTGCTCTTTACCCCAGAAGCAGTCTTTCATCTTTATCATTTTATAAAAAAAGACTTGTATGAACATTACAATATTTCATTAGTGTGTGTTTGTGTTTGGAGGTTACTTGCTGGTTGCCTGAAAGAAACTGTGTGCTGAGCTTGTGTTTGTCTGTTTGTTTGTTTGGAGATTCATGTGCTGAGCTGTTTGTTTGAAGGACTGTGTGCTGTGGCTGGCAGTTGGAAGCTGTGAGCTTAATGAGGATTTGAAATCTAGAACCCTCTGTTCATTGGTCAAGCCTTAGTCAGTGTGCAGGGCTATCAGGAAGGCCAGGGCTTTATAAAGCCTGCTAGTAAGCGACCAGGAAGCTTTGGAACAGGGGCAGCTAACAGAGAGTTTCGTGAGCGTGTTGAAAGGAGGAATTGGAAGGGGGCTAGGTACACTTGACATTATTTAAAACTTTTAAACTAAACTAAAAACAAAACTGCCTAATTTAAATAAAAACCCTATCAATAATCTAATTATCTGTAGAAGAGAATGCAGGCAGATGCCCAGCAGCAGAGTGGGGACTATCCTGTTTATTGCACCCAATGTAGCATGTATCATATCTGCCCTATGGACAGGTGGTGTATGTGTGCATTTGATGTAAGGAGGTCCTGGCCCTCAGAGACGGTGTACAGGCTTTGGAGACCAGGGTGGCTGAATTGGAGGAGCAATGGGAGGAAGAGAGGTACGTAAATGAGGCTTTCCAGGACACTGTAGAACTGTCCCACGTCTGGTCAGACATCCCCTGTGCTGTTAAGGAGGATGAAAGGCTCAGATAAGGAGAACAGTCAATTGGAGCAGAGGGAAATTATCCCATAGTTTTAACCCTACTTCCAGAGGATGTTGTGGTATCCTCTTGCACTGAGGATACCTCTCCAGGGGAGGGAACGCCAGTCGTTAGGAAAAGGCAGTGTTAGTAATGGGGGATTCTATCATTAGAAGCACAGATAGCTGGGTTTGTGATGACTGGGAAAACCGTATGGTGACTTGCTTGTCTGGTGTGAAGGTTGCGGCTCTCTCGAGACATCTAGATAGACTTATATGTAGTGCTGGGGAGGAGCTGGTGGTCATGGTACATGTAGATACCAGTGACATAGGGAAGAGTCAGAGAGAGGTTCTGAAGGCCAAATTTAGGCTGCTGAAAGAGACTGAAATCCAGGACCTCTATGGTAGTGTTCTCTGAAATGCTTCCAGTTCCACATGCAGGGCCGAGTAGGCAGGCAGAGCTTCAGAGTCTCAATGCATGGATGAGATGATGGTGTAGAGAGGAGGGGTTTAGATTTATTAGAAACTTGGGATAAGAGGAGCCTGTACAGGAAGGATGGGCTCCACCTAAACCAAAGTGGAGCCAGACTGCTGGCACTTAACATTAAAAAGGTCATAGAGCAGTTTTTAAATTAAGGGGGAGGGGAAGCTGATTGGTGTGAAGGAGCACATGGATCGGACAGAGACATCTCTTAGGGGAGGGTCTATTAATAGAGATTCTCTATGTTCTAGTCAGGAGAAGAGTATGGAAGTATGATTTAGATTAGTTGAGACAATCAAATGAAAAGGAGTCTAACACATCAAGAAATGGCAGACAGATAAATAGTGACAAATTTTAAAGTGCTTAGACTTCTAGTGTTTGGGTATAAATAATATGGGTGCCTCATTTTAAAGGAGGATATTGATATAATAAGCATCACTGAAACTTGTTGGAATGAGGACAATCAATGGGACACAGTCATACCAGGGTACAAAATATATTGGAAGGACAGAACAGGTCGTGCTGGTGGGGGAGTAGCATTGTACGTGAAAGAAAATGGAGAATCAAATGAAGTAAAAATCTTAAATGAGCTAAAATGTTCCATAGACTCTCTATGGATAGTAATTCCATGCTCCAATAATAAAAATATAGCAGTAGGAATATATTATCAACCACCTGATCAGGACAGTGATAGTGACTATGAAATGCTAAGGGAGATTAGAGAGGTTATCAAAATAAAAAATTCAATAATAGTACGGGAGTTTAACTATCCCCGTATTGATTGGGTACACGTCACCTCAGGATGGGATGCAGAGAGAAAATTTCTGGATTCCTTAAATGACTGTTTCTTGGAGCAGCTGGTTCTGGTACCCACAAGGGGAGAGGCTATTCTTGATTTAGTCCTAAGTGGAGTGCAGGATCTGGTCCAAGAGGTAAATATAACTGGATCACTTGGATATAGTGACCATAACATAATAAAATTTACCATCCCTGTGTTGGGAAAAACACCTCAGCAGCCCAAAACTGTGGCATTTAATTTTAGAAAGGGGAACTTCACAAAAATGAGGAGGTTAGTTAAACAGAAATTAAAAAGTACAGTGACAAAAGTAAAATCTCTTCAAGCTGCACGGAAAGTTTTCAAAGACTCCAAAATAGAGGCCCAACTTAAATGTATACCCCAAATTAAAAAACATACTAAGAGAATCAAAAAAGTTCCATTGTGGCTTAACAACCAAGTAAAAGAAGAAGTGAGAGATAAAAGACATCTTTTAAAAAGTGGAGGTCAAATCCTAGTGAGGAAAATAGAAAGGAGATAAGCATTGTCAAATTAAGTGTAAAAATATAATAAGAAAAGCCAAAAAGAAGCTTGAAGAACAGCTAGTCAAAAACTCAAAACGTAATAGTGAAATGTTTTTTAAGTATACCAGAAGCAGGAAGCCAGCTAAACAACAAGGGGCCCTTGGACGATCGAGATGCTAAAGGAGCACTCAAAGATGATAAAGTCATTACAGAGAAGCTAAATGAATTCTTTGCTTCAGTCTTCACGGCTGAGGATATTGGGGAGATTCCCAAACCTGAGCTGTCCTTTGTAGGTGACAAATCTGAGGAATTGTCACAGATTGAAGTGTCATTAGAGGAATTTTGGAACAAATTGATAAACTTAACACTAACAAGTCACCGGGACCAGATGGCATTCACCCAGGAGTTCTGAAAGAACTCATATGTGAAACTGCGGAACTATTAACTGTGGTTTGTAACCTATCCTTTAAATCAGCTTCAATACCTAATGACTGGAAGATAGCTAATGTAATGCCAATATTTAAAAAGGGCTCTAGAGGTGATCCTGGCAATTACAGACTGATAGGTCTAATGTCAGTCTCGGGCAAATTAGTTGAAACTGTAGTAAAGAATAAAACTGTCAAACACACAGATGAACATAATTTGTTGAGGGAAAATCAACGTGGTTTCTGTAAAGGGAAATCATGCCTTACTAATCTACTAGAGTTCTTTGAGGGGGTCAACAAACATGTGGACAAGGGGAGTCCAGTGAATGCAGTACACTTAGATTTCTAGAAAGTCTTTGACAAGGTCTCTCACCAAAGCCTCTTACATAAAGTAAGTTGTCATGGGATAAGAGGGAAGGTCCTTTCATGGACTGATAACTGGTTAAAAGACAGGAAACAAAGGATAGGACTAAATGGTAAGCTTTCCAAGTGGAGAGAGAGGTAACTAGTGGGTTCCCCCAAGGGTCTGTCCTGGGACCAATCTTAAGATATTTATTTATAAATGTATTTATAAATTATCTAGTCAAAAGAGTAAACAGTGAGGTGTAATAATTTGCAGATGATACTAAACTGTTCAAGATAGACTCAAATTAGTCTGCTCAAAGCAGATTGTGAAGAGCTTTAAAAAGATCTCACCAAACTAAGTGATTGGGCAACAAAATGGCAAATGAAATGTAATGTTGATAAATGTAAAGTAATGCACACTGGAAAAAAATAATCCCAGCTATACACAGAATACATAAAACCATGATGCACCCACTTCTTGAATACTGCATACAGATGTGGTCGCCTCATCTCAAAAAAGATATATTGGCATTGGAAAAGGTTCAGAAAAGGGCAACAGAAATGATTAGGAGTTTGGATCGGGTCCCATATGAAGAGAGATTAAAAAGACTTGGACTTTTCACCTTAGAAAAGAGGAGACCGGGGGAGGGGATATGCTAGAGGTCTATAAAATCATGACTAGTGTGGGAAAAGTGAATAAGGAAAAGTTATTTACTTATTCCCACAATATAAGAACTAGGAGTCACCAAATGAAATAAATAGGCAGCAGGTTTAAAACAAACAATAAAAACAAAACAGGGCACTAATGTGGTGGGCATGGTTTTGTTCGGGGAAGAGAGTGCAGGCTTCACAAGGCAATATTCTTTAATTTATAGTTCTTTAAAGATCAGGTCTTTAAAAAATGGGACAGTACAGCAACATTTTTACAGTGAAATGATCACCTTACTGTAGCAGCAACGGTGGATTACCATGAATATCAGCTTAGTAGGGGCTTTGCCCAGCATTGGCTCCTGCTTTCCCCTGCCTTGCTGCCTCTGATACAGAGGTAGCAGGGGTGGGGGGAATGACTAGTTGACTACTCAACTAGTGGTTTACATCCTTTCTATGAAGCCACTTATAAAAAGGGGCAGCTGTGCCTGATGAAGGCCAAATTCTTGAGTATGTTACAGGTGGTCAGATTGGCTAACATAGTAGTCTCTTCTGGCCTTAAAATCTGTGAATCCTGGAAATCAATCCCATTTAATTTATTAATAATTTAGCACAGTAGTTCCCAACTTGTGGTCCGTGGACCCCTAGTGGTCCATAACGGTAATGCAGGGGGTCTGTGGAAAGTTTAAAAATAAGATTTGGGGCCATTGTGGTGGGCCAATCCTTACTTTTCTTTTTCTTTCTTTCCTTACTTTTCTTTTCTTTTCCTTTTCTTTTTTTTCCACCCTCAGGGAGGAGAGTCTGTGAAATTTTAATACGTTGAAAAGAGGTGCGTATGCTCAAAAAGGTTGGGAACCACTGATTTAGCACATTAGTAGCGTTAGCTAATGAAGGTGCTATATAGATGCAAAATATGTATTTTTTTTATTAGACTCTGCTTTTTTTGTACCACAATCAAGGCTAATTTGACTGGACTTTGCCATGCCCTTTGTTTGTCATTCTGCTTAGGAAAAGCTTTTCGGTAGCTGTAAATTTAAGGAAGCTTTTTAAAGACCATAAGGAGCTTTATTGTTAACTTAGGAAATATATTTTATTTGGTGAAGCTATTCATTGCATGTCTTATGCCAGCAGAACTTTACTTCCCCTTGGAGCATCTTTGACTTGGGGATATTTATGTATTTTTCTCCTGTTTGAACAGACACACTTGAAATCTGTCTTTAATTACAGGATAGGACCTACATATAAATGTGGCACAAGCACACAGTACTGTTTATCGTACTGCAGGTCGCATTTAGAAAACTGTCCAGGAAAGTATTTTTAGATGTCTTACTTGTATAGACAAGTAATGCAATAATTGTGTCAGTTATTATGAGATTATAGACACTCTTAAACTGAAAAAAATTCTTGGATTTAGCCAGAACTATAAAAAGGCATTGTTTCCTTATTATATAATACTTTTCCTTAGTCTCTTATGAGAATGAGACTTAAAAAATCCATGTGATTGCCTGTGACTAGATCTTGCAACTTGATAACTTTAGCCAAATTACACAAAATAGGTTTACTTTCCTGTCATGTTTTTATAGTTTTATTTTGAAAACCCTTTGTTGACATCTTATGAATTTTGTTCCTGTACAAGTAGAACCTTGCTGGTCCGGCACCCTTTGGACCTAACTGATCCGAAACGAGGGGATTTGCCAGACCAGGGAAGGTCCCTCCCCTTATAGCTGTGCTGCCACTGGGCTAGGGCTCCAGCCTGTCCCTGCTGCTGCCTCAGCCCTCCTGGGCTCTCCCTGGCCTTGCTACTGCCAGAACACGGTGGCCAGAGCTGTGCAACTGGGGCAGAGGTCTGCAGCCGCCTGCCTCTGCAGCCAGGACAGAGCTCTGCAGCTTCCTGGCTCTGTGGCTGGGGCCGGAGCTCTGTGGATGGGGCTGGAACTCTGTGGCCTGGGCCAGAGCTCCTTGGCTGCCGCTGAGGTTGGGATTGGAGTTCCCCGGCCTCTGGAGCCAGAATGTGGCTGGCACTCTGTGGCTGGGGATGGGGCCAGAGCTCCCTGGCTGCTGCTGGGTCAAGCTCCCTCACCAGGGCCAGAGGTCCATGGCTGTGCGAGGCTAGAGCTCCCCAGCTGCTGGGCCCAGAATTCCCTGCCATGCCATCCATCTCCCCTCCCCCCCACACACACACTGGGATCCCGGTTGAGTTGCTGGTGCCCCTTACGGTGCTCCTGACCCACTGCCAGACCTCCCTCTTCCTGGGCTCTGTGGTACAGGAACATCCGTGGTCCATGCCGGACCATGGATGTTGCCAGACCAGGGAATCCCGGTTAAGGAAGATACAATCTGTATTTGTAAAGTCCTGGATAGGATATAGATGGGCAAAATTGTAGTTGCCACCTGGTTAGCTGTATATGTAATAATTAGGGGTATAAAAAGTTGTTAAAAAAGGAACTGTGTAACCACTAAAAAAAATGCTTCTGAAATAAATGTAGTCAACCTTTACTAATTCTGGGTCACTGAGAATGAAAATGATGCTTAAAATTGTTGATTGGCTCTAGTTTTCAAGATATGCTATTGGGTCAGTATATACAATCCTTGACTTGGGAATGGCGGAGGATAAGTGAGTTATAAAGGGAAGGGATCTCAATTTAAACCAGAAATGACTAAAATACATCTTTGACTGGCTCTATGAATAAATCTATGACTGGGTTTGGACAGTACTTGCTTTTTAGGCAAAACAATGAATGATGCAATCTGAAGCTGGTATTGCGTCATACATGATATGAATTGCATCATGTTATTCCTAGAAGTCATGGATGATGCAATCATAACGAAGCTGACATCACTCTGCTGAACAAATTGCCCTAGATCAGCTCTAGAAATCATACAGTGTCGTGCTCTCTTATTTGTCAGTGTTTGATTTTGCAAAGGGACACATTTCTGTTTAGCCAAAGTGAGCAGAGATGCCTCGTACTTGTGTGAACAGTGCAGATAACTTCTGCTATGTTTGTGGTGAAGTGACTTTTGCATCACAAAAGCGCAGTATAACCACTATGGTTAAGAAAGCCTATCACCTTTATTTTGGCTGCAAAATTGGAGATCAGGACAAGAGGTGGGCCCCACACATATGCTGCAACACTTGTGCAACAAATCTTCGCCAGTGGTTGAACAGGAAAAGGAAATCTATGCCTTTTGCAGTGCCAATGATTTAGAGAGAGCCAACAGATCATACCAGCAATTGTTACTTCTGCATGGTGCCTCTAGTTGGGAAAGGTGTGTCAAAGAAGAAAAAGTGGACTGTGCATTATCCAAACATTCCATCAGCTATATGCCCAGTACCCCACGGAGAAGGACTGCCAGTTCCTGATGCACCAGAATCATTCTCACTTGAGTCAGACGAGGAAGAGGAAGAGGATGAAACTTCTGGTCCTGAACCATCAATATCACAGGACCCACATTTTCTCCCATCCTCCTCCTCTGA
Organism: Pelochelys cantorii; assembly: GCA_032595735.1. Taxonomy (NCBI): domain Eukaryota; kingdom Metazoa; phylum Chordata; order Testudines; family Trionychidae; genus Pelochelys; species Pelochelys cantorii. The sequence goes on from CM064338.1 coordinate 27,631,544, forward strand.
ACCACATCTCATAACACAAGGTGAACTGAATGACCTTGTCAGGGATTTGGAACTACCCAAGAGTAAGGCAGAGCTGTTGGGCTCCAGACTACAGCAGTGGAATCTCCTGGCAGGTGATGTTAGGGGTTTCCATGTTCTGTGACCGTCAAAAGGATCTTTTCCCATTCTTCTTCATGGAAGGTGATCTTGTAGCCTGCAACAACATCGATGGTGTGATGGCAGCCCTCAACATCGTTCACGATCCAGATGAGTGGAGACTGTTCATTGATTCATCGAAGACGAGTCTTAAAGCTGTTTTGCTGCATAATGGCAATGTTTTGCCATCAATTCCAGTTGGTCATGTAGTCCATATGAAGGAAACCTATGACAACATGCAACAACTTTTGAGGTGCATAAACTATGACCAACATCAGTGGCAGCTTTGTGGCGATTTAAAGGTTGTTGCTCTCTTGCGTGGTCTGCAGACTGGATACACAAAGTACTGCTGTTTTCTCTGCGAATGGGATAGTCGTGCAAGAGATTCCCCCTACATCAAGATAAATTGGCCACTCCGACAGTCATTGGAGCCTGGGAGGAAAAGTGTTCAGCATCCGCCACTTGTTGACTCAAGGACGATTTTGTTACCACCCTTACACATCAAGCTGGGTCTGATGAAGAACTTTGTCAAGGCCATGGACAAAACACAAGCAGCTTTCAAATACCTCCGTGGAAAATTTCCAAGGTTAAGTGAAGCTAAGATCAAGGAAGGTGTCTTTGTTGGTCCTCAGATTCGTGAACTTCTTCGAGATGACGCATTTGACCATGCACTGCGTGGCAAGGAAAAGACGGCATGGAAAGCCTTCCAGTTAGTGGCAATAAATTTTCTCGGAAACAACAAGGCAGACAACTACAGGTTGTTGGTGGAAAACCTCCTCAAGGCATACAAAAACCTTGGTTGCAACATGTCACTAAAGATACATTTTTTGCACTCTCATCTAGATTTTTTTCCACCGAACTGCGGAGCAGTGAGCGACGAGCACGGCGAGCGATTTCACCGGGACATTGCAACAATGGAGAAACGCTATCAGGGCAAATGGAGCCCATCAATGCTTGCAGACTATTGCCGCACAGTGACAAGAGATGCTCCATTTAATGAATACAAGAGACAAGCCAAGAAGCGCCGAGTAGACACTGAATAGGACTAAACTATGTACATAATAGTTTTTTGCCTTTTGTTTCATAATACATTTTATTTATATAACCCTTTTGCTGATTTTTTAAGTGTTACATAAACAGGACAGGTGAAATATTATCATGTAAAGCAACCATAAACACATGAAAAGACCTAGGTTTACAATTTATGATTAAAACTCTACTATCTACACAATATACATAGACGTAAAATGTAAAATCTTGGAAACAGTAGCCAATCAGTTGTTTTAATTGTCATATTTGAATTCAGCACATCAAAATACATAATAAATAGCACATTTTATCTCTGAAGCAGACGACTTCTAAAAAATTGTAGACCAGTGAAATCTTAGCAGTTACACGCACTGTGGGCTCAGCAGCATAAAGTTTTTAAATAAGCTTTATACTACAAAGCCCTCAGTGAAGCCTCCCTGAGAGCCAGGACAGCAGAGGCTGCTGCCTCCCCAGAAGTGGGATGACAGCCCCTGCTGGCACTGCTCCCATGGAGCTGACTGTTTTGACTTGGTGCATGGCAGGATGGAGCCTTCCGGCTCCAAGTTAAACTGCAGAACCCACAGTAGGAAGGTGGGCAGCTGACTCCAAGCAGGTAGAGCTTAATAACATTAACTGATAAGCATCAGCTTATCGGTTAACCAGTTAATCAGTTAAACTTTATATCCCTAGTAATAACTGAGATAGACAGTAATTAGCAGTACAGAGATCAATAATCTTGATTGAATGAGATGACTAAAATATACAAGAGATTGAAAACTGTGAGACTTATTCTGCTTGGCATTCATGCCTCCATACACTTCTGGGCACGGGACTCTCGAAGAGATGCCTGGGCCACAGGAGAATTCACTTAGCGTGAAAAATGCTGTGGGCAGCACCAGACCACCCTCTTTCAACAGCATACAGGGAGTGCCATAGGCAAGAGAGGTATGCCTGTAGTATTGAGTCCTACAAGGATGCTAGGCTATGGTAAAACCCTTAGGGTATGTCTACACTACAGCACTATTTCGAATTAACTTATTTCGAATTAGTTAATTCGAAATAAACTAATTCGAAATAACGCATCTAGACACAAAAACTAATTCAAAATAGCGTTTTTCTAATTCGAAATAGTGCGTCCACATTGAGTGGACCCTGAATCGAAGGTAAGGCTGGCTGGAACCAGTGCCAGCAGGGCATCAGGGTTGGACTTAGTGTGTGGGGCTGCTGCCTCAGGCTATCCGAGGTCTGTGCTTAAAGGGACCCGACCCCCCATCCTGGACAGACAGTTCTCAGGTTTCTCTGCTTGCTGGTCTACCTCGCTGAGGGACAGCAAAGAATTTGTGTCTCAGAGTGCTCTGTTTGCCCTCACTTGGGACACCACAGCACTCTGCAACATGGAACCAGACCTGCCCCCGGGGACTCTGCTGTGTCTTGTGGACACGTTGCCAGCAGCCTGGCTGCACTGTTTGCAGGCTGCCATTCGGGAGGACCATCGAGGGGCTGTCAGGATCCAGGGGGCCCTGCGGGAGAGCTTCCACCCTGAGAAGCGCTAACAGTCTCCCCGGTCTGCCCCACTGGGGGCTTGTGCCCCATTCCTCCGTCTCGTCTTTCCACTTACCCTTCCCTAACTCCCCCTTCCTGATGTCAAATAAAATACACGTATTTTCAAAAATAGAAACTGTCTTTATTTAACACAACTGGGGGGGGGGGGAGATGAGGCGGGAGAGGGCAGGAGAGAGGGTGCGAGAGGGGAGGGGAAAAACTGGGAGGAGGGAGCTGGAAGGGGGAAGCAAGGGGAAGGAGAGGGAGGGGAAGCTCAGCTTCAGTGTGGGGGCCTCGCCGGGCCAACTGCCTCCCAGCACCGTGGGGGAGGGGGCCTTGGCGTCCCCGGGGGGATGGGGAGGAAGGTGCGGAGGTTGAAGTGGGAGGTGTGGAGATTGAGGAGGAGGGTGTGGAGGTTGAGGAGGAAGAGGTGGGAGGGGGGGCAGGAGTGGGAGGAGGAACAGTAGCTGGGGGGGCAGCAGGTGCAGGACCGGCATGGGGCAGCACACTCTGCACCAGGGCCTGCAGATGGTAACAGGTGGCACGACCCTGGGCAAGCAGCTCCCGCTGGAACTCCCATTTTTCCTGCGTCTGCTGCTCCATGATCCGGGTCTGGGCTCGCAGGGCCTGCAGGTGCTGCTCTCTGTACCCCTGCCGCGTGGTGGTGGTCCTGCTGAGGCCGCGGGTGTGGGACCAGGTCCTGGGTGGGGTGGTGCGCCCTGCACGAGCAGCTGGTGCGGCTGTAGAGAAAGAAGAGAAGTGGTCAGTTGTCCCTGGGGACACCGTCAGAGCCAATGTGCTTGCACAGAGGCCATGGTCGGCATGTCCGGCTCTGCCCGGGAGTGGGAGCTGCCCCAAGACCGCACCGATGCCCCTGTGCTGTGTATAGTGTGGCCGAGGCGGGGGGGAGATGTCCCCTGCCTCTGTGTAGAGGGGGCGTGTGAAGGGAGGGCGTCCTGCTGGGTCCTGCCCCAGGGTTGGGAGCGTATCAGGTCTCTTCACACACGCGTGTGCCTATTGGGCCACGGCCCCTGGGTGTCACGCAGCTGGAGCCACCTGCCCAAGGGTGGCATGGCATGTGCTTGCACGTGCACAGGTGGCTGCTTGATCCATGGGAGACATGGTCCACATGCACGGTCCCTGGTCTCCCTCCCCGCTTCCCCCCCCCCCGGGTAGGGGACAGTGCTGGCACTTACCTGGTATGGCCTCCCGGGATGACCCTGCCGACTCCAGTGCCGGGACAGCTGGTGGTGGCCCCTCTGCGGCGCCCGGGTCAGGGTCCTCAGCTCCCGGCTCGCTGCCTCCCAGGCTGGCACGGACTGCCCCGCCCCCCAGGATTTGGTCGAGGGCGGGGAAGTAGGGGCAGGTGGCAGCCCGTGCTACGGCGCTGCCCCTGGTGGCCCTTGTGTACACCTGCCACAGCTCCTTCACCTTCAGGCGCACCTGCTCCTGGGTGCGCCTGTGGCCTTTCCTGGCCATGGTGGCTGCTATGCGGCTGTCGATGGCCGCGTTCCTCCGCCTAGTGCAGCGATCATGGACATTGGGGGCCTCCCCCCAAACCTCAATGAGGTCCATGATCTCCGCACTAGTCCATGAGGGCGCGCGCCGTCTACGGTCCCTGGCTGGCCCCTGGGTGCTGGGGGACTGGGCGAGGGACGGCTGGCTGCCATTGTGCAGCCACTGGCTAAGGGTCTGTGTCTGCTGGCAGGCCTGGCTCTCGCACGTGCCCAGTGGCCAGAGTCTACCCCTTTAAGGGCCCCGGGGCTAGGGGAGAGGAGAGGAGTTTTCCTGATTTGGCCCAGAGTGGCCACCAGGGGAAACTGGGAAGGGCTGGAAGCCCCCTAATTCAAAATAACTGTCTACACAGCACTTATTTCGAATTAGCTATTTCGAATTTGGTGTTATTCCTCATAGAATGAGGTTTACCAAATTTGAAATAAGGGCTCCACTGTTTCGAATTTATTTCGAAATAGCGGTTTGCCTGTGTAGACGCTATGAAAGTTAATTCGAAATAACTGCTGTTATTTCGAATTAACTTTGTAGTGTAGACATACCCTTAGACATACAGAAGTGGGGAGGCTGCTGTAAGGTAGAGCAGTTACTGGGGATGCTATAACTTATACCAGGGGGCATCTTGACTTTTGTTGCAGACCAGAATCCAAATGGGACAAAGGTAATATAAAGGTCACACTGCACCCATTCCTTCCCTTCTGCTCTGCCTTCTGTATTTCTCCTCTTAGGATGTGCAGAATCCAATCCTTTATATTACGGGGGGGGGGGGCCTGACCCAGATAACAGTGACTTGCTTTATTGTAAACTTGGGTGCTGGAATCTCAGCTGCCCCACCAGTCATTTTATTTACCCACCCCCAAAATATAACTCCAATACAAAACTTTGGAAAATGAATTAGGAAGCGTGGGGGGAGGAGTGATAGTGAGAAAACAACAGAATTCTAGATAGAGAAGTCAGCTTCTTGCTCCCTGCTCAGCCTGGAAGAGAAGAGGAGGATGATACAAAAGAGTCTGCACATTGTGCAAACAGTATAAACAATGTATAGAGCAAGTTGCAACACTATACAGAGAACAGTGCCTGAAATGGTAGTGGATATTAAGGAATGACTACTTAAAGTAAGAATGGATGGGAAATGTAGCAGCTTTGGCAAGATCTCTGCTTCTACCTAGTGAAGTAAAAGGAACACTGAACTTAAGATTGTCTAATAATATGAAGGTCAGTTACAGACTGGCTGGTTACACAGATGGGATAGTCACATCCTTCTACTTAACAATTTGCTAAAGGGAATTTTTTTTCCACAAAAACTACTGCTCCTGGAACAGGCTCATCGTAACTTATAGCAGTATCCACCCCTGAGATATAGAACTTGTGCAGATGTAATTAAAATGGTAAAATATAAGGATAAAGGAAACATTCCTATGGCTAACGTGACATGGATTCTGTACAATATAATGGAAATAATTAAGTGTTTTTTCCTGAGTTCAGTGCAGGAACCCAGAGGAAGAATTTATTCCCATGCTTCTACAGAAAAAAGAAGGGAAAAAAGCTTAACCACTTGGGCACACAATTTGTACTCTAGTATCTGGTATCTAGTACTACAACTATAGTATTATAGTCACAACAGAATGTCCAAATTCTTGACAATGTCAGAAGAAGCCAAAACATTTCTTGACATCCTACAACAGTGATTTTCAAACTAAGGATTATGACCCATTACTGGGTCATAGGGTCGCCTTGCTGTAGGGTGACCAGCAGTGTTACCTCTATGATTTTCCATTCATGAATGGAGTGAGTTTTATCTTGTGCGCCAATATTGAGGCCATGTCCGCTTGTTCAGATGTGTGCCACCATGACACCCACCAGTTATTAACAAATATCTTTGATATATGTTCTGGAAGAAAGAATATCCTAAACAAGGGATAATTAACACTGTGCTACAATTATTCTCTGCCTTCCCTCCCCCCCACCAGTGCCCATAGGGAGCAGATGGAGGACAAGGTATGAGGTAGACCCAAAGGGCTGGCTGGGTCCAGTGTGAAGAGCACTTGGAAAGAGACCCACAGCCAGGTGAGGGAGAAGTTGCACCAACCGAGGGAAGCACGACTCTTTCCTGAAGGTATCAGAGCTCAGGTTTACAGGGCCTGTATTAATGGTGCTCCCCCAGCCTCACTGGGACACGTGCAGTCTGCCTTTCGAGGAACTCACACTGCCTTCCTTCACTCCACTATCTGACCACCTCACAATCACTAATGCATGTGGCTTCACAACTATACAGAGGGGAAACGGAGGCACAGAGAAGCTAAATGACTCACCTCCATACTACTGTTTGCAAAGTCCAATGGTAACACCCTCACCACTGGCCCATCCTTTCTACCAACACCTGTCCCACTGTGGAATGATTGGGGACATGAGAATATTTTGATTGGCAACTCTGTGGCAGGGCTGGCTTTTTGTTTTGGGTCTGTAGTATCTGGCACCATGTGGCCCTGGTCCCTCAGAGTGGAGCTCCATTGGTGCCCATGGCACAATGTTGTGTGACTAGCATGCCACCAGTTACCACATCTACTCGTTCTCCAGCATGGATCCGACAGTACCAGGTCTTATGCCCATCCTCACACTATCCCAGTCTTGTCCAGCAGGGGGCAGCACTGCATACAGGTAAAGTCACCCCATAACTAGCTTTATTCCATTTCTACCTTGGAAACATTCATGACGGAAAAGCATCTGAATTCTCAGCCCACAGCAAAGCAGTCATGTGTTACTGCTGCACACATGTTGGTGGTCTGATGAACAACAGTCTTGTGTCTTCAATCTCGCTCTGTGTTCATTGGCTGTATATATGTATGCTACCCACAGGAAGTCACAGTGAGGATGTGTATTAGAATGCATTAGTACCATGTGTTAGCATGAAAGCATTATATGAATAATTAAACAATATTTATAAAAAAGCAACAAAAGAAAATGAAAATAATTTTCTTTTTCCCCTGCTTGAGTGGGGACAGCCACCCCGCAGCCCCAGGAGAAGCTGCACTGCAGCCTGGGCCCAGCAAGCCACCCTGCAGCCCATTCCAGGAGCAGCCACCACTAGGCCTTAGGGTGGTGAGTTCCTGGCCGCGCCCGCCACACAGCCCTGGCCCTGACACATGGCCTCTGGCCCAGCCGCTGGAGCAGCCGCCTGCCCTGCGGCCCTGCCCTGGCTGCCCGTGCAGTGGCCCACCATGTGGATCTGGCCTCGGCCACTGGACCAGTTGCCTGAGCAGCCACCCACCATGTGGCCCCGGCCCCAGCCACCAGAGCAGCCACCTGCCATGCAGCCCCGGCCCTATGCCTGGCCGCCGGAGCAGCCACCAGGCACATGGCTCTGGCCGCTGGAGCTGGAACCCACCTCGCCACTCACCTTCCAGGTCCCACAGAAACATGAGTGGTGCTGTGCAACTCTGCAAAGGAGGTGGGCAGGCTTAGAATTTTTTTTGCTCAGCCGCACACCCTAGAGGGAACCTAGGTGACCAGCAGGGAAGCTATGGCAGGCTTCCTCCCTGTCCTAGCACTGCAGATCCCGCTGTGCCCCAGAAGTGGCCAGGTTCACAAACATTTACATTGGGTGGTCAGGGAAGGCACATGATGCCCACATCTTCAGGAACTCCAGCCTCTTTCAGAGGATGCACGCTGGCACTTTTCCCTCCGACTGCACCATCAGGGTTGGGGCAGTGGACATGCCCATGTACATCATGAGTGACTCAGCCTACCTCTTGCTCCCCTGGCTAATAAAGCCTTACATGGAACCACTGGATCCCACAAACAAGACCTTCAACAGGCTCAGCAGCTGCTGCATTGTTGTGGAGGGTGCCGTCAGCTGCCTCAGATGGAGGTTCTGGAGCCTTCTCACCGCCTGGACCTTGGCGACTGGAACATCCCTCAGGTGGTAGCGGCCTATTGTGTGCTTTACCACCTTTGTTAAAATAAGGAGGAGACTCTCCTACCAGGGTAGGGGGCAGAGGCTGAGGGGCTGGTTTTGAGTAGCCAGGTACCACTGCCATTTGGCGAAGCCATCGGGGGCTGTGCTCATCAGGGAGGCCCTGACGGAGAGTTTCAGCCAAGGTCAGCTGTTAGATTCTTCCCCGGACCTCCGCACAAAGAGCCTCTGCATTACTCCTATGTGCCTTTCCTCCCCCATGCCTTCCTTCCCCTGTCCACCCTTCCCCCATTCCCCTCCCTCCTCTGCAGACCAAATAAAACAGACCTTTTGTTTTGAAAAACAACTGTCTTATTTTTATTTGGGGAATATATAACTAGGGAGAGACCGGAGAAAGAACCTGGAAATGGGGAAAAGAAGGGAAAAGGGGCTCCTGGAAGTGGGTTGGGGCTGGTGCCTGCCTCCGGCATCTTGGGATGCTTCAGCTGCCTAAGAGGTCCCACCGCTACGTGTTCATAGGCCCTTGTGGCCCCTCGGAGGGTGTTAGGAGGAAAAGCCAGGGGGGCAGGTGCTGGGAGTTGAGAGATCAGGTGCTAGGAGTTGGGGGGAGGAGGTGCTGGGGGACCACTGAATAGCTGCAATCAGGCGCTCCACGGTGGTGGTAATGGAGGAGCACATGGTCTCATGCTGGCAGAACCGCTGCTCCCATATCATCCTACTCAGCTCCCAGTCAGCCCGACCTGCTCCTGGCGCTCCTCCTCAAAGTTTCTGTTCAAGGAATGGAGGCACTCAAGATTGGGAGGATGACACGAGAGGTGTTGGACATGCCACGCTCGCAGCTGACCCAGCTATGAAGAAAAGTGACAAGAGCAGTCATCCCAGGAGACACTGTGTATGAAGCCTAGCCCTAGTCTCGGAGTGAATAGTGAAGGTCTCAGTTCAGACAATGGCGATGTGCTTTGAGCAAGGCCATCTGCTGTCTAGACAGCAAGCACTTTCCACTGCGGGCACGGATGTCCCAGGGGAGCCTCACTGCCCCTCACAGCCTGGGGACAACCAGATATAGGAAACTGCTGGTCAGGCCAGAAGCCTGTGGGAAGGAGGGGGGAATGGGGTGTCTTGGCTTTCTATTGTGTGTCGCACAGTCTGGGTCCGACACTGGTGGAGAGTGCGGCGGGTGTTTGGGGAGGTGTGTGTGAGTGGCAGATGCTGCTTACTGGAGAGAGTGGTAATGGGGTCCCTTCCTCTTCCTTCCCCCGGGCAGGTTCCCATGCAGCGGATCCACTGCATCGCTGTGCTTCACCGGGAGCGGATGTTGCCTGATAGTGTGGGCATGAGCCTGTGCTATTTGCGGCACTGCTGTGTGTTTCCAAGACCCCAGCCTCCTTAGTGGTGGCTTGTCGTGGGAAGGTGTCCCACCATGGAGTCCAGACTAAGGCACACCTGTGCAAGAACCTTGTGAGAAGGAGTGAGTGGTTTCTTTGTGAGAGTGTCATGGAGCTGAGTGCTCTGGACTGGCACTCCATGTGCACGCACATGCACAGGCTGCTGTGTGATCCCCAGGCCGAGAAGGCTGAGCGAGGAGTGCACAGCCCCTTGCAGCTCACCGCCTGCCCCCACGTGTGTGTAGGGAAAGTGATAGAACTCACCTGAACTGCCTTCCTCTGCTTCGTCTGAATGCTGGGAAACATCCTGGGGGGGACCGGCTCCACGCAGATGATGACCTCCAGGCTTGCGGGCATAGTATCCAGACTGGCCTGCGCCCCCTCCTCCTTATTATTGTTGTTCTCCTCCACAGCCCCACCCTCATGGAGGCTGATGATAGGTGTGTCTTGGCCTGACTCGATGACAAGGAGGGGGAGGTGACCATCTCCCCCCCCCCCAAGTTGGCATCCAGCTGCCTGTAAAAGCAACAGGTCTGGGGTGCTACCTCAGAGTGGGAACTTTGTTCCCGGCCATTATGTAGGTCTGCTAGAGTTCCTTAATTTTCATCTGCACCTGATCCTGTGTTCTGCTGTGCCTCTTTTGGGCCAGGCTGGCGGCTATCCAGCTGTAGATGTTGGCATTGCAGTGTCTGGTGCAGAGATTCTGGAAGTTTGAGTCCTCGCCCCAGACCTCTGTGAGATCCAGGATCTCTGTACCAGTCCAGGCTGGTGCCCTCTTTCCCTCTGGCCAGGGGCTTCTGCAGTGGCTATAGGCAGGGCTCGACAAAACGCTGAATCTACTCGCCCATGGTGAGTAGATTTCAGCTGGTTGTTCCGTGCGTCCCATTCACTGGTGCTTCGCGCATGCATAGTGCCGGTCTGGCGCATGCACGGTGCGGGCAGTTGGCGAGTAGTTCTCGCCGGGGTTTGTCAAGCCCTGGCTATAGGCGTACTTGCAACAATGTGGGGGGGTGGAGGGGCCTCAAAGGGAGCACTGGGGTCTGTCATGGCTCCAACAAAAGTTACTGTGTAGCATGGGGCTCGTAGGGATGGTGTGGTGCCACCAGCCCTTTCCCTTCTGCCTGCAGCTTTAAAGACTGCAGGAAAAGGGAAGCTTTAGAGTTTTCAGGGCTGTGGCCACCAGGGTAGCTGTAAGAGACCTCCAGAGGCCAATTATTTGGAAATAATAGCAGCTGAGCATCAACACTAACCCTGTTTCAAAATAACAATTTCGAAATAGGCCTTATTCCTCATCAGAAGCAGGGGTTATTCTTTCAAAATAATAAGCCCCTAATTTCAAAATAATTTCGAAATAACAGGCTTGCTGTGTGGATGCTCACCATGTTATTTCAAGTGTAGTTATTCTCCAGTGTAGACATGCCCACACAGATATTTTCTTGTAGCTATGTACGGTATGTGGCTTTGTATATAAGAGAAAAATTTGTTTGTATGAAGCACCATAACACTGTAAAGAGAAAAATTGTGGATGTTGTTCTCTATGCTATACTGGAGTGTGAATGTAATTTAAGTGATTTCTATATTGATAGGGAATGAAATGCAGAGCTTTATTTGTGAGGAAAAGAGATGCATCTGAAAGCTTAGGAGGAGGAGAGTTGTCTTAGGAAAGATTACACAGTACTACGATGATGATGGGTGAACTTTGGTAAATCCCTGACCTGTTGTGTTTAATAGAATGGATAGTCTAATTAAAACCTATTACCTTTGTGGAAAATCTTGCTGAAGAAAAGGATTATAAGGAAGAATTTATAAAATTGAAATGATTATAGTGATCCAAAGGCCATTGGGCAAGTTTTCAAGATTTGAAAACAAAATTGCACATATCCCATTATAATGATGAAATACAAACAGGTCTAGCTGATTTTTTATCATTTTGAAAAAGAAGCACTACACGAATTTTTCTATCTGTTAAAAGAGTGGAGAAGTCTTTTGTTAGCTTAAAATTTTAGTGTAGGGGGGTAGCTGCCCTACTCTGGCAACAGAAGGATTAAAAGGAGGGTGGAGGGAGCCTGTACAAACCCAGCCAATCAGGGCGCAGCTGGAGATGGCCAAGCAGGGCCAGGATAAAGACTGCAGGGTGGAGAGGAGAACACTAACTCTCACCAACAAGGGAAAAGGAGCTGGATCCCAGTAGAGGAGGAACCAGCCGCACCTTGGAGAGAACAGTGCTAGACAGGCTCAGAAGAGCTGGATAGAAGCTCCAGACTCATACCTGATGGCTGTGGGCAGTTATACAAGGGCCACGAATGTGCAAGAGTGGCCCAGGGAACGGGAGCAGTCAAGGGGAGAGTTGGAGGGCAGGAGATGGCTGCCACCAGAGGGTCCCCGAGTCGGGATCCAGAAGAGTCAGCTGGCCTGATTCTCTCCCCCCCCCATTCCTCCTTGTACCACACCTAACCACCATGAGGTGTGTCCTTTATAGACTGCAGCTTGCTCTGAGGCAGGGGCTAGACTTTGGGGCTACAGTTGGACATTCAGGCAGGTGTGTGAACTGAGAACAGCTGATACACCTGGAAGAGGGGAGAATGGAATGATGGGTACTGCTGGAGGGCAGTGTCCTGAAACACATACAGCAGACCAAGGGAACAACGTGGGTCAAGAACCAGAGGGTGGAGACAAGAAAAGGAATGATGGGTGAGACACTGACCAGGAGGCAGTGCACTCAGTCGTCATAGCTAGTTCCCGGATGAACCAGTAGGAAGCACTGCATGGTGAGTTGACCCTACTATATGGAGCAATACCTCTAGTTACATTTCTTTTAGTTTCTTAAAAGCATATCAGACTTCAGCTGTGAAGTTTCCAGTCACCCATTAACAATTGGAAATATCCTTCTTGAGAATGTGCCATTCAGACTTTTCTGGACGTGAAGATCTTTGCAAATATACTAGAAATGAGGGTTGAGATGAACCATACATTGATTAATAACTAATATCTGGGCTTTATTATTGGAGGGTAATTCCTGATAATCTGAGACATACCTTGAACCGCATCAATTTGGGCTGACTAGACAACCAGTAACTGATCTTTTCTCTTGCTGCAAATAAAACATTTGACTGAGTTAAGTGTTCCTTTCTTTTTGGATGTATGGAGACACATAGTTTTGAACTCAAATTTAGATAGATAAAGCAGGATCCTTACAAATGTGGGACTGGAAAGGAATGATAGTGTAGGGGAACAATTAGAAGGGGTTTTCCCCACTCCCCTTTGACTTTTCTCTAGGAATACAAGTATGGAATGAAATATGAATCTCTGGTTATATGTCAGGTAGAGCAAAAATTTTTCTTCTAGCAACTGATACAACACCCTCGAAAGCCAATGAGAAGCTTTCCATTGGCTTCAGTAGGCTTTGGATCAGGCTTTATTTGCCGACTCAGAAATGTCTTGCCAACTCTTATTTCTGTTTTAAATTAATTTAGGTTAGGAAAGTATAAAGTTTAGCTACAGCAGTTGGGAGTTTTGCTGGTAGAGTTGTCCTAAACACATCAAAGCCACAATACTAATGTCATTTTTAACTAAAAGGGGAAAAACCCCCAAACCTTCACGTACTGGCAACCAGGGAATGATCAGAGTTATATAAATAGAACTCTTACTATTGCAATAGAAAATTCTGCGGAAGTCCTTTCTTGGAATAGGCTATTCATTAGTTGGCTTGGCAGAAGGAACTCAATCCAAATGAATAGCTTGCCAAGAGCACTTTTAGTATTATATGTTGCCCATTCAATATAATACAAATATAATACAAATTCTTCAGAAATTGGACAAACTGACCACTCATTTTTACGGGCTTTTGCAAGACCTAGAAGTAAAAAAAAATAACTTGTAGTAAGCATCAGTTAATGGAGGTTTCAGACTACAGAACTTCAGACAGTAATGCCAGGCAGCTAATATAGTAACCATAACATATTGGACTGATAATAGGAAACAGTGCTACTCAATAGGTATGGAGATAGTCTATGCTAATAGTCTTTATTCCTAGTTGTTATCCTGGACTCCTACTAAAGGTGCTGTAATTAAGTATATACAGGAGTAGATATTTGGAATGAAGTATTTACTACCTATTTGAGAGAGATTGTCTGTGTGTCAGTCTATCTGTGCATGTCTCTCTCTGTTCAAGAACTTCTCCTAAATGGTAAGAGCAAATGTTAAGGACTAGGACCACCAGATTTGGTGCACAGCTTCCTCTTGTCATAACTTAAAGCAAGGTCAAGGTTTGGTTGTTCTAGGAAAGTGGGATGTGCCTGGAATGGGAATGCTTCTTATAAAATCATACAGAAAAGAGACAGACTCACCAGGCAGGTGAATAGGTGGCATCCTTGAGCCTCCCACCTCCAGGTACCCTTTAGCTGAAGTTCCCACTTGTCCCTGATTCATACGGGAACATTGCTGGCTGTTCCCCTTCATCAGGTAGCAATGGGAAAGTGCACAGTTTGCTGCATTCCTCATTCTGGCTGGGGAGTGCAGGGGGCAGATGAACCTAGACCTGCCCCACCCGAGGAACATGCACCTTTCCTCCAACTGTGCACGCTGGAGCTGCAGTGGCCATGGAGAGGGGATCTTCACCTGATCCCAAACTGCTGCAGCGAGAGAGGGCTGGGGTTGTCCTTTCTGCCCAATACAGCCTGCATACTGAACTCCTCATCCCCAGCCCTACCCCAAAGTAAAGATTGAAATGAAGAAAAACAATAACATTTTCAGTTAAGGACCCGAGCAATGCTGGGTAATTCTTCCAGTATATCAATAAATAACACTCAAGATAAAAGAATCCCTCTTTCACAATCATACATAATTAGGACTAGAAATTTTTATGCTCAGGGAATAAAAACAGGAAGCCAGATACAAAATAGTATAACCTCGCTTACTTTCTAATTTGTTTCAGAACAGAGAATGTATTGCATTACACATAATATGCAATATGGCCTTTATCCTGCTTCAATTGAAGTCAGTGGGAGTTTTGTTAATAACTTAATTGGGAATTGAAACAAACCCTAAGATTCATGTGCAGCATTTCCCATGATGCTTATTTTTGAAGTTAGGAGCTAGGAAATCAGTAAAGGAAAATATTATTCTCTAGATAGCAAGTAAGTTACACTAGACTGCATTTTATTTGAAGCAATAAAATAGAAAAAAATAACAGGAGAAATATATAAATGTCACAGAGCACCAGCAGCAAGAAATCTCATGCTGCATGTTCCTTGCCACTCCTGTAACTGTTGAAATTCAACAACAAAATGGCTGCCTGGCCTTTTAATACCACAACAAAAATCAACTTTTTTTTGTGCAGCTTAACAGAAAATGCAGTCAGGTTGTGAGGCACTCTCCTGGGGCTTGGGCGTTGGTTCTACTTTCCTGCCTGAATTTCACCTAGCAGTCCCACATAGGAGAAGCAAACGAGCCTTCTTATTTCATCCGGTAGATCCTGATTGCTTATGCCTCCTTTGCCACTTCTAGCCACTGGTGGGACAGTCCTGGTGGTTCTTTTTTCCAAGAGCCCAAGTGGCTTCTCCAGGTGGTGCTTGGAGGTCAAAACTCACTGTCTCTCTTTCCCAGAGGACAGTTTTCCTTCCGGTGGATGTTTTATGGTGGTACTGCCTACAGGAGTGGGCAGTGAAGGTCTGCTCCACACCCCCTCACAGAAGAATACTATCTTTTTTTAAATCCCAAATAAGACCTTTCTGTAAAATTGTAAGCTTTGGATATAGGCCTTAATTCTGCAATTTTTGCTCAGTAAATCTCCCCATTGCTAGTTACACAGAGTTGGCATCACATATCTGCCCACCAAGGACATTATTTTGCTTTGACCCTTTCATATTTTTGACTTCTCTGTCTGAGAAATAGCCAGAGATGGGTAGTTTATGCGCTTAAATTACATGAAGAGTGTATGGCTGTATGCTTTGAGATAGATATGTGTGGAAATCTAAAGGTGGATGGAGACAGAATGGATGCAAGCCTTTGAGTATGTGGCTAGGCACTGGCAGCATATACAAAAGGTACATCTTTCAAGCATTAGATATGCAGTGTTGTTGTAGCTGTGTCAGTCCCAGGATGTTAGAGAGACTAAATGGGTGGGTAATATATTTTATTGGACCAACTTCTGTTTGAGAGAGACTCTTTAAAAACTTGTCTCTGTCTCTAACAGATGTTGGTCCAATAAAAGATATAACCTCACCTACATTGTTTCTGTAAGCATTAAATATGGCAGTAGTAGGGTCATCAGCATAGACAGAAGCAATTCATCCATTCATTTTCCTTGACTGAAAATCATTTGTCATTCTTGCACATTTAACCACAGATAAAGGCTGACAACACTTTTGAGTCAGAGTGCCATCATGTAAAGGGCAACCTTAAAAGGAAGGCCCAAATGCATTCCTGGATTAAGTAGCAGCAAATCTAGTAAAGGCAGTAGCGCTCAGCATGCTTGTTTTAGAGATGCATTTGGCCCTGAAACATATGCTGCTGCCAAATGGGATTAATAATCCCATTTAGAATCCCAAAAACTATGCTTAGATTTAGAATCCCTAACTATGTTTAGATTCTGAATCAGTCATGCTACATTGCCCATTACACATAGGACAGTGTGCAATTAAAGTGTCAACTTCTGCTCTTTCTTAAATAATGTAAATTGAGTTACTCCACAAAAATTGGTAGTTATTCTGGGCTTTAACTGGTATAAATGGCAGTATAATAGGAATCACAGATCTTAGATTTACTTTGGGCGACATGAAATACATTCAAACAACTCCTAAAATGAAGGAGAAATAGCACTGTTGTAGTTTATTAATTAACAAAAGCCTCATACAATTCAGTAGTTGCCACCATAAATTAGGACAGAGCTGCAATGCAATAAATGATTGCCTTGAAAATCTGTAATGGATTTTCTGTAACCTATTTTTTTTTTTACTTTTATGGAAAAGAGAATTTGATTGTTAAAATTGCTGTGAGTGAACAATGTGGCTTTTTATTTTTTCCCCAATTGACAGATTTATTCGATTGCCAGGAATATCTGCTATTTGTTCTGTGAGCTGCTTTGCATTGTTTTTACACAACTACAATGATTAAAAATTCTATATATAGTATTAAATAGCCGGATGAGTCAGGAGACATTGGTCAAATCTCTATTTAGGTCACAAATGAAGAAGAGGTTGAAAATCTCATCGGAGTGATGTGGTATAAAAAGATGTAATAAAACTATCAAAATACAGTAAAACTCCAGTAGTCTGGCATCCAGCATGGCACTCCCGATAGTCGGGCATCAAAATGGTAAGAGCCTCGTGAGTGTTTAAGTGAATAATTTACAGACTGTATTAGTGTTGAAGTGTATAATTTTTGTGTTTAAGTGAATAAAGTGCTGTATTAAGTGTTTTAAGTTACTGTATTAATAGTTGAAGTGATTAATAGTTTAAGTGATTAGCCAGTGCTGCACACTACTGTACATAGTATCCCCATCTTATAGTACCTCCTGATATCATATCCGATAATCCGGCACCACCTAGGTCCCAAAGGTTCCGGATTATCGGAAGTCTACTGTAATTTGGCTCAGCAATCTGCATTAGAAAAAGTCACTGTCTCTGAACTCACCCATACAAAACCAAAGTTCCAGTGTCAAAGAGCCACCCACAATTCCCAGCTCCAGCAATTTCTTCTGCACCAGAGCTACAGCTCTGAATCCTTCCCACTGCCCTCACATACCTACCCCTCAGCTATGACTGTCTTCTCACTCTCTTGGTGCATCTACACTGCACCATAACTTGAAATAATTGAGCTACGCAAATTGTGGATCTTATTTCGATGCTATTTCAAAATAGCTTATTTCGTCATTTGGCACTATCTACACAGCACCAAATTTTGAAATAAAGCACTATTCTGAAACGAATCTTACTCCTCGTAGAATGAGGTTTACAGGGACATCAGAATAGCAAGCCCAAAATAACGGGCTTGCTGTGAAGATGTGGGATAACTATTTCAGGATACTCTAGTATCCTGAAATAGCGTTGCAGTGTAGACGTAGCCTCTGAGGTCTCATCTTAGGCTCGAAGTTCTGCAGCAGGAGCTAGGCTCTCGTTCCATCCTGCAAGGTATCAGAGGATGGTAATTCTGGCTGATCTGTCCCTTCCTTTTCCCATGCCAGTCCACTCGACTTTGGGGCTATCTCCACTGATTCTTGTGCTTGTGGTAGACTGGGAGTTTGGGGCAGCTTGCATTGTTGCCACTGTAAGGGCCCAGCAAGTGAATCTGGCTTCTTGTCTTTCTAATTTATTTTCATTTCAGTTGCACTTTCTGTGTTGTACCAATATATAAAACTATTCAGAAACTGAACTTGAGGCACAGAATAAGTTGTGTGTATATGTATGGTTAAAATTAAATTATGTCTAAAAACTGTAAAAAAACAAACATTTAATGTACTCGGACATTTGTATTAAGAAGTTGAATCTTTGTTCCACTGAATGCTAAACAGTCACATATCCAAGTCTTATGTAATGGATGTTTGAATAATACTAAAACTATATAAACTGACCTTCATTCTTTGGCACCATATCTCCTTTGAAGTCTGCGTGACCAAATTCAATACAATTATGTCATTCTTCATAATGGCCAAACAAAAGTTTGGCCAAATAACCATTTTTCTGCCACATTACAGCTTTGTATTTGACACTGTAATATATGTCCATGCAGCTATTATGACTACTAGGGATAACACTTCACAATACAATATCACTTTGTTTTATGTTGATCCTCAGCCCTGGAGACTATGGGCTTTTGTTTGCTTTTACAAGGGCCTGCTTCTGTCATGCTTACGCGCTTTGAATAGCACATTACAGTGCAAGTAGTCCTATCAAAATAAGTGAGGCTGCTTTCAGGATAAGGTGCTAAGGTAACAAAAGACAAATGAGGCCCCAGAATAGCAGGGGAGAAGCTGTCTTTTCGGTCATATAAATTCACATTTAATAATGTGACACTTTCAGTAAAATTTGCCAAGGGCTAGACCCGCTTCACTAGTAGACCCATTTTATGGACTCAGGCTATACTTAACTGGGCCATATACCTGCACAAAACCTGGCACCCTCACTCCTGTTACAGGCATGTCTATGCTGCCATCATAGGGCGAGACTGAAGCTTGGTTTGGCATACCTGAGCTAGCTTTAGGGTTGCCAACTCTCCTGGACACTTTGCTACGAAGGGTGTCTGGTTGGGACTCTTGGCAACCCTAGCTAGCTTTACTCTATCTTGAGTAATGGGAGTGAAGCCACGGCAGCGTAGGCATTCATGAAAGGTGTAGAAACCCCACTGGAACCATTGGTACTTACTTGCTAAAGTTTGTGCTGCTACCATAGTTTCACTCTTCCTAGTACCTGGGCTTGGTAGATTAAAGCTCGCTTGGGTATGTCTACAGGAGCTGCAGTCACATCTCATGATGGCCATACAGACATAGCCATAGTTTTTAGAAATGGAGAGCACGTAGCACCTCTCAGTAGTTGCTCAGAAGCTTTTAGGATTGTGGAAAGCCATGCACAAGTCCTCTGAACTGGGGTGGGTTGTTGTCTTTTTTTTTTAAAGAATTGGTTATAGATGAAGTGCAAATGTTGGTGAAATACTAAAAAATTAACTACTACATATAATCAGGAGTGACATTTTGCAACACATCGCACAGGTTTTTGAAATAAAATTTGGTTAAATGCAATGAACATATCCTAATCCTGATTTTTCTAAAATGAATACATCATCTAGACTAGCTGGACTAAATGCAAGTGTGATGGCATGGGACCTCATGGCTATCAAACTCTACATAAAGAACAAACAAATCACCTAGGTTTTCCATGGACTTAAATGTCACCTTTCTCAGTTACTGTGTCTGAATTCGCTATAGCCACAGTGATCTTATTCAGTCTCTCTGTCTTTCTTGTTCACATACACATGCACATACTTCTATACATAACATCTCATCATTTTAAAAAACATTGAAAGGGAAATCACACAAAACCGTCATTACCAAAGAGCGCTGGAATTATGTCTTAAACTCCCAGAAGCCTGAAAATTCAGAGTTCAGATGCAAAGTATGAATATGGTCCTTATGCACAATACAGCTCTTCTGTGCCCTATTGTACTGTAATTAGCTCTTGACTTAATTCCTAACAAAAAGCTTCCACGCTCTTTTTTATTTAAATCATTGGTTTGATAATCTTTTCTTTCTTATGCTTGACTTTGGTACTCTACTGTAGACAAATGTAATGCATAGAGCTTATGAAAACTGACAGCTAGTAAATCAACATTATTTTGCTCGTAAATTACCAGGCTAGCTCAAGCGGCTTTTAACTCTTTCCCATGGGACAAATGATTTGAACTGGCTGAAGTTTAAGTCAACACTGTGGGCACTGATTTAGCTGGTGATTATGAAGAAGGCTTTGTTGGCATAAACCTGTGCTTTGATCATCAGAGTAGTTGGAGTTTTTGAGTTCTCTACAGTTCCGGACAATAGTTTTATCTAAACCATTTAGTAAGTGAACAACTGTACATTGTTTAGGGGTCTAGATTACATTCTGTCTGCTACTATCATGTGACTGGTTTAGTACAAATAGTGAAGTTATGACTAAGTCAGATGTTATCACTGCACTGTCCAAAGAAGCCAGTTATTCTAAAGGGGAGAGAGGGGGACTTGGCTTGTCATCTCTTGGTATCATTAGGTTCTTCACTTTTTTTAGTTTCTTTGTAATAGTATAAACATCATTTATCTTTAGATTAGATGAGGTACATTCTGATTTAATGCAAAGATTTTAAATATGATATGATTCTTGTGTTCCTTTTGCCTTTCATTTGATTTTTTTGCTTGATCTTATGTGATTTCCTAAGAGGTTCTGAGCCCCTTTTACTCTCATTGAGCCTAGAGTTAAAGGACGAAAAGGATCACCAAATCAACCAGTCCAGCCTTTCTCTCCAGTTGACTTCGTTAAGTAATTCCTAAAATTTTCCAAAGTCTTTTGAAATTAAAAAAAACATAGTTTACAATCTGGTTTTGGTTATCGTTCCATTTAATTTAAATTAACCAACTCATGATCACTTGATTCACAGTTATTTCTTATGGCCAGCTCATGTATGATGTCATAGAATCAAAGAATTGTAGGACTGGAATGGACCTTGAGAGGTGGCTTGGTCCAGTACCCTGCACTTCAGGCAGTACTCTCTAATTACCAAAACTAAGCCTAAAATTTTGTCATGTCAGTGATGATTTGATAAGGAAAACTACTATCCATCATATTCAGGGCCTTGCATTTATTAGTAGCATTTATTCTCCAATCTATAGCCAAGAAGTTAGTCTCCCATTATAACACTATTCCCATAGTATTTCTCTCTCTAATAATATTAAAGAACTCTCTATCTGTATCTGAAGTCAGGGGGTTTCAGTTGTCAATGTCAGTCATTTCAAGAATGGCCTTGCTTCTTATATTAAAATAAAGCCGGTGCCAATTCTAAAATTCCTAGGGGATCTTGGCAAAGTAAGGCGCTCTCATTTCTTTACCAACAACATGGTATGTGTATATTTTTAAAGTTTATAGTAAGTGTTTTTAAATTTTAACTTTTAGGAGCAAGAAGTGAGGAAGCTTCTAATTTAAATGTTTAAATCAAGTCCTTCACATTATTATTTCTCAAGTGGGGATTGCTCAATCCATATTTTGTATAATAAATTTGGTGACAAGAGGTTCTTTTATTTTTCTGAAAACTATGTGTCTGTTTGTGGCTAGGAATGTACTTTTAAAATTGGGAAATCTTTTGCAGCAGGTATTAATACAGATTGAATCTCTCTAACCCAGCACTCTCTGGTCTGGCAGCATTGGTGGTCTGACATGTTTTTAGTTAGCTGGATGTCCAATTAGCAGGGGTGTGGTCAAGTTTCCCACGGACCCATAAATTTTGTTTACAGCCACCAGTCCTGGCTCTCAGTGTTCTGTGCTGTTATTTAAATCTAATTGACCCCCAAATGTCTTTTCTAAGAGCTCAGTAAGCAGCGGGAATGTTGGTAATGCTGCTAGACAATATTGATCTCCCATTGTTCAGCAAATTCTCTTGTTCGGCACTTGTCAGGTCCTGAGGATGCCAGACTAGAGAGGTTGAACCTGTACCTTTTATTGAAGTTTCTAAATAATTCTCTTACTTGTCCTTAGATTTATTTGTTGAAGTCAAGCTTATTAAATTTTTTCTCTTTGAGTATAGTAATTCCTCACTTAACACGTGCCCGCTTAACATGTTTTTGCAATAGCACGATTTTTTTTTTTAGGGAACATTTTCCAAACAACACGACCCCGTCCCCGTAATAACACAATTTCCCCTAGGGCTGGCCGGTGGCCAGCAGCTGCGCGAGGCTTCCCCTGCCTCCCTGCAAAGCGGCAGAGGTTTGCCGCTCACAGCGCCGTTCTCCGATGACCCCCTCTGGCCGGACGCAAGGCATCTGGCCAGAGGGGGTCACCGGGGAACTGTGCAGTGAGCGGCAAACCTCCGCCGGTTTGTAAGGAGGCAGAGGAAGCCCCGCGCAGCTGCCGGTGACTGGCCAGCTGGGGAAACCCAGCCGCCGGCTACAAGCCCCCTCCCCTGTCCTTCCCTTCCCTTCTCCAGAGCCAAACACCTCCCCTCCCTGCTATAACCCAGTCCCCTTTCTCCCCCAACCTTATGTCCCGGTCCCAGCTGCTAACAAGTGCAGGCTGGAGCTGCAAGCGCACATGCGCTTGAAACACAACCCCCACCTTTTCCATTATTTTCAATGGGAAAATTGACCCCGCGTAACACGTTTTCACTTAGCACGATCATTTTCTGAAACTTATCTACCGTGTTAAATGAGGAATTACTGTATCTAGAATGCTGCTTGGTTCAACAGTAATTCCTTACAATAGCAGTGTGAGAAAAAAGATCAATGAGGCAAAGGTAAAGTAACATAGCATTAGTTAAATATAACAGTCTAGACATTTACTTACATTCTGCATTACATAACTACTTAACATTTTATCAAGAGCAGGATGATGATCTTCTTCAACAAACTGATATCTGACAAATGGACTATTACTGGTATGGTGCTATTTTAAATAATACTTTGGCAGATTTTGTTCCTTTTGGCTGATTCTTGGCTTGTGGCTAGTCCCAGACGTGCCTCTGCTTTTTAAATGTATTAAGAGCTGACAGTCTCTTAATACATTCAAAAGGCTAAAGCGCAGTGGGGGAACCCAGCGCGAGCCGGGACAGCTGATTCCCAGCTTGCGCTTTAGCTTCCCAGCTTCCCTCTTGATGCGCTTTAGACTTTTAAGTGGATTAAGAGCCATTAGGGGTTAGCTTCCAGGCCGAGAGAGAACCCCGCTGTGGCTCTCCTCTTATCTACTAGTTGATTAGTTGATTAAGCTAAATTTAACATCCCAAATTAAAATCTTTTTTCCGACAAACTTTAAAGTAATTGAATAAACTGAAGAAGTGCTCTTGTGGCTCTGCAGAGAACTTCCCCTAATATGCAGTTGGTCTCAGAAGTTCTGTGTAAATGTACTTAGTAAGGATCCAGGAAAGTTTGTTTGATATATTAAGCAGACACATGGTTACATATTCACTAGTTTTAGTGTTAAGTCGTGGCCTGGGTTTATTAATATAGCAGGAATCAAGGTAAATATTTATTTCTGTTTTAAGTGTTTCTAAACTGGAGTGGAGGTTTATACCATTTCTAATTTGTCTCGTAGTGATTATTGGCAATTCTCTCTCTCTCTCCCTCTCCCCCCAGGGAGAAAATGAAATGTGAGAGAAAACGAGTTATTGATTAGGGTTTTACAGCGCCTTTTGATAAGATGCACCATTCTTATATGAGGTTGTAAGTTTCTGTTTAAATATTTGAGGCCTAATTTTATGCCCACTGAAATAAATTGGGAGTATTGCCACTGACTCTGTAGAGCTCTGAACCTGGTCCTTAGTTTCTAGTCCAGAGATTTAAGGATCTTAATTACATATGCGGCTTTGCAATCGGTTAATTGGTTGAAATGATCTGCCATTGAGAAACCAACTGTGGTTTTGATGAATTATTTTGATAAAGCTCTGATGAATGCTTCGTGTTTGGTCAATCTGTGATTGTACTGAGGCAGATTCTGGTTCATGTTTTATGTCATCTTATGGAAGTTATATCTTTCATTTCATTTTCATCCACAATGTACCTTTCATTCTTTGTGACATTAGTATATTTAAATTAAGAGTGTGCAGCAGCTTAAAGCTAAACATTTGCTTTGTGGGTACATACAAATCACCTGATTGTGGTGTTCTTATTTCATGTGCAACTGATGGCTGCTGTTCCTCAAAGAGTGTAGGGTTTGTTGTTGATTGTTGTTTTTTAATAAAATTTCTTATTTCCTTAGGATAGCAGTCCTATCATGTAAACACACTACCAACCATGGATTTGTAATCATCTGCCTTTAGTTATAGAAGATCTGCACAGTATATTTTTTTCTTCAAGGAAAAGTTTTTTAGAAATTTCAAACACAGAAGGATAAAAATAGGCTGTAAACAAATAGCCTTTAAAGAATTGTACTGAAAACAGAAGGGAATGCTTGAGAAAATTGCTATGTGATTTTCCCATTCCTTCATCCTGAAACACGGGTTGGATCTAGATTCAGAATAATGAACAGAAACCACAATTCTTTTAAACAGGATACTGCTAGCACCTTAATTCTGATTATATTACATTTTAACTGTGGCGTGTTTGGATTAAAGAAGTGCCATATTCCAAAATATTGCTTTTTTGGATTTTGGATAATTATGTGAAATGGAAAAGCAGCATGTTTTGTAAAGCAGGGGATAAGGAGGAACATAATTTTGCTCATTTTTCATAGGGATCAGAATTTGTTGTGGTGAAGTTAACTCTACTCTTGTTGAAGTTAGTGAGAGGAGTCTCAGTCTCTCTAAGTGGTTCAGTTTCAAATATCTTTAAAATTACTTCTCAGGTCTTTAGTCTTGGTCCTCTTCTAAAAATTACTGGAATAATTCCCAGTGACTTCAGCACAACCAGAAGTTTGTTATAAAACTCACAACTTGATTCACCGCCGAGGTTGCACTGCTTGGGGATGTAATTTGCAAATGCTCATGAGGCACATGGTATTGGGGACCACATAAGTACCTCAAATAGAGGTATACAGAGAAACACACTGGTGTCTAAGCTCATACAACAGTTTGAAAGAATTCAGTGTGTCTAAAAAGGCAGTTCTTTCACAGGCTGCCCAATTCTTGGTCTATTTATGCATTTTATTTTGTTGTTGCGATTATTTCTTCTTCCCTTCTACTTCTCTCTTTCCCATTTCCTTGTTTTGGGATTGGTCATAGCACTTACGAAAGATGTGGGTCTTACATATATTTCTGAAAATTATCAGAATCTCTGTCTGATTTCCTTTGGAAAAGTATCCCACAGCAGAGCCCGCTCCTGTCCTGCCACACCACAGAGACAGAAATGCATCCATATACTTAAACACTCTTCTAAATGACAAAAAAGTACTCAGTCTTTGGTATGCCATGTTTATTTTCAACCAGCCCATGGGACTGCTCACTCTGGTCCTGATCCTGATCTGGGCTGATGAGTGACAGATAATCCTTGTGACCTCAGTGAGAACTGTGGATAATCAGTAATTCTTGAGGTGCCTTTGTATAGGAAAAGATTATTAACCATATGAGGCATTTATAATTGCATCAAAGAGAAATCGTTAAAAGTAACCAAATTAGAATGCATTCAATAACTTATACAACAGTAAAAAATACTGTTGTTTTGACAACAAAAACAGTTTAAGATCCTTCACATATCAACTGGACTATTGTGCAGATTGATATATTTCTCGACAGTCTGTAGTACTGGAAAGTCAATTTGTTATACAAGAATTATCGTTTGTGTAACCTGCCAGGACAAAATGCCATGTGTTCATCTGCAAAATTTCAGACTATGAACAACTGTTGTTAATTGTATTTTAAATTCACTTAGCAGCAGCTCTAGCTTGGGGGCTTTATTAATACTGGGCAGGGGGAGGGAGGGAGGAAATTGTGCTTGAAATTTTGAAAGGTAAGCAGGGTTTGTTGGCTTTTTCTTTTACCTTTAGATCATCTTCCACAATTCTGAAACTCTTTAACTCTGTTAATGGATATGGAAGCTTTATTTACATTGGACTACTTCACTTTTACTGTTGTTATTATTATTGTTAGTTGTTATTACTGTTACCCTATATTATTTATAATAAATTATTACTATTCTGTTTCATTACAGTAGCTCTGAGAGGGCTGAGTGAAGGGCTAACTTGTATGCTTATAATTTAATCAGAGACATTCCCTTCCAGGACAGGTAACGAGAGGAGCTCAGATAATGAGGGGTCGGGGGGGGGGGGGTTGTCAGACAATAATTTAATGACAGATGCTGAGGTTCAGTAAGTTAGTTTTATAATCACTAACATACAAATTGTCAATATTATCTATCAACTATACAAAGTCAGAATCTTTTAAATTAAACTCAAATAGCATTTTTCTTTGCCTATCTGTACATTTTGATTATTGTGTATGGAAAATTTGTCGTTGGTTTATGTGTGTACAGTGATATCAACATTTGCTGATACGAATGGAAGGATTAGAGTTCTGTGAGTACCACAGAAAATGTAGGGAATAGGATTGCGAAGAAAAACCATTCACCCTTTATTTGCACTTTCTTGAGAGCTATGTTCTAAAGCACGTGACAAAGGGGGGAGTGGATGATGGACTTGAGTGTGGGGTTGGACAAAACAACTAATAGCTGTTTAACAATGGGCCTGATATTGAGGAAACTTCACATTTAAGTAGTCTGTTTCTTTTCTCGTTGTAGCTATCATATTTTTTCATTAAAATATTAACTGAAACTGAAACTGAAATTGTTGAATGTGAAACTTGTTGCCTTGTACTAGAGCAATTATGTTGCAAAGGTAAATAATGAGTAAAAGAATGTAATTCTCAACTCCAAGCAAATTCAGTTGTTATATATATGTTTTGCATTTACAGATCTCCAGAACTGCACGTTCTGATGAAGATAAAGAAGGGGCCTGGGATGCCTGGGGAGCGTGGAGCGATTGCTCACGGACGTGTGGGGGAGGAGCCTCATATTCTCTAAGGAGGTGTTTAAATGGCAGGTTTGTCAGTTACCTACCGCTATAGTTTTACTCCTCAACAACTATGCTCTGATTTCCTCTCTTCCCTCTCCTCCCATGTCATGTTGTATTCTCTTTGTGAACAAATTACTGTGCATGTCTATGAAATCCAGGTGTTTATTTATTTATTTTTTTTTACAATGCATTCCTAGGGGTAGTTAGATAAAACAAATTTAGGTCCCAAGTCAGGAAAAAAACTTAAGCACGCGGTTAACTGCTGTGCTGAATAAGGGCCTTAAATAGCTAGACTGACTCATTAATGATGTAAAAAACACGAAAAAGCCCCCTCCAGTAGGAAAAGGAATATGCAAACTAGCTGTGTACCATCGCCCCGTATGTAAGGGGAAGATTGCCTTTGACTGTCTTATAAACAAAAACAACTCATTCCACATGTAGAAGAGGTATTAAGCTGCTTCTGTCCCTTGAGGCTCCTGTTCTCTATGCCCTGCTGGGGCCGTGAAGGGATGTTAAATTTTATTACATTATGGTCACTATTTCCAAGTAGTTCACCTCTTGGACCAGATCCTGTGCTCCACTTAGGACTAAATCAAGAATAGCCTCTCCCCTTGCGGGTTCCAGAACCAGCTGCTCCAAGAAGCAGTCATTTAAGGTATCAAGAAATTTTATCTCTGCATCCCATCCTGAGATGACGTTTACCTAGTCAATATAAGGATAGTTGAAATCCCCCACTGTTATCAAATTTTTTAAATTTGATAGCCTCTCTAATTTTCCTTAGCATTTCATAGTCACTATCACTGTCCTGATCAGGTGGTTGATAATATATCCCTACTGCTATATTTTTATTATTGGAGCATGGAATTTCTATCCATAGAGATTATATGGAACATTTTGGCTCATTTAAGGTTTTTACTTCATTTGATTTTACATTTTCTTTCACGTATAGTGCTGCTCCCCCACCAGCACAACCTGTTCTGTCCTTCTGATATATTTTGTACCTTGGTATGACTGTGTCCCAGTCATTGTCCTCATTCCAACAAGTTTCTGTGTTGCCTATTATATCAATATCCTCCTTTAAAACTAGGCACTCTAGTTCACCCATTTTACTATTTAGAGTTCTAGCATTTGCATATAAGCACCATCCCAAAAGTTTCCCCAGTTCCTAATAAATCTAAACCCCTCCTCTCTACACCATTGTCTCATCCATGCATTGAGACTCTGAAGCTCTGCCTGCCTACCTGGCCTTGCATATGGAACTGGAAGCATTTCTAATACCTGTCTTTTCCTAATGCTGGAGTTCCCTCCCCCCGAGATATATCCTCAGTGTGAGGAAGGAGGGTCCCAACTATGGGATCATTTCCCTCTGTTCCAGTTGCATGTTCTCCTTCTCTGAGCCTTTTATCCTCCTGAACAGCACAGGGGCTGTCTGACCGGAAGTGGGACAGTTCTGCAGTGTCCCAGAAAGCCTCATCTACCTATTTCTCAGCCTCCCTTAGCTCCTCCAATTAAGCCACCCTGGCCTTCAAAGTCTGTATGTAGTCTCTGAGGGCCAGAAGCTCCTTGCACCAAAAGCACACATACGCCACCCGCCCGTGGGGAAGATAATCATACATGCTACATTGGGTGCAATAAACAGAATAGCCCCAACTCTGCTGCTGGGCTTCTGCCTGCATTCTCTCCTACAGATAATTAGGTTATTGATAGGGTTTTTATTTAAATCAGGAAGTTTTGTTTTTAGTTTATTTTAAAAGTTTTAAAGAATGGCAAGTGTACCTCACCCCCTTCCAACTCCCCTTCTGAACTCCCTCTCGAAACTCCTGTTAGCTGCCCCTGTTTGCAAAGCTCCCTGGCCTTCCTGATAATCCCGCCCCCTGGCTAAGGCTCAACCAATGAACTGAGGATTCTAGATTTCAAATCCTTTTTAAGAAGCTCACAGCTTCCAACTGCTGGCCACAGCACACAGTCCTTCAAATAAACAGCTCAGCATTTGAATCTACAAACAGACAGACAGACAGACAAACACAAGCTTAGCACACAGTTTCTTTCAGGCAACCAGCAACTAACTCCCAAACACAAACACACACTACAGACAGCCACTTACCTCAAGGGTCCCGTATTCGCTCCTCCTTTACCCGGAGAGTTCTCTCTCGAAACTCCCTGTTAGCTTCCCCTGGTCGCAAAGCACAAAATATTTGATTGTAACCCTTTAAATTAAATAATTCTAGAAGTATAAAGATAGATTAATTTAGGTCCGATTCCTGACCTTGTGGTCCTTTCACACATGAGTAATCCAGTAGGTCTGTTACTATAAGAACGGATTACTGCTGTGATTAAAGGTTCCACTATTCAATCCACAATTGTTTTTGTTATTGAATTCCTGCTGATTTCATTGTTCAAAATCTTTAGCAATTGTATTTCAAGTCCCATTTTGTTATGATTGTACAGTATGTGGTATAATAGCCAGAAAGTCAATTACTCTTAATGAAGGCTGGTAATGTGATATGCCAGTCAAGTCCCCAGCAGTATGTGGCTAAAGCTGACCATTGTTAAAATAGTTCCTGTTTCTCAGTGTGTATTTTGCATAGGGGTCTTTGAATGCATTGACATTTGCAGAAAAAAAAGCCAAATACTTTATCAGTGTGTTAGTAACTGTGAAATGAGTGCAATAAATAGTTGCAGTATAAATTCCAGTCAGTTTTCATTAATATTTTAATATATTCCCTTGTGGGAAAAAAAACACATGTTTTCTGTACCTTGAGAAATTTATGATGTCCAGGTTTTTTTGTTATTTTTTTTTATTATTGTTATGTTCAGGAAATACACATTGGGAAACAACATTTTCACATTTTTATATGCTGAAACCATAATTAATACACATCATCCTCTTGCAAAATTGGAAACTAGAGGCAGCAAATCACTGCTATCTTGAGCTAGGGGAGTTGCCTCTTCAGCACAGCTGGCTTTGCTCTTGCTTGAGCCTCCACTGACTGTTCCTTTTATAGTCGTGTTTTTTCATTTTCATATACATTTTATTGGACACTTTTCTAATTTAAAAAAATGGAAATAATGCAAAAAGAAGGAAATCCAGTACACTATAGGCAAATGGTTAGGTATCAATCATTTTTTTTGTCCCTGGAAGGCAGTTCTTTGTCAACACTAAAAGTTTTCTACTATTCTAGGTTTTAGAAATAATGTTATTTTTCAAACTAATTACCTATCAATAGTTTTCTACTATTCTAGGTTTTAGAAATAATGTTATTTTTCAAACTAATTACCTATCAAGTCATTTAAAATATAGGCGTATCTATTTAATGCTAGATTCAGCCACCCGAACTCATGATCAGTAGTGTTTAATTCCATGAAAACTTCTAGCCAGTGGGACTGCATATGATTAAGTGCTCTGTCTGTGTAAGATTGACAAACCTAGCCCTTACTCAGTGGTATGTAAGCCTCCACTGATCCATATATAAATACAAATAGGTTATAGTGTTTAAATGAAAATTCATATATGGGACAATTTCTTTTTCAAATTGGTGCCATTTCAGCTTCCAACAGAAAACTGTGCAAAAGTCTTGAATTGTCTCAACTACATGCATTTCATTTTATGATCACTGGAGAAATGTATACATTAATTACATTTATAGTATTTCAGACAAAATAAAATGGGTATGGGTGTGTCTAAACTACATCCCTTTTTTGATAAAGGGATGTAAATTAGACATATTGAAATTGTAAATGAAGCTGGGATTTGAATTTCCCGCACTTCATTTATATAATGGCGGCTGCAGCTTTTTTTCGAAAAGCTGCCTTTAAAAAAAAACGTGGTCAAGACGGGGATCTTTTGACAGAAATGCCCTGTTTTGAAAGATCCTGTAACCTCCTTTGTCTAATAAAGATGGGGGTGGGTTTCGAAAAAAAGCCACGGATGCCATTATGTAAATGAAGCGTGGGAAATTCAAATCCTGGTTTCATTTACAATTTTGATATGTCTGATTTACATCCCTTTATCGGAAAAGGGATGTAGTTTAGCCATACCCTATGAGTCTAGAGGAAATTTTTCCAATGCATTCTACTCATTTGACTGTGAATCAGCAGAAATGCACACACCAATGAAGAAAAATGGGAGAGAAAAGAAAGAAGTTTGTGTTGAAATGCAGGCAGCTGTTTCTTTGTAAAAACAAAAATGATCAAAATGTGCAGAATATAGATTCTTCTCTGACTTGATCCACATATATTAGACATGCTTCTGGGGGAATTCGGTGCAAAAAAATTAAAATTTGGCACAAAAAAATTTAGAATTCTGTGCATAGTATTTTTAAATTCTTCATATTTTGTCAAAATATTTAATATAATACCACAGGACTACACACTGCTTTCATTTATTTTGGCAAATTATTTAAACTATAGTACAATGGATGGAAAATGTCAGTGGGTAGCACTGAAGGAAATCACCAACTCCCCTTTGTCTAATAAAGATGATAAGAGGCAGGTCATTGGGTAATTGTGTAGTCGATACAATTTGTATCGACTACACAATTAGTTGATAAGGGAAGGTGCTCAGAAGGACCTATGCCCACTGCGACTCTGCAGTTTAAATGTAGTAGGAGCTGGGCATGCAGGCATGAAACTGCAGAACCACAGTGGGGGTAACTCCTGGACCCAGCGTGAGCCAGGACTGAGCCAGACTCTCCCTGTCTGCGGGGAGTCTCCGTGGGGAGTAGGGCCCCCCCTCCCCGTGAACAGGGGCTGCTATGGAGCAGCCTCTGTTTGTAGCCAGCCCCAGTCTGCACCAACTCCTGTCTGTGGGCAGTCCTAACTCCCTGCTGGGACCAGGAGCGGCCCTAGACCAGCTGCCAGCAACTGGCGCCCTAGGCGAAACGCGATAGGCGCCCCCGCCTCCAAAGCCCTCAACGACCGTTTTTCTTGGCGCACTAGGCAACCGCCGAGGTCACCTGTATTGACGGGCCGCTACTGGCTGGGACCCCCTGTGGACAAGGGCTGCCACCGGAGCAGTGGGGGGGGAGGGGAGGAGGGAGAAAGTGGCTCTACAGAGGTGGTGCTGTCCCTCCATGCCAAGTATGCCATGGACTACTTTTTTACATACCTATTGTCTGATAGTAATGTATCTAGATTTGACCATTTATTTCTAGTTATTACTCAAAAAATATACGTAGTCATATGCTCAGTGTTCCACCACAGGCTACTGAAGAGAAAGTGAGGACTGGGGAGTCAAACCCAGAATTTATTTTGGCTAGTGACCATCTCCAGAAAGATAAGAAATGGTTCATGGAGCACATTTTTCTAGGAGGGCTTTTTTTTTTATCCAAAAATTTAGACCAGCTCTAATCACTAAAGCATCACAAGCATTTTAAAGGACATACTGTCCTTTACACTACTGTCAATGTATAGGGCCTGTTTTATATGCCTGGGGAAATTGACATTGACAGTGGGTATGTACAAGGACAGTCTGGCTGCTACATTCTGCTCTGAAAGAGGGGACACAGCCTGCCCCTATGTCCTCAGAAAGACCCCAAAGATCTGTCCCTCCATGCCAAGTGTGCCATAATAATAGTGAACAAGGAGGACACTGTATCTCTTTCTAACACAAGACTGCTTAGTCCCTTCCCCACCCACAGTGATTTACATCTCTACCAGCTATTCCAGGCACCTGAACCTATGTGCCTGAGCTGCTAGAGAGGAGCACGTAACTGCTCTTGTGGCATCCTTTTGCTTTCTTATCAGAAGTAACTTTTCTCCATGGAAGCAAAGAAATCTGTAGGGAACATGAATTCTGCACATGTGCAGTGATGCAGAATTCCTCCAGGAGTAATCAGAAGAAATTCTATTGAAGTCCCTTGGGTTAGGCTTAGAATGGGACATAGGGAACCTCTGAAACCTTCTCACAAAGTAAATTTGTCTTTCATAAACTTAGCAGTAGGTTGTGATCATAATATAAATGATACCTAACAGGAAAAGCCAAACTGTTTCATAAGGTGGACAGCAGTGTAACCTATTCAGTTCCTAAGCCATATGATGGAGGGTTGTGTTTAAACCTTGTATTTTTGGGGACAGATTATGTAAGAACTGTACTAATAAAATTCCAGCTTTCAAGAGAATAAATAGTTGTAAAACATGCTGTTATTTTAACTATTACTTCTAGTCAAAGCCCTTTTTGTTTTTCAGGAGTTGCGAAGGTCGGAATATACGATACAAAACCTGCAGCAATAACGTGAGTCTAGCCTATAATTCAGTTTTACTACTTTTCTTATTTCTTCACATCAAATAATATGTATAGTTTCATAAACTTTCATTCTTTTTTGAAATCTAACAGAGGATAGTTTTCTTCCCATTCTGTATCATTGCCCACTGTTAGAGATTTGACTCTACCTAATTGACACCATCAGGTTTTGAATTTACATTTCCCGAATGTACATTATTTTATGGAATTATAGTGCCAACTATGATTGAGAATATTTTATTTGAATTCCTAGACTAATCTGGTTTTATCCTGAATTAGCTAATGTCTTTCTTGGAGGAGTCATCTCTCGAATGAGGCATAAACCTGAGTTCTTGACCATTTGTGGTCATAAAAGATCCCATAGCACTTTTCACAAGAGGAAAGATGCTAACCCCAATGCCCTTTTCAAATTTCAGTTTGGGTAATTACTATCATTATTTCCTCTGCATTGCTAGGCCCAGATTTTCGTACTTATAATATACAGAATTGTATGTGTATTGCATGCATAATTCTTACAATTGTATAAGCAATTTCAGTGACTGCATATCTGAGTGGACATCTGAGTATGCTGTTGCCATAACTGCAATAACTGCATATAGAAATGTTATGTGCATTTTTGCACACGTGTGTTAGTGCTGTTAAGTATCTGCCACATTTTTCCCAAATCGCTGCATATCTTTGACTTGTAGTTAGTAAAGCACTTTATTATCCCTCTGAATAGAAGCCTATGTGTAAATGTACTGTAAATTGTTATTGGTTGGTTTCATGACAAGCAGCCAACTCCTACCATGATTTACCTCCCAGAGCAATATGACCCTGAGGTAATCTCACTTAAGAGAGGAGGAAAGGAGACTAC
The DNA here is from genome assembly GCA_032595735.1 of Pelochelys cantorii. NCBI lineage: Eukaryota > Metazoa > Chordata > Testudines > Trionychidae > Pelochelys > Pelochelys cantorii. The sequence continues at coordinate 27,665,322 of CM064338.1, forward strand.
AAAATTAAGACAGAAGCGTGTAGCTTTTATTATTTTAAAAGATCTCCATTTATGTTTTATTATTGTTAACTTGATTCAGGCCCACTGGTTCTGGGGAAAGGGCAATTATTTTCTCACAAATACTCCTTAACCAGTGAGGCTGGCAGTGCGGTTTTACCCAGTAAAGTGCAGGTGGTGTTTGCAACACTGTCAGCCTCAGCAGCAGGCATCAGTATAATGTGACTGAGGCCTGAAATTGGCAACTACACAGGAGATATGTTGAATTGCTCCATAGAGCCCTGGCCATACCCATTAATCAGTCTACCATATCTATTTTTTCTGTGTTGTCATCTGGCTTTCAAAGTCTGTGGAAGACAGTCCTAGCACTTGGGACTTGGGCATTCTGACCTGGTGATCAGTGTGATGTTTAGGAAGCAGAAGTGCCTGGATAGACCCAGAGTCAGTAGCCAGTTTTTGGAGCTGAGGTCAGACAGGAAACAGGAACCAAAGCCAAAGAGCAGCCATGAGTTGGAAGCTAAAGATCCTTCATATAGAGTTGGCACCAGAGCAGTTATTCACCAGGGTGACAGGGTTCAGGGACAGAACAAGGCTGAGGGCAGGAACCAAGATGTGTCAAAGGAAAAGGGATGAAGTGGGGAGTTAGGCTGCAAATGGCAGAGCCTGTGGCAGCAGCAAGCTGGATTCCACCTGTTGCCCAGATAACTTCCTAGAGCTCTTTCTGGATTAAATAATGCACCCAGCTCAATCAGGGACTTCAGAGATCCTCCAGTCAGGTCCCACAGGCAGTACCTATAGTGGAGTTTGAGGCCTTAGGGTTCCCAATTCTCCCATCACTAGTAGAGTCCAGCAAAATGGGGCTCACAAGCAACTTGAATTATTTTGACACCACACACCCTAGCTTGTGCTGAACTTTTCACCGCTGAAGCCAGGTTGCTGCCAACAGAAGCTAGTGGAAACCATTAGAGTCAACCCCAGTGCATGCAAATATTGGACCCTGGAAATAAAGCCAGTTACTCACCCTTTCGAGAGTATGTCAGTGTTCCTACATGATGGCCAAGACCCCAACAAAGAAATACCACAAGCAGTTTAAACTGTCATAAATGAAAATGCAGCAGCAAGTATTCAGGCTTTACAATAAGCAAGCCACTAAATAAATTATACATTTGGTGCATTCTTTATCTGGATAAACTCTGCGCAGTGTATAAAGAAATAATGCCTTTGCTCATTTGAGCCTCTGTACAGTAACTCTACCTACACACTAATATACAAAACCCTCATAAAATCTATGACTCATCTTGCAAAAGCGACAACAGAAGAAATACAGACACAGCACATAGAAAAGGGGAAGAAACATTTGAGATCCAAATGTGCTCATCTTTATATAATAAGTTGAGGGTTGCTTTACCAAAAGTTTAAGCAATCACAAAGTTAGAGCTATTGCAGGCACTCAGCATTTAAAGGAAGATGCGTTTAAAGGATACATTTTGAGAAGTAACTTCCTTGTTTATAAAACTGAAGGCATTAAAGATTCAGGATGAATTCCTAGTCCCACTGAAATGAATGGGTGTTTGGGTTTTATATTTTAAAATAACAGGTGGCCCAAAGCTGGAACCTTGAATCTGAATCCCTTGGAATATTGTGCTAGTTCATAGTCTGATTGCAAAGTCCAAAACTGCCTTTACAATTCTGGTTCTGAGCCATCATGTCTGGAAGGAGCTAGTTTTCAGTTTCAGATGTGGCCAGAATCTCTCAAGGATGCTGTTCTTCTGAGTTTTCAGCATATTTGATGGAAAACTGCTACAAAGAGTTGCTATTGTGAGATTACCACTTATTTTGTGCTGAAATCTCAAGAGAAGAGCTCATGGAATGTTGGTTCCACTGAATTAACACCTGAACTCCAGTCCTCATTTTACCTTGAATGCAACCATCCAGCCTACATATAATCCAGATCTGACTTTAAAATGAATTGTTATACCAATAGCATTATTTTTAAAATAATACTTTTTATATGAGTAAAATTTTAGTTTGAAAATTAGGATTTTATACCAGCTTCTTTCTGTATTAGTAGGTGCTATTGTTAACCACATGAGAAATTCAGCATATATACTACATAAAACTGATTGTCTGCAAATGTAATTTTGCTACACGATACATTACACCACTAAAAGCTATATTGAGGAGTACAAATGAAGCACAATTTAATATGTATGTGATTTTAATGAAAAGAACAAGAATCATTTTACCAGAAAATTGGTTTCATCTGGATTGCTAATAAAATAGCAGTGAATTCACAAAAGTCAAACACAGTACAGCGGTCCCAGAGTAATATTAATGATATTTCAATGAGAAAATGAGTTCGAACAAAAATGCATGAATTATTAATCTACATTATGAACCTGCTTACTTTGGTTGATCATAATTCTGATATCAGTTATTTAATTCTTTTAAAAGTGCATGTATGTGTCAAACTTTTTTATGGATACTTCAATGAAGAGCTATATAGCTATTCATTATATGTTACCCAGTGAGATTTTTTTACTCTTTCTTAAGCCCTCTGTTTTATATTTCCATTTTCATATATACTGTTAAATTCTAATGCTATGGTGTTCAGTATGTGGAAGTGTTAAAGATAATCCCTTAGTCCTGGTCTACACTAGGGAGTTATTTCGAAATAACCTCCCTTATTTTGAAATAATAAGCACTACCACACTACCAAATAACCAAGCTGGTTATTTCCAAACCTGTACTCCTGCTTTCCTCAGGTGTGACAGGGTGTACCAACCCCGCACTGGCCAGGGGGGTGGAGGACAGGCTTATTGGGTGGAGCAGGCCCCTTCCCCAAGCTCTGCTGGGTATGCTCGCACTGCAGCCCTAGTATAAAGGCCAGAGAAGCTAGTCAGTTGGGGCTGGCCATGGGGGGCAGGGAAGGAGCTCCTACCCTAACCCAAGAGCAGCAGCTGGGGGAGCAGCAGCCTGACGCCAAATCACGACCTACGCAGCTGGACAGGAGTAGGAAGCAGCCCAGGGAAGGAAGCCAAGAGGCAGCCCGGTGAGTTTGGTGCATTTTGGAAGGATTCTCTGCGGAGCTGGTGGTTGAGAATGCGCCCACCACCAACAGGGTCCTGGGCTGGGGCCTGGTGGAGAGGGTGGGCCCGGGGCCCCCTACCCCTGTGACCCTAAGGAGAGGGAACACTGGTCTTGTGAGGGACTAGGTCACTGGGCCTGACTGTGAGTGACTAGGCCACTGGGCCTGACCTGGAGTGACTAAGCTGCCAGGGACTACTGGTGAGGGGTCAGTTTGCAGGGTGTCACCCCTTGGAAGAGGCACGGGGCAGGAGGCCCCGTCACATCAGGGAATAATGCTTATTTCAAAATAGCTATTTTGAAACAAGAGTTACTGTGGACGTTCTGGTGTGCTGCTATTTCAAAATAATTACTCCCCAGTGCTCCCTGGGGCTCTAAGCCAAGGTAGTGCACCCACAATAATAGAGCATGCCTTGGACTAATTTTGAGATTTCCCCCATAGTGGGGACACGCTATTTTGATTTTGTTATTTCGGGAATTATTAATTCGAATGTAGTTATTTCAAAATAGTTTCCTAGTGTAGACATGCCCCTAGAGAGCTCCAGCACAGAAATTGCTAATGGCTAGGAGCATAGCTGGCCCAGAAGAACAGCGGAGCCCATGGGGTACCAGAGTTGGGAAGCCAGCGGTGCACTGGAGCCTGCGGGGCAGGGAGGCAGCGGAGCTTGCTGTGGGCCAGGAAGCTAGTGGGGCCGCCGAAGTCTGCGGAGTGGGGAGGAGGGGGAGCCGCTGAGTCCGCGGATGGTGGAACCAGCAAGTGGGAGCTACAGAACCCATAACTGGTGAGGCTGTGAGTGCCTGCAGGGCTGCCACCCGAGCTCCTGGGGCTGATGAGCCTGCCACAGCCGTGGTGCCTGCAGGACTGCCACAGCCAGGGGGCTAAGGGCAATGGTGCCAGGTAGCTGGGGAGAGGAGCCCTGCAGAGAGACTAGCGCCTCATCCCCAATCTTCCCTGGTCCAGAAAACTCCCTTATTATCTGGGATCAGTCAGGTACCGAGGGAGCTGGACCAGAGAGGACCAACCTGTAACAGATTTGCCCATGAAAACTCCATTATCAATGTCCATTATGCACAGATAATTCTTATACCTTTGCATTCAAATCCTTTCCTTAGTTTTCACATATTAATCACTAAGCTATGTTAATCTTATTGTACCCCACTCTGAGCAGCTTGGCTGACCTTTGAGTAGTTTTAGTCCAATAATCTATCTGTATATCACTCATCTATGTGCCTGTATCTCTAACCTGTATCTTAGCTCTATAATCATGATACTGAGGCACTCATGACAGTAGAATCAATGGCCTAGGAGCCATATGCAGCTGATCAATAGGTTCCTTTGCACATACAAAATTTGTATCTGTATCTGCAAAAATGAACCATGAGTATCTGCGTTGATATCTGCGGATGTGGATACCAGTGGATGTAAAGCAGATATCCGTAGATTTGCAGGGCTCTACTGATGAGTTGTGTACTCCTGTACTGTCACTTCACTACAGACCACCTTTGATGCCTACTTTCTGAACTTCTGAATGTTTTTCTATTCATATCTCCTCTCCTTTTCTTTCTGGTTATTTAATGACCCACTGCCCCTCAAATTGGAACTAATGTTTGCAAACCATCCTATTTTTCACAAAGTATCTTATTGTTCACTCTGCTTGCATCCACTACATCTCTTTCTTCCCACTTCTAAAGTTTTGGAGGGGTAAACGAGTTAGCCTGTAACAGGAAAAACTTAAAAAACAACAAATAGTCTGGTAGCACTTTAAAAACTAACCAAACATGTAGATGTTAAGTCAGTATTTTCTTTTTAGATCGTAAGCTCTGCTCTCTTCATATATTTGTACTGTGCATAGCACAATAGGGCCCTGATCTTGGTTGGACTTTAAGTGCTGCTATAATACAAATAGTAAATAATAAAAATGTAGTTCTGTAGGGTCACTCATAAGGTGCTAGTTGAGTTTCTAAGTTTGAGTGCTTCACATTCTAAAGCTGAATGTGAAGCAGGGAGAGTGAGCAAAGAAATGAGCTGCTGTGATCCCTTCATGTCTCTCCAAGTAGCCAAGAGAGAACAGGAGAAAAAAAAGAAATATTTCTCCATTCAAGCAGCAAGAAGTGAGAGGGAGGAAAAAGTAGCTGTTGGGTAATATTGAGGAGCTGGGAGTTACAAAATAACGAGTGAGTGATGTCTTGACATTATGATGTTTATGTCCTGACATTGCATCAGCACCTGGTAATAATGAATTGTAACAACATCATGTCACAGCCCTATCTAATGACATCACTCCCTAGTTATTTTCTGGGTGGCTGTCTATGCTTCTGGATGATGGAAAGGTGGCTCTGCAGCTACTCAGATTGAGTGTCACTACTCTGTAGTCCAACAGGTAACTTCTAATTTTACTCAGAATTAATGTCCATAAATTATCCTTATCCTCTAGCTACCATTCCATTTAGTGTGATAGAAGATAACCATGTAGTGCCCATAAAAACTTTAGGTTCTGTTGACTCCTCTCTGCTCTTTTGCCTCTCTTCTGGGGAAGGTAAGAGAGAGTTAAATTCTGTTCTCAATTATAACAGTGAAACTCCTGTGAATTAGCAGTGCCACACATGAGAAGAATTTGGTGCAGCGTACATATAATCTCACATTTTAGGTACCTCTGCATATTCCCATTTGTAGGAATATGCAGTCACAACTCTCTTGAAGAGTTACAGTAATTATTAAGTAACTTCTCTTTCTCATTCACGGTGTATTTTCAAAACAAATCTGACTCATAACTGTCAAATCCAGGACTGGGCAAAATATGGCCCATGGGCTGGATCCTGCCCACCAAGCTGCTGAATCTAGCCCATGGATACAGCAGGGAGCTTGCCCTTCCCCTGCACACTGCTCAGAAAAGCGGCTGCTGGGCCATTTGTCCTTCATCAGGTGTGGAGAGGCTTCTCATGTTGCCCCCATCCCCAACACAATCCCATTGGCCAGTTTCTCCTCCTCCCCTTCTCTCAGGGTTGTATCTATAAACCAACGCACATGGCCCTGTGCAGGAGCAGGGCATGTAGGGACCCTGCCTGAGAAACCTGCTGGGCTACTGGCTGGGAGTCACCCAAGTAAGTCTCCTGGCCAGAGCCTGCCTCTGGCACCCCAACCCCTCCTTCCCCCATTCCACTGCCTCCCACTCCTGCCCCCAACCCCACATAATCCAAACCCGTCCTGCACCCATACCCCCTCCCAGATCCTGCACCCCAATCCCCTACCCCATGTCACAACTCCTCTTGCCCTAGGTCACAATCCAAATTCCTGCACCCCTCCCAGACTCTGCACCTCAATCCTCTGCCCCAGGTCACAACCCCTTCCTTCCCAGATCGCAACCCACGCCCCTGTACCTCCTCCCTGCCCCACGTCACAACAGCTTCCTTCACCCAAACTCTCTCACAGACCCCAAACTTCCTCTTGCACTTCAATCCCTTACCCCAAGCCCCCTTCTGCACCCAACCTCCAGCCCAGACCTTGCACCTCCTCCATAATATCATGGAAGAGTGAGGCTGCTGACCACTTCCAAATTCTAGGAGTGTTCCCCCATCAAAAATTATTGCCCACCCCAGTCAAATGCAATTGTTCTGTGTTAAATACAATAATAATGCAATGTAGTAACATAATTTTGAACTACTTTCATCATTAAGGATTAGTGTTGGATGAAGTTTAAAAGCACCAGTTGGGGGTTTATTTGCATGGTTCCCATTGACTTACAGAAGGTGTTTGAATAAATTTCTGCCCACCCCTCTGAAACAATAAGGATTATTGCTTTAATAAAATAGTTTACATATTGTACAAATAAGCCAGTAACATAATTTGATTACTATTTCATACCAAAACTAAAATTAGCATGGAAAAAAGGTGTAGGCTAATGCTTCTCTGCATCTCATCCTGCATGTGTTTGAGATAATAGTAAGAGGCTGCCTTAAAAGAGACTCAGAAGCAGTGTGGAACTCTTACCCTTCTCATATAAATCTCTCTTCCAGCTATTGCAAATTGTGTCCAGTGCTCTGAAATGTAGTTGTAAATGTTTTAGCGTTTTCCAAAGAGGATTTAAATCCATCAATCTGAATGGCATTGATGCATTGTTCAGGTGCTGTACTGCTAGCTGACACTTAGTAACAAGTTCCTTGAATTTAGTTTACATGTCACAGTCTTTCAGTTTTATGTCCAATGAAAATAAAATTTTGTTGGACTCCTTCTCACATATGGTCTATATGTGTGGTTAGAATTCTTGGAAGAATATGCATTCAGACTAGCATAGACTTTTTGACATTGGACATATTTTTAAATTGAGTCTTTAGTGAGAGATTGCTTGACACACTAATTGTTTTGTCAGATTCTTCCCAAAGTTCTTTTCACATTAATCTATGTTTGCCTTTACAGCTGCTGCTATAATTTGGGTTAAACACTTACATGTACTAAAAATTGTTTATTTAGATGTTTGCAAATATTAAATTCCCTATATTTAATAATTCAGCAGTGTCTGCTTGGGGAACAAAGAAATTGAGTTCTCCCAATAAAATTTAAGTTACATAATCAATAATGACAAACTTGAGGGGTCTGTTTTATTTTTAAAACTGTTTTCCCATGAAAAAGAGCATGTGTAGGACTAGTAATCAGAAGTTCTGGTATCTACTCCTGACTGCCACTTGCTCCCTGCGTGACAGAAGGCAAGCCACCGCACTTCTCTGTATTTTGCCTTTCCCTATTGGTAAAATAGGGGTAGCAAGCCATACTTTACAGAGATTGTATGAATCTTCTTGAAGATTGTAAAACAATGAGCTCCTGAGATGAAAGGAGCAATGGAAGTATACAGTATTAACTATATTGTAGAACTCATTGATTCAATAAGTATTCTTTTAAAGCCAATATTTAGCACAGAACCCAGTTTAAAGAAAACATTTTATTTGCTGTATGAATCCTTGTAAAAAAGCTAGTATAAGCAGGGATATGAACTTGTGCCAGTGAGGTCACTATTATGTTAACATGCTTTTAACTGTAAACTTCACAGCAAATAGTGGATTAAGTAAAATAGATTGTTTTAATCCTTAAAGTAGGACCTATGTTATGGGGCTGTTTGTTAGGTTAGGCCAATCCTTCTCTAAGCCAGCTTGGATAGTTTCAATATAATTCATCAGACACTATGATAACACATGAGGTGTTTTCATTTTTTAAATGATTTCCTTTGGTTTGTTTTTAGGACTGCTCTTTGGATGTTGGTGACTTCAGAGCACAACAGTGTTCAGCCTACAATGATGTAAAGTACCAAGGACATTTTTATGAGTGGCTTCCTGTATATAATGACCCCAGCGCACCATGTGCACTAAAGTGTCAAGCTTTGGGGAAACAATTGGTTGTGGAGCTTGCCCCAAAAGTACTAGATGGTACTCGCTGTAATACTGAATCCCTGGATATGTGTATCAGTGGAATATGTCAGGTATGTCCGTATTTGTCTAAAACATCCTTTGAGGAGATAATTTTTTTTCTTTTATTATAGAATTTTAAGGCATGATGGAAGATACATTTGTTTGGGTTTTGCATATAAAATTGTTTTGTTCTGTTCTTGTTTATCTTTATAGGCTAGAATATGACCACTAACATTACTGTAGGCATTGCAGCAGTTCTTAAATGCAACCCGCCATAGAAAGATTTGTCTTCTACTTTTGTTCATAAGCACCTAATTGTCATGATCATGGATACTGTATTGGTTAATATTTACTCTATTCAGAGCGTGGTTCTCAGTCATCTATCCAACTATGATCTATGTAATCTATCAAAACTAGCTAGTTTGCTGTTCATTAGTATGACCATCACTGTGGCATCTGAGCAAATTAGATAAAATAACACTTGTTTTAAAGGAGTGTATTCTTCACCTTACCCTTTATGAAATACAAGACTATGTCTAAACTACATCCGTCTGTCAAAAGAGGGATATAAACTAGGCAAATCAAAAGTGCAAATGAAGAGGGGATTTAAATATCCCACACTTCATTTGCATAATGGCATCCGAGCGCTTTTTCGACGGCGCTTTCACTTTCGAAAAACCCTTTTTCAAAAAAGTGCTCAGATGCCATTATGCAAATGAAGCATGGGATATTTAAATCCCCGCTTCATTTGCACTTTCGATTTGCCTAATTTACATCCCTCTTTTGACAGAGGGATGTAGTTTAGATATACCCTAAGGCTCCTGTTCCCACTGAAGCAATACCAGGCTTGCTATTGATATCTGTGGCTACAGGGTTGGGTAGTATGTGTTACTCCTGTTCTTTATTTCTAGGGAAGCATTCCCAGTCTGCATACCAAGTGTTATTGTGGGAAGGCTTTCACACAGAGATGCTTCTGCATAGTAAGATCCAGCACACTTCTCATTTATGGACAGAAGTTCTATAGTAGAAGACCTGGCACTGAAAGAGCTTTGCCCACAGCACCAAAAACCATATATAAGGCTCTATCAGACACCAAATTCCTGCTTAACACAGCTGGGGTATGTCTACACTACCACCCTAGTTCGAACTAGGGTGGCTAATGTAGGCATTCGAAGTTGCAAATGAAGCCCGGGATTTAAATATCCCAGGCTTCATTTGCATCTTGCCGGGCGGGCGCAATTTTTAAATCCCCTTAGGTCGAATTCTGTGCCCGCGGCTACATGCGGCACGGAGTAGGTAGTTCGAATTAAGATCTCTAATTCGAACTACCGTTACTCCTCATGGAACAGCATAGTTGTAGTACTGAAGCCTGATGGTGATGAATGCATCTATCTCCATGGCTAGGCCTGGAACAGCAGGCACAGCCTCCTGGCCACCCATAGATATACACATCATCTCTGGCTACTGTTATGTGCATGCCCTGAAATAGTAAGACATCCAGAAGGACTCCAGTACTTTGAGCTACCTTGACAATCCAGGGACAGATCTGCATGATCAAGGGTGGGGGGGAGTCATAACTTGGCACAGTTCTTTTTAAAACTTCCCTCTTAACTTAAACATCTCTTCTCCTCTCAGCTTTTGTTTTAGCCAGCTGATACTCATCCAGGTATACAACCCTCCTGTTCCCTCTATCCTGCTGGAGGGAGCAGTGGGTAGAACCGGAGGATTGGATGTTATTCCAAGTATATGAAGAATAAAAGAATGTTCATATTTGAGGTCTGCCAGCCTTGCCAGTTTCCCATTAGTCAAGGAATATTATGCCCTTGGTTTTATGTACAGGAGATATTTTGATATAGCATGAATATGGAATTTCAGTTGGACTCCTCTCTGCAAGTGGCTGTTGCTCTATTAAATGCCTAAAATATGTGTAATTCGGAAATGCAAGACATGGCCTGATGTCTGCCGTAGTTCTGTTATAAGGGAAAATTTTACACATTTGGCAAAAAACTGGTATTTGGTTCAAGGATTACAGCAACCATAGTATGTGATCTGGACCTTACTGTCAGTTTTATGCGACTTTATATATTTCCTACTTCTGATACCAGTTACGCCAACACCTAATGTATCTGTTGCTGAACTAGAAAAACGAATTTATACAGTAATACCATTAATGAGTCAGTATTTGCCAGCAGAACCATACAGTGGTGTCTGATATTGCCCGATTTCTCCTTATCTTTAAAATAGAAGATTACTATTTTAACTGGTAGCAATTGGCAAATACTAATTTTTTTTTAGTGTTGTCTCTAGTATTTAAAGCAGCTTTCACCTTTGAGGATGACAAAGTGCTTCACAGAGTATCATTGATATGTACAGAGTATCATTTAAACACAATCATTGCTTTGGAGTGGAGAGTGGCAGGCATGTGGGATATAACACTGCAAACAGCATAGCAGTGTTGGTTTCACCAGGATATCAGGTCCCTTAGAAAGAATGCCATGGGACTCCCAGTGTCTATTATAAAGTCCTGTCCACCCCTCAGATATGATGCATGGAGTTTGTATATATGTAGAGCCCTGCACAGATATCAAAATACGGATCTGCATCCGATCCACATCTACCAGGATCAACCCGCAATCCAACCCACAATTCGCTAGTTTCCTTTTACCTCCATCTGTCTCCACATCCACACCTGCAGCAGAAAGCTGTCTCATAAAGGGTAGTGACGGAGGGCACTGGAAGTGAACAGGAGGGGTGGGGTTTTGTAGGGAAGAGTCAGCATGAGGGAGGGGACTGAGGTTAAAGGGCAGTGCAGGGAGGCAGGGGCTGAGGTGGGGAAGGGACATTGCATCATATGCTGCTGCCGGTGGCTCACGAGTGTTGACATCATAGTGGGTGGGATGCTGGGACAGCAGAGCCCCACCTGCTCCAATCCCTGTGTCCAGGGCAGGCACCGCTGCCCAGGAGCTCATGGGTTGTAATCAGGGCTAGGCCCAGCACTGCAAGTGCGGCCAGTGCTACCAGTCCAGCCCATAATGAGGATATGGTGCTGCGCAAGCTGCTGGACAGAAAATAGCATGGTGAGTGGGTGCATGACCACTCTGAGTCTATCTCCCAACTCTGAGCATGCTGAATCCCAAAGCTGTCTGAGATGGATGACGCGAGCTAGCAACCACTGGTGGGTAGAGCCCTCTGTGGTTGTATCTGCATCTGATCCACTATCTGCAAAAATGGTCCACAGATATCCATATCCACGGATATCTACTGATACGAAGCAGATATCCACAAATTTTCAGGGTTCTGTATATCTGAGAAGTATTGATCCAATCTGCCAGTATTTGAATACGTAGAGAACAATTATAACTGTATATTTATAAGGGCTTCCCATGAGTATTTCTTTGTAGTATCATGAAGTGCTCCTATGCTCTGTATGGCTGACAGTAAGTACTTTGAGCTGTGTATGTTCAGTTATTAGAAATAGCATAAATAGTAGTGTTGGCTTAATTCCTGAGATAAGCAGGAGGAGCCCTGTTACATAGTTAAAGATAATGAAATGACCCAAGAACTCTTCTTCATTGTGCCTCTTTTCACTGTTGATTCTACTCATTACATGTGAGATTCTTTAGCATAAAATAATATCTGTTGAGGAAAAATAGATCAAGCCCTGCACAGATACAAAATTGATATCTGCATCTTTAGCTGCAAAAGTGAGATGCAGGTATAAAGAGGAGATCTGCAGAGTTGCAGGGCCCTACAAATAGGTGTTTAGAACACTGATGCGTCCTGTGCCATGACTTATGGATTTGGGTCCAGTGATTCATAATTTCATCCAAACTTAATAAACAGTTAAGACACTTTTTCTCTGTTCCTTATAAATTGCTCGTTATTGCCAAGGTATTTGTGCACAAACATCAGATTATTTCTTTAGCCTGCTTTTGCTGCTCAAATCCTTTTGAGACGGCACAATCCAGAATGGGCTTTTATTCCTTAGAGAGAATAAAAATCTTTGGTGAGGTATTAAATGAATAGTTTGAAGGATTTGTTAACTTTTAGTCCTCGATTCATTAGCATTTGAACTTTTTTATTCAATAAGTTTGCCTAATTGATACCATAACTTCTTAAATCTTGAATCATATTTATTGTAATAATAGCAATTGTTGTAAAAGTTGAGAGTGTAATTTTTTTTGGTGGAGGGTAAAATGCAAGTCACTATAGTAAAAGGTAATATTTGGAGACTTCCTCAGAAGCTGACATAAATGTTTCTCCATAGCTCTACTTAAATAGAAAAAACAAACAAATTGATATATAATCTTCCCTGCAAAATGTGGTTGAGTAGTCAACAGCTGTTAAGCAGAGAGACAGCACAAGTTGTGATTCTCCACAGTTGTTGCTACAAGATCAGTCTGTTGACTCCTGACATATACTTGGCATAGACTGCAAATACCTTGGCAACTGTTTTTACAGTTAACTCATCTAAATAAATATGTCACAGTGCTGATGTGGAGATCTTTGTTTTTGTGCCTGAGAGCACCAAAAAACTAGTATGAGGAGATTGGCCTGCCTGATTCTCTTTAACTATTGCTGGTTTTGCTCATTTAGTGTCTTAAAATGTTGGCAAGTTTTATAAGATTTCAGCCTTGTTAACATAAGCATGATTTCACTTCCATCTGTTTTCATATTCTTGGGTTGATCTGGTTCACTAATTCTCTCATTCAACCCAGATCCTTGTATACTTTCTCTTCTTAGTATAGTATATATTTACTGTAGCATTAAATCAGTGTTGCCCAGCTTAAATTCTCATTCAGTACATGTACTTCATTTAACAGATGGATTTAAACTAAATTAAGCATCTTACCAAACAAAAATATGAGACCACAAAACTGCTCTCTGGGTAAGAGAGATTTGGTGCTTCTGAGAGAGTAAAATCTGAAGAGAAAGCAAGAAGGAAATCTTCTTGGGAAAATGATTAAGATATTTTGGGGGCTGCTTGAGGCTCATCCCAGCCAAACCAGTCAGTCATGTCTTAGTTTGCCACTGCCATGCTCCTGTTACCAATGAACATTTCTGGAGCTCTTATGTTAAACAGGAATGAGTCAAAGGTTTGCTGTCAGGAGGATTTTCACACTTAACTTTTGATATTTATTTAGCAGGTTTCTGCACATGAGCAGAGCAGCACTACTCCTACCTTATTTCTTCCTATAATGTATTCCTGCTGTGTCCATCTGGGTGCGGTAGGTCTGTGGGCAGGGAGGTTTTTAAAAGAAGAAAAACCTGCATGTCAGAAACATGTGGTCAGCATTTAACCAGTGACAATCTCTGTACAAGGGCCAACCCTTTCAGTTAATTTTTGTGCATGTGGTTTGTTTTTGTTTTGTTTTGTTTTTTGTTTTAATTCATAAAGCCCTATTCTGTCTGCCAAACACAAAATTAATTCCTTATTCATTTTACACCCAGAACTGATAATCTTCCTAACCGGAAACAGTGATTTTGGAAGCATGTATGTATAGCCAGGGCAATTTTGTCACAAACCAGTCAAAACTGATAAAAATCTCAGCTATACTTTCCAAGTGTTAACCAGTCTGTGGTCTAAAAAAAAGACAGTTACTGTGCTATATTTTGTGGCATATGGTATAAATTTAGCTGTCATGTGGAGTGCCATCAACTTCTGTCATATTAATTCTGCTGTGGGTATGTCACTACTTTGTGATGTGCCAAGTAGGTACCTTTCACACTTGCCACATAATAATAATAAAAAAATACATTTTGACCCTGGGCATAAAGATTTCTTGATTTGATCTTTTGCATATTGAAATCATAAGCTATTTGAAGGCTGTCCTGCCTGTTTTCTATGATTAATTCTTAAAATAAGAGTCATCTGATCTGAACTTGAATGTTCATTCTGAATGTTATTTCTTCGGAGTTTTAGTCCGAGGCATTTTGTATATGTTCCTTCTGAGTTAGTTTGTTATTGTGCAACTATTTTCATTAAGGGGTTGTCCAAGATGCCCAAGAAGTTACTGGTTCAAAAACATTCGCTCTCCCTCAGATATTACTTTGTAGATAGGCGTCTTCCATCACAAAAATTATGGGAGTGGTACATTCTTCCATCTAAGTTTTTCAATAAATTGCCCTCCAGAAGTGGACTTCAGTTTCAGATTTAACTTTCAAAGAATATTTTGGAAAGGGGCTTGTTTCTTATTTTGCTTTCTTATGATGTCTAAAGAAGCACAGAAAATATTTTTGATATAATTTATTTTAATGGAGTTTTTTTCTGATTTTTTTTTAATCTTAAAATATGAAGAATCTCCGGTCTGTTTTTCCTCTGGGTTTGCTAGAGGACTTGACTGCAATCTGCATATGGCTATATTTTTCTCTCCCTGTAACTGAAAGAGAAATAGTGTTGAGGTTTCACCAAAAATGTCCTTCTCCCAAATATTAATTGGTCATAGTACTTAATTACTCACACAAATTAAATAAAGTTGCTTTTGGCTTTTGTGATGCCACTGGTTCTCCAGTCCTCGTAGACACTTGTAGACTATAGAGAAGCAGGAGTTCTCATTAGGAAAAAAAGCAGGATATAAAACATTTCAGGTCCTCTTTATGCTGCAGGCAGAAGGGAAAAATGGCACAAGTCCACTTCCCCCATCCTCTTTGCAGTTCAACTTAAAGCAAGTTAGTGATGGGAAGAATTTATTTCATGTTGCTTTGTGCTAAGAGCTTTTATGCCCGAAGTCATAGTCTCTTCTAGCTGCAGTACCACGAGCTAACCACATGTTGGTGTATAAAGACTCCTAAAGCGTATCAATTAAATGGATTGATATATAACAGACCTCAGTTAAAATATGTTTCAGATGTAAGTTTATGAAAATCTGATAAGAAAATGTTGCTACTGATATGCATGACAATCATGTCTATGCACTCCTTGTCTTTGTAATATAAATACGAACAGAAACAAATAGAAGTGTCAACTGTGATTAGGACCCCCATTGTTCTAAGTACTGTACATCCACATAGTAAGACAGAGTCTCTGCCCTGAAGAATTTAAGGTCTAAATAGACAAAAAAGGCAAAGGCTGGCTACAGATTTGTTAACTTAATTTTAACATTTGGAATCAGAGACCCTTGTGTATGGCCATGTAGGAAATCTCTGAGGGTATGTCTACACTGCATTCCTCTTTCGACAGAGGAATGCAAACGCAGCTGAGCAAAATTGCAAATGAAGCACGGATTTGAATTTCCTGTGCTTCATTTGCATAATTGCGGCTGGACGCTTTTTCGAAATACCAGCTGTATACTGTTGTATATCTAAAAATTCAGGCTGAGAATACAAAGAAGCTGCCTGAATTTAGAGATCCATTCAAAAGATAATGTACTTCAGTCAAAAGATGTTATTTGCTCACAGACTCGAGTATGTCTACACTGGAGCTGGAGATCTAATTTCCATTTCAGGTAGGCCTACATGCACTAACTTTGACTGCTCTGACACACTAAAAATAGCTGTGCAGCCCTTGCAGAGTGCTGCACAGCACCCCTAATCATTCTGTTGCCTTTTTCTGAACCTTTTCCAATGCCATCCACAATGCAGATGGGCATGTCCACTTCCCCGACCCCATGTGTGGTTGGGGAAAAAAGTGCCAGCGTGCATCCTCTTAAAGAGGCTGGAGTTCCTGAATACATGGGCATCTTGCGTCTTCCATGACCACCCAATGTACATATCTGTAAACCAGCCTCGGTGGTCCATGAGGGCCTGCAGCACCATTGAAAAGTACCCCTTCCTATTGATGAAGTCTGAGACACGGTGGTCAGGGGCCAGGATGGGGATGTGGGTGTCATCAGTATCCCCGCCCCCCCCCCCCGGCCCCATAGCTGGAGAAGTTCCCAGAGTCCAACTCGCTTCCCACACCAGGAGCAACCCCAACTACCCCATCCCCAGCAGGGCTTTATGAAGCCAGGACTGAAAAACCTCTAGGGACAGAGATACCACCCCTCTCCCTAAGGAATCCATTCCAGTAGTTCACCACCTCCTAGGAAAATGGTAAGAGAGTCAAAGCTGCATGAGCACAGCCCCGATGGACAATCTCCCCATGTTGAACTGGTTCCCGACGGAGTGGTAGCTGTCCAGCGTGACAAGCTTCCATAGTGCAATGGTGATGCGCTTCTGGAGGGGGATGATGGGTCTCATCTGGGTGTTCTGTCACCAGAGAGCAGGGGCGAGTCACTCGCAGAGCTCCAGGAAGGTGGCATTCCGCATGTGGAAGTTCTGGAGCCATTGCTGGTCATCCCACCGCTTCATGATGGTGCTGTCCCACCAGTCAGAACTGGTCTTCCGGTGCCAGAAGCGGCAGTGCACCATGTGCAGGAGAGGATGGCAGGAAATGTGGTGCAGGAGGAGCATCTGGGTCTGGGTGAAGAGGTCCCCCATTCCAGGCTGGTCGTCGTGATTTTGCAGACTTATGAACACTTCGAGTTATGACCAAGTGTTTGGTCCGTAACTCGTTTGCAGAATTACGTGGGCAGTCTGCATGAACTGTGCCAGGAGGTGCAGCAGGAGATCAGAGAGCCTTGCACTGCTTTGCAGCAGCTCCGGCTCCATCTTGGAAGTGCTGTGGCATCCACAAGGGCAACCAGAGCACGTGGTGTGAGTTTGCTGTCCCTCAAGGAGGTAGGCAATGGAGAAGAATGTGAGACACGGCTGTAGAGAGGAGCCCTTTTAAGCACAAGTCTCTTCTAGGCTCAGGAAGCAGCATCAGGAAGTGACTGTTATCCTGATGCTCTGCCCAGAGTGCTTCCGGGGGCTTTAAATGAGATTCAGCCTCCAGTAAGTGTGGACTCTCTATTTCGACATAATTCTGTGCTATTTCGATGGTTCCTTGTAGTGTGGACACACTATTTTGAAATAGTTATTTCAGGAGTTATTATTTCGAAATAACTTGATAATGTAGACATAACCCAGCATTAGCAACTGTAGTTTGGCAAATAAGATATCTGACAAAAGTAGAAAATTACTAGCCACAAAATATAAATAAGGGCTTCTGAAATGCTTTATTAACACCTTAAAGTGCCTTCACCCTGTGCTCCTTTTCATGCTCAGCCAATGGTGTCTGATGTGCGTCATTATATGGACACTCAATGGAGAGTTCACATTGTAGGCACCTTTGGATGTTTAATAAAGTACTTACACACACACACACAGTCGTATATTACTGGTCCCCGAGTTACGAATGGTCGATTTACGACCGTTCGTACTTACGACCAAACCTCCCATTAAGCGGTCGTAAAGGCGGTCCCCGTGCTTACGAACAGCATGGTCTAGGCACTTGGGGGAAGTGGCTGCCGGAGGGACTTGGGGAGGAGCGTTTTGCTAATTCGAACTAGCGCGTCCACACTGATTGGACACTGGGTCACATTTAAGGGCAGCTGAAACTGGTTCCGGCAGGGCATCAGATCAGTAGTTGCTTTGTGTGGCTGCTGTCTGAGGCTCGTGCTTAAAGGGACCCCACTGGACAGCCGGTTCTCAGATTCTCCGCTTGCTTGCCTACCTCGCCGAGGGACAGCAAAGCGTTTTCCTCTGCGCCTGCCTGTGTCGGTGGTTCCCATTGGGGACGCCGCCGCAGTTGGCAACGTGGAGCCAGAGCTCGCCCTGGGCATTCTGGTGCAGTTTTTGGACTTGCTGCTGCAAGCCTGCCAGCAATTGCTGGAGGCTGCCTGGCACCACCTGGTGCATGTCAGCCCCCTGCCTCTCCACCTGGCCTCCCTGGGGGCCGTGGAGGAGCCGCAGCAGCGCCCAGATGCCAGCGTGCCCCGCCGCATCTGGCGTCTGGAAACCAGCAGCGACTGGTGGGACCACATCGTCCTGGAGCACTGGGGAGACAGACAGTGGACCCAGAACTTCAGGATGAAGGAGGACACCTTCCTGGAGCTCTGCGAGTAGCTCGCCCCTGCTCTGCAGTGACAGGACACTCGCATGAGGCCCGCCATCCCCCTCCAGAAGCGTGTGGCCATCGCCCTCTGGAAGCTCTCCACGCCGGACAGCTACTGAGCCGTCGGGAACCAGTTCGGCGTGGGGAGATCCACCGTCGGAGCGGTGCTCATGCAGGTACGGCACTCACCAGCCACTGGGCCGGGGGGGGAGGGGGGCTGCAAGGAGGGAATGGGCCACCCCAGGGAAGACGGGGGCGGGGGAGGAAGTGACAGTGCCCCGCACGGGAGGGTTCAGTCTATCCCGGCCATACTACATGCCGCCCGCGGCGGCCAGGATCACAGCAGGGGTTGCTTCCGGGAGCGGGGTGCGGGGCAGTGCCAGGGAACGAACACTCCCAGCCACCCGGGTGCCCCAGTGATTCACGGTTTGCTGTGTCTCTCTGCAGGTGGTCAAGGTCATCAACAGGGTGCTGCTCCGCAGGGTGGTCCGCCTCGCCGATCCGGACGCCATCATCCAGGGGTTCGGCACCCTCGGCTTCCCCAACTGCGGGGGGGTATCGACGGGACGCACATCCCCATCCATGCCCCGGAACACCAGGCCTCCCAGTACATCAACTGCAAGGGGTACTTCTCCGTCCTCCTGCAGGCCGTGTCTGACCACCGGGGCCAGTTCATGGACATTAATGTGGGCTGGTCCGGCAAGGCACACGACGCCGGGGTGTTCCGCAACTCCTCCGTGTGCCAGAGGCTGCATGCCAGGGCCTTCTTCCCCGACCGCCACATCAGGGTCGGGGACGTGGACATGCCCGTCTGCCTGGTGGGGGATGCGGCCTACCCCCTACAGCCCTGGCTGATGAAGCCGTACACGGGGCACCTCAACCCCTCCCACCAGGCCTTCAATGCCAGGCTCACCAGGGCCCGCATTGTGGTCGAGGGGGCCTTCGGACGATTGAAAGCCAGATTTAGGTGCCTCCTCACCCGCCTCGACCTCGCCGAGCACAATAACCCTCCCGTGGTGGCAGCATGTTGTGTGCTGCACAATTTGTGTGAGCAGAAGGGGGAGGCTTTCCTACCAGCCTGGATGGCTGAGGCTGAGCGCATGGCTGGCCACTACGCTCAGCCCCGCACCGCCGCCATCCGGGAGGCCCAGAGGGGGGCCGTGCAGATCCAGGAAGCCCTGCAGGAGAGCTTCCTGGTGGAGGAGGAGGACTGAACTCTCCCTGCATGCCCCATTGGGGCCTTCTTCCACCCTCCTCTCCTTCCCCTTTCCCCTCCCTAACCCCCCTTCCTAATGTTAAATAAAGACACCTGTTTGAAAACAACAATCTCTTTTTATTTTACATAACTGGGGTGGGGGGAGGGAGGGTTGAGGGTGGGAGAGGGGAGGGGGAAACCTGGGAGGAGGGAGCTGAAAGGGGGACGAAGGGGAGGAAGGGAAGGGAAAGCTCAGGGTTGGGGGTCCTGCTGGCTCTCCCGTCTCGCAGCAGTGTAGGTGCGGGGGCGTCGGGGGGGAGTGGGTGTGGAGGGTGGGACAGGAGGGACGGGGGGTGTGGAGGAAGCGGGAAGGGGAGCAGGGGTGGGAGGAGGAGCAAGAGCTGGGGCGGCCGCAGGGGCCGGAGCAGGAGGAGGCAGAAACCTGTCCACCAGGGTCTGGAGGTGGCCTCTAGGGCACGGCCCTGCTCCTCCAGCGCCTCCAAGCTCCACTGCCGCAGCCACAAGTCCTCCCGGACCCAGTGGTCCTGGGTGCGGAGCTGGTGCTCCAGTAGCCACAGGTGCCGCCGGTGGTAGTCCTCGAGCTTCCTGGTGTGCCTGCTGGCCCGGGTGCGGGTGGCTGTTCCAGGTGGGGTGGTGCACTCCCAGGTGCTGCGGCTGTAGTGAAACAAGAGCAGTGGTCAGTTCTCCCTGGGGACACAGTGGGTGAAACCCAACCTCCCTGTGCAAGGTGAGGTTGGTGTGTGGGGAACAGGCCAGGACCCCTGCATGACACCCAGCTGCTGCTCCATGGTGGGCAAGGCCCAGGCGCACGGTCCCTGGGCTCCCTCTCCCCCACCCCCCGGTACACATAAGGGGAGCATGATGGCACTCACATGTGGGGCCCTCCTCAGCCTCGGACGACACAGCCGATGTGCTCTGTGGGATGCCTCGGGGGTCCTGGGCAGGCTCCCTGCAGGCTCCTGGCTCTTGGCGTCCTCCTCCTCCTCCTCAGTGTCAGGGATGGGTCCCTTTGCCCGGGGTCGATCACCACCCGGGGGCATGGACTGCGTGAGCCCCCAGGATGCGGTCCAGGGCCTCAAAGTGGGGGCAGGCCTCCGGATCGGCCCCTGGCTGGGAGGCCCTGGAGTAGGACTGCTGCAGGTCCTTAATTTTGCACCGGACCTGCTCCCGGGTCCGCATGTGGCCTCTGGTGGCCAGGCTGGCAGCCATGCGGCTGTAGACGGCCGCGTTCCTGTGTCTAGTGTGGAGATCGTGGACGTTGGAGGCTTCCCCCCAAACCTCGATGAGGTCCACGATCTCCGCACTAGACCAGGCGGGCGCCTGC
Source organism: Pelochelys cantorii (assembly GCA_032595735.1). Lineage (NCBI taxonomy): Eukaryota > Metazoa > Chordata > Testudines > Trionychidae > Pelochelys > Pelochelys cantorii. Next base: position 27,686,259 of record CM064338.1, read on the forward strand.
CTCTTGCGGCCCCGGGCAGGCTCCTGGGAGCCGCCAGCCTGGTCCTGGGAAGAGGCGGAGGGCTGGGTGGCAGCGGGTGGCTGGCTCATGCCGTGCCAGGTGCAGGGTTTGCTGGCTGGGTGCTGGCAGGCTTGCAACTGGCACGAGCACTGTAGCCAGACCGTGCCCCTTTAAGGGCTCCGGGGCCAGGAGGGGGGCAGAAAAGTTTCCCTAGTTTGGCCCAGAGTGGCCACCAGGGCAAGCTGGGAAGGGCTAGCCTCCAACTAGTTCAAATTAAGTGGCTACACAGCCCTTGATTCGAACTATTTAATTCAAACTAGGCGTTAGTCCTCGTAGAATGAGGTTTACCTAGTTCGAATTAAGCGCTCCGCTAGTTCGAATTAAGTTCGAACTAGCGGTTTGTATGTATAGACGCTATGAAAGTTAATTTGAACTAATGGCTGTTAGTTCAAATTAACTTTGTAGTGTAGACATACCCTATTTTCTCTTATCCACACTCTTTTCTTATCTGAGAGTCTGCTCATACTCAGTTTGCTGGGTTTTGTTTTGTTCTGTTTTGCTTGTTTGTGAGGTTTTTGCACTAATGTGGTTGTAGGTCCCAGTTTAGTGAGGTACTTAAGCATGGGGCTAGAGACATTTCCTTCAGTGGCACAACGCCAGTGCTTAAAGTTAGGTACATGCTTAAGTAGCTTGCTGGATTTGGATCTTAGTCACCTTGAAATATCTCTGGGCCAAGTTTGCCTTAATATAAGGTAAAAGTGTGTCCACCCAATCAGAAAAGCAGATGATAAAGTAATCTGATTCTGTATAATTACTTACTTACTTGACAGTATTCTTACAGATTAACCACATTGGGTCCACTCCTAGTGACTTCTATCCTATATATTTTTGAACTGGAAACACTAGTGGATAGGAAGGGGCACTTGCTCTTATAATGAGCAATCCTATAATCTCAAAACTGCACATATTGCTTTAATACATTCTTTCATAACAATTGAATGTTTTTAAAACACTATGTTTTATTTGATGGAAGTGTATTGACTGTTCTGGAGCACATTCTTTAGCTTCTTGCCTTAATATATAAAATATTGCAAAAAATGTGGGAAATCTTTTGAGGAGCCCCTGCGTATGAAGTGGCTATTTGATATTGCATTTCTTTTTCTTCTGTTTTCTTCATTGCTTAACATTCCTTTGCTCTGTAATGAGGACAGGGGAATTGGGTATCTGGTTATGTCTCCGATGGTAAACCCCATGAATTTGATTTAAGTTATGCTTCTATTCTCCAAACCTCAAATCTCATTTTTCTTTCCCTCACTTCTTTACTCCTCAACCTCCAGCTCCCTTGCCTCATACACACATGACAGACCACACTGACACTTGTGAAATTTTCTTAACGTCCCACTGCCGCTAATGCCAGTTCAGTCCCACAAGTGGAAGCCCTAGAATAGACAGCCTGCTGGTAGCTGCAGCCAAAGTAATGCTGTGCCAGGTGTTCATGTCCAAAGCAGTGTGCCTTGACTGGAGGGTGCTGATATCTGAAAGCAGAGCATATTAACGTTGTGTCTCTCACTGAGATAATTCCCAGTGAAGCCAAAACCAAATTTTTAAAACGTCTGTGGTGCTAATGAGCCATCTGCGCTAGGAATAACACTAGAGAAAGTGTTCTATTATTGATGGTGGAAAGTGGTTAGCTCTTTTCCTATATTGTGTGCAGGTCCTGTTATCTCTCCACTCTTTTGTGTGGAACTGAGTTGCTGGTCTTCAGCATGGAAAAGGAGCTTTGTGAGCCTTTTTTCTATACTCTACTTGACTTTTCTTTCACCCATTTAGAGCTAAGCTATCTGCTGGCTCCATCATAATTTAGAAGGCCTGGGTTATGTTGTGTATGAAGAGACACGCTTTACATAATAGACTCTGCAATTTACAACAGGGCAAAGATACATGGGAAATGTTAGAGTAGGATGCAGCATAAATTTCCCATGATAAATTTTATAATCATGCTTGTATGGTCATAAAAAGGAATTCCCATGACCATATTTAAAATTCACTATTTATTGTATAGATGCCAAAATCCTTAACATCTGCCTATCGTGTGATTTTGTTGTTACACAAATAAGGCAGAAGAAAGTGCAGTAGGTAACTCTCATTCAAGAGCTGTGCAGTGTAAGTGCATATGTGAGCATAAATTCAAAATGTAGCTTTGTTTTTTAGTTGCGTGTGTGGATTTTTTAGGGATTTGACATACACTTTTTAAAAAAAAACTACATAACGTTATGAAACATTATGACCCTTTTCAGCCTATTCAATGCCTGAAGGAGAGATTTCTGCCAGAGACTGCTGTGGAAATGTTTTCTCTTGCACAGTGCTTGGTGCCTTTTGCAATATGTAGCTATTTTTCTGAGCTCAGTTTTAATTGCTACCATAGTAAGGTTGAAGTGAGAAAATGAGATGTCATGTCTTGGTTTCCGCTCATTCAGAGCCCCATTAAAAATACTTTGGGTGGGGAAACTGGTGGGGCAGCTTTTGGAAAGCTGAAAGGTTAAAGCAGCATCTGTTGCTCTTTGTGATCACCTCCTCCTGTGGGGTTTTGAGGCTTGATGGATCCATAGTGTGGGTAGATCCACTGACTGCCTCCCTTTCACTAGGGATGTAAAATACATTTTAAAAAAGTAACTATGTAACCGTTAAAAATACTAGCAGTTACATGGTTACACGCACTGTGGGCTCTGCCATATAAGCCTCTGAAGTATAAGCCTTATTTATACTACAGAGCCCACTGTGCAGCTGGCTACCTGGAAGCAGGGCCAGCAGCTGGTGCATGCTGGAAGCTTGCTTATAGTATAAGCCAGTTCTCAGTGCACACTGGCTCTGGCTGCTGGCTCTGCTCCTGGGGCTTTGCAGTATCAGAGCCCACAGCATGGGGCGGCAGCCAGCTCCCCGGGAGCAGGGCCAGCAGCCAGAGCTGGTGCATGCTGGGAGCCAACTTGCATGCACCAGCTGCCGGCTTTGCTCCAGGGAAACCAGCTGCTATCCTGCACTGCAAACTGTGATACTTATCAGTTGGCTCTGGTGTGTGCTGGTGCCTAGCTGTTGGCCCCACTCTCAGTGTGCCAGTTGTGCTACGGGCTCTGCAGTATAAGCTTCCCGGAGCAGGGTGGCAGCTAGGAGCCCGTGCATGCAGACAGAAGAATTTAACTGCAACCGGAACTGATAATATGATGGTTATCAGTTAACTGGTAAAGTGATTAAATTCTTAGATCCCTACCTTCCACACTCTGTCTACCCAAAACAGGAACATGGAATTTGCCATTCTGTATCATACCAGTGGTCCTATATGGCATTCTTTCACCAAGTGTGGCCAGTACTAGATACTTCAGAGGAAGATTTTTTAAAAAGCGAACAAACCCTACAATAGACAGTTGGGGGATACTGCCACCAGAGAAAATTTATTCCTAGCCCCTGATAACTAGAGGTTGGCATATGCCCTTAAAAAAAATGTCTTCTGCCATGGTCTCATGTACAACACTTCTACAGAGCTCATTTGAAAGAGAATCATACAATTACCCCAGGGGTTTGCAAACATCCTGTCATGCCCTCCCATGCCATTCATGGGAATTGTCATGCCCCTCCTCCCTTCCATTGCTTGCAGTCTGAAGTAATCCCTTACGTCTGCAATGCTGCTGATGGCAGCACTGCCTTCAGAGCTGTGGCCAGAGTACAACGGCTGCTGATGTGGGTGTTCGTGTTGCTTGCAGAGCAGGACTATTTTTTAATCCTGCCCTGCAATACCCACTCTGTTTTTATCAGAGTCCTGCTATTATGGCAGTGAATCCTGTGGGATCCACAAGTTTCCATGTTCTTCACACATCCCCACAAGAATCTCTTGCATACCCCCCAGTATGCACCACTGGACTACCCCCTGTATAGCCTGTCTGTGATTTTTCTTCTCATTTAGCAGAAATGTGTTTCTTTTGTATTCCAACCCTTAGGTATAAATGGAGAGTGTCAAGGCTGTTCCCCACTCTGGTATTTTGAGTGCAGAAGGTAGGCGCGCACAAGAGACCTTAAAAATACCCTGCTACTAAAGGCGTTGCTAAAAAAACTGCCCAAGATCACAGACTCCCTGACCTTGGGTGGTACACTGCCACCACCCAACTGCAAAAACCCATTGAAAGCCAGGAAGAAGCACTTAGGAACTTCTTCCTGTTGAGTAACCCCACACTCCATAACCTTCCCTTAAGAGAGAGCTTGAAAAAAAGAAACTTATTTCTTAATAGCAGACCTTCAGTCACAGGCACGTGCACAAAGAACCTCCAGCTTTTCTAGAACACAGGAATTAGATCATAGTCTTTAAAAAGGAAATTTTATTAACAAAACAAAGAAGACATACTTGGTAAAGCATACTTGGTTGCTAAGTATTACAAAGCAACAACAACAAAAAAGATTAAAGCACAGAGAATTTGTTTCCCTGGGATTCAGTTTCCATTACAGTGTACAGAGGGTGTTAAAAAAAACCCAGGAAAATAACCTGATTGTGTCTAACTAAACATTTTGTGTTCTACTTACATCTGTTGCTCCAAAGTTCAGGTTTCTTTCCTTAGACATAGATATTGCTGGAAAATCCGTGCCTTATTCCTGTTTAGCCTGTTTTCTCACACATAGAGGAGACTGAAGCAGGCAAATACTTATTTAATTTCAAATTTTTCCTGCTTTCTTCTCATTGGCTCTCCTGGCTCCTTGCCAACACTTCCTATATACCCACTGTTCTAGGTTTAACCCTTTAGTTACTGAATGCTGAAATGTGTAGAAAAGGATACCACTCCTCCCATCCATCACAGAGAGGAAGCCAAGACTTTCCCCTAAATTATTTGTTTTTTTGCTTTGAGAGATTTTCATTGCATTTTCACTGACATTTTCATGTTTCTATTTCTCATTTCTTTACCAGCGTTTTGCACTGGTACATATCTTTGTACAGCTTTCAAAATTAGCATGGCAAGTGGAAACTCAGTGGTGCTAATGTACAAGGAGAAGATTGAAATTTGATTTCAGAATGTATTATTTGGCTTGCCATAAATCTCTAGAGAGTAGAGCAATAATTGTGTCATTGTAATACAAAGCTGAACTGGTTTTCTATTTCTCTTGTATTAAAAATCATCATGCTAAGAAAAAGCAATAGCCGCTGACATTCACTGCCCTGGGCTGAGTTGAATATGAACTATTGGGAAGCACAATGAATTAGAGTGTCAATTTTTTAATGAAACAGGACATGAATAATTGGCAGGCACATCCATTAAACTAGGACACTATATAACATCAAAGGAAGTTCAGGGCTGTTAATTGTTGTTTATTGTATATAACATCTTCAGTCCTGGAGTGTCCTGATAAGTCAAGTTGTCCCTGTGCTAAAGGGCTTAGTCTAAGACAACACAGACCTAGAACAAATTTAGAATGGAATTAGTGCATTTTAATTGCAGTAATTCATGGAATGTATGTGCTCAAGACTCTTGAGTGCCCAAGAAGCATTTGTATTCCACACAAAAAAGAGAGCATTTTCAAGTAAACTGTGTGAATGGGAAGCTGGAGGGGAAAAAATAAAATTAAACAGTTTTAAGAAATACAGCTCTCACCATCTTTCAAATGCCCGAAGATTTGAAGCTTGGAACCTGATCCTGCACTGAGCTCAACATGGGCAAACGGAAGTGCCTGCATGGAGCCCTGTTGACTAAAAGAGGGCTTAGCAAACAGTTAGTGGTCTCCTTGCAGGACTGGGGCCTTAATCAGTGATGCCTTTGCTTCACAGACCTATCCATTTTCTCATTATAGTAAAACCTAAGCATCTGTTTAAAAAAATGAAGATTCTTGAATTTGGCAGGCTGTACGTTAACCTTCACAGATAAAAAATTAAATATCTTGTGTTCATGTTGTTCATTTTAATCCACTTCCTCGCTTAAAACAAAAGCAGGAGGACTAAGAACCATAGAAAAAGCTCTTGAAACTTCTGAGTGACTTCTGGATTCACAGTTGTGAAATATTTATGAAGTTACATAGTCAGTTCTAATACAGCCATTTCTTCTACATTTATATTACTGTTTTTTGCACCCTGGCCTAATGCTTTTCTTGTGCTTCCTGAACTCAGTTGCAGTATTGCCACAGAAAATAGAGTAAAATAGAGTATATTTAAGTTGTATCTTTTCTAATAACAGGAACACAACAATTTTCAGCTTACATTAAATTTTGGAAAAGCTGTTGAACATTTGGGTCTATTCACTGTTAACAAAAGCACATGCCACTCTGCCTGTTTATACCAACAGAGAACCGAGGTCTCTGCATATTTCTGAGAACCTTTTTAATTGTTTGTTTTTGTTCTTTTACTCTGAGAGATTTTCCTAGCGTTTTCACTGACATTTTCATGTTTCTATTTCTCATTTCCTTACTGGCCTTTTGCATGGGTGCATACCTTTATGCAACTTTCAAAATTAGCATAGCAAGTGGAAACTCAATGTTGTTAATGTACAGGGAGCAGTAACAAAATAATTTATTCAGACCCAGTCCTAAAATATTTTCTGGTTGAAACATTTTCTGAAAATAATTACAGTCTGTCCAAATTCGCAGGTGCCCAATCAATGCAGATATTGTAAAAACTTTATTACATACATTGTGCACCCATTTCTCAAAACCCTCTTTATTTTAAATTTCCAGTTATGTTACATTACATTATATATGCCACTGATTCTCTCTGAAAATATATCACCCCAGTTTATCTGTTTTCAAGAATTTAATTACAACCTAGTCATTATATTTTCATCACTTTTTATAATCGTCATGTTGTTTCTTTTATAACTTAATATTGTCCCTATTCTTACATTATACAGCTTAAATTGTCACTTATTTCATTTATGCAATCTATGTTAAAATCACCTAATATAATTATTTCTGAATATGCCCTGAAAGCCTGCAGATGTTCTCCCAGTCTACCTATAACATTTATAGCTGATCCCTTTGCTCTGTAAATCACCAACAATATGGGGTAGATTAACCCTAACAAATGCCTTAATCATTAAAATCTTCAGACCTTTCTGGCTGGCTGACAGGGAGTGTCAAGCTGAGGAAGGTAATTCATTACTGCATATTGCTGGATTCCACCCTGAACTTCTCTCCTGAAACAAAATATAACACTAATGGTTTTAAATGTTTATCCAAAATTAGAGATTTTTGACTATTTTTCAATAAAACCTTTGAACAAAATTTTCAAATCTGGGTGCCTAAAGTTAGGCTCCAAATTCCATACTTAGTCACTCAAGTAGAAGTAGCCTGATTTTCATAATTGCCAAGCAACCTGCAGCTTCCATTGGCTTCAGTGGGAATTGTTTGAGTAGACCGGTATTTCTTAAACTGTGTTCCGTGGCACACTGGTGTGCTGCGAGGCAGTCGAAGGTGTGCCACGGAGAACAACAGAGTTCAAAATGGCTGCTCTTAAAGGGGCAGGTGACCTTCTTTTTTTCCCCCCTCAATAACTTTCCCCCCGAACCTTTTTTTTTTTTTGGTCAATAATTTTTCCTCGCCTTTTTTACTTTATTTTCTTTTATTGTGCTCAACAAAAAAATCCTTGGTGTTCCTCATTTAAAAAAAAATATTGTTTGGTGTTCCTCGGTCTTAAAAAGTTTAAGAAACACTGGAGTTGACCATTGCAGCCAGTGGCATTACTCAGGTGCTTAAAATGCTTTGCTCATTTGGTGCCTAAATGACACCTGTATTTTGTGGTTTATTTGCTATACTGTGTTCAAATGTATCTTTGCTGGATCTTTTTACTGGCTGACACAAATGCCATTTCATGAAGCAGTTGACTGAGGATATTCTAATACATTGGAGAGCAATCAACCATTGCCTGTAGCCCAAACATGCCAGCTTGTTGGCAGACAAACCATATCTTGGATTCAGATTTTGAGGGTGGCAGCTAGTTCTTGCTTTATTTTTTTGGCATTTGTATATTGTTAAAAGATAAGCAATAATGCTGGATTGAACAATCTTCCAAAGTATTCTGCTGTTCTGAATCTCTGTCTTGCTATATCCACTGCTGGACACAATACTGACTTGTGTTTGCACAACTGAGTTTTGGTTTTGGCGGGTTTTTTTTGGTTATATGCACTAGTAGTTTATTTTCATAGTGTCCAATGCTATATGTAATAGCTCATCTATGCACTGTTTATTATGTCACATTGGATGTTAAGTGTCTAATCCTGCAAGTACTTTGTCTGCTCAAATCCCCTTAGGATCACCCCCCCTAGGAATGTACAGCAGCTTAAACTGATAATAATAACAAATAACTACTTCCATGCAGTATATCAAGTAGATGCGGTAAACAGCTCAATATTATCTTTGAAAATTAATTCATGAATTAATGAATACAAACATTCACAACACTCAGAAAAAATATTTCACTATTCTTTATAAGTAAAGGGTATTTGTGGAATTTGGGGAGACATTATACCTGATGTAATTTTAATATCTCTTCTCTTCCCCTGCCCCATGCAATAGTGTTATCTTTATGTGACCAGAACAGAAGAATCAGTTGGAGAGCTAAAAACATTTAAAAGTCTAACCCTTCATATCTATTTCTCTGTGTTGAGTATGGCTTCCAATACCAGGTTTACTATAGAGTTAATGGTGCCATTGTGCTGAGTCCACACATGGAAGGGGATCCTTTCCATGCTGCTCCCCCCCGACCCCATTGTGCTTGTCCTGGACCCTGCCTTGCTCCAGGCACTGACTCTTATCCTCATCCCACTGTGCTCTTGCCCCTGTCTCACTATGGGGGCCCACATATATATTTGGCACTGGGCCCGCAAATGGTTAATTAAGCCCTGATGGCACCCTTCACCGAGCTTCACAATCTTTAGTGTATTTATCCTCACAACATACCGGTGAAGTAGGAAAGTGGTGTAATCCTGTTTTACAGATGAAGAACTGAGACCCAAAGGGTTTGTCGTCTTCACTGTGGAAAAAAGACTCATGTCTGGCCTGAGTTAATTGACTGAGGCTCACAGGACTTGGGCTGTGGGTCCATAAAATTCAGGCTTATGGTGGAGCCTGGATTCTTATACCTCACAAGGAGGGATGGTCTCAGAGGCTGGGTTCTAGCACTGGTCCGAACAGAGCTATTTTTAGCCCTCCAGCCCATTCCCCGTAAGCCCACATCCACTGGTCTAGGCTCTGAGACTTGATGCTGCGGGCTTTTAATAGCAGTGTAGATAAACTCAAAAGGACTAAGTGACTTGTCCAAAGTCACAGAAGTAGTCTGTAGTGGAGCAGGGTATTGAACTCAAGTGGATCATCCTTGACCACTGGATCATCCTTCTTCTCAAGAATATACCCGTTCTCTGCCTTATAAAACATATACATATGTAACATGGTAACACACTGTGGCTCTTTTTCCCTCCCTGGTGGCTGGTCCACATATTGAGGGTTATGAGTCTGATTCTCTCTCTGAGCTAATGAACCTTTGGTAAAATTTGCAAAAGGCCCAAGGACCAGATTCAGGCGCTTAGGCCTGGTCTACATAACATGGGAAGGTTGATTACGTAAATTACACAGCTGGAGTCCATGTATCTTAAATCCCTACCCACACAGCGGGAGGTTGATGGGAGCAAACACTCCCGTTGGTTTCACTTCTCATGAAGAGTAGAAGTACCGGCGCTGAAAAGGGTGCCCTTCGAGTTTGATTCTAGCGGGTCTGTACTACATCCACTAAATTGAATCCCGGAAGATCGACTGTGGAAGTGCCGATCTTCTGTGTAGTGTTGACGTGCCCCTACAGATGCAGATAAGCACTTAGTAGAATTTATAAAAGCATCCTAGGCTCATTAAAATTTTACATCTGGTCTTTTACCTGGGGTGGTAGAGATTCACAGTTTAAGAGCCAAGGTCCTGAGTTCATCTCCACAGATGATCTAATCACAGGCATAATTATTACACAAATAGTAAAAAAGGATATCTGTGCTTTTATTCTTTTGATTCAATACATGAGCAAGAATCTCCCTGCAACACTGAAAAAATGCAAACCCTACATATTCATTGCAGTTTTATCTATAATACTTTGTAATAACTTCCTTTTTGCTCTTTACTTCCCTTCCTGTACATTGTTAATGTCAGGTTTATTTCTAAATATTAAATATTGGTAAAGAGAGATGTATTTGTTTGCCAAGTATTCACAGAAACTGTATTCTCCAACTGGTCCTCTTCAGTTTCCCAGAGAAGCAATGAACCCAGACTCTAATACAAAACTGAAAATGTTTTTTGAGGAGATAACTTTTAAATCCTTAAACCATTTCTTGAAGTATTATGTTGGCAGCATTGTCTTTTTCTATAACTTTTGATGTGCTAAGTTGTTCATGGGCAATGTTGTCTAAATTGTTCTGCACCTTCTCACAGACCTGTGCATGACTGCTCAAGGGTAGCACTTACTTCTTTTTTAAATTAACATTTGGTTTAAATCTCTCAGGTTAGCACATACTAAAGCCCTTTATACTTGCAGAAAAAGAAGTTTCCTCTTGTGAACATGTGATTCTGCAGCAATCTTACTATGATACTAAAACCACTTCCTTTTCCTTCCTGGTAAACCTAAACAATGTTTTTCTTTCTATCTCACAGTAAAATAGAGTCCAGATTAGAGAAAATCTGTTGAGAAACCATTTGACTTTGGGTTAAGAATTGACTAGATTTGTTTCTTAAAACAGTTAATGAGGAAATTAAAAATCAAAGCCTGAAATACAGACATTTGGAAGTCTGTATTCTTTGCTTTACATATTCATAACCCTCTATCTGCTAGTCAGCTTCATACATGCCTAGGAACATTGAATGGTAAGGAAAGTGCCTTGATTGGTTGAAGAGTTGTCCCCAAAATTGTTCTGAAAATTGCCATGTGTCATGCTTCATACTCTTTTATGGTCATAAACATTTTGTAGTTGCAGATCAGTTCAGGGTTTGCTTTGTTTTGCTTTTCTGCCCCCAGTTCACCTCTCTCTAAAACTAATAATAAATCTCCCATTGGCCTAAGTAGGAACAGTATTGAGTCCCTCATATTGAACCCTATTTTTGCCTTCTTAATTCAGAATTCACTTAACTGTGCACACTTTCCATTGAAGCCAATGGGGCAAATCCTGATCCCTTGTAATTGAGATGGTAGATTTCAAGATCCTGACCAAAGGAAGAAAGGAGAGTAGCAAAATACACACCATGGACTTCAGAAGAGCAGACTTTGACTCTCTCAGAGATCTGATGGGCAGGATTCCCTGGGATGCTTACATGAAGGGGAGTCCAGGAGAGCTGGCAATATTTTAAAGAAGCCTTATTAAAGTCACAGGAAGAAACCATCCCAATGCTCAGCAAGAAAAGTAAATATGCTAGGCGACCAGATTAGCTTACCGGGGACATCCTTGGTGAGCTTAAACACAAAAAGGAAGCTTACAAGAAGTGGAAACTTGGACAGATGGCTAAGGAGGAGTATAAATATATTGCTCGAGAATGCAGGGGAGTTATCAGGAAGGTGAAAACGCAATTGGAATTGCAGCTAGCAAGGGATGTGAAGGGCAACAAGAAAGGTTTCTACAGGCATGTTAGCAATAAGAGGGTGATCAGAGGGGGTGTGGGGCCCTTACTGGATGAGGGAGGTTAACCTAGTGACAGATGATGTGGGAAAAGCTGACGTACTTAATGCTTTCTTTGCCTCTGTCTTCACGGACAAGGTCAGCTCCCAGACAAATGCACTAGGCAACGCAGTATGGGAAGGAGGTGGACAGCCATTGGTGGGGAAAGAACAAGTTAGGAACTATTTAGAAAAGCTAAACATACACAAATCCATGGGCCCAGATTTAATGCATCCGAGGGTACTGTGGGAGTTGGCAAGTGTCATTGTGGAGCCTTTGGCCATTATCTTTGAAAACTCATGGAGATCGGGAGAGATCCTGGAAGATTGGAAAAAGGCAAATGGAGTGCCCATCTTTAAAAAAGGAAAGGACAATCCAGAGAACTACTGACCTGTCAGCCTTACCTCAGTCCCTGGAAAAATCATGGAGGGGATCCTCAAGGAATCCATTCTGAAGCACTTGGAAGAAGGGAAAGTGATCAGGAATAGTCAACATGGATTCACGAAGGGCAAGTCATGCCTGACCAGTCTGATTAGCTTCTATGATGAGGTAACTGGCTCTGTGGATATGGGAAAGTCAGTGGATATGATATACCTTGACTTTAGCAAAGCTTTTGATACGGTCTCCCACAATATTTTTGCCAGTAACTTAAGGGAATATGGATTGGATAAATGGACTGTAAGATGGCTAGAAAGCTGGCTAGACTGTCGGCCCAACGGGTAGTGATCATCAGCTCGATGTCAGGTTGGCGGTCAGTTTCTAGCGGAGTGCCCCAAGGATCTGTTCTTGGACCGGTTTTGTTCAAGATCTTTATTAGTGACCTGGATGAGGGGATGGATTGCACCCTCAGCAAGTTTGCAGATGACGTTAAGCTATGGGGAGAGGTAGATACGCTGGAGGGCAGAGATAGGGTCCAGAGTGACCTAGACAGATTAGAGGATTGGGCCAAAAGAAATCTGATGAGGTTCAACAGGGACAAGTGCAGAGTCCTGCACTTGGGACGGAAGAATCCCAAGCACTGTTACAGGCTGGGGACTGAATGGCTAAGTAGCAGTTCTGCAGAAAAAGGACCTGGGGATTACAGCGGATGAAAAGCTAGATATGAGTCAACAGTGTGCCCTTGTAGCCAAGATGACTAATGGCATATTAGGGTGCATTAGGAGGAGCATTGCCAGCAGATCCAGAGAAGTGATTATTCCCCTTTATTCAGCTCTGGTGAGGCCACATCTAGAATATTGTGTCCAGTTCTGGGCCCCCCACCATAGAAAGGATGTGGATGCATTGGAGAGGGTCCAGTGGAGGGTGACCAAAATGATTAGGGGGCTGGAGCGCATGACCTATGAGGAGGGATTGAAGGATTTGGGTTTGTTTAGTCTGCAGAAGAGAAGAGTGAGGGGGGATTTGATAGCAGCCTTCAGCTTCCTGAAGGGAGGTTCCAAAGAGGATGGAGAAAGGCTGGTCACAGTAGTGACGGATGGCAGAACAAGGAGCAATGGTCTCAAGTTACAGTGGGAGAGGTCTAGGTTGGATATTAGGAAAAACGATTTCACTAGGAGGGTGGTGAAGCACTGGAATGGGTTACCTAGGGAGGTGGTGGAATCTCCATCCCGAGAGGTTTTTAAGTCTCGGCTTGACAAAGCCCTGGCTGGGTTCATTTAGTTGGGATTGGTCCTTCCTTGGGCAGGGGGCTGGACTTGATGACCTCCTAAGGTCTCTTCCAGCTCTATGATTCTATGAATTGGTGGAATTCTGCCACTGACTTTAGGGGGTATTGTCCTTTGTTTCAGGGGGACTGGAAATCACAATCTGAGGACAGAATCTAGTGCAGTAACGCTGAGAAGCCTTCTGGCTTTCCTATTGTTTTGTTCCATTTCTGGAGCTGCTTCCTTTCAGCTGTGGATGATTTGAGATTCAGAAGAGGCTGATAAGCCTCCTAGAGATAGGAATAACAAACCTGAAACACTGATTGTTGCTTTGTTAGCAACAAAATGCTGAGTTAATGTGTATTGGCCTGAAAAGTTTGCATCTCCCTACACTCTCCCCCTTTCTCTTTTTTCCTCCACAATGCTTCCTCCCCCTTTTCCTTGTCCCTCCTTCTCCCTTAGTTCCTGTATGTTATCTTTCACTTGTTTTTTGTTCTTCAAAAGTAAGCTAATGTTGATTATTTTATTTATTTTATTTTAAATATTTTATCCTGCCCCTCTATTTAAAATATTTGAGGTGGCTTACAAAATTTTTAAACACAATACAAATATGTATAAAAATTTAAAATACGAGACCCCAGAGGGACATAAAACCTCCTAAAACTTCTTGGCTGCGTCTAGACTGGCAAGTTTTTGCGCAAAAGCAGCTGCTTTTGCGCAAAAACTTGCCAGCTGTCTACACTGGTCGCTTGAATTTGCGCAAGAGCACTGACGTTCTAATGTAAGAAATCAGTGCTTCTTGCGCAAATACTTTGACTCTCCCGTTCGGGCAAAAGTCCTTTTGCGCAAAAGGGCCAGTGTAGACAGCTCAGATTTGTTTTGCGCAAAAAAGCCCCGATGGCTAAAATGGCGATCGGGGCTTTCTTGCGCAAAACCGCGTCTAGATTGGCACGGATGCTTTTCCGCAAAAAGTGCTTTTGCGCAAAAGCGTCTGTGCCAATCTAGACGCTCTTTTCCGCAAATGCTTTTAACGGAAAAACTTTTCCGTTAAAAGCATTTGCAGAAAATCATGCCAGTCTAGACGTAGCCATTGAGAAGAGGAACATACACATACAGACTCAGACATTAATAAAAGCACGAGTAAAAAGGGTGCTGGCACCGAAACAATACTAGTGTTGGTACCATGTGAATATCCTGAGGAAGAGAATTCCACAGCCTGGGAACAAAAGCTGAGAAGGCCCTGTTCCGCGTAGATGTTAATCTTATCTCCACAAGTGGGGGGAACACGAAGCAGAGCCTCCCCAGCTGACCTCAATCCCTGGGCAGGTTCATATGGGAGAAGACGGTCCTTCAGATACCCCGGACCCAACCTGTTTAGGGCTTTATAGGTCATAACTAAAACCTTAAAGTGTGCCCGGAAACATACTGGAAGCCAGTGCAGCTGCCGAAGCACTGGCATAATGTGCTCTGTATAACGAGTATTAGTTAAGACTCGAGCAGCCGCATTCTAGACCAGTTGAAGTTTCCAAAGGCTCTTTAGAGGCAACCCCACATAAAGTGCATTACAGTAATCCAGTCTGGATGTAACAAGAGCATGGATCACTGTGGCCAAGTCACGCTTGTTCAGGAAGGGTAACAGCTGGTGGATCAGACGAAGCTGCCCAAAAGCACTCCTGGCCACCGAAGAAATCTGGTTTTCAAATGTTAAAAAAGGGTCCAAGAGGACTCCCAAGCTGCGTACCTGTTCTTTCAGGGGGAGAGTAACCCTGTCTAGAACAGGTACCATGCCACATTTCCGAACAGATGGCCTCCTGATCCACAGGACCTCAGTCTTAGTTCAACTTCAGCTTGTTTGACTTCATCCAAACTATCACCGCCTCCAGACACCGGTTTAGATCAGTCACCGCCATACCTGGTTCTGATGTCACAGGGAAATAGAGTTGGGTGTCATCTGCATATTGATGGCACCGTCCTGCAAAACTCCTTATAACCTTTCCCAGCAGCTTCATATAGATATTAAACAGCATAGGGGACAAGATAGGACCTTGCGGGACCCCATAGCACAATTGCCACAGGGTTGAATAGCAGCCCCCTAGTTCCACCTTCTGAAAATGTCCTGACAGGGAGGACCAGATTGCAAAACAGTGCCTCCAATACCCAACTTCGCCAGGTCGATGGTATCAAAAGCTGCTGAGAGGTCTAAGAGAATCAACAGGGATGCACTCCCCCGTCTATCTCCCGGCGTAAGTCGTCTACCAGGGTGACAAAGGCGGTTTCCGTTCCAAAACCAGGCCTAAAGCCAGACTGAAATGGATCTAAATAATCTGTTTCTTCCAAGAAAGCTTGGAGTTGCAATGCCACTGCCCGCTTGAGTACCTTGCCCAAGAAGGGAATATTAGCAACTGGGCGATAGTTATTTAAATCATGTGGGTCCAGGGAAGGCTTCTTGAGTAACAGTTTTATCACTGCCTCTTTCAAGGTGGCGGGAACCGTAACAGATCTAGAAGACGCATTAATAATCCCCTGGACCCAGCCAGTCATCCCTTCCCGGCTAGATTTAATAAGCCTTGAAGGGCAGGGGTCGAGTGAGCACGTGGTCGGTCGCACTCCTCCAAGCACGTTGTCCACATCCTCAGTCTGCAATAGCTGAAGCTGATCCAAAGAAAAATGACTGGGCAGTGTGCTCAACACATTCTGTGCCCCACTTACATAGCAGCCAGAGTCCAAATCAGACCAAAAGCAAGCGATCTTATCTGCAAAGTGCTTTGCAAACAGATCACAGCGGGGAGACAAGAGCTCCTCCATTTCATCATGAGTGCCAGACAGTAACAAGCCCCGCACCACTTGAAACAGTTCCGCTGGACGGCATTGTGCGGATGCGATATGGGTGGAAAAGTTACTTTTCTTTGCTGTCAGCACCACCACAGAATAAGCTCGCAATTCAGCTCTAACCCACAATCGATCGGACTCCGCTCTAGTTCTCCTCCAGTGGTGTTCTAGCCATTGCACAGACCGTTTTGCCGCCATCAACACCCCAGAAAACCAGGGAGCAAACTTGGCTTGACTAGCCTGAAGAGGGTGCTTAGGAGCAATCATGTCAACTGCCTGGGCTACCTTGATGTTCCATATATTGACTAGGGCATCTATAGGACCATTTGCCATGATGGCTGAACAATCCCTCAGGGACCTCAGGAAGCCCTTTGGATCCATCAGCCTCCGAGAGCGGATCATCTTAATTGGTCCCCCACCTCTGTGGAGGAGAACATCAGCAGATAGTCTAAACTTGACTACGTAGTGATCAGTCAATGACAAAGGGAGTGTAACCACATCCCTTATCCCAAGAATTCTATCACCCTTAGTCCAAAAGACTAGATCGAGCGAATAACCTGCAACATGTGGTGGGGCAGTTATTTCTTGGGATAGTCCTAGGGTGGTCATGGTATCCATAAAATCTTGGGCCAGACCAGACAGCACAGCCTCGGCATGGATATTAAAGTCCCCCAAGACCAGAAGCCTCGGGGTCCTCAATGCCATGTCCGAGACCACCTCGGCCAGGTCGAACAAAGCGTCTGCTGTACAGCAGGGTGGACTGTACACAAGCAGCATACCCAGCCTATCCCGGCCACCCAACATCAAGTACAAACACTCGAATCTAACACGTTGTTGGACCAAGGCCCTAGCCAGTGAGATGGTATCTCAATAGACAGTCGCCACCCCGCCTTCCCAACCATTAAGCCACGGCTGATGCTGTACCGAGAACCCAGCCGGGCACAATTGGGAAAGGTCGATGCCTCCCTCCACTCCCAGCCAGGTCTCAGTGATACAAGCCAGATCAGCCCCTTCATCCAGGATTAAATCATGGATGACAGCTGTCTTGTGGGATACTGACCTGGCATTCAGCAGCAGCACACACAGGGCTGATGGCCAGGTATTAAAGTTCCCAGAGTTATTGAGGCTGGGAACAGGACCGGAACAAGGAATAGCACATAACTGTCTAAACCTCATTCCCCTTTGCTGGCCAGTCTGGATCTTACTTCCATATCTTCCCGTACCTGTCACCACTGCCACGATGCCATCTGAGCCCTCCCCCTTAACCACCCCATCTGTGCCAAAGCACATAACGAAGAAAAAAAAAGAACAAACACAACCCTTCAGTTTGGGCAGGTAAGGAGAACTTCCTCTCACCAAGAACCCTCCCCTGCCCTCCCTGCTCTCACCAGGGACTGAATAGGCCACCACACATTCAAGAGTGTGCTTCTCTCACCAGCACACACTAACACACACTCAAAAATTATAATATATCACACACAATCGCTACCACCACAACACACACCCTCACCCTCGGTCTGCCCCCGAAGGCCTCCCCCAAAGGGCAGCCCCCTTTGGCTCGCCCCTTAGGGGCAGCCTGCCAGCAGCGGCCCACCGCTGGGGCAGCCTCCTGCCTTTATGCTACTGCTAATGAATTATATAATTAATTATGTAGCAGTGCTAAACAGGCCTGTTTGGTTTAAGCAATAAACCACAGCGAGTGGTCAGAATCTCAAAGATCACCATCTGTGACCCAGCTTTTGAATAAAATCTTTGTGGTTTCCTTCCAAGCAAAAGTCTGGGCATCCAGATTTGTGGTGAGGCAACCACTGTGTGTCCCCAACATTCAGAATCCAGCCATGAGGCTACAGTTCCCCCAAATGGTCCTTTTGGAAGAGTGGAGAGGAAGGTAGAAGTTGGCTATTCCAAATAGGTTCCTTGTTTTTATCTTTTAGATTTCTGCTACTCAGCAAATTTGGTGATACAATACCCAGTTCTGAACTACCAAGCAGAATGTACTATATGTAACTTTCTCTCTACCAGGTAGTACAGAGGGGACCAAAATCATAGATATGGAGCAACTCCACCACTTCATGTCTGGCTATGGATCTGCCTCCAGTGGTGCTGGAACTATTGGTATAGTAGGGGTGCTGGGAGCCAATGAACCAAAGTGTAAATCATGTGTGTGATGAAAACCACTTCAAGCCAGGAGGTGTGGCAGAGCCCCAAATTCTAGCACCTGTTTGCATGATTTGGGCATTCTATATCTATGGATCTCTGGCTTACACAGAAATTGTAGGACTCTGCCTTATTATGAGCTGACTCCATTCCTAATTCTCTAAGCAAAGCATGTGTCATTTCTTGGCAGCTAACCCTTGACCTTTCCATGCATTTTTATAAAGGCAATGTATGAGCCAATTTCACAGTTTTAACTTGGCTGTCAGTTGTGGGTTTTCACGGCATTTTTCACTGATTGTCACTTCTGGGTTTGTAAAGAATTTTTCCCCATAATGGATTAGTTGCACCTTTTGGGAAGTACTTGCTTAGTGCAGCTTGTCATACAAGGCAGATTAAAGGTTGCAAGATAGTCCTTAACATGTTACTTAATGTTTGGCACCATCTACACATATCTTGATACAAAATGTAAGGTGAAAATATGTGGGACAAAATACTGATCTCCCTTTCAGCAAATAGACATTTTTAATAAATTCTGTGTACTGCATTTCAACTGTTTTCCCTCCTAACCCCAATATATCTTATGAAGAAACTGATTCAAAATAAAGAGACAGATATAACATCTATGTGCTTTATAGTATGTTAGATTTTCATTTAACATTGTTTCAAATAACTTGTTTCACGCTTTGCTTTTCTGAAGATTCTTTTTCCATGGGTAGAATTTGGATCACTATTAAGAAGTTTAGTTTGGTGACAGTGCCACACAAAATAAACTCAAATAAAATAAGTCTCAGAGGGGTTGAAACCTTTAGAGTTTTCTAAATCTAAAATAGCAGATGTGAAGTAACTAACTGGAAAAATAACTTCAAACAGCAATTTGGGCCCATAGCATTTTGAATAACCAAGATACTGGATCATGAAAACTGCCAAGTGTTTCTTAAATATGGATCTAAAACCAATGTGATTCTTTAATATTTAGGTTTGGTTGTGTAAATGCTCTTCTCTCAGACTGAAGTTAGCAGGTGATGAAAGGCAAATTCTAAATAAAGTAACAGTTGATCCTTGTATTTTGTAGCGAGTTACACTCTGTTTTATACGGTTGGAAAAATAGTGGTAAAGTGACTCCTGAATTTCTGTGCTTGGATATCATAACATATTAGATTGTTGTAGCTCATCATTAAAAGCATGGAAATTGCTTTAAAGGCCCTACATAGCTTAAATTTGAAAAGCAAGATATGCTTTGAAAGAATGAGGCCAGCTCATAAAATCAAAAGGATAACATAATAAATAAAATTCCAGAAACCTGAGCATGTCTACTATAGCTTTGCCCTCCTTCTGACTGTGGTGTTGATGTTGGCAGGCAATAGGCTGTGATCGACAACTTGGAAGTAATGCCAAGGAAGACAACTGTGGAATCTGTGCAGGAGATGGTTCAACATGCAGGCTTGTGAGGGGACAAGCTAAGGCACATGTTTCACCAGAAAAAAGTAGGTTGCAAATTGATCCTATGTTTATTTATTCTTGATTATGTTTTCTGCTTGTATATTAACATAGACCTATCGCAGAGTCTGACCTTTTCCCTATATACTTGTTTGCAGTTATCCAAAGGTACTTATTATAGTCTGTGCTAGATTAGGCTACTGAAATTCCATGAGGAATACCACACATTCTAGTATAGCTAGGAAAGAATTTGAGAGATGCTTTTTTTTTTTTTAAAGAATAAATTGAATTGCTCCTTTTTTTTATCAGGAACAGCCATCAAGATAGGTATCTTATTTTATAGGGTATCCTCATGTTGCAACATATGTGATGCTGTGGCAACATTTTCAAATTATGGAAACATCTTGTGGATGGTATTCTGGAAATTGCTGCATGTGATTGAAAATGCCTGCCACCTTTATTCATGATGAGTAGTACCTTACTCTCTGAATAGTTTTATGGACCTCAGTAACACTATGTTAATGGGGTCAGGTACTTATCAGAGTGAGAAGGGGGCAGAATTGGGCCATTTGGATTAGAATAGAGGAGGGGAGAAGCAAAATATAACTTTGGAGAGACAGTGTCAGAGGAGCCACAGGCAGGATTTGTAATTGAGGTACTCCTTTGACTCTGTCTCTCCACAGTCATATTTTGCTTCTCCAGTTCAACCAACTCTGTTAGTAAGTGCTTGGATGGACAAAGCCATGGCTTTGTCTGCTCTCCAAACCTCACAACTCCCTCTCTACCTCCGTTCTCACCTTCTCCTTTCCTACTTGCTCATACTGGGTAAGTGAAAGCTGCATGGAGCCTGTTCTCCCTCCAGGCTCCACACTCACCCCAAATGTGCCTGGATTCACTATGTGGATAAATCCTGTACAGTGCTGTGGAATGAGGCCCTGTTGGCTCCTTACTCACCTGCAGAGCCGTGTAGGGCAGAGTGGCAGTCTAGCCTCTCTAAAATCAGTGGGATCAATGCAAATATGAACAGACATTTTAGCAATGATCAAGAGTAGAAGAACTGCCCATCTTGGAAGACTGCACCAATTGTAGCACTTTTGGGTTAATAATTGTAATTCAGCCTGCAAACTGTTCCATATCAATAAGATTTGAGAAGAACAGTTATGCATAAAGTCATATGTTGCAGTATCTCTAAATATTATCATGCCGTTCTGTGTCATAGCTTGGATATTGCCTTTTGCTTAAGTATGAATGTAATTTGAAATATGTCACAGTTTGTCTTGGTGATGCAATAACAAAAGACACAGTATGTTATGGTGATGTAGACTGGGCTGTAAAATTTCATGCCAGAGCTTCCCCCAAACTGTGATGCACATTTCATGTTATTTGACAGTTATGTATAACTAATATAACATCCTTAAAAGGGACAATTCTGTTGCAATACTTTTAGAGTCATTGAATCTTTTTCTACAAGACAGAAGCACACAATTTATTTGATCTACATTGGTGTTACTAATGAACAGTAGTGACACAGGCATATTTCAATGTATTTGATTTACATTGGTGCTGCTAATGCTACCTTTTGAATCAGTAGTGACACAGGCATATTTCTTGGAGTGGAGGATTTTATCAAGTAATTTAGTGTTCTGAATGTGTTCATCATAAAACTTTGAACAGTGTGATTAATATTTATGTGGTGGAAGAGAGCAACTTCAGTGGTGTCTACACTCATTTGACTGTTCTCTTTACACTACACACTGCTCATTGTGCTGAGCACTCATTTTACTAGTTGCCTATGGTAAACAGAGCAGATTCTGTTTAGCAGGAAGAAAAATGGTAATTACTACAAAACCAAATATGTTTATGTAATCAAAACATGGTAATTACTACAAAACCAAATATGTTTATGTAATCAAAACAGCACATTTCAGGTGTTCCCAAAAAAAGTTCTTGGGACATTTAGACATCATATGAAAAATCAGAAAGTTTGGTCTCATTGTGCATGGCCAAACTTGGTTCTCAGTTGTACCTCTCCAACTCCGTTCACTTCCATGGGGTTTGCAATGGATGTAATAGAGGGTGCATCTACACTGCACCCTCAGCTCAAAATAAGATACGCAATTTGCACAACGCAAATTGTGTATCTTATTTCGATTCTTTTTCGAAATAGGCTATTTCGAAATTTGGTGGGTCTACACAGCACCAAATTTCAAAATAAAACACTATTTTGAGACCTCCCTTATCCCTTGTGCAATGAGGTTTACAGGGATGCCGAAATAGCACATCCTCTATATTTTGCAATAACGGACGCGTTCAGAAGTTGCGGGGTAGCTGTTTCGGGATACTGCTGGTATCCCAAAATAGCATTGCAGTGTACACGTACCCTAGAATTGAATTTGGCCCAACATTTCCAAGTAAAGGCTATTTTGGGTTCTGCACTGCATCCAAGCACAGCTCCAACATAGTGAACAGTGGAAGCCATAATGCATAGGCTTCCTGATTCCCACCCTCTTAGTTCAAGTGGAAGTCAGTGTGGCAGGAAGGCCTACTCTACTTTATGCTGCTGGCATAAGCTCTGTAATGGTAGAGCTGGTGTAGTGGATCTCTGTTCCCCCATGACCCTTTGCACTTCAGCCTTGTGTACAACATGCCTGCCTCTGCCTTATCTCCACCTGTTATGCCAGGGAGGAGAGCAGTTGGTGTAGAAAGTGTCCACACCACATTTAAACCGGCAGAGATTCCCCCACATGAGGAGAATTGTCTAGGGGTAAAACTCAGGTGATTTAAATGTACTTTGTGCCACTCAGTAGCACACAGTAAATTTATCATACTGAGGCATGTGGCCAGTGTGTAACAATTGAAGTAGAGGTTCAGTGTATATTTAGTACTGATAATAGAGTGTGTAGATAGTAGAGCTCCAGCTTTTGGAGGTATAATGTAAGATAGTTTGCAAATGATCATAAGTAAATATTAGTTCAGTACTTATGATCTTGCACCATGGCTAAGGATTGAGGGGCCTGATATAAAGTCCTTAAGAGGTCAATGGAAAGACTCCTCTATTGTCATTGACAGCTTTGGATTAGACTCATAGCTCATTGTTTTCTCTGTTCTGTTATAGCAGTTTCTTAAGAAGGATTTGATTGAGAGCAGAAGACAAACAAAAGCTTTTTTCTTTGGCTTAGTTTTATCTCTCCTACATTTTATATTTCACTGAGGTGGGTTTGGTTATAAAAATGAATATATCAGACACATAAGCAATATAATACACATACAGATCACTCTTGCCTTGGCATTTTTGCTGTGATACTAGCAGACTTAAAACATTTTTTTGGCTTTGATTGTTCACATACCATATGGAAGTAATTCCACATAATCATCCTGTGTGTGAATGAAATGTGGAAATAAAGCTGTGTTTTTTGCGATAGTGTATCAGTGAAGGCATACATAATAAGTGCAGCCCTTAAAAAAACTTTGCCAGGAAAGTGTTTGTATCTTGGAATGTAATTGAGTTAATGTTGAGATGCATAAGATTGGCATGCTGAGAGAGAGAGTATGAAAGGTTGTGAATGAGATGTAAATTCCATTATACATTGACACAAATTTAAGATTTGGGAAGAAAGTGAGAGCCAAAGTTTTTATTATGGAAAACAGAGACATTTTTCCAGACACAATATTTTAAAATATTTGAAAAAAAGAATTGGTTTTAAAAATTAAAGAAAAATGTCTCGATATTTTGGACATAATTTTTATTAAAAAATTGAGACATTGATAGCAAATGGTTACCCATAAATGGACTCAATATTTTATCATCTCCTTTTATATCTTTAACAGGGGAGGTTTTACTTAGGGTCATAAAGTTCTATAACTGTGGCAAAGCTCCAACTGTGCCCCATGGGTCCTGTGCTTCTACGCAGTTATTGTATGCCTCAGAGGCTCACTATGACCCTCCTCACTGCCTCTTACCTTTTCTAGAGACCAGGGTCACAGATTACTGAACCATTCTCATCATTAGCAAAGTTAAAGGATTGGGGTGAAACCCCTCCCTAATCCCAGCCTTCCTTTCCGGGAGCAGACATTTTAGTGGGATGGTGTGGATTGAAGGGAACCTGGGCCTGCCCACTACTACAAATTCCAGCCCAGGTAGCAGCAACTGGTGGGGTTTTTCCTCTAGCCCCAATTCAACAGCCATTTCCCTGGGCTACTTCCTCAAGCACTCCCCTAGTACCTTCTCCCTGGCACCTGAGCAAATCTTTTCTGTTTCAGCACACTTTTTTCAGTTCTCCAGCAATACACTTCCTCCTCTCAGTCCTCAGTCTTCTCCTTCCCCCCTCCCTTACCTGAGAGGGAAAACCTTTTAAAGTAGCACAGCAGGCCATAATTGGCTGCAGATGCCTGATTAGCCTGCTGCTTCAGTCAAGCTCTTAACTAAACTCAGGTGCCTGCCTGTGTTGATTAAGTGGCCACAGTCTCTGGCAGTTCATTCAGGAAACAGAAAACCATTCACCCAGCTCCTGGTATGCCTGCCCTCCACCAGACTATTGTAGCCAGCTGCCATGGGTCCTGTCACACAGCACTGAAAGAAAACATACAGTTTTGCAAGTATGAAATGATCATTTTAAAAATGGTTCCAATTTTTTTCAATAACACATTATTGTCTTTGAAAGACAAATTAAATTTCTGAAAAAAAAGTCTGATGCTAACTTTCTGGTAAACAAAGAAAATTAAAGGTTTAACTATCAGTATTAAAGAGAAAGTGTAATAGGTTGTAAAAGGTACCATACCTTGGGAAATAGAATACCTTGAGCCTAGTGTGGTTGGTTATGCATAGGACTCTCACTGAACTGAATGTTAGTTGTACACATAGAAAGCTTGCAGGATTGGAGCTTTTGAGTTTTTTCTTCCCACTGATTAGAAAGAAATGATAGGAAAGTATTCCGGATCTATCATCAAAGGAAAAGAAAATATTCTAGATCAGTGTTTCTCAACCTTTTTTTATAAAGTACCCCCTTTAAAAAAAAAGTATCCCCAGTACCTACAGTTTTCAGACACACACAATTTTTTTCTACCATTGCAACACATTTGTTTAAACAACTTAATCGTAGCCAGATGGGCGGTGGAATTTTGGGGTGTAAAAAGTACAAAAATAATAAAGCGCTGTAAAACTTAAAACAAAAATTCAGTTTTCTCCAAATTTCAGTTGTGTTGACGTACCCCCCCAGATTTCTCTCAAGTACCCCTAAGGGTACTCATACCACTGGTTGAGAAACACTGCTCTAGACCAGACCCTAGCAGTAAATGGACTTTGAAATGGGTTAATGAAATCTGGCCTTATTCAGTTTATGAAAATTATTTGCTAGCTCCAGATTTTTAATTTTTGCCATATCTTCACTAAACATTTTATACAAAAGATTTTAGCTGCATTATTATAATTTAATGTTCTTATTATTTATTATTGTCAATGTGCAATTTATCATTGGCCATTTATTTTCATTTTACAATTTCATCCCAAAACAGAATTTATGTAATCACAAAACTAATTTAAATTTTACCATGCTTTAGGTTGGACCAGTAGGCATTGGCCATCATTAAGACTGTCCAATACTTCCCTTTACAAGACCTTGTTTTCAGTTGCTTATAACTTTGCCAAACTGTGACGATTAGGGCTGAAATTTTCCATCCCAGTTGTCTTTGAAATGGTCTAGTTCCTCCATGCTTTGAAGCAGGCACTTTAGATAAGTGGGGGGGTGGGGGGGTTTGCATCAGGGATCTCTTCTGCCACCCATGTGAAAACCTGCCCTTATTTGACAAATACATAAGCTGCTGAAAAAAATGCAGTTTGCACATGCCCAGCAGAGAATTCTTTGATTTTAGCAGCATGGTCCACCCTAGCACTGACCCCACCTAGCCACCTTAGCATGCTACATCTGAGGGTTTTTGCCGCTCAGAAGTATTTTCCTTATAATTGCTGCTTCTGGGAGCCCCAGGTCAGGATGAGTCTGGGCACTAAAATTGTGAGCAGAGAGCCTGTTTCTCCTGTACTCTTAATGACCCTCTCCCTCCCCCAGGTAGACAAAAGCCAGACTGGCAGGAGGGAAAGGAGTAGAGTGGGATAAGGAGTCTTATAAAACTGGGACTGGAGAAGGAAGAGAGAAACTCTTGGGAGCCATGAGAGGAATATGGGGGGACTGGGACCCAGTTGGTTAGTTGTGGGAAGAACAATGAGACTGAATGTAGCACTGGGTGGAGAGATGGAGATTGGGGCTGGATGGACAAGAACACTGGGACTATGAACTAGTGGGAAGAACAGGGCCAAGAGTGCAGGGGGGAAGACAGATGTGACAGAGACCTGTGCGTGGCTGGGAAAAGGAGTGACAGTAGGTTTGGTGGGGAGATTGAGATTGGATGAGGAGCCTGGGGAGGGAGACCAGGACTGTGAGCCAGTGGGTAGGGAGGGGAGAGACAGATTGGACAAGGGGCTGGGAGGGGGAAAAAAACCCTGTTTGTACAAGGAGTCTTGGTCTGGGCATGGGAACGGGGAGAAAGGAGGAACTGGATAGTGAGCCTGTAAGGGGAAGAATAGAACTAGCTGGGTAGAGAGACTGGTATTGGGATGAGAAGCAAGAGGAGTGGGGATCAATGTTCCCTCTAATGTTTTCCATCCATGTGCAGAATAAAATGTGTTATGTGCACTGAGGTATGTGCAGATATGTACCACTAATTGAAGCACATGATGCCAGCTGTAGGTGCTTTGCCAATCAGCTGGGTGGCACCTGAATCTCTTCTGGGCTGCCACCCAAGTGCTCATCTTACAGGGAACACT
Source organism: Pelochelys cantorii (assembly GCA_032595735.1). Taxonomy (NCBI): domain Eukaryota; kingdom Metazoa; phylum Chordata; order Testudines; family Trionychidae; genus Pelochelys; species Pelochelys cantorii. The sequence goes on from CM064338.1 coordinate 27,712,784, forward strand.
GGTGGAGACTGGGATTGGATCATCAAGAGGACTAAGACACAAATTCAGGTCTGAGGAGTTTCTTTCATGGCAGGTTTGATTATTGTGCAGCAAATAAGACACGGAACAATGAGGAGTACACAAAACTCAATGAGCACTGTCCATTGTGTGCACTGAATGAGGAAGGGATCTTTTGGAAAAAATAGTATGTGATAATGTAATTAAACACAATATCATAATGCATATTCACAACGGCACCAAATTAAGGAAATATTAATTCTGGCATGTCCTGACTTTTGAGTTCTTGACTCATACAAAACAAATAATTGGCTTGGAAACATTGTGTTCTGGAATTCATTATGTATTTTCACTTTATAGCTCTCAAAAATATTCAGTGCTATTTGACCAACTCTCATTACATAGTCTGTTAGGCAGAACTTTGTGTTTCTGTAAGTGGTGGTGTGTGTGTGTGACATTTTAGAATGTGCCTTCTGTGTAATGCATGAGCTGATTTCTTCTCTTCTTTATTCCCTTCCCAAATAGAAAACAAACCTGTAACTGTACAGAGGGGAATCTATCCAGTCTTTTCTGACCAGCTATAGGTCTCTGAAGGAAGAGCAATCTACTTCTGTCTCTTCATTGGAGTTCATTTGGTTGGTTGGTTTGGAATTACTCTAGGACTTACGAGATTTGCTTGCTTTCCTGGTCTGTCTTGGCTTGTGCAGGAAATCTCCAGTTTATGGACATTGGCTGTCCCACAGTGTATTGTACATTTAATTTCCCTGAGATCCATTTGCCTGATGGGCTGCTAATTGTATGCCTTTATTCATTAAAATCAGTGAAAGAGTTTTGTTGATTTAAGTGACAGCCTGAGTTGTTCTGTTCCAAATTTTAACTGGAAACAATTCTTACCACTAAGCTAAAATTCCCTACAAAAGAGTCTGATGATATTTCTGATAGACCTAGAACAGAACTTGATCTCAAACTCAACAGTGCCTATTCTGTTTTTAAAAATGTCTATGTATTATATATTGCAGTAGCTTAGTATATAATTAATTTTGTTTGTAGTCTTGGTCAATGGGGTCAGTGGAAGCAGATCCCTGTGTCAATTAAATTCACCATGGATGCACAGATCTGCCTATGCAGAGTTCATTGCAGGCTCAGAGTCTGACCTCATATGCCAAACTAGTTAAGTGCCACAGAATACCAGAAAGGAAGAATGCTACAGAGACCCACAGTTTAATTTTATTTGAGTATGATTAATACTGTATATTCTGTTTATAGATCAGCTTTTCATAATAATAAAAATAAACAATCTCAGAGTGAAGGCGATATCACAGAATAATAATACAATTCATTTTCCATATCATTGGTCTTTGTTACTGTATCATTTATAATATTGCACTGATGGGTGATTATCAAATATTTTCAAATAAAAAAGAATGCTGAATGATTAGTGTCTTTGAATTAAGAGCTACACCAGAAGTTGTCTGCAAATGGTGGATATCTGATACATTGCTAGAACTGAAAATAAAGGTCCAAATCAGGGCTGGCTCTTTTGAATAGTCCTACATAACTCAGTGGCACTACTCACGTGAGTTAACTGAGCAGGATATGGTCTAGAAAGTAAGTCAGATGAGGAGACGCAAACACTTCTATATTTGTCCAGCTTGCCTCTGCAAAAACATGTCACGTATTTGAGTGGTAATCAGACACAATCAGAGCTGTGTAGAAGGTATCATGTAACTTGGGCTATGTCTACAGAGCTTCCCTCTTCCGCAAAAGCCTATGCAAATGAAGCACAGATTAGCATATTGCCATGCTTCATTTGCATAATTAATTAGGAGCCGTTTTTGCCCAAAAAGGCGCCATCTACACAGAGCCTTTTTGTGCAAAAAACCCCTCTTGCGCAAGAGCCATTCTTCCTGAAAAAATGAGGGAGAACAGCTCTTGCACAAGAGGGGGGTTTTGTGCAAAAAGGCGCTGTGTAGACGGCGCCTTTTTGCGCAAAAACTTCTTGCGCAAAAACAACTCCTAATTAAATATGCAAATGAAGCACGGCAATATGCTAATCTGCGCTTCATTTGCATAGGCTTTTGCGGAAGAGAGAAGCTGTGTAGACGTAGCCTTGCTCTGCTAGTCTAATGGCCTCACTGCCCCTCCAAAGCAAAGTGTGATCCAAGCTAGAGCATTGTTTACAATACAGGGGTGTGAGTCAGGATTGATAACAAGTTGGACAGCACCCAGCAACAGCTTGTATCAAGAGAAAGTTGTTAGGAAAGTATTGGGGGCTAGTGCATTGCATTGCAATGAGAGCTGATAGGAAGCACTTACATGGCTGTTAATGTAGGTTAGGGCAACTGGATTAAAACCTGCCATAAAGGGACCATTTTCTCAGTTATCTTTGGTTTTGATTTTGGTAAGATAATGGTTCCCTAAAATGCCCTAACTGGTGTTGACCATGAATGTACAAAGATACAATATTTCTCTTTCTTTTGTTATTTATTGTTAAATAGTAGCACTGAGAGTATGTTTACACTGCATTCCTCTTTCGAGAGGAATGCAAATACAGCCGAGTGAAATTGCAAATGAAGCGTAGATTTGAATTTCCCGCGCTTCATTTGCACAATAATGTCTGGGTGCTTTTTTGAAATACCCTATTTCTTTAAAAAAAAGCCATCTAGATGGGGTTATTTCGAAATAAAAACCCTTCTTTCAAAATAACCCTTAAACCTCATTTTTTAAGGAGTAAGGGTTATTTCAAAAGAAGGGTTTTTTTCTCTCAAAATAATCCCGTCTAGATTGTGGGTTTTTTTCAAAATAGGGTATTTTGAAAAAGCACCTGGACACCATTATGCAAATGAAGCACGGGAAATTCAAATCCGCGCTTCATTTGCAATTTCGCTTGGCTGCATTTGCATTCCTCTCTCGAAAGAGGAATGCAGTGTAGACATACCCTGAGAGGCCTCAATCAAGTTCAGGCACCCTTAATGTGTTCGGTTCTGTACCAATGCATAGGATGACGTGGCCCCTGCTGCAGTGAGCTTTCTATCTAAGACAAGATGCAATATGAAAGTGAAACTATGACAAAAACAGTAATAAGTGCACAGTAATGTGGACTAATGATGTACACACTGGAGCATCCAAATCACTGACTAGAACCTGACTATAAATTGCTTGTTGGTGGACATAACTGGCAGTGATATTGTGGGTTTTCTTTGCCTTTATACTGTACTTTCAGGGAATAATTGTGGGTGTGTTTATAGCATCAGAGGACAACATGATCTTTAAAAAGCTATCAGCCAGGGGCGGGGAACCTTTTTTGGTCGGGGGTAGCTGACCCACTGAAAAATCAGTCGGGAGCCTCAAAAAAAGTGAAAAACAAAAAAACCCACCCAATCAGAAGCACACCATAGCCTAGGGGGCCCAGCCTAGTAGATTCTGAGGCTCCCCCTACACTCTAGGGTGGAGCCAAAAATGAGTTCAGTGTACAGGTGGGGACTGCTGGGAAATGTGGGTGTGGGGTCTGGATGGGAGGGAGGGTGCAGGAGTGAGTTGAGGGGTTGTGAGTCTGGGAGGATGGTAGGGTGCAGGAACAGGCGGGGGGAGGGAGGGCTGAGTGGGAGGGACGGTTCTCCCCTGCACCTCTCACTTTGAAATGTACAGTAGCTGTCCCTGGCTCTTGTACATTTCAAAGGGAGAGGTGTAGCAGGACTGAAGCAGTCCCCACTCCTGCTAGTTCCCCATTGCACCTCTGCCTTTGAAATGTACAAGAGCCATGAATGGCTCTTGTACATTTCAATGGAAGAGGCGCAGCAGTTGGGATCGGCATGATCGGGGACTACTTCAGTCCCCGCTCATGCTGTTTCCTCACTGCGCCTCTGCCTCCCCTACACCACCCCACGGAGATGGTGCTGGGGGGAGCCGGCTTTTAAGCCGGTTCCCCCCCAGCACCAGCTCCTGCTCCTGCTCCTGCTCCCCACCCCTTGCTGCCTCTCTCTGATAGAGGCAGTGGGGGAGAAGTGACTAGTCGAGTCACTACTCGACTACCTGATAAGCATATGCTTATTGGATAGTTGACGAGGAACTTACATCCCTAGCCTGGATCCAGCCCCTGAGGCTTGTACACCCCCTCCCAACATCGGGGAGCCTGCATTGGTGCTCCAGCCCCCCTGCTGTCCCACTGTGGGGCTGGAGTCCACAAAATCAACTAGCCTGGGCCTCCTCCCTCCCCCGAGGCTCTGGTGTGCAAAGGGACTGTAGGGAGTGTCTTTGTCCTTCCCAGTCGGGGGACACATCTGTGAGGGTTTGTTTTTTCTTTTTTCCTTCTCACTTGTATGCGGTCCCGACTGATTTTTCTGTGGGTCATCGACCCCGACTCAAAAAAGGTTCCCCACCTCTACCCCAAAGGCAGCGGTATCTAAGGATTCCCATAGTTTAGGAGTCCTCAAATGATGTGGCACTAGCTGTGCTAGCTCTGTGCCATCCTCTTTCCTTCTCTGCTTATTCCCTCTGTTATTAATAATATTACTGTAGTGGAAAGCCCTAGTCGTGGATCAGGTGCTAAGTGTTGTATAAACCCACAACACAAAAAAAATGTTCCTGTTCCCAGGGAGCTTACAATCCATAAGTCCACACTGCTATGCCTTGCCAGCATTATTGTCCATGATCTTAATATGGAATAGGAAGCAAATTACAAACTGCCCATTTTCTGTGGGCCTTCTCTGGTTAATTCATTGTTGTCTGGATACAGGGTAACTGCTGGTGTAGGCAGGCTCCTAGCACCAGGAAAAACAGCCCCATTTGTGCAAACAAGCACTATGCATGGTCCAGTGATATCCATGTGTAGCTCAGGGCCAGCAGAGAAGCAGCAGAGGATCAGCATCATGTTCTTTCCCTTCAGTCACCACAGAAACACTAATTGTCCTTATTACGCAACCTGAAATTTGCCTCTTACCGGTAAGAGCGAACTTGCCTGTGTTTCTGAATGCAATCTCAGCCTCTCAGAGTGTCCCATTGTCAAACTCCTCCATTTTTTCTTTGGCAGCTGGAAATATTGTTCTGAGCAATAGTGGTGGCCAGGTTGATCCAGATGCATTGTTGGACATGTCCACTTTGTCTGCCGTGAGGCAAGCAAACTCCTGTTGTGGTGCCAGCCTTGCCAAATAGCATGACAGCAAACTTAGCATCCCCACCAGAATGCTGGGCCACACCAGGGAACGTGGCAGTGAGTGAGGAATATGTCAGAGGTTCTGCTGAGGGAATGCAAAATGGGAACTTTGCAGGACTACTCCGATTGAGATGGGGGAAGAACTTGCAGAACTTAAACACCCTCTTCCAGGAGGCCGCAGCATGACAATTCTGCCTGTCTGTTTCCCCCCCACTGCCTGTGCAAAGGAACATTATGTCTTTGTGTTTGATACAAAGCCCACCTCTGGACATAATTTATTCACATGCACCAATGCAATACTCTTCCAAAACCAACCTGGTTGGCTGGTGGTAAAACCAACTTCCAGTAGCCATGGTAAAGAAATCTTTTTCCTGTTCTCTCTCCAAAGACATCACCAGGAAGGCACCTGCCCCAGAATCAATAGCAACACTTCTTCTCAGTTTCCTCAGTCCCATTCTCTAGGCCTCCCTGACTAAAATTGGCCACTCAACTTCCTGCTGCCTTTTACTCAAGGCTTTAGGCTTCCTCATCCTGCATTCTTCCACTCCCCCAGACCTCCCTGCCTGGGAGTCATACCCCTGGTCATAGGATCCATCCTCCTGCAACAACCCACTTGCTTCCAGAGTTCGCTTCTTCTGATGAATCTGGATCTAGTCTTTTACCTTGGATTCACTGCCCAATCTCCTGCTCATCAGGAGGCCCAGCTTTAGTTACCAACTAACTAGCTTCCTTCAAGCTCCTCACTGGCAGCTCAGTTACAATTCTGTTTCCAAATTCAGTCCCCTGCAGTCCTCCTGGCAGATCTTCCCTTCTGCCTCTCTCTCCCTTCTGTCTCAAGCACCTGTGACCTCCCCCTTCCTTGTTCGCTCACATTTGCTAGGTCTCTGACTAATCAAGTATCCTACTTTCTCAGACCCCCAGACCCACTTTTGAGCCCCAGTTGGGGTCAGCTGACCAGTCACAGGTGCACTGACTTGTTCCCCCTTAATACCAGTGTCATCCTGTGATCATCCCTTGTCCCTCTGAAAAGACCAGAGTTACAGTCACTCCTACCACAAAACTGTATGCATTTGCCATTTTGAGACGCTTCACAGATTGAGCCCAAAGCCTCACTGAAACCAGACTTGGTGTGTTCAGTGCTTTCCAAGATCAAACCCCTCTTAAAGACTGTGTGCCCTGACTAGGGACTGTGGCTTAAAAGGAGAGGTATAAGTCATTGATTAAGTAGGGTCAGACAGGCCCCTGGAAATCTATCTTGTCTTCAGTGCTGGAGGGTACTTATTCTTTATTATTTGTATTATCTTGGTGCCTAGTCCTGAATTTGGCAGTTATTTCATTGCGCTTAAAGATATAGTCATTCATTATCTGTTGGCTATTAATTGCAGTTCAGCTGATGAAAAACCAAGAAACAAAGAGATATTAACTGACTGAGTAGTTAATGTGTTTTCCAGGACTTTTTTTGCTGAATTATAGTTTTGCACTCTGATGGAATACTCATATATGAAATTAATAAGGATCATATTACATTATGTCCAAAATAAATTTAATTGGTTATATTTAAATAACCTTCATAGAGATTGGAAGTATAAAAACTGTAACGTAAGAAGGTGATTATTTCAGAAGAAAATAATTGCAGTATTTGCTTGATGTATCCTGAACATTTGGCAGTATTTCATACTTATGCTCAGGAGTAGTAAACCAGACGCTGATAATTTAGCACCTACTGTTAAAAGGCCTGGTTTAACATAGAAAAAATCAACTATTTTTAGTTAAAAATCGTATTCTCAAACTACCGTAGGAGTATTTCTGAAGCAATGTATCACTGAACTTTAGTTAATGGGCTAAAGAAAATATCGATAACCTATTACAGTGAAACCCACCAAATAAAATTAACACATAGCATAAGGATAGACTTACCTACTGAATCAAATGATTGAATATGTGGCTTCTCTGTTCCTATGGGCATTTGTTTGACTATAGCTAGTTGCATGGAATGTTTGTCCTTGTGTGTGTGTTTTTGAAAAGTGTGAATTGGGATTGCTTTGTTCCAGGGGGTCTTGAGTGGTTGATTGGAGGGAAGGCTTTGAATTGGGCATACCGCTTCAAGCCAGCAGCCTTATAAAAAAGCAGCCAGTTGTGACATGAGTGAGTGGTGAACAGATGATAGTCAAACCGAGGGAGTTTGCCTGGGAGGTCACCTAGGGTAGTTCCTGCAGTAATTTTTGCCTTTTCAGGCTTCTGTAAGCAGTAAATACAACATCTGAAGAGGATCTTAGGAGGTATATGGATAGTGAGCGATCAGCTGTTGTGACCTACAAAGGATGTGCCATGTTTGTCTTGTTTCCCAGAGGACAGAATCATCTTTGTCTGTATGAAGTGCAAGCTGGTCTCCATATTGGAAAGGAAGGTTAAAGGATGAGAGACCCAAGTATCTGCCCTGCGTTGCATCAGATAAAATAAAGACTTTCTGGGTAGAAGTAAGTGTTTGGTACTGCAGGAACAGCGTGCTGAAGAATCAGAGAGGACAGTGCAAAACAGGAAAGAAAATTGGCGGCATGTGACCTCCATGAGAAAAGAGAGGAGAACACGTGTACCTCCAGTGCAGACAGTGGTAAGAAACTGTTTTCAGGCTCTCTACACAGGACTATGACGGAGAATGGTTTACAAGAGTTATCTGAAGGAAGGGAACAGAGGGAGATCCCATTGACTGGAAGACATGGGATGCACTGTCCTGGGGTTGGGGTTTCCACAACCACCACTCCCAAGAGGAGGAGATGAGTGGTGGTGGTGGGCAGAGATTCCTCCTATGTGGGATGGAGTCATCCATCCGCCCTCCAGACTGGGAAACTTGAGAAGTGTGCTGCTTGCCTGGAGCTAGAATACAGGATGTGACAGTGTGTCTGCCAGACTGATTAAGCCATTATTGGACCATTATCCCTTTCTGCTTCTCCACGTGGACACCAATGAATGACTTTGAAGTGAGTCACTGCAGGTCACGTGGCTCTGGGAAGAAGGATAAAGGAGTTTGAAGTGTAAGACATGTTCTCATCCATCCTCCCTGTTGAAGGAAAAGGCCCAGGGTAGGGGCCATCAAATTGTGGAGGTTAATGTGTGGGTGCATAGGAGGTGTCAGAGAGAGAGTGTTGGATTCTTTATGGGCTATTGTTCTGGGCACAAGGATTCCTATGAAGAGATGGGCTCTACCCAACAGAAAGAGGGAAGAGCATCCCCGCAGGCAGGCTTGCTAACCTAGTGAGGAGAGCTTTAAACTAGGTTCTCTGGGGGATGGTGACCTAAGCCCTGAGATAAGTGAGGAAGTGGAAATACCAGAAGGAAACACAAGGGGGAGGGTGCAACAGGGAAAGTCTCATGATTCATACTAAGAAAGTAGGGCAGTCAGCTAATTATCTTGGGTGCCTGTGCATGAATTCAAGAAACCTGGGAAACAGGAAGAATTGGTAGTCCTGGCACAGTTGTCAAGGAATAACAATGTGTATATAACAGAGACTTGGTGGGATAACTCACATGACTGGAGCACTGTTAGGGATGAGTATAAATTGTTTAGAAAAGACAGGTGGGGAAAAAAAGGTGGAGGAGTTGCGGTGTATGTAAGAGAGCAGCATGATTGCTCAGAGCTCCAGTATGAAACTGGAGAAAAGCCTGTTGAGAGTCTTTGGGCTAAGATTAGAGTCAAGAGCAATAATGGTGGTGTCATAGTGGGCATCAGTTATGGACCACCAAATCAGGAGGATGAGTAGATGAGGCTTTGTTTGGAGTACTACCAGAAGTTTCCAGATCACAGGTCCTGGTTCTCAGTCACTTCAATCACCCTAACATCTGCTGGGAGAGCAGTGCACAGATAATTTAGGAAGTTTTTTGAGTGTTGGGGACGATGTTCTAGTGCAAGTGCGGGAGGAGCCAACTGGGTGTCATGTTCCTCTTGATCTGCTGCTCACAAACAGGGAAGAATTGGTAGGAGAAATAGAAATAGGTGGCAACCTGGGCAGCAATGACCCTTAGCTGGTTGAGTTCAGGATTCTGACAAAAGGAAGAAAGGAGAACAGCAGATTACAGACTCTGGACTTGAGAAAAGCAGACTTTGACTCCCTCAAAGAATTGATGGGCAGGATCCCCTAGAAGACTAATATGAATTGGAAAGCAGTCCAGGAGAGCTGGCTGTATTTTAGAAAAGTCTTATTGAACACACAGGCACATACCATCCTGCTGTGCAGAAAGAATAGAAAATATGGCAGGCAACCAGCTTGGCTCAACACAGAAATCTTTGGTGAGCTTAAACACAAAAAGGAAGCTCACAAGAAGTGGAAATTTGACAAATGACTGGGGGGGGGGGGGAGAGTATAAAAATACTGCTAAAACATGCAGGGGTGTAATCAGGAAGGCCAAAGCATAATAGGAGTTGAAGCAAGGAAGAGATGTAAAGGATAACAAAAAGGGTTTCTACAGGTATGTTAGCAACAAGAAGGTGGTCAGGGAATGTGTGGGATCTTTACTGAATAAGGAACAATCTAGTAATAGATGATGTGGAAAAATGTGAAGTACTCAAATCTTTTTTTGCCTCTGTCTTCACAGACCAGGCCTTCTTCCAGACTGCTGTTCTGGGTAGCATAGTATTTGGAGGAGGTGAGCAACCCTTGGTGAAAGAACAGTTAAGGATTATTTAGAAAAGCTGGACATGCATAAGTCCATGGGGCCAGATGTAATGCATCTGAGTATGCTGAAAGATATGGCTGATGTGTTTGCAGAGCCATTAGTCATTATCTCTGAATACTTGTAGCAATCAGGGAAGGTCCCAGATAATTGCAAGAAGGCAAATATAGTGCCTGTCTTTAAAAAGGGGAAGAAAGAGAATCCAGGGAACTACAGACTTGTTAGCCTCATCTGAGTCGCTGGAAAAATCATGAAGTAGCTCCTCAAGGAATCCATTTTGAAACACTTGAAGGAGAGGAAGGTGATTAAGAATGATCAGCATGGGTTCATCAAAGGCAAATCATGCGTAAACAACCTAATTGCCTTCTATGATGAGATAACTGGCTCTGTGGATATGGGGAAGGAGATAGATTTGATATATCTTGACTTTAGCAAAGCTTTGGATATTGTCACTCACCGTGTTCTTTTCAGCAGCTTGAAGAAGTATGGATTGGATGAGTGGACAAGAAGGTGGATAGAAAACTGACTAGAACATCAGTCTCAGTGGGTAGAGATCAATGGTTCAATGTCTAGTTGGCAGCCAATACCAAGCAGAGTGCCGCAGCGGTTGGTCCTGGAGCCAGTTTTGTCCAATATTTTCATTTATGATCCAGATGATGGGATGGATTGAACCCTCAGCAAGCTGGCAGATGACACTAAGCTGGGAAGAGAGGTAGATATGCTGGAAAGTTGAGATATGGTCCAGAGTGACTTAGACAAATTGGAGGATTAGGGCAAAAAAAGTCTCATAAAGTTCAACAAGGACAAGCGCAGAGTCCTGCACTTAGGATAGAAGAATCTCATGCACTACTACAGGTTGGGGACTGACTGGTGAAGCAGCAGTTCTGCAGAAAAGGACCTGGGGATCAGCACTGTAACTAGGTATTTTTGCTCCCGGGGAAAAATATTAATTACATGCCCCTTCTCCTTAGGTTAGCACACATCATTCTCTTTACTTTTGCAGCTTATTATTTTTATTTATTGCATCTTTGAGCCCCTGATTATGATGCGCCTGGGGTGAGCGTCCTGCTTGCCCCACCCTTGTTATAGCCCTGCTGGGGATTACAGTGGATGAGAAGTTGTACATGAGTAAACACTTTGCCCTTGTTGCCAAGGAGGCATATTGGGCTGCTTTAGTAGGAGTATTGCCAGCAGGCTGAGGGAAGTGATTATCTGCTTCTGTCTGGCACTGGTGAGGTGACATCTGGAGTACTGTGTCCAGCTTGGGCCCCCATTACAAAAAGGATGTTGACAAACTGGAAAGAGTCCAGTGGAGGTCAACAAAAATGATTGGAGGACTGAGGTACATGATTTCTGAGGAGATACTGGAACAGGGGATTTCATAGCAACCTTCAAGTACCTGAAAGGGGACTCCAAAGAGAATGGAGCTAAGCTGTTCTCAGTGATGGCAAATGACAGAACAAGGCACAAAGGCCTAAAGTTGCAGTGGGGGAAGTCTAGGTTGAATATTAGGAAAAACTATTGCACTAGGAGGACAGTGAAGCACTGGACTGGGTTACCTAGGGAGGTAGTGGAATCTCCATCCTTAGAGGTTTTTAAGGCTAAGCTTGACAAAGCCCTGGCTGGGATGATTTAGTTGGGGTTGGTCCTGTTTTGAGAAGGGGATTGGACAAGATGATCCCCAGAGGTTTCTATCAACCCTAATCTTCTATGATTTGGAAATACAACAGTGATTTGCTAGGAGAAATGTAAGGTGTGTTTATACGACATTATGTTCCTGGTTTGTGATTACTTTGTGGCATTTGTTCTTTTTTTGCACTGCCAGGGTATGTCTACACTACCACCCTAGTTCGAACTAGGGTGGCTAATGTAGGCATTCGAAGTTGCAAATGAAGCCCGGGATTTAAGTATCCCAGGCTTCATTTGCATCTTGCCGGGCGGGCGCCTTTTTTAAATCCCCTTAAGTCGAACTCCGTGCCCGCGGCTACACGCGGCACGGAGTAGGTAGTTCGAATTAGGATCTCTAATTCGAACTACCGGTACACCTCATAGTTCGAATTAGAGATCCTAATTCAAACTACCTACTCCATGCCGCGTGTAGCTGCGGGCACGGAGTTCGACCTAAGGGGATTTAAAAATGGTGCCCACCCGGCAAGATGCAAATGAAGCCCGGGATATTTAAATCCTGGGCTTCATTTGCAACTTCGAATGCCTACATTAGCCACCCTAGTTCGAAGTAGTGTGGCAGTGTAGACATACCCCCACTAAGGGAAAAAACTGTGTATTTTTGGGGCTCTCAATGGGAAGACAGTGGGCTAGAAAGCTTTATCAGATTTTCACCATTGCTTCAGCTACATTCAGACCTGTCAACAGGGAGAGGAAAGGGGGTAACTGCACCAGAGCTCAGTGATTCAGAAGGTTCCATGGCTGCTAGTACTTTAAATCACCACCAGAGCCCTAGGCGGAGCACTCTGGGTAGGGGGTGAGCATGGCAACCTCTGGGTAGTGCTGAGGGCTAGCTGCCCCAAGTCCTACCTCTTCCAGAAGTGCAGACCTGCCCCCCACCCCACCTTGCCCAGGAGGCAGGTGATTCTGTTGGCCTCCAGGGCTACATTATTTTTAAGTTTCGGAAGGCATATGTCTGTTTACATTTTATCAAATGGCAAAATTCCTATTGAATTAAATGAAAGTACAATTAGTCTTGTCTTCCATCTCTCCTGCTACATTTCTTCATGCACTTTTCTTGTAGTAACCTACTTCAAGGCAACATTATAGAACCAAGGGTACATTTAGACTATGCTGAAGTTTTGAAAGAGGATATGCAAATTCTGCAGGAATTTGCATATCTTCTTCTGATCTCACTTTCGAAAGTGGAGCTTTTGAAAGTGAAAGTAGTCGGGACGCGTTTTTTCCAGCAAACTCCTCCCTCCCCCCCTGCCTTTTTCAAAAAGCCGCTCTTCCTCAAAAAATGCCAAAAAAACCCCATCCCGACTACTTTCACTTTTGAAAGCTCTGCTTTCGAAAGTGAGATCGGAAGAAGATATGCAAATTCCGCAGGAATTTATGCAAAGTTCCTCTTTCAAAACTTCAGCGTAGTCTAGACATGGCCCTACACATTACAGTAGGCAATTTATAGGATGATTTAAAGTGTTGTGGTATGTGCCTACAAAGAGCATCTCTGTGTAGATATTGGCCAGTGTGGTTGATGTGTAAAGAAGTAGATTGTGGCTTTATGATTTTTGGGTTGGAACATGATGAATATAGGAAAGGACAGAGTCGGGGATGTCAGGTCTCTGTGGTATCGTGCTTTCCCTCCAAAATACCTATGGGAATTTAGAACTCAGTAGAATGCCGATAGTTTTCAATATTGTATCTCCGATTCTAAGTGTGTGACACATGATGAAGTGGAGAGGACTCATATTCAGAATCATCAGACCCCATCATACCTTGGGTAAGTCACAGGTTGTCAGTCTATAAAATGAAGGCAGTAACACCCACATTTGTAAAGCACTCTGAGATCTACAGATAAAAATAGTGAAGTATTTGTTAAGTATGATTATTGTTAAGGGACATTTCAGGGAAGAAAAAGCTTTTTTCGTTTGGATTGTCCTGTTTGATAGTTTTAACTTAGGACTGTTCCTGGAAGTAATGATCTTATATTGTAAGTTACAAGCAGAGCTTGTTATAATTTGCTCTTAACTGATTTGTATAGTGTTATGTAGATGATTTATTTCCTGTAAATCCTGCCATTTATTGAAGTTATGTTATGCTCTAGGAAATGAGGTGGGTGCAAAATGAAACTGAACTGGTGGGTGTGGGGAGCGGGTTTGCAAGAGTAAAACACTATTTAGCAAATCCCTTAAGTCTTTCGCATGATTAGAATAAAAAACAAGGACAACAAAGTATAAATATGCACCTAATGTACTACTGACATTTTAATTGTTTTTATTAATATAAAATAATTTACCAATAGCAAGAAGGATTTACAAATCCATATGTAGGTCATCATAACTACATCAGTTAGCAAATACTTTATGTATTATACTTAATAAAATAACATTATTTTAATAGAAACATTGTGGGACCCATTAAATATTTTCTGAGACATATTTGACAGTTTTCAGTCTAGTTACATGATGTGGTAATTCCCTGGTGCAAGATCATTTCTAAAACAGTTTCTTAATTTTCCTAGGGGAAGAAATTGTGATTGCTATACCTCATGGGAGCCGCAGCGTGAGACTTACACTGAAAGGACCAGCACACCTTGGTATGAGTAGCCTTATGTATTTTTAAACAGAATAAAACCAGACCTTTTTATTTAAGTTTATCTAAACTTTCAGTGTTTTGGCAAGATCAAGGCCTTGATTCCTCTTTCCATTTTTAATTTTTAACCCAAACTATTCTTCCAGAACATTAATATTACATTGAATTTGAATTGTTTTCAAAGAGATTTGTATAAAAATCACAATTGTATGAACATATGTGTAGATATATTTTTATAATGCTGAACTATACAGGAATGTTTGTGCAGAATATCTAAAATAAAGTAAATTGTTCATGAGACTTGGAAAAACTTCCATCAAACTATGTTCAGTGGAGGACTGAATGGGCTTTAGATCAATGGCACTTAGATACACCAGAGAGAGGCACTACTTACGAATCTTTGAAGGGGAGGGAGAAGCAGCAGCTACTGGAAATCAGACTTGGAGCTCCAGTCACCAGTTCAATCCAGAAAAATCTGATAATGACCCAATATGGTTTCCATGGCCTATGTGAAATGAGTAATGTGGTCTCAGTCTAGTTCCCCCTAGATATGTATTGCAAAACCTAACATTATTACTACTGGGATTAGAATAGAAGCCAAAGAATGACTGACCATGGGGATCTGAAGGTTTAATCTTGCAAAAGGTGTTGAGCCACTGGATTTAACCAAGTAATTATGCACGTGCTTAACTGTAAGTGTATGAGCAGTGTCACAGAAATTAATCCATATATCCACTACTCAGTAAAATAAATATATCAAAACTCAGTCTGAGTAAAGTTAAAGGATGTAAAGTAGTAAACTAACCTACAAAAAGCCTATACAAGAACAAAGCCAAAGGAGGAGCCACATGGCTCCCAGGCTAGCTTTAATCCTGGGAAATGGAGCATGCTGGCCATGAGCACCTCTCTCCTGAGCTGGCCAGAGACTCCTAGGAGGAGACACTGTCTATTACTGTTTGGTAAGTGTCTCCCTCCCTTGCTACTGCAACTGTCCCTCTTTCACCACCAGTCTCTACTGTTTCCCCAAGCAGCTTGTGCAGGTGGGCACTTCTTCTTCAGTCATTAGATGTGTAAAATCTTTGGGTATTTTTCCCACCTTACATCAGGAGTTTGGTGCCTTTGTGAAGCATTTATTTCCAAATGTCATCCAGGTGGTTCTTGGTTACATTTGTGGTTATTACTTAGAGTTCATTTCTTTATTAACCATCATTTTTTCCATACAGAATTTATCATTTAAATAGAAAATGTGAACATCCTCAGAGACAACAAAATAAACTTTTAAATCTGATATTTCAAACAATATTTTATTGGTGAAATTAAAAGACTTTTAGGGCTATTAGTCTGAATCATGATAATAAAAAGACTTTTATTGATGTGAGAAGTGTAAACAACAAGAATTAAATATATTTTGGCTCCATATATCATGTGTTTGTTCTAAGACAATGTCATCATTGTTTTATTTAAAAGAATTTTAAATGACATTAGCTTTACATTTTACAGCTGAGATTGTTAAGGGAATCCCTACATGTAACTCTGAAAGGTTTCATGAACATAATAAAATTAGCTATTCTTCCTACCATACTGTCCACAAAACAGAAACTTCTATCAACTGGCTTTTTAAAAATGTTGTGAAGTCTAATAGTTCATAGCAGAATTATTGTTCTCTGATTTGTTTTAGCCTTTTCTCATTATTAGTATTTGTGGAAGGGAGCTGATTGTTGCCTTGGCTTCAAGGAATCAGTGGAGCCAATGTTCCCCAACTACATGGCTCCTTTTAACACACTAGCTCCAGTAAAGCTAGCCTCTGTCTGTCTACTCATGCTGAGAGGTACTCTCCCAGCTGCAGTCTAGATCTACCCTTCTACCCTTAGGGGAGAAAGCTTATGAGATGCTCCTTCTTTCCTCTTACCTTCAATCTCACTAATCCCTCTGCAAATCTGAGAGGAGTCAGACACATTTGAACCATTATCTAGCACTCCAAATTCACTTAACCTATAATCTTAAAAATGATAAAAGTGGAAAAAAAACGAGTGTTGGCCAGAAACAACAGTTTTTCTCACTCTGTGGTCAAATATATACAATGGAGACACTTGGAAATATGCTACTGGATCATCTGCCTGTCCCCCTTACGTGACTGAAATATGTTCATGTTGTAAAGGTCACTTAATGACAGAGCCAAATGCTTCTTTTATTTTCATGCAACCCATTGACTTCAGTGAGAGTATGTCAACATATTTAGGGGTGGACTTTTAGGAAGACTTATTTAAAATACCAGATGTTCCTCTGCTTGATAAAGAGGTTCTCTTGTTGGCTTGTTTTAGGATAGAGTGTCTCTCTCCATCTTACAGTTTGAAACTGCTACCCGTGTTGGGCACCTTCTATGTAAAATCAGTAGCAGTTGCCATGTTTCTAGTGGACTTCATAGGGTACGTCTAGATTACATCCCTTTTCTTGAAAAAGGGATGTAAATTAGACACTTTGAAATTGCAAATGAAGCCGGGGTTTAAATTTCCCATGCTTCATTTGCATAATGGCAGCCGCGGATTTTTTTTCGAAAAGGGGCTTTTTGAAAGAAAAATGGCTGTTTAGACAGGGATCATTTGAAAATAAACCCTTTTTCGAAAGATCCTGTACTCATTTTTTCAGGAGTACAAGATCTTTCGAAAAAGGGTTTTATTTTCGAACAATCCCCGTCTAAACAGCTGGCTGGTTTGTTGTTTTTTTTTTTTTCGAAAAGCCCCTTTTCAAAAAAACCGTGGCCGCCATTAAGCAAATGAAGCGCAGGAAATTTAAATCCCAGCTTCATTTGCAATTTCCAAGTGTCTAATTTGCATCCCTTTTTTGAGAAAGGGATGTAGTTTAGACACAGCCTTAGAGTCTTCATTTATGGGGTCAGGACTCTGGGGTACATTTTTGTGCAGAGAGGGAAATAATTGTGAGAGGTTTGGAAATAAAATGGGTTTTGAATTGGGGTTGCTACTTGTGGTGGAAAGGCTTTCACAAAGAAGGCGGCTTTAAAGCATTTCATAAAGATGATCAGAATTTGGATTTGCCTGATCTCCTCTGGACGGAAGTACCACAGCTGGATCTCCTTGGCAGAGAATGCTTTGTTCCAGTTTTCCCATGTTTCATCCTAGTCTTTGTGATCTGCATTGTCCCAGAGAAGCACAGCTGTCATGATGATTCATAGATTAACATATAATCTTTCATGTAGCAGATAGCAGATTCCAAACTAAAAAGTGCTCCAGTTAACTGTTTTTTGTCAGTATCTAATCATGTTGAGAAAGGGTCTACTTAATATGTTCATTTTGTGGACAATGTAAGATGTAACACATATTATTAAGCAATCAGCAAGGGGTATTGTGCTAGTCTCTTTACTAACATAAGAAATCCTAGTCCCCGTCCCCAGGATCTTAAAGTTCTCATCACTTCACATTTTAATGCCTGTGTTTTGTGAATAACTCAATAGGCAAAAGCATTGTCACTTTGCACCTAATTGGATTTTGAAACAAAGTTTTTTGTTTTGTAATAAATTATGCATTTTCTAATATTTGTTTAAACAGCTTTAGAATCAAAAGAGAGACAGAGTCCTCAGAAAATAAGCCTCTTGCAAAAACAAAAAAACAGGAAAACTAGAAGCTAATATTTTTACAAGTGGCTAATGCTAGATAACTGAGTTCATGAACTTTGGGAGAGTGAGCTTAACTAGAAGAAACTGAAAGATCCTGTATCTTTTCTCCCTTAGCAGATTTTTATTTTAGATTATGCTATTTGCATTAGTTGAAGAATTAAGTATTTAGCCATACATACAAATACTTGTTTTTGTTCTTGGCCAGTATGAAAAGAAGTAGTATGCAGCTGATCATTGGAAAAGAATAGTTGCTTTTATCCCAGCAGTCCATTTTCCCCTATGTGAGAATAATCCCTGCAGGGGGAGAGGAAACTCCATGAACGTAACATGTAGAATTTCCTGCATATTCTTATTCTGGCCATGGGATAGCCATCGATTTTTGGATTTCCCCTCATTTAAGTCACATATTCCCCCAATATCTACACAAATGATGGGAGATACACACAGGGCTTCCTTGTGAACATCCCAAGGCACTATAGTGATGCTGAGATCTTCTGGCTCCTGCACTGCTGAGCCTGATGGGCTTCAGCCTGCCTCTAAAAGCATAGGGATTCATTTTTCCAGGGGATCCTTCAGCACAGCTAGTCCCACAAATTCCCCTCTGGAAAGAGAGGTTATACATTGTAAAGAGGGAACAGCATAACACAGCTCTGGGTCCTCACCATAGTTGATAACTCCTTTAAGGCACCAGAAGAAGATAACTCAACCATAACCTGAAGTTGTATAAACTTGGTCTGCTTTCATCAGGGTTTGTCAATGAAAGAATCTGTAGCAGCCCAGCTGGTTTCCTACCTTGTCTGACTCTGTGAAGTTGGAATTCTGGCACATATGTGCATACACACACACACCAAAAGGCTTCTATGGGTCAGGGTTGGGGAGCATGCTCTGGAGGGAAGGTTTCTCATTTCTGCAGGAGCATAGGGCTCACAGTTCTTCTGAGTGCTTGGTGGGTGGTTTGGTGAACTCTTTTTCTGTCATACTCTGTGGGCCAGGTGGTGAACTCCTTTCTTATCTAGCAATTACTTATTGCATGGAAATCAATGGGAGCACTTGTGTGGGTCACTATTTCCTAGTAGGAATAAAGTATTCACAATCCAGGTCTGTGCAGGTAATAACTTTATACACATACACACAGCTCTCTAGATTTGAATAGTAAACATATGGTTATTTTAATTTTTTTTCAGAGACATTTGCTGAAGCCCCCTGGAAGGTTATCTGGAAATATTTCCAGATGCATAGATGATAGCCTACAAACACAAAAACACAACAGAAAACAAGCAAACAAAATTCTCAGTGACTTATATATGTATTTTCAGAAGTAACTTTATAATGTTACATGATAGTGATTCGATTTTTCTCTATATGGGAAGCTTATGTTGACAGGCAGTGGCTTAGGCTGAGTGAGAATATATTGCTGCAAAGGTTATCTGTTGTGCTGTGGAACAGTTCATCTCATTGTGTGTGACACATTTCCTTGGAAAATCTGAGTAGTTGGTTCTAAGTTCAGCAGAGACCTCCCCCTGAAATACAGACTGTCTCTGCACAGCTGTATCTTACAAATTGTTAAACACATTAAATTCCTCCCTGGTGTAGCTCTGTAGACTTTAATTACACTCACTGGCATTGCACCAAGGATGAATTTGACCCACTATATTTTCAGATTAGTTCCTAGCCAGTATGCGCAGTTTGACCTTTTTTTGTAAATTTTGTTTAATTATTTTATTAAGAAAAGCTTATAGATTGGAAATGTTAACATATTAGTTTGGCTCAGCTCCCGGATGGATTAACCTTCACGTGTCTCACACCCTTCTCTAATACTCAGGTGTCTTTTTTCATGCTCTTATTGGGCCAAATTCTGAGAGGTCCTAAACACTTGCAGTTCTCATTGACTAGATCTGGAGATGCAAGTATTCAGCAATTTCCCTTAATGAATTTCATTGTTGTAAGCCGTGTACTCAGTTCCTGAAAAATAAAAGTCACTGTTGCCCATAAATAGTTTTTTGTCTTTTTTCATAGCAGAAATGATCTTCTAAATGTGCCAGTATCTCTTAAACCTGTGGCATACAAAGCTTTTCATGAAATCATTGGAAAAATAGTCAAATAAAAATAATAGTAGTGAAAAGACATGAGAGAGAAACTAAGAGTAAAAGTACTATAAAATATTTGTTGATCTCGCTATTGTTATTTTATGATCTGATCGGTTGTAATTGCTTAGAAAAAGGGGCACTTGAATTTCTGATTGCTTTTTGATGGCTCTCAGAAGAATTGTTCTCAACTTTATGCTAGATTTCCAACCCATGATCATAATGGAATTATCTTTTGTAGGAGTTTCTTTTACTGACATTTCTCTTAAAGCATGTACAGGATCCTCTCACCGTTCTATCCATTAAAAATAGAAAACATTGTTTAGGATGCATTTGGTGGGCATTGGTTAGATTAATGCAGATTTTATACAGGTTTTTATTGTTTTTACAGTTTTACACCTGAAGTTGTTTAAGGAAATGGCTGATCCTTCTAAAGTGACAACCATATGTCTCCTTTTTCTGGCTAGGGATACAAGAAGCTAATTCTGAGTCTAAAAAGATTTTAGAAAATGACAGAGGCTACTTCGGGAATGCATCTTTGACGTGAAAAGGAGTGTCCAATAGCCATTTTCCTAACTTTTATTTATGATCTAGGTAATTCTCTAGTGTTAACACTTCAAAAGCATCACTGCCATAGAAATTAAATTGAAATTTACAGCTAGCCTATTAGTCCTCTCCTAGCTTGGTTTTAGAAGTTTGGCTTCTGCAGGGAATTCCTCTGAGACAGTGTTGGTCACATGTTCAGGGTAAGTCCAAGCAAAATAGTAACACTTTAAATTATTTGAGTATAATAAGAACAGTAATGAAAAGTTTTATTGTATGATGCAGTACAGAATTTATTGCTCCGAAAGACAACACTTTCCTGCCTTGTGCCTAGATAGCCGTCAAAATTTCACAGCCTATAAAAATTCCAGTACTTTAGACTAACCCTTTTAAGTCTAATTTAATATAACCCTGTCTTTTAAGACAATTTTAGCATAATTTCAGCTTTCTCTTCTCCCATACAGTCTCTGAGAGTCATTTAACATCCTTGGATCTTATTTCAGTAATGGGATTAGGAATTAAGGCCTGCTCCTGCTCCTTTTGAGGTAAATGGCAAAACTCAAACCGTTTCAAGGGAGCAGGATCATACCCTGCCTATTTTGCATATTAAAGAAAATTTTGACCAAAATGCTTGGATCTGGTAATATGTTAAAGTGCCTTAACAAACTAATTTCAGTCCCTCTTGAACATAAGTATGTATTTTGTAAAATAGACATTTTGTGGGAATTAGTTATGCTATAGGCAGCCTCTGATTTAAAAAAACACCTACTTACACCATTCTGTTTATGTACTTCATTCATAGCCTAGACACCACCTCATTCCCAGGTCGTTATAGAATAGAATCTGAAAATGGATATGAATCAGGATTTTTTGTAACAAGGATTTATTCAGGATTTTAATCCAAGGCTCCAGATTGTTAAGGATTAGTGTATTTACTGTGTCTTATAAACTGCATCTCTTCATGAATGCTATAGGCTTTTGTCACAAAGAGGCATTTAAAATATTATTACTTTAAAAATTTAATTTTTATTGTTTAATGCATATCTGCTAGCCTCCAAAGTAAACACTGAATATAATGCCTATTTCAGAATCTTGAAGCTTTTTTGCATGTCCACCAAGACTCCAAAAGGGTAGATTCTATTACATCATTAAGATTTAGAATGGTTCAAAAAGCTATTTAAATGACATGAATTCTTTTTAAAGAAAGCTAACCAATTATTTATATCATTAAGCAAATATTTTTTATTTTTGATGTCTGGATGTAGTGAGTCAAATTCGTTGTTCTAATTCCACTCCTTTCAGTGGACCAGTGGACCTTATCAAGAATTCTCAGTTGACTCTTGCAAATGCCCTTCCTCACAGATATTTTCTTTTTGATTTTCTAGTAGCGCCTTCACAAGGCATTGTAGGAGATGCTTAACAGAATCCATACAGTGTCAGAGATTATGAAGCCAGTTCCCCAGCTATACTGACCCATAATCTCTTTGCTACTGATAAACTAACTCATGAACTTTGATGATTAAATTATATAAATTCAGTTATTCATAATTAAACAATTGCCTTTTCTTTTACCTTAAATATTCATTATCCACCAATTTGCCCTCTCCTATGACTACTTCTCCTCTGTCATAACTGGATTGAAAGGAAGATTTTGACAGGACCTTGCGGCCTGGTTAAGGGCCTCTTTTCACAAGTAAAATAAGGTCACCAAAGAACGGAAACAGGCACTCTATCAAATGTTAAAAAATGTGAAGCAAATATATTTTACCAGCATTAATTTTCCTATGTATATTTCTTAAAAGAATACAGATTCCTTTGTTGCAAAATAATTGCTTTCTCCTTATAAAATGTTGGGGGATAGAGTTGGCGCTTTGGACAGGTTAAAATGAGAGGTGATTAATCCAAAGTAATTTTAAAGAAGATAGTAGAGAGAAATGACTGACATCCATTAATTCCTGTAGTCTGATATCTTGGGGTTTGTCCACACATAAATGTTTTACGGCTTAAACTGTAATTTTCTAGCGAAGGTAGTATGTCTATAAGTATGAAGACGCTTATATTGGTATAGCTATTCCTATATGGAAATAGGAATAAATTTTATTGGTATAAGGCACCTTAAACTAGTATAACTGCATTGATGCTAGCATTGTTCTGGTATAACTATTTAATTATAAATCATTCCCCAAACCATCATAGTTATGCACCACAAAATCTATTTTTAGACCATGCCTTACTCTGAAACACCTGTTCAATAAGAGTGTAACCAGTCCCTCATTCCAAAGCAAGCATTCAGTATTGCCTTTAAGCACTGGGCAAGTACCCTGTTATGGAGTACCCAGAAATTTACCTTTCTTAATATCTTCATCTGGTTCAGACACTATAGGACAGTAGACATGTGGGAGGTTATCCCATACTTATTTTTTTCTACCTTTTGGAAAGTGTTGTCTACTGTTTTACTCTGTTTCCCAGGAGTACAAAATGTCCGTGGAAAGGTTTTCATCGTTACCTGTTCTAAGTCTATGACATCCCTTATGTAGTGCTGCCATTAGAGGTCTTTGTTAACACTGTAAATATTCAGACATTATAGCTCTCAGATGCTTAGAAGAGTAAAGATATTGAGGTAGTTGTCTAGTGATAGTGAGAACTTCAAGAAATAAAGGAAACAAGCTTTTGAGAGACTGAATGAGGACACTGATTGACATGGGTTGCATAATAACATGAGTACATTTTTCTTCATATGGAGTGCACTGTCCACTGTGTATCAATACCTGCAGTTTATCATACTGAATCTATTGCTCGATACATAATATTGAGTTAATTGTTTTCAGTCAAACAGTATTAATAGTACTTCTTTCTGTATCCTCTGGAAAGGAATGGTGTGATCAGGCAAATAATTATTGCATCCAAAGAATGCTCAGCGAGCTACTTCATGAATATATGTATCATCCTACATCACAAAAGCTAGTAGTGTTCTCTGCTCATGTAGTTTTCCTATGTACATGCCCAGCTATTTCTTGTATGTCATCATTTGTTCAAATTATTTTCTGGCATACTTGAAAATAAAAATATATTCTGTTTAGCCTAATCAATTATATGTTTTCTTTGTTAGTTATTGAGTCAAAGACACTGCAGGGAGACCAGGGAGAACACAGCTTTAATGCCCCTGGAATATTTGTTATAGAAAACACAACTGTTGAATTTCAGAAGAGTTCAGATAGAGAAACTATGAAGATTCAAGGACCTCTGGGAGCAGATTTCATTATCAAGGTAATGATATGTGTTTAGCCATGTTGTAAGATGCGTCTGCCAATATATTAGAAGTATATTGGGATGGAACATAAAGGAGATATCATCAAACTTATAAGTTCAGGCAGATGCATACCAGAAGATTAAAGACTATATTTTTAGGAGTGTGGGCAAAGTTTTTCCTACGGGAACTAAGTGTAAAGAACATTCTACCTGCATTTGTGCATTGGGTGAAACGGTTCCATATTTTAAATATTGGTTCAAGCAGGGCAATGTAAAGATGGTGATGAATCTACTACATGCATATTTTCACACACATTATTTGTACATTCTTATTTGGTATGTTGAAACATATGGGCCTGTATCTTTAGTTATGGACTCTGATTTTAATTGCCTATTTTGTAAATGAAAGTTAGCTTTTCTAAACATTTCCACTCCACAGTGATTTGAGCTTTATGCTTTTCTAGATGGAGTTAATTGGAAGGTCAATAATCTTAATTATTAATAGTATGCACAGTGGCTGTAGTCATGTTTGTCCCATGACATTAAAGAAACAAGGTGGGTGAAGTTAATAAAAGATATTGACTCACTCATCTTGTCTTCCTAATTATTAAAACATTACAAATGTAAGATACAATGCAAAATGTTTCTTCTTTTATATCTGAATTGTTTTCTTTCACCGCACCCTCAGATAATTTCTACTTAAGTTACCATTGCTGATTGGTTTCCTGGAAATTTTCTGTCTCTTTTAGGGTAACAAAATGCCTTTCTGGGTTTAAAATCTTTTATTTGAAGAAAATGCCAAAAGTTATATGTGCATAACATGTAATTCCCAGGAGAGAAACAAAATTACCAAGCTTTAATACAGTTCATTTATGGCGTCCAATTAGTTTTACAGTTATTACTATGATTTTTATGCACAATGGCATATGTACATTTGGGAAAAAACAGTTTACATTAAATATCCACCAACATAAACATTTCCTCAGGAGCCATCCGTAATTAAGCAAATATCTCATATGTTCCCATGCTTTGAAGATTGTTAAACTCTGTCTTTGGTGGATTGTGCAAGATAAGGATGTTAAATTGTGATTAACTGGCTAATTGTGTAGTCGATACAATTTGTATCAACTACATGATTAGTCGATTAGGGGGCCCTCCAGAGCCACAGCAGGAGCTGGCTGGAGTTGGGACTGAAGGGTCCCACCTTTTGCCAGCTCTGGACCGCTGCAGCTCTGAATTTTAAATGTAGTGAGAACCGCCGGGCTCTTACCACATTTAAAATGCAGAAGTGCAGCATCCTGGACTGGCGCGAGCCAGGAATACTCGGTCCCAACTTGCGCTGGATCCAGCAGCCCTTGTTCGCAACGGCCCACGCTGGCCATGGGCAGGGGCTACTGTCAGAGCAGCCTCTGTTCATGATGGCCAGGGCTGGCTGTGGACAGGGGCTGCTGCCAAAGCAGTCCCTGCCTGCGGCAAGCCTGGGCCACCACAAACAGAGACTGCTCCAGCAGCAGCCCTTGTTCATGGTGGCCAAAGCTGGCTGTGGACAGTGGCTGCTGCCAGAACAGCCTCTACCCAGAGCAAGCCTCAGCCTGCCGTGGACAGAGGCTGCTTTGCAGCAGCCTTCCCTGTCTCCCCCCACTGCCTCTGATAGAGGCGGGGGGCAGGAGGGACAACAGGGAGACAGTGCTGGGGGCGGGAAACCAGTTTTTAAAATGGCTTCCCCCAGCACAGGCTCCTCTCCCACCCACCCCCCTTGCTGCTTCTCATACAGAGGCAGTAAGAGGGTTGGGGGGAAGTGTATAGTCGAGAATTCCATTTGACCACCCGATAAGCATAAGCTTATCGGGTAGTCAAATAGTCGACTACTCTCTTACATCCCTAATGCAGGGGGAACCAGATCTACAAACAGGGTCCCTGCACTGAAATTTCCTTGCCTTCAGTCCTTGACTGCAGAAGGAAATCGTGTTTTTAAAGCTACTGTTCGAGAGTGGTGCTATAATTAGTATAGATAATTTAGCTCTCACCATTGGTGGCAAAGCCTGCCTGCTGTTAGCTTGACACTTTTCATTTCTTTGTGAAGATTCCGTAGGTATTATTCTTGTGTGCACATAGGCCCATATAGGATTTAGCATTTTGACCTTTCTAATGCAGTCCTAGAATAGCATTCAGTAGCTAAAGCAAATGATTGGAACCTGTTGTATTTTAATTTATAAATAGTGTCTTACATTTATAGGCCATGTTCCATCTCCAAAATGCCAAAGGACATTATAAATTAAATATAGAAAGTGGAAGCTGTTCTTACAGCACATCGCAACACAACAAAAGAGTTTAAGAGGCAAAGGGTATGAGAAATACTATCTAATTAAAGCTGTTGAGGTAATTTACATGGGCAGAATATAATTAGCCAAACTGAAATTTGGCCAGACCCTGAGGTTAATACCTTTACTACAGTGAAAAGTACCTTGGGATTGTGAAAAACCAAAGCAACCAGAATCTCGGGTTTAAATTTCATCCAAAGGCTAGTGTTACAATACTCCCTGGCAAAATGATGTAGCATTGGTTTAGTATTAAATCAAAGAAAAGATTGTCCCCTCCTAAAGTACCAGTCCCATTTTCAGCAGCTCGCTAGGTTTTCCTTAAAGTATGTTTACATTGCAATAAAAAAACATAGCACCATTTCTCATAGCCTGGGTCAGCTGATTTGAGCTGAGAGCGCTTGGGCTAAAAATTACAATGCAGGTATGTGGGCTCCCACCTCGTGCAGATTTATAGTTTGATGGCCTGAGCCCCACAAGCCCAAGTCAGCTGATTCAAGACAACTATAGTCATCATGATATGATGACTGCGTCTGTGAATTTGAATCATGAATGGCCTTTATACAGTATTCTTTTATCAAGCATAGATGCAGCCTTTAAATAATCAATAATTTGTCCGTACCCATGGGAA
This sequence comes from Pelochelys cantorii, assembly GCA_032595735.1. Taxonomy (NCBI): domain Eukaryota; kingdom Metazoa; phylum Chordata; order Testudines; family Trionychidae; genus Pelochelys; species Pelochelys cantorii. Next base: position 27,739,320 of record CM064338.1, read on the forward strand.
GGAAATCATAGTTTTTTTAGTTGAAAATGGCAAATGATGCTGCGAGATAGTATCTTTTATAGGACAAATTTCTGTTTATGAACGAGACAGGTTTTTAAGCACCACAGAATGCTTCCCCAGGTTTCTCTCATATCCTGGAACCAATATGGCTACAACAACACTGCAGCCAAATGATCTTATATCATAACTCATTTCAATTGAAGTTATTTGTTTTGCATGTTATAGAAATAAACTGATGCACAGTATTTGACACCTCAGATAATGTGTTCACATATAACTTGATCCTGATCTTAGCTGAACATGAATCAATATGCCTGTACTCAATTAAAGTTCTACACCCATATACAGCCTCTCCCCGACTTACGAACTGGTTACGGACCAAGCAATTGGTCGTAACTCAGTTTGTTCATAAGTCGGACCCCATAGAGTTACACACGACCATGTTGTTCATAAGCAAGGATTGTGTTCGTAACTCGGGGTCCACCATTTACGACAGCTTCGGTCGTAAATGCGAACGGTCGTAAATCGACTGTTCGCAACTCGGGGACCGGCTGTATCCACAACAGAATTTTGAAAATGTAGATTGTAGTGCTATAAAGCAGCAGGGCACATCCAGGAGCTTTGCCAGCAAGAGAAGAAAAATCACCAGAGGGACTTCTCAGCACGGTTACATAATTACAAGAGACTAATTTGAAAAGGCAACATACAAATGTTTGATTATTAGAAACTTCTGTTTGTGTTGCCCCATATTTCTTTGTGGTTTTCTGCCTATTGCCATACAGCTCTCTGCATTGTTATTTCATATGAGTTATGTTGTGAAATTTCATGAACAGTGGCATACAGTATACAAATGTGTTGTAATGGAAATCTCTTTAGACCAGGTATATTGCCCCAAAAGACAGTGTGGTTCAGTTCTTTTTCTATCAGCCCATAAGTCATCAGTGGAGACAGACCGAGTTCTTCCCATGTACTGTAACGTGTGGAGGAGGTAAGTAACAGCTGTGGCTCAGGAGAGTTTACAACTGTGGATTATGAATGGCTTTCAAACATTGTTCTTTTCTAAATCAGTTAAATAAATTTATGATGTTTTGCACATTTGTTGTTGCTCAGATAAATGACTGTACAAAGTAATATCTGCAATTAATATAAACATATTCATTGTATTTTATTGTTTTACATACTATTGAATGTCAGTGTACAGATAATGAATAATCTTATAAAAAAGATTTAGAAAAATAAAGCGAGGAGAGTTCAGGTGACATGGGGCTAGACATGAGAGAGAATGGATTGCAACATGAAGATTACAGGAAGATGAACAAAGAGATCAAATGTGAAGCTAGAGATTAAGAGACAGAAGAGAGGAAGAAGACGTTTTTGGCTATAGATTTAAATTTTAGCTTGAGAATGTTAGAACAGTGCTAATAAATAGGAAAGTCAGTAGACTGAAGAAAAGAGAGATGAGGTAGCTAAACAATGAGGCAAAATATCGGAGACTATGCCCTGTTTACAATGGACCAAGTATTGTATTGGACCAAGAGAAATGGCCAAAGACAGGGTTTTTTGGCAAACTGCCATATTCCTCTTTGCAGAAATAGAGGTCAGGTTGTAAGCACATGGGTTATAGTTTTGCTGTATCCAAAGTATGAGACTTGTGGGTATGAGAAGTGCTTAGAAGGTGAAATTTCTAATGTTTAGCAACCAGCAAAACTTGTGTTGCAAAAAGAAGTTGAGGGTCAAGGTAACTTTAGAGTTTCTAGTGGAGCCACTTGGAAAAATAAGAATATCATAGACAATGAAAAGCTGGGAAAGAGGGAGGGATAGAAAGAGAGTGATACAAAAGAAATGACACAGTACTTAAGAGCTACGTTTAAAGCTCGCTCACTTGACTACAATTTTATTTGCTTTGCCTGGATTCTCCACTACAAGCGGATGCGGTAGACAGTGGTAGCTGCAGTAACTCCTGCCTAAACCCCAGCCAGGTGGTCACGGTGAAAGTCAGAGCAGCAAGGGCCTACTCCCACTTCCACTGATGGTTTAAACTCCAGAGTTTACATGACCAGGTATAATGCCCCCAGGGATTAGGATTGTACATCTTAGTTCCACCACACCACCCTCCTGCTTTTGCCTTGCACTTAGGACATCCTGACTTTCCCTTGCACAGAGTTGGTGGTTGGGGAAGTAATGGACATAGGAATAGGTGGTATAATCATTTCCTGCTTTACTCCGGTGCAGATTCATTTGACATGGGGAAATTCTCCAGGGGGCAGTCTGATGATAATGCTCCTTTACTCATTCTCTTGGGGTGTGTCTGCATAGCAGGGTTTAACTCGAAATAAGGCTACGCAAATTGAGCTACATCAGTTGGGTAGCTTATTTCGAAATTGGGAAAATCTTACACAGCACTTATTTCGAAATGGAGCATTCTTCCTCCGACTTCCCTTACTCCTCGTAAAATGAGGAGTCGGAGTAAGAAGTCCTCCAGTTTGGCAGTATTCTGACACTATTTCAGAATAACTGCCTGCTGTGTAGATGCAGACTACGTTATTTTGTAATAATGTTGCTTTGTAGATGTGCCTTTAGAGAATACACTACAGGTTAAACCTCTCTAGTCCATCACCCTCATGACCTGACTGGTGCCAAACTGGAGAATTTGCTGAATCACGGAAGGTCAATGTTGTCTAGAGGCATTACCAACACTTCCACTGCTTACTATGCTGTTAGAGGACATTTGGAGTAAATTAGAGGAAAATAACAGCACTGAACACTGAGAACCAGGACCGGTGGCTGTAACCAAACTTTGTGGGACTTCAGGAAACTTGGCCACACCCATAATAAGTGCACATCTGGCTAACTAAAGTCATGCTGGACCACTGATGTTGCCAGACCAAAGAGTGACAGATTAAAGAGGTTCAACCCTGTAGCTTTACTTATGTAGACTTTAAAAATAAATAAATAAATAAATAAAATTGTGCGCATTGCAAACAGGGATAGCTCATTGAATACCTTACTTGCTAGGTTTATGGCTCAAATCCAATCTAAGACAATGTTGTTTTGAAATTTGCTACCTGATGGCTGCTTATTCTCTTTGAAATTAGCTGGTGGCTTCAGTGCACTTCCTTGTGGATGGATATCTATATTAAGAAATCAACATCTTTATCAACAAAGCTTGGTTTTCTGTTGGCAGTTCTGAGAGAGAGGCCAGTGAATAAATGAGCTTGGAGACCAAGCCACACTACACACTGACCCCAGATAGAAGCAGTGTTGAGAACTACCCTGTTACTGGGGAAATTTGTACTGTTGCTGCCCAATCTTTTATATTATATGGAAGATTTGGTCTCCATCTGAGCTCTTTTACCAGCACTAAAATGACTCCAACATTTCAGATAGAAACAGTTCCACACACCAAAAAATTAGAAACAGCTGCATCACCAGAATATCATTTCTCAATTGGATCCTCCATATTCAGTTCAGTAATCTTTGTGTGGGGGAAGGACGGGCTCGGGAGAGCAGAGAGGAGAGGTATGTAATTGGGAGTGGCTCATAAAATACAGTCAAATACAGATAAAAAGGAAATCTTTAAAAACATGAATAAATTTTGTTTGCAGCTTGTAATTCTACTATGTCTCTGGATGCTTACAAGAACTGGTACATGCAGGCTTTAAGGTGCTGGAACTAGTTAGTGTTTCTTTATGGTTATCACTCTGATGCATGATGACACTTGGATCAGCCAAGAGGCACATAAGTGTCACTATTGATATGTGATACTTTAGCATTTTCAGTAGACATAGTTATGGTATTAGTTTATTCACTCCATTTGGATATTCATTCTTGTGGTTTCATCCTTTTTCTTTTTATAGCACATACCAGAACATCCTTCTTGTTTTCTCTGTTTCAGTCAAAGATAATTCCTGTGAATGAGTCCTTTTTTTCTTAGCCAAGAAAGCAACCTAGTGGTTTATTAAACTCAGTGGTTTATTAAATTCAGATCTTTTCTTTAAACCAGTCGTTTACGCAGATATTTGCACCAAGTCATTACTTCAGATTTTTTTCTTGGCTCTTTAACTAGGAATGTTCTTGAAAATATTTCTTGGTTTTCTACAGTTTAACTTCACAATGTCTTTGGACCTCATCTTCAATTCCTCTGGCTTTCTGTTTTAAGTATTTTCCTTCCCACAAATAACCACCTAATATACCTCTCAGTAGTGCACTTAGTAAACCTTTCTGTGTGGGCTTTATAAATGTGGACATACAACACACCAATCCACTTGTGTACCTCAAGAAAGTGACAAGTGAAGTGTCCCTATAGATGTTTAACTTCATCTGTTAAGAATGTAGGTTATTTTGAATTTCTTCCTAAAACACTATGGGTACGGCTACACTAGCTCGTTAGTTCGAGCTAGGTAGGGTAATGAGGGCAAGCGGAGTTGCAAATGAAGCCCGGGATTTAAATATCCCGGGCTTCATTTGCATGTTCCCGGGCGCCGCCATTTTTAAATCCCCCCAAGTCCGAACTCCGTGCCCGCGGCTACACGCGGCACGGACTAGGTAGTTCGAACTAAAGATCCTAATTCGAACTACTGTTACTCCTCGTGGAATGAGGAGTAATGGTCGTTCGAATTAGGATCTTTAATTCGAACTACCTAGTCCGTGCCACGTGTAGCCGCGGGCACGGAGTTCGGACTAGGGGGGATTTAAAAATGGCGGCGCCCGGGAACATGCAAATGAAGCCCGGGATATTTAAATCCCGGGCTTCATTTGCAACTCCGCTTGCCCTCATTACCCTACCTAGCTCGAACTAACGAGCTAGTGTAGCTGTACCCTATCAGAATAAAGGTCAAGAGTCTATTGATGTTAATCAGTACAGCTACCTTGACGTCAGTTGCTTACGCCAGGTGATGATATGGCACTGTATGTCTGAGTACAGCTTGTCCTCATTTAAAAGAAAAATACAAATATCACTGCATTTAATTGTATGTATAATTCAGTATTTGAGAAAAGAAAGCTGTTTGAATCTATCTCCCTTCATCACAAGCATTAGCATATTCATCTTTTGCTCCCATGTTAGGTTATCAGCTTAATTCGGCTGAATGTGTGGATATTCGTTTGAAGCGAGTTGTTGCTGATCACTACTGTCAGTATTATCCAGAAAATAAAAAACCAAAGCCTAAACTAAAGGAATGCAATATGGATCCCTGTCCTTCTAGGTTTGTATGACAAATATGTAAGTTGGATGTTATTTTTAGTTAATAAGGAGTAGGTAAAATCATATTTATTTGACTTTTGACACATTTTCATCTTCAGGACTGCTTAATCGTAGCTGTTCAGGAGATTAAAGAAAGTCTGGCAGTTGGCAGCAACATGAACAGACTTGTAACAACTTCCTCAGTCTTTTACAGTAGAATGGCAATGTATGGTTTATGGAGATGGTTTCAGTAGTCCATTTGTTTTTGTTCATGGCTTACCTCTGCTGCAGATTTCTTGGAGAGCACTATGGATATGTCTACCCTGCCATTAGGACAACACATGTAAAACTACTCAAGATAGCTTTGGTTGAACTAGCTCACCAAACATAGCAGTATGGCTGCTGTGGCCCAGACAACAGTATGGGCTAGCCACCCCTAAAAAAGCACTTAGGGTCCTAGGTGAAATTGTACTCATGTGGCTAGTCAGAGCCACTGCAGTTACGTTACCGTTTTAAAAAGCTATCTTAATCAAAGCTAGCTTGGATATATTTATTCAGGCTGCATTTGTGCTTCTTGATTGTGATGCAGACATACACTATGGCTACGTCTAGACTGCAAGCCTCTTTTGAAAGAGGCTTTTTCGAAAGATACTTTCAAAAAAGCCTCTTTCGAAAAAGAGCATCTAGATTACAACCAGTACTTTCGAAAAAGCAAGCCGCTTTTTCGAAAGAGAGCACCCAGGCAGTCTGGATGCTCTCTTTCGAAAAAGCACAGTTTGCATTACATAGCGCCTTTTTTCGAAAGAGCACTTTCGTAAAAAGGCATTCTTCCTTGTAAAACAATGTTTTCTGCAGTCGAAAAAACTGCCGCGTTCTTTCGATTTACTTTCGAAAGAATGTGGCAGCAGTGTGGACGCAGGGGACGTTTTTTCGAAAAAAGGACACTTCCTTGAAAAAAACCCTGTAGTCTAGACACACCCTATGACACTAGTGCATACATTTTGTAGGATTATGTGAACATGAGGCACTGTATGTCTGCTTTTGGATTTAGCAATGCTGTCATATGCTATTCAGGATTTCTCATTAAAGGCAGCTCCATTCCTCACTGAGCGTAAGGTTCTTGCACGTGGTTTATCCTGGTTTATCCATCTGTCAGCCAAAAAAATTTCATTCACCATTTTCACTCGATAGTTGGTCACATAAAAAAATCCCCCCAAAACTTCAATTACTATTACAAGATAGTTAGAAAAAAATAATTGAAAGTAAAGGTACTTCTGGTGCAAATGCCACTGAACATTATTGCCAAATTGTAAAAGCTACAGTATATATGAATTGTACAGTTATATTTAAAACTAACTTTTGGATTGTCTGGTGATGTTTCCTGGCTGTGCTGAAGTATCTTAAAATAACTTCACAGTGTCAAGTCTCAGAGCCTAACATTAATGTGCCATCTGTCTGGACTAGCATTATATATAAAAAAAAGAGGGAGAAACACTCTCAATGGATTTAATTTCCTATAACTATACTGTCCATTTCCTTTAATCCATGTTAAACATAATCATTGATGGTGACTTTCCCTAAGTATAGATGCACAGATTTTAAAGTTCTTTTCTAAAATGCCAGTTGATAAGCAGAATAGCAAGACTTTAATACAGTTTTGTCTGAAAAAGTTGTGGAATATAACAGGTAGAAAAGTATCGTCTAATCATAGCATCCTAGGGCTGGAAGGAGGTCATCAAATCCAGCCCCCTGCCCAAAGCAGGACCAACCCTAACTAAATCATCCCAGCCAGGGCTTTGTCAAGCTGGGACTTAAAAACCTCTAGGGATAGATATTCCACCACCTCCCTAAGTAACCCATTCCAGTACTTCACCACCCTCCTAGTGAAATAGTTTTTCCTAATATCCATCTTAGACCACCCCAACTGTAACTTGAGATCATTGCTCCTTGTTCTGCCGTCCATCACTACTGAGAACAGCTTCTCTTCATCCTCTTTGGAACCTCCCTTCAGGAAGTTGAAAGCTGCTGTCAAATCCCCCCTCATTCTTCCCTTCTTCAGACTAAATAAGCCCAAATCCCTCAGCCTCTCCTTGTAGGTCATGTGCTCTAGCCCCCTAATCATTTTGGTTGCCCTCCACTGGACCCTCTCCAATGCATCCACATTCTTTCTACAGGAGAGATTATGAGCTCTTGCTATACAGATTTACCCTACGAAGATAGACCAGGGAATGAGGGGAAATTATGTCATATTTCATTTCTTGCAGACTTGAGGAAATACCTTCCTTAACCTCAAAGCCCAGTCCCTCTAGGTGCTCAGCAACTTCTGTAATTCAAGTAAACAGCAGACGAGGGTGTTGAGCACTTTCTAGGAAGTGCTCAACACCTCCATGGATTGAACCCTTATCGTGCATTTTTTTCATTTGCATGCACCTTCCACAGATCCCTTCATTACAGATTTCTCGGTGGTGTCCATTTCTTTATTAAGAAATGACTATACATCTCAGGGAAGTAGCACCACCTGGGAGGAGTCACACATAAGATGATTATTTAGAACTGTTCAGTGATCATTCCTTCTGAGCTTTTTCCATTTTTGTGGAATGAATTAAGGAGTTTGTAGACTGAATGTTTTTCAGCATCTTCAAAAATGATAGGTACGTTATAAGTCATCTTGTTCCGCGGGAAGATTCTGATCTCATCGTGGGATTTGTTCACTTTTTAACATCATTGTGCATAACATATAGGGCAAATAACATCTAGGATATGAGAAATAATGATGCTATATTTGTTTTATTGACAGTGATGGATTTAAAGAAATCATGCCCTATGATCACTTCCAGCCTCTGCCTCGGTATGTATGGAGACTGACTATATAACATGTAGGTCAGCATTAGGATGAGATTTCCACCAGGAATTCAGTATTCAGTTGCAAAGACTCAAATCACTGCATAACTTGGAATGTTATCTACTGTCTTTGCATACCGTCTGTGGCGGCATGTCGGGGTCCCCCGACTCCTGCACCCCTGCAATGGCACGGACAGACTCCACCAGCCAGTAGAATAGAGGGAGTTTATTGCTTCTCCAGGATACAGCACAGCATAGATGTCATCAGGTTACAGGAACCGGGCCTACGATGCCTCAGCCCCCCTTGAGATGGGGGATGCTGGGCCCCTAAATTCCAGCCCCTTTCCCGAGGCTGTCTCCTCCATGATCCCAGACAGAAACTAACTCACTCACTTCCAGCCCTGCCCTCAGCCAGGGCTCCACCCCCCTCCTTCCCACTGTTCCGCTCCATGGGAGATACCTGTCTGACGAGTTTCGAAGCCCCCTTGCATAATGACTCATCCCCTGCCCTGCTGGGCCGTGCTGCAGACAGCAGCCAGTGGGGGTCACCCACAGCCCACTGCCCAGCATAGCAACCAGCAAGGTACCCCCACTACGTCACACCGTCATAGTAGTTGATTTTCTAATTTATGCATTAGAGAGCAAATCAGAGAGGGTATGTCTACACTAGCTCGTTAGTTCGAGCTAGGTAGGCAAATGAGGGCAAGCGGAGTTGCAAATGAAGCCCGGGATTTAAATATCCCGGGCTTCATTTGCATGTTCCCGGGCGCCGCCATTTTTAAATCCCCCTTAGTCCGAACCCCGTGCCCGCGGCTACACGCGGCACGGACTAGGTAGTTCGAATTAAAGATCCTAATTCGAACTACCATTACTCCTCACTCCACGAGGAGTAATGGTAGTTCGATTTAGGATCTTTAATTCGAACTACCTAGTCCGTGCCGCGTGTAGCCGCGGGCACGGAGTTCGGACTAAGGGGGATTTAAAAATGGCGGCGCCCGGGATATTTAAATCCCGGGCTTCATTTGCAACTCCGCTTGCCCTCATTTGCCTACCTAGCTCGAACTAACGAGCTAGTGTAGAGATACTCAGAGTGACTTGAATGGTGCTGTTTATACATAAAGCACTTTACATTTGTAATGTAAATGCTTGTAGGATTGGAACCTCTGTTATTGCAATAAAAACCCGTTAAGTGCGTAAGTGCATAGCGTAGAAGTAATAGGTTGGCAAATTTTCGTCTAAAATGCATATATTTATTCCTACAGTTCTATGTGAAGATATATTTTGGTTTAACAAAACGTGTTACGTATGTAACACTGTGTAACTATTCATGTAATGTGGCACTCTGGAAATGGATTATTTGCTTTTAAAAATATATTGCTTTTCTCTTCTTTTTGTTGTTTATTCCTACATACTATATGTTCATACATACACTGCTTTAGTGGAACTCCCAGGATTCCATCAACTGGGGTAAATTGTCATAGCTCCATTGACTTGATAATTTACTCTGCTGAGGATATGCTGTTCTCTGATGGTTTTTGGCTTTGTCAGATAGGTGGAAATCTGTTCCCCTGTGACTTAGTACTGAAGTTTTGTGATTATCCTGCTCCTGTCTTTTCCCTTTTCCTCTTTTCCTTCTGCTGCAAGCAGGGGCGGCCCGTGAGCCTAGGCAGACTAGGCAGTTGCCTAGGGCGCCGCCGGCCCAAGCGCCTGATGATGACGGCCGTGCAGGTGGGGGCGCCGATCGTGCCTTCCTCCTGGGGCGCCAGCTGCCACAGCCGGCCTTGGGCCACTCCTGGCTGCAAGACTCTGCAGATGTCCCTGTGTTGACTGTGACACAATTTCGTTACATCAGTGCTTTGTGTTCTGAGTGGCTCAGAATTTGGAAACCAGTTGGAATTAAAATTTAGTTTCCTTTCTGTGCTGTACTGTGCCTGTAGAGCTTGTTCAGTGCTGTCCTTTGTGAAAGAGGACATAACGAGGGTGAAGGCATGGACGACCGCTCTCATTTGAAGCATGAAAAACTGCACATAAGGCAGGGGTGGGCAAAAGGGCCTCCATGGGCCGGATTTGGCCCGCAAAGCGGGTGGATCTGGCCTGCAGAGGCCTTGCCGTTCCCCAGCTCCCAGCACAATTAGGGCCTGGGGGTTGGGGGAGCGCGCAAAGTTTCCTCCGCCCTGTCAGGAGTGCATGGCGCTTTTAAGTGCTGTGCAGGGCAGGGACAGAGCGAGGAAACTTTGCACTCTTCCCCGTCCCCAGGTCCTGATTGGCCTGGGGGCATGGGAGCCTGGAAAGTCTCCTCCCAGTCAGAGGCATGGGCACCTAGGGAAAAGAGGGGGCAGGCAGGCAAAGGCGCTCTCCCACCCCCAGACCAATCATGGTCTGTGGGTGAGGAACCCAGAAGTATCCTGGCCCCGACCCTTCTGCTTGAGGCCCCGCCCCTTCCAGTGCAGCCCATGGCCACTTCAGAAATTTTTTAATTGTCCCCCAGCAAAAAATTATTGCCCACCCCTGACATAAGGGCTCACATCACTCTAGGTCAGTGCCAGCACATGCTGTCCCGGTCCCTGTGTGTGACAGCTCACTGGAGGTTTTGTTGGTTTAAGGCAGTCACGACCACTCAGAGAGCAGCAAGCAGCCAGCACACACCCAAAAGTTGGTGGCATTGACTAAAGAAGGGGTGAGAACAAGGCTAGTTCAGGCTGATTCAATGTATCACTTCTCTAGCCTTCATTGGAAGCGCTCTTAAAGAGCCACAGTGGGAGAAGAGAGCTGCCCTTCCGTAACAGAACTAAAGGAGGGCAGGGGTGGAAACATCTGGCCACTTTGCACAGTCTTGCACCAGCTGGTAAATCTGGCCCAATCAGTAGCTAAATAATGTAGCAATTGTAACATGTGTGCACTCTGTGCTTATTGCCTGTAAAGTCATTGCAGATGTTCCTCATTAATTATGCTTTTCACCTGAGCGGAGCATGTGCTGAGCATGACTGTTCACACGTCACAGGTATAAAACAAAGTGCTCTAGATGCTCTTCCCCAAAGGTTTACTGGCTCCCTCTTCTTGAGCTGCAGTCACCTCCCAAGTAACGCAAAGGCCACATACAGGGCTGCTTTGCAGTTCTGTGACATTCACCAACATTTTCTCATTCAAATGAGAAAGTTGTGGGAAAGTCACGATGCACACTGCAAGCTCTTGAAAGAGTTCTTTTGCGGCTAGAGCTGTAAATGTCCTACTGAAATATTTCTACAGATGGAGATCTTTGAAATAAACAGAAAAATTTCCCAGGATAAAAATTTTCTTTTAAGGTTTTTGGAACATCTCCATATATCTCAGACTTGTTGGACTGTTGAGGATCCCTTGACAGTTGCGGGTTCTGGAAAGTGTCTCCTTGACTGCCTGCCCACGGCACTTCCCCTCCTCCCCCCAGTAGCCCTGGACCTCACTCCATCTTGAAAATGCTCATGGGAATATGGGAACTGGAGTGTGTTTGAAACTGATGAGATAAAGAAAAACAACTGTAAAACTTTATGCTATAAACACTTCTAAGAGTAGTATTACATCTAGTACAGTCAGCCTTGTGCCTATGAATCTATGAGCTGCTAACTCATTGAAGAGCTAATTGCTCTTTAGTTCCTGATATTTTCAAATAAAATGAGTTGATTTTAATACTGGCCATTTGTTTAGGTGAAACAGTAAAAAGTATAACTGTGACTTTCTCAATGTTTTTTCCCTCAGGTAATGTGAAATGAGGATTTAATCAGTCAGCTATATGTTCTCCATTTTTGAGCATGTATCCAACATTTAAAGTTCAAAGGAGGTTTTTGTATGTTTAAAATTGAGTCTGTGCTATAGTGTTTGAACGTGATTGATATGTTTCTTGTAGACAGTTTAATGAATTATTTAAAAATAGGAAGTGTTCTTGAGTTACCTTCTGTATAGTAGGGAGTAGGTAGTACTTACTAACGTCTGCCTTCGATTTATAGTCTTCTCCTCCATCTACTCTGATATTATGACTTCCTTTACAAAACCTATGTTACTCTTGATGAATTGATTTAGGTGGGATACTGCTGTACTTGCTGAGTCTATCATTCATAAATGATGTAATTTTTCACAGTTCTTTTCTGAGCCACTGCAATTGTAATATTTAAAGGTTTTAGACTGGCCATAGGAAAACTTACTTGCTGCCTTGATTTGCCAAAGCCAAGATGTGATGAGCTTTAAGACCAGGTGCAGGACCAAATTCTTTCCCCAGGTTTCTTTGTGGGGGTGAGTGGGTGGGGAAATGAGGGGTTGAGTAGGGCTGTGTAAGAGCCAAAGGAAGAGCCCAAGATAGCAGTCTTGTGGTATGTAATTAATAGAGTATGATGCACTTAAATCAGGAACATCCTTGAATATGTCTTCAGGATTTGTTCACCATCTTTTATGAAAGAGTAGATGCCTAAATGTGTATTTTGTGCTTTGATTATGAGAGAAAGCCAATGAACATTTTTTACTTTATTGTCATCCCCACTTCAGATGTCACAGCAAATTCAGTCTTTAATATGTTTATCTAGGCCTGTTAAATTTTCAGAGCAGGGCCTGTCTTTTATTTTTTTATACAGATTCAAACACATGGGTGGGTAATAAGCAGCCCATAGGCCAGACACGGTTCACCAGAGTTAGCCCCTGGCAGATTGCCAGATGCTTTATTTTCCTGCACATCAGCAGTTATGGCTGCTCATAGCTCCCATTGGCCATAGTTCACCATTCCCAGCCACTGGGAGCTGTGGGAAGTAGTGTGGGCTGGGCTAGGCCACTTCTTCCCACAGCTGCCATTGGCCAGGGATGGGAAACCATGACCAACAGGGGTGCAAGTGGCCATGCTTGCAGACATTCAGGTAAATAATGTACCTGGTGGCCTGCCAGGAGCTAATCTTGTTGACCCACAAAGCCGCTTATTGCCCACCCCTGCTCAAGCACATTGTTGGTACTAACCAAATAATAATAATGAAAAATTCCATATAACCGTGTACAGTAGAAGACTAAGGCTGCGTCTACATTGGCAAGATTTTGCGCAAAAGCAGCCGCTTTTGCGCAAATTCTTGCCGCCTGTCTACACTGGCCACGCGTATTTGCGCAAGAGCACTGACGTTCTAATGTACGAAATCAGTGCTTCTTGCGCAAATATTCTGACGCTCCCGCTTGCGCAAGTATTCTTGCGCAAGAGGCCAGTGTAGACAGGCAACGTTAATTTCTTGCGCAAGAAAGCCCGATGGCTAAAATGGCCATCGGAGCTTTCTTGTGCAAGAGAGCGTCTACACTGGCACGGATGCTTTTGCGCAAAAGCACATCTTTTGCGCAAAAGCACATGCCAGTGTAGATGCTCTCTTGCGCAAATACTTTTAACGGAAAAACTTTTCCATTAAAAGTATTTGCGCAAAATCATGCCAGTGTAGACACAGCCTAAGTGTGGAACATGCTTTGTTATGCTGTTTCATAATAGATAATAATTCAAATAATCAAATACATTGTATTCCTGCTTTAACACTTCAGAAGTCCAAACACTTCAGAAAACTTACCTGGTCATGTCAGTTCATTTCTTTGTATTTTCTTGTTGTCACATAGGACAAAGAGAGCCTGAAATAAGGGCAAAATAGGTTTCTGATGCTATATACATTTTTGTACAAATGTCAGAAAACAGATCTGATTCTGCCCCCTTTTGAAGTCAGTGGCAAAATTTCCATTCATCTTAGTGGAAGTAAGACTGGCTTCAATATTTCGCTGTGCTTTATAGATGGCTTTATTTTTAATGTATTTGGGTTTTGGTTGTTGTTTCCTCCTAGCTGGGAACATAATCCTTGGACTGCATGTTCTGTTTCCTGTGGAGGTGGAATTCAGCGGAGGAGCTTTGTTTGTGTAGAGGAGACCATACATGGAGAGATACTACAAGTAGAAGAATGGAAATGCATGTATGCCCCCAAACCCAAAGTCATGCAAACTTGTAATCTATTTGATTGTCCTAAGTGGGTAGCTATGGAATGGTCTCAGGTAATTTGAAAAATTATTTGTACCTAATTTTGAAAGGCAGCCTCTAATTTTGTGCAATCATAATTATAGGCAAAAATAATCACAGGCATGTTTTGTAGCACTTGGAAGTATATATTGTCTACCTGATTTAGCTTACAATTCCTGAAGTATGATATCTCTGTGGAATAAAATGCATGCATGTTTTCTGTGCCTGCAAAACTGTGCTTGCAACTTTATGTGGAGGAAAAATAATAGCCAAAACATCAGAGTGAGCATCTCATTACAAATCAAGACTTTTGTCTCCCACTGTTTGATGGACATAATCCATGACAGCAGATAAATTGCCAAAAGCGTGGCTGTTTGGGGATTGAGAGGTGTTTTATGGATGACTTTCCAAGCGTCCGTCTCACTTTTCGTTATAGTAACAGGAATATAGAGCCAGTTTATCTTGGCTCTGGTTATCTGACATGGTCACTGCAATATAGTTGGAGAAACATTCAAATGTTTTTTCTGACTCAGTTTAAACCAAAAACCACTGAACATGTGAGAGAGCTTATTCTCAGTAGATTCCCAGCTCCTTTATAAACCATAGCTGTTCTGATAAAGCTTTGCAGAACTGAGAAAGACACCCTCCCAAATCTTTACAGGCATAAGCTATCCGTTCCTAGCCATCACTAATATACTTTGGTCACTTGACAAAGCAAGGTTAGATTTAAATAATGTTTATCTGAAATCTGATGGAACAGCTATTATAGTTTTTTCACTTAAGGCCTGATTCCACACCCACTGAAGTCAAGGAAAAGACTCCACTTTAGTTCAGTGGGCTTTGGGTAAGATCTTAAAGGTTCAGAATTAATATTTATGAATGGCAGTATTTTTAAAAATATTTTAAAAGCATCTATGAAGTAAGATTATTATATTGTCTCTCTTAGTGCACAGTGACCTGTGGCCGAGGCTTACGTTACCGAGTGGTATTATGTATTGACCACCATGGCCAGCACGTTGGGGGCTGTAATCCACAACTTAAGCTACACATAAAGGAAGAGTGTATCGTGCCAGTACCGTGTTGCAAGCCAAAAGGTAACTGGAACTTTATCTTCGTGTGTTATTGTTTTGCATTTTTGTTAAGAGAAGTAAAGAGCGCCTGGTAACCTCCCTGAGAAGCGTCAGAAGCTCACATTTATCATGAATTGTTTCAGTGCTAGCAAAAGGAAATGCTGTTGCCATTGGTTATAGAACAGGTATCTGAGTGATATTTTTACCTGATGACATGATAACATGTAATGAAAATAACAAGCTCTCCAAATTTAAATACATAAGTTAAATAGGTAAAAGTGGGAGCAGTGTATTAGGTGCTGGGGGATTGCTCAGTAACATTTTAAATGGGGAGAGTAGTTTGTTCGTAGAGGTTATGGTTAAGGCTGTGTTTTAGTCATAGGTATTTTTAAAGTCATGGATTGGTCATGGGCAGTAAACAAAAATTCATGGCCCGTGACCTGTCCATGACTTGTACTATAAACCCTGGGGGGTGCCATACATGCTGTTTGAGGTGTCCTAGGGGTCACTTTGGTACTGGAGATGGATGGCTATGTGTGGGCTTGGATCCCCACTGGTGCTGAACAGGGAAAGGTTGGTGGAGCTGGCATGCTCCTTTTCTGGCTGTGCACCTCCCTGGAAGTGGCAACAACCTCCTCGCACAGCTCCTCGGCAGAGACATGGCCAGAGAGATCTGCATACTGCCTCTACCCTGAACACCAGCTCTGCACCTCCCATTGGCAGGGAACCATGGCCAATGGGAGCTGCAGGGGCAGTGCGTGTGGTTAGAGGCAGTGTGCAGAGCTGCCTGTTAATGCTTCCGCCCAGGAGCTAAGGAAGAGGGATATTGTTGCTTCCAGGGAGCTCCCCAGGTAAGCACTTCCCAGAGCCCTCACCCCCTCCTGACCCCTAGTCTCCCCCCCCCCCCCCCGCCAAACTCTTGCGGCTGCTGGGGGAGGGGAGCATGGTGGCCCACAACTGCCCCAGCAGCATCCAGTACGACTGGCCCAGGAGCTGCTCAGACAGTGCCTGGACCAGCTGCATTGGCTGCTGAAGTCACAAAGGTCCTGGAAGGTCACAGAATTTGTGACTTTGATAACCTCCATGACAAGCTCACAGACTTATTTGTGGCATGTATAATCATTACACTTGTTCTTCTATGTCTACAGCTTGTGCTACAGAATTCTGCATGTAGCATGGAAGAGCCTTAAATAATGTTCATGCTGATTTCCCTTTCCTCTTTGTTTCTTTTCCACTTTATTTTTTTTAAATAATCTTAAATGCTTAATGACATGAGTTAATGAATTTCCTTTAAAAATTAATTGAGGAATGAAAGGTAGAAAAGATGGCACAGGGAAATAAGAGGAAATGAAAAGCAAGAGGTATGAGAATATATAAAAGTAATGTTTCCTATTCTATTCTTATTACATAAGAACAGTAGATAAGTAGGTAATATATTGGTAAATTTCTTTGTGCCCTATACCAATCCTCAACCCTGAACGTTAGGATTGGAAGTATTTTGTCTTTTCATATTTATTTGAAAACCTTGTTGGGAGTATGCATAACTCAACAGTAAGCTTTATGTAGTAAAATGAACAGTAAGTGCAGTGAAGTGCTATTGAAACTCAGTGACTTGTGTGATAGACCCAGGGCAGCTGGCTACTATAGTTTGGTGGAGGGTAGACATGCGCTAGCTGAGTGAATGCTTTTCTGTTTCCTGAATAAACTGCCAGAGACTGCGGCCATGTAATCAAGGCAGGCAGGCAGGCACTTGCAGCTAATTAAGAGCTTGCCTGAAGCAGCAGGCTAGTCAGGCACCAGCAGCCTATTAAGGCCTGTTGGTTTACTTTAAAAGGTTTCCCCTCAGGTAAGGGAGGGTGAAAGAGAAGAGTGATGGACTGAGAGGATGAAGTGTGTTGCTGAGACCTGAGGACTGAGAAAGGAAAGATTCACTCAGGTACCAGGGAGAAGGTACTAACTTAAGGGAGTCTTCGGGGAAATGGCCCAGGAAAAAGGCTGCTATATTGGGGCCATAGGAAAACCCCTGTCATTTGCCACTACCTAGCGTCCCTGCACCAGAACCAGGAGTAGTGGGCCGGCCCGGGTTTGCCCCAATCCTCCCCACTCCACTAAAAAATCTGAGCCTGGAAAAAAGAGGCTCTGGATTACGGAGGGGCCTCCCCTCAATCCTTTGACTTTGCCAATGATGAGAATGGCTCAGTTAGCTGTGACTCTGGCATCTAGAAAAAGATAGGCAGTGTGGAGGGTCACAGCGAGCCTCTGAGGCATATAATAACTGCCTAAGTGCAGGACCATTGGGCACAGCCGGAGCTTTGTCACACTTGCTACAGATAAGTTGATGTAACAGGATGTTTTGAGGTTTTAAGAGATTCTCCAGGCAAAGAACCGTCAAGGGACAAGTACAATAGAATTCACTAAGCCTTTCAGCAAAAATTGTGACTGCAGTATTATAGAACTTCAGGAAATCTGCAAGGAGAACAACTTGGTGTGTATGTGGAGTGTGTCTGCATAGTTCAAAAAGAGTTTAGATAAACTTATTTGAGGTTTGATACTTTTCAGTATATTGAGGATATATAGAAAGACGTCATAGCTTTGGCCAGTGCTTTTCAAACTTTTTTTTGCTGATGATCCTCTTTCTACTTAAAAAAAATGTTGTGACCCTCTGCCTTCAGCCACACTGGATATGAAGCTTCACCGTTCCTTGTGGCACAGGCTTGAAATGTATAAACTAGCTTTGTGGTCCCTGCTTCCGCTACCCCCTTATGCTGGCCCTCCTTGACATTCCCCCCCTAAACTTCTCCTGGGTCCCCAGCTGAAGTACACTACCATAGGCAATCAAGACTAAGTTTTTCACAACCAAGTTTCTAGCTTGAATCCAGGCCAGCTGTATAATGATTGAAATTTGTTATCCCCTTGACAATTCTTCTAACTGTATAAAGCGAGTTGACATTGCAAATTTATTACTTGAAGATTTGGGTGTCCACCTCAAAAATAACATCCTTGCAATTGGAACTAACCAACAGCACTTTTGGAGACTCAGAAAAGAAGCCAAGGATTGAATGGCCATTGATATTGAATTACTTGTACTTTCTCATCCACAGAGGTATTCCTGGAGGTCAGGGTTTAGTAACAATACCATAACAACGTGGAGGAAGTTTTATTACTAAATAATACACTTCACAAATAGTTAATAAATATTACAAGGCAAACAAAGTGTCAAAGGAGAACAGTTTACTTATCTGAATTATAAACTTTTGCTCTATGAAAAAATCTAAGATGTTTGATTTTTTTTATGCTGAAAATTGCAGATTGAGATATATTGTTGCATTTTGCTTAGCTTTGTTGGAATGAGGAAAAAGCCAGGAATAGGAATCATATTGTTTGCCATAATACTCATTCACTTTCCTGTTTAAGTTGTTCCTTTCCATAGATAGTGATGCTGAAATGAGTAAAAAAATCCAAAATTTGTATTTAATATACCAAAAAATATTCATAAAACAAAGCAATGCCAAATTTGTGCTTGCTGCAGCTTTCTTATCTCTTAACTTGCAAAGCAGAATGCTTGTACTTGTGCCCAGGTGGAGACAAATCAGTTGGAATATTACATAAATACTTAATGAATAGAGATAAGGCAGTTGTCAGTCTTAGAAGTCCTTAGAAAGTGACAACTTATACTTCAACTGTCACGATAGATTGAACCTCTAAAATCCAGGACTCTGGCACGGTGGGGAGCACAGTCCTGGCTGGGGCTAGCGCAGTGGGGTGTGCAGCCCCAGCTGGGGCTGGAGGCAGCGGGACTGGCAAGTGGGTATGCAGCCTAGGCGAGTACCATGGGGGGCACAGGGACTGGAGGCATCAGTGCTGGCCCCCAGCTGGAGTTAGTGTGGCAAGGGGCTGGTGGCAGGGCACACAGACCCTGCTGGCAGCAGTGCCTACATCCGGATGGGCAGCCTCGAACTCCCCTAGTCTGGCAAACTCCATGTTTCAGGACCACTCAAGACCCAAGGGTGCCAGACCAGGGAGATTCCACCTGTAGTATTCATTTCCAAAATCACAGTGTGGGATAACAGAAGAAAAAGTGGCTTTAATTGCAGAGATGGACTTGTGGGCAGATTCAGTTGCAAACTTCTCTAGCGTTGAAAAAGCAATTTTGCGTCTGGGCTTTTGTTTTTGGCCCATCTTCATTCAATGTGCTGTGTAAAAACTAATATGATTAAGTGAATAATGCAATATGTATTAAATGCTTCTGAATTTGATGGAATGAATTGTGCTTTTTGTTTCCTGTACTAGAAGAAAGTCCTATAGAAGCTAAACTGCCCTGGTTCAAACAAGCACAAGAAATAGAAGAGACTAGAACAGCATCAGAAGAACCGATGTAAGTTTCTCTTTCTGGGTGGGAAAAAACTGTTTCTGATATGTTGTACAAGTCATTTGGAAAACCTATTGTTATGCAGATGGATTTGGCATTTGATGCTCTTTGGGACTAGGCCATTGTGGGTAATTATTCCTAGTTTTATATCTTAACAGTCTAGCTTTTGGAACAGCTGTCCTGATGGTATAGAATATATGGGCCATACTGATGGCTTGCTATCAACAGAACAATTAAAGGAGACCTTAATTTGGCTTTGAAAGCTGTTGAGGATTTCCCTGGTGTGGGAGAGTCATCACATGATGTAAAGCAAATGTAGACTGTTTTAAGCTAACCATTCCTTCCCTCTCAGTAAGGTAATGATTGTGTTGGAGGTTGAGAAGGGCACGTTGCTGGAAAGGAACATGTTCCCTTGACCCTCCGCACCAAAATATTACAAACCATGCTAGTGATTTGAGGTCAGTTAACTATAATTGTCTGAGCCATTCAAAATGTTATTTGGGCCATCCACCACTTTGACCCTGGGCTGAGAAATAGTTTTGTTCACAGTATGTGCATAACTGACATTCCCTGGAGTCCAGCTCTGTTCATACCCCTATAGTCCAATTCATCTCTCAGATGCAATGAACATTCATAGAATCATCTGTATATAGAATAACTGTGAGTGGTGCTTATCTCCTTCATATTTTTTAACTCCAGCAGGTTAAAGTGAACATAAGCCGTTCACTCTAATGTTTTGTGTTTGGGTCAAATTCTGCTCTTATTTATAATTTATGTAAATCTTAAATTGCTCAGATGAGCTCAAGCTTTTACACCATTGCACCTGAGAACAGAATATGGGCCCCTGACTTATTTTTCTTCTGCTGCTTAACTATTCTTCTACTGCTTTGCTATTCTTTGTTTTGGCTCATACATATTAACAGGTACCATCAAGAGTAATAAAGTATTTTGACACCTGCACTGGCTCAGAAAGGAAAACTTCTGCCAAACAGGTGTTAACATGCAGTAGTATACTGGTTGCCATTAGAAAGTTTTCATTGACTGGCATGAATGCCCAAGTGTTAACTACATGTGAGTGGTTACCCTGCTCTCTAAATTGGTGGCCATGACTACAGAGTTATGTCTGGGTGTGAACTATGATTCTTTAGGGTAGTAATGATAGCTGAATGAGCCTCTTCATGTTGAGCAGCTACATCTGGGAATGAACAGGTGTGAAATTGTCTCTGAAGAGGATTCAGCCTGAAAAAATAAAGAAATGCTTCTTTGGCCATGCAAAATCAGGTGTGGTGGAATATGCTGATAAGAACTAATGTACTCTCCAGGCCCTTAGGTTTCTCACTGTGATATCCCTACAGAACAAGCAAAGAGCACATTAGTGGGAACAAGTCATCTCAGCTTAGAGATCTCAATATCCTCTGAGTTACCCCACCTTCTAAAATACACTATGCATTTACCTAGGTTTTCAGTGCATCCTCATTCTCCTGCCTTTGAACTTCCCTTCTGAGCAATCTTTATTCCCATCTTGGAGACCTAACACCTGCTCATCTTTCAACCACCCTACCCTACCTCATCCAAAAGGATCTGACCACCATCGTCACAGCAAAAATGTCTGGATCTGTGTCCAAACGGCCGCGTTAGTCCCTAACCACTAGTGACACCATAATACCTCTTTCCTAATTTTCCTGGTGGCATCAGGAAAATTACTCTGAATACTCTATGCTCTCCTGGGACCCGGCTCTACTAACCCAGTCAGATCCCCCATTCATGTACTTATTTTGCTGCTGTTTTCTCCTACCAACGCTAGGATGCTAGACCTGTTCTTGCCGTATTCTTCTGAGGAGGCTGGCAGGTAAGGGGAACTCACAAGCCATTAAATAGCTCACAAGTAAAGCTGATCTTGAACAAAAGTAGTTAACTGGAGTAGGCCACTTCCCAGTTAGCCTCCTTATTTTAAAGAGACTACTGTATGTAGTACTGCATTGTAACAGTTAAGTATGGGCTCAAATTCCTAACAGTCCTTGAGATTGGCTACTGCGGCCTCCATTTTCCAGCAAAATGGAATGATTCTGCCTTCATTCTCTTTCAGCTTGCCCTTCAGTCACATGAAAAGTGTCTTTCCATCACAACAAACTGTTGCAGCACCTTCTGAATCTTGTATTCTATCTAATCTCATCAGGTATGTCTACACTAGCTCGTTAGTTCGAGCTAGGTAGGCAAACGAGGGCAACCGGAGTTGCAAATGAAGCCCGGGATTTAAATATCCCGGGTTTCATTTGCATGTTCCCGGGCGCCACCATTTTTAAATCCCCCTTAGTCCGAACTAACTGCCCGCGGCTAGACGCGGCAGTTAAACATTAATTCGAACTAACTCTTTAGTTCGAATTAACTGTTACTCCTCATTCCACGAGGAGTAACAGTTAATTCGAACTAAGGAGTTAGTTCAAATTAATATTTAACTGTCGCGTCTAGCCGCGGGCAGTTAGTTCGGACTAAGGGGGATTTAAAAATGGCGGCGCCCGGGAACATGCAAATGATGCCCGGGATATTTAAATCCCGGGCTTCATTTGCTACTCCGGTTGCCCTCGTTTGCCTACCTAGCTTGAACTAATGAGCTAGTGTAGACATACCCATCCTTTCCAGATGGAATAAGCATTTGGAGAAAGGGGGTGTCAAAGCATAGGGTCTAAAGGAAGACTGTAATACATGGCTGTTACTTCCCCCACGGTGAATAGTAACAATAATTCCCTCCTGCATAGAGTGTGTTTAACTTTGCTTTTGTAGTTTATATGTGGCACAGTATGACAACTTCTAACTAGCATAGGGTTTACAATTTCCTTGATACGTGGCCACATTTAATATTATTTATTCTTTTGACATCCAAATTAAAACCACAACATGAAATCTCAGCTCCTAGTTCATCCTTTTATTACAGTTGTCTTTTGTGTCTTCAGGCGATATTTTAGTTGATAATGAATAAGAGAATAAATGCAGCTGTGTTTTCAAACCCCACAAATAGGGGATGTGCCAAACCAGGAAGACAAATATCTCTGCTGCTGTGGTCTGCCACGGCTGGTGTCCTGAATTTACATAGAGGGTGAATGTTCAAAAGCTTTTTTATTATTATTATTATTAGGAAAATTTAAAAATGACTGCTTATAAAGCAAGGCCAAGAAAAATGTAGGTTTGACCTTTTTAGTTTTTAGTTGTGGAATGTGATGACAGTTGATACCCATCATTATTTTAAATGTTCCTCCCATGAGCCTTCTTAGTTACAGTAGGATTCGCAGTGAGGCTTCAGCAAGATTTCACAGCCTTTTGTTTTAATAATATTTTAGAGAAATAGACACCTCTGCTGCCTTTTCTTTTAATAACTTAGAGAAATAGAGGATAAATTTAGAAAGCTTTCAAAAGCTGGTATGTTTTCTTAGCAACATGAGATCATCAAAAATAATTGTTCTCTAGGTTTGTATAGAATTGCATGTACTAAAACTGAAATGTGATGAGGTCCTTGAAGGTTCGTATTCATTGCATTTAAAAAAATCTCCCATTTGCGTCCTTTTTATTGTAAGAATATGTATTTCAGACTTTCTTACAGCCTCTTCAGAGTAAGCTGGTCGTGTACTTTGACCAGTATGTAACCACTCAACAAGATAGAATCTGTAGCTCTGGATTTTAAAGGGGTGTTTCACTGATGTGCAGGAGTTCCATGTTTTAAAGATTCTATTCAGATAAGCACCTAAATCATAGAATCATAGAAGTGGAAGGGATCTCAAGAGGTCATAGAGTCCAGTCCTCTTCCCTCACAGCAGGATCAAGCACTGTCTAGATCAGGGGTGGGCAATAATTTTTGGTGGGGGCCACTCCAAGGTTTTGGAAAGTGGTCAAGGGCGGCACTTTCTTGTGGAGGAGATGTAGGGTCTAGGTTGGAGGTTGGGTGTAGAAGGGCAGGTGGGGTAAGGAACTGTGGTGCAGGAGACGGTGTGGGGTCTGAGAGGACGCTTGGGTAGAGGAGGGCATTGTGACCTGGGTCAAGGGATTGGGGTGTAGGGTCAGGGAGGGGGTGTAGGTGCAGAGCATTTGGATGGTGACCTGGGGGAGGGAGTTGGGGTGCAGGAGGGATTGGGGTGCCAGAGGCAGGTGCTGGCTGGGAGGAGTTTACCTAAGTGTCTCCTGGCCAGCAGGCTGTAACACCCCCAACACAGGCTGGGCTCCCTGCCTGCTGCAGCCCCAGCCTGCTTGAAAATTCAGGCGGCTCCCTCCACGTGCTGTCAACTCTGGGTGGGGGAAGAGGCTTGCACTGCCCCAGTCCCTCATGCCAATCTCTCAGCTCCGATTAGCTGGCTGTTTCCAGACAATAGTAGCAAAGCAATTGGCTGAGGTCAGTTCTTATTGGCAAGTTGTTTCTGGCCAATAGCTGAGGATTGGACGGGGACGGAGGAGAAAGCATGAAGCCTCTCCCTCCCTGCAGAGCAGAGAGCGTCAGAGACAGTGTTTGAAACCATGGCAGCAACTACCTGAGGGTCCCGGCAGGGTGGTCCACGGGCTGGATCCGGTGGCTTGGCGGGCCGGATCTGGCCCCCAGGCCGTATTTTGCCCAGAGCTCGTCTAGATCATCCCTGACAGATGTCTGTCCAACCTGCTCTTAAATATCTCCAGTGATGGAGATTCTACAACCTCCCTAGGGAATTTATTCCAGTGTTTAACCACTCTGACACTTAGGAAGTTTTTCCTAATGTCCAACCTATAGGGTTGCTAGATGGTTTAACCAAAATACCGAACCCCCTCCCCCCCAGAAAAAAAACACTGGGAAAAAAATTGTGTTGAGGAAAAAAAAAGGGGGGGGAGACCAAAGTTACTGACCAAAAAAAAGGACCCCGACAGCGGTTATTAAGCAAAAGCAAAAAAAAAAAAAAATAATCATCATCATCATGGCCCCTTTAAGAAGAGGCTTTTTTTTGCTGGCGGCCATCTTGTTTTTCTGCTTCAGCCACAAGACAAGCCCCTGCGGAACCAGCTAAGCAGGGGCATGGGGGGAGCCGGGCTGGGGGCTGGGCCCAGTTGCTGAGTGTGTCGTAGAGTTGTCAGGTGTCCGGTATTTTCGCCTCCTGGCAGGGAAAAAAAATCAGAAAATACATTTTAGGTGTCCGGTATTTTCTGATTTTTTTTTATCAGACAGGAGGCAAAAATATCGGACTGTCCGGGTCAATACCGGACACCTGGCAACCCTACCAATCTAAACCTCCCTTGCTGCAATTTAAGCCCATTGCCTGTCCTATCCTCAGAGGCCAAGGAGAACAGTTTTTCTCCCTCCTCCTTGTGACATCCTTTTAGATACTTGAAAACTGCTATCATGTCCCCCCCCTCAGTCTTCTCTTTTCTAAACTAAATAAGCCCAATTCTTTCAATCTTCCCTCATAGGCCGTGTTTTCTAGATCTTCATCATTTTTGTTGCTCTTCTCTGGACCTTCTCCAATTTCTCCACATCTTTCTTGAAATGTGGTGCCCAGAACCACAAATGTTTGGATGCTTCTGCAAACTTAATCCAGTCTCCTTGGAGCTGCAAAATTGGACTAGAAATTTCAAAGGAAGATCCTTTCTTAAGGGATTTTGGCATTCCTGGTCCCAACCCAAATCAGGCATGGGAAAACGTAAAGCGAGAGAAGTCAGTTTTTCCAAATCTTCTGAGACGCAGAGAAGTTTGAGTATGGACAACTAGTTTGCTCATCAGTAGCTTAGATCAGTGTTTCTCAACCAGTGGTACGAGTACCCTTAGGGGTACTCGAGAGAAGTCTGGGGGGTATGTCAACACAACTGAAATTTGGAGAAAACTGAATTTTTATTTTAAGTTTTGCAGCGCTTTATTATTTTTGTACTTTTTACACCCAAAAATGTCATCACCTGCCTGGCTATGATTAAGTTGTTTAAACAAATGTGTTGCAATGGTAGAAAAAAATTGTGTGTCTGAAAACTGTAGGTATTGGGGGATACTTATAATTTTTTTTTAAAAAAAGGGGTACTTTATAAAAAAAAAGTTGAGAAACACTTTTTTAGATCACTGCTTCTTTTTCCCAGCCATCCCAAGATGGCCCTGCTGAACACCCAGTTTCCTCCATATTACAACATGATTGATGGGCTCGATCTCCACTGCCTTTTAGCTTGCATTTGGTCATTTACATTTGTGTAAGGTGTGCCAAATAATAATAATAGCATTTATCCCGTTTTGCACAGATGCAAGTGATTGCACAAGACGGCAAGGCAATGGAAAACCAGGTCTCCCATGTCTTGTATAAGTAGATTTTTCAGTGTGATTTGGCTGATTGTTTTTTGGGTTTTTTTAAGTATTCATGCAAAACACTATGAACGTATATTAAAAACTGGAGCCTTGTCTATGAAATTCATTAATGGCCTCAAAAAAACTCTTCAGAATCCTAAGCATTCCATTGTAAACTACCTGAGGGCTTGTAAGGGACAATAACTTGAGAGGGGCTTTGATGCTACTTAATCCTCATCTAAACTCAGTCTTTTCCTGTTACCAATGAAGTCAAAGGCAAAGTTGCCATTAATTTCAGTGGAGATGTAGTATCGGGCTCAATATGTTGCACATGCTACACAGTGCACATGCTACACAGTGAAAAATATAGGCCCTCTGATGTTGGTGGATTATTCCTTTTTACAACCTAAGTCAAACATTGAAAACAAATGACCATAATTCCCACTTCAGGCTGTGAATTTAGCTAATTAATACAAAACTGGTACCTGATCCAAATTCAAGATCTAGACAGAGTACTGTCCTGTTTCCAGAACTCTACATGCTGCCCAGTCAGCTATATGCACTCATTTTGTACTAGTAGTCTCCATTAGCCATCACTTCATTTTAGTTATTTCTACTACAACTTGCCTTTTATGAGGTCATCCACTTGAAAAGAATTGTTGTAATATGGGATTGTTCTCAGTAACTGTACAATCATGGGATTTGGGTTAACAAATGACAAGGTAGAATTTTAAAATCCATGTTTTAAATTTTTATCTTGAACTTTATGAAATCCCACACACTAATATTCAACAAACTCGATAGTACAATATAGGCCTGACATAAGTCCTTAGAATAATTTCTTAGAATATTCTGAGGGTTTTTTGGTGTGTTAGAATGTGTGTGTAAATTCTATATATATGTAACATTACCCAGCTATGGTTCTTTTTATGAAAGATAAGATCAGAATTTTGTCAAAGTATTATGCACAATTGCCTTGATGCAACAAAGCGCATAAGCACCTGTTTAACTCTAAACATGTTATAGTCATGCTGATTTCAAGGGACAACTAAAGTGCTAGAAGTTAACCACATGCTTTATTGTTTTGGAGGAACAAGGCCATTTTTGACATAAGTATCTAGATCAGGTATGGGCCAGATCCGGTCTGCCAGGATTAGCCCTTGGTGGGTCCCCACGTCACCGTATTTATCTGTGCCTCTGCAGATATGGGGGATCACAGCTCTCATTGGCTGGGGATCAGTATTCTTGGCCAATGGAAGCTGCGATTACCTGTACCTGCAGAGATTCTGTTACATATAGTGACAGCGGTCCACGAAGGGCTAACTCTGATGAATCATCTCCATTTTATTGCCACCCTGATCTAGATATTTTGTGTGGCTTCCTTTGGACTGTAAATTAGCCATTGAGGTTATGGAGAAATGCTTTGTTAGCAGGTTTTCCCATTGCTGCGTATTAAAGCATTTCTCACTTATAAATAGGTGGTTGCTGTCAAGACAAGTTGCTGGACTGGATGGACAACTAATCTGTGCCCGTATAGCATTTCCTGTCACTGCTGTATATGAGCACCTGTAACTGGTTTCTGGCAATACTCTTCAGTTGTAGAAGACTATTAGTGCACTTCAAATTTGTCAAACTTGTAATGTGCTGAACACATTCCATTTCTGTTGACTTCGATCGGAGGCAAAGGTGTTCAGTACCTTTCTGCCTGCACCTAGCATCCTAAGGATCAGGCCAAAGTTTGAGGTGGTTCTGTTCAGAAAAATCCCCTCCCTCCCCCCCCAAAAAAAGCCAAATTTCTTGACAACTTTGAAAAATCATTTTAAGGCAGGCAGCAGGGATGATCTGTTTCTTCCTAACTCTTATTAGCCAGTGCTTTTTAGAGAAGGGGAAAGACTCACTCCACCCTCTTTTCCACAGCATTTGCTCTTTGGAAAGTAGCCCAGAGGCCTAGAGGGACAATATCTACAGCATAACTACTGTATTATATGTTGCCTCTGTCTCCTCTTGCCTCTCTCAGCAGTGGCAGAAGGCAGTTGGATTCGCATAGTAATCTGTCCACAAACTGTACTCTTCAAAGTTAGCAACACTCTGAGTTTGAGTACCAGTATCAATGAGGCTGCGTAGATGCTGTTTACACTTAGGCTACGTCTAGACTGCATCCCTCTGCCGGTAGAGGGATGCAAATCAAGCACTTCGGAAGTGTAAATGAGCCCAGGATTTAAATATCCCGGGCTTCATTTGCATACTCACACTCAGGTGCTGTGCCAATCACGTGCCCTTTCGAAAGTGAAAGTAAAGTGTAGCCACGGCTCTGCTGACAACGGGGACCTTTTTCGGCAGATCCTGAACTCCTCAAAAAAAAGAAGAGTACAGGGTCTGCTGAAAAAGCTCCCTGCTGTCAGCAGAACCACGACTACACTTTACTTTCACTTTCAAAAGGGCGCGTGATCGGCACAGCGCCCGAGTGTGAGTATGCAAATGAAGCCCGGGATATTTAAATCCCGGGCTCATTTGCACTTCCGAAGTGCTTGATTTGCATCCCTCTGTCGGCAGAGGGATGCAGTGTAGACATAGCCTTAGAGTAAACACATCAATGATTTTGTCTCAGTCTTCTATAACTAGCTGCTTTTACCTTTTTTTTTTTTTAATTTCTCTGCAACGAAGCAATGGATTTTTTAACTAAAGAAAGAGGAGGAAAAGCTTTTGGAACAAACAGATGTCTAATTTGTATCTTCCTGATATTTTAGATCATAATAAATAAATGTTTTTATTTCTTGTCACTGTTTCATGTAGATCTTCTCCAGTTGGAAACATTTTTTTAAAAAATCTGTATATTTTGTTCACCAAGTGTTTCAACCCTTTAAAAATGGCCTATGCAATTATGTATTTAACTTGTCAAATAATCCACAAATCCACCCAAGATGATTTGTGGTATTCAGACCTATTGTAATGGTCTAGTTTAGAACATTAGTATCTGATATAATGTCCCCTGAAGTAATGGAAGATTACACATTTTTACACTCTAGTCCATATATTAATGAGCTGTGTACAATAAAATTTAATTATAGTTAATCAGGAGCACAAAGACACACTGAGGAAAGTGATAGATAGTCCACAGAGCAAGTTAATCACTTCATCAAAGTTGGACCTAGTACCAGATGAAATCTTAAGTAGTATCCTGTAATGTTCTGAATTGGAGGTGGAAATATTTGAAAAAGTACCTTTTACTTTCCCTATTAAATCTCATTACAATTATGTCCTTTGGTAACCCTTCTTAGCGATGTGAATAGAATGTATATGTGCTTTTGGCATATGTATGACATTGTATGCCTTGAGAGCTACTGTACCTCAACATATGAACCTAGATATCCACTTAGCCTTTGGAGTGCTCCAGGAATTTTGAGCTACCTTTTTAGGTATTGTCGTGTTTTTTGTTTTTTGTTTTTTTTTTGTGTAAATTCTATGTATGTTTAATATTACCCAAATATTATTCTTTTTATGAAAGGACTGTAAAGAACATGCTTCACGTGACTTTTCTTCTTCTCCCCTGCAATCTTTTCTGTTGTCTTTAGATTAGTTATGTGGAATTGTGAGTAGGCAAAAAATGAAGAGGATGTATTCTTGGGGTTTAATTATAAGATTTGGATCTATTATGAAACTGTATCTCAGTATAACCTATATTATTCATCATATGCTTTATTAGCATTTTGGCCATATTTACATTGTTGCATTTTAACTCTCTACATACATGTGCACACACATATCAAGTGCAAATTTCTCCTTCAATTTTTTTCTAAGTTGTGGCATTATGGTTCTTTGCAGGTTTATTCCAGAGCCTTGGTCTCCATGCAGTACTACTTGTGGCCAAGGCATTCAGGTGCGAGATGTGAAGTGCCGCGTTCTTCTCACATTTACTCAAACTGAAATGGATCTCCCCGATGAGGAATGTGAAGACCCCAAACCTGAAACAGAACGAATATGTCACCAGGCATCCTGCAACAGTGATCCTGTCCCATTCACCCCAGAATTTTCACGGGTAGAAGACAGCAGTTTGATTTATGATTGGGAATACAT
Source organism: Pelochelys cantorii (assembly GCA_032595735.1). NCBI lineage: Eukaryota > Metazoa > Chordata > Testudines > Trionychidae > Pelochelys > Pelochelys cantorii. Next base: position 27,769,116 of record CM064338.1, read on the forward strand.
TGGTTTTACTCCATGTTCAGCCACATGTGTTGGAGGTAATTTAAACGTATTTAACTATGGTGTTTAAATTTGACATTGTCAATAACTTGATATTATTCCAAATTAGTTACATTGATGTTTAAAAGCAAAATCTGAATGTTCAAATTATGTTAATTCTTTTTACCTTTGATAGCATCTAAATGTCCCTTACTTTTACATGCCTCGTAAGGTTATAATAGAGATAAAATTAGTTTTCTTTCTGTAAACCTGAGAAACTGGGCTGTATTCATTCAACCAAGTTACAGAAATTTTCTGTCAAAGTTGATGGAACAGTTAGTCTTGTGTTATCAAAAGCTAAGTTACAAGGAATTACTTCAGCTATCAGCCGGTATATGGGTTTAGATAAATGAAAATATATGTAACAAATCAATGCCAAATATGCCTAAATGCTCATTTTCCCCTATAAATTGGTGTATCATTTCTGAACTGAAATTTGCATATTAACTATTCACTGTTTTCAAAATGCTGCCATTTATGGTACTGCAAATGTGTTATGGGATAGCATAAGGAGACATCTGTCCAGAAATGGCTGGGATAGAGCGCCAATAGGATGTTGTTCAGGATTTGATACAGCATATTCCTCAGTAGGAAGTCTGTGCCATACATCGGTCTCCAACTTGTTAGGCACATTCCTCCTTTAGACATAATCTAATCTCTCAGCCATCTGAAGTACATATTGCTAGACAATGTTGCTAGTGTTGCTACTACATACTGTACTTTGGAACTGACCGTAGAAGTGAGTTATGAAGTGCAGAGTGAAAGCAGTGGAATTGTGAACACACCTGTATGTGACAGGAATGATGACATCAATGGGACGTGAAGATAGTTGTACGCACAGAAGAAATAGAATAAGTAGAAAAGGGCTGAGCTGCAACAATTTGGAAGTCAAGAGCCAATCTAGAGCTCATAGAAAGTGGCCTCCTTTGTAGTGTTCACCATCTGGAAGTTTGAACGCAGGAGATGTTGGGAAAGATGCTCAGATCATTATCAGCATGATGGTAAGTGACCAATATAAAAGCCTCCCTTATCATTGAACATTCTTGTTTTATTAATGGCATTGATCCCTAATAGTGACAATGTACCTTATGGAAAGTGCTGCTTTCTGACAGCCCTAATTTGTTTCATTAGCCTTAACACGAGTTTAGACCCAGAAGGATATGGCTTGTAAGTATGGGAGTATGATTATTTTGCAGTTTTGACAATGACTATTATAATCTATTGTTTATGTGCCTGATTTTAAAAAAAATTGAGAAAATATTTTAAAACAATAAGAAAAATAGTATTTTAAAATAGGAACAAAGCCTTCATTATCTATAAGGCTTTTTCAATTCCCTTGATTTTACTATCTCAATTTAATTTTGTAGCATATAATCATTTTATCTCCACCTTTAATCCATTTTGCCAATGCTTCTGGAGGGCTTCTCAACCAACATGTTTTCAAAAGGTATTGAATTCTCTCTGGTTTTGAATTTTGAGCACAGAGTGAAAAAACATCTTCTTGAATTTTATATATCCTATATATACTTTGTCAGTGTAAAAAACTTGCATGTGAAATAACCTACAAGTTGAAGATTAAATTTTGGAGGCTGTGTTGAGGCCTACAATTTCATATATCGGAAAGAAAAGGTTTTTTTAATGGGTAATAATCATTAGAATCAGATTCAGGGCCTGTTGTAGCCCAATGGGAATTTGCGAATTGACTTTATTGAGAGCAATACTGGTCTTCTGTGATTTAAAGAGGCGGTTCAACCCAACATTTGCCTCTCAATAGTCATGAATTGAAACCATTTCTTTGATGTAATGCAGAATTCTTGAAATGAAGAGGTTTTTCATACGTGTTCTCAAGATTTCAGAAATACCTCTAGCACCACATGTCTAGAGGTTCATATATGCTACTTCCAGGAAATGTGGGAAGTTTTAAGATTATTTTATTGAAGTTGAACAGCCTCACCATACCATTGCAGTTACTCTAGATAGACAGTCATGAGTTTGCTGGTCCTATCAATGCTGTGCTGATAGTCTAGCTGCCTTGGCAAATACTTTCAAACAGATGAAAAATTACCTGTGGATAAATTATTTTAAAGAAGCCATCCTTCTGTTTCCAACTTATTGCAGTGTGTTAACTAATGATCTCACTGTCTATTTTTTCCATTGTGTAGTTCAATGGATCTGGTCAATTTCAGTTCACTTTTAAATCCATATCTCATTTCAGTCAGATGAACTTTTTAGTTAGGAATATCAAAATGTAATGTAAAGCATGAGAGCTTCTCTGCTCTAACATGCATGTACCTACCAAAGGCTTTTAAAATACATTTCTGAGGATTTCTATAGCCTTGGAACTTTTCCCTCAGTTTCTTAATGCTTGCTTTTCCCTGACCTAGAGGAGGTCTGCTCAGTCTAAGCAAAATGCAGACTTTACTATCACTATGTCATATACCATTTGATCAAGGAATGAATCTGGGTTTTAGTGCTTGTCATCTTTATTATACCTCCCCTCCTCCCTGAAATCCTCATGTAGACCATGCTTTAATGTAAACGCTCTCAGACCCTGTCCTAAAGAGACAAAAATACAGGCTGTAGCATTATTTTTATTAGAAATTTGAAGAAAGACCACTCTGCCACTCTCTTCCAATTAATTCTTTTAACAAGGCTTTTTATTTTGTAAGGGCAGGTGTATTGCCAAGAGGCAATGGTTCTTCCCTTAAGGGATTCGGAGGCAATAAGCACACAAATTGGGTGAAGGCTTAAAGATTTTACTAAGCAAATATTAGGGTAAAATACAATGCTTAATATTAGAGTAAAATACAATGAAGCAAATCTTAGAATAAAATAGAATACTTATTATTAAGCCTAAGCAAACCTTAGAATAAAATGCAATGCTTATTAAGAAAGTACAATACTTATTAAGCCTAAGCATATCTCAGAATAAAATGCAATGCCTACGTGCCTTCTGCTGCCGGGAACCCGCCGGAGAAGGACAGCGGACAGACCCCAGTGGCCAGTGCGTAGCACCGTCTGCGGCTTTGGTCTATGCCGAGGTTCCAGTGTTAGGAATATCCCTGGCACTTATATAGTGTTGGATCTACAGTAATCATCCCTGTTGTTTTGAGAACCTAACAAGATCGTTGATACATTGCATATTTTCCCACATCCAATAATTAGCTTGTTGATACTTTGCATGAGCATTATCAGGTGGGAAACATTCAGCAAAGATAGCTATGTGATCTTCCCAAGCCCTCCTGCGCTCCCATATCAGGTGCATGGCCTTGGGATCTGTTCCAGAACTTGTTGAAAGTCAACAGTGCATTCCTACACTATACCATCTTGAGCAAACAGCTAACTCTTTGAGAATAACAAAAGAATAATAAGAAGCACAAATGGCTGCCTAGAGCATCCAGGCCTGACAGGAGATGCAGGCATAAAAGGAATGATTGTGGTACACCACCTAACTTCCTCGACCTCACAATAGTCTTCCACATTTCCACTACAGCAGGTCTACATTACTAGGACAGGTCGAGCTAAGCTACACAATTTGAGTTATGTTAGTAGCATAACTCAAATTGATGTAGGTTAGATCTACTTACCGCAGGGTCCACACTGTGTGAGATCGACAGAAAAAACTCGCCTGTCAACTCCTTTTACTCATCTCATTCTTCTGGAGTACCTGAGTTGACAGTGATCAGTGGTCGGTTTACTAGGCTCACTGAATCAACCACTGGTTGATCAGTTGCTTTATCAATCAATTAATACAGTAATTACTCTCTTAACACGTGCCCGCTTAACACGTTTTCGCGATAGCATGATTTTTTGGCTGGGAACGTTTTTTGAACAACACGACTGTCCCCGAAATAACATGGTTTCCCCAGCCGGCCGGTCACCGGCAGCTGCGTGGGGCTTCCCCCGCCTTCCTGCAAAGCGGCGGAGGGTTTGCCGCACCGTTCCCCGGCAACCCCCTCTTGCCGGAAGCCTTGCTCCCTCTACTCCAACCTAGCTTGCAAGCCGGCCGCTGGGTTTCCCCAGCTGGCCGGTCACCAGCAGCTGCACCGGGCTTCCCCCGCCTCCCTTCAAAGCGGCGGAGAGTTCGCTGCTCACCGCGCCGTTCCCCGGAGACCCCCTCTCGCCAGGCGCCTTGCTCCCTCTCCTCCGACCCGGCTTGCAGGCCAGTGGCTGGGTTTCCCCATTCCCTACCGTTTGAAAAGCAACCCCTACCTTTTCCATTATTTTCAATCGGAAAATTGACCCCGCATAACACATTTTCACTTAACACGATCATTTTCTGAAACGTATCTACCGTGTTAAATGAGGAATTACTGTACTCCCTTTTAAAAGACACCATCAGCTTAAGAATCTTGCTTGTCTCTGAAATTGTTTTCCCTAATGTCTATGAATGGTGAAAGAAACTGCAGAAATAACTTTACCATTTCATTAGTATACCTTTTGGTATTAACACGTTTCATATTGCTGATTTTGCTCTTTGTGCTTTAGCTGTGTGAACATTTCACAGTAGCAGGAGAGAGAGAAACATAGAGGGACAGACTTTGAACCTCTTTGCCAGCTTAGACAGCTGAACATCTGGAGTTAAGCCCCCTAAAATCATGAGATTGGTTTAAAAAATACTGTGATTTTTAAACCAAAGTGGAAATATTTGCTTTTTGGATCTTGTGACTTTAAAGTATACTTAGGTTACATTTTTCAAGCTTTTCTCTGCAATCATGAGGGCTAGAAATGTATTATTTTATGAAACGTGAGATTCTTACAAAATCACAGGCTTCCCGGCACTGGGACTTTAAGTAAAGCACCAAGTATTACAGGATTCACAATAAAGTGATGAGAGTTGGCAATACTGTGCTCATGTTGATGAGCAGTTACTTCCATGAGTAGTCCCATTGGCTTCATTGAGAATACCTTAAAAAAACCCTGTGTACTGTTGAGTGAACAATTTGCAATCTGTCCCTTAACAGAGGAAAATATGACTCTACATCTACAACTGGCAGAGAAACTCAGGCATGTGTAATATATGAAATTTCTTTAAACTCATTTTTAATTGACTGTATTTTAAAATGATTTCTCTTTTAAGTTGACAGCAAAGCAAAAGTAATCTGAAATAAGTAAACTTTTTTTTCCCTTTTCTAGGTGTATGGTTGAGTGAAGAGACCATCCTTCTAGCACTTATATTTAGCCTCTTCTATTCCCGCTCTTTATTTTTACTCCAAAAAAGGAAAATCACAACGTTTGTCTTTTGTAAACACTTTTAACACAACTTTGTGCACTGTATATTTCTTTTCACAGTAAAAAGTTGTCAAAAACTGAGTTTGTAAGGGTTGTATGCTGGGTTAATACAGAAAATATTCAGTTGCACTGGTTAGTAGAATAATTACAATAATACTGTAGTACATGAAAATACTGTAAAATGCTTAGTGTTCCATTGAAACCTACACAAGTATGCTTATGCTTTTGGGAGATTTTTTTGGTTAAATGTTCTACTATGCTGTCATCACAGGGCAAGAACTTTACATATATGACAATTTGTTGACCTGAAGATTTTATCACTTTTATGATTTGCAAGTTATTTCCCAAATCCTCCAATATGAGAAGTTTGTCACTGATTCACATTATAAGGCAATATTAAATTGTGATTGCCAACAAATTTATAATTGATTAATCTCTTGCAGCATTTCAGTGAAGTGTAACTGTTTATTGGAAAGCACCATAATTTACAACACCAAAACATTACAGCTTTTATTTTCTTAAAGCATTTGAAATAGAGAATTGCAGAAGTCCTATGGCACTTGGAGGCTATGGTTACACTGCCAGTTTTTTGTGGAAGAGGATATGCAAATCACAGTCGCATTTGCATATCTTCTTCCGATTCTTTTTGCGAAAGAGGTTTTTCTGATAAAAAACCCCCATGTAAACGGGGCCATTTGTCGGAAAAAAACCCTCTTTCTCAAGACCCTCTAAACCTTGATTTACGAGGAATAAGGGGTCTTGTGAAAGAGGGGTTTTTTCCAACAAATGGCCCCATCTACATGAAATGAAAGACATATGCCAACCAAACAAACAGGGCATGTCGCAACCAAAAGAAATTAAAAGGTGTGACATGCCTTTTTTTCCATGGATATGTTCACCACAACATTTTAATACAAACTGCTGACTTACAGAGGGCTAGGTGGAGGAGTCTCATATATCACCCTGTCGCTGTGTGAAGTGTAGAAAATATTATCCAGCATAACCCACTGCAAAATAACTTTTTGGTTATCAGCTTTGACTGTAAAAGAGATTTATTTTAAGTCCATTTTAAGGGCAAAATTAGGCCTAAAATAGCGACTGAGAAGCCAATTTTGTGTTGCTACACAGAACAAAGCATTTGAAGCAGAAACAAACCCTTAACTCTATCCTCTGTGTAGGCATGGGCTTAGCAACTGGATGAACAATCAATGTGATTGAGTGTTCATCTGAAAACCTCTTCCATAGCTCTACCTCAGCAAAACTGTGCATCTAGATCTTTTTTTCTGAGTTGTACATTAGAAGCAATATATTTTTGATTCAGGGAAATTGAAGGAAACCAAAATGTATGTTTCTTCTGAAGGTGCATTTATTCCACCATTCAGGAAGGTTCTGTAGTGTCCATGATTCTCTGGGATAGACCCTTAGAGCTCTGTAAAAACTCATGGTGTGCAGGGATTTGCTTTGACATGGTATTTTTCACCCTTGGATCATGTTCTGAGGTCATTTGATGTAAAGAGTATTATCTAGCCCCTAGTGCGAAAGAACTTTTTTTTTTAAATATGTGCATTACAGGTAACCCCATTTTCAACACTTAATGACTTTTATTTAATAGAAGTGACTAGGCGGTCAGTTATGCACAAGGTCAGTGCTCCTGTTACATAAAAACTCAGCACTGTGCAGACCTAGTCAAAACAATTACACAGCAAAGGCTTCCTGGAAAGAAAATCATCCCCAAAAGGGATTAAGATGGAGACCATGGAAGGCCTAAAAGAAAGCTAGAATCCATGGTGTTGTGTACATCCATTCCTGCTACAGATTGAACCTTTCTAGTCCAGCACCTTTGGGACGTGATGAGTGCCAAACTAGAGAATTTGCCGAACCACGGGAGGTCAATATTGTCCAGTATAGGGTGGGCAATAATTTTTGCAGGGGGGGCACTTAATTAATTTTGATACATGGTCATGGGCCGGCTCCATACCCGGAAGAGGAGGGTCTTTGGCAGAAGGGGCAGGACTGGGGACTAGCCTCCCCCAGGGTTGTGTTAAAAACACAGCAAAGAGCTCACAGCTCTTGGCTCTGCTGCTACCGTATTGCCTGGCAGCCACTTCGGACTGCTACAGCTATTTAAAAGGCTTGTGGCTTCAGCTCCTGCACAGGTAGTGTTACGACCGAGAGCTGTGAACCAGTCTAAGTAGGATCCTGCTGCCTGAGCCACAACCTGGATATTTGGTGGCAGAGGCACAGGATATAAATAGAAAGCAGCCAAATGTAGTCCGTGGGCCAGATCAGAGTGTCAGGTGGGCCGGATTCAGCCCCCAGGCTGCATCTTGCCCAGCCCTGGTCTAGCAGCATTACCAACACTTCAACTGCTTACTGGGCTCTTAGAAGATGTTTTAGGGGTAGAGTAGAGAGCTAAATAACAGCACAGAACACTGAGAGCCAGAACTTTATGGGACCACTTAAAATTTGGCCACACCTATGATAAGTGCATGTCCTGCTAACTAAAATCATGCTGGACCATGGATGGTGCTGGACCAGAGAATGCCCGATTAGAGAGGTTCTTTCTGTACATGTATGGTTTGTATTATGCTTGAAATTGTTAGATTGGTACCAGTATTGTCACAATGGTCTTGAAAGAATAAATATGCTGGACTGTATTAAGACATTTCAGAGATGGGGCAGTATTGGCTTGTGATAGGAATTGTCATTGTTCAAGAATTGATTGTATTAGTTCTTGACAGAACAATAATTGCAATAATGATTAACAGAGTAATTGGTCACCTGCTACCAAAATATAATATTGAAGAAAAATAAGTCTTCTGCCTAACTTGCATGATTCAGTTCATTTGCTCGTCTGTGTACCATTATGATGGCCAGTGGCTGTACAAATGCAAAATCTGAGATGAGAGTGGCAAATGAAAGCATTTGAGAGCACATTATAAAAACATTTGTTATTCTTGCTAGGAAATAAAAAGACCAGCTATTACCTGAAAGTCATAAAACATGCACCACTAACCTTAGGCAGAAATTTTTTCAACACAAAATATTTCATAGAGTCAGCTGTAATCATATAGACTGTGATATAACTAGCAAGTGTCAAGAAAAAATTAATGATATATGCATTTACTTAGAAACAAGGTTATTTATAATAATCATTGTCTAGTGGTCATAAAATAAAACAGAAAAATGTGTGATGGTTTAATGTACTGTACATAAATAACAAGAAGAATTCCAGTTAGAAGTACAAACATATTAGAAACCTTTCAAGCTTTTACATGCAAGACAAAGAATATACTCTACCATGTAAAACAGATTTGTAGCCCTGGCAGATATCTTGGGGGGAAAAGTAAATTTAAAAGGAAGGAAACAGATTCTCTGAACTGTGAACATGTTAGCTGTTGTGTATTACATTATCCATTTTCATATGGTACCAACAAGAGTGCATATTAGAATGCATTTCAGTGCTGCTGTATTCAGTAGGTCAATGCTAATGACTATTGTTTTCATTGCATAGACACAGAAAATTTCCACAGCACCTTACTAAGTTTTGTGTCCTTTATTTGTATGTGCATTTCTGCATTAAGTGAATAGGGTCTTCTTATTGAAGACATAATACTGCCTTGCAGAATAATGTAATATGTGAAACAGAATATGCCATACAATTTTAAAATAAACAATGAAGCTCATTAATTGACAAGTGTTCACCAAGTTGTGTTAATCTAAACCAGATTTATCTGACATTTTTTCTGACTGGTAACATTTTAATTATTAATGTTCTTTTCATGCCTCAGCATAACTATGATTGTATCTACACTTTGGAGAGAAGCTGAGGGAGACTCTGTATAAGGGAATGTTGTATGCACTGGGGCCAGGCAGAGAAAATCGATGTAAGATACTTAATTCCAGCTACAACAATTGTGTAGCTGGAGTTGACGTACCTTACATCAGATTTTTTTCTGGGATAGCCCTACAGTGGGAAGTTGATGGAAGAGTTTCTCCCTGCAACTTCCCTTATTTCTCATGACTGAGAGGAGTACCGTGATTGATGGGGTGCCCTCAGCATTTAGTTTAGCAGGTCTTTACTAAACCTGCTAAATCAAACCCTGGAAGATCGATTGCTGAAGCATCGATCTTCTGGTAAGTATAGAAAAGTCCTGGGCATAGATCCTTAGCTGGAGCTGAGAGTCCATTTGCCTTAATGGAGCTATAACTGAATCCATCAGTGACCTGCTGAGTTGGCTATTTTCTTGGCCGTAGTTTAGAAAGATGTATGTAATTTTTATCTTTTCAAATATTTAGCTCTTTGAAATCCCATTGAAATCAGTAGGAATGAAACAGTGTTCTGCTGCTAAAGGGTGAGTCAAGCTCTATGAAAAGGCATTTATTATACATTGACTGCACTCTAATTACCTTACAGTAGCACTATTAAATAGAAGGGGCTTTCCAGAATCAGATCATTAGGGTGCCAGACATGGTGTCTTGGTTTCTTGGTATTATTGAGAGAGACAAAATCTCTACAAACCAATTTTCTGTTTTTCTGAGGGTCACAATAACAAACTGGCATCCATAAATATTGTTTATTTGTATCCTCTCAATGAGCTGATTTGAATCTAGAAAAAATAAATCCTAAATTGGGACATTGCTGATTGTGAATAGGAAATCCCAGAAATGCCACACTGGAATTAACTTTTTAATTACATAATGTCTTCTAGTTTCAAACATATTCTAAAATATTTCCAACATGTTTGAGTCAAATTGTTAATTTTTAATCTGCCATCTAATTTGGCATCCAGAATTAGTGTAGGTTGAGACTTGGGGGGAGAGAGAGAGAGAGATGGGGTTATAAAAATTATTTTTCTGTCTATAGAACATCTCGTGTGATTTTTTATTATTATTATTATTATTTTTCAATCCAGGGACACAAGAAGCTATTGCAGTTTGTCTGCATGTGCAGACGAAACAAGCTGTCAGTGATACCCTGTGTGACAGTGCCATGCGACCACCAGCAATGATTCACACATGCAACATGAAATTGTGCCCACCAAGGTATGCCTTAATAATAAAATAACATTGTGGAAAAGAAATGGCTTAAATGTGGCTTAAAAACCATACATTGTTTACTGACTTTCTCGCACAAAAATCAGGTTGCACGATTGGGGCCTGGATTTTTTATGCAGTTTTACCATTTCTGTCAATGGAAGTTTTGTGTTACTTGTGTTATTCTGCTTGATAAAAATAGCAAAATTCATCACTGAAACAAATCACTATCTTCACCAAGTGAAAAAGCAACATTTTCTCAGTCAAAACAGCACAATACACAAGAATAACGCTACATTACAAAATAAATTGTCCTTCATTTTTGTAGAGAAAAATATTTTTTTCAAAGAGTGTTTCTTTTTTCTTAACCTGCTACATCCTCACTTACAAGGACTGACTGTTTACCCTTTCACTTGCAGAAATTAAAAACCCAAATGAAATCGTCTTTTTGATTAAATGTTATACTCCTGTTATAATGCTTTTTCAGGAGCCATATAGTAGTTATAGTTTAATTTCTTTAACTGACCTGAGTTAGTCTTCTGAGGGAATACAGTGGAAAGAAAAAAGACTTATTCCTTGAAAGTACTGTGTGCATGCAAAATCTATTCAGGTTGTGTCTTATCTTATTTACTGTTTATTCCTAAAGTAGATCTATATGTTGGATTATTTTTCTTATTTTCAAACAGTACAATTTACTGTTTGGAAAATACAGTCATCTCAGAAAGACAGGACAGGGTTTAACAACTATATCAGATGAAGATATGATTATATACTGTGGCATAATTTTTTAGTTTCACAAAACAGAGGTGTTTGTGGAAATAACTTTTATACAAAGCTCTTCAGTAGACCTTGCATGTAAACTTTTTGGAGAAACTTATTTTCCCAAGAGCCCAATTATAAATAATAATTGCTTAGAGTTAAAGAGCATACCCTAAGGCAGTGGTCTCCAACCTTTTTACACCGAAGATCACTTTTTAAATCGCAGAACAGGTGAAGATCTACCGCCCTGCCCCTTCCTTGAAGCCCCGCCCTCTCTATTCTCCTCCTGTCCATCACTTGCTATCCCCAGCCCTTACTTACACACTCTGATAAACACTTTATTTTTAAATTATGCGATATATAAAATTAAAATCATGTGTTTATAGTTATGAAATAAATGGTCTGGTTTTTATTCATGCTATTTAAATCTAAAATGAAGCTTTTATAATTATACATTTTGTGGGGACAGAGTTCTGCGGCTGGAGGCAGGGGAGAGGGATCAGGGTGCTGGGAGGGCAGAGGACAGGGTTCTGCAGCAGGGGACAGGGTGCCAGTGGGGACAGAGTTCGGGGAGTGGGGACAGGAATGGGGACAGGGGAGTGGGGACAGAGTTCGTGGAGTGGGGACGGGAATGGGGACAGAGTTCTGTAGCTGGGGACAGGGGAATGGGGACAGAGTTCGGGGAGTGGGGACAGGAGTGGGGACAGAGTTCTGTAGCTGGGAACAGGTGAGTGGAGTCTGGGGAGCGGGGACAGGGTGCCAGTGGCAGCAGAGTCACCTGCATCTGCCTTCTCCCAGGATTCTCTCTCCCTTCCTCCCCCCGTGGGAAGCCAGCACATGCCTCCTCCGAGCCCCCTGCAGTGCAGGGAAACCCCGAGCGTGCCTGCCCCGGGGCTAACCTCCGCCTCCCACAGCGGGGCCAAACCCCCCTCCCGCGGCGCAGCGCAGCCAACCCCCTCCTGCAGCATGGCCAAACCCTACGGGCGCCTGCCCCGGGGTCAAACCCCCCTCCCATGGCGCAGCCCGGCCCGGCCCGGCCCGGCCAACTCCCTCCCCTCCCACAGCGTGGCCAAACCCCGGAGCCGACTCCCGCTCCCGCGGTGCAGGGAAACCCCTGCACCCAACTCACCCCTCCGGCGCTGGCGGCGCAGGGAAGCCTCCACACTCCTCCTCTAGGGCCAACGCCCCCTCCCCCATAACGCAACAGAGCTGTGGGAGGGGGAGCAGCCCGCGCACTTCTGGAACCCCCAGAAGTGACGCGGGCTTCAGAGAGGACTTCCGTCCACCCCGCGGGAAGCCGGCACTACACTAGAGGTAGGTAGTGGGGCTTCTCGGTGGTGGGGGGAAAATAGGGGGCAGGGTTGCCCGCACGCCTCGCGATCGACCAGTCAATCACGATCGACGGGTTGGTGACCACGGCCCTAAGGCAATGTCTACATTGCGCTTTCTTGCACAAGAACATATGCAAATGAGCTGCCATTTTTGCTCAAGGGGCTTTTCCACAAGAGAGAGTAGTCTATACTCTGAAAATAAGCGGCAGAATGGCTCTTGTGCAAAAGCCCCTTGTGTGAAAATGGTGGCTCAGTAAGTATGCAAATGAGGCGTGGCGATATTCATCGCTGTGGCTCATTTGCATATGTTCTTGCACAAGGAAGTGCAATGTAGGTGTAGCCTAATGGTATGTCTACACTGCGTTCTCCTTTCGAGAGAGGAAGACAAATGCAGCCAAGCGAAATTGAAAATGAAATGCGGATTGGCGTTTCCCATGCTTCATTTGCATAATGGCGTCTGGGCGTTTTTTCAAAATACCCTATTTTGAAAGAAAAAACGCAGTCTAGATGGGGTTATTCTGAGAAAAAACACTTCTTTTGAAATAACCCTTAAACCTCATTTTTTAAGGAGTAAGGGTTATTTCAAAAGAAGGGTTTTTTCTCAAAATAACCCTGTCTAGACTGTGTTTTTTTCTTTCAAAATAGGGTATTTCGAAAACGTGCCCAGATGCCATTATGCAAAGGAAGCACGGGAAATTCAAATCCACGCTTCATTTGCAATTTCGCTCGGCTGCATTTGCATTCCTCTTTCGAAAGAGGAATGCAGTGTAGACATACCCTTAGTTCAGAAAGTGATACATGTTTTGTGAAGGGGGAACTCTGATGCCCCCTTTAAATTGTAAAATATAATTAAACTATCAAAAATGTGGAATATTGCATTAAATAAGAAAATTATGGTTTAGAGGAAAAGGTCAAAGCCAAAGCAACAAACTTTCTCCTGCAAAACATGTGGACTGGAAGTTAACCGGAGCAGGATGTTTGATGGAAAATGTATATAAATGTAATAACAATTCATACCCATAAGAAAAATCCCCTAAAGCCATATAAATGTCAGCATGAAGCTAACAAGAGGCTGATTATCTTATGAGGAATGTTTTAAATGTGAATACATACATTTATTTGGAATAGCTCTTAATTACTTTATAGTATTTATAGTAAATAACATACACATCTTCCTTATGTTCGAGATTATACATACAATTTGTATTTTTTCATTATGGCAAATGTAGTTGATCGGCTGACCCTTACTATATCAATATGCTTACACTTGTACTTTCTTTTGCTTTGGATTGTGAGTATAAATTGTGCCTGGATAATCCCGCCCTCATGCACCATTCTTGTACATTGTTTAATTAGTGCGGATTTTTTTCCCCATGTGTTTTTGGCACAGTTGGGAAACTGGCCCCTGGAGACAGTGTTCTGCTACTTGCGGAGTTGGGATACAGACAAGAACTGTGTACTGCCAGCAATCTGAGGGATCCATTGTTGCTAATGAAGAATGCAAAAATGAAAAACCTCATGCTTTACAAGCTTGTAATCAGATTGACTGCCCCCCTGCTTGGCATGCTGAAGAATGGCAACAGGTACAACAGATTATGGAAATAGTTTAGTTGTAAGCATGTTTCTTCTGATTAGTTACCTAATGTGCTCTAATTGGAGCAACCTGGAAGGTTACGCCGAAGTTTATTGTTGTACCGTGGTTTCAGCTGGACATCAAACATATTACACCTTGTATTCTCCCTGTTTCACTAGCTACCAGTTTACTTCTGAGTGAAATTCAAGGTGTTAGTTAACACCTTGGAAGTCATGAATGGTCTAGATCCCAGTTAATCCAGTTAACTGCTCTCTCGGTACCCCACAAGTGAGAGAACCTGCATTTGGAAGCAATGCTTAACTTATCTCTCCCAAAGGTGACATTTCCTGAGCTCCCAGCAGATGTGCACCTGAGCTTTGATCTTGGCCGGTTCTACATGTAAAGTGCACATCTTTTTCTAGGCTTTCCACTAACTACTTGCACTGCAGTTGTCTGGCACTATGCTCGTTAGTTAGGTTTTCCTGGCTCCTGGCCCAATAGCTAAATGAGTGCTACCAGGGTTTTGGAAAACACTGCTCACTTTTTAATCTAAACCAGTAAAGTGTTCAAAGAAAACGTGGCGATGGCTGCCTTATATATGACTGTATAAAATAACAGTATAGATGATTGAGGACAGGTGTGTGTGTAGTTATGCTTTCCACATTCTTATCTTTGTCTTAGTGTTCCCGTACCTGTGGTGGAGGGACTCAGAGTCGCAAAGTTCACTGTAAGCAGTTGTTGACAGATGGAAGCTTTCTGAAACTCTCTGATGAAATCTGCCAGGAGCCTAGATTGCCTGGTCGTAAATCATGTGCCAAAGTTGATTGTCCTCCTCAGCTAGTTGTAGGGGAATGGTCCAAGGTGAGTGGCCCAGAGTAAGAGTTCACCAAACCTGCCAATACAAACGGAACTCAAGAGATAAGTAGGTGGGAGACGACCAGATAATCATAACAGTACATAGTGTGGGCTCCACAGGGAATGCAATTAGGCTAAAGGCACTACCCACCCAAAGCAATTCCTGCAGTTCTTGGGAGGAAGAAGGTAAAATGCTCCTAGAGGTCTGGAAGAACAACCCCAAAATATAGTTCCCTATCTGAGACCCAACTAACCACATCTCCTTTCTGCACTCATGTTTAAACTAATAAACGAGAGGCCATAATGCTTCTTGTTCATTTTCAGTATGGTTGCATCTTGTTGAAGCATGTTAAGTTTCTAACCATTCTGATTTATTCCCTAACTGGAATTTCTAAAAGGCAAAATACTGCATTGATGCTATTTTTCACCTCTCCTTTAATCCAAGCCTCTCGCCCTCCTCCTAAAAATGATGCAGATCTAGTAAAAGGCATAAACATAGATAAAAGTTACAATTAAAAATCCTGCCCTAATTCAATATGAATATGCAGAGTGACTTCAGATGCTTGGCCCTGGCAATTTAGAACTTGTTGAATTATACATCTGAGTCTCATTCTGCATTACACCCACAGTGGGACAGTGAGAAATACTCTCATTTTCCTATAATTGTTTCTGAACTGGAAAGAGTTAGCTACTTTACATTCATATTGACTTAAAGTCTGGGGAGCGCTTAGAGTTTTGGGTAGCAAAGGGATCCATATAAAACAGCAGCCTTTAAAAATTCACTTTAAAAGTAACATATATGAGACAGGACACAAAATTCACTCTGACTACATCCTTCCTTTTGCAGTGCTCTCTCAGCTGTGGTGTTGGAATCCAGAGAAGGAAACTTGCCTGCCAAAAGCTAACAGCAAAGGGCCAGAATGTCACATTAAATGTATCAACGTGCAGCAGTCTCCCTACTTCCTCACTTGTAAGGTCCTGTCATGTGAATGACTGTAACAGTAAGTGTGTTACTTTACCTAGTGCCCTGCTGATTTGACATGATGAAGTAAAACCTGGATATGTTCTGCTAACTTAATTCATTTCTCTATCCTCACTACATTTCATAATGTTGACTGATCTGAGAGCAACTTAGGCATTGTGGTCACAAGGCAAACAATAATAGAATTCAGAGGGGTAGCCAAGTTGGTCTGTAACTGGAAAATCTTAAAAAACAACAAATAGTCTTTCAGCACCTTAAATACTAACAAAACATATAGATGGTATCATGAGCTTTCGTGGGCACAACCCACTTCTTCAGATGAATGGTGTTATTAATGGTCCAGTTTCTAAATAAGGGATAGGGGGGGAGAGAAGGAAAAAAAGAGAAAGAAATAGTCAGTCTTCATGCTACATGAAGCTGATAGAGAAGTTGCAAATTGTTCTTAAGTACCCATTGTTTGGCTCATTACTTCTAGAAATGTTCCCACAAAAATGCATGTGTTATAATTTGAGCATGGTCTTGTAAAAATAATTATTGTAATTGTGCTAACAGCACATGCGAAATCACCAGGTATATGTCTCTTTAGGTACAGATACAGTAAATACATGTGCAACCATTCCCTCAATGTGGGTCTCTGTTTTTCTTCCATTAATAAGGAGGATATAAATTTGTGTCTTTGAAAAGAAGGTTCTTATGAATAGCCTTGTGTCAGAGCAGTTTGGTAAAACTACTGAGCACAATGACAACCATTCAATTGAAAACATTCTTTCTAGATTTGAAAGAATTAAAACGTTTGCATTGTACAGATCTGTAAATATCTGATAATATATGCAGGCTTTTTTATTTTGATCCAGTTAATGGTCTTGTCCAGAAATAGCTACTTCATTATGTTTTTTCTAGCATTGTATAAATGGTTATTCACAAAATAAAATAATAGAGTAATTACTGATTCATACATAATATGAAACTTCTTTTCCTGGACTTCATTTCAGATTAACATGCCAGAATCCTGAGGTTCAAAACA
Source organism: Pelochelys cantorii (assembly GCA_032595735.1). NCBI lineage: Eukaryota > Metazoa > Chordata > Testudines > Trionychidae > Pelochelys > Pelochelys cantorii. The sequence goes on from CM064338.1 coordinate 27,785,945, forward strand.
CCACTTAAATAAAGCCCCATGGACTTTCAGGAATGTCCTTGGCGTAAGGTTTAATAAAATAGTTTGAGCTGCATATCTATCTGAATTTAATTAATTGTGGATAGTTGAATGGCAATGTGATCTGCAAATTGCTTAGTGGAGAGTGATGTTAAAGTAACATTGTCAGCTTCCATTGTTGGGAGAAGAGAGCAGCACATGACGACATACAGTAGTTAGTAGGGCAGGCAATGGGGTGCAGACCAAAATAATGAAAGGGGGCTAGTGACCGGCCTCTCCCTTCAAGTTCTCAGAGTATTAGGACTAGGGGTTTTAAATTCATTAGTCTCTAGCCTCCCAGTGCAGGATTCTGCCTGGCATCTATATGACTACAGCAGGAGTGAGATAGGGGCACACTAGATTCTCACTTTGGGCGTATCTAGACTACGCTGAACAGTTGAAAGAGGATGTGCAAATTCTGTGGGAGTTTGCATATCTTCTTCCAATCGCACTTTCAAAAGCAGAGCTTTCCTTAAAAAAGGAGGCTTACACGGCTTTTCGACAAATTGGGGGGGTTGCCGAAAAAAGCCACGTCTTAATTACTTTCACTTTCGAAAGCTCTACTTTCGAAAGTGCAATCGGAAGAAGATAAGCAAATTCCCATGGAATTTGCATATCCTCTTTTGACCATTCAGCATAGTCTAGATACGCCCAAATTTGCTTCTTGCTCCAGGGGCCTCCAGGGACAATATCAATCATTGGATTCAAAAGAACATGCAAAGACTGTTCCCTGCTCCTACATCCAGAAACTCCACTCAAATCACCCCAAAAGGAGTGTGTGGGAGACAAGAACATGGTATCACCCCAAAAAGTAAAGCCAAAGGCTGTACTATTCTAAGGGGTGGTGCATCATGCACAATCTGTCACCAAGCTGGGTTCTTTGAGAGAGGTGGTATCTCCCACAGCTTGCACAGAAGTGGCATTCTTCAATACCTTCTTGTATCAGGACTCAGTCTTCAGGGCATAATTGAGCCCTTAATTTTTACTAGCTGCTTATAGTGATGGGGCTTGTTAGCCTAACCCTTAGACACCATATCTGGGCATGCTCTTTATGAAGGCCCAATCCAGTCAGAAATATCTCTGACTTCTTAAGTCCTGGGAAATAGCAGTTGATAAGCCAAAACTCTAGCTGATAAAAATGTGTGCAGCTCTGTTGGAGATAACAAAGCTAAACCAGTTTACGCCAGTTGAGGATCAGGCCCTGTTATATCCGTGCAGGCTAATGTATTCAGCTTGTGTCATGAAAGCTTTCCCAAAAAGACCACCCCTTTCAAAGCTACAAATTGTCCTGCTACCAGTAATCCAGATTGTTCATTGTGGCCTAATTTTCTACAGCCAAAAAAACTGAATTCTGTATCACTTTTAACCCTTCCACCAGTATGTATGTCTACCCCACTCCCCCCCCACACACACACACAAACATGTGCCCTCAGCTGCTGCACTCATAAGAAGAAATGATGTAATCTTTCTTTTTTAAAAAGTGAAATTGATCAGTCAGACTTGAATGTATTTATAAACATGCACTGGGTTTAATTCTGTATTGGAATAACTAGTGTAAACATAGCCTAGCACAAAGTATTTTGTGGGCATAAAGTTACACTTATTGTGCATGTATTCTGGGGTTTGGAAATTGATGATTTAATACTGGAACATTTTCATTAAAACAGATATTTTGAGCCCAATAGTTATTAAAAACAGGACAATATTTTAATAATCTTAGCTCACTGCCTGAAACTTTATTTGTTGTACAATATAAAATAGTTGGTGAAGGAAATCATGTATCTGGAAAACAAATACTGATTTAAGAACTATGTAATTATAAAACCATGATATCCACTTTGGTCAGAACTCATTAGCCAAAAAAAGGATAATAACTATTCTGTTTTATAACTATAAAATATACTCTGGGGGAGTGTTTGAAGCAGTTAGCTTTTTACCTCTTCCTTTACAACATATCCAAAGCATATGTATATGATATCTGAAGCACTCAAATTTTTGCAATAACTTGCTGTCAAGGTTTGTCATTTTATTTATGTTCTCACCAAATGGCAGAGTAGTAATGATTTTAGATTCAACCACATGCAGGATTGTTTTATTAATCTGTCTGTTTCTCTGTGTCATTCAAGTCATTCTGCAGCTTGCTGGGTTTTGTTCTCTGTCACATACCAACAGAATGGGTCAACAGTAAAAACGGAGTGTTCTCTAACACCTCTATAGAAAGCTTTCTGATTCCTGTGGCTGTCCAGTTTCACCTTGCCTGACACAAAGTGAATGCGGGCTGTATGCTTCTGCTACTGTCTTTCCATATTGTTCTGTGTCTCAGCTACCTAATGTGTTCAGAGTAAGATTAGTTCTGCTGATCAGAAAGGGGCACAATAGTTGCCATTAATGAGTCAACAAAACGGAATCTAAAATACTGCAGTCATTTTCACAGTGTTCCTGTGTCTATCCAGCCACTGTTGGATTTAATTCTACCACTGGGAAGGCCTGTCTTTGGTTCTAGTCATGGAGACAGCTCTTCAGAAACCTTGTCAGATTTAAATTCCTGCTATGTAATGCAGGAGGTGTCTCACCATACTCATTCTGCCTCTGCATCTTCCTGCATGAAGCTCTGCTCAGTTTTCTCTTCAGCTTGGCAGCGGGCATCATCTGACTTACCAACCCTGTCAGGGATCTGACTTTTTCTCTCTTCACCTTCCATTTTGTTTCCGTGACCCCTGCCAAGAGCAGGACTCTGTGACCAAAGCTTGTCCACTCCAGCCAAGGAAAATGACCACCAGTCCAATGATAGGTAGCATGGCCTTTTCTGTTCCCTCACTGCACATTCATTGACTCCTGTTCTCATCTCCTGGGCTGCTGTCAACTTGATCTCAATTTGCCTGCCAGCCAGTAAGGCTGGCAAGCCATCAGGTCTAACAGCGTTAGAAAAGAGAGTCTTGCTTTTCTACTGGATTTGGTGTTAACTAGGTTCCCTTGAGTTGCTGCAGTGTCCAAATGTAGGAAAAGTGATGTTGCATTCCACCTTTTATTTGCTTTTTCCACTCTTTACCCCCTTTCTTTTCCCTTCAGCTGGGAGCAATAAGAATAGCATATATAAGCAAGCTTACCTTATTGCTGTCCTCCCGTTCTTTCAAGTATTGTCCTCTCTACAGATATATGTTGTGTTTTCCCATTGATACGACAAAAGCGGCAGGAGATTTAGAGAGAAGCAGAATAATGCCTAAATTGGGGGCAGAAAATTTGACCATAGCATTGTTCCTGTTTGTGTCTATGTAACATAGATAAAAAGTCAGCAAGTTGTGAGCTGCCTTAATCAAGTTAGAGAAAATGCGATGACCAGCATTCTCAGAAAAACAGAATTTGTTAGGGAGAGTGCAAGTGATTCAGTCTTTTTCAACACTTGATTGCTGTTTCAGAGATTAAACAAGAAATTAAATCCAAGCTTCCAGAGAAACATGCTGCTCATGGACCTCAGATTGTCAGCATCCATCGAGTCTACATACAGACACGGCAAGAGAAACGCATTAATTTTACCATTGGAAGCCGAGCCTATCTGCTTCCAAAAACATCTGTTGTAATTAAGTGCCCAGTACGAAGATTTCAGAAGTCACTTATCCAATGGGAGAAAGATGGACAACATCTACTAAATTCTAAGAGACTTGGCATCACTAAATCGGGATCATTGAAAATACATAGCCTCAGGGCTATAGATATTGGCATGTACAGGTGTATTGCAGGCTCTGTGCATGAAACATTTGTTCTCAAACTTATCGGCACTGACAATCGGCTAATAGAACCTCTAACTTTTAGAAAACATGCAAATGAGAATAGGGGTACAGATCACAATGAAGCCAACCGTTTTGGAGCCAAATGGCATAAAATGAGCAAAATGTGGCAAATATGGAGTAAAAAGAATGAGCTGTATCTGGGTGATGGACAAGTTAATGATCAACCTTTTCTGAGAAATTTTGGAACCCGTGTGAGTAATTCAGCAGAAGAATATAACTCTCATGAGTTTAAGAACAAACGTCTGGAGGCAGCAGTTCTTCAAGGTGCTTACAGCATGGATACTGTACAGTTTGAAGAACTGATAAGGAACATGAGTCAGCTCATTGAAACTGGAGAGATGAGTGATGATTTGGCATCCCAAGTCATATATCGGTTAGTTGCTGAATTATCTAGACCATTACAACTGACCACTGAAAAACGGAAAGGTTTGCGTGAAGAAAAGTTAGCTTCAAAGATCACTGTTAAATCATCAAACATATCTGAAGATTTCAACACAAAACCCCTAGACAAGTTGATGTTCAGCCAAAAGAGACCTGGTATTATAAGGCAAAAACAAGTTCCCAGAATTTCCTTTAATAAAACAGTCACTGTACGAATTGGAAATACAGTTTTTCTGACTAAGAGTACTAGCACTGTCAATTTATTGTGTGAAACTACAGGCGTTAGTGAGCCTAAATACACTTGGACAAAAGATGGTGAAGCATTAAAATCCTCTGAGAAGTAAGTAAATATGGGTTCTTTGGGTTTTATATGTCTCTTGTTATGTTATTGGAAAATACTGAAATATGTTTTGCTGTGTAATGTTAAAAATGTATGGTGAAAATGAAGTAAATGTGAGCACTGTGATTTTCATTTTTTATTACAAAATTTATACTCTTACGTAAAATGTGTGCCCCATTGTCTCAAATCATTAAAGAAACAGCGTGCATTTAATTACATAATATTATATGGCAGGATTGATTTTTATAATACAAATGAGGCTATCCTGTATGTGTTTTATACTTTCTGTCTAAAGTAATTTATCTGCATTAGAGAATAAATAGGTAAATTTCTAAATAAGACCGCTTATTCCGACTTCTGTAAATCTCGTTCTACGATGAATAACACTTGTTTTGAAATAGCTATTTCAAAATAAGGCATGTGTAGATGCTCCACTTCTCCTGTTTCGAAATAGCCCCTCATCAGGGCCATTCTAAGTTATTCCTTCTGGGGCTCTAAATCGAGATAACACATTTACATTAGGGAAGCCTGTCATTAATTTTGAGGCTTCTCTGCAGTATAGACATGTTATTTTGAAATAAGCTATTTCAGAATAACTATTCGGAAATGGCTTATTCCGAAATAACTGTGCAGTGTAGACGTAGCCTTAGAGATCCGTTCTTCTGGGCCTAGTGCTATTCAATATTTTCATCAGGGATTTAGATAATAGCATAGAGCAGCATTTCTGAAAGTGTGGGTTGCAACCCCCAGGGGGGTTGTAGCTGCCGGGGTCCTTGGCACCACTTCCAGGGATTCCGTAGCATGCTGGGAGGGGGTATCAGCTCTGGAGGAGGAGTGGGGTGCTGGCGGCTTCCCTGCAGCACAGCGACTGCAGGAGGGGTGAGTCAAGTGGGGGTTTTTTTTGTTTGTTTTGGGTTTTTTTTTTTTTTTGGTCAACAATTTTGGTTGTCACACAAATTCCATGAGCATTTTATAGGGTCGCGGTATCAAAAAGTTTGAGAACCCCTGGCATAGAGAGTACACTTACAAAGTCTGTGGATGATACCAAGCTGAAAAGTGCTTTGGAATACAGCATTAAAATTTAAAAAGATCTGGAGAAATTGTCTGAAGTAAATAGAATGAAATTCAGTAAGGACAAATGCAAAGTACTACACTTTAGGAAGCAACACTCAGTTGCACTCATACAAAATGGGAAATGACTTCTTAGGAAGGTGTATTGCAGAAAGGGATCTGGGGATAATAGTGGATCTCTAGCTAAAGATGAATTAACAATATAACACTGCTATACATAAAGCAAACATTTATTCTGGGATGTATTACAAGGAGTGTTGTAAATAAAAAATAAAAAGTAATTCTTCTGCTCCACTCAGCATTAATTAACCTCAACTGGAGTATTGTGTCCAATTCTGGGCACATGTTTCAGGAAAGATGTGAACAAATTGGAGAAAGTTCAGAGAAGAGCAACAAAAATGATTAAAGGTCTAAAAAACATGACCTGTGAGGGAATATTGGGGGAATTGGGTTTGTTTAGTATGGAGAAGAGAATACTGAGAGACAACATAAGTTTTGAAGTACATAAAAAGTACATAAGGTGTAGGGAAAATATTGCTCCTCTTAATCTCCAAGGATAGGACAAGAAGCAGTGGGTTTAAATTGCAGCAAGAGCTAAACCATTGAACATTAGGAAAAACTTCCTAACTGTCAGGGTAGTTAAGCACTGGAATAAATTGCCTAGGGAGGCTGTGGAACTTCCGTCTTTGGAGATTTTTAAAAGCAGGTTAGACAAATACCTGTTGGGGTGATCTAAATAATACTTATACCTGTCATAAGTGCAGGGACTAGACTAGATAGGCTCTCAAGGCCTCTTCCAGTCATATGATTCTATACCAGATGGGGATCACTTAAAAAGTTCCTTCCAGTTCTAGAGCTATTATCAATTCTAGTATTATTCACCATTTTATAGATAGGATATATCTTCTAAAATTTTACTTTCCCTAAAACTAGCATGAACATTTAGATGTCTCCATTAGGCATAATTTGTAAAACATAATATTGTGTCAAAAAGAAACCACAAATCCTTACGAATTTTTTACTGCTTCATTACTTACATATTCTTCTATTAAAGATAATAGAATGCCAAAATTTAAAAGGACCTTATATTACAACCACAATATATACACTTGGAAATATACTTTTCTCTACATTTTCACGGAATATATTATCAGATATTTGTTCAGTTTTGAGCAAATAGTATTACTCCACTGATGGTAATTGAGAAACTCACCTGATAATGTTAATATTAGCTTTATGGTTTAGCCTGCTGGAATTATAACTATCCTTTCAGTAATGAAGAAATTATTCTGAAATGATAAAGGCATTTTGGATATTTCTCAACATATATGTAACTGATTTACCCCACTGCCAAGAAAATACAGTTCTATGAGCCTATCAATCAAAGCAGGGATGTCAAAAATAAGGTTATATTTTAAGAATGAAAATGTGTTGCAACTGATGTTTTCATTTTTAGCATGTTTTGTTTATATGTAAGTATCTTTATATTTCTAATGTCTTCAATTACAAATTGCACTTTCTAACATAGAGACCCTTACCTTTTTATGGTTTCAGTAACAACTGGGTCTCCAGCCCCCTCCTTTTTGTAGTAAGAAAAATAGCATATATATAGTTAGAAATGTATGAGACAAATACTAATGTATTTGCAAAATATGCTGTAGGGGTGAGTGCTGCACTATACAAATATTAATTTGCCAATAGATCGGGTGAGGCCAGTTTTTTGCCATACATGAATTATGCTTTTTTGTTTTCCACATAACATAGCTTTATCTTTTAAGTTTAGCCAGGCAAGTAGGATGTCAGAACAATTTATTTATATATGAATTGGTACACAAGGTAGTTAAACTTCCTAGCTGCTTGGAACTCTAACAAGGGGGGAAAGTATAAATACATCAGGCTAGCATTTTCAGACTCCTCCCACATGGTTTTAGGTCATGTACCATGCTATTGAGATACTAGGAAAAGAGGTACAGATGGCATACAGTATTTTGTGGAAAGGCTGTAGCTTTATGATGAATTGGAAATATAATTACAAACTATATCAATACTCAAAGTGAAGTAGCCCTTACAATTGTAAATCCTTGATCCTTATTTCCTCCCCATGCTGAGAACTCAAGGTCCCACCACTTGCCAGGCGTAAGGCTTTCCATAAGTCACACCCTAGCCACCACACATTGTTCTCAAAACTGCTCGTTTAAGGTGACAAGCCAGCTATGCTCTAGAGTGCTGTTTATGGAGTCTAAAGTAAATTGCTCATTTTTATTATTGTCCCACAAATAATGGTCATGAAGGGTTTCTTAGCAACAGAACCAGTTTTGTTCTGCTACACAGTAAGGAAGAAAGGTCTGGTGAGAACATGCAGATGCTGTCCATCTCCTGCATGGCACAGACTGCATCTCCACTTTGCTGTTTGAGAGGAGAGGATGAGTTGGAGGAGCTATATCTTCACATGTCCTTTCATTGCTTCTCCTTGCCATCATAGAGGGGGCACACTGCAAGCATGGAGGGTTCTCTAGTCATTGGAGTAGGATAGCTTCTTCAGTGCAGTTCTGCTGCTGCTCTTTATCATTGTTGGGAAGGTTCTTCCTCTGATATTCTTAAAGAGAGACTTGGTTTACAGCTGAGATGTGAGCGGGGCACAGGATTTGCTCTGACATGAATAACCCCTTTTCCCCTCTTTATTCTTCAGAGTGATTTTGGATAGCACTGGAAAAGTACAGATTCTCAATCCTACCCAAAAGGAGCTTGGCATGTATGGATGTGTGGTGGTTAACGACTTTGGGTCCGATATGGCAAATTCTTCGCTGTTGTATGCAGGTAACACTGATCGTGGCATCTGTCATATCATGAATCATCTCTTTCTTTAGCACTAACACCCACCCTCCACTTCCAAATCTGAATTAAATTTGATTAAGGTAGTAAATAGACCATAAGGTCTTCTGATTGCTGTTAAATTGTATTTCAGCTAAAACCACACCAGCCATAAGCCAAGTTGGCTGATCCTTCCTACTTATCTGTACGTTTCTTTTCAAACTTATTTCTGCTTAAATTATGATAATATAAAATATAAGGTCTATACAACACATCAAATTTAAATATATTTTAAAATGATAATTTCCTTTTCTTTTGAAGAGGCTCCTGTCATTTTGTCCTCTGGAATAAATATCACAAATCTGGAAGTTGGTAATCTCTCCGTAACTGTTGGAGGTGTGATAGAGGCGAGAATTGGAGCAAACATTACAATTGAATGTCCAGTGACAGGTAAGCAAGAACATGATTGAAGTTCCTTGTATTGTTGGAATAAAAAAGCTTACCTTGAGTCTCCCAAGACACCTGTAACAACGGAACATTATTCCTTTTTACTAGGCATGTCATTTTGCTCTTTTCTCTTAGACAGACATACATACATACACAAACTCTGTCTCTCACTTTGTAAATTCCGAGAGATGGGTTGTGACTCATGACAGTGTTTAAGGACCACCAAAGCTGATAACCATCTTACGTACTGGCTCCATAGCCTGCTGACTTGCCCATCATAAAATTTGCTGCACTATTATAGTCTCTTGCCCTTGTAGGAAGTGCTCATGTGTCTGGGCCATATAGAACTGCAAATAAAATCTCCAGTCTCATTTCCACATAACTTTAAATTTGATGGCAAAATAAGTTTACCTATTTCAACCAGCATTTTGCAGCTGCAGGAAAGAGGCAAACAGGATGAGGCTCTTTAGATTCTATGACACACAAATGTATAGAGCTTCTTTAGTTCAACATCTCTGGAGTAGCATTTATATCAAGTAGAAGCTACAGATGTTAAGTAATTCAGTGTCTCATCTTACTTTTCTATGGGTAGATATTTTACCTATTAATCTCTTCATTACTTTGTTTTAAACTTAATCACCTTAAAAGTTAATTTGCCATAGCCTTAGTATAAGTATTTTTAATTTATTGTTTTAATAAAGCATGAGCCAACATTTTGGTGTCTTGTTTAATCACAAACATAGCTGAATATTCAATTACTTTGCACTAGTACTTGGAAACAACAAAAGTTACAGCTGATTGAAAATAAATAGTTAGGCAAGTCAGTGTGCCATTTCCATTTTTATTGTTTTTGGGAAACTATTTGCAGTTGTCCAGAGAAAAATGTTGATATTAGACCAAAATAATAGTAGAAATATATGAATTTAAATAGTTCTACAAATAGCTTTAAATAATAGTGGTGCCGGACTGACGGATATTGGGACATGTATCTCCGTTATTTGCTGTTCATACCAAGGCTATTGCTTTGGGGAAGTAATATTTTCCAGCTATACTTTGGCAACTCTTCGTACAACTGACCTGCCTCTCAGTTTCAGCAGAGTTCAAGTCACACTGTTAGTATTAATTTTGTTAGGATGGGTGAGCATTAGTAATCTAAATATAAATTAATAGTCACACCAGAGACTTTTGATTCCCACACACTTTAGAGTTGTATGTGTTAAAGGGGCAGGCTAAAACATATACCACTGTTGACTTGAAAATGATTTATCTCATTGCCTTATTTCCTGTAATTGCTGAGGAAGTAGAAGTTATTTGTGAATTAGAAATGTAGCCTGCCCTTTTTAAACTTCCATCAAACTAATAGCAGAAAAATGAGCTTAAAAATGAGGTAAGGGCACTTTTTCTGTCTTCCTTTCATTAATCAAAAATTGTATGCCACTGAATTGCTCCATCAGTATAGTTAAAAAGCCTTATTAACCTGTGTTATTAAAAGAGAGGGGAACAAAACTGCTAGAATTTGCTTTATAACAAAAATGAAGACTTTTGTTTAAAAAGTTAGTAACACATTATTTAGATTTCTTCAAACCCTGGTGAAAATGCAGGACACTTTAGTGCTTGGTCTCTGACAAAGTGCACTAGAAAAGAATTAACAATGTCTCTGTACTCTATAAGGACAGCAAATTTAAATCTGGATCCTCCAGAGACTTATGTGTGTGCATAACTTCGCTTATGTGAGTGGTCCCCATGGGGTACATCATGTGCTTAAAGTTGAGCATGTCGTAAGTGTTGTGTTGAATTTTTTACTAAAGTTGCATTTCCCAAAGTGCTTTGTCCGTTGGTGGGCAACCTGCGGCCCACTGAGGTTCTATGTGTGGCCTGCCAGACATTTTGTTTACTGTTGTCCATGAGGGTTGGCAGATTTTTTTTTCCTACCGGTATTATTAAATTTACATTCATGTAAAGCTAGGGCATGTGAAGTGAGGTGGGCATGCCAATTACACACGAAATTGACAGTGAGAGCCTGGCACTCCCTCTGCAATCAAAGCACTGCATCCAATCAGCACATCCTGCAAATTCTAGATACTCAAGTGCAGTTAGTAAAACTAACCTATCCCAGAAGACCGTCTTGGTCACAACAACTTTGCATCCACTGAGGTGAAGGAGGACCCCACTTACTAGCTTAGGTTGACCATTGCGTGCTTAGACAATATATGCAGAAAAAGGAAATACAGTGTACTGTCTGATGTTATTGACTGCATCTTTCATATCCCCTTTGTGAATGGTTCAACTGAAGCTCATGTTGTAAATAAAACATATCCAATAATTTGATCCTTCATGTAGAATCTTCATGAGTACAAGTGAACTGGCCAGGAGACCTGAATTTATTCCTGATTCTGCCATTCACTTGTTAGGGGATTAATATGTGTCTGAAATTATTTTACCTTTTACTGGGAATATCAACATCTTCTCATCCTTGCAAAGTGGTTCTTCGGCAACAGGCGTCCCTGGGGGTGCTCCACACCAGGTGTTGAGCGCCCCAGCGCTTCTTGACGGATTTTTCTCAGCAATGTATCGGGGGCTGCGCATGTGTGGCGCATGGTGCGCACCAGCCTCCCTCAGTACTATCGCGCATGCGCGGCCCCCCTACCTTCAGTTTCTTTCTACCGCCCCTGACTTCCGACGGAACTCTCCTGCTCTTGCAAAGATTTCTCCTCACAAACTACTTTCTTCTAATAGTTGTTTAGAGTTAGTTTATTTCCACAGTTCCTGTTAGTAGTTAGCTAATTTACTTGTTTAGAGTTAGTTTCAAAAAACCCCAACCACCTGCAGTCTTGAACTGTGATCTCCAGCCACCTGGCTTTGAAAGCTGTGGGCTCTGCAAGAATTTAATGCCTGTCACCGACTGTGCAAAGCCAGAAACCCGCAAAGACAGACAGCTGCGACTTAAAATGTCCTTCTCTGACAAGGGCAAACACCATACCTCTGACCTGGGCTCGGGTCTCAGCAATACACCTATGAGGCAAACGTCCCCTAAGCCGTCAAAGGCAGGGATGAGCTCTCTGAGTCAGCAGCCCAGAAAGCAGGCACGCTGAGGGGAGAAAGACACACTGCTCAGGCAATAACCACTTGAGCACGTTTGACCTCCCAGGCACTTTGGGTGAGCACAAAAAGGGCAATAAAAATGCAAAAAAGTCTGCCCTTACTGAGGCAACAGGTCTTCCCGTGCTCACACGCCACACTGTCTGACATGTCAGTGCTTGCCCTACCACGGGCCATAGGAGCTCTTCCCGCTTCTATCACAGTATCGAGGAATCCCCTCACAGACCAACCGCTGGGTGCTGGTCCCCCTCTCCTGTTACCAGGGACAACACCTCAGAGGAGCTCTGCCTCAGCAGCGCAGGCAACTTGTTTACAGTCAGCAGAGCTATCCATGCTGCATATTCCCCTCATTAGCCACAAGGACCACAAAACCTGGCAATCTCTCCCACTTTACATTCACATAATTTGACTGATAACATACATCCTCAATCTCCATTCTCTGATTACTCTGACTTTCCCTCCCCTGACTCTGAGGACAAGGAGGAATGGTAACCTGTTTTTTCCCCTCAGCCATATATGGAGGGCTCTACATGGTCTGCTTATCAGCAACAATCAGATTTTCTTAGAACACAAATGGCTCCCTGGGTTCCTTATTTTTTTTGGATGCCGCCGCCTATGCTTTGCCCCCCATAGTGGCAAATGTTCAATCAACCACCTCAACAATATAAAAAGAGACCATGTAAGATGAAGCATATGGTGAAACCCTGCTCTCCTTTAAACCTGTCACCCCACACCTCTATGAGGGGAACTGACAGTGAAAGCCATTGCTCTCCGATGTTGGCTTCTACATCTATATTACATTCAAACGCAGGCTCAGCCATAGAGCAGGCATTGTTACCACCTGCTACTCATACCACTGATGATCTCTCCTCTTTCCAAGATTTATTTAAAAGAGTTGCTATTGATTTGAATATATCTATGGAAGAAGTTCAGGTTTCTCAACATGAACTCACTAACATCCTCCAGCCCAGTACAGCAACAAAGATGGCACTTCCTATTAATCCAGCCATCTTGGAGCCCGCTAAAACCCTATGGCAAACACCTGCATCCATCCCACCAACATGCAGGAAAGCCAATCGAAAATACTATGTTCCCCCCAAGGGTTCTCAATTCCTCTTTTCTCACCCTCCACCCAACTCCCTCATAGTAGACGCTGCACAGCAGAGAAACAAACAACAAAATCGTTCCACCCCATCCGAAAAGGACAATAAACGTCTGGACACGTTCGGAAAGAAGGTTTATGCCTCTGCCACTCTTCAGATGAGAGTGGTGAACTATGCTGCTTTATTAAGTAAATACGACATCAATAATTATACAAAATTCAATACTTTTATTGAAGATATCCCTGACATCAAAAAGGCACAGTTTCAGGCTCTTGTTTCAGAAGGCCAGATAATATCACGTATAGCCCTGCAAGCCGTACTTGACACAGCAGACACAGCTATAAGGACTACAGCAACAGCAGTCACTATGAGACGAGCCTCTTGGTTCAACTCTTCTGCTTTTCCCCGCCAAGTGTAACCATCGGTAGAAGACCTTCCATTTGATGGAGAAAAGCTATTTTCTGCAAAGACCAATGAACTGCTCCAATCGATGAACGATTCCAGAGCCATATTGCGGTCACTCGGTATCCAAACCCCTATGACGAGACAGAAACAGTACAGGTACCAACCATATCAGAGACGTAGGTACCCACAATTCACTTACCAGTACCAGAGACAAGACCATGCCCCGTACCAACAGAGGGGGCACAGCAGGCAACACAAACGGCGCCCTCAGACTAATAACCTCAACCGCTCATCCCAACCCAGCAAACAAATTTGAAACAACAGTCGAGAGATGTAAAACTTCACCACATGCACTAGAGCTTGAGATTGGTTCCAAACCTTTCCCATTTCGTTTATTACCTTTCCTTTCAGATTGGGTATCTATTACCACTGATAAGTGGGTAACTCAAACCATCTCCCTAGGTTATACCATCCCTTTTCTCTCCTCCCCTCCCCCGTCCCAACCACCCACCCCATCCCTCTTCAGAGACTCCTCTCACGAAATCATTTTACAACAAGAAATTGACCACCTTCTTGAATTAGGAGCCATAGAACCAGTACCCCAAGAGTTCCACGGAACCGGTTTCTACTCACATTATTTTCTTCTAGAGAAGAAGACAGGTGGTTGGAGGCCGATCCTTGATCTTTGGTTACTAAATAAATACATAAGGAAACAAAAATTCAAAATGGTCACCCTAAATACTATTATCCCAGCTCTGGAGTCTGGTGACTGGTTTTCTTCTCTCAACCTCCAGGATGCATATTTTCATGTATCCATTTGCCCCTCTCATAGACGTTTTCTTCGTTTCACCTTAGGTCTCCAACACTACTAGTGCACGGTACTGCCCTTTGGTCTCTGCACTGCACCAGGGGTATTCACGAAGATGCTAGAGGCTGTCGCTGCTCACCTCAGAAAACAAGGAATCACAATTTACCCGTACTTAGACGACTGCCTTATCAAAGCGAGGACCAGTCAAGACTGTTATCAAGATACCATCACTGTGATAACCTGCCTTCAGTCATTAGGCTTTCTAATAAATTATGGCAAATCAACACTCACGCCAACCCAAACAATCCAATTCATCAGAGCTCAGCTCAATTCTATCACAGCCAGAGCCTCTCTACCGACAGACAGATTCACTCACATCAGTGAACTCGCAAAATCGCTTCAAGAGATGTCAGTAGTAAGGGTTTACGACTGCCTTCAACTATTAAGTCACATGGCATCATGCAATCCTGTGGTCCCAAATGCACGTCTCTTTATGAGATGCCTCCAAGGCTGGCTCTGACGCAAGTACAAGCCACACGTCTGTCATATGAACAAAATGCTCACACTACCACACCCAGTGAAACCATCCCTACACTGGTGGACAAAATCATGCAACCTGTGCTTAGGCATCCCCTTTCAAACTCTGGACCCCTCTGTAGTTGTCACCACAGATGCATCCCTTACAGGCTGGGGTACCCATACAGAAGGCTGCCCAGCACACGGCCTATGGTCTCTGGCAGACCGCATGCTCCATATCAATGCAGAACCACCTTTCACGATATTTTTTATCGTGGACAAGATCACGATGCGACCGCACCCAAAATTCCTCCCCATGGTGTGCTCCCCTTTCCACTTGAATCAGACAATATACTTACCAGTATACTTTCCAGAAGCCCAGATGCACACCTTAGATGTCAGGAGGGCTCTTTCCTTCTACATTGACAGAACAAAGTCTTTCAGATCCTCTTCTCGACTTTTCGTCTCCATCGCAGGTCATAGTAAAGGAAAACAAATTTCATCATAGAGATTGTCACATTGGATCTCAGAATGCATTGCTACTTGTTATTCGCTAAACGACCTACTTTCGCCAATTCTGATTCGGGCACACTCCACAAGGGTAGTCACCACGTCCGTTGCTTACCTGAGGAAAATCCCACTGCATGATATATGCGCAGCAGCCAGGGCCGTCCTTAGGATTAATGGTGCCGTAGACGGGATTATTAAACTAGTGCCCCTTTGCCTGACTTGCTCTTAGCAACACAAACATAAGCTTACAGTATTGGTGCCCCAGAAATACTGGTGCCCTAGGCAACTGCCTATTCTGCCTGTGGCTAAGGGCGGCCCTGATTATAAGGGGTAAATCACACTTCGTGATTCACTTTTTCCACAGGTTTGATTATTTTAAAGACCTTTATTGTATCCCTCCTTATATATTTTCCAAGCTGAAAAGTTCCAGCCTTTTTAATCTCTCCTCATAGTGAAGCTGTTCCATACCTCTAATGCAGCAGTGGAGAACCCTTTTTGGGCTGGGAGCCACTAACCCACAGAGATATCAGTTGAAGACCATCCACAAGTGAGAAGAAAAAAACTGCCCCACACAGCTTCAACTGATGCCCCACCCACAGCAAAAACCTCTGGCGCTTGCCCAGCTATGGCTGCTCTTTCTTCCCGTTTCTCAGCTCCCCACTTTAGGAAGGGGTTCTGGGGCTTGCCCAACTCTGGCCACTCCTTGCAGCGAAGACAATGGGGCAGTCTTCCCCTTCCCTCCCACTCCTGCAAGGGATTTCCCCTCCCCCGCTTCCCTTAGGTCCCACATGCCTTCTTAACTGTTAAGGAGGCATTGCTGGCAGCCTGGGGCTGGGCTGCAAGATGCTTCTTGCTGCGGTCACCCTAAGCAAGGAAGGCTATGTCTATACTCATGGCTTATTGCACAAGAACAGCCATTCTTCCGCAGAGCATCCACACTGCCTGCCTGCTCTTGCGCAAGAAAATTTACAGTAAGGCATGGTAAGATAGAGCTTCTTGCGCAAGAGCTATGCTCTTTTCTAATAGGTGTAAGCTCTCTTGCACAAGAGCTCTTGCACAAAAGGGCAGTGTGGATGCGTGGCAGGGATTTCTTGTGCAAGAAAGCCTGATGGCTAAAATGGCCATCAGAGGTTTCTTCCGCAAGAGAGCATCCACACTGCCAAGGATGCTCTTGCGCAAAAGCACATCTCCCACATGGCAATGTGGACATTTTCTTGCGCAAGAGTTCTTGCACAAGAACCCTTGCGCAAGTTGTTCTTGCACACCAGTGTAGACATAGCCTAAGAGTTTCCTCCCATGAGCAGAATGAATTTTGTGTTGTGCACCTGTACTGAGTTCATGTGGCTTGTTTGGATGTGCCACTGTGGCACGCAAGTTATTAATAAATATTTTATAAACCTTTACCTTTTCTCTCTGCTGCCATGTCTCCTCCCCTTGCTCCATCAGCTCCCCTGGTGCCTGCTGCCCCCCAACTCCTCACTCTTCTCTGCTGTCCTGACTCCTGCCCTCAGCCCTCCTCTCCCCCTCCACCAGCCCTTCTCTCCCCCCTGTGCCAACTCCTCCAGTAGCCCCACTCTGATCATGTGAGCTAGCCCTCCTCATCCCCTCTTCTAACACCTCTCTCTACACACCTGCCCTGACTCTCTTCTCTGGTGCTGGTCCCTCCCCTGCATGTGTCTGCCCTTCTACTTCACCCCCAGAATCCCCTGGCACCTGCACTTCCCTTAGCTCTGCACCCTCCTGGTGCCTCCCCCTTCCCTTACTGCCCCTGCCCCCTTTTTCCCTGATGCCCACCCCCTCACCACTCTCTGCCCCCATTCCCCTCATGCCCCTCTGTGCCTTCACACATGACTTGCTCCATCCCCACCTTTCTCATGCCCACCCCTTCTTTCAAGCCTTCTTCCAGCACCTCCCTCTCTAGCCCCCAGTGCCCTTACCCTCTCCTCTCCCAGCATCATCCTGTCCCCCCTCCCACTGACACCTCCCCTCCTGCCCTTTTCCTCATTGTCTGCACTTGGCCCCCTGGCATTTGTCTCCCTTCCACCCTGTGCCTTGGTTGCCTTCCCCTTTCTTCCCCCTCCGCACAAGCCCCTTCCTCTCCCACCCCCTCCCCCTAGTTTTCTCCCTCCCCTACCTTCTGCTTTTCACTTTGCGGGGCCGGAGTCTGCGCTCGGGCCCCAGACTCCGAACCCGGAGCTAGGCCGAGTGGCGCAATGCGGAGCCGAGCAGCTTTAAAGTCCCGGGCTGTGACATCACGTCACGCCCGGGCGTCCTCCCTGCTCACCTGCAAATGCCGCGCATGGCAGCAGCAGCAGCACGCGCTGGCGACGGGGAGCCGCACTGAAAGCCGCGCATGGCAGGGATGGTCTGGGACCGCGGGGACGCTCTGGGGCCGGGGTGGGAGAACACACAGGGGGGCCGGCAGGTGAGGGCCGGGGACCGCTCCAGGCAGAGCTGGGGGAGAGACCCAGCTCCAAATATTGCTGGAGCAGGGCCTCCACCGGCTCCGGTGCTTACCGTCCATCCTGGCAGAGTGGTGCCCCAGAAAGAGTGGTGCCCTAAGCAGCTGCGTACTCTGCGTATGCCTAAAGATGGCCCTGGCAGCAGCCATGTGGTCATTAGAAAACACCTTTGAAAAACATTATGCACTTACCTCAGAACCCCTCTAACATACCAAACTAGCAAGAACTGTACTACAAACGGCATACTTACCTGATCTGAAGTCCCTGCCTCCATAAGAAAATATTGCTTGTAGTCCCCTGATGTGGAGCACCCCCAGGGATGCCTCTCAACGAAGAAAAGGAAGTTACTCACCTTCCTGTAACTGATTTTCTTCAAGATGAGTGTCCCTGGGGGTGCTCCACTACCCTCCCTTCCTCCTCTCTACTTCGGAATGCCCTTATTATAACATCTTAATATATTATTTGCCGGGTTCCAGATAGAGAAGGAACTGAAGGGAGGGAGGCCGCGTATGCGTAATAGTACTGAGGGAGGCTCCCGTGCATGCGCGGCCCCCAAAACATTGCTGAGAAAAATCCATTGAGAAGCGCTGGGGTGCTCAACACCTGAAGTGGAGCACCCCCAGGGACGCTCATCTCGAAGAACGTTAGTTACAGGAAGGTGAGTAACCTCCTTTTCTGAGACTTGAAGATGAAAAGTGATAAGCACATGTTGAGCTAGATAAATTCATGAAGGTTAGGTCCATCAATGGCTATTAGCCAGGATGGGTAGGAGTGGTGTCCCTAGCCTGTGTTTGTCTGGAAATGGATGACAGGAAAGGGATCACGTGATGATTATCTGTTGTGTTCCCTCCCTCTAGGGCATCTGGTATTGGCCACTGTCAGGAGACAGGATATTGGGCTAGATGGACCTTTGGTCTGACCCAGTATGGCCGTTCTTATGTTCTATGTTCTTATGTTGTTGTTGTTGTTACTTTTGGATTTATTTATTTATTCATCCCCCAGGAATTCATTGGAGAAATATCAAATATAGGTCTGTGAGATTTGTGGGTTTACGGATTCTTTCTCCTCCTCATCAGTATCTACAGATAATGTTGATTAGAAGGTAGGCTTCTTCTTTTAGTATCCAGGAGACCCTGACTAGACCCGCGGGTGTTTTCCCGCATTTTCCTTTGTCTTAAGTAGGCTAAAAGAAGTATTTGTTTGCTCTGCTGCAATGTCTGACTTCTTTTCTGTGAATGACAGCCTGCCTGTTTTGGCACATTATGTATTACTACACAAAGCTCAGCAAGATATGCTGAGGAGCGCTCAGCAAGGCCTAATCCTGCATGTAGGATTGCCAGGTGTCCGGTTTTGAACCGGACAGTCCAGTATTTTAGCTTTCTGTTTGGGAATCAAATTGAGAAAATATAAACGAGAAAATATAAATGTCCGGTATTTTCTAAATAAGATGTAGATTGTGATGGAATGTCAGGTGTGTCCGGTATTTTTGTTGAAACCATCTGGCAACCCTACCTGCATGCGTTATTCATGCAGTTGAGTGACTATGGTTGCATGCGGGCCATTTATTTGCTTGCCATGCCACACAAAAAAAGGATGTATGAGGGAACAGAAGGTGTCTATGTGTGCACACTATGGCATATTTTATGTGGTGCCATGTTCTTGGCAGAATCGTTAAATGCCTACATATTTTCTTGGCTTTGGTGTTTTTTATGTTGAACCAGATTCTACATTCAGTTACAGCTGTGCAACCCAGGGATTTGTTTCTGGGAAATTCTTTACCTACTGTACTTTTGCACTCTGTGTCTCACTGTGCACACACTTGCCTCTCTCTTGGCAGTACAGTCCATGTGGATGAGCACGTAAGAATTTTCTTACTGCACCATACAGAAAATATTAGTTATGGATCCGTACAAAAATTGACACCTTAGTGGCTCATTCAGCAGAACATTTTTGAACAGTGCAGAAGAGCTGGAGCTAGGAGTGGCCTGCCACGCAAACTGGCAGAGATTGTGTTGAGATGTGCAGCTATGAGGATGGAGGGAAGGGGAGGGTGAACTTTCTAGCATCCCCTAGTGGCTAGCTACTGACTGTGTGCTCTTTCATTGGATGACTGGTGTCCAAAAAGCCTACAAAAATAATGTCTCTAGTCTGAACAGAATGCTTTGGGATGCTAGATTTATTAGACTGTGTTACATGGAACAATTTAAGTCTCCATTAACATCATCAAACAAAAAAGTTTTAATATGACATTTGTTATGTGCAGTTGAACATATTTTTCCTGTCTCACTATTTCATTAATTTCATTTTCTCTCTCTCTCTCCAAAACACTTTCTCTCATGTTCTAATCATCAGTTTCAAATTACAAAAATGGAGCTATATCATGTAAAGCATATACTCTAATAAGTAACAGACCATCAGGGTACGGGCTATGAAAATTATTTTTACTAGTTTGCTGAAGCTAATACTATAGATTTCTATTTTCCTTTCAATTTATAATAAGAATATTTTCCCTCTAATTGTAACAAACTCACTTTTATAGGTCCCAGAACACATATGTTAGGAGATATTCATAACATTCTGGAAAGATTCATATTCCACTGTTTTAGCCAACTATTTTTCAATCAACACATGTGGTATAAATATCAATAGCACTTGCTCCAGATTGCTCCTGGATAACATTTATTGTATTTGCAGAAAGGATCTTTTGTGATTATTACACAAAATAAACTAAACCTGTCAGACTCTATTTATTCTAAAAGGCTGAAAGTTCTAAGCTGAAGTAAAATGAGGTGGGGGGGGGGAGAGGGAGTGTGGAAATGGACAAATATGTATAAACTGTGCATTGTGTGCCACCTTCTGGTGATAAAAGAGAACCGCTTTGTTTAAATTGTATACATCACATACATTTTATTGCACTTCTGAATTTATTATGTATTGGAACCTTCTCAGAGTTAAGGGGCTGCCTTTTGATCCATATTTTGTATAGCACTGAACATAATTTTGCTCCTCTACATATAGTAATATACTGTTCAAATCCATTAAGGATGCAAAATATTGACTCATTGTTAGCTTGTTAGATGTTCTCTTGTTTACACACATTTAACAGATATGAACCAATTATGTACCATCAGTATCAGATAAGCAATTCTTCTTCGAGTGGCCCCGTGGGTGCTCCACTCTAGCTGTCGGGTCCTGTCCCGGCGCCGCGGCTCGGAGACTTTTCATAGCTGTGTTCCGCCGGCTCACGCCTGCATGCTTCCCCAGAACGGCGTTCGCACCTTTGATCAGCCGCGCGTGAGCCGGCAACTGTCAGTTCCTCTCAACCACCTCAGGTCGCGGTCGGAGCTCCCTGAACTCTTTCTTCAGTGATGTTTTTAGATAGTTCTCCATCTGTAAATAGTTGAAGTTTAGTGTTAGTCATGTTCCTGTTACTTGTTGTTCTGTTCAAAAAGAAAAAAAAAAGAAGTTTTCTCTCAAAACCGTTTCTCTTTGAAAAGCGCTGCAGCAAAGTGCTGAAGTAGTGAAATTGACAACTACCCAAAACGGGGATTACACAGGCATTCACTTTCTCTAACTGTGCTGACAATGCCTGGATCAACTGGCTTTAAAAAATGCTCAGTGTGCCGTGAAGCCATGCCAACGGCTGACGGCCATGACACTTGTATCAGGTGCCTGGGGGAAGCTCATGTCCCCGAAAAGTGCACCCATTGTCACAAGCTAACCTCAAGAGCCCTGAGGGAGTGGGAGATGAAGACAAGGATGTTAATATTCGGCAAGACGTTGCAGCCTGACCCGATCCCTCCTGCAGCCACAAAAACCTCCGAGCATAAAAGGAGAGCGGCTTCTCCGGGACCGGCTGTCTCAAAAACATCAAAGCCGTCCCCAACGCGTTCTCTCCCTGCGGCAGCCACAACGTCGGCAGGGACTTGCAAAGTGACCCCCGGGGGGTCCGGACAACTTGCTGGGGCTGGCATGAGAGAGCCCCCACCGCCGAGTGTGAGAGCGGCTTCGGCGCCGACATCGGGAGCGGTGCCGCAGCTGGCCGGCAAGTCTGCACTGGTTTCAGCTGCGTGCTCCCTGAAATTGACAGAGGAGCCGGTGCCGCAATTGACCAGCCGCTCTGCACCAGCTTCAGCGGCACCGGCTGTAACGGCGCCTGCCTCACCAGCCCCAATTATGACGACGGCACTGTCCCCTCCGGCACCGGTATCCAAGGCAGAAGACTTCGATACCTCAGCCTCGGCAACGTTGTTAACCCCGGCACCAGACATTCTACCGGCGCTGGCATCAACGCAGCAACAGCTGATTTCCCCGGCATCGCTTCATTTCCACTTGGTGCCTGGCTCCCCTGTGGCTGTGGGGGTGGATGAGGCTTCAAGGCCTAGGACGGCATTGTCAAAGACCCACTATAGAGGCAGGTCTTTTTCTCCAGCTGTTTCACCAGCAAGGCATGGTCGCTATCGTGACTATAGTGTTTCTCCTTCATGGGTCACGTACAGCCGGCATAATTATAGGGACACAGTGTACTTAGAGGCAGGTCCGTCCCGTTCACGATCTCGTTCACCCGGCCGATCCTCAAGATACGGGTCTGTTAGACGTTCTCCATGTCGCATCTATTATATTCAACATGGTAGTGCACGCTCGTCTCGTCACTCCTCCCCGTCGCGTTCTGAGCGGTATTATGAGTGCTATCTTAGATCATATGACGATCGTCCCCAGCGTGATCATACACCATCATCGCGTAGGGGATCTTCCTGCATCTGCCAACCACCAAGTGCAAAATACTTACCTCACCGATCAGAGCACCTAGACTCACCTTCTCCATCTAAGAGTCCAACGATCAGCTAGACCAATCCGAACCGGAAGAGGGACAGTTGTCTGAAGCAGAAGACCCTAAACCAGAAACTTCTCCTGCAGACTGCTCCTCGTCTTCCCCGGATGAGGCGATATTCCCAGCTGACATCTCTCCACCGGATGATCTGAAACAATTTCAAGATCTCTTCAAACGAGTGGCAGGCATGCAGGAAATACAGCTGACGGATGTTCCTGTTAAAAGGCACCGTCTCTTGAAAAATCTCCGCCCACAACAACATGCAAAGGTCACATTACCAATTGATGACGCGATCATGGAAGTGGCGGATGAGATATGGCAAACCCCAACATCGGTTACACCTACGAGTAAAAAGGCCAACAGAAAGTATTTTGTACCGGCGAAAGGATTGGACTTTTTATTCAGTCACCCCCAGCCTAACTCGTTAGTAGTGGACGCAGCGCAACGTAGGAGTAAGGCGCCACAGTACAGAAATATGCTTCCGGACAAGGACAATAAAAAATTAGATATTTTTGGTAGGAAAGTCTACTCCTCAGCCACACTGCTACTACGCATTGCAAACTATTCAGCCCATCTATCCAACCATAATTTTGATAATTATTCAAAATTAGCAGAGCTACTGCAGCATCTCCCAGACAACAAGAAACCACTCCTGAAAGCAATAGTACAAGAAGGGTACACATCATGTAGCACTGCACTACAGATTGCCATGGATGTGGCTGGCACAGCGGCTCGAGCCACTGCTACAGGTATCGCCATGAGGAGATCATCATGGCTTTCGTCTGCAAGGGCTCCAAGGGAGATGCAAAGCAAGGTTGAGGATCTACCATTTGACAAGCTTAAGCTTTTTGTGGCAAACACCGATGAAGTCCTTCACTCAGGAAAAGACTCACACACCACTCTATGTACACTTGCGATGTACACACCTTCCTTCAAACGTAGACGTTATTTCCCTTACCAACGGAGATATGATTTTAATTTTTCCAGACAGCAAGCACGTCCCTTCGACAACCAACACCCTAAGCAACGTACTCAGCGCAAGCGGCCACAGCAGAGCCGTTCGACCAATCAATCGTCGACTAAGCAGCAGATTTGACTTGTTTGTCGAGGATGCAAGCCAACCGCCCATAATCAACATGGAAAACGAAACTCTTCATCTTTTTCACCATCGCCTACGATCGTTTTACCATCATTGGTCCAACATCACCACAGACAGATGGGTGCTAGAGGTAGTGCAGTCCGGCCTCTCCGTCCCCTTTCTCTCTATTCCCCCTACCACTCCCCCTACCCCGTCCCTCTTCAGGGACCCCTCTCACAAGCAACTGCTGAAGCAAGAGGTTCAATAGAGAGAGTTCCCAAGCAGTTCTGGGGAAAAGGCTTTTATTCCCGATATTTTCATACACCAAAGAAGTTGGGATGCTGGAGACCCATTCTAGACCTTCGAAAGCTAAATCGGCACCTTCAGAAGCATCATTTCAAGATGGTAACCTTAACAGCTATTATTCCATCGTTGAACAAAGGGGATTGGCTTGCAGTCCTCGACTTGCAGGACGCCTGTTTCCACGTAGCGATTCACGTGGCTCACAGGCGTTTTCTTCGCTTCCAATTGGGGGACGAGCACTATCAATACAGGGTTCTACCCTTTGGACTAGCGTGTGCTCCCAGGGTTTTCACCAAAACATTAGCAGTGGTCGCGGCCTACTTGCGCAGACTGGGGGTGACAATATTCCCCTATTTAGACGATTGTCTCCTCAGAGGCACGACGTTTATGGAAACATGCCATATGGTTCAGACGGTATCCGACGAGTTTGCTGCTCTGGGCCTTCTCATAAACGTAAAGAAGTCGTCACTAGTTCCATCCCAAAACCTCGTTTTTATAGGTGCACGGCTCGATTCAACCATGGCGCGAGCATACTTACCAATGGAACATTTTATGATAATCAAAGATCTGGTACACACTGTGGTGCATGCTCCAATTCCCACACGCGTCTGTCTACAGCTGATGGGGCATATGGCTGTGGCCACCATCGTAGTGCGCAATGGAAGGTTACGTTTTCGTTGCCTCCAGCACTGGTTAGCCACGGTTTACATTCCGGCGAAACACAGTGTTCACAGGCCGATAGTTGTGCCACAGTATGTCCGGGAGTCCCTACAGTGGTGGGCCAACCCGGCCAATCTCCTTGCGGGCGTTCCATTTCATCGCCCACAACCTACAAGACAAATAACCACAGATGCCTCCCTGACGGGTTGGGGAGCTCACATGGGCAATCTCACAGTCCAGGGACGCTGGTCGACACAAGAAATGCTACTGCATATCAATGTGCTCGAGTTGAGAGCGGTGCGTCATGCTTGCAAGCATTTTTAGTCCCAGATACGGAATACAACTACCGGGATTCTTACAGACTATATGGCAACCATGTTTTACATCAACAGACAAAGAGGTGCCCGATCTTGTTCTCTTTGTGCGGAGAGCGTCCGTTTATGGAATTGGTGTATCCGCAACAACACCATTCTAGCAGCATCTTATCTACCAGGTGTCGACAACTTAATAGCAGACTCACTCAGCAGGCATTTTCCGCACGACCACGAGTGGGAGATTCGCATGGATGTTGTGACTCGTATTTTTGCTCAATGGGGATTTCCGGCGATAGATTTATTTGCAACAGAACACAACTCGAAATGTGCCGCCTATTGTTCAAGAGCCGGAATAGGACGTCATTAGCTGGGGGACGCCTTTCTTCTCCACTGGGGAAGAGCGTTACTATATGCCTTTCCCCCAGTGGTCTTAATTCCCAGGGTTCTCAAAAAAATCAACACAGATGAAGCCCAGGTAATCCTTCTAGCCCCGGCGTGAGCTCATCAGCCTTGGTTCTCAGTGCTCCACCACATGTCAGTGAGAGCACCGTACCCTCTGCCTTCTCTTCCAAGTCTATTGACCCAGGACAACGGATCTCTCAGTCACCCGAGACCCGAAGTCCTGCACCTCATAGCATGGATGCTTGTTGGTTTACCGACTCCGAACAATTCTGTTCTCAGCGAGTTAAGCGAGTGTTAATGCATAGTAGAAAACAATCTACACGAACCACTTATACAGCTAAATGGTCCAGATTCCAGGCATGGTGTGCGGACAACGATGTAGACCCTCAATCCGCAACCTTACCTTGTGTATTGGAATACCTCTTGCAAGTACATGACAGCGGTCTGGCAGTTGCTTCCCTACGAGTATACTTGGCAGGAATTAATGCATTTCATCATAAAGACGAAGATGTTTCTTTGTTCGCTCATCTTATTACAAAAAGGTTTTTAAAGGGGCTCTCGAATCTTCACCCTCCTCGGAGGCCCCCTCCACCTTCATGGAATCTGGATCTAGTCCTAGAAACTCTGACTCGTCCTCCTTTTGAGCCCTTGGCTACAGTACCGTTGCACATACTTACTGTCAAGCTCCTATTCCTCCTAGCCCTCACTTCTGCTCGCAGAGTAAGTGAGATAGCAGCTTTTATGGCCTCACCTCCGTATACAGTTTTTTCTAAAGACTCGGTGACATTGAGGACTCATCCGGCGTTTATTCCGAAGGTTTCTTCTGATTTCCACATAAATGAGCCGGTGGTTTTACCATGTTTCTTCCCTAAACCCCATACCTCAATGCGAGCAGCGCTGTTACACACGTTGGATGTGAGGAGATCCTTAGCGTTTTACATAGATAGAACGCGGGATTTTAGGAAAACAGACTGCTTGATAATATCATTGGCACACTGTTCAAAGGGACAACCTCTAACTTCTCAGCGCATCTCAAGACTGATAGTTTCATGTATATCCATGTGCCACTCGTTACGAGGAAAGCCTCTCCCTTCTCTTCCGAGGGCTCATTTGACTAGGGCAGTTGCTACTACTACAGCCTTTCTGAGCAGAGTGTCTTTTCGTGACATCTGCAGAGCGGCAACATGGTCTTCTAATGTGACTTTTATGAAGCACTATGCTATAGTCGATCAGTTTGCTTCAGACTCTTCAGTGGCTACAGCAGTACTTAATCGTGCTGGTGGTTTTGATTCCGGAGTCACCTAGAGTGGAGCACCCACGGGGCCACTCGAAGGAGAAAAAGAAGTTACTCACCCTGTGAGGTAACGATTGTTCTTTGAGATGTGCCCCGTGGGTGCTCCACGACCCGCCCTTCCTCCCCACTCCGGAAGTGTTTCTTTGTTTTCTTTCAGATGAGCGGGTGAGAGGAACTGACGGTTGCCGGCTCGCACGCGGCTGATCAAAGGCGCGAACGCCGTTCTGGGGAAGCACACATGCGCGAGCCGGCAGAGCACGGCTATGAAAAGTCTCCGAACCACGGCGCCGGGACGGGACCCGACACCTAGAGTGGAGCACCCATGGGGCACATCTCGAAGAACAATCGTTACCTCCCAGGGTGAGTAACTTCTTTTTTTACACAGTTGAATTTGTTGCAAATGAAGCCAACAATTTGATCTTCCCTCTGTCCTTTTCATTTACATATACTGTTCCAAATGTGCCTTTGATATTGTCATTCTGTCCTTTATATCTTAATTTTCACTTCAGAGAAACGTTATAACAGTAAAATCCCTGGACTTAGGGGTCATTCACGTTGTTTAGCTTCCCTTTTGTGCTTCTAAATGCAAATTAATAGTGGGTTTCAAAAGTCTGTAGAGGGCAACACTGTCGTATTTTGTAAAAGTATCAAACATATTAGTAGGAATACAGGACAGAATGTTGCTATTCTTAATTAACTTAATGAAGGGAAAGTGTCTTAGTCTTATTTTTCTTTCCTTTATATGGACTGATTATAAAAAAGTTATCTGTTCTCATTGTTGGCGTTTTCTTTTCTGTGTGCCCTCCTCTGCCTCATTTGCCTCAACTTCTTTCAGAGACAACATTCTCCAATTAAGGAATCTAATTTCTGGTCTATTTCTCTTTTCCAATTCTTTATATTTACTGTAGATAAATTGGTCATTAGTGATCGAGAGATTAGCCTCTCCTACTGAAAAATCCACTGCAGGGTGCAAGGGGTGAAAAAGTCTCTTAGGTTTTTCACAGTGAAATTGCTGTAATTATTCTGCAGTAACAGTGGGACTGGGAAGGGGACTTGCCTTCCACCACTGTCTGTACCTCCCCAAAGAATGGCTAAGAATTAAAAACCCATAACACACAGATCCCCAGAAATCTGCCTGGATCTTGGAGGATCTACTAGATCCCCATCATGCCCAGATCATCCATTTGGCTTTATGATGACTCCTGGACACATGGCTCATCAGTACCCTCCACCTCCTTTGGACAAAGCACCTCCTGCAGGCCATTGCCTCTGGAGCCTCCCTAAAAAGGGCCTGGAGGAATTGATCCATGACACTAGGGGCTCTCCATCCTGAGGCTGTATTAACTTTTTAAGAGAGAAGAAATATGAATAGAGGCAATATTCACCTTGATCAAGAAGGAGGAGTCCCGGGGAGTGACAAGGATATCTTAGAAACTAAAAGCCATTGATGTGGACACAAAGGCAAAATTAGGACAGACAAATGCATGAAATTAAGTGGCAGGCCACAACTTATATTAAACTCTAACCTGGGAGGGATGCTACTTCTCCATCACCAATATTTTTTAATATCCATCACCAAATCACCAGGCATTTAATTGGCTCCAGTGTGGGGTTACAGGCTTCCTTACCATATAACCTGTAATTGGCACCAGGTTCACAGGGCTCCTAAACATAAAACTCATAATATGGGGATGGCTCTCTCCACAGTGTACCCCCGGGACTTAGCTGTCCCTTAATCCTAACACCCTTCCCTATGCAGCACAGTGGGGATCTTAGGGCATGTCTACATTTCAAAATAACAAGGCGAGCATCCACACTACCAGGCCTGTTATTTTGAAGTAATGGGCTTGTTGTTTTATAACTCCTGCTTGTGAAGAGGAATAAGCTTATTTTGAAATAGTTATTTGGGGAGTTATTACTTCGAAATAACTTATTGTGAAATAACCTGGTAGTGTAGATTCAGCCTTAGGGTGAGACCTTACAGCCTTCATAGGCTATCACATCAACCCATGATCCATCACTGAAATCCCAAGTATTTTATCTCTGGGAATATACTCTTAATCACACTAGAAACTAGCCACAAGTTGCAACAAATAAACAACGCTGTCTAATACCTCAGGTGCTAAGCGCGTTTCTACTTAACCCACTCTGGCTTGGTGCTATGAGGAAGGCAAAAAAACTCCTGGGTCCTTTGCCGTTTGCCCAGTGGGAGAAAAAAAATCCTACTGATCCCCTGAAAA
The DNA here is from genome assembly GCA_032595735.1 of Pelochelys cantorii. Lineage (NCBI taxonomy): Eukaryota > Metazoa > Chordata > Testudines > Trionychidae > Pelochelys > Pelochelys cantorii. The sequence continues at coordinate 27,814,844 of CM064338.1, forward strand.
TCACATAATTGGCTCAGCCCACAGAATCTGTCAGGCCCGGTTCCCATTCCTAGTTCAGGAGAGTAGGGTAGGTGCTGGAACAAAGCTCAAAAAGCTCCACATGATCACTTCACTGGGCTGAATCCAATACAGGCCAATTGGCACCCCTCTCATCCAGCTGGATGCTAGAGACTCCTATGGGAAGGAACTTCCCTTGGCAAGTGCCTCCCTCCCTTGCTACTAAGTCACTAATCCTTTCACCACATGCCCCATTAATTTCCCCTGTACATTGATGCATGTGGATGGCATTTGCCCCCTGTAGTTTTTTGCTCAAGCAAAACTCTCTGAAGTCAATGGTATGTTGCATGATTGCAGTGTTGGGTTACACCAAAATCTTTATCAGTGCCTCTACTTGCATTAGCACAGACAAAATAATCCAACAAATGTCTGAATTGCTGTTGTTGTGATCATTTTGGTTTGTAGGGGCACAGTCATATATTATGAATGCTTATATTGCCTCTTTAGAAATAGATCATGATTTCAAAACTAACGTTAGACTCCTATATTATTATTTAGGTGTCTAAATAAGTGGCCTGACTTAAAGAAAACCCCACTGACTTCAGAGGGAGCTAATGAAAACTTAGCACTAATGAAAGTCTACTTATTTGGATACCTATAGAGGGATTTTAACATCTATTTTTAAAACCTATTTTTAGAAATCTTGGCCTTAAATTTCAGTAGGTGGCACTGAAATTGAGTTATCTGTGAGTGGCAGCTAGAGAATCAAAAAGTGGGACAGATTTTGCTCCTTGTGAAGTCGGTGCTGGCTTGCAATGACCTACAATAGGATCAGTTACAGGACATCCCCGCTATAAGGCGCCCCAGTATACATCTGTTCTGCACTAAATTCATTGACGCTTGTAGGAACTGATGCATTGTAAGTCCTCCCATTCCCTGCTCTTAAGTCACGCAAAAAAATCCCCAATTTGCAAAAATGGAAGTCAGCCGCAGGGAAGAAAATTCCCCACTTTAAGTGGTTTTGCTGTAAATCCAAGTTTTTTGGACCATATCTTGGACTTATAGCAAGGACAGCCTGTATTGGGTCTAAAGAAGATTTGTGACCCAGCATTGCTCACTGTGGGATAATTCAGGTGAGTACAGAAAGATTTAAGCCACTTCTGCTAGAGAAAAGAATGTTTGAAGTGAGCGCAAAAAGTTTCTTAGAAATAAAGTTTAACTCTGCTATAAATATGTGTTTGTAGGACAAGCAATATTCAGATGACTTTCATGGGGTAAGTTACTCAAGCCATAGTATTTCCTTCTTAACTTTAGGAGCTAAACTAGCATGTCTTCTTTAAGTAAACTTTTGGGAAAAGAAAGTGTTCAGCAAAAAGTGATTTGTGCCAACACAATTCTGCCTTGCTTTTGAATGAGAAACGCAGGATACTTTATGAGATTCTACATGGCCAGGGAAAAAAGTTCTGAAGAAATATCTAATGTTTTAGAGTCACCGTTTAGTAAGCCAAGATTTTTTATAGTGTGTAATAATTCATAGGGCTTTCAAGATTGGGGGAAATTTATTTTTGAGCACTGAATATATTAAAGACACTCCATAGTACAGAGGTTTTTTTAAACCCACTTGTTTCACAGTCCCTCCAGAACTGGAATATTTTCCATAATATTTGCTGTCCTGGGGCCACTCGTAATAAAAAAAAAAGAAAAAATAACTTTCTTTTCCTTCCATGGAACATTGAGTATTTTAGAGCTGCTCTGGTAATTGTGGAAAATAATCTCTGTTTGATGTCAGAGAAATAGTTTAAATTTTAAATTTAGTTTTATAGCTGCTTAGGTCTATTGGTCTAAATTTAGGTCTATAGCATATAGTTTTAACATCAGAAGGCTTAGATCTATGCAGGATTAAAATTCTGGTTTTAAAAGTTTTAAAAGCTCATCAGGCCCCAGTTCAGGAAAGCATCTCTGTTCAGGAAGGGCAGTAATGCACATGCTGAACTTTTAGTATGAGCTTAATTTGTTTATTTAGCATATATATGCACAGTTGTTTATCCAAGGGTATGTCTACAGTACATGGCTCTGTCGACGGAACCATGTAGATGAGCTTTGTAGACATAGAAAAATGAAGCGGCAATTTAAATAATTGCCGCTTCATTTACATCAAAATGGCTGTCGCGCTGTGCCGATCAGCTGTTTGTCGGCTCAGCGCGGTAGTCTGGACGCTCGGCGGTCGACATCAAAAGCCTTTGTCGACCGCCCCAGTAAACCTCATCCCACGAGGCATAACGGGGCGGTTGACAAAGGCTTTTGATGTCTACCGCCGAGCATCCAGACTACCGCGCTGAGCCGACAAACAGCTGATCGGCACAGCGCGGCAGCCATTTTGATGTAAATGAAGCGGCGATTATTTAAATCGCCACTTCATTTTGCTATGTCTACAAAGCTCATCTACATGGCTCCGTCAACGGAGCCATGTAGTGTAGACATACCCCAAGTGATGACATCTTCAGTGGCATGATGCAGTTCTTCTAGATCTCCACTGATCCTAGTCAGCAGGACTCATTGACAATGTGTGTCATCATCAGTGTTGAACTGCAGCTGCACAAAGGGCCCTCATGAAGGCTCCAGCAATACTGGTGGCTGCACAGAGGCCTTACCCAGTCTGGAACCTGTTCAACAGGGACCATTGGCAATGGGACAACCAGGAGATTATAACAGCTGTCCATTCTTCTTGCCAGTGTTTCTGCCCTAACATCCTGACATAGAGGATGAGACCATAATGGGCAAGGTGACAGCAAACAAGCAGCTGGTGATTTTAAAAGGTCATTGTGCAGGGGCTGGCTTAGGTGGCTGCATACTTTCTCCACTAACTTGCTAGTGGCAACCTCTCATCTGATATGAGGAGAAGCAGTGTTGCTCAGAACTAGAAGCCATGGCAATGAAGTCAAACAAAGGGTGCGGGAGATGCTATGCATGACGGCATGTAACTACATATCCACTAGGTTGGTGTGTGACAGATCCATACTGTTGCACAGTACTTCACCACCAAATACAAGGTTGTAGGAGCTGACATCAATAGAGATGGAACACAAGCCCACTCTTCCCCCCCCCCCCCCACCCCGTAACAAACCTGTCAGTTTGCTAAGAAGATTATTGCATGTCTTAGCTTTAGCTGATGTCTTCTTAAGTTGAGCGTGGTAACTCAGTGTGCAGTCTATAGTCATGCCTAGGTCAAATTGTTCTCCTTGGCCTCTGGTGATATGATAAGAAGCAATGGGCTTAAATTGCAGCAAGGGAGGTTTAGGTTGGACATTAGGAAAAGCTTCCTAAGTGTCAGGGTGGTTAAACACTGAAATAAATTGCTCTAGGAAGGTTGTATAATCTCCATCACTGGAGATATTTAAGAGTAGGTTGGATAGACATCTATCAGGGATGATCTAGACAGTGTTTAGCACTGGACTTGATGACCTCTCAAGGCCCCTTCCAGTTCTGGTATTCTATGATTAGCGTTATGCTTGACTTGGGTCCATTGCAGGCTTTGGGAGGTCAGTGGCTTTTTTGGGATGCCATGTCTTCGGAAGCCTGCCTTCACTGATGATCCTGGTGAAGAATTGCACAAACCAAGATTTTTTGGGAATTCTGGAGATATGTTGTCATCGCCTACAGCTGTTCCGTGCTTGATGCTACTCAGTATTTGTTCTGCTCTGTTACAGTGAATGTTTCTCAGCCGCTTCTGATCTGGTGAACACATTTAAACATAAACTATTCATTCCTCAGTTGTCTTAATTGCTTTCCTTCACAAGGATGGATTTAATCATATGCGTATGTGGTTTCTTCGGTTGAACCATAGAGTGTAATGACAAAACTCCCAAGGACATCAGTGGGAACTGGAATGTGCCCAAACTTTCACAGCCTTATGATTGTTTGTTTGGAGAAGAATAGACACCTGTGTTACTGAGTTGCACTGGTCCCAGGGACAGTGATGGCAAGCTACTGCCTCCGTAAGATAAAGCAGTCACAGGGCCACTGATTCAGAAAGATTGCAGATTAGCCATGGGTAGTATGAGCGGTGATGCAAGTTAACTGCACAAATATGTGCCCAAGCTATCTGGGCAAATTTGCATCCAGTTGGCTAGCCTGAGCTGCCATCCAGTTACTCTCAGCTGTACAGCATGCTTGGTTGAACAGAACTTGCATGCGTCTGTCTGCTCAAGCTGCAAAGCACACATCCAGCTGCTGTGCAGACATACCCTTAGACACTTTACACAACTCAGGTAGTATAAAGAGGCCCTAAAATGGGAGTGGATATAATTTGTGCTTTTTTTAAGACCCAATGTTAACAGTCCTTCGTGGAAATGAGAATTAGGCCCACAGGGTGAAATTCACTCCTGTGCCGAGCTCTAGGTACAATTTAAGTCCTACATACGCAAATAGGATTAAATAACATTTTGGCTTCTGTTCAGTTTGCCGCTGTTAAGAAGTGAAAACTCCACATAGTCCTATCGCTAGTTTGTTCTCTGTTTGGCAAATAAACTTTAATGTTCATAATAAAGCTTATTTACATGAGTATTTAGAGGGTAAAACATAAGCCTTATCTATCCTTTCTATGAAAATCAGTTCTTGATTTGTGTGACATGCTGTGTACCACATTGTGAGTTTGTGAGCAAGTCCTCTGGGCAGCTGATTCAGTGCTTCTTAAAATAGTAGCATAAGAGCCATAGAATCATAGAACACTAGAATTGGAAGGGACCTCGAGAGGTCATCGAGTCCAGTCCCCTGCCCTCACAGCAGGACTCAGTACTGTCTAGATCATCCCTGATGTCATGAAAGGAATGGGAAAAATAAGTATGCTTTGCCCTGCTGCGTAGAAGATCATTTTGCAGCAAAAAATCAAAAACAAAAATAAAGGCAGTATCTCAACTGGTTAGTATTCATTAGCCTGAGTAGTTTTTAAAGTCAAGTTAAATGGAAGCTGCATAATGAAAGGCTAATCAACTAAAGTGTAAAATTGTGGTTTGTGAATTGGCTCTGGCACTGTGTAATCTTAAGAGAAGGAGTTGAATGTGAAGCACTGTTCAAGGTTGGTAATGTACAAAACATAAATACACTTGTAAACATAGTTTTTCTAGCTTATTTTCCAAAAGTCAGAGTTTCTATTGGAAGGAATTTTGGAAAATACAGTGTGTGCAAGAACTCAATGTCTTGAGGGAGAGGCAGGGCAGAAATAGATCTGTCGTTGGAAGTATAAACAAATGAAGATGATGGAATCAGCTTGAATTGTGCATGCTTCCATATCCAAGAGCAAAGCCTGGTCAGGGGACACTATGAGAAAATAAAGGAGCCGTTCAAAGGTTGCTTTACATTTTTCTTCTGACTTTTTTTATTTCTTTAATTCCTTTGTAGGATGCATCTCTCCACCTTAAAACACCATAAACAAAAACCAAGTTCTGGACAGACTGCTTCATGTCTCTAGATACACACCTTATAAGGCACAGCCTGGAAATCTTTATGGTACTTTATGCTTCCCAGATTCTGGGCTGCTCCAAGAAATGGAGTGCGGGGCTGCTGTAATTTACAGCAACCTGGTATGGCTGCCTGTGGGCTACTCTGAATGGTGAAGCACAGCAGCATGCAGCATAAACTGGCCCTGTACTGCCCTGCCCCCACCCACTATCCTCTATGGCCTCTTTTCACTGCCAGAGTGGAGTGAGAGACACATTGCAGGATCCTAGAGCCTGGGCTCCTGTCTTAGCCCAGAAATATACATAGCAATGAAACAGTCCCTTAGCCTGAGCCCACGTTGGCTAGCATAGGCCAGCTCTAGCTTTTGCTTTGCTGTGAGATGTACCCTAAGGCAATGATTCTCAGCCTGTTTACCACTGTAGACCATATATGCAGCTCTCTTGTGGGCCACATTCACACACTATATAGACCACTTGTATGGCCCTGAGGATGTCACATGAGCCACAGCTGTGTGCTGATTGAGCTGCTGTTGCCCGGGGATTGAGAACCAATGTGTTGATTGCCATTAGTTTGGCTGTAATCCAGGTGTCGCCACTCAGTGGTTAAACTAAGGAAGAACTAGAAAGATAGCCCAAGGGCAAATCCGACCACCCTTAACCAAATAGCCCAGCAGCATTCAGGGCCCTCCCTACACACACAAAGTGATAATTTTTCAGCCAATAAAAAGATTGGGGTAAAAAAAGGAATATTAAATGCAAACGCTAGGGGAAGAGCGCCCAAAATGGTCAAAAGAAGGTCAACTGAACTAAATGTCACGTGAACACACTCAGAATCAGAGGGTAAAATATGTGATAGGGATGTTTTTGTTATCTGAAAAACAAATAATATCCCCCTGGGAAATTCAGAATTAAGGGTAACTTTAAAAGAAATCCAGACATTTTGTGGCATGGAAATGAGCAGTAAAAGAATTCACACAAAAGCAATGCTGCACTGTAGTGATTCCATACAATAACCATACAATTATGATTAGTGCATAATAGCATTCATTGTCTCAGATTAGATTACATTTTTAAAGACATATTAGATTTTTTTTTCAGACAGGAATCCCGTGCTGTTCATGGTGGATGCATTTCCACATCCACCGCAAATGGCAAAATTAATGAATACTGGGAGCCCTGGCTCCCAGCCCATGTGGTTAGCTCCCCCTGGCTCCTGAACTCGCCACAGCTGCTGGGAGCTAGAGTGAGTTCCCCTATGGTTCCCAGCCCCTGCTGCCCCTAGGACAGGACAGGAGACCTGTGAATATGCAGAACCACAAATAGCATTTCCGGGAATTGCAGGGGTCTCCTGTATTTTCCCTCTTGTGGTGATACTACATAGTAGATTTAAGATTTATTGTGCATTTCTATTGGGAGTAAACTGCAAAACAGCCACATGCAGTTCTGTTTATTCCTTAGATCCATCCCCCTTCTGAGAGGCAGGGTTTGAAAAATCAGTGCTTCAATCTTTATTAATTTGAGGTACTTGGCCTGCCTCCCACTCTGGACAGTATTGCTTGCTTGTCTTCAACAAGGAGAAATTCACAGAGGCTGTTGACATTAAAAAAAAAGATGATTTGCTAATTAATTCAAACAGACTTTAAAGGGGAGTATGACAGGTGGCAGGATTTGTGACCTGCAGGGACAGGCAGAGCTATCCTTTAAACTCCTTGTTTATTCTGGAACCCAGGCCAGGGGAGCTCACTAGCTCCCGTACAGGCCCTAAAAGGCTTAGATGTTGTGGCTTGGGCTCTGAACACACAAACCTCTGGGCTTCAAAGCCCGTGCATCAACAAATACGCAGCTGTTTTTAGCATGGTAGCCCAAGCCCTGGCAACCCAAGTCTGTCAACCTGGCTCTGAGCTTTGCTGCCACAGACTACCACTCCCTGTGTAGATGTATCCAAAGAGGGTCAGAAGGAACAAGGAGCGGGGACAGAGCAACTTTACAGGGAGAATCCCTAAGAAGGTAGTCAGTAGGCAGACTGCAGGCCAAATCCAGACTGCCAGTTGCTTTTGAATGGACCACAAATAGGGTTGCCAGATGGTTTAACAAAAAATACCGAAACTCCCCCCCCCCCCCCGCCAAAAAGAAAAGGCACAGGAAAAAAAAAGGGGGGAGACCAAAGTTGTTAAGCAAAAAAAGGGGGGGGGGAGCCAAAGTTGTTAAGCAAAAGTTGCACCACTCCCTCCAGTTTGGGACCACACACTAACCACCAATGCACGCACCCTTCCCCCTGAGCCAGCCCTCCCAGTCTCCCCATCCCAATGCACTCACCCCTGCCTCAGACCTAGGCCCTCCATGGTGTCGCCCATCCTAATGCACTCACCCCTGCCTCAGACCCAGACCTCCCTAGTGCCCCCCCATCCCAGTGCACTCCCCCCTAAGGCAGGCATCCCTAGCGTTGGGAGCCCCCACTCCAATCAGATCTCCGCCCTTCCCCCCGCAGAGCCAGGCACAGAGGAACAATCTTACTTTTAAAGTGGCTGCTCCTGCCGCCTGGCCCATCAGCCTTGGCTCACATTGTAGGGAGAGGGAGGCATCACGTGGCCAGCTCCCGGTCTCTGCTGGTCACATGAGCCAGAGCAGCGTGCGCTCCCCTCCCACCCCACCCTGGTGCCCCCCTGGCGTGGCGCCCGGCAATTGCCCCCTTTCGCTAGACTCTGCCGCACTCCTCACTCCCCGTCCCCGCCAGATGCAGCAGGGGAAAATAGTCCCCGCTGCGCTTCCATCCCAGGGAAACAGGAAATACTGGACATTGCATATGTCCGGTATTTCCCGTTTTTTTTACCGGACAGCCCACAAATATCAGACTGTCTGGGTGAAAACCGGACACCTGGCAACCCTAACCACAAAATTCTATTCACTTATTTTCATTATTGTTATTGTTATTAAAAATAATTGACTGCCCCTGCCTAGGAACAAGACAACCTTGTAAGAATGTGTAGCCTTGATAGCTTAGATTTAATTTAAGTTAAGAATACAGATAAATCCCAGGAGCTGGGTCCATTTTGGACATTATTTGTGCATGTGTGTGCTGTTTTTAAAGCAGCATCCCATAGGGCTTAGTGAACCAAACAAATAGGGCTCTCTGTGACATTAATAGGCCCATTGCTATCTGAGAAGGATTCATGTTAGCCAAAAAGATTAAATTAATTACAAGAGATGCTTAAAACAAAAGCTCTTCCTAAGTCCACCAGGATTTCTCAAAATAGTGTAAAGCTTCTTCTGGACAAGTTGAAAGATATCTTCTGATTTTGGAAACTTGTGCACTCTACAGACCATAGCTTGTTTTTGTGCTATTTTGTTCAATGGTGCACAGTCTTTTCTCTCTATATATAAAAAAAGTTTTTCCTTTGGGACAACAGAGTGACGTCATCAAGTCACTCTGTGTCCTGCCTGCCTCCTCCCACCCTCCCCTTTTGCCAGTGCTTGGCTGCTGTGTGGGGCCTGGGGAGGCCCCGGAACAGCCCCTCTCCCCAGAGGGGGCCGAAGCCACGAAGGCCTTTTCTCTCCCCGAGCCCCTGGTGTTCTGGGGGGGGGAGGGCCGAAGCTGAAGCTCCGTGGCTTTTCCCCTCCACCCCCCAGTGCTCCGGTGGCAGGGACAAAGCCACAAGCCGCTTGGCCCTGGGAACCAGGTGGCCTTTCTCCTCCCCACCCCCACCGGTGCTCAGTGGATGGAAACCCCATGGCCTCTCCCCTGCCCCCCTCCCTGGTGCTTGGGGTGAGCCATGCAACCTCTCCCCCCCCCCAGTGCTCCTGGCAGCCAGTGGGAAGAAAGAGCCAGGGGTTGGGTAGGAGTGGAAGGGTCCTGGAGGTGGGGGGCAAGAGCTGGTGCGGCCTCAGGGCCAGGGGCAGTGGAGGAAGGAGCCAGGGCTGGGGCAGCCTCAGCCCCTCCTTTGGCAGAGGAGAGCCTTGGCCTTGTCCCAACCCCCCAGCAGTCAGGGGTAGAGAGCCAGGTCAGCCTCCTCCTGGCCCTATCCCCAGCAGCCAGGGGAGAGAAGAGCTGGGGTTGACTGGCCTTGGGCAGGCCTGGCGCCCCAGGAGAGAGAGCCGGGACAGGCCAGGGCTTCCACACTTCAGCCTAGCCCTCCCCAGAGGAGAGGGGGGAGCCGGGGCTGCCTAGCCCCAGAGAGGTAAGCTGGCAAGCATAGCGAGCAAGGGGCATCACTCCCTAGTGAACCTAAAAACAGTTACTAGTTGCTAGCTTGTCTAGTTTAAATCTTTGATAATTTGATAGAGTGTTTCTGTCTGATGGCTTTCTAGAGAAACTGGTATGAGGAACATTTTCCTTCAGTGAAATAGCTGAATCCAAAAAATGTATCTGGTTCCTATTATACTGAAGGAAAAATGTGAGGTGTGCATTGAAAGTACTAAGCCAGTGATGGAATTGTTAAAGTTCTTCTTAAGGGCCGTTGCACATCATGAAGACATAATTTGTAAGGCAATACTGCACAATGTTCTGTGAAGAAAGGGGTCTGACTTAGTATTCAAAATGGTTAGTATTTCCAAATGTCCCACATAATCAGGTAGCTCTACCCATTATAATATCCTTAAATGACCAACAATAAGTGTTTTTAGGCAAGAAAACACAGTGTAGAACACAAAATAACTTCTTCATGCCTGCTTTATGTGCATCATGCATACTGCCTCTTTAAGTATGGCCTTGTGCCAGATATGACAAGAGTGATGCAGAGTGATTTCACTGGATCTTTGGGACTTCAGAAGAATGCCACTGATCCAGCAGCTGGCATGAAGGGCTGGTAATAAAGTATTTTTAATGTGCTGGCATTAGTGGCTTGCAAAATTTTGGTTTCAAGGCAGATGTTTGGGGGTAAGAGCAACTTTAGAAAGTAGTGATAATGCTGTTTGATTGACAAATATCACTCCTTTAAAAGAAAAAAGAATCCTAGTTTGACACTTGAGATGTTAAGTATCAGATGAGTGAATTCTTGGAAGTTAATGGTTTAATAGAAAAGATGGCAGAATTTTACTTCAAGAGCAATTATAATACAGTTTGCCTTCTGCAGCACAATGAAAAAGAGTATTGTGTGTTAGACTGTTCCTCTCCCTATCCCTTCATCTGCTGTAGAAATGTCTCTCCAGCTCCCATCATATGGAACAGCCTTCTTATACTCGGGGCACATGCCAGCCCCCTGCTCTATTCTCAAATATCATATATGTGTGTGTATTTCACACACAAGTGAAAGCACAGTTGTCTACTGTGCCTCCTAATTACTCTGTCTTTCTCTGCTTCTATTTTAAGAATTTTGTAACTTTATTTTAGCCTGGGATTTAGTTTGTTTAAAAGGTGCTATTTGAAATGGCCTGATCCTGCAAACATTTACATGAGTTGTCCTTATTCATCTGAGCCATCTCATGCATCCAGTGGAATAAATTATTTGAACATCGATTTGCAAAATAGACTCTTAACTCGTTACTTTCTGAGAATTAATGGTCATTTGTAAAGCTAGTCTGTTAGGTTTCCATGGAGTGCTTAACCTTTTATTACTGTTTTGTGCTGAAGTACTGCTGAAACTGAGTGTTACAAGTGGGAATTATCAATTTGAGGATATTTTGCTGTGAATGTAGAAATGTGCTTATTTTGTTAAGGCTGCTATTGTTTTAGATTGCAATGTCAGCACAATATTACAGCAATGCTATGCACTCTGATATTGCAGCGATGGGCAGCAGTGGAAAACCCTAAGAGATAAAACCCAAGATGTATTTAAAGTAATCATTGTTCTTATTTGCCTTTTTAAGGTGTTCCCCACCCGAAAGTAACTTGGCTTAAGAAGAAAGAATCCTTACGAAACAATTCTTTCTTGCTTTCGAATGAGTCCTTATTTCTGCAGAATGTTTCATTTGAAAATGCAGGCACATATAGTTGCACAGCATCCAGTGTTCTTGGGAAAGCAGTAGCCACATCTGTCCTTCACTTATTTGGTGAGTGTAAAATCATAGTTCATCATTCCTAAGCAATGACAAACCATTTGGGTTATCAAGTGTTGTTCTTAGAATGGATAGGGATGTGTTTAGATAAATATTTAATCCTCTAATTGGTGTTGATTTGGAATTCCTGATGGAAACTGGCCCTTTTGAAGTATGTTTTTTCATTCTGTACTGTCTGTTTATGCTGACTTTGAGCACAGAGAATTTGAGTTCTGATGCTTCTTTCTTGGTGCTCCACCTGCTTGCCACTAAGCAACTATTCCATCTTTTGAACAGCAGCCTATAGTCTTTAAGCAAGAGACCTGGGTCTTTGGGAGCCTTGTTGACACTCTGTAGGAGATAAGCCCAGATTAAAGAATGCTTGGTGCTCTGACCTGGAGACAGAGGGCAGGCTTCCCAAGGAAATGCAGAGCAACCCACTTACACTAGTGGAAGTTCTAATTTCAGAAGGTAATAAAACATACACAAGTGAAAAATAAAAATTGCAGAACATGGGAAACCCCCTCCAAGTGTCTTTATCTAGCCCAGTAAGAAATAAGACACTGAAAATGAAAAGCTAAAAATGGCTAGTTAATCAATTCAGCTGTGAATATACTAGTCATGTCAAATCCCACAATGCAACCTTGGCCCCTAAATACCTCCAGTGCATTGATCTTCCATCTGTAAAAACTACCTCCCCAAACACTGTGTTCTGAGTTCTGTTACAAACCCTCATTGTTAAGCACACAAATATTGGATGGTTTAGAGATGGTGTGGGAGTGTTTCTGCAGGTAAGAAATTTGAGGAGATATGAGTCTCTGTGTAAGAGCAGGGTTGTGGAGCATACTGTAAACAGTGGCAAGAGGATACACACATGGTTTCCACCTTCCTTGCTGAAGCAAAGGAGCCAGATGTTTCTGAGGAGGACAGTATAATTAAAGATGTGTCGCAGGGCTGCTGGTTAGAGACTCATCTCTATTTCTTTCCCAGTCACCTGATGCTGATTCAAATGAATTTGAAGTAGGTAATAGGGGCCAAATCCTGCAATTCTTAGTCCATGTTCAGGCAAAATTCCCACTGATTTTAATGGAAAGGAACTTTTGTCAGTGTCAGGACTTGAGGATTGGGCTATATTGAGTCTTTGACCCCCCCTACCTATTTTAGAGGGGCTATGAATGATCAGGAGCCTTAAAAAGCATTGTAGGTCAGACAGTAGTTCTGCCCCTCTCTGGCAAGTTATGTGGCAGCATAAAATGTACATAGTCTTCACATTCAGGGAGTAAAAGGACTAAAGATCTATCTGGCCCCTGCTGAGGAGGGATGGAAATGAGTGTACTCCCTCTCCTCTTTGTGTCAGTGCAGGGTTAGCCATAGTCAGGCCTGAAGTTGGCTGTACATACCACCATGCACATAAATGCTTCAGTAGGTACTTTGTTATACTGCATAATAAAAAATGCAGAAGAGTTCAGTTAATGGGAGCAGCCTAAGAAAGTAGTAAAAAGCAATAAAAGACCTAAACCAAAGGAGAAGGCAGGACCATGTATGTACATAATATGTACATTCATTAAAAATAAACTTGGATAAAGTAGTAAGAACTAAGTATGTTACTGACCGATTGACCATGTTTTTGGCAGTTATTCTGGCACTAATGTGAAAAAAAGATATTACTGTAGTGGCAAACATATGATTCCATCCATATTATGCAACCTCTACCATTACAGAGCAGATTTTTAATAGATGTCTTATTATTATTTTAGCTGTTTCTCATATTTCCATCAGAAGGAACCAAGTGATTAAGCTGACTCCAGTGAAAGGTTTTTAAAAATTGCTGCATATGACTATCTGATAATGAAATGTTAAATTACATTGTCTTGAGAAACATTAAACAAGGTCAAATATTATGTAAATCTTTTATTGCACTGGAAGGATAACAGGGTTGTTTTGTTAAGATGAAATTTTGAATGATGGTCAGTTACAAATGTTCCTCTAAAAAAACTTCTAAAAGAAGGAGGGGTGTGTGTGTGTGTGTGTGTGTGTGTTTCAGTACATTCATGCAGAGGTTTTCAAACACTGGGTCATGGCTAGCTGGCCATGAGATGTTTTGTTTACCTGAGGGTATGTCTAGACTGCAAGCTTCTTTCGAAAGAAGCTTTTTCGGAAGAGATCTTCCAAAAAAACTTCTGAAAGAGAGCATCCACACTTCAAAATCGCATCGAAAAAGTGATCTGCTTTTTCGAAAGAGCGCGTCCGCACTCATTGGACGCTCTCTCGCATATAAGCTGTGATTACTATGGGCGGAATAGCCACCAGGGCACCTGTGATTTTTTCTGGAGGTCTCTTCTTTTGAAAAAACTCCCTCTTCTGTGTCCACACATGCCTTTTTCCAAAAGAGCTCTTTCGGAAAAGGCGTTCTTCCTCGTAGAATGAGGTTTACCAATATCGGAAAAACCCCTGCGTTCTTTTGATTTTCTTTCAAAAGAACGCAATTGCAGTGTGGATGTAGTTAAAGTTTTTTTGGAAAACGGCCGTTTTTCTGAAAAAACCCTGTAGTCTAGACACACCCTAAGTGTCCACAGGTATGCCCTCTCGCAGCCTCCAGAGGCTGTGGTTCGCCATTCCTGGCCAATTCGAGCTGCAGGAAGTGATGGCTCACTCCGCACCACTTCCCACAGCTCCCATTGGCCAGGAATGGTGTACTGCAGCCACTGAGAGCTGCAAGTGACCATACTCACAGATGCTCAGATTTTAAAAAAACATCTTGCAGCTAGCTAGCGGCTTATCCTTACAAGCTGTGACCCAAAGTTTGAAAACCCCTTCATTAATATACAAGACAATGTTCCTAAAGAATTCCAAAACACGGTAATCCTTCTGTTTCATAAATAGAACATTGGATAGTTTGATCAAAATCATCCTTGTAAGTATCTTTTTGTCAAGTATTTCAATGTATTGTTTTTCAGAAAAAAAGGTTCCAGAGCCTAACACGGTATCAATAAAAGGTAGCAGGAGGAAGCGTGTTCTGATGGCATCTGGAATTGGCACAAATATTAGTGTGATGCCTGGTGATCTATTAAGAATAGGTATGCTGCTTTGGCTTTGTTCTCAAAATTAAAAGTCTCGTTAGTAATAATGGCTTTAAAATGGAAAGGACAGTATTAGGATGGCCGTACAACAAAGATTAAACCCCTAGGAATATCTATTTTATCTCTAGAGAAACGTCTGTAATCAGAAACTGGAAGATGTCCCAAAATTCTGCCTAGTCATCACACTTTAGCAGCTGTGGTCCATTGTGATGGAACAAGCAAGAGTGCTATGTTATGGTCTTCATTGCATTCTCCTGCATTATCATTAACTGCTGTTAATGATAACTGTATCATCTGACAAACAAATGCACTAGCAGTTCAAGAATTATTTTAAAATATATACATATAAAAATAAAATAGGAGGAGGAACAAGAAAGAAATAAAAGACATATGAGTGATTTTCTTTTGTTGGTTCTTAGTTGATCACAACCATCTCGCTATTTAATGTAGGTCCTGCATGTAAAATAAATATAGCTGTGCCAATATATCATGATTGCATGCTAAACTGATCTGTTGTTTTCAGCCAGATTTGGTCATTCGGAGACATTCACACCATTTCCTGTTGAAATATTGAGGGTTTTTCCTTTTTCTTATGGGTCGTCATCTCTACTTCTGCTTTGATTTGTCATAGCCCTGATTTGCCACCCATCAGAACATGCTATCTGCTCTCCCAGATTTTTACTGAAGAGGGAGAAAGTAAGAAATGATGGAGTGTAATTTTTATATAAGGAATTATTTTAAAACAATTTAAAAATGGTAACTCTATAGATCACATGGTCTATCTAAATGAATCCTCACTGGATTGAATAGAGAAGGATTTTTCTGAGCTACCTTTGAAAAATGTAAGAGATCCATCTAGATTTTAGACTTGATTTTGAGTTCTTCATCTAAACTAATATTTCTGTTTCCATTTTCAAAGCTGGAGACCTTTGGCAGGAGGAATTGAACCTGTGACCTTAGAGGCCAAAGCCATGTGCCTCTATAGCATGAGCTAAAAGCCAGCTGGCTCCTGAAGCTATAGAGCAGACTTCACTTCCCCTTGTCAGTTATCTTTGTGCTTCTCGGTTATACATTCATGTCTGTTACTATAAAGTAATATGCAGCGATCTCTATCAGGACATGCATGTCCTTTTAAAAAAAGAATCCATATTTAAACATTATTCACAATCTTAGAATGAAATCCTGACTCTGTTAAAGTCAATGGAAGTTTTACAATTCATTTCAATGGAGTCAGGATTTCACCCTTGGTTCATAAAGAATATAGTAAACTCTTACTTAAAGTGGAGGGAGAATGTAAAAAATTGTGGCAACTGCACAACAGAGCCTGCACTTTAGCTTTAGTGGAAGATAGCTTATCTGAGAGTAATCAAGACTCATTTTGCATTACCTCAGATTTCTGTAAATTAATACAGACCCCTCTTTTTACTTACACGGAGGGAAGATTCCACATACCTGTACACAAATAGAAAACACAGATATCACAATATATCCATTAAGCTTAGAAAAAAAAATACTAAAATGCCATTGTTTTCTAGGTTGTCCAGTGCATCTTAATCAGCGAAACATGATTCACTGGTTCTTCAGAAATCGTCCAATTGAGGAAGTTAAAGGCTTAGTATATAGAGCCCTGATTGGGGGACGCATCCTAGAGGTGAACACTATGGCTGGTCATTTTGATGGACAATATAAATGTCGGACTTCGACTAGTGTAAAACCATTGTCTGTTTGGGTAAATGTCAAGAAGGAAGGTTTGTTGAAAATTCTATGACAAATTCTTATTTTTAATCATATTTCTCCTGAGTGTTTTGAGAACTTTATTGCTCTTGTTGCTAATTTTCACCTATAAAGTATTAAGTCCCCACTTCTGTAATCACTAATGTGACACTCAACTTTAAGTATGTGAGTTAAGCAGGTGCATTTGCAGGATCAAGACCTTGAATTTTATGTGAATGCTCATTTTATTCATTTATTTTATAATATATCAACGAGAAGCTACTCAATTCACTGACTTGATATGTTACACAGAGATTAAATCAGGCCAATCATACTTCTGCTTCAACAGCCATATTTTATCTTGACAGTGTATGGCTGTTGAAGCAGCAATTTGCGTATGAAGTTTTATTTGTTTACATTTTGTTTGTTCATACCGATAATGGTCAGTATTTTTAGTGGGGATGTATGTTTCCATTCATGAGCTTTGATTCTGAGAATTACACATGTAGATGGTTCATCATTTATATACACAAACTAAGGATGTTAAGAGGTGGGTAATCCACTAATTGTGTAGTCGATAGAATTTTTATAGACTACACAATTAGCAGATAAGGGAAGGCTTCTTCAGTCCTGGCTCGCATTGGGACCAGGAGCAACCCCCGCTGCAGCTCTGCAGTTTAAAAGTAATAAGAGCTGGGCAGGCAAACAGCCTAGCTCCTACTACATTTGAACTGCAGAGATGCAGCTGGGATAGGTTCCAGACCAGCTGGGACTGAGCCAGGATTGCTCAGTCCTAGTTCATATTGGGTTTGGTAGCCCCTGTCCACAGGGGGTCCCAGTGGAGACCTTAGACACACACCACCTCTACCCCCCCCACCCCCGTGGACAGGGGCTGCTGCTAGAGCAGCCTCTGCCTATGATGGGCCCTGTCCCCCCCCACACACACGCTGCTGCATCTGATAGAGGCAGCAGCATGGGAAGGGGGGAGAGAGTAGGTGGCACCGCATAGACAGTGCTGAGGGGAACCAGCTTTTAAGCTGGCTCCCCGCAGTACCAGCTCCTGCATCTTGCTGATACAGAGGCAGCAAGGCGGGGAATTGAGTAGCCTAGGCTTCTCAGATAATCGACAACTCAACTACTCACTTACATCCCTAGCCCAAACATTTTAAAAAATGCAAAACCTTCTTTGTTTTTTGTTGTGTTTTTTTTGTACAGCAGGCAAATTAAGGCCGCTGCTGCACAGTGTCATCATAGTTACACAAACAATACAGTCTCTCCATCACAGTTGCAGTCAGTAAATTTAACCATTTCTGCTTTGTAAAAAGCCCTTTGGTATTATTTTAAGAAACCCAGAAGTAATTAGGAAACACTGCAAAACAATAAATTAAAGAATTCAGTATATGCTGTAGCATTGAGACTGTGGACGCAACTGGTAGCTATCAATTATTTTTGATTATTACAGAAAAATCTGACTCCTTCTATAGTCACATAAAAATCTGTCAACATAGTACTTACTCTTTTACCATGTGCCAAAAAAGGGGAGGGCAGAGTGTGTGGAAAGGAAATCATTTGGATTTGTGATCAAATATAAGGGCTATAATTGTTGGAGATGATCAGTCTTTTATATAGTGGGTTCTTTTTTTTAAAAAAATCCTTTTTCATCTTGTCAAGTGTTTTAGTGGCTAATTATTTATGCATTAGATGCATTTTCTATTGTTTATACCAGGCAAGATTATCTTAAATCCTGAAATGCAAGGAGTCTGGAGTAATGATTAGCTCTATATAGAGCAGGCTTTTTACAGAACATCAAGAAACATGAAGAGCATTATGTTACAGCTTCCTTTTTTTTAATGCTCTCTGTATAAAGATTGCTATGAAAGCCTTTAAAGAAGTTCATTAGTTCCTACTATGAGCAGTTTCTATCTTCTTGCACACGTGCTAATCCTGTTGACTTCTTGGGAGGTCCATGTGAATACCTGAGGGCAAAATTTGACCTGACATGTTAGACAGGAACTAAGATTATTTTTCCATGAGCGTGGTAGCTATCTGTCTTATGGAAACTGCTGTATCACAATACATTTGCTACACAATTACTATCTATAATGGTTTCTCTCGCTAATTTTTATTTGCATTTGTTCTATTAAAAGACTATAAATGGGAATATGCTGAGTGGAGTCCTTGCTCTGCTACCTGTGGGAATTCAGGAACCCGCTACACAAGGCTACAGTGTGTGAATTCAGAACAACAAAAAGTGAATGAATCATTATGTGAAAACCATCAGAAGCCAGTGGTTAGTTATCAGTCCTGCAATGTACATGACTGTCCTGCCAGGTAAATCCCTTCCACTTGCGTTTCAATCTCTATTAATACTTTCTTTCAATATATGCTCACAGACCCCAGAAATTGTTTCCATTTCTTCTACTGTGACTCTGTAATATACTAGCTTTTGTGCAGTGACTGGTCCTAAGCCAAGGGAGATGTGAAGAGCAACCATCAGCAACTACAGAAATACTAATTCTTCTACAGACAGGGCAGCATTCAGTCAGAATTTTAAGCAACTTGATATTAGAACAGCATGGTTCAGAGCTCTAAAGCAGAGGGGTCACCCTGGAGTCATTTTTAACACCAAAGTGGACTCTCAAGATTGAATTGGTTTATATTTGTGGAATGGATGGTAAAAACCTTGTAAAACGTACTTGCTAAGGAAGTGTATTAATGGTAATACATAGAACAGCTGAAATATCAGTGCACTTGCTTATTACATTTAGATATAGTTGGGCCATGCATCCTGCCCTAGATAAACGTGTGGCCTTCCCAAAATTTCTGCCAGTTTCTGAGTGGAGTGGGGCCATCCCCTGGAGCTGACTAATCTGTTTATGAAGTAGACTCCACCTAGCTCTGCTCAGGTTCACAGGGTGTTTGGAAGCATGTGGTGCAAGGTGTGCTTTTTTTTCCTCTTTGTGCACTTGCATAGGAGCCAGAGCCTTGGTCTTTGCCCTTGCATAGAGAAAAGTTAGAGTGTGTTTAGCATCAGCAGTGGTGCCGAGCGCCATGGGCCATGGGCCATTGTTACACACTGGCTAGCAGAAAAAGGTTGATGCAGAGGTAGAATACCGACTGTAACTGCTTAGCTATATGATCAACCTATCACATTCCTATAGGATCTATCACCATAGTGTCTCAGCTTTTCAGATTGTGTTGCAGCTCCCTTTCAGCATACAGTTCCTCACTAATCTTGTTGGCCTTCTAGCTAAAACAGTCCTGGGCAAAATTCCTTCAGTGGGCCAGTTCTGGCCCGCCAAGCCACCAGATCTGGCCCGCGGATGCAGCGGGGAGCCTCAGGCAGATCCTTGCCTACCCCGCACTGAGAGGAGCTGCTGTGGAGCTGTTAGAACAGATGTGAGCTTGCGGGAGGAAGGAGACACTTCATGTGTTGCTCCTGCCCCCAGCATAATTCCGTTGGCTGGTGTCCAGCCAATGGGAGCTGCCTGTTTTCAACATGCAGCTTGTGAATCATCCTCCCCCTCCCCCAGGCTCCTACCTGTTCAAAAATCACATGGCCCCTGCAGCCAGTGTGGGGGTGGGGCAGGCAGGGAGTCTTCTTCAGAAGTCTGCCAGCTAGGAGTCACGCATGTAAATCTCCCAGCTAGAGCCTGCCTCTTACCCCCCACCCCACATAACCCAAACACTCTGCCCCCCCTTCTGCCCCATATCCACTCCCAGATCCTGCACGCCTGTCCACTGCCCCAGATCACAGCCCAAACCCCTCCACCCTCTCCTGCACTCTAATCCCCTAACCCAGGTCACAACTGCCTCCTTCACCCAAACTCCCTCCCAGACTCCGCAGCTCCTCCATTAACATGGAAGAGTTCAGTCCTTGACCTTTTCCAAATTCTTGGAGTGGGCCCCCATCAAAAATTGTCCAACCTTTGGTTAAATCAACTGGAATGCCTAAGGACTTCTCTTGAGCCAATATGTCTGTGAATGTGTTCCAGACAGACCAAAACACTGTTGCAAAAAAAGCAAACCTGATTCTGGGATGCATTAACAAGAGCGTTGTGAGCAAGACATGAGAAGTCATTCTTCCGCTCTACTCTAAATTGATTAGGCCTCAGTTGGAGTACTGTGTCCAGTTTTGGGCACCACATTTCAAGAAAGATGTGGAGAAATTGGAGAAGGTCCAGAGAAGAGCAACAAAAATGATTAAAGGTCTAGAAAACATGACCTATGAGGGAAGACTGAAAGAATTGGGCTTGTTTAGTTTAGAAAAGAGAAGACCAAGAGAGGACATGATAGCAGTTTTCAAGTATCTAGAAGGATGTGACAAGGAGGAGGAAGAAAAATTGTTCTCTTTGGCCTCTGATGATAGGACAAGAAACAATGGGCTTAAATTGCAGCAAGGGAGATTTAGGTTGGACATTAGGAAAAACTTCCTAAGTGTCAGGGTAGTTAAACACTGGAATAAGTTGCCTAGAGAGCTTGTGGAATCTCCATCACTGGAGATATGTAAGAGCAAGTTGGATAGACATCTATCGGGGTGATCTAGATGGTGCTTGGTCCTGCTGTGAGGGCAGGGGACTGGACTGAATGATCTCTGAGGTCCCTTCCAGTTCTAGTATCTATGATTCTATGAAAAGCTTTAGCTGTTACAGCCAAGAACTCAATTCCAGTTTCACTCTTCACTTCCTACTGCTTGTGAGGAACTTTCCTCCCTGTCATGGTTCTGTTCCCAGCCTGCAAGAGGAATACCTGCAGCTACACGAATACAAGCACTTGGCATCTCATGTCAGGAAAGAACATCTAACTGCCAGCAATGTAAAATTCACAAGGGAGGGAAAACTCATGCACATGTTTTGGAGTTGCTGGCCATTGGAAAATTGTTGGAGGGAAGTGTTAAGTCCTTAACTGACATTGTGGAAGTACAATTGCCAGTGTGTGGAAGTACAATTGCCAGTGTGTTCTAAACTTTGTGTTCTAAATATATAAAAAATATAAAACATAGCAACAAATGAATACAAGTTGAACCTCTCTAGTCTGGCACTCTCTAGTCTGGTTTGAAGCAGGGCAGAAATTGTTCTGGTAACATCCGTTGTCTGGCATGGTTTTAATTAGTTGCATGTCCACTTATCATGGGTGTGGCCAAGTTTCCCGCGGTCCCATAAAGTTTGTTTACAGCCACCAGTCCTGGTTCTCAGTGTTCTGTGCTGTTATTTAGCTCTACATTACCCCTAAATATCCTCTAACAGGCTAGTAAGAAGTTGAAGCATTGCTAATACTGCTAGACAATATTGGCCTCCCATGGTTCGCCAAATTCTCTGGTTCAGCACCGATCAGATCTCAAGGGTGCCAGACAAGAGAGGTTCAACCGTATAAAAAGAAATGTGTTTATATTTCAGTACTGGGAACCAAAAATCAGATCACTCTAAATTGTGAGTCTGAACTCAGGCCATCCCATAACAAGTGGTTTTCCTGCCAATGGAAACACACTAAGAAAAAAGAAATAATAATCTAAAAGAGTTTGAGACACATGGTCTCCACTGCAGGTTTCTTCTAAAATCAGGCCAGTTAACTCAGGTGAAAGAAAGGAAAGAGTAACGTATATACATTGGGCAATAATGCACCTCTGAGCACCATTTCAAACAGTGAACTCTCGCACACAATTTGGCAAACTGTACTAAACTGGTCTCAGAGTAATTACATCAAAACTCTCGCAGTATAATTCAGTTAATTCATATGACAAAATATACAAAACATACTCAGCCAAGGTTAGGGGTCTGTTTATTATAGGAGTGGGAGCATGAGGTTCTGTGGCATGTAGGTCATACTAAATTATCATGATAGTCCCTTCTCACCTTAAAGTCTGTGAGTCTATGAGAGCCATTTAGCCTGACCTCTGGGATAATGCAGGCCAAATACATTCACACAGTAGTTCTTGCATAAAGTCCATAACTTCTATATGGCATATATTCTTAAAAGGATGTCTTCTGAAAATCATTCCTTTCAGTCCTGGTTTAAAAGAAACATTGCCTAGGAGGTCATAATACTGGCTCATGTTTTTCTCATGTTAAGGAGCTGAATTTGGGCAAACTTGCAGCTACAATCTTAAGTTTCTGTAGTTTTTATTTTTAGAGAAGTTGCTGTGAGATACTACTGCGTTTGTATTACTTTCATATTTACTGTCCATTTATTCTACATCCTCAGTTGGGTGACTAGTCCATGGTCTGAGTGTTCTGCTTCCTGTGGTAATGGATTTCACCAACGACAAGTAACTTGTCAACAAGCAAAAGCAAACGGCACTACATTGAGGTTGTCACCAGATGCCTGTGTCAGCAAGGATAGTCCATTGGAGAAAAAAAGATGTATAGTTCATTCATGTACAGAATGGATAATTCATTCCTGGGGACAGGTAATATACCATCTGAAAACCTTGTCTGGAAATGCGCTGTAAATAAAGCTGTGCCATCATATCACAGTCTTCAGATTTACATTCCCACCTCCATGCTTACTCCTGGAAATCTTTGTGGGTGTTTCTTTATATTCCCAAAGTTAATATTATTTGTTTTGTGTAGAGGGCCTTAATTGGCATTAGGACTTGTTGTGTTAGTGCCTTCACACAGGCACAACGAAAGAATCCCAAAGGTATAGTCATTGTTCACTGTCAGACAGTGTTTTACAAGTCTTGCCTCCTTTATTTTGCCATGTATAGAAAGTTTACTTTACCAGTCAAAGAAAAGATATTCTATGGAGATGTAGGCAAGGTATATGCAGGTTTTAGCAGACAAGTGAGCCTTGCACAGAAGGCAAACATATGCTTTGAAATCCTAACATCAGCATCATTTTATTTTACAACCTGGTTTGTTTTCTCTCCTTCCCTCCCCAATATTGGTACATTTGCTTTTGTTTAACGTGTACTGGGAACCATAGCTGTCTCTATAAAATCCACCAACAGCAAGCATATGTGGATGTGCTTTATAAATAGATGATACAATGTTTTAAGAGGAATTGTGATTTTTTTACGTTCATGTTACAATGAATTAATAGCAAATTGCAATAACTTTTGAATTTACTTTTAAGAGAACTGGTATGGTGTTTACTCTTTGACCATAATAAACATTTCAGAAACATTTCCATAAATGCTTAAATATTAGCTCAAATAAAATTGATTTGGGTTCAGTTATGATGCTTTCCCTTTTGTGTCCATCTCAGCAGCTCTTTTTTCAAGGGCATTTACCAGAAGAATTTGCTTGAAGAAATCATTAATTTTAAGTGAATTTTAGAAATTATTTGTAAAAAGCAAATTTTGAACTTGCATATGCAAATATTCATAATGGAAGTCTGATTCTGAGAGATGCATACAGTATAACCAATCCTGGAACAGATTCTCTTCAATGTTTCCTATGTGCCCAATCAAAATTCATTATTAATTATTTTCTTAACTGTGTTTACTACTGTATAACAACGACCACCCTGCACCTTTAAACAGGGGGTTTAATGGGTTGGCTGGCTGGCCAAATGAAGGTAACAGTGCTTCAGGACTAGGGTGGTAAAGGAACGGGAGGGGGAGGAGGAGAGAGATAAAAGCTGCTGAAAAAGGCATTGTCATGGTCACTGACTCTCATGCTCTAGGAAAGCAGGATTTAAAAGGGACAACCCTGCACCTGAAGCTTCCTTTTTCCAAGCAGCAGGCTGAAGCAGGTCCCATCCTCTCTCCCCCTAATATGCTAAAATACCAAGTTTTGTCAGGAGCTGCTGTGAGCATTACGCAACTATCTCCTTTTTGGGGGGTGGGGAGACTGACACAGAATTTTTCCCTTACCACTAAATAGCTTGGGTGCAATTAGGTTTTTCGCCTTCCCCACAGGGTTCAGGAAGGATTTTGTTCATGCATCAATGAAGGGCAGTAGGCCATATATCACAACTCATTAGTTAAGTGTAGCATGGATGTCAGGTGCAGGTACTCCATTGGAAAGGTATACAGTGACCTGATAAATGGCTTAGAAAAGCACTTAAAAGATATTCATTAAAGGAATAAATGGGGATGGTTGGGGATTCTTATGGTTGGTATGGAAGGAAACCAACTCTCCCCCCCATTCTCATAGCCCACCTTAACCCTCCTACTGGGAGGGTTGGATGGTAAGTTTCTAGCAATGGATTTGCTGGAGGAACTAGGATGGGAAAAGTGGAGGAGCTGATAAAAGCCCCTTGGGTAACTACAGAATAACATGGGTTCACCAGCACTAAACACTTTTGTCTGCCGGACAGCCCCAGACATCTATGAATAAAGTGGCCTGATTAAACCTGTGTTAAATGTCTCTCGTCCTCCTTTTGGTATAACCATACAAAGAAACACTATTTTAATGGATCATGCACTAGGATATCAAAGCAAAAGATAACTTATATTTTAAGTGGACCTACATAAAGATTATCTTTTCTAACAGAAGGTATTTTTTATATTTTATTTTTTTTAGTGTTCTGGTCGCTGTGTAGGCCATGCTGTGGGTTTGCAGCACCGTCATGTTACATGTCAACATCGCAATGGATCTCTTGTTCCAGACTCTTATTGTGATGAAAGAAAGAGGTACGAAGTTTGAAGCAGGGCAGAAATTGTTCTGGCACGTTAAATGCTTTAGATAATACTTTTTACATTATAATATCTGTCATCCAATATCTCAACACCCTTTTATAAACAAGGAATTAAGCCAATTCTTCTTCGAGTGGTTGCTCATGTCCATTCGAATCAGGTGTGCACACGGCGTGCACCGCGTCTCCGGAGCGTTTTCCCTAGCGGCACCCGTAGCGCCGGCAGGTCGCCCCCTGGAGTGGCTCCGCTATAGTGGAGCATAAGTACCCCTGCCGGCGCTCCCCCTCCTCAGTTCCTTCTTACTTCCCGTGACGGTCATTGGAGCGTGTCTCTCTCTCAGAGTAGTTAATGGTTCTCGTTTCTCTTAGTGTAGTGTTTGTAAATAGTTGTAAATAGTTTTAATTAGTTAGATAGTTAGCTAGTTCTTTGTTTTCCTTCCCCCCTTCGGGGGTGAGGAATGCCAGGGCCGCAAGGCTTTAAGGCTTGCGCAGTATGTGCCAAGTTCATGCCTAAGGGAGACCCTCACGATAGCTGTTTGAAGTGTTTGGGTGAGGGCCACTTAGCAGACACCTGTAAGATCTGCAGGTCGTTCAAGCCGCGCACAAAGAGGGAGCGAGACTCCCGTTTGAAGCTTCTCCTCATGGAGGCGGCTCTTCAACTGGCACTGACTGGCCACTCCACGGTGCGCAGTGCACCGGCATCGACGCAGGACGCCCCATCCCGTGCGCGGACTTTGGTACCGAGGGCCCGGCACTGTTCTCACTCCCCGGCACCGAAGAAACTGAAGGCTTCGCGGGGGAGGTCTCCGAGCCACGTGTCCAGGTCGGGCCTACACCGTCGCTACGTGTCGCCGGTGCAGACGTCTCCAAGTGCTGCTGTGCGGCGGAAGCGAGCGGACCGACCATCCAGTCTGGGTCAGCTACCTTCGCATCGTCCCTCAACACCGGAGACTTTTGAGGTGGCACAGGACTTGATTAGCCTCACTACCTCCCTTCCGTTGTCTGTTGAGGCGGAGTGGTCGAGGTCTACGCCGGGAGCCATGTTGGCACCGGTTTCTCCTCCGCACCGGTTGGAACGGTTGGCACCAGTCATGTATGCAGCGGGACCGTCCCCTGTGGGACCAGTACCGCTTGCCGCTACGTTGATGCCGGACTCGGCTCAGGCGGCCAGGCCTCACCCGGCGCTGGGCTGGACTCGACCTCGGTGCCGGGACCTCTCCCGGTGCCTATCTTAGCTGCGCCGGTGCCGTATTACCCAGGCCATGTGGCACCATCAACGGCATCGTCAGCAGTACCGGCACCGGGCGTCCTGCCTGGCGTCGTGCCGATACAGTCACCAGCACCGCCCTCTTCGGCACCACTGCAAGTTTCGGCACCGGCCTCTTCAGAACCGCAGCAAGTTTCAGTTTCGGCACCGGTGCAAGCTTCGGCACCGACTTTAGTACCAGCATCGGCCTCGTGGGCCATGCTGCTACTACCATTGCCGACGACACCGATCCCTTCTAGGGCTGCCACCATGGCTCCGGCACCATCAGTTTTACCCACCAACCTCGGCACCGCAGTCAACGTGCACCGTGTCGGCACCACAGTCAGGCCCGACACCTGCTTTTCCGGTACCGGCACCAGTACAACCTCACTGCACACACGCGGGCAAGCCGGAATACATGGCCAGGTTCACCCCCCCGACGGTAACGGGGTACTCGTCATCGGCACCACCCTCACCCGAGTCTGATTATTCTTCAGATTCGGATGTGTGCTCTTTTAGGTCGGGATCCTCGAGGGCTTCTTCGGAGCATAGATCCCGTTCCCAGCACCGGCGTGATCTTCGCACGTGCAACAGACTTGGCCACCTCAGCCGCACTGGCGTTTCTGGACGCCGTGGGCATACCATCAGTGGCAAGGGCCTATGCCCCTGTCCACGGTGTCCAGTGTCTCGGCACCGAGCGCCCCCATCAGCATTGCTGTCGCGACCCCCTCCCTCGCCTCAGAGAACTGCAACCCTAGATGCTGCTAGAGACCTGCAGGCTTCGGTGCCAGAGCCACCGCCGCCCATGGTGCTGCTTGCCCAGCCGGCCCCCCAACCGGGCTCTACACTGGATCCGGTGCCGATTCAGGAGTCATCGTCGTCATTGTCTCCTGATGAGGCCTTAGCGGATCCCGCACCAGCGATGCTGACCATGGATGCTCGGTCGCATCAGGAGTTGCTCCGGCATCTGGCCTCCAACGTGGGTGTCTCAGTGGAGCCAGTAGTAGAGGACACGGATCCGATGATAGACATCCTGTCCGACGATGCGCCCGCCCGTTTGGCTTTGCCACTCAACAAAACTGTGGCTAAGATCACAAACACCCTGTGGCAGACCCCGGCTTCCTTAATCCCTACCTTAAAGGGAGTCGAGAGGCGCTATTATGTCCCGCAGTCGGGACACAAGGACCTGTATTCCCAACCTGTCCCAGGGTCCTTGGTCATCCAAGCCGCGGCTCAGAAGGAGAGGCTTCCACAGCTGGGGCCGTCCCCGAAGGCTAGGGAGCCCAAATGCCTCGATTTAATGGGGAGCAAGGTGTATGCCACCAGTGGGGTGCAACTCTAAATCGCTAATCAGCAGGCAATGCTGAGCCGATATGCATACAACACATGGCAGGCGATGGATAAGTTCAAAGATAAACTCCCCGCCGAGGCGTGTCAAGAGTTTGGGGCTATGACCACGGAGGGCAGAACCATTGCCCGCACGGCTCTTCAGGCTTCCCTGGACGCCGTTGACTCTGCAGCCCGCACCATGGCGTCGGGTGTAGTTATGCGCCATGGTGCCTGGCTGCAGGTGTCTGGAATACCTCCTGATGTCCAGACTACTATACAGGACCTGCCTTTTGATGGCAAAGCGTTGTTCTCCGAGCATACCGACTCGAGGCTCCATACGCTCAAAGACGCGAGGTCGACTCTCCGGTCCTTGGGGATCCACACGCCGGCTCCTCAGCGACGTCAGCTCCCCTACAGACAACAGGGGAGAACGCAGTCCCAGGTCCCCCGTGGGGATTACTGGAGACACCGTCCTCGCGCTCCCAGTGGGGTTGCGGGGGCGGCTGCGGCCCCGTCTTCGTCCAGAGGTCGTCGTCACCGCCCGAGAGGGGACAACCCCCGTGGGGTTGGACAGGGCCCCTCTCAACAGTCCAAGCACCCGTTTTGACGGTCCTCTAGAGAGTTGCGCACCAGTTTCCCCCCCGGCCCCGTTTGGGGCCAGGTTATCCCACTTTGCCCATGCCTGGGTGGAAATCACCACCGACGCTTGGGTTCAGAGAATAGTCAGGGATGGCTATACTGTTCCTTTCCTGGGCTCGCCCCCTTCCAACCCACCCGCCCCGTCCCTTTTCAGGGACACCTCTCACGAAGGCATTCTCCGTCAGGAGGTGTTAGCGCTCCTCCAAAACGGAGCGGTAGAGAGGGTCCTTTCTCACTTACGGGGCAAGGGGTTTTATTCCCGGTATTTTATTGTCCCAAAACCCAAGGGCGGGGTTCGTCCCATTCTAGACCTCAGGGACCTCAACAAGACGGTGGTGAAGTCCAAATTCAGAATGGTAACCCTGGCCTCCGTCATCCCGGTGTTACAGTTAGGAGATTGGTACGCAACTCTCGATCTCAAGGACGCTTACTTCCACGTGGCAGTAAGATCCAGCCACAGGTGGTTTCTCCGCTTCATAGTGTCCTGCTGTCACTTCCAGTTTACGGTGCTCCCCTTTGGACTTTTGACAGCGCCCAGGGTCTTCACAAAATGTATGTCAGTCGTAGCGGCGTTCCTCCGAAAAAAGGGGGTACATGTCTTTCCCTACCTAGACGACTGGCTAATTCGTGGTCGATCCTATGAACAAGTGGAGGCTCATGTTTCCCTTACAAGGACTCTCTTCTTAAGACTAGGCCTCATGCTAAATGAGGAAAAGTCATCATTGACTCCCTCTCAGCACCTAGAATTCGTGGGGGCCCTCTTGGACGCCAGGGTGGCGCGAGCATTCCTCCCCAGGAACAGATTTCTGGCTATAGTGGAGCTGGTCTCTGAGTTAACCCGCTTCCCCATTACGACCGCCCGAGTCTGCTCAAGGCTGCTAGGGCATATGGTGGCATGCACTTACGTAGTACGCCACGCTCGAATGAGGCTCAGATCATTGCAGGCCTGGTTAGCAAAGGCGTTCGACCAGTCCAGGGGTCTCTGGGACATGGTACTGATGGTGCCTCCAGTGGTAGTTGCCTCCTTACAGTGGTGGACTCAGGAGACTGTCGTGTGCAGTGGGGTTCCGTTTACTGTACTTTCCCCCTCGGTGACGTTAGTCACAGACGCTTCGGGCCTGGGTTGGGGAGCGCACCTGGGGCGTCACAGGACCCAGGGCTTGTGGTCCCCTGCAGAGCGGGCCCTACATATAAATGTCCGGGAGCTCAGGGCAGTCAGGAGAGCTTGTGAGGCCTTCCTCATGAGACTCTCGCGCTGCTCCATCCTGGTGTGCCTGGACAACACGGTGGCTGTGTTCTACATCAATAGACAGGGGGGAACCCGGTTGCCTCCCCTCTGTCGCAAGGCTTTGCTGCTGTGGGACCTGTGTGTAGCGCACGATATACTTTTGCAGACAGAGTACTTGCCGGGGTGCAAAAACTTGCTGGCCGATGCTCTGAGCAGGTCCTTCGGAGCCCACGAATGGTCCCTCAAGGATTTGGCCCTTCATCGGGTCTTCCACAGGTGGGGTTGTCCCCTAGTAGACCTGTTTGCCTCGGCACGCAACACCAAGTGCCAGAGTTACTGCTCCCTCTTGGGGCTGGGGGAACACTCCTGGGGAGATGCCATGACCGTGCCATGGCCGGTGGGCATCCTCTATGCATTCCCACCGTTTCCCCTAATTCCCAGGGTTCTGACCAGGGTCAAGACCTTCAGGTCCATGGTCATCCTGATAGCCCCTCGGTGGCCCAGGCAGTTCTGGTTCCCTATCCTGGTGGACATGCTCAGTGAGGAGCCTATAACACTCCTGCCGGATCGGGATCTCCTGACCCAGCCCTGGGACGGGGGGATCATGGTTCACCCGAATCTCAGCTCTCTCCACCTGACGGCCTGGTTTATCTGTGGCTAACGCAACCAGAAAGGGAATGTTCCCAGGAGGTGCAGATGGTGCTCCTAGGTAGCAGGAAGCCATCCACCAAGCGGTCCTATGCAGCCAAGTGGCGGCGGTTCTCGTCTTAGGCGTCCAGAAGGGGTGTGCACCCGTCCTGTGCACCTGTCCCGTCCATTCTGGACTACCTCTTCAAACTCAGGTCCGGTAGGCTCTCTACCTCTTCTATCAAAGTACATGTGGCCTCACTCTCCGCCTTCCATGTTGGATCGGCTGGAGTCTCTCTGTTCTCTGACCCTGTGGTCAAAAGGTTCCTTAAGGGTTTGGATAAGTTGTACCCCTCGGTTAGACCCCCTCTCCCCACTTGGGACCTTAACCTCATGTTGTCCAGACTTGTGTCGCCCCCCTTTGAGCCGCTGGCCACATGCTCTTTGAAGCACCTTTCTATGAAGGTTGCGTTCATTGTGGCCATTACATCGGCTCGCAGGGTCTCCGAGCTGAGGGTGCTAACTGTTAACCCGCCCTACCTAGTGTTCTCGGAGAATAATGTGAGGCTCTGTCCTCACCTGGCTTTTCTCCCCAAGGTGGTGTCACCATTCCATCTCTCCCAAGAAATTTACCTTCCGGTTTTCTTTCCAAAGCCCCATGCCTTTCCTCGGGAGCAAGTGCTCCACTCCCTAGATGCTAGGCGGGCATTAGCCTTTTATGTCGATAGAATGAAACCCTTTCATAAGTCCACATAACTGTTCGTTGCTTTCGCGGACAGAATGAAAGGGCTCCCTATCTCGACCCAGAGGTTGTCCAATTGGGTCGCGGGGTGTATCAGGGAGTGTTATGTCTTGGCCGGGAAGGTCCCGCCCCGGGTTACAGCACATTCCACCAGGGCACAGGCGTCCTCTATAGCCTTTGGGGCGCAGGTCCTGATTACCGAAATCTGCAGGGCGGCCACGTGGTCGTCAGTGCATACCTTTATGGCGCACTATGCGCTGACACAGCAGGCCAGGGAGGATGCAGGGTTGGGTTCTGCGGTCCTCAGGTCAGTGTTGTAACTGTGTTTGTTTCTCTGTACCACATTGCACTTTTTTTCAACAGTTCTCTGTGTTCTGTTACTTGAATAAATAGGTTTGGGTTGTTCAACTTTTGTGGACTTGTCTTTCTGGGTGCTCCGACCCCTCCTCCGTGATGTGGGGTTAGCTTGGAAGTCACCTGATTCGAATGGACATGAGCAACCCCTCGAAGAAGAAAAGAACGGTTACTTACCTGTAACTGCTGTTCTTCGAGATGTGTTGCTCATGTCTATTCGATTCCCCCCCTACCTCCCCTTCGTCGGAGTGTCCAGCAAGAAGGAACTGAGGAGGGGGAGCGCTGGCAGGGGTACTTATGCTCCGCTATAGCGGTGCCACTCCAGGGGGCGACCTGCCGGCGCTACAGGTACCGCTAGGGAAAACGCTCTGGAGATGCGGTGCACGCAGTGCGCACACCTGATTCGAATGGACATGAGCAACACATCTTGAAGAACAACAGTTACAGGTAAGTAACCGTTCTTTTCCCCAGGGAATTGGTAATTATTCGTATTCCAGTGCTACAGACCTAGTAAATTCAAGGCCTAGAGAAGTTAACTGACTACCTACCCAGGGGCACTCAGCATGTTAGTGGCAACACCTGGAATAGAACCATGGAGTCTTGATTCCCAGTCCCTTGTTCAAAGCACAACATTAACCACACAATGGGCAACATTATTCCGAGACAGGGGGCAGGGTCCAGAAAAATCTAAGGATGATGGACAGGAAAGAAGGATGGAGAAAAAATATAGATGCAAACTTCTTAATTTAAGGTTAAAGATTGTATACAAGTTTTTCTTTTCAGGTATCACTTTAATTAACTATCACTGTTAATTGTAATGGAAGCTGAAAAACTCAGAAATAAAACACACACACCCCTTCATTGTTTCTGAGCAGGTAAGGTAACAACAGCCTGTCAGACACCACAATACGATTCAAGCCTTACCTTCCTCTGGAACAGTAACTATGCCTTTTCACTATTTGATTCCTAAATGGACTAACATAGGCCACACTGCGTGTCTCTGCCTTAGAATAACTTACTGACTAAATAGGCCGAGAGAAATGGGGACTTTTTTGCACTGGGCCACACATATATTTTATATGATAGATTTTTACTTATCCTACTGTATGTTTGTGTCCAGAAAAAAATTAAAATTAACTAAGTCTACCTTCTTGTAGAGGCCTGCCATAGTTTTATTGACATTGTTGAACTGGGCCTCTCCTGATAAATACTGGCCTAAGTCCTGTGCTGAAGACTAAATTTTGTAAAATTACAAAACTTTTCTGGGCATCAAAATATGCAGCATATGGATCAATTTTTGTGAGCACTGAAATAAGGCAGGTGTTTCTTTGAAAATACACACTATGTTTCCTCTAAGTCAGTGGTTCCCAACCTTTTTGATCATACGGACCCCTTTTCAATCTATTAAAATTTCACTGACTCCCCCTCCCTGGAAGAGGAAAAAAGAAAAGAAAAATAAGGAAAGAAAAAAATTTTAAAAAGTAAGGATTGGGCCCGCCTTATTTTTAAACTTTCCATGGACCCGCTGCAGTACCACCGTGAACCACCAGGGGTCCACGGACCACAGATTGAGAACCACTGCTCTAAGTACATGATGCCAAAACTGTACATGCTTTTACATTTAGGCTAAGATAGAAAATTGAATAAAGAAGAGGTTGTAACTCTGATGATCTGTTCTCTAGAGTGATGTTCTTTCTAGGCATCCTTTTGTTTTGTTTTTAGCTTCTAAGTAGCTCCTAGTTATAGGAAAAGTACAGCTTTGACACACAACAAGACCTTAATTCCAGTAGATTATGTTGCCATATGTGGGATTTTTTCAAATGTGTTTAAGAGTTTTACTGAATGAGGGCATACATAGAGTGGACATAACCTCAAAAATTAATAAAACAATTTGCCCAGTATTAAAGACTGACTTAAATTGACCTGTGGGATGAAAAGTCTGTCCCACATGATATCAAATGTCTAGGTGGGTAGGTGAACCCAATAATGAAAGGTATGGGAAGAATATGTAATCTGCACATACACATTTTTATCATGTTTTTAGATTAACGAGACGCAATGGTGAAAATTTCTCTCATAAAAATGTTTCTAAATTAGTGTCATTGTAGCCATGTTGTCCACGGTTATTAGGGTATGTCAGTACTATCCTCCGGATCAATGGGCAACAAGTGATCCAGTCAATTTATCGCATCTACTAAAGACCCAATAAATTGATTGTCAAACCCTCTGCCGTCTACTCGAGTACTTCATCAGAATGAGAAGTGTCGGCAGAGTCAACGGGAGAGCATCTGCCATTGACTCACTGCAGTGAAGACACCATTGTATGTAGATCTTAGAACATCAACTTCAGCGACATTATTCATGTAGCTTAAGTAGCATAATTAAGATCAATGACTCTTGGTAGTGTAGACCAGGCCTTAAGAAGACAAAGTGGGTGATATAATATGCAGTATCTTGTATTGGACCAACTTCTGTTGGTGAGAGACAAGCTTCATCCAGTAAAATAAATAACCTCACCCACCTTGTCCTTCTAAATTGTGAGCATTTAAAAAGCATTTTCAGTAAATATTAGGGCTGAAATCTTTTCCCCGTAAAGTAAAAGTCAAAACTCCCTCTTACTACAACAGGCCAGGATTTTGCCCTAGAAAGTAAAAATGTTTTTGTTTTAGTATCAGTGAGAAGATGCTAGTCTGTTTTGAAGAGCATGGTTATATATAAAGCATCTATAGCATTCAATATGTAAACAGTGAATTGACTGTCAAATGGGTTTTGTTGCGTTATAACTTCCTTGTTGAAATTTTGCATAAATACCAACTGTTTCTTTTGAGAGAGAGAGAGAGAGAGAGAGAGATCGATCCCTGTGGGTGCTCACAGCAGGTGTTGGTGCATCCCAGCACCGCAGACTGGATTCTTCACAGCCATGCCTAGGGGGCTCTGCATGTGCAGCAAGCAGGGTGCATAAGTGCTGCATGGTACAACTGCAAATGTATGGCCACCCTCCCCTCAGTTCCTTCTTACCCTCCCCAGCTTACAATCGAGCTCGGCTGTGCTCTTCACTCAGTGTTGTTCTTCTGTAGATAAGTAGTTCATTTCACTCGTTTCTTGTTGTGCTTCCCATCGCTCGTTTATCCAAGTTGGCCTCCCTTTAAAAAAAAAACCTACAAAAAAGCCCTGTTATCCAAGGTTGTTTTTCCCATTTGTTTGGGTTTGCCCTGTTGGACAGCAGTGCCTGGATCGCGAGGCTTTAAATGCTGCTCCACTTGTAATGACGCAATGCACATCTCCAGCTGACACTTGAGGTGTGTCAAATACCTAGGCGAGAGTCACGTACAGCATGACTGCCACTGCTGTGCCAAACTTAAGGTGTGTATGTACAGAGATGCAGACCACCACCTTCTGATACAAGATCTCGATAGCCTGATAGCCAGAAACCTAACAAGGGGGAAAAATCCCTTAAGAAACGCGGCTCCTCTCTGCCTCATAAATTGCAGTCGCCCAAGCGGCGTGTGACTGAGAAATTGGCACTGAAAGTTGAGGCCATGCCACGCCTCAGCACATATGATGCGCTGGGCATCTCTGGCACTCAGTGCAGTACCGCTAAACAGAGTGTGCACAAACCCTGCACTGAGGCTACAGGCTTGAATATACCTGCCTTAACAAGGTTAGGGCCACTGTGGCACTGGAGAAACCAAAGGCAGAACTACCTCACTCTGCACCGCAAAATGCACCGGCATCAGGCTCAGGTACCGTCATTTCAGCTGCTGGTACCACAACCATATCGGCACCGCAGCAGTCATTTGTGCCAACAGACAGTCAACATCACTAATGACACTATCTACACCAGCACCGAGGTACTTCCATCACATGGGCCTTGCTGTTTCTTCCACTTTTAACTCCCCATTCCTCAGCACCGATACATCATGGACCACAGTGGCACCGAGACACATCTCTTCTCCCATGCTTCTGTCCAGCGACAAAGATGATTGAGGGGAGTTAGCATTTTCACTTCAACTGTTGCCCAGCACCAAGGTCTCGGTACCATCCTCACATCCCTCTTTTAGACATTCAATTTAGACACGATTCCTCCCTGGGGACCATGCCCGTGGATGCCACCGCCCATGCCATATGTTGCACAGGGGCAATACTGGAGCCCATGGGCATATAATTATAGGAGAAAGCACATAAAAAAGATGGACAAACAACCTGTGTCCTCCCCTCCACCTCAGTCTCCCTCTCCTCAGAGGCTCCAGAAAAATGCACAATATCAGCAAACCCGTGAATCAGGATCAGATACTTCTCTTGATACCAACCAAATGAAGCAATAATGCCACCACCTCCGGCAATGACCAATGACTTCACATCCTTCCAGGACCTTTTTAAAAGGGTGGCAGTGGATTTGAATATTGCCACAAAGGAAGTCTCCAACACCCAACATGAGCTTACGAACATACTAGAGGTTTCCCCTACTGCAAATATTGCTCTGCCCATAAATTCTGCTATCATAGACCCTGTGAAAATAATTTGGTAGACCCCTGCACCCATACCACCCACCTGCAAGAGGGCTAATAGAAAATATTACATTCCCCCAAAGCGTTCTGAATTTCTGTTCACCTACCCCCACCTAGCTCTTTGGTAGTCAAAACCGTGCACCAAAGAAATAAACACCACCAGCCACGATCCACCCCTGCTGACAGGGACAAGTGGCTAGATCTCTTCGGTAGAAAGGTCTATACGCCATCGACCTTACAGTTTAGAGTTCCCAATTATGCCACATTGCTCAGGAAGTACAAGTTCAGCAATTATTTGAAGCTTAATACATTTATTGATGACATACCCGAGGCAAAGAAACAACCATTTAAGGCAGTTAGGCTGTGTCTAGACTGCATCCCTCTGCCGACAGCAGGGATGTTCAAATGAGCCCAGGATTTAAATATCCCGGGCTTCATTTGCATACTCATGTTCCGACGCTGTGCCGATCAGGCTCAGTGTCGAAAGTGAAAGTAAAGTGTAGCTGCGGCTTTGCTGTGTTTCTGCCGACAGCGGGGGCTTTTTCGGCAGATCTTGTACTCCTCCTGAGAGCCGCAGCTACACTTTACTTTCACTTTCGACACTGAGCCTGATCGGCACAGCGTCAGAACGTGAGTATGCAAATGAAGTCCGGGATATTTAAATTCCAGGCTCATTTGCACTTCCAAAGTGCTTGATTTGCATCCCTCTGTCGGCAGAGGGATGCGGTCTAGACGTAGCCTTCCTGTGGAAGGGCATGCAGTTTTCATACAGCCTTCAAGCTGTCCTCGACGCCACTGATATGGCCACTAGGTCAACAGCCACTGCGGTAGTTATGAGGAGAGCCTCTTGGTTTAACTCTGCAGTGTTTCCCAGGGAAAGACAGTCCACAGTGGAGGATCGAGGGCAAGAAGCTCTTCTCGACAGAAACCAACAAGGTCCTCCATTCCATGAAGGACTCAAGGGTGACTCTGCACTCCCTGGGTATTCACACACCTACAACCACAAGGAGACAATATAGGTACTAACTATACCCAAGACCAGATATCCTTCATGCACTTACAACCAACAGAGACAAGATCACCAGTCTCAACAACAACATGGTCAGAGCAGGCAGCAGCACAGATATAATCAAACCAGTGCTATGAACCACTCACCTCAACAAAACAGGCAAAGTTGAGGCATTGGTCAAGGAACTGAAAACATCTTCCCCTGCTCCAGAGTTGCTACCTTCTGACAAAATATTCAGTCTTTGGCTTCTGACCTTTCATACCGCATGGCAGGGCATAACATCTGACAGTTGGGTGCTACAATCAATCTGTACAGGATACACCATCCCCTTTATTTCCTTTCCTCCCTCCACCTACCCCATCCCTCTTCATGGACCACATTCATGATGTAATCCTACAATAGGAGGTTGACCATCTCCTCTGCTTAGGTGCTATAAAAGTGGTTCCACAGAGGTGGGAAGGGTGTGGCTTCTACTCACATTACTTCCTCACTCAGAAGAAGAATGGTTGATGGCACCCCATTTTAGACTTTAGAGTCCTCAACATTCATCCTCTTCATAGGCACTTTCTCCGCTTTGTCCTAGATACGTGCCACTACCAATACACTGTCCTGCCATTTGGACTCTCCACAGCACCAAGGATCTTCTCCAAGATGCTCACTGTAATCACCGCCTACCTAAGGAAACTTGATGTCATCATTTTTCCCTGTCTCAACGACTGCCTGATCAATTGCAAATCAGAGGCACAGTCCCATCATGATATCCATCCTGTCATGACTTGCTTCCACTCCTTGGGCCTACTAATAAATGAAACAAAGTCAGTGCTTACACCAGTACAGCCCATACAGTTGAGAGGGGCACAACTCGACTCAAGGGTCAAGAGGCATCTTTGCCTCTTGAAAGATTTGAGAAGATCAGGGACCTGGTTCAAAAGCTACACATGATGGCGTAGGTCACGGCACATGATTGCCTTCAGCTGCTCAGCCACATGGTGATGTGCATCCCAGTCGTCCCCAGTGCACACCTATTCATGAGGTGCCTGCGAGATTGGCTCAGTTTGGTCTACAGGCCAAACTACCATCCCCTCACAAGAGCTCTCTCCATTCCAGCCATGATAAAAAATGCATTACTATAGTGGACAAAGACACAGAACCTATGCATAGGTATCCCATTTCAAGCACCAGAGTCCTCCATTGTTATCACAACAGACGCCTCCCTCATGGGCTGGGGAGCACCCATGGGAAACTCAACAACACAGGGCCTTTAGACACAAAAAGAAAAGGTCCTCCATATAAATGTATTTGAACGAAGAGCCATAAAACTAGCTTGCCAACACTTCCTTCCAGCAATAGCCTACAAGCATGTCAAGAAATACACTGACAGTGTCGCCAGCATGTTTTACATAAACAGATGGAGGTCATCCATTCCCACACCCTCTGTACAGAAGCTATTGCCCTATGGAACTGGTGCCTCTCCCATGGCATCACTGTAAGTGCATGTTACCTATCAGGCACTTTTACCATCACAGCCGATGCGTTGAGCAGATCATTACCTCAATGGCACGAGTGGCAGATAAACCAGGGGTTACTAGTGTTGCCTGATCTAAAATTACATGTTAATTTCTAATGACCACATTTAGGGTTGACAGGTTCTTTGTGCATGGTTGCAACTCTCACACTGTAGAAACTCTTATATATTTACAAATACAGTTTATTAAAACAGTTAGCACAGTCACGAACACCCCAATTTCATAAGACAGACAGGGAATGTACATCCATATTTCCATACCATATACTTACATCATTCCTTCTAGAACAATCTTAGGTGTTAGCCCATCACCTTTCTCATTATCGTCACCTTCCCCATCACCCCCAGTGGCCATCATTCTGGCCCTTCCCAGGACTACATCTTCTTCTCCTTGTCGCCCCTAGGCTGGGGTCTCACTTTTATATGTTACGCTGACGCTGACATGTTTGATACATATTCTGTAGGGGATGTTTCTAATGTTGAAGTGTCCTTTTCCTATAGGTCAATGTATAATTGCTCTCAACTTATTATCATATACATCAGTTCGTTACCATGGGCCTTTGTGGCCATCAATCACATGCTATGTCCTGATTACTCAGTTCAGCCTGAACTAGTTATTTTGGGACTTTTTATATAATGATGCATCTGCTGAATATTTTCCTACCACCATCCTATTTGGGTGAAAGGTCCTAGACATAAGTTCCCCTTTACAGTCCAGGAAAGCTACAAATAAGCTATGACCTGTGCCTGGGTGAGACCCGTGTCTCAGCCTCAGAAATCTGCTAACCGTAGCTTCTGCTGATCTTGCAAACAGCCTGTTACAGCCTTTGGAAGATTTCTTGCGTTACAGCTCTTAACCATTACCTCTATACTATATTAATGAATTAATCTAAATCAACACAATCATATTAATAGCATGATAGGCAAGCAACTCAATAGGCTACACTAGACGTGATCATCATGTGATGGGGACACCCTCTAATAGACCTTTTCACCACAAGCGCCAACAAAAAGTGCCCTCTATCCTGTTCCAGAGCGGGCATAGGCAAAGGCTCCCTCGGGGACACTCGCACCATCAAATGGAGTCACCACCTCCGTTATGCCTTTCCCCCCTTTCCTCTCCTCCACCGCACAAGACTCAGGATATGGTGAGACAAGGTGAGAGTTATTCTCATAGCCCGAAATTGGTCCAGATAGCTCTGGTTCCCCTTCCTCAACAGAATGGCACTGTTTCCGCCAACTTCCCTGCCGTGCAACCCCAGGGTGATATACCAGCCAGGTCTACAGACCCAACACCAATGGTTCCTCAGGCTCCATCTAAAGGCCTGGTACGTGGCTGGTTCTCAGGCATAGAGCTACAGTGCTCTGACCAAGTACACATTGTACTCTTACACAGCTGAGCAGCCTCAACGTGTAAAATGTTCCGATAAATGAACATGTTTAACACACTGGGCTCTCCCTCACAACATCCCTCCTGAGACTGCCCCATTACCTGTCATCCTTGACTACATCCTGCACTTCAAGCAGTCCAACCTTTCTGTCATTTCTGTCAAGGTGCACCTAGCTGCTATAACCACACTGCATACAAAAATATACGATAACACAATCTTCACTCATCCTATAACAAAACACTTTATGAAGGGCCTCCAATCTCTATAACTCCACTGAAGGAGTGTGATGGAACACCCCTCCCCCCCCCCCGCTTTTGGAAATGGATTTATGGACATGAATATACATATCTCAGAAGTGTTTTGAGCGAATCATTTCGTGTAACCCATCAATCTTCATGTCACAATCCACTGGTTCTCTTTATCTTACTCTGTTGTATGTATCATTTGTGTGTGTAAAATTAGACACGTGGCATGGGGAACACTTTGTGGGTTTCAAATGTGTGAATGAGAGACATGGAGGGTGTTACCCTCAACTGTTAAATTATCTCTTTTGTCTTCAGCCTGAGCAGTGGTTGGTTGGGAGTGGCCTCAATCCTTTAACAAAAAGAATAGGAGAGGAGAGGCCTGGGGTCTTTTGTCTGGGCTGCACCTGAAGGAAGGAGCCTGAGACCCCAGGGTAGGGAAGACAGCCCTGGTTTAGACTGGCAGCTGGAAAAGAGGCTTTAGGGTGAATTTAAGTTTGCACTGAGGTTTCAGTGGAGAATTAGCCAAGCGGCTTTGTTTCTTTTGATTTCTAACCTACTTTGCTCTGCCTGTTTTCACTTACTAGTACTTAAATCCTACTGCTGCAACTTAATAAAACCATTTTTATTTTCTATCAAACCCAGTGTAAGTGATTGTTACCTGGGGGGGGGGGGAACCAGTGTGCACATTCCCCCTTTCGTTGTTAAAGGTGGCTTACCTAATTCTTTGGGGTTTGATCCCATCTGGGGAGTGATATCCCAGGAGGCTGGGCCCTAAACTGCACTCTCCTTGGACCTGAAGAAGTTTGGTGTCTGTATTGCTTCTCGGTGGGGGCAGGGACCTCAGCTCAGCACCTTGGCTGGGGGAGACCAGCAAAGCTGACCAGCAAGACCGGGTGGTGAGGAGCCCCAGAGAGCGGGAAGGCGAGTGGCAGTGGCCGAGTCAGCACCCCAAGAGGCACCCCTGAGGGTTCGTCTGTGACCTCACCCCGTCACACGATAACAAACCACTTTATGAAGGGCCTCCAATCTCTATATCCTGACATAACTCCACTGAAGGAGCCATGGGACCTGCATTTGGTTCTCAACTCTCTCACCAAGCCTCCATTTGAACCCATGGTCACTTGCTCACTTATTCGTCTCTCTATGAAAACTGCATTTTAGTGGCAATTATATCCACCTGGCAGATGAGAGAAATGGCTGCCCTGTTGGCAGATCCTCCATACATCACTTTTTTCAAGGATAAAGTCACACTATATACCCATCACAAGTTCCTCCCCAAAGTGTGCTCCTTGTTCCACATAAACTGGACCATTCACTTACGTGTGTTTTTCCCCAAACATCTTGCCAATACTGTGGAAGCAAGGATGCATTCCCTTGATGTTTGCAGGACGCTCTCATTCTACATTCACAGAACAAGGCCTTTTAGAGTTTCGCCCACACTCTTTATATCCACAGCAGAATGCAAGAAAGAACAAAAGATATCCTCTCAAAGACTATCTCATTGGATCTCTGACTGCATAGCCCTATGCTACCAGCACAACCAACTCACACCACGTATCTCCATTCGAGCCCATGCAGTCTGTGGCTTACCCAGTGGTGTAGCCGGGGGGGCAGTTGCCCCTGGGCACCATGCTATGGGGTGCCAATTTAGCTGCTGGGCCACTTGCTCCCTGCAGACAAGCCGCCAAGGCAGGGCTGGGCGGCGGGAGTGGGCACTTCAAAGGGTCTGCCCGGGAGCCCAGCACCCCTGGCTCGGGAGCCACTGCCGCCCCCACTGCACAGTTTGGCACAGTTTTGCCTTTGCCCTTCCCCCTCCAGATGCATAACACTCTTGCTACACTACGGGGCTTACCTCCGTGAGATCCCTCTGAGGACACATGCTCTGCAGCTACATGGGCTTCTAACCAAATGTTTGCGAAGCTCTGTGCACTTTCTTATGGACCACTCTCCTCAACAAGAGTCGCCAAGGCTGTGTTATGTACAGCTTACCTGCCAGATCTGAAGTCCCTGCCTCCTTAGGACATATTGCTTTGCAGTCACCTGCTGTGGAGCACCCACAGGAACATCTCTCGAAGAAGACAAAGACGAAGAAGAAGAAGAAGAAGAAGAGGTTACTCACCTTTGGCAGTAACTGATGTTCTTTAGGATGAGCGTCCCTGCGAGTGCTCCACTACCCTCCCTTCCTCCTCTCTACTTCGGAGACCTTTTCTACAAGCAGAGTTTCTGGGTGGAGAAGGAACTGAGGGAGACTACGTGCGCGGTTGCACCATGTGGCACTCGCACACCCTGCTCGCTGCGCATACGCGGCCCTCCTAGGCACTGCTGTGAAGAATCCAGTCTGTGGCTCTGGACCAGCTGACACTGGCTGTGGAGCTTCCACAGAGATGCTCATCTCGAAGAACATCAGTTACTGCCAAAGGTGAGTAACCTCCTCTTCCGGCCCAAGGTAATGGAGCAGTAGTTAAAATAAACTAGAATGTATTTCTTCTCATTTGGTGATGACTGATGTATAACAAATAACTCTAAGCTAAGAAGGAGCTAACATAGAAATAAAAATTAACTATCGTGTTTTTTTCTCCACAGATCAGCTGTCAGAAGAAACTGTTTTTCCGAGATGTGCAATGTGTATTGGCAGACAGGTCCGTGGAGGCCCTGCAGTGTAGACTGTGGAAGCGGATTCCAGTCACGGCGAGTAAACTGTATACACAGGAAGAATAACAAACCTGTGGCTGATCAGTATTGCGGGTGGAGGAAGAGACCAATGACCTGGCAACACTGCAATGTCACTTCCTGTGGCAGTACGTAAACATTTATTTATATCTGAGCACGGAGATATTTGTAGTAGTTATATTTAGAGAGCAACTCAAACAGTACCCTAATGATTTTGCAAGCATCTGATTGCACATCAAAGGTAAAGCTATTTTCTCCAACAAACATTTCATTGTCCCTGCTATACTTTTCTCTAGTT
Organism: Pelochelys cantorii; assembly: GCA_032595735.1. Taxonomy (NCBI): domain Eukaryota; kingdom Metazoa; phylum Chordata; order Testudines; family Trionychidae; genus Pelochelys; species Pelochelys cantorii. The sequence continues at coordinate 27,857,451 of CM064338.1, forward strand.
CTGAATCACTTTGATATTTAAGAATTAAAGGCACCAGTTAGAATCTGGCATGTTATAAGTGAGTCATATACAGGTTTCCCTACACAGCCAGGCTAGCACAATTCATATATGAGACTCTGAACACATTGCTGATTTTACCAAATTGTGGGATAGCTTTGTGAAATGGAAAACAGATAAGTGGATATGATAAGATCACCAGTCATTTTATCTGTGAGCGCATTTGAACCCCTGTTGCTAGACGTAAAATACCTTGCCTGGCAAGTGTTACCATCAAACCATTGTTTGTGTGAAACTATGATGATGTTTTTACTATTTATCCCTTATTCATTATAAAGCCTTTTAATGTTTAACTATTTTTCAGAAGGCGAATGCAAGGATACAACTCACTACTGTACATTTGTAAAACATCTAAAGTTATGCTTAATAGATCTCTACAAACAAAGGTGCTGTCAGTCATGTCAAGAAGTGTAATTCTTCTATGGAAAATTCATGATGGTGCAGTGAAGAGATGAGAAAACAGGTTTATTAAATCTAGACTGTTCAAAGAATATACTTGTAAATAAGACAGTAGGCATAATAGTTAAATGGATACATGGGGCTGATGAAAACAGCATTAACAGCATTGTGGATTGATGTGTTTGAGGGGAAACTTTGCTGGAAACTTATATTGTCCACTTTACTGCAAAGGAACTTTTAATCTTTTATACATTTTCATGTCTGGATTAAGAGGAGAATATCATGGTACATCATCTGTAGAACTTCATAGGTCATTATAGTTCAATTTTATTGGGGGAAAAAGAACGTTATCTAAAAAGGACCTGATAATGCTTACTGTCCTTTACTTATAAGAAAGCCAAAGTCACAAAATTGTTTTCAAGAATTTTGGAATGCAGCAACTGACTTCCCTTTTTATTTTCATTGTGTTATTAAATTTAATAAGATATTTAAATTTATAGAAGCAGTGCCTTGTAGCTATAAAGATTTTGGCAGTGACTGCATTTTCATAAGCAGCCTGATCTTCAACTATGAATAAGGGTCAATCTCACAGCTAATAAGATTAGCTGTTAGTACAATACACCACAGTACATTTCATTTTTCATTCCTATATGTATATGTATGCATTGTAGATGCTGTCATTATTTTCAAAACAGCAATAGATCTGTTTTTGAATAAATGAGGTGTTGTTTTCCTTTGCTCCTATTCATTCTCACTGAAATATGATCAAAGTTGTGGCCTGATTTTAAATTAGACTCAGGATTTCCTTATAAGAGCTGGGAATGAAATATTCATGAGTGCTATTCTCTTGCACATAGTCAAATAAGGAACAAAGCCAATAACTGGCCAAATGTGCCTGTCTGACTTTATCTCTTCAATAAATATTTTTATTTTTCCAGAAATGAAAAAAGTAAAAGGAAAGAGTTGAAAATATGAAGATAGATGTATAAGAAATCAATTTCATTTAACTTGATTTTTGTCGTGACCATTATCCGTTCAAGGGTTTTTTTGTGTTAGTAAATTCTGATCATGACATCCTTAATTGAATCTTTTTCTGGACTGCAAATTATATGCCTGATAGGTCTAAACATTTGGCTTTACCCCAGAGAAGCCTGCACAAGGCTGAAGATGGCATCGCACATTCCAACCATAGCACAAATTGGAAGCCTGAATGCATATTTTGAATTGGATCCTGCATTAGTAGACTAGACTGCATTGAATTGTAATTAGTAGACATATTGTAAAAACAATTTTAGAAATTGTATTCCTACACAATGGGTTCTCATCACTGAAAATCAGACTAGCACTACTGTATAAAAAGTGTTTGACGTGGTCAGTTGTGTCCTAGATGACTGCAAAAGGAGGATATTCCTGATCATTATCTTTTTAATCAATAATGGGTCTTAATTGTTTAAGCAGTTTTTTAAATTAAAACAATTGTAAAATAATTTTGTATATATTTATTGTCTGATTTAAAAGTGCAATATTTTGTTTTGTACAGTGTGTAATAAAGATTTTAGGACATATATTTTTCTTATTACCAAAATTTCTTAGTCATAGTTTTTTGTTGTATTTAAAGTTTTCAAATGTTAACACGTAACACTCCTTTGTTGCTTTTATTTCATCTTTGGTTAAATGTGCGTGCTATTTTGAGGTGGTGCTATAAATGGTTGCTATTGCAATTGGCAAGACATTCCTCTACTTTATTTTTACTGCCACTCCAGTAACCAAAGATGACTAACATTTATCTTTCACTGATATTTCTGAAATAAACTCTACTTGAGTTATTCAACTGCATTATTATACAGAGATTATTTATTAAGGTCATTTCCATAGAACCCATGTTGTGGTCACCAGTATTATGTTACCATTCTGTTTCTTCATTAGTTTTAATTTTTCCAAAAAATGGCAGTATTTCTCATTTTGCTGGTTTCCGGAACAGATCTTCAACCCCACTGTAATATGCCTGGCATTGCTCTAGAGGTATAATGCAGACTTAAAACTGGCTTACGTAGATTTCCAGTACCAAAAAACTCATATCACCAGCTCTATAACACACTCACACGCTCTCATTCACACCTTGTATTTCCTGGCATATGGAACATGTTGGGGGTAAAGGGCAGGAGAGAGCAGGAATGCCACTCTGTACTAGCAATGCCAGCGGCTGAAACAGCTCCTTGGATACCATTGCAGATGGATGGGAATTAGAACAAACTTGAGTCTGCTGTAAATTGCACTGAGCATTGAACCAGAATGAGTCAGAATTGCATGTAAATGTGGTGTAGTGCCCTTCTGCTCTCCTCTGCACTGCTGAGGAAATAATGGTGTTTAAAGAGTAACCCCAGATGCTAATAATGAAATACTGTACATGGTCTGTGCCACCTACAAGCTCTTTTTCTGAATATCCTTTAGAAAGAAGGAATTCTACATAACCATTGTACTGATCATTTTGGTGGCATGGTGTATAAAAGGTGTTCTAGAATTGTGACGGAACCTATTCCAGTAATTTTTCTACTTTTGCATCTTTGAATATCGAGTCACTGTAAAATCTTGATTTGTAAGGGTCACGAAGAATATTTTACTAGGAATATTAGTATTCCACCCTCTTGATTCTGACATTTTAAATGCCCCTTTTATAGAGAGAATTTACCTGAAAACTTGAAAATATCTGTTGTTGGATGAAACTTTATAATACCAAAACTACCTGCTGCACTGGCTGGTATGCTTTTGTTGTTCCTAAAACCATCACCTCCAGTATTTTCAATAGTAATATCAGAACAGCATAGCACAGCCAGCTTTCTAATTGCTGAAAACCGAACACCCTTATCCCACCCCTGCCTCACCCCCCTTCCCTGAGGCCTTTCCCCTGCTCCTTCCCCTCAGGCCCTGCTCACTTTTCTCCTTCCTCCCTCTGTTGTTCATTGTCCATTCGCCACCTCTGCTCACTTCTCCCCTCCAGGGACTCACCTGATGCCTACAGAGCCTCGCTGAGAGAAGTTGAGAAGGAGCTTGCTCGCCTGCCCAATTGGGGCTTTGGCTCAAAAAAAAAAAAAAAAAAAAAAAGGAGCATTGTTAGCACCAAGGACAGTCAATTATTTTGTCAGAGTCCACATTTCTTGGTCAAGTTATAGTCAAGATCCAGACACCAGAGAAAATAATAAAAAACAATAATAAAGATGACAAATAAATACAGAGGTTTCAGGGTCCATTCAGTCGTGGCAGTTTGAATTTGGCATGCAGTCTGCCTGTTGACTACCCCTGGTTTGCACACTCCTAGCCTTTTAACACTCCCCTTTCCCATTTTTTTTATTTCAGTGTGCAACTGTACTGAGCTTTTCCTGATTTCATGGAATCTCCCCATTGACTTGTAATTAAATTAGAACCTGGTAACACCACGAAAATCATGGTGAGATTTTATTATTGGGTCTGAGCTGTGCAGTAGTGTTTGCATAAACCCAACGTGGATGTTTCATTACAATTCTTTTTCCAGTGTAGCTAAAGTTAATGTCGGTATTTTGACCAGTTTGTGTAACATTCCGTTCTACAGGGAGTGCTCTGTAAATTTGCATCCATTTATTTAGCACCTCCCTGGGAATAGCACTAACTACTGTGGTTAGCACATCCAACATAAAACTACAACTTACAGTTTCACCATTGGTTGTGTTTAGTAGAGCACTACTAAGACATAGCAAAATTATGTGAAGCCTTGTAGGACAACAATATAATTTACATTTGATACCAGCTACTCTCAAGGTTAACAAAACAAGGCATTAACATGCTGATATATTAGGTTAACTGTATTAAGATCCAGAGGGTAGCTATGTCTAGCCTGTTTCAACAAAACAATGAGGAGTCCTGTGGCCCTTAAAAACAAACACATTTTATTCAGGCATAAGCTTTTGTGGGCTGGAGCCCACTCGCAGGTGATGAAGTGGGATCCAGCCAATGAAAGCTTATGCCCAAATAAATCTGTTCGTTTTTAAAGTGCCATGGGCCTCCTCATTATATTAAGATCATATAGTCTGAATTTTGTTTTAACCTTTAAGACAATAAAAAAACTACCAAGGAGAGCATGCAGAGAACTGAGTTCATAACCCAAGATCACATCCCCACCAAAGAAAATGTTTATATTTACGTATCAGTTACCAGTTTGTGTCAGGGCACTAGTGTGTGAAGACAGGCGTGTTTCTTCTCTGCACTGCCTGCAGCACAGCTACTCTTCTCTTGGTTCAGATTGCACTCAGTGCGGGGAGCGGAGGCCAAGGGCGGGGGCCTGCGGTAGGCAGTGAGCAAAATCTGGACAGTCTAAATCAGATTGTGGGAGTGGGGTGGGAGTGTGTATGACTACAGCTGGATCTTGCAGGGATCTGTGCAGACAGAGCCAGTTACTATGGGAGTACCCTGCCATCAGAGCCTGAGACAGCACCATGAAATGGGAAAAGATGCCTAGTTGAATGCCCCCTTTGTGAAGGAGGTTGATTCCAGAGTATGCACTTGTACTCATTTCCCAGTTACAGTGTATGCCCGGAAAAACCTAAATTAAACACAAAGCTGGTTCAATGTAATGTCCCTCCTTAATTTAATGCATAAATCCCCATGAGTTCTCTGGCTTTCGTCACTGTAGAGAGCCCTCCTGGGTTGTCTCCTTTTCCAGCTTTGTTTTCATAGCTTCCCAGAGGGTAAAGCCAGAAAGAATCACTGTGATCACCTAGTCTGGCTGCCTGCATTACACAGGCTATAGAATTTCACTCAGACTTTGTCTACACTGCAAGGTTTTTGCGCAAAAAGCTTTTTGCAAAAGAGATCTTCCGCAAAAACTTCTTGTGCAAAAGCGCGTCCACACCTCAAAAGTGCATCGCAAAAGCAAGCGTCCACACTGCATGGATGCTCTTGTGCAAGAAAGCTTGGATTGTCATTAACAGAATGGCCATCAGAGCAACTATGCTTTTTCTAATAGGCTCTTTTTGCGCAAGAAATCCCTGCGGAGCGTTCACGCATGCCTTTTTGCACAAGAGCTGTAGCACAAAAAGGAGTTATTCCTCATGGGGAAAGGAATAACTCTACCGGCAAAAGCCCTCTGTCCTGTCGATTTCTGGTTTTTTGCACAAAAATGCGTTTGAGGTGTGGACGCTCTGCCAGTTTTTGTGCAAAAAAAGCTGTTTTTCTGCAAAAACCTTGTAGCGTAGACTTAGCCTCAGGGATTCCTGCATTCTGCCTAGCTGCTGATGACTGATCTGTATGTGTCTGTTAGAAGGAGATGCCGCCTACTACCTCAGTCTGGATTTAAAGATTCCAAGTGATGGAGAATCCACCATCTCCTAGGTAAATTGTCCCACTGGTTAAGAACTTGTCCCACTGTGAAGAACTTCAAAAAGATCTCACCAAACTAAGTGATTGGGCAACAAAATGGCAAATGAAATTGAATGTGGATAAATGTAAAGTAATGCACATTGAAAAAAATAACCCCAACTATACATACAATATGATGGGGACTAATTTAGCTACAACTAATCAGGAAAGAGATCTTGGAGTCATCGTGGATTGTTCTCTAAAGACGTCCACGCAGTGTGCAGCGGCAGTCAAAAAAGCAAACAGGATGTTAGGAATCATTTTAAAAAGATTAGAGAATAAGACAGAATATCTTATTGCCCTTATATAAATCCATGGTACCCCCACATCTTGAATACTGCATACAGATGTGGTCTCCTCATCTGAAAAAAGATATATTGGCATTAGAAAAGGTTCAGAGAAGGGCAACTAAAATTATTAGGGGTTTGGAACAGGTCTCATATGAGGAGAGATTAAAGAGACTAGGACTTTTCAGCTTGAAAAAGAGGAGACTAAGGGGGGATATGATAGAGGGCTATAAAATCATGAGTGATGTGGAGAAAGTGAATAAGGAAAAGTTATTTACTTGTTCCCATAATATAAGAACTAGGGGGGCCACCAAATGAAATTGATGGGCAGCAGGTTTAAAACAAATAAAAGGAAGTTCTTCTTCACACAGCTCACAGTCAATCTGTGGAACTCCTTGCCTGAGGAGGTTGTGAAGGCTAGGACTATAACAGGGTTTAAAAGAGAACTAGATAAATTCATGGAGGTTAAATCCATTAATGGCTATTAGCCAGGATAAGAACATAAGAACATAAGAATGGCCATACTGGGTCAGACCAAAGGTCCATCGAGCCCAGCATCCCATCTGCCGACGGTGGCCAATGCCAGGTGCCCCAGAGAAGGAGAACAGAAGACAATGATCAAGTGATTTATCTCCTGGCATCCATCTCCTGCCCTTGTTATGAAGGCTAGGGCACCATACTTTATCCCTGGCTAATAGCCATTTATGGACCTAACCTGCAAAAATTTATCAAGCTCTTTTTTAAACCCTAATAGAGTCCTGGCCTTCACAGCCTCCTCGGGCAAGGAGTTCCACAGGTTGACTGTGCGCTGTGTGAAGAAAAATTTCCTTTTATTAGTTTTGAACCTACTACCCATCAATTTCATTTGGTGTCCCCTAGTTCTTGTATTATGGGAAAAGGTAAATAATTTTTCTATAATCACTTTCTCCACACCATTCATGATTTTATATACCTCTATCATATCGCCCCTCAATCGCCTTTTTTCCAAACTGAAAAGTCCCAGTCTCTCTAGCCTCTCCCCATATGGGACCCTTTCCAAGCCCCTAATCATCTTAGTCGCCCTTTTCTGAACCTTTTCTAATGCCAATATATCTTTTTTGAGGTGAGGAGACCACATCTGCACGCAGTACTCGAGATGTGGGCGTACCATAGTTTTATATAGGGGAAGTATGATATCTTTTGTCTTATTATCTATCCCTTTTTTAATAATTCCTAACATCCTATTTGCCTTACTAACTGCCGCTGCACACTGCGTGGATGTCTTCATAGAACTATCCACTATAACTCCAAGATCCCTTTCCTGATCTGTCGTAGCTAAATTTGACCCCATCATGTAGTACGTGTAATTTGGGTTATTTTTTCCAACATGCATTACCTTACACTTACCCACATTAAATTTCATTTGCCATTTTGCTGCCCAATCACTCAGTTTGCTGAGATCTTTTTGTAGTTCTTCACAATCCCTTTTGCTTTTGACTGTCCTGAACAACTTTGTGTCATCTGCAAACTTGGCCACCTCACTGCTTACCTCATTTTCTAGATCATTGATGAACAAGTTGAACAGGATTGGTCCCAGTACTGACCCCTGGGGAACACCACTAGTTACTCTCCTCCATTGTGAAAATTTACCATTTATTCCCACCCTTTGTTTTCTGTCTTTTAACCAATTCTTGATCCATGAAAGGACCTTTCCTCCTATCCCATGACCACCTAATTTACGTAAAAGCCTTTGGTGTGGGACCGTGTCAAAGGCTTTCTGGAAATCTAGGTATATTATATCCACTGGGTGCCCCTTGTCCGCATGTTTATTAACCCCTTCAAAGAATTCTAACAGATTAGTTAGACACGACTTCCCTCTGCAGAAACCATGCTGACTTTTGCCCAACAATTCGTGCTCTTCTATGTGCCTTGCAATTTTACTCTTTACTAGTGTTTCTACTAATTTGCCTGGTACTGATGTTAAACTTATCGGTCTATAATTGCCAGGATCTCCTCTAGAGCCTTTTTTAAATATTGGTGTTATATTGGCCATCTTCCAGTCATTTGGTACCAAAGTGGATTTAAAGGATAGGTTACAAACCACTGTTAATAACTCCGCAATTTCACATTTGAGTTCTTTCAGAACCCTTGGGTGAATGCCGTCTGGTCCCGGAGACTTGTTACTATTCAGCTTATCAATTAATTCCATAACCTCCTCTAATGTCACTTCAATCTGAGAGAGTTCCTCAGATTTGTCACCTAAAAAGGCTGGCTCAGATTTAGGAACCTCTGTAACATCCTCAGCCGTGAAGACTGAAGCAAAGAAATCATTTAATCGCTCCGCAATGGCACTGTCTTCCTTGATCGCTCCTTTTATATCTTTATCATCCAAGGGCCCCACTGCTTTTTTAGCGGGCTTCCTGCTTCTAATGTATTTAAAAAACATTTTACTATCATTTTTTGAATTTTTGGCTAGCTGTTCCTCAAACTCTTTTTTGGCTTTTCTTACTACATTATGACACTTAATTTGGGAGTGTTTATGTTCCTTTCTATTTTCCTCACTAGGATTTGACTTCCACTTTTTAAAAGCTGCCCTTTTCTCTCTCACTGCCTTTTTAACATGGCTGTTTAGCCATGGTGGTTCTTTGTTAGGTCTCTTACTGTGTTTTTTTATTTGGGGTATACATTTAAGTTGGGCCTCTAGTATGGTGTCTTTAAACAGTTCCCATGCAGCTTCCAGGGATTTTAGTTTAATTACTCTCCCTTTTAGTTTCTGTTTAACTAGCTTCCTCATTTTGGTGTAATTCCCCTTTTTGAAATTAAATGCCAGAGTGTTTGACCGCTGCGGTGTTCTTCCCAACACAGGAATATTAAAAGTTATTATATTGTGGTCACTATTTCCAAGCGGTCCAGTAACAGTTACCTCTTGGACCAGATCCTGCGTTCCAGTCAAGACTAGGTCGAGAATTGACTCTCCCCTTGTGGGTTCCTGTACTAGCTGCTCCAAGAAGCAGTCATTTAAGGCATCAAGAAATTTAATCTCTGAATCCCGTCCTGAGGTGACATGCACCCAATCAATATGGGGGTAATTGAAATCTCCTATTATTACTGTGTTTTTTATTTTGGTAGCCTCTCTAATCTCCCTTATCATTTCAGCATCACTATCACTGTCCTGGTTAGGTGGTCGGTAATATATTCCTAATGCCATATTCATATTAGAGGAATGAATTGTTATCCATAATGATTCTATGGAACATTTTGATTCCTTTAGGATTTTTACTTCATTTGATTCTATATTATCCTTCACATATAGTACCACTCCGCCACCCGCACGACCTGTTCTGTCTTTCTGATATAATTTATATCCCGGTATGATAGTGTCCCACTGATTGTCCTCATTCCACCATGTTTCTGAGATGCCTATTATGTCAACTTCCTCCTTTGATATGAGGTACTCCAGTTCACCCATCTTATTAGACAGACTCCTAGCATTAGTGTAAAAGCATGTTAGAAAACTACCACTATTTATATGTCCGCCTTTCACAGACACATTGGATTTTTTTATGCACGATTGTTTCACATCTGATCTTGCCCATATATTATTTCCCACGTTCCCTATCTGACTAACTTCTAGGGAATCCCTACCTATGGAGCCTCGTGTAAGAGAAGTCTCCGTCCGATCCAGGTGCTCCCCCGCACCAATCGGCTTTCCCCCACCTCTTAGTTTAAAAACTGCTCTACGACCTTTTTAATGTTTGATGCCAGCAGTCTGGATCCACCTTGATTTAGGTGGAGCCCATCATTCCTGTATAGGCTCCCCCTACCCCAAAAGTGTCCCCAGTTCCTAATAAATCTAAACCCCTCTTCCCTGCACCATCATCTCATCCACGCATTGAGACTCTGAAGTTCTGCCTGTCTATCTGGCCCTGCGCGTGGAACTGGAAGCATTTCAGAGAAATGGATGGGTGAGGAATGGTGTCCCTAGCCTCTGTTTGTCAGAGGGTGGAGATGGATGGCAGGCGAGAGATCACTTGATCATCACCTGTTCGGTTCACTCCCTCTGGGGCACCTAGCATAGGCAACTGTCGGCAGCCAGGATACTGGGCTGGATGGACCTTTGGTCTGACCCAATATGGCTGTTCTTATGGTCTTAATTAATCTCACAATTTCAAATCTGCGTCTTTTTACTAACCTACCTGTTTGATTTTAGTGATTCACAAGTGTTATACAGACAGTGACAGCAGAGCTTCTCAGGAATCCCCCAAACACCCGCCCATTGAGAGGCACTCCAGCCATTGTGAAGTCCATTTGTGAGTCCCACAACAGTGAGTGCACAGTGCCTTAGAAAAATAAACGGGTCATGCCAGCCCAAGGAGCTTGCACTGCCTGGATCCTATGGGGGCGATGCCAGGTTGGCTGTCAATGCCAAATGGGGAGCAGAGTTAGGGTCTGATTTACTGGCAAAACCAATGAAAATGTCCAGCCCCTGTGCTCTGTGCTGCCCTCCCAGGCAAGAGGGAGCCAGAGAAGAAGATGCTAAGAAAAAGGAGATACAAAGTGAGCATCAGTGCAGCTGGCTGGGCTGTGACCCTCAGAACCTCTCAGCCATGGGACCCCCTCCATGCTTTGTCCTGACAGGAAAAGGACAACCTCATTGTTCACGATAAAAGCCAAGTTTCTAGTCCTTGGCTTTGGGGGAAGCCCGGAAACATGAACCCACAACTACGGCAGAGCCATTGATGTCTCCTAAATATCACAGGGCACTCATGGTAGAGAGCTAGTGCTGCTCCCATAGGGTATCTGGGAAGGAGCTGCCTTTGCTGCCCGGAGTACTCATGGCACATGGAGCAGGCCGCCCTTTGCCAGTGGCAGCAGCACAAGTTCCCCTTCCCCCCATGCCACAGTTTCCTGTTGGGCTGGCTGCAAGGAGCTCAGTTCAGCACTGCCAGCCTCTGGATGCTACTGCCAGCAGCAAGGATCAGCCTTTCTGCAGCCAGCTCTGTCAGCCCCAAGCCAGCACCATAAACTACTTCCCAGCCATGGCCCTCATGCTGGAGGAGGAGGTACATGTCAGCTTCCAACAGTGCAAAGTGGGGGGGGGAGGCACTGGCCCAACCAAGTAGGGGGATACCATCAGCATGGAGGGGAGCAGGATAGTGAGATTGGGGATGGAAGGGGGGTAGCCAAGGGAGGAGCAGGATAGAAGAGTCCCAGGTCATAGTGGGGCAGGCAAAGCAGCATTCCAGAAGGCAGGGAGACAGGCAGGTGGGGAGGGATTGGGGGCGGGGGGCCTGGAAAGGGAGTACCGTGGCCAACTGGAATTTTAGCATCCAGTCACTGACAGGTTTCCCTCTCTGAATGGACATTTTGGTCTAAAACAGGACACCAGGAAATCCTACTGCAGGGGTGGGGGACCTTTAGTGGATTGGGGGTTGCTGACCCACAGAAAAATCAGTCAGGGGCTCCACACAAGTGAGAAGCTGGAGGGGGTTGGAATGCCAGCATGGGCTCTCCAATGCTGGTGTGGGGGAGTCCTGAGCCTCGGAGGCCAGATCCAGGCATGCCAGGGACTGCATCCATCTCTGGGCCTTAGTTTCCCCACCCCTGCCCAGTGGTTAGAGAACCACTGCCCTTAGGATCTCTAACCCTAGCTCCAAGTCCCCTACCTGTTGGAATCCTAACCCTATGATGGGGACCACTGCCTACAGGAAATCTAAGCCTCACCCAAACTGTCCCACTCATAGGAATGCTAACTCTAAAGTGGGGACCTCTCCTTATCAGAATCCTGGCCCTAGTCCCAACTCTTCTCTACCCCTGGAAACCTAACCCTAGGGCAGGGACCCATCCCATGCCTGATGTTAACCCAAATCCCATTACCCATAGGAACCCTAACCCAAGCCTGAACTCCCCTACCTATAAGAACCCTACTAGGGCAGCAACCCTTGCCTATAGGCTCCTTCATCCTAGCCTCAAGTATCCTACACATAGAAACCCTAACCCGAGGGCAGAGAATTCTACCTATAGAAACCAAAACCCTAATGGACTTCAGGTTAGGATTACAGTTCCTATGTTTAGGGGCCCTCATCATAGGGTTAGAAATTCTATGGAAAGGGGTCTCCATACTAGGGTTAGGATGCCTATGGGTAGGGGAGTTGGGGCTAGTGTAAGGGCTTCTCTAGGGAGTGGACTTGAGGCTAGGGTTAGCATTTCTAAGGGCATGGGACTTGAGGCTAGGCTTACGGTTCCTATAGATAGGAGACCTACCCTAGGTTTAGGATTTCTGTGGGTAGCAGCCCCCACCCTAGGGTCAATCCCTATGGGTAGGGCTGGCTACCCTAGAGTTCCCATAGGGTTGGGGTTCCTATGGATATGGGACTTGGGGCTAGAGTTAGAGTTCCTAAGGACAAGGTATGAGGTCCCCACTCTGGGGTTGGGTTTTCTATCGGAAGGGGACTTGGGGCTAGGGTTAGGGTTCTTATGGGTAGGGGCTTCCATTCTAGTGTTAGAGTTTCTATAGGTAGGAATCCCACTGTAGGGTTGGGATTCCTATCGGTAAGGGATTGGAGCTAGGAGTTAAGATCCCTATGGGTAAGGTTCCCCCATTTTGGGTCAGGGTTCCTATAGATATGGGACTTGAGGCTGGGGTTAGCATTTCTAAGGGCAGGGGAATTGGGGCTAGGGTTAAGGTTCCTATAGATAGTGTTCCCCTCCTTGTTGTTAGGGTTCCTGTAGGTATGAATCTCTGCTCTAGGGTTCGTGTTCCAGTGAGTAAGGGTCCCCATTCTAGGGTTAGGGTTGCTATGGATAGGAGACTTGGGCTAGGGCTAGGATTCTCCAGGGTAGGGTTTCCTGCCCTTGGGTTAATGTTCCTATAGATAGGAAGCTTGGGGCTAGGATTTGGTTTCCCATGGGCAGGGGTCCCTGCCCAAGGCAATCTATCCTTCAAATAATGAGTTTGGAGGCAGTATTTAAGGCAATAAAAGAGAAATTTTAAAAAATCCTCCATTATACCTGATCTCCAAAAACACCTCCTTCGAACTCTGCTAAAGCACATGATCCTATGTATTTTTGTTAATCTCAGAGGCTATGTCTAAACTACACCCCTCTGTTGGCAGAGGGATGTAAATTAGACATATCGAAAGTGCAAATGAAGCCGGGATTTAAATATCCCATGCTTCATTTGCATAATGGTGGCCGATGCTTTTTTTCGAAACGGGGCTTTTCAAAAAAAATGGCACGTTAGACAGGGCATTTTCGACAGAAATGCCACATTTTGAAAGATCCTGTACTCATTTTTTGAAAAACATTTAGAAAAAAAGCGGCAGCCGCCATTATGCAAATGAAGCATGGGATATTTAAATCCCCACTTCATTTGCACATTCGATATGTCTAATTTAACATCCCTCTGCTGACAGAGGGGTGTAGTTTAGATGTAGCCTAAGCCATGGTCTACGCTAGGGAGTTATTTCAAAATAACAACGGGAGCGTCCACACTACCAAGCCCATTACTTTGAAATAAGGGGTTGGTTATTTTGAAATAATAATTCCTGCTTTCCATGACGAATAATCCTTATTTTTTTAAATCGTTATTTCGGAATAGTGGTAGTGTGGATGCTCTGCAGCTGTGGTTTGAAAATAACTGCTCCCCAAAGTCATTCAAAGTAATGACTCCCCAATGTTTCCTGGGGCTCCAAGTCGAGGTCCCACGTCCACATTAAGGGAGCCTGCCTCGGACTAATTTCAAGGCTTCCCTGTAGTGTGGACACACTATTTCAAAATAGTTATTTTGGGAGTTATTTTTTTTGAAATAAGTTATTTCAAAATAATTTCCCAGTGTAGACATGCCTGAAGGTGCCACAGCACTACTTACTCTTCTGTTACGTGTCTGAGTTTGCTCTTCTGGTTCCACTCAGTATTTATCATTATAATTTTATAACTATAAAACAACAAATAGTCTGGTAGCTCTTTAAAGACTAACAAAACATGTAGATGGTATCATGAGCTTTCGTGGGCACAGCCTACTTCTTCAGATAACCGGCGTGTTGTGTCTTTGAGTGGAGTGGCTGGTAGAGTCAGCAAGAAAAGCAAATGCTTAGTGGGACAATATGTCTGGGGAGGGGCAAAGAAATTTGAGAGCTGCTAAATAAAAAAAAGGATTCAGTGGTCAGCCTCTGATTCAGGGAAGTGTCTGGTCAGGGCAGCAAAGCCCTTAAACACTTCACAGGAACATAACTACAACTAAGCCAGAATTCAGCAAGGCAGCACTGCTATATTGTGCCAGTCCAGCCCTAAACATTTAATGAAAAATCCAGTCTGAAACACCACTTTAAAAATGGGAAAACATGCATGAACTTTAAAAAAATTTAATTGACCTGATTATTTTTCGATTACAGAAAATCAAATTGACAGAGCACAAAGAGAATCAAGAACATCTAAGAGTAACCACACTTGTAACAGTGGGTGCCTCGTGTAACAGTTATAGAAAATAAGCATTTCCAGCAGTCCAGGTTGCTTTTTCTGCTTGTTCTGACTGGCGCTCATGTGACTCAGTTCCTGCTTTGAACATATGAGTGTGCTTGATTTCAGTCCTTTTATTGGTGATTTGGTATACATACAAATACACGATCCTTCAACGCTAAAATGGCTTTCCTATAGTAATGAGTAAAAGATAATATACTTATGAGTTAGTGATACTCATACCAAAAGTGATGACAACATATTAAGTATTGTAAGGGATCACTGAAAATCCTGGATATATTGACTGTAACTGAGATAAAAATATTTGAAATGACACTTAACAACTCTTACATAAACACACATTTTAATGAACCATTTATTCAGTCTACTTGTTGAAACATTAAAATTCTGCATCGGGAAAACTAAGGACCAACGTTAAATCAGCTGTTTTCTGTCTCAGGAAAAAAACGATTATTACATTTGTTTGCTAAAATTAGCAGATTATTTCTTTTTATTTCATGGTCACTTATGCATCATGGCTGAGAATTGTACTTTTAGGCTTTGGCCATAGTAGACTGAAACTATATTAATAATAACAAAGTTAAAGACTATTGTTAGCAATGTTCTAGCATACTATCATGGACCATCATAAAAAGGGTATTTGTTTTCTGAAGTCCATATTATGATTATGTTATAGGCTACAAGGGTTTGTAATGGAGTGTGGCTATCAAGAGTTCCGGGGGGGGGGGGGGGCGGGAAATCCTTTTCTACACTGGTCACAGAAGTAATATTAAAACAACATTTCAAAAGTAGTGTGGGCAGGGTCTACACATTTATTACAGATTATTATAGTTTCATTTGTTGTGCAGTGAGAATTAAATAGGTTGCAAGCAACATTTAAGGCATCTAATTGCTACTGTACACATTCAATGATTACAAATTGATTTCCAGCAAGTCCTAATCTCATTTAAATGTACACAGTATATGCATGGGGTGGAAACAGTAAAATCTAAGAAGCAAAGTAATTATAAGATGCACAATTAGCAAAAACAGATTCCACACAAAATGTTCAGATGCATCTTATTAATAAAGACATTTCTATCTTATAATAAAGACCTCTCCCATTTTTAAAAAAAAGTTATAATTGTCTTAAGTGATTTAACAATTTTAAAATTACAATAATAACTTGTACTTGAACAATTTCTCATTGAATTTGCCCAGAAAAAAATTAAACTATAGGATTCTAAAAAAAAAAAATTAAATGTACAAACTACTAAAATTAAAAGTTATGAAGCAACAGCTACTTCTTTTGGCATATGATTACCATTTGGGTGGGAAAATGGATTAATTTCTGGAGTAACTCTGTGGAAGAATTTGTGACCACGAGAATCTGTGTTTACAAAGACATATCCTGGAGGAGATGGATAGTTTGCTGGGCAGATCTCTTGTGTCTTTGGAGTATAATCTGTATGATACATGGTTTCATCTTCAAAACGAGCTGAAGTAGGGACTACAACACGTAGAGGTTTGAAGCTCTGAACTGGAATTATCTCATGTGGTATATAATGAGACTTGAATGTGGTCAATCCATCAAATTTTCCAATTGGTTTTGGAATTTCCTGATGTCTTCTAATAATGTCTTGACGACAGCTGTCCCAAGCTTGGAAGTCTTCTTTCATTGTGGTGTTCCCCTGGAAAGGGGCATTACTACTTCTTCCATAAGAAATTGGTCTTATGGGGGCAACAGGACAGATCATGTGAGGAACATAATCAAGATGGCTTGTGGAGTTTAGATCCATGTTACCTAGAGGTGGAATGTAATCTCTTATTTTGCGAGCCTCAGGCAAGAAGACTGGCCATGGTTGAAAACAATCCCGGAATTCAGTGCTTCCATCAAAATGAGCATTAGACCCAGTTTTAGTGTATTCAGGCTTGTAGCTTTTTGTAAACTCTCCAAGTAGCCCTTTAAAATCATTCCGGTGGGTTGTGAGATCTTGAAAGGGTTGGCTGCTTGGCTTGTATTCTTCCTTTGGTCTGACAAATTTTGGTTCCAGTTGATGAGCAATGTAAGAACTGCGATGACTAGTAACACTGTCAAAAGGTACATCTGAAAGCTTGGCCACACCTGGAGGCTTAAAACTTTGTCTGGGGTTCAGCTCCCTAGGAGCAAAGTCATCTTGAAATGTAGTAGAATTCCCAAACTTTTCAGTAGGGGGATGATACATGTGTTCCAATTTATATGGCTCCCTTCTTTGAACTTCCCATAATCTATAGTCATCTTTAAGACAAAAAACAATACTTAATGATAGAAAGAAATACTGTAGGTTTTATTGTCAATTTGTAGCTGACACAGATTTAAAAAATTATTTTTACCCCATCAGCTCCTTTGATCAAAAGAATTGAGTTGGAGTGACAAAGATAATTTTGCTTCACTATTAGATATAGGAGTTTTGTTTACCTGCTGCAATGGGAATACACGAAACACACAGTAAAATGCCACCTACTACCACCTGATAATTATTTCTTTTAGAAAAAGAAATATTTTCTATGCACACATTTGTTTGCACACAAATATCTCTAGAGATGATTTATCAGCACCATCCTGGCCACCATGGATGTAGAAGCTCTTTTCATCAACTTTCCACACAATGATGGATTACTGGCCGTCAAGAACACTGTTCCTGATGATGCCACTGTGCACCTGGTTACAGAGCTCCGTGACTTTGTCCTCACCCACAACTATTTCCAATTTGGGGACAAGCTATATCTTCAAGTCAGTAGCACAGCTATGGGCACCCGCATGGCCCCACAATATGCCAACATCTTTATGGCTGACGAACAATGTTTCCTCAGCTCTCACCTCCCCCTTATGTTACATTGATGACATTTTCATCATATGGACCTATGGGAAAGAGACCCTTGAAGAATTCCACAGTGATTTCAACAACTTCCATCCCACCATCAACCTGGACCAGTCCACACAAGAGATCCACTTCCTTGACACTACAGTACAATTACATGATGGCCACATTTCCACCACCTTATACTGGAAACCTACCGACCATTACACTTACCTACATGCTTCTAGCTTCCATCCAAGACATATTTCCCAATCAATTGTTTATAGCCAGGCCCTAAGATACAACCAGATTTGCACCAAGCCCACAGACAGTGACAAACACCTACAGGATCTATATCAAGCATTCTTAAAACCAAAATACCCACCTGGAGAAGTGAAAAAATAGATTGACAGAACCAGATGAGTAACCAGACATCATCTCCTTCAAGACATGCCCAACAAAGAAAACAACAGGACACCACTTGTCATCACCTACAGCCCCAACTTAAACCCCTCCAGGGCATTATCAATAATCTACAACAGTGGTCTCCAACCTTTTTACACCCAAGATCACTTTTTAAATGACAGAACAAGCCAAGATCTACCACCCCTTCCTTGAAGCCCTGCCCCCTTGCTTGAAGCCCCGCCCTCTCTGTTCTCCTCCTCTCCATCACTTGCTATCCCCAACCCTTACACTGCTGCTTTTTTCTCCCCAATTCTTCTGTAGGAAGAAGTTTTTCCAACATTTGGCCTGTCTAGACTTGACCAAATGTCAGAAAAACCCCTTCTTTTGGAATCCCCCTTATTCCTCATGGAAAAAGGAATATAGGGGTGACCGAAAGATCATGTTTGCTCTTCCACTAAAAGAAGTGGAAGACCAAACGCATCCCTGGATGCAGAAGAGTTTTTCTGGGGTATCTCCGGACTCCTGAAAAACTCCTGCAGCCTAGATGTACCCTCGCTGGGTTGAGACAGGATGTGTAGGCTCCAGGGTGGGAATGAAGGATTTGGGTGCAGGAAGGGGTGAGAGGTGCAAGCTCTGGGAGGAAATCTGGATGCAGGAGGAAGTGGATAAGGGAACGCTGGCTTGGGGAGGGAGTTCCAGGCCGGGCAGTGTTGGGGTCAGATGTAGGGTTAGGGTACTAAGTAAGCCACAGACTTCTGGATGTGAGGGTTCAGGAATTTGGGTTGGGGTATGTGAGGGGCTCAGGGCAGGGGGTTCCAGTGTATGATAGGCTGAGATCTAAGGTCTGGGGGAAAGGGGAGTGCAGGAGTGTCATGATGCTGTGGCCAGATGGGGGCTTGGCCCCAATTGGGGGTTTGTTGGCCAGGCTTCATTTTTAAATAAAATATGATGTCAAACACAAAAAGTTTCTGCATTGTCTTTATTTCTGAGAAGGGCAGGGAACCTGTTTGGACAGGGTGCCAGTGGGGACAGGTTTCTGAGGCTGGGGAGTGGGGAGAGGGAACAGGGGGCTGGGGAGAGGGGGGAGGGGACGGGGGGAGTCAGAGCAGAGAGTCCCCTGCTATTGCCTCCTCCCAGGATTCTCCCCCGCCCCCCGAGGGAAGTCAGCGCGTGCCTCCCGCAGTGCAGCCAAAGTCCCGCAGGCGCTTGCCCCAGGGCCAAACCCCTCGCCCATGGTGTGGCCAACCCACGGCGGGGCCAAACCCCCTCTCCCACAGCGGGGCCAAACCCCCTCTCCCGCAGTGTGGCCCGGTCTGGCCAACTCTCCCCCTCCCCCGGTAGCGCAGCCAAACCCCCGCAGGTGCCTGCCCCGGGGCCAAACCCCCTCTCCCGCAGCGTGGTACGGCGCAGCCAACCCCCGCGGGTGCCTGCCCCAGGCCAAACCCCAGGGCCGACCCCCGCTCCCGCAGCGCAGGGAAATCCCTGCACTCGACTCACCCCTCTGGCGCCAGCGGCACAGGGAAGCCACCGCACTCCTCCTCCAGGAGGAGGCAACAGAGCTGTGGGAGGGGAGCAGCCTACGCACTTCCGGAACCCCCGGAAGTGACACGGGCTTCAGACAGGACTTCCATCCACCCCGCGGGAAGCCAGCACTACACTAGAGGTAGCTAGTGGGGCTTCTCGGGGGTGGGAGGAAAATGGAGGGTGGGGGTGCCCAAACGCCTTGCGATCGTCTGGTCGAGGCCTCACGATCGACCAGTCGATTGTGATCGATGGGTTGGTGACCACGGATCTACAACCTATCCTGGAAAATGACCCTTCACTCTCACAGGCCTTGGGAGACAGGCCAATCCTTGCCCACAGACAACCCCTTAACCTCAAACAAATTATTTCCAGCAACCACACAGCACACCGCCATCATATTCATCCAGGAACCCACCCCTGCAATCAACTCCACTGCCAACTCTGTCCACACATCTATACTAGTGACATCATCACAGGACCTACCCACATAAACCATCACATCAGAGGCTTCTTCGTCTCCAGTGTCTTTGTTCTGGTCCAGTGGCCTTGGTCTTCCTATCAGAGCCTCTCTTGCCTTTCTTGAAGGCAACTCTAATAGGTAATAGTTCATAATCCACATTCAGATATTTTAAATCTAGATTGCAGAGCAGATGTGCTACATTCAAATTATTATGTATAACATCTCATATGTAAAAAATAACTGCACATCCACCAATGTGATCTATGCCATCAAGTGCAAGCAATGCCTCTCTGCCATGTATATTGGCCAAACTGAACAGTCTCTATGCCAAAGGATTAATGGACACAAATCAAATATTCAAAAAGGCAACACACAGAAACCTGTTGGGGAACATTTTAACTTGCCCAGGCACTCATTAATGAATCTCAAAGTTACCATAATATTGCAAGCCAATTCAAAAAAAAACAGCTTGAAAGGGAAGCTGCAGAACTTAATTTAATTTACAAGTTTGATACCTGCAATAGAGGTTTAAACAAAGACCTTAACTGGATTACCGGCTACATTCCACATCCTAATGACATAAATAGCCAAGCACTTGGTACTTAAGAGTACTTAGAACCCACTCTATCAACTTCATTTAGCATGGACACTCTAATTGACAATTTTTCCCATGTTTTCCCTTCTCTCTCCTTCCCCATTCCCTCTCTTTCTCAGTTATTTATTTTGCAACTTGGACCCCTTAACTCCATTCAACTGAAGAAGTGGGTTGTGCCCACAAAAGCTCATGATACATCTACATTTTTTGTTAGTCTCTAAGGTGCTGCAGGACTATTAGTTGTTTAAGTTTTATTATCAAAAGCTTACATTTTATCTCAGGACTGTGCATGAAACACGTATAAATGAAAGGTGACTGAATTGTGGACTATAATTTTAGAGAGAGATGTTGAGATCCTAAACAAATATACATAAGATGGAGAATGCTAGCCAGTTCTTTACTTTTGCCATTAAGCACTCTTACTTCTACCTACTCTACCCCAGTTCTTCTAAATTCCTACTTGGGATGGCCTCATCCGATCTTCTTCGTCTCCAGTGTCTTTGTTCTGGTCTAGTGGCCTTGGTCTTCCTATCAGAGCCTCTCTTGCCTTTCTTGAAGGCAACTCTAATAGGTCATAGTTCATAATCCACATTCAGGTATTTTAAATCTAGATTGCAGAGCAGATGTGCTACATTCAAATTATTATGTATAACATCTCATGTGTAAAAAATTATTTGTATACCAAGGTCACCTGTCCGGTTAATTTGCAGGGAAACTTCTTAAGAACTGTTGCATTGATGAATAACAGAAGATCATCTTGTTGAAACAGGTCATCAGCAGAATGCTATACCAAATATACAGTGAAGACAAATCTGAAATCAAGTTTGGTTCATCAGTCTATGTAGAGAAACAGTAACTGGGAACTACACCATCATGAAAGCTAAGGTGTGCTGAGACCTCAAAATGGAGAAGTTGATGATCTTAAAACAGGGGTGAGTAATAATTTTAGCTGGAGGCCACTTCAGAAATTTTTGAAGTGTTCCTGGGCTGTCCCAGAAGGGGTGGGGCCAGGACACTTCAGTGCTTCCCTGCCCACAAACCTTGATTGGCCTGGGGGGTGAAGGGAGCACGTGAAGTCTTTGCCCCCGCCCCCTCTCAGAGAGAACTGCCATCTCTTCTGAACAGCTGGTGGTTCCCTCTAGCTGCCTGTGCCTCTGGCAGCAGGAGGTGACTCAGCGCACTCTCCCTGCCCCCAGGTCAATCAGGGACTGGGGGCAGGAGAAACATGGCAAGTCTCTCACTCCCTGCCCCCGCCCTGCAAGAGGATGCCACACTTAGAGTCAACTGCTAGTTGAGCAGCAGCTGGCGGTTGACTCTAAGCACTGCATGCCCCTTGCAGGGTGGGAGGAGACTTTGCACACTCCCCCTGCCGCCAGGTCAATCAGTGCCTGGGGACAGAGGGAGCACACAAAGTCGCCTTCCTCTCTGCCCCCATCCTGCAAGGGGCGTACCGCGTTTAGAATCAACTGCCTGCTGCTCAGCTAAGGTGTCTGAGTAGATAAGGCAATCGGCTACTAATCCATTGTGCTTTGCACACGTGGTTTCGAATCCCATCATCATCTGATGTTTATAGTCTTCTTCCCTGCTTTCCATAGAGCTCTCAGTTCAGTGGCAGCCCTCCTCTGTATTGCTGCTTCCTATACACAAATCACTTCAAAGTGTATTGTTCTGAAAGGGCATGTCTACACAGCAGGGCTAAACTCAAAATAAGCTACATAACTTGAGCTATGCTAATTGTGTAGCTTAAATTGAAATAGCTTATTTCATCTTTTGGTGCTGTCTACACATCAGTTATTTCAAAACAGAGCATTCTTCCTCCGACTTCCCTTACGCCTCATATAATGAGGGCTACAGGAGTTGGAGTAAGAAGTCCGTTATTTTGAATTTATTTCAGAATAATGGGCTTGCTGTGTAGATGCACTGCTGTGTAGACATAGCCAAAGAGACCAAAGTCCGAAATCAAACCTCAACTTCAGTATGGCAGTTCAGAATACCACCATCGTTGTGTCTGTTTCTCTCTTTAAAAATGGCATGTGTTATTACCTCGATAGGTTGGTATAGTGTCAAATTTTCCTCCTTTTATAAGTTTTCTTTCTAAAGGTCTTACTAATGTCACTGGTTGTATTTTATGAAGATTAAAATCTCTTCTGTATGTTGTTCCAAGATCCATCTCTCCAAATTTTGGTTTATACTCTTCTTGTAACCGAAGAGGTCGACTTACAACATCATATGGGAGGTAATCAGACCTGAAATGGAGAAATATGTAATACCGCTTCACAGTGTTAACTTTTTCTTATTGAGAAAATTATGACATTTGTTCCATACATCGAAACTTAGCAAAAACGAAATCATATCTTTTAGGATCTGCATCAGAACCATCATGGGATCAGCAATGATAGAATGACCCTTTGTTCAACAGATACTTGGAATCTCATATATAATGTATTCTTTGTCCTTAATAAAGTCGTAGAATCACTTTTTTCAAACCTGACAGCAGTTTACCTTTATTTATAATTGTACACACATTCTTATTTCTAAACTCTTAGAAATAAAAATAAATGTGTCTTCAGTAATGTTTCATCTCTTATCTGACTGGAAAAATCTTCTTTGCAGTTATATAAAATGTGATCAGTCAGTAAGTGGACAGAATCCAGGGGGGGCAGGAATTAAACTTAATTCAGGGCCAAGTATTAATTCAAACTTAATTCAATACTGGTGGAGAAATGAAAGAAAAAAGAGACAACTTCTTTCTTTGTAATTACAATTACAAAAGTGTAATTGCTTTTGTATGTGCATATTGGAAATGTGGGCACCCAAATAGGTACAATATCTGCTGCAAAGCACTGTTTCAGCACATAGATGCTGACTTTTGATATATAAGCTCTTCTTATTAAATATAGGCAAACAAGCTTAAACCTCAAGCTGTCCCATATTACTTAATGGAACAATAAGGGTTTGTGTCACTGGACTCCCCTTCTTATTTTAATAAACTGAAAATACCCTCTCTCCCATTCCTTGGATGGTGTTTTTCTGAATTATTTTTTTAACTTGGAAATTTCAGGAATTTCAGGTGTTGTCTCCCCTACTCTTACTGAAGGATGCTTTGTATACAGATCTTGTATCTCTGATCTTGCAAAGAAGTCCATGTGCCTGGACCTAGAGGATCACACATGGGCCTACTGGAGTCAAGTGGGCTCCATGTGGAGTCAATAATCCAATTATAGAAAACTCATTGCAAGATCAGGGCCTTGGATTAAGTGATCCCCAGCTCTTCATTAAAAGGAGAAATATACTGAATTCTTAACAAAGCAAGCATTCTCCTGAGTTTTGTCTTCTGTTAACAACCATTTAATTTACAGATTTAAAATAGTATGAATATAAAATTGCTTTAATTCCGGTTTCATTTCCTCAGTATCTCAGGTTCTGTGAATCTACGATAGTAGTTTTCCAGCCATCCACAGTGTTAACCAGGTTAGATGAGACCTGGATTTCTAATGTATAAAACAAAAAGAAAAAACACAAGAAACCTTTCAGATCCCCTTTAGAGATCAAAATGAATTCCCAAGGGACATTTTTCCCCCTTTGCATGTCTCCTGCCAACCCTAACACAATTGACATGTGCCATTTTATATTCAAACTTTATGTATATATACCCTTCAAGAGAATGAATAATCAAATTATTTCACAATAAAAATAATTGAAATAAACAGAACTGTGCTCCCTAAATAAAAAACAGGAGGGCACTGTAGAATAAAATCAGCTCCAAAACACATTACTTCAAAATATTTACTTAAATGTTGTGATTCCTTCCATTCTTCCATGATGTGCTTGGTACACATCTTTTGGCTTAAGACTTTGGGGCAGAGGGACATTGCCATACTGATGATATTTTTCAACATATTCCGACATGAGTAAAGGTTGTCCTCCAGTATCATAAATCCTTGTGGATTTATGAGGGCAACGATGGCGCCTGTATAAGAAATTGAAATGAAATAAAGTCAAATAGTTTTATGTGTGGCAAACACATCTCAAATATTCTATGAACGTATAAAGAGAAAAATAGCATTGTCATCACAGGTACCATCAATTTAGAACAATTCCTGAGTGTGAAAAGGAAATTATTTTGATCTGTAGTTATGAAGGATGTTACCAAATAGTACTGCATAGGCCACAATAGCACAAGAAGAAAGCACACTTAGTTCATCTTTAGTACAGAATAAGAAGCATGTCAGTCTTCTGAATGTTAATCTGTCACCCATCCAACTCATTCTTTCCTCGCATTGTTTTCCTTTTTTCATACTATTATTTCCCTAATCTGTAACAATTACTCAATACTTTTCTGGTATCTTTCCCTTTTTCTTTTTCCTTTTCTCCCTGGATACATCTACCCTGCAGGCTTCTTGCACAAGAACTGTTTTGCGCAAGAGTTCTTGTGCAAAAGGTCTTGCACACGAGCGTGTCCACACTGCCATGTGTTTTTGCGCAAGAAATGTGCTTTTGTGCAAGAGCGTCCATGGCAGTGTGGACACTCTCTTGCGCAAGAAAGCTCTGATGGCCATTTTGGCCATAGGGGTTTCTTGCACAAGAAACCCCTGTTGCCCATCCACACTGCCTTCTTGCACAAAAAGGCTTATTCCTCATGGGGAGAGGAATAACTCTTGCACAAAAAGCCCTCTCTTCTGACGATCTACTGTAAACTTTCTTGCACAAGAATGGGCTTGTAGTGTGGATGATCCGCAACTTTTTGCGCAAGAATGGCCATTCTTGTGCAAGAAGCCTGCAGTGTAGACGTAGCCCCTGTGTATTTCAATACTCCGGCCACCTTTTCTCATAACAGTACTGCTCACTTCCCTTTTTTTCACAATCTCATCAGATTAGGTACAATTGCCTTCTGATCTGCAGCTTCAGATCTCTAGAATAAACCTCCTGAGTCTATCCCTCCTCAGTTCTTATCACAATTTCTTTTTTTTCCACATCTATCTCTCTGAAATTTTCTGTTCCCCAAAAGTACTAGCTTTATTTTTGTTATTTGGTTATACATACTGTAATATGTGTTATACTATTTAACCCTAGTAATTTTGACTTATGATTTGCAGGAAATTATAATTAACAGTTGAAGATTTTCAAAGTCATCTAGGGGATTAAGACACATTGGGCCTGATTGTCATTTACATGAAGCTCTTTTACACCTCTCCAAAAGAATAAAAAGCCCTTGTTTAAATGAGATTCAGCATAATCATCCATTATTCTTAACCACAATTTATATACAAAATGCTGCTGGACTATATAGAACAGTATTACAGGAACTAGTAAGTACTTTCTGTTTCTTGAACTATTTATTAAAAATTACTTCTTCAGATTTGATTGTATGAACCACTGTGAAAGTCTCAGTAAACAAGAATGAATGGTCAGAATGTATTAATTTGCTTTTGTGATATGCACTGGAATTATGTTAGCCTCTGTTTGCTTTAGAGGACAGACTAAATTAAAGTAGATCCTTCTGTATCTACTAGCTGAATTCCAGCACTGGCTGAGACACAAGCTAATGAGAGGTTACTGAATGTAAAAATGTTACTTGGTGAATAAGTGAACTTCATGAAAGACTGTACAAGAATCACAGACTCAGCTAAAGACCTGGAAGGGCAAAAGTGTATGTCAATTACTAGATAAAAATACATTCCAACTGGAGGAAACTAGACATTCAAAGAACAGAACAAAGACCTGGGGAAAGTGGGTTAGCAGTGAATACTAAGGAGAAGAAAAAGCCGAATCAAAGTGAAATAAAAAAATTAAATAGACTAAAGAAACAGGCATATCGGATTCCAGCTGAGAAAAGTAAAATAGCAAAACAGAGAAAGGAATTATCAATGATTGGAAATCTCTAAGCTAGTTTTGGCTGCACTTTAGGGACCACGTGATTTTGGGGGCTCACCAGTTTGATTTGTAACAGAGGGTTATTTAATTTACCATTTAATTTGTGTCAGTAGATGCCTCAGCTGGAATGTATCATGTGTTGGAGCCTCAAGCTGCTAATTCATTTTCAGTCAGACTGGTCTGCCAAAGGTAGAGCAATAACAACCTGAAACTTGCACACTAAAGTAGAAGGCTCTGCTGTGAAAGATAATACTCCCATGTCACCTATTTTCCACTAATGCACCAATCCCACCATTAACTGTGACCTCATGGCAGGGCATCAGTAGTGAAAAATGGGAAGGAGAAAGGAAGAGAGGGTTGAGTTACCTCTTATGTCACAATCCCACCATTTACCAGTGATCTGAACTAAAGATGTTAAATTGTGATTAATTGACTAGTCGAGTAGTCGATAGGCAGTTCTGCATTCCTCCTTTGAAATGTACAAGAGCCCCTGGAGGAATGTGGAACTCTGCGTGCAGCCTGGGGCCAGCAGGAAGTCCTGCTGACTCTGGGCTGCACACGGGCATGCCTGCTTTGAAATATACAAGAGTCCCCAACAGGAGCTTTTGTGCATTTCAAAGCCACAGTGCCCTCAAGGAGCCTGGGGTCAGCAGGGAACTCAGAGTCCCCCTCTGACCCCGGACTCCATGCTACCCTACATGCCATATGGAGCCCGGGGTCAGCTGGGGATTCCCCAGCTGACCCCAGGCTCCTCATGGCATTTTAGTGGAACCCGGGATCAACTGGGAACTCTGCTGAAGCCAGCTGACCACAGACGCCAGGGCATTTCAAAGGGGCAGCTGCCTCACAACTGATCCTGGGCTCAGCTGTGAAGTGCTGCCCCTTTGAAACGCCGATCATATAGCTTCAACAACCCTGAATTTTTCCAGGGATTCATCTATGCTGTTTAATATTCATTCAGAGTATAGCATGAACTCCAGATTTCAAATGTTAAAAACATCATTTTAAGCAGAAAATTGAAAAACCCTAAATAGAACTATCACAAGCTAGTTAACAAAACAGGCTATCAGGTGTGTACATTCTATAATTGTTCCAAGTGGCACTTATCACATTAATGTTAAGTCTATAGACCAAGAGAGACTGAAAGAAACAGTATAGCATTCTCACCGAGGGTAGCTTCATTTTTGCATCCTCATACCTTTTCCATCAACTCATTCAGAAAACCATGCCCCAGCCACAATACCAATTCCTGGGGCACTTCAAAATTTATGGCCATGAAAAACATGTCAAGGACTGTGACATCTTAACTCCCATCATGAAATCATCTTTTGTGTGCTTTTTCCCTACACTATACAGATTTCATAGGGGAGACCAAAATTCTCAAATTAGGGGGTCCTGATCCAAAAGGGAGCTGCAGGGGGTTGTAAGGTTATTTTAGGGGGATTGCGGTATTGCCATCCTTATGTCTGTGCTGCCTTTACAGCTGGGTGGCTGGAGAGTGGAGGTCATGGACTTGGTGCCCAGCCCTGAAGGCAGAGCTATTGCCAGTAGCAGTGCAGAAGTAAAGGTGGCAATATTACACTATGCCATACTGTCCTTACTTCTGTGCTGTTGCCTTCAGAGATGGGTAGTCGGAGACTGAAGGCTGCTGACTAAAGGCCCTACTCTGCAGGCAGCAGCGCAGAAATAAGGACGGTATGGTATATTGCTGCTGGCAGTAGCTCTGTCTCCAGGGCTGGGATCCAGGTCAGTAACTCCCACTCTTCAGCTGCCCAGCTCTGAAGGCAGTGCTGCCAATAGCAACAGTGCAGAAATAAGGGTAGCTACTACTGCAACCCCTCCCCCCTGCAATAACCTAGCAAACCCACTCCCAGCTCCTTTTAGGGCAGGGGTAGGCAATAATTTTAGCTGGGGGGGCCACTTCAGAAATCTCTGAAGTGGCCCTGTGCCACCCCAGAAGGGGCGGTGCCTTGGGCAGAAGGGCTGAACGGGCGGGATCAGGACACTGGTGCTTCCCTGCCCACAGACCCTGATTGGCCTGGGGGTGAGGGAAGTGCATAAAGTCTTTGACCCCACCCCGGCCTGAGAGAACCACCAGCTGTTCTGAACAGC
Source organism: Pelochelys cantorii (assembly GCA_032595735.1). Taxonomy (NCBI): domain Eukaryota; kingdom Metazoa; phylum Chordata; order Testudines; family Trionychidae; genus Pelochelys; species Pelochelys cantorii. The sequence goes on from CM064338.1 coordinate 27,885,828, forward strand.
TGGCGGTTACTTCTAAGCCCCTGGTGGCGGGAAGAGACTTCACGCACTCCGCTTGCCCCCAGGTCAATCAGGACCTGGGAGCACAGGGAGTGCGCAAAGTCTTTTCCTGCCCTGCCTCTGTTCATTTAGAGTCTCTTCCTGCCCTGCCCCCGTTCATTGAGAGTCAACCACCAGCTGCTCAGCTGATCTGACTAATGAAAAATGTTACTTATAATTTGGCTAACTGAGAACTATTTGAGTCTTTGATTTATGAGCATTACCTACAAGTGTGCTACATACATTGCATTATTATCTCTTATGCCAGAGTTATTGTCTTTTAACGTACTTTGATGCGCATGTGTTCCTGACTCATGAAGGCTTGATGTCTGCTCTGGTGGGTTATGTTTTTCTTCCATGAGCAAGACTCATAACTTATTGCTTAGATAACATGTTAACAGGTAACTCTCTAGAGACACCATTTGGACCAGGTCATGAACTGGTGTTGCTTTGAGTTTAACAGAGTAATGCTGATTTACACCAGCCAAAATTCTGGCACATAATTTGTTTTCTCATGGCAACACAATTTCATCCTTGAGAGCCTTCTAGAGCATTCCCACCTGTAGAATAAAATTTATTATGAGAAAGGTCTCCTTTAGGAGACTTTAAATCATTAAGAATTCATAAATAAAATAAATATCTTAATAAGATTTTTAATTGCTAAGGAAAATATCACTATCTGAGTGAAAGAAGTTATATTTAGACACTGTATTACTGAAACTGTTCTGCTGCTTAAATGGTCTGAGCTCCCTAGTGTTGCCAGGAAAAATAATCCTGGGGAGAACATAAATGATTATTGGACAAAAAAAGTCTGTCATTGAAATGCTTTTTAAGTAGTAAACTAAGGAATGTGGAAATCTAGTCTTACTGACCAAAGCAAAATTAGTCTTTTAGCAAGTAAAGTTATTCTCTTACATGAATGTGCAAAGAAGATGTCTGTTTTGGCTGATTCCTCAGTGTCCTTTATGATTGTGTCATGAACTGACAACTACTGTGAAAAACATACTGCATCTGCCTGCCAGAGGACAATACCTTGAAGCATTAACATGAATGAGTGTTATAAACATATTTTTAGTTGATAAGAGACTCTCTAAAGAGAATTTTTGTGATTATCATACCTCATCTAATGACATTTACGTATGGTTAGATTCTGGCAAATATGTCAAAGTGCTCCACACATCTAGATGAAGCTGAATACCTGTACAGTCAGAAGAAATGTAACCTCTTTTCCTGCCTGCTTTTGCCCCTGGTGCTGCTAGCTGATCAGTTCGGTGCTGGGTTGGATTGTAACATTAAAGGTAAGTCAGCCTCCTCCTTATCTCCTCTTTCCTCCTGTCCCTTTTCCTTTCATTCTTTCACACACTGCAAGACTCTATCTGAAAGGGTTTAAAGTCCTAAATTTTATTTTTTTGAAAAGAGGGCTGCAAGTGAAATTTTCTTTCCTTGCTAATTATTTTCCATTATGGGACCACACCAGTATAGGCATTCACCCAGAATGCCCTGGGCAAAAGGGCTAGATAACCTAACTAGTATAGGCTCCTTATTCTTTTTTCTTTTCTTTTCTTTTCTTTTCTTTTCTTTTCTTTTCTTTGTCATTTCTGGAATGTTACTGGGGAAGCCTGCCAGCACAGGAGAAAGTGGAGAAACTGGGGTATGAAAATCCCCCAGCAATCACTTGACTGACAGACTGACTGAAGGGGACTCCTCATTCATCCATATGGAGGGCAAACACAACCTGGAAGGATCACTGACATGTCATGTGGTCAGTCACCATAAACCAATGTGACTGGAGATAGGGTGGGTAGGAGAAAACACAATTTGTTTTCTAGACTAGTTCAACAGCAGACTATCCTTCAAGGGAGAATTCATACTTGTGTACAATAACAGATTAGGGTGACCAGGTATCCAGTTTTGGACCAAAACTTCTAGTCAAAAAGGGATTCTGGTGGCTCTGGTCAGTACTACTGACTGGGACGTTGACTGTTTGGTTGACAGCACCACTGCAGCAGACAGCAGGGGCTCCTTGCTAGCCACTGCGCTGTGCAGCTCCTGGGTCAGGAAGTCTACACTGCACAGTTATTTTGAAATAAGCTATTCTGGAAGAGATTTTTCTGGATACCTTATTTCAAAATATTGCGTCTACACACAAAATGCGTATCGAAATAGCGCGTAGCTATTTTGAAACAAAGAGTCCACACTGATTGGATGCTAAATCACATTTAAGGCCACCCGGAACCAGTTCAGGCAGGGCATCAGGTCAGTAGTTACCTCATATGGCTGCTGCTTGAAGCTATCTGAGGCTCATGCTTAAAGGGACCCCCCGGACAGCCGTTTCTCAGGTTTTCCTGCTTGCTTGCCTACCTCTCTGAGGGACAGCAAAGCATTATCTTTGTGTGCTCTGGTTGCCCTGCTTTAGGACACCATAACACTCTCTGCTATGGAGCCGGAGCTGCCTCCTGGCACTCAGCTCTTACAGCAAGTCATGCAGCAGTTTCTGCATGCATCCGCCAAGGCTCTGCAGGAACCCAACACCCAGCCCTTGTTGGAGACCCTCCTAAGATCTGTGTGGACGTGGATCATGCAGCTGGATCCCGCCTGCCCTGCCCTGGACACTGTGCCCTGTTGCATCTGGTGTCTGGACACCAGTGCAGACTGGTGGGTCCACATTGTTTTGGAGTGTTGGGGAGACCAACAATGGCATCAGAACTTTAGAATGAAAAAGGACACCTTCATGGAGCTCTGTGAGTGGCTCCTCCCTGCCCTGAGGCGATGGAACACACACTTGAGACTTGCCATCCCCCTCCAGAAGCATGTCACCCTCACCTCTGGAAGCTCTCCATGCCAGACAGCTACCGATCTGTGGGGTACCAGTTCGGCATGGGGAGATCAACTGTCGGGGCCCTGGTCATGCAGGTATGGCATTCTCGGGCTATTGACCCAGGAGGGGGGGTAGAAGGATGGAATGGGCTTCTCTAGGGAAAGAGGGGTGGGGGTAGGGGTGGTGCAAGCCCCCTCCCCAGGAGGTTTTCTTCAGTCTCACCCTCACAAAGCCCTGCCAGGGGTTGGGGTGATTGGAGGGAGTTGCTCCTGGTGAGTGTGGGGAGAGGGGGACTTGGAGGGGAGACTGGGGGAACTCTCAGGGGTCCTGGCATCCCTGTGATTCTCTGTTTGTCTCCTTCTGCAGGTGGTCAGGGCGATCAACACCATTCTGCTGTACAGTCATCTGCCTTGGAGATGTGGACACCATCATCGCTGGGTTTGCTGACATGGGCTTCCCCAACTGCAGGGGGGCTATCGACAGAACCCAAATCCCCATCCATGCCCCAGACCACCGACCATCACTTTACAGCAACCACAAGGGATACTTTTCAGTGGTCCTGCAGGCCGTGAAGGACCGCCAGGGATAGTTCAATGACACATATGTTGGGTGGTCGCGGAAGGCACACAGTGCATGTGTGTTTCAGAACTTGAGCATGTTCCATAAGCTGCACGCCAGAACTTTCTTCCCCGACCACACCATCAGGATTGGGGACGTGGACATGCCCGTCTGCCTGGTGGGGGATATGGCCTATCCCCTGCAGCCTTGGCTCATGAAGCCCTACACTGGCCACCTCAACCCCTCCAGAGAACGGTACAATGCCAGGCTAAGCAGGGCCCGCTTGGTCATGGAGGGTGCCTTCGGCCATTTGAAGACACGCTTTAGATGCCTTCTCACCCGTCTGGACCTCAGGGGAGCACAACATTCCACATGTGGTGGCTGTGTATTGTGTCCTGCACAATGTGTGTGAGAGGAAGGGAGAGACATTCCTACCAGGGTGGGGGGTGGAGACCGACCCCATAAGTAGGGCCTATGAGCAGCCATGCATGGCTGCCATCCAGCAGGCCCATCAGAGGGCCGTGCACATCCGGGAGGCCCTGAGGGAGAGCTTCTCCTTGGGGGACCAGTGACGCTCTTCCCTGGTCTACCCCACTGGGGGTTTCTGCTTCACCCTCACTGCTGTCCCTCCACTAACCCCTCTCTTCCCCCCCTTTCCCTCTTTCTTGATGAAAAAAATAAAGGGCACATTTGTTTTTGAAAATCTAATACCTCTGTATTTTTATGTGGTGTTGAAGAGACTGGGGAAAGAACCTGGGAGAGGGGAGGAGAGAACTGGAAGGGGGAGGAGGGGTGAGGAGAGGCTAAGGGCTGGGGCTAGGAGTGGCACCAGGCTCTGTTGATCCCACTTCTATGAGTGCGGGGGGCCTCGGCATCCATGGGGGGCGGAGAGTGTTGAGGGAGAAGCGGGATGGGGAGTGGGAGGAGGAGCTGCAGCAGGAGTGAGAGCAGAAGCTGGAGCAGGAGCAGGCATCATGTTCAGGACAAGAGAGTGCACATCCGCGCACATGGAGTGGCTCTGCACAAGCAGCTCCCGCCAGCTCGCCCAATGCAGCTAGCTGCAGGTCCTCCTGGACCCAGCCATGGATGGTCTGCTCTAGGGATCAGAGAGCCACCAGCTGCTGCCGCTGGAACTCGTCCATGGGACGGTGGTGCCTGTGGATGCCTCGGGTGTGGGAGGCTGTGTGGTGTCGACTGTCCGCCTCTCGTAGCTGGTGCAGCTGTGGAAAATAAAGAAGGATGGTCAGTTATCCTAGGAGACACTCGCCTGAAGCCTAGCCCCCATCTGTGAGCCAAGAGCGACAGTTCTCGGCTCTGTTGCAGGTGATGTGCTTGGAGCAAGGCCATGTGCACTGTGGTCCGTGGGCCCAGATGTCCCTGGGCATGGGTGCTTCCCCGAGACTGTGGGCATGCCCGTGTGCCATGTGTGGGACTGCTCAGTGTGTGTGTGGATGTCCCCTGCCTCCTTCTAGAGGTGGCTTGTGGAGGGAGGGTGTCCCACCCCGGGGTCAGGAGCATGGCAGGCCTCTCCAGACAGCCTGTGGCCAATAGCACAAAGGTCCTCTGTGGCAGCCTCCTAGTGCTGTGTGCCCTGGAGCAGCATGGCACATGCTCCCACATGCACAGGCTGCTGCACGATCTGCTGGTAGCAAGGGCCAAGAGTGGAGCGTCCAGCTCCTCCCCCGCCCTGGCCATTCCCTCCACCCCCTGTATGAAGGGAAAGTGATGGCACTCACATGATGTCCTTTCCCTGGCCTTGGACGACACCTGGGACACATCCACAGGGAGGGTTTCGGGCTGCTGGGTCAGCTGGATGGTGATGCTGGCCTCGTCCGGGTCCTGCTCCTCCTCCTCGTTGTCTCTCCCCCCACGCAGACAATGACAGGCATCTCGAGCCTGAAATCTACAACCAGGGGAGAAGGGACTGCCCCCCTCCCCAGGATATGGTCTAAGTCAGTGTAATAAGGACAGGCGGGGGGGGGGGGCTATGTCCCAGAGTGGGAGTTGCCTTCCTTGGCCCTGGCATAAGCTTGGCGGAGCTCCTTTACCTTCAGCCGCACCTGTTCTTGGGTGCAGATGTGTCCTTTTGTGACCAGGCTGTTGGCCATCCAGCCATAGACGTCCACATTCCTGTATCTGGTGTGGAGATCCTGGAGGTTGGTCTCATCACTCCAAACCTCAATAAAGTCCAGGATCTCCGCACCAGACTAGGAAAGCGCACATCTTTTTCGGCCCCTGGCAGGCTCCTGGGAACTGGCTGACTACTCCTGGGAGCAGTGGATGGCTGGGTGGGAGCAGCAGACTGGCTCATTTTAGGGGCACAGAGAGACAGGTGCAGCTACAGGGTTGCTCAAGGCTGTCAAGCCTACTGTGAGCCACAAACTCTTTATATAGAGGCTGCAGCTTTAAGGGATCTGGGGTGGGGGGATAGAGTTTTGCTGAGTGTGGACAGAGTGGCCAGCAGGGCACCCTGGGAAGGGCTGGAGGCCCCCTATTTCGAAATAGCAGCTATTTCCTGTATACACAGTCCCTGTTCTGAAATATCTATTTCAGAAAAGGTGTTATTCTTCGTAGAATGAGGTTTACAGAAGCCAGAATAAGCTGCCCGCTCTTTTGAAATTATTTCTAAATAGCAGATTTGCTGTGTAGACGCTTGCATAGTTATTTCGGAATAACAGATGTTATTCCGAAATAACTTTGTGGTGTAGACACACCCAAAGCAGCCAACATGTCCGACTTCTAGCCACAGGAGTGCCACAGGGCTGCACTTCCACTTACTGCTGCACTTCCAAATATTGCTTCACTTCCATATACTGCTGCACTCACATTATGTCCTGATATACCCCTATGCCACCCACATCCTCATGCAAATCCCATTCGCCAATATTACTAGACATTTACTTAGCCTGAACATTGAGATTTCTTTACCTAAGGGGTTAATGTAGATTGAAAAAATGCTTGTTATATTTAGGAACACTAAATATTTATATTTACTGAAACATGTAGTCATTTTTTGTATATTGTTACATACATTCTGAAATTCTTCATAAAAATATCTGGACAGTTTTTTGGTATGTATATATCATGCAGCTTTACATGTAACAAGGTTTTTTTTAAGTTGCATTCTAAGTGGGAAATTGAATTACAGATTTGGAAAAATATCTATTACTAGCAGATTTACCCCGTGTTGCCTGGGTCCTTCAGGACAGGGGTGTGTGTGCGGGATATGGAGAGGGGGAGTGCAGGAGGCTGGGAGTGGGAGGATATGACAGTGAGGTTTGGGGGATAAGGAGGGGCTCAGGGTGGGAGTCCCATTCAGAATGGGCCTTTTCTTTCCCCCAATGCTCCCCCAGGGATGTTTTCTGTCTCCCCCAGCCTCTCCCAGACACCAAGGGCATTTTTCTCCTCCTCCCTCCCCCCCGCCCCTCTGGCCACCAAAGGTCTTTTTCTCCCCCCACTCTGGCATTGTGGCAAAGGGCTAAGCCATGAGGGAATGGTTTTGGGCAGGGGAGCTACTTATTCAGTGTGCTGGTACACAAGATGGCAGAGCCCCAGCACTGCTGGCCACTCCCTTGTTGGTATGTCTGCCCCCAGAGGACACTCTGCATGATAGCTTCCCCTGTGGGCTCACTATCCTAAGTGGCCACTCTCATATCGCGTCCCTCAGAACAGCAGCCCCTCCCTTGGCATGTTATGGAAAATAGTCCTTTTCCAGGGCTTCTGGTTCTCCTAGCATAACCAAACCCTGACCTTGCTTTAAGTTAGGAGAAGAAGAATCTGTGTACCAAATTTGGCGGCCCTAGTTCTTACTGTTTAGGAGGAGTTCTTGAAGAAACAGGCTCGCAGACAGACACAGAGACAGATAGACACACTAAAAGATTTTTTGTGCCAAACAAAATGCCCATGTTGTCTTACTGATGCTAAGGTTATTAAGAATTTTCACCAAAGTCAGTTGCACCTTGAGTATGTGTTTAACATTGCTCTGGGATACTGTATTAGTAGAGCTCTGCAAATCCACGGATATCTGCTTTGTATCTGAAAGAATCCTCATCTGTGGATATGGGTGCAGATATCCGTCTCTCATTTTTGCAGATATAGATGTGGATGCAGATACAAAATGTTTTATCCATGCAGGGCTCTATGTATTAGTCACTTTACCAGGCCTGATCCTGAAGTCCCCAGAAGACAAAACTTCCATTGACTGAAATGGAGACTATCGGCCATATTTTAAAAAGGTATTTAGGAGCCTAAAGAAGCCGATAGGCACTTAATGGATTTTTCAAAAGCACCTCAGTACCTAACTGCCACACCCAACAGTCCTCCCCAGGTCCATATAACAGTCCCCCACTCTCCTTGGCTCAGCCTCCATCACCCCTCAGCTCCTCTTCCCATTCCTGTCTAGAGACCATCTCAATCTTCCTGACTCCTCACCTTCATAGGCTCAGCTTCTCACCCTCTTTGCTTTCCAATTAAGCTATTCCTCCACCTTGCTGCTGGAGTGCCAACAGTGGGAAGTGAGAATACTGGGGAGATAGTCTTCCTGCCCTCAGTTCTTGTGCCCATTACCACTGCAGTCTCTTTCTGCCAGTAGCAGCTATTGCAGGGAAAGCCCTACTCAGCCACTGTAGCTCTGGAATGGAGCATGCTCAGTATAAAAGGAATGTTAGGAGACTTTAGCTGCTAAACACTAATAAATATCTACTCAGTGCATGTGAACTCATAATTTGGCCAAATATTCCAGGATTTTCATAGGCACACCCTTATGTTAGGGTGATCCTCCTCCAAATTTCAAGACCCTGCTCTAAAGCATGGAGGTGCTAGAACATCCTGACAAAAATGATTATAAGAGTTTTTTTAAATGGGGAAATAAGTTATTTTTTTCCTAATCTCATTCTGAGAAATACCTAAACTGCTCTTGATGAAATTATTAAACAAGCAAACAAAAACCAACAATCTGCCTAAGGTAGGCACCTGGCATGGAAAAATTCAACCCAAATGGTTGAAATTTGGCAAAGTTAGACCCAACTGAAAACAGCATTTTATAAAGTGTCATGAAAGCTACAATAAAAAGTAAAAGACTGCATAATTTACAGTATGTGTGAACACTATTTAAGCCTCAGTCCTGCAAGGAATTCTGCACTAGCAGATACTAGGCCTGAGCTGAGCTCCATTGAAGTCAATGAGGCTTTGCTTGGCTACAGGGAACCTCCCACAGGGGACTCCTTACAGTATTGAGCTCAGTTTTTCTTTTTAACTGCTAGAATATCTATTTGTTAAATTGTTCTGATTATTTTAATTGAAAAATATATATTTAAATTCTCCATTTACCTGCTGAATGAAGAGCTCCTGGTGACTTTCTGGCTTATTCCGTTTTCTTATGAACTGTTCTGTAGTGTGCCATTTGAATAATCTTTCCTGTTTCCTTTTCCGTCAGAGGATGGGCTTCCTAACAAAGACTAAACGTTCTCTTCCCACGTTGCTCTAATACTCCCTAATGCCATCTTTAATTTTCTGTTGGGTTTGCAAGCATAGGTGTATTGAGTATTGAGGATTAATAAACAAACTTCCTTAATCCTTTTATGTATCATTTCTTGAGAAATCATGATCTCCTTTGGGAAATTATAAGCATGAGGAGAGGGTGGAAAGTCTGTAAGATTGACTAAAAGAATAAGTTTTAGTAAATAGTTCTATATTTTTATATACCAAAATTAAGATAAGTAAATGGATAAACTTTCTATATGGGCAACTTTCTTGTCTATAAACAAATGTTTACTCTTATAGTCTGGGAGGTCATCTAACTACTGCACAGCTGTTCTCTGCTCCTGATGGGCAGAATTAATATCCTGTGTTTGCCAACGGTTAGACTTTTATATCAAGCAAGCAATCTGAATCCTGGCTCTGTTCACTGGCAAGGATTCATTTTCTTTAATATTAAAGTTGCACCCTTGGAATAGAAGAAAATAAAAATATTTGCTTCTTATTACGGAAATATTCCAGAACCTATTGGTAGCTGATACCTGTTCCATTTCAAGAAATATTGCTTGGAAACTGGGAAGTAGGTCTAAAATATATGCCTGGGATACCGATAAAGGATCTAACCATGAGTCTGAACAAATGTAGTTACAAGAACATTTTTTGTGGTTTAAAAACAATAACCAAAACTTGCCTTTTAAGCAAAGCAACTGGGAAATGATTATTTGTACAATTTGGCACAGTCCTACATACACTGTTAGACACATCTTAGACTTGAGAAGCTAAGACATTTAGTGGTGACTGTTAGACTGTACATGGAAAACTCCACAGCAAAGACTCTAACCATGACAAGTGTTAAGCATTTACAAGCTGATGGGAGCTAACTCTGCTCAGCCCCTGCAGACACCGAGTCTTTTTGGCAGCACAATTATTTGCTGGAAAAAGCTGTTGAAAGCATAAACCTTTAATTGGCACTGAAAAAGGGATTCAACCTACACAGAAGGCTGTCTACTTTCCATATTCTTAAAATACTCATAATAATGTTAATATGCAAGAAATAAGGGCCAGATCCTACAACCCTTAGCTATAATGATTAATTTGGGGGTCTCAAACTCCTCCTGGTCCACCGGACAGTCCCAGCCAGAGTGATTGTGCAATCTGGCCTGGAACTCCCAGCAGGCCAGGGGGCTGTCAGTTACTGGCTCCCAAGTCCTGTTCCTTCCCACCATTGCCCGCCCTGTCCCCCCCCCCAGAGCACCCCAGCCTCGTAGCACGTGACTTTGGGGATAACTGGGGGAGCTTGGCACTGCACAGTGACAGCAGTCATGCCCCCTGTGCTTCCCAAGGTGGCAGGAACTACAGGGGGAGTGGAACTCAGTGGAGTGAGCACCCCATGCACTCCACTTCTCTCGTGGCTTTTGCTATGGCGGGGAGTACAGGGAGTGCAACCACTGCCACAACGCGGCACCAGTCCCCTTTCCCTCCCCCATGATCCCCAAAGCCACCTGCTTGGAGAATGGAGTGCTGGGGGGAGAAGATGGGGCAACGGTGGAAAGGGGCAGGAATTGGGGGCTAGAAACAGGCTTCCCTGTGATCCACCAGGACTGGCCTGTGGGCTGGGAGTCTGAGACCCCTGGATTAGTACTTACTCACATGAGCTGTCCCACTAAGCACCACTGTGAGGTGTTTATACACTTACTCTAAAGAGGGACGCTCTCCCTTAAATTCAGAGATCACTACCCAAGCTCAATTCTATATATGGGCCACCATTTGTAAGATCATACACCTGACTCTATCAATAACAGTGAAGATCCTCTGGATGTAAATGCCAATAGATTTTACTTCCTGAGTTAAAAGGGACTATTCATGAGTAAATGCTTTTCAGTATGAGCAGAACCTAGCCTTAAATGTACTGTATATGCTGAGACACAGAAACATCTTCTGGCTGACATTCTTCATAGTATTTGTAGAGTTTGTGGAAATATTTATTCCCAGGATCTAACTAAAGGTAGAAGAATTATCCCCGCTGTTTTAATATTCAGAATGAAATATAAACATACCTGAAGCAATTCAGAATTACAGTATGTAAGACTCCAGTGGATTGCGAAATGGAACTTGTGCAATATGTAACAGTGTTCTTGTGTATGCATCACAATGTCCAGGTAACACTGCCAAGCAACAACTCTTCCCATAAAAACAGAAATACTGTAATGTTTTAGGCAAACTCAATGAGCTGCCTAAACCAGTAACCTCTTGAGAAATTATTGACCGCAAAACCTTCTATGTGTACTTTACCCCATGTCTTCTGTGTATTTTACATTAATTATTATTATACAATGTCTTGTCTTTGAGTTTAAAGACATATTTTTTCACCTGAGATGATATTTTTCCCTTCTCCAAAACGTCATGTCACACTATCTTTGTATTTGATTCTAGGCTGCATAGCTCTTATTTCTCTTCATGGGAACTATCAGTTCACTGTCTCATAATATAATCTGGGTGACAGATTATATCTTGGAGGCAGGGCAAGACAATGTAAGTAGTCTGACTCTGCTCCTGTTCAACTGTTCACCAAGGGCCAAACAAAATGTGGCTTGTGAAGAAATGGACAGAATTGTCCATACAGGGTGAGAGGAAGACAACTCCTGTCTCTGCAATTCAGGAGGTGTTCAGGGAAACCTTGGCCCTGGATGGAGTAGACTTCAGGACTGTCCTAACGTGAAATTGTAACACAGTGGTCACTGCTAGGACATCGAACTATTAGTGCATTTGAATATTCTGGATTTGTGATGACCCCTGATCTACAATCACCAATTAATCTGCCCTGTCCTATTTGTCCTACTGTGGAACATGCAATGCTACTTATATATGGACAGTGGTAGAGAGTAGGAAAAGTTGGTTTTGTCCCTCCAGTACGTTGTGATGCCAACTGTCACAGTTTTATTTTTCAAAACTGAGGATATTTGATATTTAAGTCCCAGATCCAGGATTTATGTAATTATGTGAGCGACAAGGAGTCCTGTAGCACCTTATAGACTAACAGATGTATTGGAGCATAAGATTTCGTGGGCAAAGACCCACTTCATCAGATGAATGTGATGAAGTGGGTCTTTGCCCACGAAAGCTTATGCTCCAATACAAGTCTATAAGGTGCTACAGGACTCCTTGTCGCTTTTGCAGATCCAGACTAACATGGCTACCCCTCTGATACTTGTGTGAGAATCTCAGCTTGCTTGCTTGTTTTGTAAGATTTTTAGCCCTCATGATTGAATATAAATTCTAACATTTCTAATACTGAAAGCAAATAAAAATACCTAAAATTGTATTATTTTACATCTCATTAGTTTTAAGCCAATCATACACATTTTTGAAGTCTGAGTCATGACTTTGAAATTTTATGAGGTAGGTAATATTGCTTTCAGGTGTATTATCCCAAGAGAGAGGGAGTAATATTCCCTATAGGGAATATTCTTGACTTACCTTTTTGCCCCAGCCTCGCTGGCTCAAACAGGCTGTAGGGCAATGATGAACTGGATCTCTTTCAAAAGATATGGTTGAAAGTAAGACAATGGCCAAACTCCACTCCATAATAGTGAGTAGAGCTAGCTGTGAGCAGGGAAAGGATAAATCATGTTGCATCTATCGGAAAAGGACGATAGTGTGGCAGTATTTTCTACCCAGGAGAAAATCTGAATGAGTTATCCAGAATTGGTCCTACTACTGTGCAGCCCATCTGCAAACACATTAATAAAGGGCTTTGCTTTAAGGCACAATCTAATCTTAAAAACCCAGTCTAAACTACATAAAGAGGTTTTTTATTTAAAAATCATGAATTAACATTTTAAAAACATCTTTTTTAGTCTACACAATGCCTAAGTGTGTTACCTCATTTCTAAGAAGAATCCTCATTCTTTTCCTTTTTCAGAATAGTCCAAAGAGAATTGAAAATAACACAGGTAACTTGTCTCTATTCCCTTTTCTAAAGAAAGCAAAGACTTTCTAAAAAAAGCTGTTTTTACTTCTCCAGAATTAATCAGGTCAGGGGGTACATTTCATAGAGCTTAAACAAAAGCCAAAGGCAGGGATTCATAGATGTATATTGTGTCCCCTTTATGCCAGCTCTGCTAGTTTAAGAGACCACAAAACATCTGTAAGGCCTTCTTTATGGGGTTTCAGAGGTCGTCTTGGGCAGTCAGAACTGGCATAACTGCTTCTGAGATGTCTCCTTTGCCCTTGAGCCCTTGAAAAAGAGTATGTTAGGCTATGTTGAGAACAGGCGCAGACAGCTGTGAGTGGTAGTATGCAACCTGGCTATGCTAATCCCAGGAAAACAATATTCTGTAGATTTTTTTTTCCTTTTTGGCTGTATCTACATTCAGAATTCAGGGAAATCTTCCACTTGAGGCATACATGAGATGGTGGTAAAACACATATATGGCTTTAGAAAGGATCACAATGAAACTACTCTTGAACAGTATCAATGGGTTTGAAGGGAAGTAGATCCAATTTGGGCTACTTGGGAAAAGAGAATTTGGGGTGCCAAAGATTCAATCCCCAGAAGCAGGAGATTTGAGGTGTGGGAAGAAAGTTCATGTTTAGGACAGGCAGAGGCTGATGCTCAGTGAGGTTTGACCCTGGGAATTAAGGAGGATTGGTCTGTCGTAGTAGGGCAGTTTGGTCCAAAAAGTTTGGCTCTGGGGATGGGAATGTTTGGCTCCTGGTGGGATTTGCTTGTTTGGGTCCTGGGGCACAAGGGCTGCTACAATGGGAGTTCTGAGAGCCACTGGACCCAACTGTAAACCGTGGACAGAATGGCTACGTCTACACTGCAGGCTTCTTGTGCAAGAACTGTTTTGTGCAAGAGTTCTTGTGCAAAAGATCTTCCACAAGAGCGTGTCCACACTGCCATGTGCTTTTGCGCAAGAGATGTGCTTTTGCACAAGAGCATCCATGGCAGTGTGGACGCTCTCTTGCACAAGAAAGCTCTGATGGCCATTTTAGCTATAGGGGTTTCTTGCGCAAGAAATTCTTGTTGCCTGTCTACACTGCCTTCTTGTGGAAGAGTTCTTGCACAAGAGGGCTTATTCCTCATGGGGAGAGGAATAACTCTTCTGGAAGAAGCCCTGTTTTCTGACGCTTTACTGTAAATTTACTTGCGCAAGAACATGCGTGCAGTGTAGACACTCTGCAAGTTTTTGCGCAAGAACAGCCATTCTTGCGCAAAAAGCCTGCAGTGTAGACATAGGCTTGGGTATATCTACACTACAGGACAAAGTTGAATTAAGTTATGCAACTTCAGCTATGTTAATTGCATAGCTGAAGTCAAAGTAGCTTAACTCGGCTTTTGGCGCTGTCTACGCTAGGGATATTAAATATCGGTTCACTGAATAGTCAAGTAACTTCATGAATTCTTATTGGTTAGTCGACTAGTCTATAGTCCCTGTGGGCGGGGCCAGCAGCCAATGTGCTCTGGCCTCACTCCCAAGAAGACCTCTGTCACTCCGCGCTGCTGCCACTGTATCAGAGACAGCAGCATGGCATGCCTGGTGGGAGCTGGTCTGTGATGGGGAGTCAGTTTAAAACCCACCTCTCCTTGTGGACCTGTGCTGTCGCCCTATGCTGCTGCCTCTGATAAAGAGGCAGCAGCACGGGGTGGCAGCAGCCCCTATCTAGGGGGTGATCTGAGCTCCTGGATCTGGCACAAGTCAGAACTGAGCTGGGCTGCCGGCCAGTCTGCTCAGAAAATTACTGGCAAGTGGTGGTGGTGGGAAATATGTGTAATCTATAGTATTAATTTATAAGCTTTTTCTTATCGGTTAATCAACTACACTTTTCCATCCCTAGCCTACACTCTTCCTTCCACTTCCCCTACTCCTCATGAAAGCTGGGATACTGGCATTGACCGCAGTGCCCCTCTCACTTCTCATTAGCTGTCTTGACTAGACCACTAATTGGAACCCTGGAAGATCAACAGCGGCAGCTTTGATCTTCCTCTGTAGTGTAGAGGAACTCTAAGTTACAAAGCTGCAGCACCGCTGGTGGATCCTGGGGAGTTCATGCTGCGGGGGGAGGGGGGAGAGCTGGGGTGGAGGTGGTCTGGGGCAGAGGAAGTTTGGGTCCTTGTCACTGGGGCTCTGGGTGCTGCTCCCCGGGCGGCTCGGGTTCAGGTTCCCGAGGGAAGGGGGTTCGGCCCGCGGGAGGGCAGCTCCGGGAGTGGGGGGGGGGTTGGTTCTCCCGGCGGTTAGGTTGAGGGGACTCAGGGAAAGGGCCGCTCCTCGGGGTCCCCTTTGCTTCTTACCCGCAGGTACAAATCTCGCACAGGCACCGCTGCTGCTTCATCCTCCCGCTGCCGCCGCCTGCCCGGCTCGCCTCGCCCTCCCCTCGGAGCCGCGGTAACCAGGGAAGCGCCCCGTCGCCTGGCAACCGCCTCGGCGTCCCCACAGCAGCCCTCTCCCGGCTTCCGTCTGTCGTCACAAACGGGGTGGCGACGGAAGGGTGCGCGCAGAAGGAGCGACTTCCGGTGGTGGGCCGTTAGCTGGCGTCAAGAGGAGTGGGGTGAGTGACCAGCCGGGCCCGGCCTGGCCTGTGTCCCCTGCCCCCAGGGGAGGGAGCTGTGAGTCCTCTAGCGGCCTCACCCCAGGCTGAGGCCCTGTCCGGATCAGCCGGGCTGGGCGGCTGCTGGCGCTGACTTCCGGGGTCTCCATGGCTCTTCGTCCCCCTCTTTCCCACCCACGGGATAGAGGGCGGGGCTCCTGCCTTGGGCGGGCACGGCCAGTTGCAATAAGAGTTGGGGTCCCCCCGCCCATACTCTGCTGTGCGGGAAATTGTCTCCCGGGCTGTTGTGTTGCCCTCCTCGTCGCAGGGGTTTGCACGCAAGGGACACAATTAGCTCAACAGAAAGTAGCTCTGAGTACCGCACACGTGCTCCCCAAGCACCTCGCAATCGCTGGGGTTTTACAATCCTCCTTTCAAAATGATTTTTCTGTTGCCCTGTTAACACCTACATGATGAAACTGCCGAAGGACCTTACTTACATGATACCATCTATATGTTTTGCTAGTCTTTAAAGTGCTACCAGACTATTTGTTGTTTTTTTAAGTTTATCCTGTACAGACTAACTTGGCTACCCCTCAGAAGCTTACTTTACTTGTGAGTCCTCCCTCTGATGACACTGGTGCCAGTACAATGTGGCAACTGTTTGGGGAAACAATCAAGTGTATTAATGTATGCAGAATACTGTCAGACACACAAAGTAAGCACCTGGAAAAAAGAGAGACCTATGAATCAGAGTCACCACAGGGATTGTTTTAACTTTTTTTAAATAAAGCAAGGAGGATGCTAAAGTTACTGGCCCTTTTTAATTGTGTGTGTGATTCTGCTCAGTTTAGTGGACACTACATCTCCAATGGAAAAATTTCCATTCTGTTTGTAAATCTCTTTGGTATCTGATTTGGAGTGGATTGTGCTATAGAAACATAATTTATTAGCTGTCTTAGTACTGCCTGTGGGTAGGTTTAGGTTTAGTGGCTATTTATATGTAAACTGGACTATAAACACTTGTGTGTGCATTTAAAAAAAATCAAATGTTTGTTGAATCATGATGCTAATATAAAATGCTTTTTCCTTCTTCACAGAAATAGGTAATAATGGTTCTCACTAATTTGGGGAAGATAATTGGGCTCCAGAATAAGCCTGCCAGTATCAGGAATATCTGTATATTGGCTCATGTGGACCACGGTAAGAGAGACTTTTTGCTATGAGCAGTTATTTAGAGATATGTGTTTATGTATTTGGATTAAAGAAGGATATTTTTGTCATTTTGCTGAAGATAAGTGTTTCAGTGTATTGATTTCTCTTGTGTTTAAATTAATGGGTTCAGTTCAGGGTTGATTTGACCCAGGGTGCAGAGCCCCTGCAGTCAGTATCCTGTGGTGCTGATGAGAATGGTAGGCAACATAGCCCCTAAAGTGGTCAATAATGGCCAATAATAGGGCCTGGCAATAACTGCTGAGTGATGTGCTATTAATTTCCCCCACCCTTTACTTAAATAGCTGTCTGTAGACCTCTGGTTATATCTTAAATGTTAGGTGGAGTGTGAATTTGCTGTGGCATGCAGCATTGATCCCTAGTGAAAGGTAGTATAAATCAGTGTTTCTTAAACTTTTTGAGACCACAGAATACCAAACAATAATATTTTTTTATATGCAACACCTATGAAAATTTTCTTCAAAAAAAAATTGTCAGACAAAAAAAGACAAAAACAAAGAAGAGGTCACGGAACACCTGCGAGTTGACCGCGGAACATAGTTTAAGAAACACTGGTATAAATTGCTTCTCTCCCCTCTACCCCTCCCCACTGAATGCACTCTGCACTAGTGGGCAGGGGTATTACTTGTCAATGCTGTGCTCATCTATATTGCCTTGGAAAAAAAAATTGAAAAGGAATGCAGCCAAGTGAGGTCTCTTCGCTCAGGGATTCAACATACTTGTTTTGAAATCTGAAATGTCCCTTTCCTCCCTTGGTATAGACTCACTGCCTTTCATTTATGTCAACTATCATTTATATCAAATATCAACTGTCTTGTGGAGAGGCAGGGTGACATTAATGGGCTTGGGATTGTTGCTACAATATGTGACTTAAGTGAGGGGAATAGAATATAAAAATCCCACCCCTCCCTATTGTAATACATTTGAACATAACGTTACAACCTCCTTCCATGTACACATGTATTTTGATTATTTTTATTACAATGGGGAAGGAAGGTTTTTTTTATATTCTATTCCCCTCATTGAAAGCCACATATTGTAGCAACGATCCCAAGCCCATTAATGCTCCAGAAAATGAAGAACTTTGTTTAAAGTAAAGACTATTCAAAAGCCCATATGACCAATGCAACTATATAAAAGCCCTGAAATCCTTAGTTAAGCCGACAACATGAATTTGCTGTCTCAACTTCACCTTTTTTGTTTTCACCACTAACCTATGTTGTTTTTTCCCTGCTGCCTCTGCACAAAACATGCACATTTGAACTTTGAACATCTGGAGTGGTTAGAAATTAATATTAATGTTTTCTAGTTGTTTGGAATGTTCAGTTGGTATTGTACTAAGTGCTAGTGTCTCTCTAGGGGTTTTTTTAAGATTTTTTTAAACTGAGTTGTGCTGGATGATGGAATACAGTAATTCCTCATTTAACACGTGCCCGCTTAACATGTTTTCGCGATAGCACGATTTCTTTTTTTTTTTTTTTTTGGAACATTTTTTGAATTACATGACTGTCCCTGGAATAACACGATTTCCCCAGCTGGCCTGTTGCCAGCGGCTGTGTGGGGCTTCCTCCGCCTCCCTGCAAAGTGGCGGAGGGTTTGCCGCTCGCCGCGCCATTCCCTGCTGACTCCCCCTCGCCAGACACCTTGCCCCCCCTCCTCCGCCCCCACTTGCAGGCCAGCGGCTGGGTTTCCCCAGCCAGCCCGTCGCCGGTGGCTGCGCGGGGCTTCCCCCACCTCCCTGCAAAGTGGCGGAGGGTTTGCCGCCGCTCGCCGCGCTGTTCCCCGGCAATCCCCCCTTGCCGGACGCAGTGCGGGTCCCGGCAGACCCATCACAGGGCCATACTCCCAACCCAGTCCCCCTCCCCTCTCCTCCCCTTCCCCAGAGCCAAACACTTCCCCTCCCTGCTGTAACCCAGTCCCCTTTCTCCCCCAACCTTATGTCCCAGTCCCAACAGACACCACCGCTTGAAATGCAACCCCACCTTTTCCATTATTTTCAATGGGAAAAGTGACCCCGCATAACACGTTTTCACTTAACACGATCATTTTCTGAAACATATCTATAGTGTTAAATGAGGAATTACTGTAAATATTTTGGTGTATAGGTGGAAAATACACCAAATTAGAAATGTTTATTGTTTTTGGAAGTTATTGTTTAATGTTAGGGGTTAATCTTTATTTCCATATTTTAATGAGGAGTTATGACAGGAGTGGACAATAATTTTAAATGGGGGTCACTCCAAGATTTTGGTAAGTGGTCAAGGGCCATGCTTTTCTGTGGAGGGGGTGCAGGGTCTGAGATGGAGGTGGGGTGCAGAAGGGAGCTCGGGGTAGGAGACTAGGGTGCAGAAGAGAGTGTGGGATCTGAGAGGGAGTTTGTGTGAGGGGAGGGGGTTGTGACCTTGGGACAGGGAATTGGGGTGCATGGTTTGGTAGGGGTTTTGGGTGCAGGAGAGGATTCTGGCCTGCAGGAGGGCTGTAGAAGGGGAGTTGTGACCTGGGGCAGGGGATTGGGGTGAGTGGGAAGGGGTGGTGCCAGAGACAGGCTCTGGCTGGGAGGTGATTACCTAAGTAGCTCCTGGCCAGCAGCACATTCAGGCAGGCTTCTTCCCACCCAGCAGTCCCAGACTGCTGGCTGGGTGTGCACATGACTCTCTGCACTGCTGGAATGGGGGGGAGAGAGAAAAGCTTTCCACGTTGCTGTTTCTGGCCAATAGTAGTTGAGAGATTTTGCTGGTGGTAGGGGGAGCAGGCTGAAGCTCCCTCCCTGCACCGCAGAGCCAAAGGAAGAAGCTAGCAGCTTTGGGCAGCGTTGCTCCCTGCCACGAGGGCGGGTGCAGGCTGGATCAAAAGGCTTGGGCAGGCTGGATTTGACCACAGGCCATATCTTGCCTGACTCTAAGTGATGGTCATTTTTTTGTTGTTTTTTGAACATTTTTTGGTCACAGTTAAGGTTGCATTTTTTGGAGGAGATGGTGGAGAAAGGCATATCTTGTAAGAAGCAAATGGTACGTGATCTTGAGTAACCTTAACTGGTTTTTAATAAAGCATTTTTATTACTCTTTAGAAGAAATCTGTATGAATGTTGATAGTTACTAACTAGCTCGTAGCAAAATTAAGTCTGATATACCATTGGTGTGTTTGTGTTTTTAAAAAAGTCACTTATTTTTCTTTCAGGCAAAACCACTCTAGCTGACTGTCTGATATCTAGCAATGGAATAATCTCCAACCGATTGGCAGGAAAGGTACAGATATAATTCAATATCATTAATGAGTGGAGTTCTTAAGAGTTCCTACAAATTTTCTTTTCCTTTTCACATTTAAAAGAATAGCTTAAGAAAATGTCTCAATACAAATTTATCACTTCTTTTTTGGTCTTTTATTTTAGCTGAGATATCTAGACAGTAGAAAAGATGAGCAGATCAGAGGAATTACTATGAAATCTAGTGCTATATCACTGCACTTTGAAAAAGGTAATGTGAATATGCTACACAAAAATGTACAAACTAATGCGGGTTGTTGGGTTTTTTGCTTTTCTTTTCATTTTAGCTTTCAAGTTTTTTTCTGTGGTTAACTCCACTGGATCTCTTCCATGCCTTTGGTTCTGCAGAGATTTACCTTTTGCAACTTTATGCTTTTAATCATTCTAATTAAAAACAAAACCACAGTTTTACCTGTCTGTGGTGCACATGTATTCATGAATTTAGTGGGACCCACTTGTGCTTAAAGTTCAGGATGTGAGAAAGTCTTTGCAGAATTAAGGTCTAAATCAGACAAATGTAAACATTTATGAGAAATAACATCATATGACCAGTGTTCAGCATATCTTTTTTCATTTTGGAGTCTGCTTTCCAAGTGAATTATGGGTGAAAGGATCACTGTTTAATAACAAACAAAGCCAATGTATGTGAATATGTAACACAACGCACAAACTAACTGAATCTTCCTCACTAAAATCCCCTTAAAATTGGCATGTTTTCTCTACTGAATATTTCAAGAAGAATCATGTGGAACTAAACTGTTCTTTCATTCCTGTATGGTGGAAGCATGTTGGTTGGAACAGTATTTGGAAGTTTCTGCCTCTACTGTAACTGTTCTGTGGATGGTTGGAACTTCAGTTTTCATGCTACTTTTAACTGTATAGGTAGAAGTGGTAGGTAGGATGATACAATCTCTGTTCTCAGTGTTGAGGAAACTCTCCATCATATGCAAAGAAATAATTTTTAATTGCTAAACTCAGAAATAACATCAGATTTTTAATAACTTGGCCACAATTTAGAACAATTACCTTTTTGGTAGAATGGTCGTAGGCAAATTCTGCATGAGTACTATTTGATGGATATATAGAATTTTTCCTAATTGGATAATTAGGTTATATTTCACTAAACTTAGTTAACGTTCACCTATTCTGTAGTGATATAAAATTTTGATTAATTAGCTAATCGAATAGTTGATGTGATTTGCATCAGCTATTCAATTAGTCAATAAATGTGCCAGGGCTGTTGCTACACTTCAAAGGCGAAAGTGCTGTGGAGACCATGGGGCTCTCAAGCAGTCCCCTGCTGGCCCCATGCTCCCCGCGACGTTTCAAAGTGGCAGCACTGCATGGAGCCCAGGCTGACCCTGGGCTCCATGCGGCGCTGCCACTTTGAAATGCCGCGGGGAACCCAGCGTCAGGTTCCATGTGGCATTTCAAAGTGGCAGCACCACATGGAGCCTGGTGTCAGTAAGGGAGTCGACAGCTGACCTGGGCTCCACGTGGCGCTGCTGCTTTGAAACATCGTGTTGAACCCAGAGCCACCTGGGAGCTCCCAGCTGGCCCTGGGCTATACTAAGGATGTTAAATATTGGTTAACTGAATAGTTGAGTGAATCATGAATTCTTATTGGTTACTCAACTATTCTATAGTCCCAGGGGGGGCGTGGCCAGTACACTCGGCCCTCACACCTGAGGAGCCCTCTGCCACTTCATGCTGCTGCCTCTGATAGAGGCAGCAGTGTGGGGTGTCAGGCAGGAGCTGGTCCGCAAGGGGTGACAGTTTAAAAACCAGTTCCCCTTGCAGACAGGCTGCCTGTCGCCCAGTGCTGCTGTCTCTGATAAAAAAGCAGCAGCATGGGGTGGCAGCAGCTCCTGTTTAGGGGATGTCTGAGCTCCTGCACCTGGCGTGAGCCGGAACTGAGGTTGGCTGCCTGCTCATACTGCTCCTAATACACTTCAAATGTAGAGCCACAGCGGGGGTAGGGTCACGGACCCAGCGTGAGCCAGGACTGAGCCAGGTTGCCTGCCTGCCCGCCCAGCTGCTAATACACTTTAAATGCAGAGCTGCAGCAGGGTAGGTCCCAGACCCAACACAAGCCAGGAGTGAGCTGGGCTGCTAAAATATTTACCGGGAGGAAGGGGGAGGAATGTGTGTAATCTATAGCAGTGTTTCCCAATTGGTGCTCTCCTGCCCCCTCTTAAAGTGACAGAGTCTATTTTGTTGTGGTTTTTTTCTTTTTTTTTTTTTTTCCTTCTCCTCCTCAACAAATTTTCTCCCTGGCTGTAGGGTTCCTCGAAATTCTTCCCAGTTTAAAAGGGTTCTGTGGCCAAATAAAATTGGGAAACACTGGTCTATAGAATTAAGCTATAAGCTTTTGCTTATCGGTTAATTGGTTAATCTACTACACTATTACATCCCTAGCTACACACGGCATTTCAAAACAGCAGCGCTGCATGGCGCCCAGGATCTGGCCCCGGGCTCCACGTGGCACTGCCGCTTTGAAGCACCCCTGCTTCCCTCCCCCCCCCCGCCGCTGCCTCTTTCTGAGAGAGGCAAGCAAGGGGGGGAAGTGACTCGTCGACTAGCATGTCGATCAGCATTTGCTTATCAGATAGTTAACTAGTCGACTAGTGGTTCACATCCCTACTATTCTGAGTAGATGATGCTGCTATATTAGCATTAGTGATAAATGCTTGTGGAATTCTTTGCTGTGTTTTTGGATTTTTTTTTTAATAGTAAAAGCATGCCTATGTCAACTGATTATAGATGAAGTTACTTAACAAAGTTTAGGCTTATTTTGAAATAGTACGTCTACACTGCAGGGAAGCCTCAAAATTAATCCGAGGCAGGCTTCCCTAATGTAGACATGCTATCTCGATTTAGAGCCCTAGGAGGAATAACTTAGAATGGCCCTGTGAGGGGCTATTTCGAAATAGCAGAAGTGGCGCGTCTACACACACCTTATTTTGAAATAGGAGTTATTCTTCGTAGAATGAGGTTTACAGAAGTCGGAATAAGCTGTCCATTATTTCGAAATTATTTTGAAATAACGGAATTGCTGTGTAGACGCTCGCATAGTTATTTTGGAATAACGGCCGTTATTCCGAAATAACTTTGCTGTGTAGACACACCCTTGTAGTGCAGAGTGACCACAGGGAGGTGGTTCTACCAGGAAGAGAATGGCCAGCTGGGGCTGGGGCTCTTCATATTGCTGGCCACTGGCCTGGGTAAGTGCCAGATGGAGGGGAGGAGCCAGCTGGGGACAGTGCAGCCCCGCTCACCCCAAGAGGTGCGCTGGTGGGGCTGGACACTGCAGCCCCCCTGAAGGACCCAGTGGCCAGGACTGGGCTACACAGCCCCAGCCTTGCTTCTTCCCACCCAAGGAGCCGCTGGCTAGAGAAAGGCAGCTCGGCCTTGAGCATCCCAGGGAGCCGCCGTTGCTGCAGTGCCAGCCTTATTGGTGAGCCCTCGAGGCCTTCCTGCCCGGAGCCCCCAAACCTGAGCCCCCACCCCTGTGCTTACTCTTGCATCCCCGCCCTAAGCCCCTCCCAGTCCCCTGCCCTGACTCTTGCACCCCTACCCATTGCCCTGAATCCCCACCCCTTGTCCTGACTCCTGCACTCCTCTCACATCCAACATCCTGCCCTGATTCTTGAACCCAACCTCTGCACTGACTCCTGTACCCACCACTCCCTGTCCTGAGCCCCTGCATAAGAGGCTAGGGCCTCTTGCCCCCCTTTCCCTAACTCCTGCCCTCTCCACTCTCTTCCCTGAGCCCCCACAAGTATCTAAGCAATCCTGAGTAAATCCTCTAGTCATAAATATATTAAGAAGAGCTGCATTATAGTGATATTAGCACCATTTGGGAGGTAGCTGAAGAGTCTCAGTTGAGGTTGGGCTCAGTTTCCTTTAGAGGGCCATCTACCCTGTGACAATTGGTTTGAGCACTGTGAGACTATGTGGAAATGTTACACAAAACAAACCTTAAGATTAGAGTTTCATATGAAAATTATAGAATTTTGATGTGTCTAACGCCACAAAAATATTGAAAAATGTATGAATAATGAAGAATATATGCTGCTAGTTTACTGAGGAATTCTGAAATCTTGTTGGTAATTCTATGATGTATATTATTTGAACATTTAGGGTTCTGGCTCAAACTTGTCTTGTTAAAAGGCACTTTAAAAATAAGTTTTCAGTGCAGGAAATTCAATTTTGAATTTTGGGATATCACAAGTTCACTTTATCCCTGTAAGTGATAGCTACCTGTGTGTATCTTTACATCAGAGGTAGGGAACCTTTTTTGGGTTGGGGACCGCTGACCCCCAGAAGCATCAATTGGGGGCTGCACAAAAGTGAAAAACAAAAACACAAACCTCATTGTAGGGATGTAAAATTTTGATTATTTGGCTAATTGAATAGTTGATGCAATTTGCATCAACTATTTGATTAGTTGATAAGGGAGCTAATCAGCCCCTTCAGAGGTGAAGGCACTTCAGGGAGCACGGGGCCAGTGGGGGACTCAAGCAGTCCCCAGCTGACCTTGGGCTCCATGAGGCACAGCTGCTTTGAAACGATGTGTGCAGCCTGAGCTGCATGTGGCATTTCAAAGCGGCAGCGCTGTGTGGAGCCTGGGGTCTGGTCCCAGGCTCCACACAGTGCTGCCGCTTTGAAGCACCCCCGCCTTGCTGCCTCTTTCTGATAGAGGCAGTGGAGGGTGGGAAGGAGCGACTAGTTGACTTGTATGTTGACTATCCCATAAGCATTTGCTCATCGGGTAGTTGATTAGTCATTCACATCCCAACCTCATTGACGTACCCCTGACTGAGAAGGAGAAAGACGCTCCTCACATGCCTGGGGGGGGGGGGGGCAGACTAGTATATTTTTGTGGGGCCCCTAGGCTCTGGGGTAGAGCCAAGAATGAGGGGTTCAGCATATGGGAGAGAGCTGTGGGGAAGCAAGCTTGGAATGCAGTGTCTGAGTGGAAGGGAGAGCACAGTAGCGGGCTGGGAGGGGAGCCCTGAGTCTTGGGGGCCACATCCAGGCAAGACAAGGACGTATTCGTCTCCTAGGCGTTAGGTTCCCCACTGCTGCTTTACATTCTGCAGTGGCTATCTTGACTCAGTTACAGAGTGTAATTTTTGTTCCATTAATTATAATTTAATGCAGTAATAGTTAACATGCATCACTTTTTAGCAAAACTTGTTCTTAAATACTCAGTCTGTTCTCTCTCATACATATTTCTGCAATTTTGGCCAAGCTTAAAAAACTGGTTAGGAAATTCTTGTAATTAAGTCAAAGTACATAGAGAGCAAGAAAATATACCTAGCATTGCCTGGGTCCTTCAGGCCAGGGGTCTGGCGGTGTGAGGCGTGCAGGAGTCAGGGCAGGGCAGGGCCTTCGGAATGTGGGGGGCTCAGGGCAGAAGGCCAGGGGCATGGGAGGGGTGGCCTCCGGCTTCTCCCCAGTGGCGGCCCAGGTTAGTGGGGACTGTGCACCCTGCCCGCTGACTTGTCCCCAGGAACCACGAGGGCCTCTCTCCCTCCCCCAGCCTGGCCTGGGTGCAGGGGGAGGCTCTCCCCCTCACCTCATAGGCCAGTGTGGGGGTGGGGGCTCTCCCTCCCTCTGGCCCCTCCAGGGGCAGGGGGAGGGCTGGCAGAAGCTGTCTCCCAGGCTGGGGGCCCTACTTACCTTATCTGCGTGCAGGAAATATGGCGGGGCCCCTGTTCTGCTGACCACTCTGGTTGGTGTATCACTGCCCCCAGTGGCCACTCTGTAGGATAGCTCTCCCCTGCAGGCTAGCTGCCCCCGGTGGCCATTCTTCTTTTGTGTTCCTTGGAACAGCAACCCCTCCCTCTGCATGTTATGGAAAATTGTCCCTTTCCCAAAACTTCTGGTTCTCCTTGCCCAACCAAACCCTGGCCTTACTTTAAGTTAAGAGAAGAGGAAGCTACATACCAAATTTGGTGGCCCTAGCTCTTACCGTTTAGGAGGAGTTCTTGAACAAATGGACACACAAACAGACATACATGCACAAACGCTCTAAAATATTATTATATATAAACAGCTAAAAGCCACTAAAACTAATTATGCTAATTCTTTCAAGTGCAATTAACATTGTTCAGGAATAAAAGTGATAGATAAACCTAACTTTTTTTCTTTATCAAGGCATGATAAAGATTCCTGGTTAACATATCTTGTTCAAAGTGGTGTTGTAGCTCTTGTTAGTCTCTTTAGGCTTACGTAGGAGTGTTGCCTAACTAATTTTGTTTACTTGGATGGTGTCTTCAGGGATACGTCTTATGCTGGAGCCACTGCCTGAGAGTTTAAATTTGTGTTTGTTTGCTTGCTTGCTTAAGTATTAGCCCTGTTGCTGAGGAGTGTGGTTTGGATTTCTGTTTTACAAATGTAGATTTGTGATTTTAAATTTTTTTTGGTGGTCTTTCTCTTGCACTTGTCCCACTGAAGAGCCATAAAATGGGGTGCGTCAGGAAAGGGTTCATGAGTCCTTAATTAGAAAAACAATCTTTCTAGCTCAAGTTAAGGAAGGGTATCATTCATATCAGGGTAAATGTCCTGAGATCTGTCAGGCTGTGGAATAGTCTCCCAAGGCTTGTAGTAGAGAAGAGTTATCCTCCTAAGGCTAGCGTTAAAAGTTTTTCTCTTGGAAGGTGTGAAATGAAGGTGGGCAAAACACTGTTGGTGAACAGGCCTATCCTACTGGGGAGTTGGATTAGATGGCGTTAATCCTTTATTTGCTTTTTTCTATCTAGTAGGAACATTCTAAATTTAAAATGGCTGAAACTGGTTATAATATTCTACTACATATTTTCTTTCAAACTTTATTAAAAGAAGGTACTAAAATATTAAATATATTACTATATCTAAAATAAAAATAAGGATGAGTAGGTATGGAAGTTTAATGTTCAGGGTGACTTTCAATAGTGAAAGACTGAAGTCTAATTTTTTTTTAATGAAGTCTAACAGCATCATGCAAATGTTTTCTTTAAGCTTTGAGGAAAACTTCTTTCAATTATTATTATTGTAGAAACATTCCCATCCAGTATTTTAATACACATTTTAACTTTGTGACTGTACATGAAAAGTAGACATTAAAACTAACTAGGCTATATTGTCATTTCTAAGCTGAGAAGAGTGGAAAAATGAACAATGACAGTACATTTAATAAATTCTTCCTTTTTTGATAATCTAAAGATACGTGCTAGTAACACAGCTAATGAAAATTGTTTTTAAAAAATGTAACTTCTACCTTAAGTGATATTTCAGCAATTTATCTTTCAAGAATAAAGGATTGACTTTCAAGGAGAGCTGTTCCTAGTATCTTTCAAACACAGATTTTAATACAGTTGTCCAGTGTTTTGGCTATGTGTATTCCAAAATTGGTATGCTTTTCTACTAAGCCATATAGGGCCAGATATTCAAGGGTACTTAGTGCCTAAAGATGCAGTTAGGCACCTATCGTGATTTGCAAAAGCATGTAAACGGGGATCATTGAGAGTTAGTTCCTAACGTGGAATTTTTAAAAGAGCCTATCTACATTGTTGTCTAAATATCTTTGACAATGAGGTTCCTGGTGTCCTTGCTTATATTAATGTCTATAGCTAAGTGATGGACATAGAAACTTTTATAAGTCACTTTGAGTATTTCAAAGTAAATTGTTGTTTGATTCTAGGTGATCAGGAGTATCTCATTAATCTAATAGACTCCCCAGGGCATGTGGATTTCTCTTCAGAAGTATCAACTGCTGTCCGACTCTGTGATGGGTGTATCATAGTGCTGGATGCTGTAGAAGGAGTCTGTCCACAGGTGATATTTCAAAAAAAATGACTGAGAAAGGATGGAGATGAGAGAATAGACAAAAATGGTACTGTTTAGCTGTTTTAAATACATTTAAAGAGAAGAGACATACAAACCAATAGCCAGAAGTTCTGTAAAATGCTAAGCTCAGTCAGTAAATTATATATTGCATATGAGGTCTGATTTACTCCTGAGTGACTGAGAGATTCGCTTTGTGTTCATGAATATATTGAGTTAGTGTTGCCTTGGTGTTGGAGATACAAATACATGCTCTCATTGGCAAGGGAGTATAAAGAAGAGATAAAAGTAAGGGGGGGGGGAAATAGGTTTTTTTTTTAAGTATTTTTTTTATTTCAGTATATTTTAAAAAGCAAAATCATCCAAATAAAAGACTATCTCTAGTAAATTTATCCTCCTATTATTATAAGAAGTGTTTTTAAAATCTATATTATAAACATTCTTTCTATCCCATAATTCTGTAACTATGTATTTCGGAATACAATCCGTAAATATTTAGAATCAGAGGTTAAACATATTTATTTAAATTTTGCTTCCATACTTAGTGTTTTTCTCCTAAACTTTGTTAGATATTAATTTTGTGATGTTAGGGTTTCCTTAACTGTTTTAACACTTTCTTTTCTTTCTAAGACTCAAGCTGTTCTGCGACAGGCATGGCTAGAAAATATCCGTCCAGTCTTGGTGATTAATAAAATTGATCGTTTGATAGTGGAGCTCAAGTTAACTCCTCAGGAAGCATATTCTCACCTTAAGAATATCTTGGAACAGGTATGAGTCTTTGCACTGCAATATTAAGACAATCAATTTTGTAGGGTTTTTTTCTTTTTTTGCCAGTGGTCTAATAAGGATGGTGCCTCTTTCTATCCTTTTTATTTGGAATAAATGTGCTAAATGTAGTATGAGGTAACCATTTCATTACCTTCTGATAATCATTACATTTAACCTTTTTACAGAAACATATGGTTATTTAATATCTATTTCTCTTTACCTTTCTGGGCATTTGTAACATACACAGTTCGAAAAAGAATATTGAATTCTTTTCTACAACCCAGCAGGAGGCATTCTCACGTTCTTAATGGAGTATCTCAGAGATCTGATAGATCATGGGTTTCCAAACTGGGGGGATGTGCAGAAATTCCAGGAGGGGCATGAGGTGACCCAGCCCCTCGCCCCCCCCCAATCAAGTTTTGTTGCCCCAGTCAGTTTTTTTTTTTTTGCTCAAGTTTTGCTGCTTTTTTGGGGGGGGGGGGGAGGAGTGAGGGTTTTTCAAAAATCAGAAGGGGGCGTGATGCCGAAAAGTTTGGGAACCACTGAGATAGATATAATACATTTTTTAAAGCCCCTATTTACTATGGATTGTTTGAGTTCTTTGGAGTTGAAATAACAGTATATGTATGATGTCAGAAATACTGACTGCCTGATTTGGGTTTGGAATTTAATCCACCAATAACATTGTTAAATAGTTAAAAAGAACGAAATAAATTCATGGAGGTTAGGTTCATCAATGGCTATTAGCCAGGATGGGTAGGAGTGGTGTCCCTAGGCTCTGTTTGTCAGAGGCTGGAAATGGATGACAAGAGAGGGATCACTTGATGATTACCTGTTCTGTTCACTCCTTCTGGGGCATCTGGCATTGGCCCCTGTTGGAAGACAGGATGCTGGGCTAGATGGACCTTAGGTCTGACCCAGTACGGCCATTCTTATATATTTTAGGGATGTAGGTGAGTAGTTGACTACTCGACTACTCGCTTCCCCCACCCTTTGCTGCTTCTGTATGAGAGGCAGCAAGGGGGCTGCTGGGCTCTTACTACATTTAAAATGCAGAGGCTCAGCGGTCCCAGAGTGAGCCTCCCCTTATCAGCTAATCGTGTAGTTCATACAAATTGTATCAACTACATTAATAGCAAAATACCCGTTCCTTAACATCTTTTATGTACTTAAGTCATGTTGAAACATTTAATTCTAAATGGATTTTTCATTAAAGGTTTGTTAGAGGTCATATCTTCCTTTTTGTTTTTATTTGTTACTTATTTTCTCATTGTGAAAAAGGATAATGTTTTTTTAGATGAGAACTAAATAATTAAATCCCATTAAGACTAGATATGATTTGTAAAGTATTCCAGACTGGGTAAAATCCTGGCCCCATTGAAGTCAACGGTACAACTCCCACTGAGTTCATTGTGGCTAGGATTTCATCCACCAATATCTGTATATTAACTTTTTTTGCTAAGCTTACGCAAGCTGCTTTTGGATGTTTAAGCACCAATCATGTGATTAGATAATTAAAATCTTCTTTTGAAAAGAGTACACAGGTTGGTCACAGTCTTTTAGAGCAGTGTTTCTCAACCAGTGGTACGAGTACCCTTGGGGTACTCGAGAGAAGTCTGGGGGGTACGTCAACACAACTAAAATTTGGAGACAATTGAATTTTTGTTTTATGTTTTACAGCGCTTTATTATTTTTGTACTTTTTACACTCAAAAATTTAATCGCCCGCCCAGCTACGATTAAGTTGTTTAAACATACGTGTTGCAGTGGTAAAAAAAAAAAAAAATTTGTGTGTCTAAAAACTGTAGGTACTGGAGGTACTTATAACTTTTTTTTAAAGGGATACTTTATAAAAAAACGGTTGAGAGACACTGTTTTAGAGCACAAACTATACATTTCTGTGGTTTTACGTATGCTTCCCTAGGTTAATGCAATCACTGGAACTCTTTTCACCTCTAAAGTCCTAGAAGAAAGAGCTGAGAGAGATACAGAAATGCAGGGGATTTCAGATTCTGTACATGGAGATCAAGTTTATGATTGGAGTACTGGCTTGGAAGATACTGATGATTCACATCTTTATTTCTCGCCAGACCAGGGAAATGTGGTATTTGCCAGTGCAATTGATGGTTGGGGCTTTGGGTAAGTAAATAAGTCTAGGATTTCATTGAGGTGTCATTTACCATATTTAATTCTAAGGCAGCTGAACAATCTTTTGAATTGGTTCAAGTATTTTTAGAGGTAAACATTTTGTATTTTCCAATTGGATGTGAGAGTTGAATAGTTTGTTTTTCCCCAAAACTTCAGTTCCTGTCCTTGAAATAATCAGTGTTTTGATTCTTGGCAGTTACAGTTCTGATGATTTTATGTTCTTTCAAAAATATTTTCTTTCTACTATGATGTTTAGTTTCTGCCTTCTATGTTTCTGCATGCACACAAATTTCATATTTGTTCTCTTGTAATTTTCTGTGAAGTTTTCCTTTTCTATTTCAGCAGATACTTACACATCAGTTATATAGTGATGGCAGAAATATTACATTCAATCATAAGAAATCAAGCATACAGCAGCTATAGAAAGCATAGAATTACGTATTTCATAGTGTGTTGTCAAGGGTATAGGTGTGTTAAATTTCTTTATTTACTTTCTTACGTTAAGTGCCTGTTTTTAGCTTCTTGTTTCAGAATGGGTAGTAGGTCATAAAGATTTGTAAACATTCTGATTTCCACAAGGTGGAGTGCTTGTCTTTGTCTTTAGCATGCACCTAAAGGGGTACTGCCTGTTAATTTAGGTTCAAAATTTATATTTTTGACGATTTGACAAAATTAAATTCTAACGAGTTGTTTTTACTTTAAAGAAAGAAAAGTTAAAACTGGTCTTTTGTTTAGATTTAACTAGTTCCTTGTGGAATTTGTGCTCTATGCCACTGCATAAGAACCAGAAAGCAAACTCACTGCTTTAGTTTCATTATTTACTCAGAATAACATGCAGGAAGTAAACTAATAGTATAAATGATGCAAAGGAAATTAGATTTTTTCACTTCTCAATAATCTAAGTTTGTGCTAGCCACGTTGCAAGAAATTTGTTAATTGTTTTTGAGCTGACTATCCCTCTAATTTTCACTATACAATGGAAATAACTTTTTTAGTAGTAGTACTGCAATTCCAGTATTTGATGGTAGGATCCTGGTGCTATGCCTCTTTCCTCTACACCAGGGGTGGGGAACCTCAGGCCTAGGGGCTGGATGCAGCCCCTGGCTTGTCTGGATCTGACCTCTGAGGCTCAGGACCCTCCCTGCACTGGGGAGCCTGTGCTGGTGCTCCAGCCCCCTGGCTGCTCCACCATGGGGCTAGAGCACACAAAAACTACTAAGCTGGGCCCCCCTTGGCTCTGGGAATGTGGGGCATGTCTTTCTCCTTCTCAGTTAGGCACCATGTCAGTGAGGAATTTTTGTGTGCGCAGCCCCCGACTCATTTTTCTGTGGGTAAGTGGCCCCCAACCCAGAAAAGGTTCCCAACCCCTGCTCCTCTACATACTCTGACTCCTTCAACCTGGAAAAAGTTCAGTTAAAACAGTTGTAATGCAATTTAGGTTCAAGATGAAATTAGTTATAATCTTTGGAGGTGGGAGAACTAGATTCTTAGCAATTTTTAAAAACAACACGAGAGGATAGCTCTTGGAAGTTAGAGGAATGTCTTTCACTTTACAGAATAGTGAGATGATTCTAGCTGTGACTTCATGATGATAGATGCAATAAAATATAGCAGTTTTATACAAAATATTTAACCAAAATTTAATTATCAGTTTTTTTCAACATAATATATGGGGCTGATTTATCTGATTTCACACTTCTATCCATAATTGTTTTTATCCCTCTGAGGCAATGGCAAACCACAAATAAGCTAGAAAAAGTGTAATGGTTATTGTGAAAAACAAACTGTGTTGCCTTGATCATTTAAAAGGAAGTATATCTTTCTAATAGCAAGAAAAATCTCAAGACTAATCATTAGCAAACCTGTGTTGTTTGAAAGTCACTTGAAATACCACTGTTTGGAAACAATATTTATAGTATAGAAGTTTGATTGGATATGTTATAGCAAAAGTTTGTTCAGTCTGTTGGGCTCCATGGTGTTGAATAAGTTTCTGACTTTTGCAATCTTTAATTTTCCTGACTGTAGCTGTTATGCTAGAAATCACCCGAAAAATTTAATGGTCTCAGATTAATATAGCATGCCAGGGTCCAGTTGCTTGGGCTTTTCAAGGTTTTTCATAGACTCTCACAATAGCAAGACTCTGATCAGTAGACTGAGAAAATAATGTAATTATAATAATCTCATACTTAAGTATTTCTGTATCTTTCTTCAGCAGTTCTCAAAATACCTTATTTATTAACTGACCCCCCCCCCCGACAACATAATCTGTTTTTATACCAAAGTAATTAACCAATTTACAGCTTTCATGGTTGTAATGTTAGCAAGAATTTAAGAAAAATAATTTTAAAGATTAAAAATCAGGTTTCAGGTTTTTAGAAATAAGTAAATGTAATTGCATAGTATTAGTATGTTTTAAATATTTTTATTCATAATCTTTTCAACCACTGAGCGGTAAATAGCAATGTAAAAATCTGTTCCTTAAATAAGATGCTACAGTGGCTCGCTAACAAAATAAAAAGCTGAAAGTTTAAGAGCCATTTAAGAGCTTTCTCTTTAGCTCAGACTGCTTGTTGTTTCTAACTAGAACAACGTTTGCTAATGTCTCATAAATTATGGAGCCACTTTTCTGAAGCTGATTGTGATCATAAAGCCACTACGATTGTTAAATGGAAAGATGAGCATATCTTGTTCATAAATGTTGGGTGAATGAAGTGCTTTTTGATCAAATTAATGCTATATATGGTCTGATTTTTTTTCTTCTGTTGCATTTATAATTCCTTTGACAATGGTTTGTATGCAAACATTTCAGAAAAATATATGTATTTTATTAACACAAATAACTGTTATATGAATATGGGATGACCTCAGTCTTCAAGGTTTGACACAGGAGAAAAAACACTGATAGACTTTCAGGGACCACTTGTCATATATCATTCTTGATGTAGGATTGATTAATACACAGAGAATGTTGTAGAACCAAAGATTAGATGACATGAAGGGAAAGTGTTCATAATAATACATTTATGTGGGAATTTTTAAGGCTACACAGGATGGAAATAGTTGAAAGGAGTGCTGATTGAGTTTGGAGCTACAGTGCATAATGAGCTCTCAAATATTTTTTTCTCAGGTACTAGCTTTGTGTACAGTTTTTTGTTTCGGTTTGTTTCAAATCAGTTAACGTTTGATATGTAGCAGTAGCAAAAAAGTATTTCTGTCTAGTAGAAAGTTTGATGGGTTTTTAAGCTTTCTTGGTCACATGCATGGTGATTAAATTAAATTAAATTAAATCTAGTCAGATAGGGAGAAGAGGAGTTGTGTTGGTCTGTGTTCACTTTGTATTTGTTATGGGCTTGTTCTTGTGTGTGTTAAATATAAGTTGAGGTGCCCAGAGCTTTGGATGTGAGGGTTATGAAAGACTGAAATCTAAATAAATAATAACAAGCTGATTTATTGTTGTTTAAGCTGCCCAATATGACCTCTGCTCATTTTGTGCATTTGATACATTGGTATGTTAGCGAGAATAGAGAAGCTTTCTGATTATAATATGGCAGTATAATATAGGGATATGAAAGGATAACCGCTAGGGATGTTAAAATGCTTTTTTTGGTAATCGTGTAACTGCTAACATTTTCCATGGTTACACATTTATACGTGGTGGGGAGGCAGCTCTACGGGAGTTGGTGTGCACAGAAAACCAGCATTTTAGCTGTCTCCCCACATGTACTGGCTCCCGTGAAGCTGCCTGCTCCTCCCTGCTTCCCCAGCAGCAGCGGGGGATGGGGAGAGGAGCAGGTGGGAGACGGTGCTCACGAAGAGCTTGCTTTCAAGCAGGCTCCCCTCATACCGGTTCCTGTGGAGCTGCCTGCCTCCCCCGTGCTGCTACCTCTGATACAGCATGTGGGGAGGGGGATAGGCAGGCAGCACTGGCTACTACCTGCTTCCCCCACTGCTGCCCTTGATACAGAAGCAGCAGCATGGAGGAGGGGCTTGTGTGTAACCATGAAGGTTAACTGATGAGCCCAGGTTCATTGGTTAACTGTTTAAATGTGTACATTAAAACATTCCTAATGCTTACCAGTTCAGTTTGAAAAATAGTCCCAAGCTGATTTGCAAACGACAGTACAACTCAATGTTAAGATTCCCCACATATTAAATTGATGGATTACTAAAATATAGAAACTTTTTCTTTCTGTTTTAAAACTTGAAATTCTTAGTGAATTGTATTTTGGATTCTCCATATACAGAACAGTCAGCCAAGGGAGCACTTCTGGAGCTCATGAGTCTCATGTTGGAATCTTATTTGATTTACATCAATTTTTTTCTTTCTTGAATCTATATATAAGTAATAGAATAGCTTCTGTTATTTTGTTCTCTGAAGTATACAACTTCCTACAGCTTAAACTGAACAGTGATGCTGTTGTCTGAAGTAGTTTCCTGATAAATTGCAGCTTATTCTGTATTTTTTTTCTGTATCATCAGAAAAATGCTTATTGTTTTTGCTGAAGTTGGATGAAAACTGTTTGGATGAAAGGACCGTTTTTTTGTGCGTTTTTTTTTTAACTTTTATTTTCTTTTTTTAGTAGCTAGCATGGTCTGGTTCAGAGATGGCAGTGGTAGAAATTCCATTAAATGAAAAAAGGAATGTTTTCTTCTTAATTAATCTCAGGAGAATCTGTCTAGGCTGCCAGCATGACCATCTGGTGAAATGTGGATCAATGAAGCATTTGCTTAATGAAGGCACGTTGGGGCTGTTATAATGTTTTGTGGTACTATTCCTAAGGAGATTCCATGTTTTCATGGTAGAGTAAATGAAGTCATTAGATAGTGTTAGCCTGATCCAGTGTTGAGAATGACACATCTGCTTTTCTCATCAAGTACAGGTTTTGAAAGGATGTAGTAAATCTATATACTGCAGACTTTGACATTCAACAAATTCTGAGCGTTTTTTCCGCTTCCAAAGCCTTAGGGTGAGCTTCTGAAAAAAAAAGTACATTTTTGAATTTTTTTCAGAGGCATAACTTATATGTTGCTGATTTGGGCAGGTTATTAATGTCTTTCATTAGGAGAGTCAAGTCCTAACTAGCTAGCAGCCTTTATGAATTCCAAAGATAGATTATTGGATACTAGTGTGGTATAAATAGCATTATCCTCATCTTATACACATGTATACATTTGACTATGTCTCCTCTCTATATAAAATCTAACTCTTATTTCCTCTGTTTACAAGGGTTAATATACAAACTACAATGTAGAAATGAAAAGTTTTACAGTTATTTCTCTCTCCCTTCTTAGTGTTTAAAGTGTTTTTTATTGAAAAGATAGCCTTTTGGGTACAGTGGATCAAATTAGAAGTCAATTAGCAACACTCATTTGATGCAGAATAAATATATCCTTTTTATTAAAATATGTCAGGTAATTATTTAAGTCATATAAATACCAGGAAAAACTGCCACAAGTGTGAGGTAAATGTGTGTTTGTGTGTGTGTGTTTTTTAATAAAACATGTTTTGTTTTGCCTTTTCCATGAGTGTACTTTTGGTATGATCAGACAGTACAACAATACCGTGCATTTTAAAAATGGGAAGCATATTCCATAATAAATGCCAAGAGCAATTTTGAAGAATGTATGATAATGAAATATATACTTAAAGACAGATGTTTTCATTTTATGGCTGACAGAGCTTAACAAGGTTGGTGTAAATCTTCCTGTGAGTATATTATTCAGGTGATCTATGATCTGTAGTAGCTCTTGTTTTATTTCTGAATGGGAATTAGGCCATTTAAGCAAACATCTTGCATCTTAAAATGTACCTGTCTGAAAGAGTGCCTCTATTCTAGGGATGCAAAATCCCATTTAATTGGTTAAACGGTCAAACATTGTTTAACTGGTTAACTGATTAAAGAGGAGAAGGGGGAGGGGATGCTCCAGGCCGGCTGGAGCAGCCCTACTGCCTATTGCTGGGCTGGAGCAGGCATCCTTTCCCCTCTACCCCCCCTTCTCCCACCGCTGCAGGCAGGCATTGCACTGATTGGGCTGGAGCAGCCCTTGCCAACAGCAGACCAGAGCACCCTGCTGGCAGGGACTTCTCCAGTGTTCCGGTCAGAGCAGACCCTGCCTGTGGGGCACCCGGGCCCATTGTGGATAGCTGGAGCAGCCCCTGTCCACGGTTGCTCTCCTGTTGTGTGACAGTGCCATTATACAGACATCAGTTACTTTAGTTAAGATATAGGTGCACACTTCAATTTGGCCTTTATTTTAGAAAAAGTTCAAACTAAGGCAGATGTACATTAAATAACATTTTTAAAATTAAGCATCCTGAGCTAAAGAAAAAACAGTAGAAACTTTGGGAGCAAAATAAAAATGCAAGGCTACTTATCAACATAAGCAATCGTGTGATAGCTAAGTGTAATGTTGTGCTTACATATTTGTATCAAGATAGATTTTGCTTTCTTTTAGCATTGAACATTTTGCAAAACTGTATAGCCAGAAGATTGGAATCAAACAAGGAATACTTTTGAAGACCTTGTGGGGAGATTATTATCTAAATACGAAGGCAAAGAAGATAATGAAGGGTGACCAGGTAATATTGCTGGGTTGAAGTTCCTTTATGACCTTTTTTATCTTTGTTGGAAAGATATAAGGTTTTCTGTCATATATCCAAGGGTTATACATTATCTGATCTGTAGCCTGATATTTTCTAATTCTGTTCCTCAAAGTATGGTTTGAAAATTCTGATGTCAATATGGTTTTGAATTCATTTTGCACCAATTGAATTAATAGCCTTGCCTTCATTGGGGCAGCTTTGCCTCAGGAGATTGGTAATAAATCACCTTTTGGAGGAATTCCTCTTGCACAAAGGAACTCTTGAGTATGAGCCAGCATAACACCACCTGCATGCCTCATTTCCATGCCCAATATACAAGGCATACCAGCAGGCAGGCATCAGGGTACAGAGATGCTAGCCATGCCTCTATAATGCAAGATGATTGCTGGTGGGTGAGGAAGGGTGTGTAGAAGCCACTATGACAGTTCTATGCTCTCTGTAGATTCTTCTAGCTTTAGAACAGTTTTGCTTCAGGAGAGCATCATAAAAGTAGCCTCTCAGACTGAAGATTCTTGCTGTATAAGTAATGCCATTGCTTCACGGACTGAATATGGTTTTTTAGCCTATGGAAAGGGACCGTTGGGGCTGGGAATCTTGAGTTCTCTTGTATGAAGCATTTCCACTATTGTACCTAGGAGAGCAGAGGAGTTTTTCTCCCCATCCATTTAATATCACGATCAGTATTTATCAGTCCTCTCTTATTAAAAATTAAACTTTTGTCCTTTGACTTTTTTGATGGCATTTTGTCCAATAACTTTTCCATTCAAATTAGGGATGTGAAGGACTAGTCTACTATCCAATAAGCAATATGTTTATCAGATATTTGACAGGATAGTCGGCTAGTCACTCCTCCCCCCTTGCTGCCTCTATCAAATAGAGGCAGCAAGGGGGGAGCAGAGCGGGGTACTTCAAAGTGGCAGTGCTACATGGAGCCCTGGTCAGCTGCTCCGTGTAGCGCTGCAGCTTTAAATGCTGCGGGGAGCCCGGCGTTGGGCTCCTTGCGGCATTTCAAAGCAGCAGCGCCATGTGATGCCCGGAATCAGCTGGGGACTCCCCAGCTGACCCCGGGCTTCTTGCGGTGCTGCTGCTTTGAAACGCTGTCATTGTGTTTCAAAGTGGCAGCGCTGCACAGAGCCCAGGGTCAGTGAGGGAGTCTCCAACTGACCCCAGGCTTCAGTGCTTTTCACTTCAAAGGCGGAGGCACCCATATCGACTAATTGAATAGGCGATGCAAAAATAATAAAAAATTGATTATTCGATTAGTCAGTTACCCGATACTTAACATCCTGAA
Source organism: Pelochelys cantorii (assembly GCA_032595735.1). NCBI lineage: Eukaryota > Metazoa > Chordata > Testudines > Trionychidae > Pelochelys > Pelochelys cantorii. The sequence goes on from CM064338.1 coordinate 27,924,384, forward strand.
TTCAAATTTGATTAAAGTTCTTGAATTACCTCACTTTTATATAAAGATAGCTTAACAACAAAGTTCATTTAATATAACTAGTTTTAAAAGTACTTATGGAGGTTGGTAGTTTAATTGTGCAGACCTATTCATTGTGAAACTGATCAATGCTTAAGCTATTGTCTGTGTAACGTTTATTCAAACTCCTAAATATTGTGTTTATTCTTCTAGTCAAAAGGAAAGAAACCTCTATTTGTGCAGTTGGTTTTGGACAATATATGGAGTCTATATGAAGCTGTTATGAAAAGGTAGGAGAGGTCCCATTCTTTTTGAATCCTTTTCACATGCTGTGTGAAGAGATTAACGTGGTTGACTATATTCTGATTATAACAATTGAATACTGTAGATGCTTGTTACATATCATTCTGTTTTTATCCCATAGAGACAAAGAGAAAATGGATAAAATTGTCTCCTCTCTGGGATTGAAAATTGGTGCACGTGAGTCACGTCATTCAGATCCTAAAGTTCATCTCAGTGCCATTTGCAGTCAGTGGTTACCCGTATCCCAGGCAGTGCTCTGTATCCTTAAGGAAAAAGCTATTCAGTGGTTTACCAGCAGCTCTTAGACTTCAAAGAGTGGTTACCTATGTATTTGTGTAAAATTGGTGTAAAATGTTTTTTTCAAAAACATCATATATATATATATATATATATATATATATATAAAAAGGGATGTCAACATGTAGACAACTACATGATTAACCAATAAGCCTGGTTTTATGGGTTAATCCTGTCGACTATACACATCCCCTCCTTGCTGCCCCTGTAGCAGAAACAGCAAGTTGGGGAGGCAGAAGCTGGTGCTTGTGGAGAACTGGCTTTAAGCTGGCTTCCCTTGAACATCAGAGCCATGCCCCCGCTTCTGCACTGCTGCCTCTGATAGAGAGGCAGCAGCGTGGAGGGTGAGGAGGGCAGGCAGGAGCCAATTCTTGTGGGGAGCTGGCTTTTAAGCTGGCTCTCCATGCATGCCAGCTCCATGGACCTGCCTGCCCCCTCTCCCGCCTTGCTGCCTCCCACAGAGGCAATGGGGGGGAAGGGCAGGTAGGAGCTGGTACTGGGAGGAGCCAGCTTAAAAGCCAGTTCCCCTCAGCACCGGCCGCTGCCTGCTCTCCCTTCCCCCATGTTGCTGCCTCAATGAGAGGCAGCAGTGTAGAGGAGAGGGCAGGGGAGACTTCTGCAGAGCAGCCTCTGTTAATGGGAAGCTCGCCTCCCCCTCTCTGCCCCCTGGTCAGGGGCTGGTGCCACCCCCTATGCTGCTGCTATATCAGAGGCAGCAGCGCAGGGTGGCAAGCGGAATCTGGTCTGCATGGGAAGTTGGTATTTAAACTGTTTCCCCTCGCGGACCAGCTTTCACCTGTCAGCCTGCACAGTGTGGGGTGGCAGTGGGTTCCCCGGGAGTGGAGTAAGGAGTGCACTGGCTGCTGGCCCCGCCACCGGGGACTTTTGAATAGTTGTGTAACCTCTAAAATTTGATGCGGTTACACGACTGTTCAATTACACACGATCTAACTTTCCTAATATATATAGTCCTTTATACATGGTTTTTAACTAATAATTTTAATGTATGTGGTTATAAAAATGTAGTTCTCCTGAAGGCATTCTCCCTCGCATCCCCTTCTGCCAAGATTGCTGTTCTTTATAGGTCTTCCTTGGGACACCTGCACAAGGGAAGAGGGAAGGTGTACTGAAGTTAACTCTTAGTTTAATGGGCCCAGTTTTCTACATGTATCACAACATAGACTATGATGTGTACTAGAATCACTGTGCAGTGGAAAATAGTTTGTATTGATGCCTACTGTATATCAAACAGTTGACAAATTTATTTGAAAAGAAGTGAATAAGTTAATCAAGCTAGCGTTTTGTTAAAAAAGCTCCCTTTCCAAGAAAGGTTAATGTTTAGTCATATTTTGCAACTTAAACATTTGCTTTCTGATGCTGGGAGCACTTACTGATGTCAAAATCTGCTGCAGTCTTCTAAGAACTTGTTTCAGTGGTTATCTTGTTGGCTAGGGAGGATGTCTTGGCACTGCAATAAATTCCATTAGTTTTATCTAATAGTCTACTTTATCAATTTAATATCTTCTTAATTCTTTCTTTTCTTGTTTTTTAATAAGCTGCATTTTTGTCAAGTCACTTTGTAGACATTCATTAATTATCCATATAATTTTTTTCTAAATTCTTAATGTGCTCTGTTGTTGACTAGTTAGTGAGACATGTGAACATGGCCTTTCTTCATGCAGTATTCTTTCCCTGCATGTCTTCTATTTTTGATTCAGCTTCTCACCAGGATTACACTCCAGTATCAGTTCTGTTTTGTGACTAGGGATGTTAAATTTAGTTTAATCAACTAGTTGATTAGTTGATAAACAGAGGAGCTGCAGCTAGGAGCTAACCCCGCTGCAGCTCTGCCTTTTGAATGTAAAAGGCAGAATTGTCAGCTCTTAATACATTTAAAGGCTAAAGCGAAGGTGGAGGGACCCAGTGCAAGCTGGGACAGCTGATTCCTGGCTCGTGTAGGGTCCTTCCCCGGGCCCTGCTGTGCACCAGCCTTTTAAATTTATTAAGAGCTGGGCAGCTGTTACTACTTTTAAAATACAGAGGCGCAGCAGTCCCGGCTCTGTCCTGTCTTTCGCCAGTCCAGGACCTACCCCCGCTGTGGCTCTGCAGTTTAAATGTAGGCGGGCTGCCTGCACACCCAGCACCTTTCCTTATTGACTAATTGTGCAGTCAATACAAATTGTATCAACTACACGATTAATCAATTACCCGCTTCTTAACATCCTTAATTCAAAGTGGTTTTGTTCCTTTCTAATCTGATATTTGCTGATATAGGTCCTAGTGAATTTCAAAAAATTTTACCTATAAAGTTTTCAGTCTTTTCCCTTATTTTGATACAGTGATTGAAATTTAAAGCATTTTATACCATCCACATAGATATACTGATGGGCCTGTTTTCTCTGTTCTAATATTCATTATATTTAAATAATTAATCTCTGATTTCTGCCATCTTGGTGTTCTTGCATGCATGAGTGCATCTAATTTTATGACTTTTTTTGAGGTTGGATAGGCTTACAGTATGCTTCTGTTTTGCAGTTTATTTGATCATAAGTATATATTTTAAAAGTCTGATGCATACATCTAATTTCTAGTTAATTAATGCATGTATCTTAATTTCTAGTTAGTAAAGAACCATATATGAGGTTGCTATGCATCCTTAACAATGTGATTCAGCTATGGTGTGTAGTAAACTCCCCAGTCCTCTTGATATCACTGCTGAGAGGGTAGAAAAGTTGATGTGTGTTGGAGCTAGAACTTTTGAATCTCTACCCCCAGAAACTCAAGAACTGAAAAACGGTAAGTAAATGTTCTCTCAACAGCTTGAAAATAACATCATGGTTGGGTCTTTTTTTAAGTGCACTCGCCATGTCTGTCTTCAGGTCATGAGTATCTGTAAAACCTCTGCTTTGTTGCTTTCATTTAATGTACATGCTATAGTTTACCAGATTTTTGATTATGCTCTGCTAGAGTGTTCGGCATCTTGTTTTATCGTTCAGTGTATTTCTAAGATCATGTTTGTTGCAGGTCTTTTGCATGCCTCAAATCACAAATACAGTATGTTGAGGTCTTGAAATTATTTATACAGGGTTTTTGAGAGTAGGAGAAGAAGTAAGCATTGTCTCCTGTTGTGTAGGACTAAATGCAAATGTAATGGAGAGGGAATTGAATGCTATCCCAAATTAAATATATAGTGATTAGGTGTTTAAACTTACAGGTATATTAATCAGCTGTTTCCAGCTGATGAAATCATAATGTAAAAATCACGTTCAGTTGAGTTTGCTGTGTCTTTCTATAACCTTTGAGGTTGTGTTAAAACAAATTAGTCTAGTGTACCTAGTAAAGCATGAAAAGGTAGTATAGCAGACTGATCTTCACTTTTTTCCATAGGAAACTGCTGTTTATACCAAAGAAAGCTGTTCCTTTGAGTCTTGGGATATATCCTGTATTGGCAGTAACTTAATAGTAGAAAGCTTGAAGATAGCATTCAGAATTTAAACCGTGAATATATATGGATTTATTAGTGAGAAAATGCTTCATAATTTAAAAAATAATGTGGAAATTAATTCTGGCATTTGAATAGGGAAACTTTTTTGTACTTAGTATTGCAGATGTTTATTAAGAATAGATAAGACTTATCTGTAGAGGAGAAAATTTGATCAGTTTAACTGTCCATTCTAGGAACTTTTTTTTTTAACAACCTGCTGTAGTATAATATCTAAAAAACACAGTAGCACTATCACAAGGTCATTTCCAGCCAGACAGCTGCATAAGATTAGAAAATTCAGCCAAAAGAAAAAGTAACGATCTATGCATCATTTGTTTTCATACATCTTAAACATTGTATATAATAATTGGTGAAATAGTTACATAACTTTCTTAAGATGTAATCTAGATTTCATAATTTTACTGCTTTGGCAGAATAACATGAAAGATTACTTTTTTAACTTTCCCATTTATAAAAGTGAAAAATAAAAAGGTTAACTGGGCAATAACTTAATTTCAGTACAATGGGAATTTTGCCATTAACTTCAGTGAGGCCAGGTTTTCATCTCCGGTACTAGCGGTACTGCCAGCCTCAACCAAACTATTTCTCCTTTGAAGAACAGTATCACCAATAACTACAGATCTTATTGATGGAACAGATGTTGGGTTCTTAAGCTCTGTAAGCAAAGTATATCAAGACTGATATAAGCACTGAATTCAAAGCTATTAAAAATAACAGGAACTGAAATGACCCAAGATGAATAATTATGCTCAGATGGAGGCAGTTATAGAAGAGCTATTAAGAGTTATACATGATTTTTTAAGCTTCTAGACTAATCATGAGCTAACATATGAGCAAGCATATTGTGATCCTAATCCTCCAAGTGCCTGTGCATATACAAATCCTTCTTTGTGCATAGCCATACTGGAGTCAGCGGGGCTCTGCGTTTGGTGTAGGACAGTGGTGGGGAACCTTTTTTGAGCTGGGGGCTGCACACAAGTGAGAAGCCAAAAAAACCTAAAATCAAACCCTCACCGATGTGGCCTCCAATTGAGAAGCAGAAAGACACTCCCCACATTCCCCTTGCACATCAGAACCTATGGGGGCCCAGGCTAGTATACATTTTTTTTGTGTTCCAGTATCATGTGAGGACAGTCAGACTGGAGTGCCAGCATGGGCTCCCTAATGCTGATGGGGAGCCCCAAGCCTTGGGGGCCGGATCCAGGCAAGCCAAGGGCTGCATCTGGCCCTTGGGCCTTAGGTTCCCCACTCCTGGCATAAGAAATCGCATACATGTGTGAAAGGAAGGTGTTGAAGCCTACCCAGAATATGTCAAATGAGCACCAGTTTAATTGTAAGTGTAAAGAAAAGACAGCATTGTAAGATACAGAAAATGTAAAATAAAAAAACAAAATTTAATTAAATAACCAACAGTAACCCCGCTTTTAAGGAAGTAAGTAACTCAAACAGCAAAATGCAACAAAGTGCTAATTACCCCAAATGGAGCAGACAAAGTTTTGAAAAAGCAAAATGAGACAACAAATATCTAACGTCAGCAATTGTCAGGCGAGTAAAAAAATACTAAAATACCAAAACAAGGTATATAAAGTTGAACAGAACAAACCAAGGACAAACAAGTTGCGAATCCAAAAAGCTAAGTCTAATCAACCAAAGCTCCCTCCCCAGCGCTATATCTCGCTGCTGCACATAAGCTCCAAAAAGGAAACAAATAAGCTCCGAAAAGAAAACAACACCAGTCGTAAGTTGCAACAAAAAATCCAAAAAAAAAAATAAAGAAAAGAATATCTCCTAAATCTAAACAATGCTTCTATCTTTCTTAACGTAAGTATTATATATTTAATAACTCCACAAATTCTTTAAAAGTAAATCTAAAAAGTATATCTGTAAAAAAAAGTTATTATTTCTTGTTTTTTAACTGTACTGTTTTTCTACTTTTTATTTGTATATTACACTGTCTAAAAAAATAAAAAATAGTAAATTAATTTAAATAACAAATTAATTATAAGTTAAATAAAAAAATAAAAATCTTTGTTTAACCCTAAAAAAAAGTATTCCTCTGTCTGTAGTTTCAAATCCTTTAAAGAACCAAACCCAGTTACCAACAACATGGAAGCTTTTGCAGGATTGGGACTTGATTTGTGAGGCAATATGAAAATTATTTTGTACAGGTAACATTTGACTGCATGCTGCTTCTCTTTGGGTATGTCTACACTTGCACCCTACTTCGAATTAGGGATGCAAATGCAGGCATTCAAAATAGTCCATGAAGCGGGGATTTAAATATCCCGTGCTTCATGAGCATGATCTCGCCGGCATGCTTGTTCGAATCACAGCTGATTCGAACCAGGAAGTGCGCGCTGGGACGCGTTAGTTCGAACCAAACCCCTTGGTTCGAACTAACGTTACTCCTCAAAAAATGATTTCCTTACATCCTAGAAATTCTAAAGAAACTATAATCAGATTTTTCAGATTTGTGTAAGAAAGGATGTGATCAAATAGGAAACCACACATTTTTGGGATATGTGAAAAGTTCAGTTTGCAATGCAATTGTAGTACAATGTAATAAAAAGAGCCCCAATATTCTATTTTAGGAATTATTCCACTAGAACTAAGAGTAGAAGGAAGATACATATTTAGAATGCTAATAACAGCTCAAAGTATGTATGTGAACATTACTTAAATATTTACATAACTTGATTTCCATAGCAATGACGTGAGGTTTGAGAGAATGTCAAGAACTCCATGCAGATGGAGCTCATCATTGTCCAATTAACAGTAGGGGTGTGAAAGTCCTATGCTCATCAGTTAATGTGCAGGGTTACATGCAGGCCTTCCCTCCCCCCACTCCCCAACACTGCTGCCTCTGTTTGTGTTGGGGTGGGGGATCCAGTACACATGAGGAGCGTGCTTTTAAGCCGTTGCTTAATAAAGCAAGACATCTAATATATTGACCTCCATAAGCCACATTGAAAATTATGGCAATAAAAGTTAATCAGAGGAAATCTCCTTGTTATGTCTCTTGATTATTTTCAGTTATGAAAATATAATTATGTTCCTTGCTATTTTAATGAGTGTTTTATTGTTTCATAATAGTTCTGTAGGTTGTTTGGCCAAATAATTTACAGGGTGTTTTCTGACTATATCAAGTAAAGAAAAGAGTTAATTTTCTGTGTTTTTATAAGAAATTTTTCTGAACAACTGACTTTGTTTAGTATTTGACATTGTTTTTTTACCAGTTTAAAAAAATATTGTGTTTATAAATAGAAAATAAATGTAAAGGCTGTTGTAGTCTAATGAAGCTCATTTACAGTGGTCTCAAATGTATAGAATTTGAGAAGAAGGAAATAATATACAAGCACCTTATATTGAGGTTTTATGTCAGTTGTCCTGCAAGGAGCTCTGCTTGCTCAACCTTCATTAAAATCAGTGGAGAATCATGCAGGCACTAACATCAGTGGAGAAACTTGTAGGCTAGATGTATGGGAATTCCACTATTGTTCTTTTCTTTTCAGTCTAATCTAATCTAAGGTTCTAATTTTTTTTTATAGTTTAATATTTAAGAATTTTCAATTTCACAAATTTTCTCTCTTGATTTCATGTTGTGAAACATCTTGAAAGTATAAGCAAACTTATCAAATATTAATGTTAAGTCAGTGCCCCTGTTGCTGTTAATTTACCCTTTGACATGTTCTGTACAAAATAGAAGGAAAAAGTAATGTATGTATAATGCATACAAAACCAGGACATCTTGTATCCACTGTTTTTTGAAAATGACATCATGATTTCCTTTCACATTTTTTTAGTGTTCATGAAATGCTGCAGTGAAGATACAGCCCCAGTCATTGTCTTTGTTTCCAAAATGTTTGCGGTTGATACTAAAACATTACCGCGCAACAAATCACGGTAAGAAAAATGTGCCATTTGGCCTTGTTTATATTTTGATAACTAGATACCTCTAACTAAGGTTCCAACGCTCCAGAGGAACTAAGTTACAATGAAAATTTCAATAGATTGCTTTTGGTGAAAGAAGTTATTCAGTATTCTTGTTTGAAATAATATCAAGTCATTCAAGCAAGGAGAATGATCACTAAATAAATTTAAGACTGACTTTCATACTTCATTTTGAAATTGTAGTGAACATGTTCAAGATGAATGTAAATCTTTTTGTCAAAATCTAAAAAGTACTCTTATTATTTGGAAAACATCATTATTACTCAAAACCCAGTCCTGGTACATATATTGCTTATTATTATTACTCAAATATCACTATCTGATGGCATATGTGTTTGACACCCTTCAGCTGTGACAGTGGAGTGCTTTAGATGAAACTGTCTCCAATAATTTATCACATTGTACTAACAGGAAATAGATTTCTTTGAGAAGTGCATGATAATGTGATTAGTTATAAGCTTTATTCTCTAAGTCTCTAGGGCATTGTAAATAGTTTACAACTCTATTAAGTAGCCTCTTCATATCTATATGATTATGAATACTAGAACTGCTTTTTAGAATGAATGAATATTGATAGGGAAAACATTAAAGAACATACTTGTTCTCTTACTGTGTTAGATCTTTTCCTATTACTGTTTCAGTTAGTCTTCACATGCTGAAACTTGTTTAATGACCTGAAGTTGGTGTGGCTTGTTGCCATATTTAATATATGAAAATTAGGACAACTGTTTTTATAGGTTTTTTTTTCTTCATACAGACAATTCACTGATGCTAAATCTCACATGAATTTTCTTTCCTTTACATTTTAATCTAACAAAATCTTCTAGATAACATTTGAAGTCCTTATATATTTTGCAAATGCTTTATGGTATATTATTTAGAGTGGGGATGTAAAAGAGTAGTCGATTAGTCTACTACCCGATAAGCCCAGGCTTATTGGGTAGTCAAGTTGACTACTCACATTTCCTCCTCCCCTTGCTGGGAAGCAGGAGCCAGTGCTGGGGGGAGATGGCTTAAAAGCTGGTTGCCTCCAGCGCTGTCTCCACGCTGCCACTTGTTCTCTTGCCCTCCCCCCCCTCCCCCCCCCCAGTACAGCTGCCTTTGAGAGGCATCAGTGTAGGGAGGCCAGGCATGGTGGTATGCTTACCAAGTATTTTTCTTTAGATTACTTGAATTTAAATAGTCATTCACAAATGGGAAATGATGTGTTGGATTTATGGAGAATGAATTTGAACACTAGATGGTGCTGTTCTGTTTATTTCATTGATTACAAATTATATCTGTAGTACATGACAACTGTTTGGATTTCAGCATGGAGTAATACTGATATATTTGCCAAAAACAAGTAAAAAGTGATAGTTTATAAACAAAAAGCATGTTATTTTTCATGTTTGTGATGCAATTTACCACCTTTGTAGAACTCTTAGTCTTAACTTTTAATTAAAATTCATTGTGACTATTTTGTCTTCCATTCTGTGAGCAGGCAGGCACCTTTCTCGGCCTCGTTTATAAACACAGTCCTCACACTATGTAGACTCCAAACATTAAATATTTTCTCCCTAGAGAGCCACTCATACTACTCCAATATCTGAATGGAATATTGAACTAGAAGAGCCCCCTTTATTCTTTCACAGCAGCATCTAAATCTGTTAATGGAGCTTAGGGAGCGGGGGTCAGACAAGTGCTGCTAGCTTTTATGTAAACTGAACATACAAGCCCAAGACATTAATAAATTAGTTTTAATTTCAAATTTCTGGCCAAAATTACAGTTGTCAGTCCTATACTATAGGTGGAATCTGGGATCCTTTTTGGAAAAAAAAAAAAAAAGTGGGGGGAATGACTTTGCAAAGCTAATGGATTCCTCAGACACCAGCATCCCTCTATGTTCTTCTTCCCCTTACTTCTTACACTGCCTCTTAGAACTCACTGTCCCCTGGTCTACACTAGATCAGGCAGGTCAGCTTGAGGTATGTTATTCAGCTACACAAAATGTGTACCTGGAATTGGCTCACCTTTAAACAAGCCACCGCAGTGTCTACGCTGCGGGAGGCCGATGGGAGCTTCTTGCAAATCGAGGAGTAGAGGGTGCCGGTGGGGCTGCCTTCAGAATTTGATTTGGGGGGGCGGGTCTATGCTAGATCCACTAGACTCTGGCTTGCCTGGATATGGCACCCGAGGCTTGAGCTCCTGTGTTCTAGTCCTCCCACTGTGGTGCTGGAGAACACAAAATCAACTGGCCTGGGCTCACCTAGAATCTGGTGTGCAAGGGGAATGTTGGGAGTGTCTTTCTCTGTCTCATTTGGGGGTATGGCAATGAGGGTTTGGTTTTTCTTTTCCTTGTCACTGACTGATTTTTCTGTGGGTGAGTGGCCCCGACCCGAAAAAGATTCCCCTCCCTTGTGCTAAATCACACACTAGAAAATTGACCTTCAGAGGGTCAATCTTCTCCATTGTGTGGACATGCCCTTTTATTCTTACACCCCCTAAGTATTCAGCCTTAGCCATTAATACCTCGCCCCTCCCAAGTCTTTACATGTTTCAGATATTTGTAGTCACTTGTATACTACATTTTATTCTTCAAGATATGTTCAAGATATGTATTTTTTTTAAAAGTCATGTTTCTAAAACATGTCATCTGCCTTTTAATGAATGATTTGTAACATGAAGACCTGCATGAGTGATTGTAGTTTGTGCAAATGGCACTTAGGTTCAAAAGATACTTGCACAATTTTAACGTTTGTCACATTATTCTCTTTAGTTGAATAAATTCTGCTAGTATTAGTTGAATACAGTAGTCGCAAATAGGTTTATGTTTTTGCACTCTGGTAGATATTTAAAAACATAAATCCATAGTTTTGAGTATCACTGACATACTTTGAAAAACCTCAAACTATGCAACTATATTCAGTAAGATGCAGGTTTCTCCAAAAGGTTTATGGAACTAGCTATCTGGCAGTTTTAAAGTAATGAATTAGTAGTGTAGAAACCCTCTGATCTAATCTTATTTGGTATCTGGATTATTTCATGAAACGCTCGTGTTTCAGAGCTTTCATCAAAAGCAGGTGTTAGTTGTAATTGACTTCTTCCTGGAAGACTTTAGACATATTCATAATTGTGAAGATTTTTTTTTTAAATTGCTATCCCCCCCACTTTGAATACATTTAAAAGACTTAGTGCCTCATATATTTTCATTTTCAGATCAAAAGTATTTTAATAGATAATTAGCTTTAATTAGCCAATTAAAGTGTTTAACTTGGTTGATAATTGTATTGTTAAATTACACCTTTATTTTTGCTAAGACTTCTTCTCATTATCAAAACATAGAGGATTAGTGAATATACAGGTCTATTGATTTCACATTGAAATAAGTGATCTGATTTAAACACTGGAAGTTATGAAAATTGGTGGCTTAGCCAATTATAAATTCTTTTATATGTTATGTCTTATAATTTAAAGCTAAAACATTCCTAAAGAATCCACAAATGAATGTGATTCATTTGTAAAGAGGAAAACATACCTAAGTGAAGCAAAGTATGGTCCTTATAAAAAATGTAATTTTGCATAGATATATTTAAAAATCTGTGTTTGTTCTATATACACAGTTAACAACAACAATTTCTATAAGATATTACTAACTGTGAGATTAAGAAGTCAGATCAAGAGTCTGATCAAGCAGTTCCAGTATGTTGCTCCAGCAATTTTAACTTGGACACATTGCACACAGCACATCTCTGTGTGTAAAAATAAGAAGAGTAATACAATTTTTCAGAAGAATGGAAAACACTAAATATATGTAATAGAAGAATGTTAATATTGGGACATCATTAACTTGGGGTTTTCTGGTGTTTTGCTGCTGGATCTTCCCACCTTAATATCTCATTAATACAAAGTTTTTTGTATTTAATTTCCCAGGTGTTTTAAAAGTTGGAGAATTTCTTGGAGATTTCACCCTTTTCTGAGATTTTACCCAAATGTTCCCATCAGGATAATAGGGGTGGTACTTTCCTAACTGCTATGGGAAAAAGGTAGAATCCTTCTAAAAGCAAGTCGTCTGTAGCTTTAACAGTTTCCCAGATTTGGGAAAGGGTTATATGGATAAATTTTGTGGAGGAGACACAATTTGCAATCTCTCTGTTGTCAACCATTTTTCCTCCTGCACTGCCTAGGCCATGTCTTCCATGCTAGGGAGCATTGATGCTGCTGCAGTCGATCTTCCAGAGTTTGATTTCACAGATCTAGTAAAGACTACAGATGTTAAATTTTGATTAATCGGGGATTTCCATGGATTACTCGATTAATAAGGGGATGGAGTGCTCTCTATTCCAACTGCCCACAGCTCTTACTACATTTCAAAGGCAGAGGCAGGGAACCGGGGTGAGTAGGGACTTCTTGAGGTCCCACTTGCCCTGGGTTCCTGCTGCACCACCTCTGCCTTTGAAACGTAGCTAGAGCCCCACGGGGCTCTTTCTAAATTTAATAGGTAGAAGCATAGCAGTCAGACCGACTCGAGTGGGGACTGCTTCAGTCCCCGCTTGCACCATTTCCTGCTGCACCTCTGCCTCCCCGGCCACTTTCCTCCCCCACCACGGAAACCGTGTTGGCAGGAACCAGCTTTTAAGCCGGGTTCCCTCAGCACCAGCTCCTGCTTCCTCCTCCTTGCTGCCTCTGATACAGAGACAGCAAGGGGGTGGGGAAGTGACTAGTCGATTTGACTACCTGATAAGCCTATGCTTACTGGGTAGTTGACTAGTCACTTACATCCCTAGTAAAGACCTGCTAAATTGAACTCAAAGAGTGCCCCTGTCAGTGGCCAATGCTCCTGCAAGGAGTAAGGGAAACTGATGGGAGCACTTGCTCCTGTCATCCCCACAATGGGAGGCTGGTGTGGAAACTTGAATTAAGTTACTCTGACTACAGCTACATAATTATTGTAGATGGAGTTACATATGTTAATTTGACTTTCCCCTATGGTGTAGACCTGGCCTTAGTCTCCATTCACTGCTCCCTCACTTACTGCAGTACCAGGTAGAGAAGGCTCTTCTGGGTCCAGGATACAACCGTGCTTCAGGCGTCGTTAAATTCCCATCCTGTTCAGAAGGGGAGTGATTTAAATGGAGAGAACATGGTGTTGCTCAGGAGTAGAAAGAAACAGGGTTGTGGAGAGACTTTAGATCTAAAGTTAGTACATTCGTTATAAAAAAGGAACAAAACCAAACTGAAATAATAAACTGGAGAAATTAAATAAATTAGAACAGGACTTACATAGGCTGGAAATAGACAAGACTAATTTGGCTGTCTGTCTATATCCCAAAGAAAGTTTGGGTACATCTACACTTGCTCCCTAGTTCTAACTAGGGATGCAAATATAGCCGACCAAAATCGCTAATGAAGCGGGGATTTAAATATCCCGCGCTTCATTAGCATAATCTCACCCATGCGCTAGTCCGCTTGCCAGCTGATTCGAACCAGGAAGTGCGTTCTGGGACACATTAGTTCGAATCAGACCCCTTGGTTCGAACTAATGTTACTCCTCAGCCGCCGGCCTGCAAGCAGGGGCGGAGGAGAGGGGGCGAGGTGCCTGGACGGCTGTGCGGGGCTTCCCCCACCTCCCTGCAAAGTGGCGGAGGGTTCGCCGCTCGCTGCACCGTTCCCCGCCAACCCCCCTTGCCGGATGCAGTGCAGGTCCCGGCAGACCCATCACAGGGGCATACTCCCAACCCAATCCCCCTCCCTTCTCCTCCCCTTCCCTTCTCCAGAGCCAAACACCTCTCCTCCCTACTGTAACCCAGTTCCCTTTCTCCCCCAACCTTATGTCCTGGTCCCAAGGCAGCTGCCTGTGCTCAGCGGCTGGCTGCTAGCAAGTGCAGGCTGGAGCCGCGAGCACACACGTGGCTCACAGCAGCCCGGCTGAGAGAGTGGCTGACTGGAGCACTTCCGTGTTATTTCGGGGACAGTCGTGTTATTAAAAAAAGTTCCCTAAAAAAAAATCGTGCTATTGCAAAAACGTGTTAAGTGGGCACGTGTTAAACGAGTAATTACTGTATAGGGTTCTTCCTTTTTTATGACTATTGCAAGTACTGTGGATCCCATAATATTCCTACCACTTTCCTCAGAATGATATGAAAGATACTTTCTGCTTAATCTGCATGAAATCAGCACTTTTCCATAGATATCACTATGAAATTTGCACTTCCTTTACAATTCTCTATGAAATTACGATGATGATTGCCTCTCTTTCTTCTAGTTGCTTGTTTGCATGTCTTAAACCAACAGGTTGGTGTATACTTGAACTATTAATGCTTTCATTTTCCTGTCTGATTTTCCCTGAAGATTATAATTAAAGAAATATAAACAGAGGGGCTGCGTCTAGACTGGCATGATTTCGCGCAAATACTTTTAACGGAAAAGTTTTTCCGTTAAAAGTATTCGCGCAAGAGAGCGTCTATACTGGCATGTGCCTTTGCACAAAAGATTTGCTTTTGCTCAAAAGCATCCGTGCCCGGTATAGATGCTCTCTTGCGCAAGAAATTAACATTCCTGTCTACACTGGCCCTCTTGTGCAAGTATTCTTGCGCAAGAGGGCTTATGCCTGAGTGGGAGCATCAAAGTATTTGCGCAAGCAGCACTGATTTTGTACATTACAAAGTCAGTGTTCTTGCGCAAATTCTCGCGGCCAGTGTAGACAGCTGCTTTTGCGCAAAATCTTGCCAGTCGAGACGCACCCTTACAATATGCTACAGTTTAACTAACAACACTGCAAATGCATTGAATCAAAAGAACATTTATAAACCTCTATAACCATGGTGTCCAACCAGTTCACTACAGCAAACTAGCCACACTCTACCGGACAAATAGCCACACCCAACTGACCAAATACCCACATGTGGCTAGTGGCTAGCTTGTTGGACACCACGGCTCTAAAATATGTGAAAACTCTTCTTGTGGGTAAATTGATGTTTGCATTTAAAGGGTTTTGTGCTTTGTAATACAGCTACATTTGTTGCTCTGAGCTAATCTGTTCCTGGTTTGCATTTGTGGTTTGCTCTGGACCTTATTTAAATAATTTTTAGCAATGAGCACTGACCCTATTTAGTTGATGATCCTGTCAGAATTACAGGCTAACATTTGGGCATGACACCTACTTATGTAATTAACAAAGTAAAATATAGTCTTGGAAAAGGGAAAAAATCTTTTTAATGTCTTTGCTTTGAAATAGATTCTTAATTTTTATGGAAACATGCTACATTTGGGTCCAAGTAAAACATATGGAACTGATTGAAGGTACAGTTTGTATTTATGTCTGGAATTTGGATCTCTTTTTTTGGTACAACATAATTGTGAGATTAGAAAAAAATAGTTTATGGCACTCTACAAATGTATTACTGAAGCATTGTTTATTTTATTTATCACTGTGATGTTCATTCTAGGGATGTTAACTATCAGTTATTTTACTAGTTGAATAGTCGATGGAATTTCCATTGACTATTCAACTAGTCGATAGGCAGTTCCGCATTCCTCCTTTGAAATGTACAAGAGCCCATGTTGGGACTCTTGTACATTTCAAAGGAGGAATGCGGAACTCTGCGTGCAGCTCGGGGCCAGCGGGAAGTCCCGCTGACTCTGGGCTGCATGTGGGCTGACCCCGGGTTCCATGCTGTGCTGCCAATTTGAAATGCCACGTGGGACCTGGGGTCAGCTGGGGACTCCCCAGCTGATCCTGTCTCTGCGCGGCCTTTCCACCGAACCCGGGATCAGCTGAGGATTCCCCAGCTGATCCCGGGTTCCTCAGAAATGCTGCATGGAGCCCAGGATCAGCTGAGGAGTCCCAGCTGACCGTGGCCTCCACGTGGCGCTGCCACCTTGAAATGCTGCCTCGGTATTTCAAAGGGGCAGCACCGCACAGCTGAGTCCGGGATCAGCTGTGAGGCATTGCTGCTTTGAGGTACCCCTTCTTCACTCCCCTTTGCTGCCTTTATCTGATAGAGGCGGCAAGGGAAGGGAGGGGGAATCAATTAGTCAGCTAGTCGACTAGTCAACTAGTCCTTAACATATAACTATTTGACCTGTCAAGGCTGTTCCCCACTCTGGCATTCTGAGTGCACAAGGTGAGGGCCCTCAAGAGACTTTAAAACACCTTGCCACTAAAAGCTTATGTTTAAAAACTCCCTAAAATCACAGATTCCTGGCCTTTCCTTGGTATTGCTACCATCACCCAAATGCAAAAAGCTCCTTTGAGAACTCAGGAAGACTCATTTGGGAATTTCTCCTGTGGGGTACTCTCAAGCTCTTTAACCCTTCTTCATGAGAGAGATTGAAAAGCTAATTTTTCATAATAGTTGACTTTGCAGTCTTAAGCACACACACACAGAACCTCCTGCCTTCTAGGACACAGGAATCATATCATGGTCTTTAAAAAGAAAAGAAAAAAACATACTTGGTGAAACATTATTTGATTGTTAGGTGTTATAGAGTAATTGAAAAAAGAAAGATTAAAATATAGAGAATTGTTTCCCTGGGATTCAGTTTGGGGAGTTACAGTGAAATGGGGGTAATTTACATGTTCTCAGCATAGAGAAGTCCAACAAACCCCAAAATAAAGAAAATAGCCTGACTGCATCTGACTAAACATTCCCTGTTCTACTCACATATCTGTTGTTCTAAGATTTAGTCCTTCCTTAGGTGTGGATGTTGCTGAATTCTCCATGCCTGTTTTCCTGGCATAACTCATGTCTCCCAGGCTCCCTTCTGGTCACGTAAAGACTGGAACAGGAAGATCACTACTTCCCATTTAAAAACTCACACTGTTTTCATTGGCTTTCCTGGCTTCCTGCCAACTCACTTTCTGCTTCCTTAGTATTCCTGGAGACTCTCTAGGACCCACTGTCTATGGTTTTAACCCTTGCAGGCAAGACAATTAGGGTTAGGTTTCAAGAGTTCACCACTTGGAAAAAAACTTAAGTTAACTGAATGGCTGGAATGTCCAGAAAGAGTATTACTCTCTGTTACCCGGTCACCATACCTGCCCCAGAGTTCTGGTGGGGTGCCGCCCAGTGTCTACAGCTCCCCGAGTGGTCTTTCCCCTTTTTATATGCTTTAGCACCCTGAATCGCTCGCCTTCTTTGGCCCGGGAAGGGGGCTCGGGCCCTCCCTCTCTCCGAGCCCCAGCCCAGGGCCCTAAGGCAGGGGCACTTGCCCCTACCCAGTGGAGGGGGCTGAAACCCCTAAACTCTCCACTCACGGGGACCGCGGCCCTACCCTGGGCCGCTTCTTCCCGCCTGTGTCTCAGGTTCCCCAGCGCGGGGACAAGCTTACCACAGCTCGCCTCCTGCAAGGGGGGGGGAGAATGCCCTCTCTCTCTCGTTCACCCCCCCCTTTCCTCTCGTGCCCCTGGCCCTTTTGAATGGGCTGTGCCTCGGCGTCTCCTGTCGACCCCGCCTCCACGCACACGGCCCCGCCCCTCCGGGGCCTCCGGACGACGTCCTCCGTGACATCATCAGGCTGCGCCTGACCGACCCGCCGGTCCGCGGCCACAGCAGTCCCGGCCGCGGTCGGCACAGCCCCAAGGCCCTCCGCCCCCGGCCCGCTGCCGCACGGACCCCCCTCCGGCCGCTCCGCCCCTAGTCTGGCGCCGCCCTTAGTGTGGGACAGCATGGCTGGGCTCTCTGCCCCGTACACTCTCCCATTCATCACAGCACCCAATCCTTAAATACATCACTCAGTGGTTTTTGGAACCAGTGTGCTAACAGTTTACATATGATAACTTACATGATGACTTCTAGATACTTATTATGACAACAGTATGTTGGAGATAATAAGGGTGACCGGACTGATATTAGCGACAGTGTGGTGGGCCCTTTACCAGTTGCCAGAGGAGACTTTTAGGGCCACAATCACACATTTATGGTTTCCCTTTCATACTAATCATAGTTCATATATGAAGCATACTAACACTTTTCTAGATGATACTTTGTAGCTTATTATTGAATTTTGAGATCTATATCTTAAAATTAAATTTAATGATGGCTGCTATACAAGACAACATGGGGGAATTGTTCAATTCACCTTTTTGGTCTCATCTTTATAAAACTTCTGGTTTGTGTTACATGAAATACTAATTGTAGATTTTTAGTTGGTTGGTTTATTGCTCTACACATATCTGCTCCAAGCTGTCTAAAATTTCTAGTTGTCTAGCAGGGCAGAAAATTATTTTTATTACTATGTTCTAAATTATGATGAATTGAAATTGCTCTTATAATTTCATCTTTTTTAAGGTGTTGTTGAATACAGCCAGTTTTGTGGGTATTAATTCATGATTGGGATATGAGCATTGTGTCCTTTTGGATTCCCTGTATTTTATGGATTAGACTTGAACTGACAAATATGTTCTGAAGTTAAGAAGGGATAAAAAAACCATTCAGTCATGTCTGTGCACTAAATTTCAATTAATAGAATCTGCACTTGTGAGTTTTGTGTGAAGGATGCTATTCAACTAATGTTTAGAATACTTCTTACCAAGCTTTTATGGGTTAGACTTAGTCACAAAGAGCATAATCATGATGCAGTCTATATGGCATTAGCACAGGACTTCATGGAATTTCCTCAGGGTTATGGATTTTTATAAAAGGCAGGTTCCAACTTAAACAGGATTTTGCTTATGTCCATGACTTCATGGAAGTTAAACAATGGAAAGATAAATTGGAGGTGTGTTGCCACAATTAGGGATGGTAAATGGCATTTAATCAGCTAATCGACAAGTTGATAGAATTTCCATTGACTAGTCGATTAGTTGACAAGGGGAAGAAACTGCAGAGCTGCAGCAGGGTTAGCTCCTGGATCTGGGAGTTAATTCTGCTGCAGCTCTGCCTTTTAAATACATTTAAAAGGCTGATGTACAGTGGGGGGAATCGGGTGTGAGCCAGGACAGCTGATTCTCAGCTTGTGCTGGGTCCCCTCTATACTTCTGCCTCCCTTGCCCCACCACAGAGATGGTGCGGGGGGGGAGGGGGAACCAGCTTTTCAGCCAGCTTCCTGCAGCACTGGCTCCTGCTACTCTCTTCCCCCCCCCCCCTTGCTGCCTCTCTCTTAGAGGCAGCAAAGGGCGGGGAAGCGGCTAGTTGAGTCACTAGTTGACTCTCCAAAAAGCATAAGCTTTGTTGTTGAAGTACAGGTTAGCCTGTTTAGCAGTCCATAAATACATAGGGACGATATCTCTAGACATTTCCTCAAGGAACTATCAGTGCCTGAAATTAGGAAGGTGCCTAATAACTTAATGATTAAGATTGCTATTTTAAAAGTTCTTAAAATGGGACAAAAATTCCTGTTTTCTTCTCAAAGTTATATGGGTAACTGGGATGAAATTTCACTCTGTTCACTTTTATGGACTTTGATTTTTCTCTGCATTTTTGTTTTTATTTCTTCATAATTTATTAATGCAAAGTCTGATATTGGGTTATGTCTGAATTTTGTCTGTTAGCCCTACTTTTTGTTGACTGAAATCTTGTTTTAATACTTTTTCTGGTGACTCAGAAGCTCATTGAGAGGAATATCTTGAGTAAATCTGGTGCAACTAACTGTTCTTTTATTTTTTGTTTAAATATTTGGATTTAGGGTAATTTTTTAGCCATTGTTCATTCAGTAGCTATAACTGAATGTTGTGTTGGGAGAGGGTATTTCAGTAAAGGAGTGTGTGCAGAAGAAAAATGACTGATCCTGTGGTTAAGAAGTGGCCAAGTCTCTGTTCCATCACAGACTTCCTAGGTGACCTTAGACCAGGGGTGGATAAAAGGAGTTCCGTGCGTCAGATCCGGCTTGCCAGGCGGGTTGATCCGGCCCGCGGAGGCCTGCTGCTCCCCTACCCCCAGACCAATCAGGGCTTGTGGGGCAGGGGGAACATGCAAAATATCTTCTCACCCTGCTCCCATACTGCGGGGAGTGCGTGGTGCTTAGAAGCGCCACATGCTTCTTGCAGGAGGAGACTTCCCCCACCCCCAGGCTCTGATTGGGGGTGCAAGGAGCGCGCAAAGTCTCCTCCTGCCCTCCTCCCAAACCCTGATTGGCTTGGAGGTGAGAAATGAGGGGGAGTGTGCAAAGTCTTCTCCCACCACCAGGGACACAGGCACTTAGAGGGAACTGCCAGCTGTTCAGAGGGAGCTCTGGAGGGAGTGGGAGCAAAGACTTCATGCTCTTCCTCATCTCTGGACCAATCAGGGTCTATGGACAGGGAAGCACGGAAATGTCCTGGCCCCTCCCCCTCCCCCTGAAGCCATGCCAGGGTGGCCTGGGGACACATCAAAAATTTCTGAAATAGCCCCCAGGTTGAAAATTATTGCCCACCCCTGCCTTAGACAGATCAGTTTCTGTTTGTCTCCGTTCCCCCTCTTTAACATTAGATTAATAGCACTTCCTTATCTCAGTATAACTGGCACCAAACAACTCCTAAAAATCCAGTTTTACAGAGTATAGGTTAAGTATGCTGTTTTCTGTCTGTTCCTGGACAACAAAATAGGCCCATATGGGACCATTTCTAGCTAAGGGTAGGGCAGTTCTTGTTTATAATGGCCCTGTTGCTCTGTTTCCATTCAACTGCACCAATGACTGATTGACTAATAGGCATGGGCAATGTCTTGATCAGAAATCTAGTCCAGCTTCTGGGAAAGAGGAGGGTGCTGGTTTTTGCACTAGAGTGTGTATGGAAGTGTACCTTTAGTATTAACTACTGATCAGATGACTATATCTAATAAAGGTGCACTCTCTTAAGAGAGAAATGTAACTTTAACTCTGCAGTTCTTTGGTCCTTCTACATACACCTCCTTATTTTCCCTCCAGCAATAGCAGTTGGTGTAGCAGTTGGTTTTACACAGTGCTCACAAATGTGACTGATTGGGATTGGGCTTTTATATACTTGATTAAAAGCTTGTGGGGATACGCACAGAATTTTCAGGTGAAACATTCTCTGTCAGGAGCTGCATTTTTATATCATACTTTGTTGTACAAAAGAAGGTGCGCAAGGGTCCATGCACAGTTGCTAATGGCTAATATCTTCTGACAATAGAAAGCATATTTGACAAACTCACAAAAGAAAGGAAACAAATAGTTAAATAACCTAACACTATATACCCTCTTCTCCAGCACCTGAAGACACACAGCAGCTTTACCACAACTATCGTACACTACGGCCCATGCACTGCAAACTTAACTCTGTCCCCCAAGGGTTGCCAGTTGTCCAGCACCTCCTTTAACTTCCTGTCTCTATCTTAGTTACTTATATGGCCCACTTTATCATAAAATCTGAGCATTTCAAAATCATATTCTTTCAACATCATGTGAGGTAGCTCAGTTTTAAAAAAATCTCTTTTGAGGCTGAGATTAAGCATGAAAAAACCATGAGAAATTTTAGTCAGAGAGAAAAGTTAAGCAAGTCATAAGTACCTTTGCAACCTTAAAAATACAACTGACTACTTATTATTTCAATGTAAGTAATCCAATACATCGAATATTTAAATCTTAAAAATCTAATACAGGTATTTACTCATTCCTTGATTAATATATTGGGCAAAGTTAATAGTTCCTTACTAGAATGTATATTTAATAAACATAAAGTTAAATAAACCATAAATTTATTTTGAAAAATCTTAACCATTTTATCCTGGAATATATGAGTTTGAAATACCTGTCCTGAATACTGTAGTGCAATGTCTTAATCTTAGCATGGAATGCTTCGTTCCAGAGAGGCTGAAAAGAAAACCTGAAGAGACTGAAAGGTCATAAAAAAAGCAGGAGTTGAAAAGGGGAAGGTTGATTTTTCTCTCCACCCTTCTTTACAAACACTCCACAGCTGGAAGTCAGTAGATTGCTTCTGAGCTGCCTGCAATAGAATAAACAAAGCAGTGGGTAGTGTGCTTTACCCAAAAGATCTGATGGATTTCCAAGCTAAAACCTACTCAGTAATAATTCAGTGAATGCTTTATGTTGGTTGTACACATTGTAACATTAGGTTTTTCATGACTTCAATTTTAACTTGCAGTGGAGCATGTATGTAACTACAGGGGAGTCAGTGACAGCATGACAGTGACTCCTATTAAGTAAGCAATGCTAATTGCACTAGCTGAGCACTGGGTAGTCTGGGTCATGAGGATTTTCTATGATTGGTGGGATTGGGACCGAAGGCTCCTCCTCCTGCTCTCCTTCCTTCTTGCAGTCTTTCCTGTGCAATTTCAGTTCTCTTTTCCTGACCACTCCATTTCCAGCAGATTCCTGTTCTTGGAGAGTTGGTGGTCTGTGTGGGTGACCCAGTATTTGTTGAAATTTGCTTTCACCTCTCTTTGATTTTGCCAACTAGGGAAAAAGTAGGCCTTAACATCAAAATATAAATGGTCATTAGTGTGTTTATAGATCCAGTGCCTGATGTGCATTAATCTTGTGTTCTGCTTCCTTTTGCTGTGGCTAATCTCATCTTTCCTCTACTTCCCGAAGGATAGCTTGATGTTGAGCCTCTGGTATCACATCTTTTAAGAGCTGTCACTCCCAGCTCTCTTTTGCCGCCTTTTCTTCCTAACTGGTCTTTCCAGCTTTTTGTACACACTGTAGGGATGTTAAAATGTGTTTATTTGTGTACAGTAATTCCTCATTTAACATGTTCCTGCTTAACATGTTTTTGCGATGGCCTGATTTTTTTTTTTTTAAGGAACATTTTTTTAATTATACGACTGTCCCCGGAATAACACGATTTCCCCAGCTGGCCCGTTGCTGGTGGCTGCGCGGGGCTTCCCCCGCCTCCCTGCAAAGTGGCGGAGGGTTCGCTGCTCGCCGCGCCATTCCCTGGCGATCTCCCCTCGCCGGACGCAGTGCGGGTCCCGGCAGACCCCTCACAGGGGCATACTCCCAACCCAATACCCCTCCCTCTCCTCCTCTTCCCTTCCCCAGAGCCAAACACCTCCCCTTCCTGCTGTAACCCAGTACCCTTTCTCCCCCAACCTTATGTCCCGGTCCCAACAGACATCACCGCTTGAAACGCAGCCCCCCACCTTTTCCATTATTTTCGATGGGAAAATTGACCCCGCATAACATGTTTTCACTTAACACGATCATTTTCTGAAATAGATCTATAGTGTTAAATGAGGAATTACTGTAAATGTGTATCTGCTGAAAATTTCAGCAGATACATATTTACATGCTGGGGGTAGGAGGCAGTTGGAAGCTGGTGCTCTCAGAGAGCCAGCGCCTCACGAGCACCAGCTCACATCTCTTGCCCCCATTCCCCCCCATATGAGAGGTGGGGGAGGGCAGTTGGCTCAGCAAGAATTGGTATGTGCAGGGAGCCAGCTTGAAACCTGCCTTCCTGTGTGTACCGGCTCCTGCCTGCCCCCTTCAACTCCCACGCTGCTGCCTCTCTATTGGAGGCAGCAGCATGGGGGGGGGGAGTGGCTCTGTGGGAGCCAGTGTTTGTGCGGAGTTAGCTTTTAAGCTGGCTTCCCACACATACTGGCTTCCATTTCCCCCCTGCACTCCTGCCTCTCTGTAGGAGGCAGCACTGTGTGGGTGGGGGGTTGGGGGCAGGTGGCTTGGCAGGAGCTGATACGTACGGGGAGATGGCTTGAAAGCCTGCTTCCCTGTGTGTACTGGCTCCCACCTACCCCCTCACCCTCTGCAGTGCTGCCTCTGTCAGAGGCAGCAGGGGGGCAGGGAGGTGGCTCTGGGAGCTAGCATGCACAGGGGAGCTGGCTGTTTCTGATACAGATTTATGAGGACAATATTGGAAGTATTATCAGAAGCTGTGAAAAGAGGAAAGGTAATTGGTAGATGAGAAGAGGGTTAATCTTCCCCATCCATGGGGCCTGAGGATAAAAACTATGAACCACAAAGGAAGAGAAAAAAGGAAAGACAATAGGTTTTGAAAATGTACAGATTAAGAAGAAATGAGAGCAGAAATCTAGGCAGAGGCAAAATTATATGGGGCCTTGAATGTGAGTAGGACTTTGAATTGAATGTTATATAATATGGAGAATGAGGGAATTCTTTAGTGTTTTGTATGAATAATGTTTACCTCCGTTTATCTGGTTTTTTTGTTTTGGTCTGAATTAATGGAGTTAAATAAAAGAAAACTTAGCTGAAAATGGAACAGTAACAGAGATGGGGTGGGAGGGAGGAAATACCAGCAATCTATTATAGGACAGTGGGTGAGCTGTTCATTGGGAAATAGCTCCCTACCTAGCTACCTGCCTGTCTCCAGCCAGATTAACCTGGCTGATTTTTTCCAAGGTCAAATCCTAAAATCAGATGAACACTAATCCCTTAAAAAACCCTGACAAAAGAATAAAGGAAGTGGAGATCAATCAGCAGCTTCCCTGGTGGAGAGACAGAGTGCAGGAGGGCAGCCTGTCTCTCCCTGCCCAGGAATAGTTCTGTACCTTGTAGCATGCTCTAGGGATGTTGAACTAAGGCAGAGAGTTTGTGTAGTGTTTCTGAGATGACTGGGTTCACCTAAGTTTTGAGAGAGTTTGAGTTTTGAGTGGGACCTAGACATGTAAGATCTTTTGTCTTTTAACTCTTTTCTCTGTTTGCGATGGAATTCTAAGCAGATGGGCAATGCATCTATTTGGAAGAAGCTATTCTGAGTCACTTTAATCAGCCACTGGTTACATGCTCCTGGAGACAAGAAGAGGGATAATCTTTCCAGCCCATGGGGCCTGAGGATTAAAAACTGGTCTGGCAGTTACCAACTACAGTTGAGCCAGCCCTGTTAACACAATTGGAAATGGGGGAGAATGTCATTCTGGCCAGGATCCAGTTGGAGACAGGTAAAACTGTAGGTTCCACCCTAAAAGAAGTGAAGGTAGCAAAATTTGTTATGTTAGGGTGCCCTCATGAGAGATTACAAGGAGGTATAAAGTACCACAGAGCCCTAGCTGGAATGATTTAGTTGGTGCTGGTCTTTCTTTGAGCAGGTGGTTGAACTAGATAACCTCCTAAGATCTCTTCCAACCCTAATTTATGGTTCTTACTACTCACCTTGTAACTCTGGATATACAGTGGAAATAGGGCTGATTATATCCCTGGTGAATTGCAGAATTTCATTCTGGAAGGAGTTCAGATAAAGTCCTATTACTTGCAAACAGTGCCCAGGGAAAAGATCATGGTATAGCTCACTGAGAGCCACCATAGGGTGCGTCTACACAGCACCCTTAACTCGAAATAGCTTATTTTGAAATTTGGTGCTGTCTAATTTTGAAATAAGGCACTATTCCAAAACATCCCTTAACCCTCGTGCAATGAGGTTTACAGGGACATTGGAATAGAGAGCCCGTTACATTTCGATATAATGGGCTTGCTCTTAAGACACAGAATAGGTATTTCAGGATATGGGAGGTATCCTGAAATTAGCTCTGCCTTGTAGACATAGCCATAGAGAGGAAGCTAATGAAAGATGTTCTGAGAGTGACTGTGGCTGGCCTGAAATTAGCTGTCCAAAACTAATCTGCTTATATGGCCTCCACATATTTGAGTTCATCATATCACAGATGTTATTTATGGTCTGATTTTAAAAACCAGACCAAAAATTCCTGAGAAAAATTGTATGATTGTATTTAGAAACAGTTCTACCGATATTACCTTTTGGAAGGAGTTAGGCTTCTAAGGAAAGTAAAAATGATAAAGATCAGATTCCGTCAGAGGTAGCTAACCTTTTTAAATCTCAGTTGTTTTTTTCTAGTCATTCTGCTTGTGACTTAATACATTTGTAATATAGGTTTATTTTTTTAAAAGGAAAGGGGGACTATGGACTAATGGGAAGTAGTACCAGAATATTAAAATTCTCTTTGGTTGATTAAATGCAATTCTCTTGCTTTGCAAGACACATAAGATGCAGTTATTTTGGGTAGGAATTAATTCTTATTAGTGTTAGCTGGAAGTATACAGTGAATTGATGTATGAAGGAAATTTAAATACAGCAAGTAAAATCCTGGTTCTCTTGATGTCTGTGGCAAAACTACCATTGACTTCAGTAAAGCCAGGATTTCACTTGGAGTATTTGTCAGGAATGTTTCTGAAGTTCTTCTTTCAGTGTTTCCTGTTCAGTTTTGCAGAGTAAATGGTTTCACCTTAGAGGGCAGGTAAACCGAACAAAATCTTTGTTCTGTTCTGGATAGCTTCCAGTATTGGTTTAGAGAATGGATGTATTTACTGATAGTTGGCTTGAACAAATAAAAAATATTTTTTCTTGCTAAGTTGTGTGGTATAAATATTTCTAAGATGCATGCTTACTCCATTTTATTCTTAGCTACAACTATAGCAAACTAGCATGTGATCCCAGTTATCATGACTGTTACCAAGTCACTGTTCACCAAAAGAGTGATAATTCTCAGAACAATTACACATGTGATGGGTTTGTTTTAACACAAGTATCAGCAGAAATATAGCATAATATATTGATTCTTCCTGGATGTAGCAGAAGAACGGGATATTTTATTACTGCTTTAAAAACTACTCAGAATACTTCACTAACAAACCTTGAATTTATTTTAGAAATTTAAATTCGGTTTTGTCTGTCACAAACATAATATTGTAGTTTCTTTGTCTTTATTGGAAAATGAATGGTGGTTTCCAAATGTTAATGATTTTAAATGGTCTATAGGCCTTTAACACAAGAAGAAATTGCTCAAAGACGTGAGCTTGCAAGACAAAGACATGCAGAAAAATTGATAGCCAGTCAAGTGCAAGAGCTACCAGTACATGTTCTTTCTGGAAATGAATCTGAATTGACTGTGAAGACTGGTGAGACAAAAGGTACAGTACTTCTTAGGACTGTTGTTCGTCATCCATTTTTCTCATAGGTAAAGACTTTGTTTTTATTACAGTGTTGCTTATGAGTCAGTTGAGAACAGGACGTGATCGTTCTGTGTATGCACAGTACAAATATAGAGTAAGAAGAGAGAGTATCTCCTCAGAGTTTACAGTGTGAATAGACAAGCTAGACCAGGGGTGGCCAACCAGTTAGACCCAAAGAGCCAAAAGAGCTGTGGATAGTAGTGCAAAGAGCCACACATCCCTCCCCCAGAGCCAGGCACCCCTAGCCCCCTCCCCCAGACCCAGGCCCCCCCAGCTCTCCCCATTCCAACCCAATGCCCTACTCCTCCCCCAGAGCCAGGCACCCCCAGGACCCTCCCATTCTAACCCAATGCCTGGGTCTCACCAGAGCTGCCACTGCCACAGCCACGCACTTCTCCCTCTAGGAACTGGGGCGTGTTCACAAAGCGGGCATGCAGCTCCGAACGAGCTGTAACCCTGAAAGCCACATTTCTGTGAGCAAAGAGCTGCATGTGGCTCAAGAGCCACAGGTTGGCCACCCCTGAGCTAGACAAAGGGACAGAATACTTAGTGTGATGGTTTGCAGATATAGCGCAAATGCCAGAAATGTTTGGTTAATTTAAATGTTCTAGGTGTGGTTTAGTGAAGTGGGATTAACTAGCGGGAAAGACAAGGGAGCTGGATAAAATGGTAAGGTAGGGATAAAGAGGGAAGGAAGCAAAGTGGGGAACTTCAAGGCCAGGTGGAGTGAAGGTGAGGTGAAGAGTATATGAGGGAAGGAATGGGAAGTGTTGAAGCAAATAGCCAGTCAAATTAGTCAATTATTTTTACTGTTATCTTTATCCTGAATGTGGCTATATGTAAATAGCCTGTTAAATGTGCATGATTACAGCTAAAGAAAACTTTATAAAAGTGGAAAGATTTTGTTTATAGATGGTCTCTACCAATCTTCTTCTCCTTCTGAAAGCATTTAATTTGTCTATTTGAAAGAACATTTGATAGGGGCATTTGGCTTTGTGGTTTTTAGTAATACTTTGAGGACTTGTCTATACTCACACACACATTATGCACCTTAAACCCCAGCACAACAACCCTGGTGTGGTTGCAGTTATGCCAGGATAAAGATGCTTCATACTTGCAGAAATATTTACATGTGGGAAGGGAAATAAGCTATGGCAGTTGTAAGGCATCTTTTTCCTAAGACAATTGGGTCCACCCATAAGAGTTATGCTGCTAAAAATATTTCAGTGCAAAAACTTGGCCCTAACCAAAATAGTCACATTAGTACCTGAAGGCCTGAATCTTGAGTCATAACGCATTTCCTTACTTTCTCCTAAAGTTTCTTCACAAATGATAGGACACTGATTCATTATTACTTTTCCTCCTCAAGGTGCTACAGAAACTGTGTTTACACTGCACTGTTCTTTAACTTTGATTAGGTGATGAACAAGAGCTCACTAGTCAAACAGAGAACATGACCCTAAAAACTGTGAAACAAGAATCAGACAACAAGGAATTTTTCATTGCTTTTGCTAGAGTGTTCAGTGGTGTGGTGCGAAGAGGGCAAAAGATCTTGGTTCTGGGACCAAAATATGATCCTGCTGAATCTTTACACAAGGTAAGAGGTGATAGTAAAATGTTAACATAGTTTGAGATTGTTCACAACATTGATAATTTAAACAGTTTTTCAAATGCTATTCATCAAATAATAATTTTGGATAATTTTTTTTCAAAAATAACGAAGTAACTTAAGAAATTTTGCCAAAATTTTGCTTAGTTTCTTATAACAAAATTAAGCATTGTGTGCCTAATCATAGACTGTTAAATGAGGAGCTAAGATTGTCACTTGCATTGTAGCTATAAGTGGAAATTTAATTATGTATTGGTGGTTTTGTGTGTCGTGTATCCTGCTTTTTAGAGTATGTACAAAATCTAAGTATTGAGTATGTTAGTTACTGTAGCTATTTTTCATGTGATTTGTAATACTCCTGCATGACTATTTTAGTCAATTCCCTTGTTATCTGAATGTTGTATGTTGTCTCAATACTAAGTCATTGCTATTATTTAAGTTTTTTGGAGGCTTTTAAATCTGGATTTCTGAATTTTAAATCTATGGAAGATGGGATTTTTACCTTGTGTCTAAGAGAGGCTTTATATGGATATGTGATTACATCTCTCATAAGAAAAAGGACCCGGACTGTGCTCTAGGTTAGATTTATGTAGTTATTCTGCAAAGAGCTACAATTATGTTGATATTTTTGGGGGGGATGATGAATTCGTGGTGGATCATCTTTTGATCTTATGGAAAAATATCTGATGATAAACTTTTAGCTTTCTGACTATGACAGTTAGCCTTTTCCAGATGTTAGAAATAAGCCAATAGAGTAGTTTAAAGATGACCTGCAAAGGATTTCAAAGAATTTGGGCTTGTACGCTTTTTAGCTGCTTCTTAGTGATGCAGGCCTGAAAGTTTTTGTTTACAGTTTTTATTTTTGGTGTTTTTAATCTTAGGAATATCAGACTTCTCATCATGTCTAGGTTTTGCTCTGGCTTAAAATTCTTTCCTGAGTTATTCAGCTTTGACTCTGGTGAGGTCATCAGTTTACTAGTTCTTCAGTCATCTCAGAATATTCCAAGCTAGACAGAACCTGAATTTCAAATATAAACAGGAAAAAAAATGAGTGGGATATGAATATTCTATCTTTCTCTGCTTCTTTAAAAAGATACAACTCAAGTCCAAATTCTTTTTTCTTTGCAGGTCACCTTTATGTGGCAGAAGGGACAACTGACTACATAAAACTTAATGCGTACAAAATATTTTGGTTTAAAATTATGGGCTAGTGAAAGGTGCTCAGTTGTGTATAGTTCTGTACTTTCAGATAAATGCATAAAGATTTCTGATAAATGCATACACGTCAGTACATTTTGATTGAATTTAATACGGAAAGGTAAAAGTAGAATTGATGTAGTTGTCATCATGCAGAGCACACATAGGCGTTGTCTGAACACACACTTCCACATAGGCAGAATTTCATTAACTTTTTTTTTCTGTTAGTGAACTGCTAGAACCAGTGTTCTTTTTTGAGTGCTTGTTCACATCAATTCCAGTCAGGAGCATGTTAGGGATGTGAAAGGTTAATCGGTTAACCGATGCATCACCCTAAGAACAGGTGATGCTTACCAGTTCTGGTTAACTGGTAACCAGTGGGAGCTGGAGCAGCTCCCCACCTGCCACAAGCAGAGAGCTGCTCCAGCCCAGCAGGTGGCCTGCCATTGACAGCCTCTGTCTGTGGGGGCCCAGGCACCCCTCAGGCAGCCCCAACCCCCGCATCTGGAGCATCCTCTGTCTGCAGGGATCTCGGGCACCCCACAGGTAGCCCCAACCCCTGTGTAGGGGCTGGGAGCCAGCAGAGCCAGAGGCTGCACAGGGCTGAGGGCAGGAGTCCCGTGTGCTGGAGTAGTCCCCAGCTTGGATCCTGCTTAGTCGGTTAAACATTAGAGGTAGAAGTCCCAGGCAGTGATCAAGAGGACATGAGAGAGCTTGAGGGTCAAGAGCAGGGGTTGCGCACACACCCTGCATTTACTGCGGCAGCAGGAGCACACTCACTGAGCGCATTCGCTCTGCTTCCTCATGGCTCCTGACGCCATGGTGAGTAAGTGCGGCCTGACCCTTGCTGTCATCTTGTGCCAAGCCCCATCTGTAATCCCCAAGGCTGAGTCCTTGGGAGAAAGGGTACAAAGGTGGGGAGAGGGCAGGGTGGTGGTGGGAAGGAGCTAGGCTTGAGGGATGAGGACGGATGAGATGCCCAGACCAGGATGCAAAAATGCTTGGGCCATAGATGGCCTGTATGTTTGAGACCTCTGGTCAAGAGGACTCTGCACCACCTTTAACCCATCATCTTTGTCCCCAGACGAGGTGGTCACAAGGACTTCGGCCTTGGGACCTCAGATCACTGGGCACACCAGAACCTTCTATGTACAATCACCTGCAACTTTGGGCTAAAGGTAGAAGAGGTTATTATTCCAGAGGTTCCTCAGTTTATATCCCGAAGCTGGAGGCTCTCTTTAGGGTAGCTCTGCCCCTGATAAAAACTATACAGAACTATACCAAAACATGGCAGAATTCAGCATTGTTCCCTCACACATCACAGGGTGTCAAACACAAGTACTTTATCCCATCTAAAGGCTATAAATATTTGTTCTCACACCCTCAGCCTGCTGTCTTGTGGTCACCGTGGTCCATGAGAAGGAAAGATGGGCAGCAGGGACCAACCCCAATTGAGAGTCCAATGATTAGACCTTTTTGGCCAAAAGGTCTAGTTCATGGGGGGCATGCAGCTGATGATAGCTAACCAACAACCTATTCTCAGTCAATACTTCAGCTCATGGGCCTCTTTGTTGAAGTTTAAGGAGCTACCCTATCAGACTCCAGGACCGAATTCGTGGCCAGTATTGATGAAGGGAAAGTCGTGGCACGGTCTTCCTTGCAAATTTCCCTAGCTGTGGCAGACTGTGCTACCTGCACCCTCTCCAAGGTTAGCCATGTGAAAGGACACATGACTACAAGCATCTGTACTGCCCCCCCACAGTACAGCAAACCCTGCAAGACTTACCTTTTAAAGGTGCAGGCTTATTGTCAGAGCAGTCAGACTCCAAACTGCACAACTTAAGATTCTTGGGCAAGCATGAAGTCGCGGGGGATGCATACCCCCCACCCCCCTGCATCCCAGCATAAAACTACAGCCTCAACAGCAGTGTCCCTACCCTTCCCATCTGAGGGTATGTCTACACTTGCACCCTAGTTCGAACTAGGGATGCAAATGCAGGCATTCGAAATAGTCAATGAAGGCAAAGGCAAAGGAGGCTCTCAGACCTAATTTTAGACCTGCGAGGAATCAGCCGGTTCATGGTGAAGGTGAAATTCTGTATGATTTCCCTGAGCACCATTATCCTTTCCCTGGATCCAGAAGACTGGTATGTTGCCCTTGATATGAAAGATGCCTACTTTTACATAGCCATTTTTGACCAGTGCACAGACAATTTATATGGTTTGTGGTTGGCCACAAACGTTATCAGTTCACAGTCCTCCTGTTGAGCCTGTGAACTGCCCCTGAAGTGTTCACCAAGTACATGTCGGTGGTAGCAGCCTTCTTGTCCTCCATAGCAGCCTAGTTATAGCCTTTCCTCAATGACTGGCTGCTATTGGGGTGCTGCAGGGAGCAGGGGAAGTCTCACGTCCGATTACTCAGATCTACTTTCCAGAGACTAGGACTCCTCCATTTGAACAGATTAACCTTATCATTGACCCAAAAAATAGAATTGATTGGGACAGTGCTGGATTCAGTACAGGCGAAGGTGTTCCTATCAGAGACTTGATTTCAAATCATAATGAACATTGTTAAAAACCTCATGTGGTACCCAATCACTACAGCACAGGAATGCTTGCGTCTTCTTGGCCACATGGCAGCCTGCACTTACATTGTCCGGCATGTGAGAGTGAGACTAACACCAGTACAAGTGTGGCTTGTTTCAGTGTGTTGTCTGGTGCTCAGCAGACTGGCCTTAGTACGGACAGTGTCAGAGCAAGTGCTCCAGTATCACTATGGATGACTCAACCCTTGTACAGGGTACTGAATAGTCCCCTTTGACAACTCTCAGCTTGCCCTATCCTTGGTAAGGAGCACGTCAGCTCTGGGTTTGAGGGGCACATCTGGGACACCTCCAAACATATAGGACCTTTGGTCATAGGATGAGCTCTCCCTCCACGTCAACATCAGGAAGCCTAGACAGTGTGACTAGCATTAGGCTCCCCATTGATCCCTGAAGCAGTGTCCTCAGGGGAGATGGCATGGCAGTGGTGGGAAGGGGAAGGTTTTGGGGCTGGTAACAGACAGCCTCCGCTCCACCCCCCCTTGGCCTGCTGAGAGCCCTGTGTTGAACTGTACAATCTCTCTGGCCGGGGATGGCCCATGGGCCAGGAGTTTGAGACCTCTGCACTAAAACCTATTTGCAGATGTCATCCCTTTTCTGTGATAGCTTGCAGAAAGCAGTTTCTCAGCCTCCTATGGGTGGGGTATATAACATCTCGAGCAGCTGATACAGAAGACCAAAGAAATAAAATTTCTTTCCAGTTCTGTTCTTCCATCTCTCTCAACCTTGTTGGTCTTGGAAACTCCATAATTTGCAGCTGACGAAGCTGCTTTTGAGGGAGGTATGAATGGTTTCCCAGTCATCAGTGCTGTGATCCTCCTTCAGTGGCACAGATGCTCACAGGGAGGAAACCAGAGAGTCTCACCCGCTTGCATTCTTTTGTGTATTCCTTTCAGCTCTCCATCTTTCAAAGCCGAACTGTGTTCCATTTCCTCTCACTCTTCACCCTGTTTGCTCATTAGCGCTTCCCCATCTCTCAGCAGGAAGCATACTAACACGAACATGTTCCTTAGAAAGCATTTAGAGAGGTTTTGAAAATCTGGAGGAGTTTTGTTTGTATTAGATGTCTGCTCAGCTATGCAAGTTAGTGAACTTTAATTCCTCTGATGCAACCATATTTTTTTACTTTGGATAAGATAGTATCGGGATTCTTCCATACTCTTGCCAAAAGTCAATTCCTTGTATTTCAGGCATGACAAAGTCTTTTACCCTATTTTGTCCTATCTGAGTAACACTTAGGAAGCCAAATTGCACTGTTTGTACATTACTAGGGCATGAGTTAGCTTGTGTTATCAAGAATGACAGAGAGTATATTCATTCTGCACGAGTGCTCTGCCAAGTCTATTTTACCTAATTGGTTAAAACAATTCCTCTGAGAGGCTTACTGCATTAGTTGAAAGGAAATGATAAAATCTTTGAGATCAGTCTACTTGATCAATGGTCTCTTCTAGAACGGAGAAAGTGGAGACATTGCTATTTAATATAATTGCTTAAGCTTCACTTCAAACTGTAATGCATTATAGAATTAGGCCTGAATTTTCAAAAGTGACAGCTGATTTTTGTTGTCCAGCTCCTGACAGCTATTACCTAATCTGCAGAAGTGCTGGACTTTTGAAACTCATATTGATTTTAGTTGAAGTTGAAATTAGTAGTGCTCTGGACTTACAAAACACAAACTTTACAAGTCTGAAATTAGACACCCATAAATTGGATGTCACTTGAAAATTTGACTTCTGTAAGCATGGTGTTCAAACAGAATGTCTTCATAAATACTGTCTGAATTGACACACAAGATTGAAACTTTTCCTGTTTGGTAACTTTTTTCTTCTTTAAGCTTTTCTATTCCAGTCCAGATTTCATTACTCTCAGACCAAGTCTACGCTAGACTCGGAAGGTCGGCTTAAGGTATGCAACTCCAAGCTTGGCACACAGTAGGAAGCCGATGGGAGCAAATGTTCCTGTCAGCTTCCCTTACTCCTTGCAATTGTGAGGACTACAGGTGCTGGCTGGAGCTGCCCTCAGCATTTGACTTATGGGTTTTATACTAGACCTGCTAAATTGAACACCAGAATGTCAATCTCTGGGATGACAAGTGAACACGTGCCCTCAGATTACATCTCCTTATATTCTAGTATTTTGTTTGAAGGCCTATGTTTCAAGTATGTTGCTGAGAAGGTGGCCTTTGATGTATTTTGAAGTTTCAGCTGTGTTGAGTCAACAATCTCATTCTGTATATTCAGAGTTACCATTTCCAGAGTAGCTTGAGTACTGTCTCCACTGCTGGCTCCAATATCTAGACCTTTGGAAGATCTCAAGAAAATTATAAGGAAGCAAATCTTTTCCTTGGAGGGTATATGAAATACTAGTTAATGAATTGGCTTTTAGTATTTTGAAACTGTATTTATAAAAGCTAATTTATTACTTTTGAAAATATTTGTTTTACAAATAAAATTAAAAATGTTTTGAGATAAATATGCCCTCCAAAAATTAACAAATAACATGATACTCTTGCTGCTGTCTTTCTAAAAATATGAACCCCATTTCTGCTCAATTTTTAATTAGAAATGAGTGTAAATAAAATTATTTTATCAGATAACTTTTATTAAACTAAAAATTGCTATAGGTATGTGTTTTTTATCAGTTCTGGAGTTCTAGAGTTACTTCAGAACCATGTTAATAGCATTTACTTAGGGATAAATATC
The DNA here is from genome assembly GCA_032595735.1 of Pelochelys cantorii. Classification (NCBI taxonomy): domain Eukaryota; kingdom Metazoa; phylum Chordata; order Testudines; family Trionychidae; genus Pelochelys; species Pelochelys cantorii. Next base: position 27,959,370 of record CM064338.1, read on the forward strand.
TAACATTGATTATTTTTCTTTGTGCCTAGTTACCGTCAGATTGTTCTGCTGCAGATGATCTTCCATCAGTACCTCATATGGCTTGCTGTACATTAGAGAATTTATATTTGCTGATGGGAAGAGAATTGGAGGATCTAGAAGAAGTGCCTTCAGGCAATGTTCTAGGTAGGACTGTGATAATGGTTCAGTTCTTAGGGCCTTCAATCCTGAGGTCATTCAGTATATAAAAATGTGGAAATACTTCAGATGTGATTCAGGTCAATAAGAAATAAATATAAATGTAAAACTTTGGACTTCATAGTGTAAGTGAATTGAACATGAGAAAGGACGAGGCCATTTTAGTTAGAATATTTGAGACCCGTCAATCAGAAATGGGGAAAAATGAATCAGTGGGACAACTCAGCCACTGAAAGTTAAATTGGTCTGAGTCTCTGTTTATATTCTGTCCAGGACCACTGCCTGGAAAGCATCACCAGCAGGAGGGACTAATGGCAATGTTAGGGTACAATGTAGTATTTCCTCTAAGCTCTGTGGCTATATTTTTAAAACAAGGCTTTAATTTTGTATGTCAGAGCACTTGCATGTTTGAACTTCTACATAGTATTATTGAATCAATTAACTTTTTATTTTGTTGCTCTTGTGTTAACCGGCATTGGTAAAATATCAAAGTCATAAATAAAAGGCTTTAAGAAAGATTGAAACCAGTTTATAAAAATATCCATATGACAACTGAAGAGTGTGATTTATAAATTCTAAATGTAAAATTCTGTCAGGAAAAACAGAACTACATATGTCTAGCTTTTGAACAATTAATGATTATTTGGTGACTGTATTTTGTATAAAAAGTATAAGGTTCACTTTGCATGAAGCCCTGTAAATACAGCACCACTCACATTTGACCTCAGCTAAAAGGAAATAGAAGGTCTTGAGCTGATTAATATAAAAACAACTCATGGTCTAGAAATGAAACTGTTGATAATCTAGCATTTAATACCAGCCAATGTTAATTAACTATGGTTGAATGTGGTGAAATTAGAAGTGGCTAATGAACTCTTAATATACACTAGCTATTTGTGAAAGCACACATGTATTTCTAAAAATAGATGTTAGCTAGCCCCTCATAAAATCTGCAGGAAATTAAATTAAGTTTCCAAATCGTTAGACCTAGCATGGAAACTTAAATCAGCTCCAGATGTTTTAGTCATTCTCTTTTATAGTGCTGCAGAAACATCCTCAGACACAATATATTAATCTTTTGTCAGTGTTGAGAAATTAATGAATACCAATAAACAGCATTTTTGACCATACTTGTCATGCTCATGTATTTTGAGGGCCATTTAGTATAGTGTTAGTAAGTAATTTTCCTATGTTCTGTACATACTTAGTCATATATTAATGGTGTATTTCAAGGAATAAATGTATCCTACTAATTCTAAAAAGCTTCTTTCATGTTAGGCAGTGATGCTGTTTCTTTCCGTATTGGAATATTATCTAAGTCTCAAATTTCTCTAGTAATAGAGAGGTAGCCGTGTTAATCTGATCTTGCTGAAACAAAAGGAAAAACTATGTAGCACTTTAAAGACTAACAGGATGGTTTAATAGGTGATGAGCTTTTGTGGGCCTGACCCACTTCCTCACCTGTTAAACCATCTTGTTAGTCTTTAAAGTGCTACATAGGTTTTCCTCAAATTTCTCTAGTAAATTATAGCTGAAATCCATCATTTGTAGAAGGCATTAGCTAATCCTGTTTAATATGTTTTTTCCTTTGCTGAAATATGGCAATATAATTATTTGCCTTTAATCTGTTCAAATGGATATTATAGTTATGGCTTACACTTCATGGCATATGGCACATAGTTTTGGACGTTGCAAGTTGCCATTTTCAAACAGAAGAACTTCAAAAACAGACTGCAGAGAGAAACTGCTGAACTGGAATCCATATGCAAGTTTGACACCCTGAACCAACATCTAATAAACACATCAGTGGTTCTCGCATTACAATAGGTGATTTTCCATTCAGGTACTTTCACCTTCTCACTACTGTTGGAGATGAGCCACATCTATTCAGATTTAATTAGCACTGTTGTCACACTCGCATACCTGAATCCCTTTTTTTTCCTTCAGCATCTAAGGAAGTGAGCTGTAGCTCAGGAAACCTTATGCTCTAATACATTTGTTAGTCTTTAAAGCACCACCTAACTCCTTGTTTTTTTTCTGAAACAGACTAACACGGCTACCTCTCTGAAAGGGGTGTGCGGGTTTTTTTCCACATATAGGGCCAACCAAAATTTTACTGACAAAAGTGGTGAGGTATACAAAGCCTATGTTTATTTGCAAGAGTCTATGTTAAACCTCTGTACTTCATCTTAAAGTAGTTTGAATATGCTAATATGCTTTTTTGTTATTTTGGGTATTTTAAAGATTTAACAGAATGATTGTGAATTACTTTAGAAGAACAAAACCAGCTCTCGGTGTTGATCAGACCCATAAAAACCAGTTGATTATAACTCTCATTGCTGTTTTCCTCTGTGTAGTAGGCACCCTTAGAAAGGGTTTGCTGGTCGGAAAGTCTGCTGTTTCCAGAAATTTTCTTTAAAAAAAAAAAAAAAAAAAAATCTAGAACCAAAAGAATCTTCCACAATGATTGAGATTTTGTGTAATGAGCATTTGGGTATGCTATTTTTAATTAAAGTGTAGATACTTTCTGAAATGTGAAACATCCCAAATAGTGGCACAAGTTTGGTCTAGATTTTATGAGAACAATTGTTCTTTAGTAGCATAAGATCAGAATTGGCACTAAAGCAAATGAAGCAGTTAGCCAAAATATATTTAGTATTTCACAATTTTAGCACACTTGCATCTGATCTCTAGATACATTGATAAAATGGCTTTGAATTAATACCTATCTAGAACATTCATACTGGAGCATGATTAATAATCTGATGTCATTTTAAACATTTTCAGAAGAGTTGAAAGCCCTATTTATCTTCTAGTCCATTTGGTTTTTTTTCTCTTCCTATTAAGGTACATTGTTAATTTATGTAGCTTCAACAAACACCTTTTCTGATTTCTCAATGAGAGAATGCAGTATCTTTGCTATAAAAGGGAAGTTGTAATAATTGCTAGTGCTAGGCTTTTATGACAGCAGTTAGTAACAGTAATTTCTGTTTCAGAGCCAATTTACTTTCATCTTCAAAGGATGCATAAGTGCTTTCTCTCCAGCCATATAAGGAAATTACTTGTAAATTATCTAGTAAAATAAGGAAGCTGAGTTTTACCCTTTGTAATGAAATTATTGCCATATGGAATATGAAGTTAATCGTAACTGCCTGTTTCTCTTTTTGAAATGTATAGTTTATACTTTTTCTACTATAGGTTGTATATAATGGAATTTTGAAAAGTCAGAATTTCTACCAGGTCCTAACGAGAAGCCTTGTATTATGTTTTCATATCTAATCAGATATAATGGCCAAAGAAATTGATGTGAAGATTATATAAGTGAAGGTGGAAAAAGTGTTCGCCTATTGGTCATTACAATCAACTAACTTTTCCTTGACAATTTAATATTTTTATAAGTGTTTTAAGAATCTGAGAAATTTGGGACTGGTGTCTGTAATGTGCAGAAAGTTCTTCCTTAGAACTTCAAGGAACTTTGCTAATAAGTTAAACTTGTATTCAAATAACTATAAGGTTATAGGTTATGACAAAGACAAACAAAATAAAAGAGATTGATTAGGACTGAAATACCATCTCCTTCCTTCCCTAATATCCATAAACGCTGCAGGGACTATCAAAGGATGAGTGACATATTTTGTATGTAATTAGGTAGAAATAAAAGGATATAAGGAGTGAGATTCCACTTTGGGTTTTTATTAATTTGTTTTACAACCTTGTTGTCAAGAATGTTCTTCTATGTATATTTACTGTTCTTCATAGACCTTTTCTTAAAAACTCTTAAACAGTAGGCCTGTTTCCATGCAGAATCTATCTATAGAAGCAAATTACTGTTTCCCTCAGCATGCACATCTGCAATTTCAATTCTCCAGAATCTGTTGGATGAGTTATCGATTTCTTTAGTTTCTGGTTAAAAATTAGTTACATCTAGTCAGCCCAAATAAAACTGTTCCTGAGGTCCTACGGATAAGAGTGTGGTCATTTTGAACTACTTGTTTGTCAGAACTCTGCTTACTTATGCGAAGTGCTCTTTATCTAGTGACAAAAGCATTTGGCTTGTGGGCTTTTGGGGCTTGTCTTTACAGTGTGTTGGCATGTACCGCTAAGGTATAATTTCTTGTGCATGCCAGTATGTTGAAGACTAACTGGCCTTGTGGATCCTACTGATGCACACTAATAGTTCCCAAGTGTACACTGATGATTGCTTGTTTCAAATAGGGGTACATTGTTGTGCCTTAAGGAACTTTGTATGCCAGCAGGATCCATGCAGCCAGTTAGTGTGCAACATGTTGATGTGCACTACTGTTCTTTTGTAGGCAAAACTGGAGATTTATATACACTAATGATTGATCTACTCTGTTTTAGGTTTACAACAACAAATGCGTATGAGTGCAAGATTTCTTTTGTCAGGAATGTGAGTGCTACTGTAATCAGTTAATTACTTTTAGCTTTCTCCTCTGCATTTATTTCCAGGAGAGGTCTTGTGCCAGCAGCTAGATATTAAGATCCTACTTGTAGTCTCTTGAATTGACGAAGTCCTTGGAAAAGACATGGAAAAATGAACTTAGGTGTTATCAGTGTATTAGAATGCACATGTCTTCAGGACTGTTGTAGGAACAATGCATTTAGTTGAGACTGTTGGCTGAACAGGCTGAGTCATTGAACTCAAATATGAAAACAATTCTTTAAGTTAGGCTGAGAGAGAGTCTTGACCAGAACCCAAAGGCTAGATCTACAATGCAAAGATCAATCAGAAAAAGAAATGCAATTTGAGGTATGCAAATTTTTTTCCCCCCTTTACTGTCAAAAGAAGTATTTCTGAAATTTGGTGTGGCTACACGGCACCAAATTTTGGAAAAAAGTGCTCTTTCAACACATCCTGTCTTCCTCGTAGAATGAGGTTTACAGGGATGTTGAAAGACTCTTCTGAAAAAGCGGATGCGTTCCTTGGACACGGAGCAGTGCAGTCTAGACGTAGCCTAAGACACTGAAAAAAATCTAAAAACATGTAACTCTTAAAATATTGTTCTGGGAACAAAAGGGTAAAATGGTTTGGCTTCTAAATCATTCTCTTAAGGTCTTATTCAGTACAAGATGCTTTAAGGTACTGTAGCCCTTTTTGTTACAGACATTTTCCACAGATATCTTGTGATTACCTCTCTTCCTTAGCCCCTAACTTTTAAGGTTCATTCTTATTTCCACATAGCAAATCTTTTGACTTGCCTTCTTAGTGCTCTGAGTCTTTTTCTTAGAAACGAGTTATTCATACCTCTTCTACATAAATTGTTCCCTGCCTAAAGTTTTGTCTGACCCACAAATAATATCAGGGAGTTAAAACATTATATTTTGACTGTTGTAGCAACAGAGACCTCTAAAATCATTTTAAGTAAATAAAAACATATCTATCTCTATTGCGCTATCTATATAATTTTGCCATGTGACTTGACCAAACAGCCCCATCCTAACTGTTAAATATCACATTGGCTGGAGCATATTTTTTTGACATGGGGCACTAGTCATTCAACTTGACAAGGTGGCCACTTTTGTCTTCTGGATGTGGATTTATCCAGCTTTACCAGTTAACACCTGTCAGCTTCCAAGAACATAATTAGCTGGAAAGTATTTCAAGTGGCACATTTAAGTTTGTCTCCCTTCTTTGCTACACTACTTGCTACCTCACTTGTCAGTCTCTGATGTCTCTGAAAGGATGGGAGAGCCATAAAACAAGGGGCAACTTTTTACTTATAACTCTGTTGGTTAAAGTTGTTTTCTTTCTAGTGCATTCTTTTCTTTCCCTTTTAATATATGTTGATTATAGAGAGAGATTTAATGGACCAGTTTCTTATTTGGAAGTTCTTTGACAGGAAGTGGATTGGCTGATACTTATCCTTGATAGGTATTTTCCTTTCTGTAGGTTAAGTCATTACCATTGTCAGTCTTCTCAGTGAGACCTGTGATAAACAAACAATTATTTATAAGCAAGGTTCCCTTCTGGGTCTTTGACCTTGCAGTTATATATAAAAGTACTGGAGTCTGCATCATTGTTTTGAATAGCCCATTTCTGCATCAACTTACAAGACATTTTTGTTTTTTAAAAAAGAAATTAATATAAGGCAAATCTTTGAAAAATGCTGAAATGTTATGGGCTGTGGAATTAGTGAGTAATTAACAGTTCCCTATATCTTGCAAATGAAATTGAGTTTTGTTTGGAAAGGTGATGGGCACATTCACCCTGTGAGAGGGAGACTGGGGCATCCTTTGGTTTTATTCTTATTTATCTCTCAGGCTCTAAAGGTTGACTGCCATCAACTTTCAGGGCATCCTATAAAACTTGCACTGTCTTCATATTCACCTCAAGTAAGTCTCTTTTTTCCCTTTATTTTTAAGTTTATTCACGTGTTCCCATTCTTCCAGTGGTTATGTCTACCTGTCTTATAATATAACTAGAAAGGTTTAGATAACTAAAATATATTCAGATCCCTTTTATTCCCTCTCAGCAAAACTGTTGTGAAACCCATTTAAAAACACTTGACCCCAAATGCTCCATGAGAGTTAAACATGGAACCTTTTCCCCCTTGGATCAATTCAATACTGGTAATACTTCAGATAAGGACCCTGTTAATTTCAGTGTATTTATTTCTCATAGACCTGGCCTTAGCCTTACCTACACTAGACTCGTAAGGTCGTGTTAAGGTAAGCAACTCCAGTTCTCATTTAGCCAGCTCTCATAATCTTTCTTTTTGTGAGTTCCCAAAAGGTAAATTAAAGTGAATAATGCTACTTTTCCTTCATGTTGTAGGAACACACCCATGAAAGTTTCAAGAAGCTGACTCACTGTGGTGATGAATGCCATAGAGAAAACTATTAATGAATTAAATAGAAATAAAAAATTAAGGATAAAACATTAGTCACATATATTTGCATTTTGTACTTACCAAGGGTAAATCTTAGAAGATTTTAGAGTGTTTATATCACTTTATAGATGTGTGGATAGAGGTTATATTGATTGTTTAGTGGAGGAGTTAGCTCAGCTTCTGAGAACAAACTTAAGACAGAACTTGTTGCAGCTGTAGAACCATCAGCAGCTATTTAGGTGGTGTTCCCTGAAATAGTCAGAGGGGTTGGGTGTTGCAAAGGCACGTAAGAGAGTTAAGCACCTAAATCTGGGATTTTAGTGCCACACACCTTAGGCTTCTATATAAATCCCACCAAGAATGGTTGGATTTTTCCCAAATATTGGGGGAGTTTGGCAATGAGTTAAAAAGAAAATCAGCCCTCTTATGCCTGGATCTCCAAGACCCTAGTTGTGAAAGGTGAAGTGAATGGAATGGGCAAGCTCCAAAGATCAGCTTTGTTTTCTACATGATAAAAATTTAATTAAATTCTGAAAAATTGGCTATGAAATGGCATCTCATTTTGAATCACCAATTCAATTGCACAATTATTGATTTTACAAATGAAATGTTTTCTTTCAAACTGCCAGTTCTGCAGTTTAAGTCTGGAACTTGAAATCTAAATATTCAGAAAATTTAGATACACTGTTGTGTGCCTAATTTTGTATGCAATTAGTGCTTGCATTTGCAGATGGTTAAATGAGAACAAAACTGCATATATAATGTGTGCAGTCGCAGCAAATGAATGCGTTAAACATTAAACATGTGTCCTGATACTTACACCTTTAAATATTTCTTTTAAAAAATATTTTCAGGTAATCTTTGAGATCTGTATGCCTAAATTTATCCTGAACTAGTTTACTACAAATATTATTTTATGCTCTTATATTGTATAGTGTGGGACAGAAGTGCTAAGGCATCTTGCATGATCTTTTCACAAATGGTGATGACATACAGATAATACAAAAGAATAAAAAGGTGTTTGAAGCTCTTAGAAAATGAGACTGTTTTCTTAAAAATCTAGGTAGAAAAACTATAATTTCTAACAAAAATCCTGTGGGGATTTTTTGTCCCTTTGAAGGGTGAATTCCACTCAGAAAAGTGACTTATTGTTTAAAAACATAATGTCTTTTTTGAAGGACAGAAAGAATTGTAAGGGACATATAATGAAAGTAGGACTTAAATTGTTTGCAGTGAAAGGCCACAACCTGCAAAACACTTAAGTACATAGGTGGAAAGGAATTCAGTATTGTCATTCTGGTTTTGATGGAAAAGTTTCTGCATAGAAGTCTTTGCAGCTATGCATGATTAGGAATGTTTTGATAAAACATTTTTATGCAAATATACATTTGTTGAAACCGAAACATTTTGAAGAAAATTAAATTTATGCCAGGAAGGTTTCTTCAATCCAACAATGAATATCGAGGGAGGTTCATAGATTCCTACGCACAGGTCAGAGACCTTCCCCAAAACTAATTCCTTAAAATACTTTCCCATAGCTAATTACCCTTAATTTTAAAAAGTCTTGCACCTTATTGCAGTCTGAATTTATCTCTCTTCAGCATCCAGCCGTTGTATCATGTATACACTTACATTTGCTTGTGCTTTGTTTACCAAGAGATCCAGTTTGCACTCTTTCATTGCTCTATCTTCATTATTTACCTCTTCCTTAATTTTTAAATCATCTGCTAAAATTATTAGTGATGGTTTTATATTTTCTTCCAGGTCATTGACTTAAATCTTAAATATTGCAACACCAAGAACTTATCTTTATTAATTTTATATGGTTTTAATTTTTTAATGAAAACATTGTGCAATTCCAAATCAAGCACCTTTATCTAATGTCTAAGTATATTACAAGAGTGTTACAAAAGTTTATCATCCAAACTTATAGGGTTATTAAAAAAATCTAGTTATTTTAACAGGATCTATATTCCATGTGGCCATGCTGATTGACATTAATTACATTACCCTCCTTTAATTCTTTATGAATCTAGTCTCCTAACAGCTGTTTCATTTCCTTGCCCAGAATTGATGTCAGACTGACAGGCCTGTAATTACCTGGGTCATTCTATTTATCCTTTTAAAAATTTTTTCACGGTATTCGTTTTCTTCCAGTCTTCTGGAGCTTCCCCACTCCTGAAGATCAACAGTAACAATCACTTAGTGCCTCAGTCAGCTCTTTTAAAATTCATGGATTCAAGTTATCCAGCTCTGCTGATTTAAAAATTTCTAACTTTAAAAACTGCAGTTTAACATCCTCCTGAGATACTAGTGGAATGGGAAGAGTGTTATCATATGATTCAATTACATTTTTTTTCTTGCCAAGCGAGAGAGAGAAGGCTTGGCCATCCCCCTAGAGTAGCCATTAGCTTGGGCACATTTATTCAGAGCAGGTATTGAATCTAGGTTTCTCATATCCTAGATGAGTACCAAAGCCATAATACTACAGGTAGAAGGTCTCATTTTTGTTCTGATGTTAAATGAAAACAAATTTTGAAATCTCCATTTTTTTCACAAAACAGAAATCTAAGTTTTCCAGCCAGCTCTGTTTGTAGATTTTTTTTTTTCCTTGAAAATGATCAGAATCTGAGACAGCTAGATGCTTTCGACTGGTCGTACTTTCAACTGGTAATACTACACAAAGTCAAGTGGAAAGTAACGGTCTGCTTTTCATTATACTTTTCCTCAACTATATTGATAAGGACAAGCTTTGGAAAGTATTGTAAGGCAAAATAATTAACCAATAACTTCAACCTACTTAATTTTGTTTTAAGTTTAGATACTTTCATTGGTTTTGCTCTAAACTTGTAGATATTTTAAATATTTTCAGTCATGTTTTCTTGCCTGTAATTTTACTATATACTACCAACATCTTGCAGGGCTGCCCATTTCTTTATTTTTATGATACAATAACTTTATTTCCTGAAAAACTAGACCTACAAAGGAAGTAAAATGGAGGGGAGGAAGAAAAAAGACACAGTGAGTAGATAAGCTTCAGAGAGATAGCTGAGTTAGTCTGTAACAGGAAAGACTTAAAAAACAACAGTGATAGAGATGCAGCCATGTTAGTCTGGTCTAGCTGAAACAAAAGACAGAGCTATGTAGCACTTTAAAGACTAACAAGATGGTTTATTAGGTGATGAGCTTTTGTGAGCCAGACCCACTTCTAGTAGCACTTTAAAGACTAAATAGCTACAAGAGGCTGATAAAAACCATTAGTTGGCACTTGGAAAGGAAGATGACCAACACCAGATTCTACACAGACATCAAGTGCCATTAGCACCTTGATTGTTTGGTTGATAATGTGCGAGCCATCCAATATCATGATTCATACCATTTGCATGAGAATTGAACTTGTGAATGAAGTTAAGTTCCAAACTTTCTTTGTGTATTTGGCTTGTGGAATTGGTCTGAAAGGAAACAGCAACTTGGAGGTCCATTAATGAGTGTCCAGGAAGATTAAAGTGTTCTCCAACAGGTTTTTTTTTGTGTTGCCTTTTCAGATATCAGATTTGTGTCCATTAATTCTTTCTCATAGAGCAGGGGTTCCCAACCTTTTTCGGTCCCCATACCCCCTTGGCTTTTAGTAAACCTTCCCATATCCCCTATTCCAGTGGTCCCCAACCTTTTGGGGCTGCTGGGTGCCCGGGGGCGGGGCTGTGGGCACGCACTGCGCACACGCCGCGCACCCGGGGCAGGGCCGGCCCAGATCATTCGGCGGGCACACATAAATGCCCCGGCAGGCACCATGGCGCCCACAGGCACTGCGTTGGGGACCACTGCCCTATTCAATATGAAAGGAAATAAATTCTAGACTCTAGAATCCACAACTTTTTTCCACTAACACTACTACTTTTGGAATATTTCAATTAGGATAATCTAGTTATTTACCAAATATTCCCCGTACCCCCTTGACAAGCTTCTCATACCCCCTGGGGGTACGCATACCCCAGGTTGGGAACCCCTGCCATAGAGACTGTCCAGTTTGGCAATATACATGGCAGTGGGGCTTTGCTGGCATTTGATGGCATAGATCACATTAGTGGATGTGCAGTTAAATGAGCCTCTGATGTGGTGGCTGATGTGATTGGGTCCAGTGATGAAATCGCTTGTGTATATGTGTGGACAGAGTTGGCACCGGGTTTGATTGCAGGGGTGGGTTCCTGGATGCTTTTAAAGGAGGTGTGTGGCGTGGTTACTGGAAAGAATTTGTTTCAGGTTAGGGGGTTGTCTGTACGTGAGTATTGGCCTTTCCCCCAAGGCCTCTGAGAGTGAGGGGTCATTTTCCAGGATAGGTTGTGGATGGTTGATAATGCGTTGAAGGGGTTTAAGTTGTGGTCTGTAGGTGATGACAAGTGGAATTCTTTTGTTTTCTCTTTTGGGCCTGTCTTGAAGTAGTTCAAGTCTGGGTACTTTTTTTGACTCTGTCAATCTGTTTTTTCACTTCTCCAGGTGGGTATTTCAGTTTTAAGAATGCTCTATATAGATCCTGTAGGTGTTTGTCTCTGTCTGTGGGATTGGAGCAAATCTGATTGTATCTTAGGGCGTGGCTGTATACAGTTGATTGAGAAATGTGTTTGGGATGGAAGCTAGAGATGTGAAGGTAAGTGTAGTGGTCGGTAGGTTTCCTGTATTGGGTGTTGGAAATTTGTCCATCATTTAATTGTACTGTAGAGTCAAGGAAGTGGATTTCTTGTGTGGACTGATCCAGGCGAAGGTTGATGGTGGGGTGGAAGTTGTTGAAATCCTTGTGAAATTCTTCAAGAGTCTCTTTCCCATGGGTTCATATATTTTTTTAATTTGGGGAATACATGTAAGAGAACCAAAAAAGTGCCAATGTGGCTACACAACCAAGTAATGCAGTGAGAGACAAAAAGTGGAATTGTTTAAATATAATTAAGAAGGCCAAAAAGGAATTTGAAGAAAAGCTAGCCAAAGATTCAAAGTAATTTGTATTGTTTGTATGTGTAGAGGCTTGTAGGGGTAGTGTGCTGGGAGAGAAGCTGAGCCCTGATTAGGGGGCGGGGCTTCACTGATTAGGGGTCCTATAAAGGTAGCCTTCTAGTCAGGCAGCAGCACAGACAGCTGCAGCAGCACAGGAGCCAGCAAACAGAGCTGTAAACAGGGGAGTTTGAGTGGGAGTTTGTAAAGGGAGTTTGGATATTGGGACTTGTTTGGGGTTTGTTTTTGCTGTGGAGGGGGTGTTTTGGTTTGTTTTTGTGTTCACCGGACTAATAGGATTTTGAAGAGAAAGTAGATATAACAGAGACAGTAGTGCCATGACCCAAGTAGTAGAGAACACAAGGAGGATGATTGGATGTGGTAGCTGCGGTATGTACATGATTCTGGAGGGGTTACCCGAAAGGAGTTTTGTTTGCATGAAGTGCCGCCTGATAGAGCTGATGGAGGAAAAAATCCTAGGATTGGAGATGCAGGTGGAAACTTTGGTTGAGTTTAGAAGGGGGTTTGAGCAGATGATGGAGCAAAGGCATGACGTGGCTGAAGGGGAAAGTTTAGATATGCAGATGGAAGCAGGATCAAGCCCCTTAGAGGGGGGACTGCTGGGTGAAGAAAATGGACAGTGGAAGCATGTGACTAAGAGAACCAGGCAGAGGAAAAGATGGGTCAGTGAAGGAAAAATAGAGCTTAAGAATAGGTATGTGGAGTTGGAGAATGAAGAAGGGGTACAACAGGCAGATAATGAAGATGGAAGGGTAAGGAAGAAGAGAAGAGTGGCTAGTCCTATAGATAAAGGGGAAGAGTTAATGGAAACAACACCAATAATGAGCATCAGGAGGATACAGGATGGGTTAAAGAGGATTACAAGGGAAAACAGGAATGGCAAGGACTTGCAGCTAGAGGAAGCTAGAGATAGACCAGACAATCACACTGTCACTAGGAAAAGGCAGGTCTATGTGATTGGGGACTCCTTATTGAGAAGAATAGATAGGCCTGTAACCAGAGCTGATCCAGAGAATAGAAGGGTGTGTTGTCTGCCAGGTGCTAAGATACGGGATGTGGAACTGAGGTTGAAGAGTATTATTAAGGGAGCAGGAAGGAATCCGTTGATCATCTTTCATGTAGGAACAAATGATACGGCTAGATTTTCGCTGGAACGAATTAAGGGCGACTATGCTAGGCTAGGGAGGATGCTTAAGGAAATTGAGGCTCAGGTGATCTTTAGTGGCATCCTGCCTGTTCCTAGAGAAGGGCAACTAAGATGTGACAGGATTATGATGATCAATAGTTGGCTTAGGCAGTGGTGCTATAAGGAGGGCTTTGGGATGTATGGCCACTGGGAGGCATTTATGGATAGAGGACTGTTCTCTCGGGATGGACTTCACCTAAGTAGGGAGGGAAATAGACTTCTAGGATGGAGGTTGGCTCAACTGATAAAGAGAGCTTTAAACTAGGAATTTGGGGGAGATGGTTGGGAGATGTTCAGGTAATCTCTACGCCAGATTTGAACACTGAGGGGGAGGCAAATGAAGTAAAGGATATAGCTGGGGGTAGGAGAATGTACATGAGGAAGGGTAGGGTGGATACTAGTCTAATAGGTCATATTGGAGGTACAACGTCCGTGCCAAATTGGGTAAAGAATGTGAGTGAGGCCAAACAGCAAAAATTAAGATGTTTGTACACCAATGCGAGGAGCCTGGGTAACAAAATGGAGGAACTAGAGTTAATGGTCCAGGAAGTGAAACCAGATATTATAGGAATAACAGAAACATGGTGGAATACTAGGCATGATTGGAGTACAGGTATTGAAGGGTATGTGCTGTTTAGGAAAGACAGAAATAAGGGTAAAGGTGGTGGAGTCGCATTGTATATCAAAGATGAGGTAGATTGTAAAGAAATAAAAAGTGATGGAATGGAGAAGACAGAGTCTGTTTGGGCAAAAATCACATTGGGGAAGAAAACTATCAGATCCTCCCCTGGGATAGTGCTTGGGGTGTGTTATAGACCACCAGGATCCACTTTGGATATGGATAGAGACCTCTTTAATGTTTTTAATGAAGTAAATACTCGTGGAAACTGCATAATCATGGGAGATTTCAACTTTCCAGATATAGATTGGAGAATAAGTGCTAGTAATAATAATAGGGCTCAGAGATTCCTAGAAGTGATAGCTGATGAATTCCTTCATCAAGTAGTTGCTGAACCTACAAGGGGGGATGCTATTTTAGATTTGGTTTTGGTGAGTAGCGAGGACCTCATAGATGAAATGGTTGTAGGGGATAATCTTGGCTCGAGTGATCATGAGCTAATACAGTTCAAATTGAATGGAAGGATAAACAAAAATAAATCTGAGACTAGGGTTTTTGATTTCAAAAGGGCTAACTTTAATAAATTAAGGAAATTAGTTAGGGAAGTTGATTGGACTAAAGAAATTATGGATCTTGAGGTGGAGGAGGCCTGGGATTATTTTAAGTTAAAGTTGCAGAAATTGTCAGAAGCCTGTATCCCAAGAAAAGGGAAAAAAATTATAGGCAGGTGTGTTAGACCAAGCTGGATGAGCAAGCATCTCAGAGAGGTGATTATGAAAAAGCAGAAAGCATATAAGGAGTGGAAGATGGGAGGGATAAGTAAAGAAAGTTACCTTATTGAGGTTAGAGCATGTAGGGACAAAGTGAGAGAGGCTAAAAGGCAGGTAGAGTTGGACCTTGCAAAGGGAATTAAAACCAATAGTAAAAGGTTTTATAGCCATATAAATAGGAAAAAAACAAAAAAAGAAGAAGTAGGACCGCTAATTACTAAGGATGGAGTGGAGGTTAAGGATAATCTAGGAAAGGCCCAATATCTAAACAAATACTTTGCTTCAGTCTTTAATGAGGCTAGTGAAGAGCTTAGGGATAATGGTAATATAACAAATGGGACTAAGGATATAGAGGTAGATATTACCATATCTGAGGTAAAAGCCAAACTTGAACAGCTTAATGGGAGTAAATCGGGGGGCCCAGATAATCTTCATCCAAGAATATTAAAGGAACTGGCACATGAAATTGCAGGTCCATTAGCAAAAATTTTTAATAAATCTCTAAACTCGGGTTGTACCATTTGATTGGAGAATTGCTAATATAGTTCCTATTTTTAAGAGAGGAAAAAAAAGTGACCCGGGTAACTATAGGCCTGTTAGTTTGATATCTGTAGCATGCAAGATCTTGGAAAAAATTTTGAAGGAGAAAGTAGTTAGAGACATTGAGGTTAATGGCAATTGGGATAAGTTGCAACATGGTTTTACAAAAGGTAGATCGTGCCAAACCAATCTGATCTCTTTTTTTGAGAAAGTAACAGATTTTTTAGATAAAGGAAATGCAGTGGATCTAATCTACCTCGATTTTAGTAAGGCATTTGATACAGTACCACATGGGGAATTATTGGTTAAATTGGAAAAAATAGGGATTAATATGAAAGTTGAGAGGTGGATAAGCAACTGGTTAAAGGGGAGACTACAGCGGGTCATATTGAAAGGGGAACTGTCAGGTTGGAGGAAGGTTACTAGCGGAGTTCCTCAGGGATCAGTTTTGGGGCCAATTTTATTTAATCTTTTTATTGCTGACCTTGGCACCAAAAGTGGAAGTGTCCTGATAAAATTTGCAGATGACACAAAGTTGGGAGGTATTGCTAATTCAGAAAAGGATCGGGATATTATACAGAAAGATCTGGATGACCTTGTAAATTGGAGTGATAGCAACAGGATGAAATTTAACAGTGAGAAGTGTAAGGTTATGCATTTAGGGATTAATAACAAGAATTTTAGTTATAAGCTGGGGACACATCAGTTGGAAGTAACGGAGGAGGAGAAGGACCTTGGAGTCCTGGTTGATTATAGGATGACTATGAGCCGCCACTGTGACATGGCTGTGAAAAAGGCTAATATGGTCTTGGGATGTATTAGGCGAGGTATTTCCAGTAGGGATAAGGAGGTGTTAGTGCCATTATACAAGGCATTGGTGAGACCTCATTTGGAATACTGTGTGCAGTTCTGGTCTCCCATGTTTAAGAAGGATGAATTCAAATTAGAACAGGTACAAAGAAGGGCCACTAGGATGATTCGAGGAATGGAGAACCTGTCTTATGAAAGGAGACTCAGGGAGCTTGGCTTGTTTACCTTAACCAAAAGAAGGCTGAGGGGGGATTTGATTGCACTCTTTAAATATATTAGAGGGATAAATACTAGGGAGGGAGAGGAATTATTTAAGCTTAATACCAATGTGGACACAAGAACAAATGGATATAAGCTGGCTAGTAGGAAGTTTAGACTTGAGATTAGACGAAGGTTTCTAACCATTAGAGGAGTGAGGTTCTGGAATGGCCTTCCAAGGGAAGTAGTGGGGGCAAAAGATCTACCTGGCTTCAAAATTAAACTAGATGGGTTTATGAAGGGGATGGTTTGACAAGATAACATGGTCTTGGTAACTAATTGACTAGTCATTATCAGTGGTAAATAGGTCAATGGAGGGATGATAGGGGTTACTATAGAGAACTTTCTGGGTGTCTGGCTGGGGAGTCTTGCCCACATGCTCAGGGTTTAGCTGATCGCCATATTTGGGGTCGGGAAGGAATTTTCCTCCAGGGTAGATTGGCAGAGGCCCTGGAGGTTTTTCGCCTTCCTCTGTAGCATGGGGTACAGATCACAGCTGGAGGATTCTCTGCATCTTGGGGTCTTCAAACTATCTGAAGGCTTCAATATCTGAGAGATAGGGGTGAGGATTATTCTAGGAGTGGGTGGGTGAAATTCTGCGGCCTGCATTGTGCGGGGGGTCAGACTAGATGATCATAATGGTCCCTTCTGACCTTAAAGTCTATGAGTCTATGAGTCTATGAGTAATAGAAATATTTTTGCTAAGTGCATCAGAAGTAGGGAGCCTGCTACAGAACCCGAGGGGCCACTGGATGATCAAGATGCTAAAAGGGCACTCAAGAATGATAAGGCCATTGCAGATAACTAAATTAATTCTTTGCATCAGTCTTCACAGCTGAGGATGTGAGCAAAATTCCCAAACCTGAGCCATTCTTTTCCTTTTAGGTGACAAATGTGCTTAACTTTTTTTTTTTCTAGGAGGAGAGATTAATGAGACTGGGACTTTTTAGCTTGGAAACGTGGTGAATAAGGGGGGGATATGAAAAAGGGCTATAAAATCATGACTGATATGGAAAAAATTAATAAAGAGTTATTTCTTCCTTCCCCTATCACAAGAACTAGGGGTCACCAAATTAAATTAATAGGTAACAGGTTGAAAACAAATAAATGGAAGTGCGTCTTTACACAATGCACAGCGAACCTGTGGAACTCCTTGCCAGACAATGTTGTGAAGGGCAAGATTATAACAGAGTTCAAAACAGAGCCAGATAAATTCATGGAGGATAGGTTTATCAATGCTTATTAGCCAGAATGGGCAGGTAACTCCAACTCTGGACTTTGCCTGGAAGAGACTAGCGCTTTTGGTCCAGCAGGACAGAGGGTCAGAGGGAGCCCCACAGGGCGGAAAGGTGGGTGTCAGTGGCATGATCAGCACAGCGGGGCACAACCCCAAGGAGACGTCTGTGCAACATCCTATCACTTGGGGAAATTAGGCATGATTGGGAAATGAGAACATAAGATTGGACATACTGGGTCAGACCAAAGGTTCATCCCAGCTTAGTATCCTGTCTTCCGACAGTGGCCAATGCCAGGTACCCCAGAAGGAATGAATAGATCAAGTAATCATTAAGTGATCCATGCTCTATCACTCACTCCCAGCTTCTGACAACAGAGGCTAGAGACACCATTCCTACCCATCCTGTAATGCATCAATAATGGCCTTCGTTAGCACATTTAGAATTCTAAACAGATCCACATTTTGTAATTCTAACTTCACATACAAGAATGATACGTGCACAAAAATAGGATATACACATTAAGCAGATTGTAACTATAAAATTGGTATTACATGAGGTATTCCATCTAACACTTCTTTGAATTAGGCATATTCATAAGCCAATTTTCATAAAGCATGGGGGGCTATGGCACTCCACATCAAATATGAAACATTTGCACATTAACTCTTGGTCAGATTCTGAGTGTCCCGAAAATTGGAATGACCATTTTTATATACCATATAATGCACATATAGTGCCCACCATGTGAAAAATCACTGAACTGTGCAGATAGCAGATGATTGATTAAGCAGCTTACTGATCATTGAGTTGCTTAAATTATTTTGAAAATATTGGCATTATAACTTTAAAAAAAAAGGAGTCGACTAATACTTTGTAAGAATCAGAAATGGTACTTGGATGACTTCTCACCATACCTTTTAGATTTTTTTCAGAGGGAGAGTCACGATGAAGTGGGGTTTACAAGTTCTTGTGCTACTACCAAAGCTTCTACACCTCAGGCACAGGAAACCCTTGCCATTCCCAGAGAATGCATTCCTGCATTCACCATGAATGGCAAAATTCGCGAATATTGGGAGCTGAAACTCCCTCACGGTGAATTTCCCACACCTCCCAAACTCACTACTCAGGAGCTCTGGGGAACTTACTATGGCTCCTGGTAGTTGTGGGAAGCTCACTGTGGCTCCAGGCAGCTATGGGGAACTCTCCATGATGGCCGGGAGCTGTGGTGAGTTCTCCGTGGCTCCCAGCTCCTACCCTCTCCGTCAGGCCAGGATAGGAGACCTGTGAATACACAGAACCGCAAATAGTGATTCCGTGAATCAGAAGAGCCTCCTGTATTCTCCAAGAGGATTTTATGGCTACAGAGTGAATCCCTTTAAATTACTCTTCTTTGGTCACTGTTAACCCCAACTTAAATTCACTCTCAAAAAAATGAAACAAAAGATATAAATCAGTAATTCATTTCTGAGAGGTTAATAGATTTAATTTAAATCTTTTATGGAGAACATGCAAGTTATTCGGTTGGGTGGGCAATCTTTATTAAATATAACTGGACTGATGATGCAGATACACAAATAGACATTAACAAAATACAACTAAAGTTCATTTCTCCTGTGAACATGAGACTGCATTTGAAATTACCATACGTACTCAAATATAAGCCCATTCGTTCATAATCCCAGGCCCCCCAAACTTAGAGAAAAAAATGGTAAATGTCACTGTCACATTTATAAGCCGACTCCAGAGTGCAGTCGCAGCTCATCAGCTTCAGTGCTGGCTGAGTGACGTGCAGACTGCAGGGCACGGAGCTTCTCAGCTCCCATTGGCTGCTGTTTGCCGTTCATAGCCAATGGGAGCCGAGAGGCTCCGTGCCCTGCAAGTAAAGAAATTCAGACTCTGCGAGCAAACAAATGCACCAGTAGAATCCACAGCAGTTCCCAGGATCACTTCCCAGCCCAGCAGGGAAAACCACTGGTATGCTGGCACATTTTATCCTATGTCAGCTCCCAGTCACTGCCTTTTGCCATTTATACTGACCTGTTTATAAGCCGATCCCTGCTCTTCACAGCAGCATTTTTTTCCAAAAAAGTCGGTTTATAAATGAGTGTATATGGTAGTTTGAAAGCAGTGTTTGTCAGATAGGAAATGATCTTTTAATAAATGAAGAAATTTTGCTTCCATGAAAGTAGGGAAATCAGAGGAGAGTATGATTTTTTTTTTTTTAACACAAAGTGATGATTGCAAAGAACAGGTTAAGAACTATTTGAAAAGCTAGACTTACACAAATCCATGGGTCCAGATTTAATGCATCCGAGGCTACTGAGGGAGTTGGCAAATGTCATTGTAGAGCCTTTGGCCATTATCTTTGAAAACTCATAGAGATCGGGAGAGGTCCCAGATAACTGGAAAAAGGCAAATGTAATGTCCATCTTTTAAAAAGGGAAGAAGGACAATCCAGGGAATGACAGACCAGTCAACCTTAACTCAGTTCCCGGAAAAATCATGGAAGGGATCCTCAAGGAATCCATTTTGAAGCACTTGGAAGAGATGAAAGCAATTAGGAATAGTCAGCATGGATTCAGTAAGGGCAAGTCATGCCTGACGGATCTGATTAGCTACTATGATGAGGTAATTGGCTCTGTGAAGTCGTTGCATGTGATATACCTTCACTTTATCAAAGCTCTTTATACGGTCTCCTGCAATATTCTTGCCAGCAAGTTAAGGATGTATGGATTGGATAAATAGACAGTAAGGTGGATAGAAAGCTGGCTAGATTGTTGGGCCCACCGGCTTGATGTCTGGTTGGTGGTCAGTTTCAAGGGGAGTGCCCCAAGGATCGGTTCTTGGGCCGGTTTTGTTCAACATCTTTATTAATGACCTGGATGAAGGGATGGATTGCACCTTCAGCAAGTTTGTGGATGACACTAAGCTAGGGGGAGAGGTAGATACGTTGGAGGGTGGGGATAGGGTCCGGAGTGACGTAGAAAATTAGAGGATTGGGCCAAAGGAAATCAGATGAGGTTCAACAAGGACAAGTGCAGAGTCCTGCACTTGGAATGGAAGAATCCCAAGCATTGTTACAGGCTGTGGACTGACTGGCTAAGTAGCAGTTCAGCAGAAAAGGACGTGGGGAGTACAGGGGATGAGAAGCTGGATATGAGTCAACAGTGTGCCCTTGTAGCCAAGAAAGCTAATGGCATATTGGGGTGCACTAGGAGGAGCATTTCCAGCAGATCTAGAGAAGTTATTTCCTTTTATTCCGCACTAGTGAGGCCACATCTGGAGTATTGCGTCCAGTTCTGGGCCTCCCACTATAGAAAGGATGTGGATGCATTGGAGATGGTCTAGCAGAGGGTGACCAAAATGATTAGGGGGCTGGAGCACATGACCTATGAGAAGAGGCTGAGGGATTTGGGCTTATTTAGTCTGCAGAAGAGAAGAGTGAGGGGGGATTTGATAGCAGCCTTTAACTTCCTGAAGGGAAGTTTCAAAGAGGATGAAAAGAGTCTGTTCTCAGTAGTGACAGATGGCAGAACAAGGAGCAATAGTCTCAAGTTACAGTGGGGGAGGTCTAGTTTGGATATTAGGAAACACTGTTTCACTAGGAAGGTGGTGAAGTACTGGAGTGGGTTACCTAAGGAGATGATGGAATCTCCATCCCTAGAGGTTTTTAAGTCGCGGCTTGATAAAGCCCTGCCTGTGATGATTTAGTTGTGGTTGGTCCTGCTTTGGGCAAGGGGCTGGACTCGATAACCTCCTGAGGTCTCTTCAAGCCCTAGCATTATATGATTCTAAATATTTATAGAGGGAGTTAGTTGAAGCTATTTTAAAAAGGATTTATCCAAATCAATAATTGCCGCTATAACAAAGCTAATATTATTTTTAAAACAATAGTAAATTCTTTTTAGAGGAACAAGGTTGGACAACCAGGGAAAGGATAATTTGTTGGTTTCTATGTCAAAACATGTTTGTTTCTCAGGGAGACAGGAGAAAAGTACAAATATAAATAAAGCATGGTAGTTTTGTATATCATGTTTTGATATTTTTTGTGACTGAGGAGCAAAAAAATAATTTAGTCAGCTGCCCCTAGATGGTTGTTAAAATTTAGATTCTTGTGTTAGAAGAAAAAATAAATTTGGCTCACAAGCTAAGAGATTGTGCAAGGGTATGCCTACACGAGGAAAAACAGGAAGCTACCATGTGCTTCTTAAAAGCATTTTGACTTGGAATTTTTTTTCTTACTGCTTTTCTTTAATTGGGAACAAAATTCATTTTTTCTTTGAAGAAAATACGTTTCTCATCTTTTTGATTCAAAAACAGTTTTGTTTGTGATAATGCATAGGATTTATTTTAAGGAGGCAGAAAAAGTGACGATTTGGTACATTTTGTGGTGAATATAGAAGTCACAGTAATGCTTCATAGACTTCACTATGCACTCTATTTTGTGAAGTGATTTAGGCTAAAGTTGGATTAGAAACAAAACACGTTTCAGAAAATAGAATTTGACACTTGTAAATCAGTACCAAATATTAAGAAGCTCACTACTATCTATAGATGTCTCACTACTGATGTTTTTAACTTATATATGTACTTCATGTTAGCTATTTTTGTTCATATAGTTAACTCACAAAAAATATTAATTCAAGAAGCAGTAATGTAAATATTTAGTGTGACTTTGTTCTCCAGGGGAAAGTAAGTTTGCTTCTCTAAGTTGTAGCATATTTATCAGCATACATAAATTCAAATTTACAGTTCCGAGCAGCTTTTACGTCCTGGAATTCAGAGAAGTACATATGTGTTCTGTGGCTGATGTATCATAGTGATGTTCTGCTTACTGTATGTGGAAATACTCTGAAATGGTCAGTACATTCTTACAGCTCTGTGTTCATGTGGGGTAGCATATTGCTGAGTAAAATTTAAAGGGAAATTCTTGCTTCTACAGTTGTGTGACTTGTTACCTAAGATGTGTGTTAGACACTCATAGCAGGCGAGACAATTTTCTGGTTCTTTCATAGGCAATTATTTGGACATGTGTTTATTTCTTTAACTTGCTATTAGAAGGAAGGATCCTGTTGAAAGCAGAGGACTAGAAGTCAATTCTATTCCCAGTTCTGACACAGACTTTTTGTATGACTATGGGAAAGTCACTTGATGTGTACCTCAGTTTCCCCATGTAAAGCATACTCTTCCTTGCTTCTTTCTGGTGGCTTTTACAAGGCCTGGTTGTTTTGTAAAGATCTTCAAGACTCTGGAATTAAAAGTCATTTAGAATTTCAAATTACCTTACTGAATGGTCAGTTTTGTTTTTGTTTTTTGTTTTTCTCTAATAATACATGCTGTAGACAGGTCGCAGAGTGAGGTATAGAATAGTATGGCTACATTCATTGCAGGGTGTCTAACGAGCATTTTATCCCTTTGGGATTTTTTCTAATGATTTGGGAGCTTTTCATAAATAGCCTCTGATTAAAGCAAAAAGCAACTGCAAGCAGTGATGCCCTTTTAAAGGCCTAAAAAGGCTTTCCAGGATCATTGCCAACTAGTAAGTGTTGCCACCTTCTATGAAAGCCCTGTGAACAGTCCTGCTGTTACACCAATGTTTTATTTCTGTGCAAACATTTGGTGGACTAATTTTGCTCTCTGAATTGGTAATATGATTGTAAAAAGTAGACAGCTTGAAGTGATTTTGGCTGTATGGAGTATTTTGACTGAGCCTAGATTAATGAACACATGAGGGCAGTCTTTCTCAAGAATGTTATTGAACAGAGGGGAAAACAGTCAATGAAACAAAGAAAGCTGGAACCTTTGTCTTAATTTCTATAATATTGACAGTTTTGCTGGCAACTGCTTGCTGATTACAAAAAAGAAATATAGAATTTTGAAGTGGTGTATAACATTGACAATATTACTAGGTTAAAGATGCATAATTGAGTAGATTTTGTTATTGAATGGGTGGCATTCTGTTAAGTATCAGAGGTTTACCAGAATCTTTCTGGGTGCATTAGCTTCCCACATGAATGTTTTATAAATGTCATGAAACACTGAATTGGTGAAACTGTAATATATTTGCATAGCTGTTTTGAACCAAAGGAATAATCATAAACCTATCATTTTGAATCCAGTTTGCCTTTTTCTGAGTACTTTATATCAGTGTTTCTCAATCTTTTTTTATAAAGTACCCCTTTTTCACACACAAGAAAAGTACCCCCAGTACCTACAGTTTTCAGACGCACATTTTTTTCTACCATTGCCACACATTTGTTTAAACAACTTAATCGCAGCTAGGCAGGTGATGAAATTTTTTGGTGTAAAAAGTACAAAAATAATAAAGCGCTGTAAAACTTAGAACAAAAACTCGTTTTTTTCCAAATTTCAGTTGTGTTGATGTACCCCCCAGACTTCTCTTGAGTACCCCTATAGGTACTAGTACCACTAGTTGAGAAACACTGCTATATATTAATGCCATTGTCTCCCTTGTATAGTCATTATTCAGTTAAATTATTTTTCTTTGGTTGCTGATAGTTTCAACAAGCAACATTTATAATTTGTGTGTGTTGCTTATTGGCTGTCATAGCATAGTACACTGGTAATGAACTGTTATTCAGTGCTATTAGAAATACAATTATGCGTATCACTTACGTTTTATGCTTCCAAGCAATTGTCTGTTTGCTTCTACCAGTGCTGCATGTTATTGTGGTGTTAATCTAATTTCTAATGGTTTATTTTATAGATGTCACTGCAAAAATGAAGAAAAAGTGTGTGTGGGGGGGGGTTGTTTTTGGTTTGGTTTTGTTTGTTTTGCTTTGTGGTTGTATCTAATATTGACATTTTATTTGAAAATAAGATATAGAGAGGAAGAAATCTAAGAAGTCTTGAAAGTCACAGGCATAATGCATGTTTCTAATATTCTCTTTCATCGATATCTTTTGGACAGTAACAATGTTGATGTAACTTATTTTATTCAAAGGTTTTCAAAATCATCTTCAGCTGATAAAATTTGCTGACTTAAAAAAAACTAAGATTAAGTAAGGTTGCATATCACATTGAGAGCTTCTAGGAAATTGAGTAACTTTGTGTAGTTTTTCTATAGTCCTGGTCATTGCCTCTTTAAGATTACCAAAGAAAATACCACATCAATTTAGTAATTTTTGTGTGTGAATACATGTTCATATAAGTTGTTTCATTTTGTTAGCCACCTGGAATATTCTAGTTTTTCAATTTACAGCTATCCATGTTTTTAAAAGCACTGCTCTAATTTTCCAGGCTCTTGTGATGAGGTCATAAAAACTTGTTTCATTTCAGCTCTGGGGGAAAGTGTTTTTATTCATTACCCTTTTTAAAAATAAAAAGCTGTAAAGGATAATAAGAAACTTAAGTAATATTTCTGTTCAAATGGCCAAAAATTTTAAATTAGTACTTGCTGGCTGTTGGATTATAATATGAACAAATTAAAGTTAGTATCTTTTTAAACTAACATAACAATGCTACAAAATGTATAGTGGCCAAATTAATGTTAACGCTAAGGATGCAGTTTTTTATTATATAATACTGAAATTTAAGTAGGATTTGAAAAATCAACTTGCCTATGGCAACTGGTAATCTCTTCTGGGCTAGTGCTATCATCTTCAAAATTTGAGCTTTCATTTTAAAAAACATTTCTAGGTAAGTATCCACATGAACCAGGTGTAACTGTGGAGTCTGTGTGCAGTCAGCTCCAGTACTCAACAGTTCTGAGCTTTTCCTAGCAGCAGTGGCAAAGTAAAAACTGTCTGGGCTAAGGATGGTAAATTTAGTTTAATCAACTAATCAAATAGTCGATGCAAGTTGCATCGACTATTCAATTAGTTGATAAGGGCACTGCTGCCTTTGAAATGTAGCAAAAGCTTTGCCAGTTCTTGCTATATTTCAAAGGCGGAAGCACCATGGGGAGCACCGGGCCAGCAGGGAACTGCTTGAGCACAGGGCCAGCGGGGGACCGCTCACCCTCTGCTCCAATGGTGCTTCTGCTTTTGAAATGTAGCAAGAGCCTTGCTCTTGCTGCATTTCAAAGGCGGAAGCGTCACCAGTTCCCTGCTGTACCCCTGTATGCCCTGGAGGCAGTGATGGGGGGAATGGCTTTTAAGCCGGCTCCCCCCAGTAGGGATGCTAAATTTCGATTTGTTAATTAATCGAATATTCAATGGGATTTCCATCAACTATTCGATTAGTTGATAAGGACTAGCATGTTCCACCTTTGAAATGTACAAGAGCGCCAGCAGGGGTCCCCCAACCCCAGGCTACACACAGCATTTCAGTCTTTGAAACATACAAGAGCCCCAGTGGGGACTCTTGTACGTTTCAGAGTTGGAACACTGCTGCCCCCCTGCTCTAACCTCCTGAGTTGGAGCTGGGGGAACTGGCTTTTAAGCTCGCTCCCCCCAGCACCCTCTTCCCTTCTCCCCTCTTGATGCCTCTGTGTGATAGAGGCAGCAAGCGGGGGGAAGTGACTAGTTGACTAGTGTGTCAACTATCCAATACACTTTTGCTTATCGGATCTTTGACTAGTCACTTCCTCCCCTCCTTCCCCCTTGCTGCCTCTATCAGAAAGAGGTAATGAGGGGGAAGAGGTGAGGGTTCTTTAAAGCAGCAGCGCTGCATGGAGCCCGGGGCCAGAAGCCAGGCTCCATGTGGCACTGCTGCTTTGAAATGCCATGTACAGTCTGGGGCCAGGTAAGAGTCCCCAGCTGGCCCTGGCTGCATGTGGCATTTCAAAGCGGCAGCACCGCATGGAGCCTGGGGTCAGCTGGGGATTCCTCTGCTGGCCCCGGTCTCCATGTGGTACTGCCACTTTGAAACTGTGCAGAGCCTGAAGCCAGGCTCCTGCATTTCAAAGCAGAAGCGCTGTTTGGAATCTGGGGTCAGCTGGGGACTCAGACCCCAGGCTCCATGCGGTGCTGCCGTTTTGAAATGTCACTGGGAGCACAGGGCTAGCAGGGGACTGCTTGAGTCGCCCACTGGCCCTGTGGTCCCTGCAGCGCTTTTGCCTTTGAAGTGTAGCAACAGCCTTGGGTCAAAGGTAGAGGCACCCATATCAGCTAATCGAATAGTCGATGCAAATTGCATTGACTATTCGATTAGCCAGTTAGTCAAAATTTTACTCCCCTAGTCTGGGCTTGCCAGTGTTCACTGCTGTGATTCTCAAGTTACAGTGGGGAAGGTCTAGGTTGGATATTAGGAAAAAACTATTTCACTAGGAGAGTGGTGAAGTACTGGAATGGGTTATCTAGGGAGATGGTGGAATCTCCATCCCTAGAGGTTTTTTAGTCTTGGTTTGACAAAGCCCTGGCTCAGTTGATTTAGTTGGGATTGGACCTGCTTTGGGCAGGGGGCTGGACTTGATCATCTCCTGAGGTCTCTTCCAGCTCTATGATTCTATAAGCATATTATTGTTGATTTTACTTTGCTCTCTGAAAATTAAATCTCATGCATCCCCAAATACATAAAGGGAGATGATCTGTATACCAATTGTATGTAATATGCATCTTATTCTTCACAGCACTTCATTCTAAAACGTATGCATTTCACACAGCGTAAGAGCATTATGATTGTGACTATAACCAGCAGAAAATGAGAATAGTAAAAGATTTACAGTGAGATTCTTTTTTAAAGGATTCACCATTAGCTGCTGTTTCCATTGAAATCAGATGGGTGTATTATTGACTTTGGTTGAAGCATAAGTGCGCTAATGCTGAATGTTTTGAAAATCCTATCCTTAGTTTCTAAAGCAGCATGTAAAACTTCCTTGAGATGTACAGATTATGTCATTGCTGGATTTCTCGTCAGAATGTAATGATATATTATAGTTTTCTTTAGAGAAAACACTTCATTCTGTTGCATTGTGATATAAGTATATTTGATTCCTGTTCAATATACTTTATATGCAAGAAAAAATGTAGACCACTATTTGAAGAATTTTCTAATGAATCTTTTATGCTGTAAAGGTATCTGCCAAATGGAGCAAGTTCCCTTGTTTGTGGAGATTTGAAAAATGCACTGGAAAAAGAATTGCTTGAGTGTGGACTGTAGGCTTAATCTGTGTTTGCAAAAGATGGGCTAAATAACCCTATCATTCCTATCTCTGATTATTATAATTTGCTGTGCCTGGTCCAGACCTATAGACTTTGTTCATACAAGGTTTTTTTACAGAGGTTTCCCACCATTGTTATCATGAGTGTAATTCCACCAACAAGTGTGCTGGGGTATGTATATACAATGATGGTAACCACTGTATTATGTAGGCCTGCCCTGAACAGCATTGACTTACCTGGGCAGGTACAAACACATACAAATGAATACAGATAGAAGACTGATAGACATGCTATTTCCATTTCTGCTTCTTTCCTTTTATCAGTGGGGGAGATGTATCCAATGGTAGTACCAGCAAATAAAATAAAAATACAGTAGCTATTGGGTAGATAGTGTTAAAATCATGTCAGCTCGGGCAGTCTTAAAACTTTATTTTGAATCACAGATTAATTCTGGTTATGGAAAAGACCATTAAAAACTAAATAGAAATTCTACACCTTTGTACTTGACCAAAGGAAGAAAGGTATTATGTGGCATATTTTTTCATCATGGTTTAGCAGAAGTAGTTAATAATGAGAAAATACAGAAGCAAGTTACAGACTGAAAATATAAAGGAACAGAAACCAGTCTAATCTTAATTTTTTCCCCAAATGTATCCTGTGTAGTTCTTGGTTTAGCTTCTTATTCTTTCCCCCAAAGTATACAATGATACCTTTTTATTAGGACCTCACTATAATTAACTTTTAATTGTTTAATATCTACCTTATTGTCATTGGGTAGTTTCATTAAATAAAGGCAGATTCAGAAGATGGATCCCTGCAAAACAAAATCAGTTATTTCATAGGTTTTTTGTTAACAAGTTTAAATGCAGCTGTTGGAAGAATATAATTTCCACTAAACATCAGTATCAACAAACACCATACAGCAAAGATGGAGTGGGGGGGAGGGGGAGGAATGGTGTAATATAGTGGACTTAAACAAAACCTTACCAAAGCTATCTTGAGAGTGTTCACAACACTTGGCCAGTCAATTAAAGATAGTGGGTGTAAATTTTGATTGCTTTTCATAGTGACTCAGAAGTCCAATAAACTTAGCAGCAGTTCATATTGAGAGGGATACAACTTTCATGATAATATCTGGTACTTAGTCATCTGAGGAAATCATTAATATTTAAGCAGAAGTAGACAGTGCTTGTTTCCTCATATTTAAAAATTCTTCTGAGCCTATCCAACCAATTTTATGGTGATTACATATTCTAAATGTTCACAAGTGTTTTTGTTTTACAGAAATCATTGTCATTTGATTTCAGTCATTTTCACAGTGAAAATAGAGCTATTTACAGACGTGTCTGCTTGAAAATGAATACACTCTGTTAAAGAGAAAAATGCAAGTTGAAGCCTTCCTGCTTGTAGAGAAGAGGCTCAATACAATTCAGTCCCGAATGACTTCAGATTATTTTGATGTTTCAGACTGTTCTATGCAAAAGATTAATTTAAAGGAGTACTCCTTAGAGATTCTGAAAATTGTATCCTATATGTGAAATACATTTCAGATTAGTATTCTGGCATCAGTAATAACACTTGTTTTTTCCTTGAGTGAAATGTTAGTACTTCTGTTCATAAATGATAGTCTGCTGTGTAGCCATGTGTTGCTACATTCTGGTTGTGCAGTTCTGAAGGCTTCCATCTGACTTATCTTAGATATTTGAAAGTTTCAGGGCTATTTATCTACTTCTAAAACTGGAATGCATTTATCAGTGATTGATGAATCTCACTTATTTCAGTTTTGGATTCAAGGGCATCAACTAGAATCTCATATGTAGCTATATCTTGCCTGTTGGTACAGCTGAGAAATATTGGATGTTGAACTGGGAGGCCTCAATTTAGTGAGGAACTTGGATTTTCAAGCCGCAGAGTGAGGAAGTTAAGCATGGGTAATCTGAGGATTAGTGTACAATGTTCCATCTTGAGCACAGACATATACTACTTGTTAAACAAGGATTCCCCTGTAATTATGCAGCTGGATCTTCTAGGGAGACACACATTAGGATAGTTTTCCTTCTTTTAAAATAACCTACTATGTTGGAAGATTTCCTTTGCAGAGATTTTACTGTAAATATTTGCCTAACAAAACTTTCAGAAAGCTGTCTGAGTAAGTCTTTCTGAACTTTTCTTTTGTTGCTTATGGCTAAATGTCTTCTATGATTCGAAATCTGTGCATACTGTGGACATTCCAAATATAGACACAGAATAAGTGCCAAGTGTTTGAAATAATAATCATAAAAGTGTTGGTTTGTTTTGGTCTGAAGGAAAGTTTTTAAGAGAGGGGGAATGTGTGGAGTTTATAATGGGATATTTGAAGTCTTATTAGAATTATTTATGGTATTAAAATTAGGCACACACAAATACGCAGCTGAATCAGAACCTATCTGCTGATTATTTCCCATCAATTCTTGTTGGTCTGTAGGTTGTTAGCAAGCAGTGAGTTAAATATCCCATATGTAAGATTCAAGCTGTGCTGCTTAGTTTTAATTGGACAAATAATATTGTCTTTTTCCCAGAATAGTTGAGTTTAAATCTTAGTCATGTTTCCAGTTTAGCTACTTGCGTGGATCAGCATAAAAACTTTTTTCAGTGAATATTTTTTAATATTTGCTGTTTCTGTGAATATTTCTGCTTACAAACTTGTTTAGAAGAAGTAGTATGGAAAATGAACACACAAGGAGTATGTCCACAGGAAATCTAGTTTGTCAGCTGAAAAATACTTGCAGAACATTTGAAGTATTTGCCCAGTATATTCCACAGTAACCAGTCCTTGCTGCATCCCCTCCTCCTCTTCACGTACATTTGCATCCTCCCATAATATATTCATGTGCGTCTGAAATCGAGGTGAGCATGGTGATTCTAACTCAATCCTACTGCACTTGAGCCATTAACCTTCTATTTTTCAGTAAGACTGACGTGGTTAAAAGTTTAGAGAATTCCAGTGTTCTGGATAAAATAGAACAAACTAGTTAAAATGATTAATAAATTATTATATCTCTATTTTATATGCAGCAGGTTAAAAGGTGCTTTAATACTGATGAGTGATTGTTAAATTTTAATAATGGCTTTTTTAAAATCTGAGAGACTAAATGAAAATTGTACCAGTACATATATTTTCCTTTTTAGTTTAATTTTAAACTAGCCAGCTCAATTCAGTGTGTTTTATACCCTTACTGACAAATAATTTAGTTGGAGCTATGACATGCAAATGATATATGGGAAAAAATGTACGTTTGTGGATATTAATCTAATGACAAAACTCAGCTCTTGTGTAGTGTGGTTGAAGTCACTGGAGCCAAACAATGGAATTCCCTTGTACCTATGTGTCTATTTAAAAAAAATAGCCTCAAAAACCATGAAATGAGACACCATAAATCTACATTTTTTTTGTCTTAAATGTGTGAATGTTGCAGAAAGAAAATCCATGTAGAGTAGAATTCCTCTTCTATATATTTAACATTAGGAAAAATGCAACTTTTTATAGTCTTATTTTAGATGTGCTCTTTATTTTAATTAGATGGTGACATCTTTACAAAGGTTATCCGCAGTTCTAATCAGGTAGTGTTGCTGCATTTGCTCCAGTTCAGCTATGGTTTAATTTCTATCAAAGGAAGTAGGGCCTTTACTTTCATTGCAAAAGTAATCAGGTGATGAATGGTAAGTGATAAGTGTAAATATCTACTATATTATAGTGCATGGCTTAATTATTTTCTAGGGTTTTTTCCCCCCTTCACTGACTAACCTAGAAAGATAAACAGCATACTTGTTAGCAAAGGTGTTCAGTAAGACATGGGAATGGGAAGACAGAATTGTGGAGACTTCTTTGATTAGATCCTGGAATTGTTCAATTTAAATAACTTGTGGTCACTACATCTCAGACACCATTGTTATATGCCTGTCTATCCTACCAACAGTATGGTTTTATTTATCTGTGCACTACATAGTCATCTTCTCTTCTTCAACATAAAAAAAAAAGAATGTGCTTTCCCCAAAACATCTCTAAACTACATTAACTATGTACTCTACTCTCCAGTGTATTTTTGGCTAATCAAAGAGCAATTTGTCTTTATTTTCTGATGTTTAGGCAATATCTGTGTATACACATTTCAATCTGCTTGGCAAATTGGGAGAAATTGGATGCGGATATTAAAGTTTTTAATCATCTCAGTATGCTCTCCTCATTCTATGCATGTAAGTAGGCAGTGCATCTATAGTGCAGAAAAATAACTGATGAGGAAGGAGAACCTAAATTTTGGAGGTTTTTATCTAGTTGACCCTTTAGGCAATTCAATTCATGTCTGTTAACTAATTTGTCTTTAACTTTCCTGTCTTTCCTGGTCCTTCATTTATATTGAAATTTTTCTCAGCTTGTGCAGTTTTTCATAGATGAGCAGTTAAATTATGGGTCTTTTTAATTGCTAAAATTGTATATTCCCTTCTAAGTTCTTAGTTTTCAGGTATATGCAAAACTCAAACTCTTGAACTCATCTGATGAGGTCCAAATCATCTGATGAAACTTAAAAAACAACAAATATTCTTATAGCACCTTAGAGGCTAACAAAACGTGTAAAGTGGTTTTTACCCATGAAAGCTCATGATTCTATATATTTTTGTTAATCTCTAAGGTGCCACAGGACTATGTTTTCAGAGTCTTGAAGACAGTTGTAAGTTAAGCCCTGGCTGCATAAATAATACTGCTTCCCACTTTAAGTTTGGGAATATTTAAATTAGACCTGATTAGGAACTTTGGGGTACATATTTTTTATCCAAAATGCCAATTTTATGAAAACCAAAACTTTATAATAAAATATCAGGTTTTTTTACAGAAATGTCATTGAAAAGTTTCTCTAGTCAGGATGGAACTTTTGATCAAAAAATCCTAGTCAGCCAGTGGTTGGGACACTCACCTGGGATATGGATATGCTCTGCCTGATAGACACTTATACTCATCTGTTAGAAACTACTACATTATCAAGCGTATCACAGAAGATTATTACAAAAGTACAGTCTTAAAAGTATATTTGGTTCCACCTCAAATATTCTTTAGCTTAAATCAAATAATTATGATTAGAGGATTGGTTGGAACAGAGAGGCCTATCACAAGAAAGTTAACTGAGATAGTTAACTGCCTGACGATAAGGTCATGGACCTGTGCTACCCTTTTCCCAACAATGCTATAGCAGGGCATGCGAGGGCTTAGGAAGAGCGGAATGATCTAAAAGGTACAAAGTTCTATTAGTATGATTTTCCTTTATATTTTAGATTTTTTTTTCCTATTGTAAGGTTTTGCTGTTGATGGGGAAATTATCTTGCAAGTTTAGATACCATCTTTTTCTTACATGATGCATTTTTAGAGTATTCATGTTGGGAAGTACGGCAATGGAAAGTACTTGTGCAGTGACATAGCACCTGTAAAATTCAGTGCTTTACAAAGATGGTTAATTATTATCCCTGCTTTACAGATAGGAAACTAAAGGAGGAAAGTGGTCACACAACTTATCCAATGTCTCCTTAATAGAACTAGGAATAGAACCAACATGACCTGACTGTTGCCCTATCCATTGAGCAAAGCTATCATCTATTTGATAAAATGTCAAAGTTTAAGGCCAATAGGGATCACTAAATCATCTTGTCAGAACTCATGTATTAGGGTTGTTAAAATATCAGTTAATTGAATAGTCGCGTAACCTCATGAATTAATATTGGTTAATCAACTATTCTATAGTCCCTGGAGGTGGGGCTGGCAGCCAGTGCGCTCCAGCCCCACTCCCGGGGAGCCCCCTGCCAGTCCACGCTGCTGCATCTTGCGAACTGGCTGCCTGTTGCCCCCTGCTGCTGCCTCTGATAAAGAGGCGGCAGAAGCGGGTGGCAGCAGCCCCTGTCTAAGAGGGGTCTGTGCTGCCAGACCTGGCACAAGCTGGAACTGAGATGGGCTGGCTGCCCAGCTCCTATACACTTTAAATGCATAGCCACAGCAGGGGTAGGTCCCGAACCTGTCTCAAGCCAGGACTGAGCTGGGCTGCTGGCCAGCCTGCTAAAACATTTACTGGCGGGGCGGGGAATGCATGTAGTCTATAGCATTAACCAATAAGCTTTTGCTTAATGGCACTTAATAATGTGCATTGTCAGGGAAGTGATTAAATGAGAGAGAATGCTTGATGTGACCTTAGAACACTGGCCCATCTTATCCATCGACTCATTCCAGCTGTGGCCATCCCTAAGGCTTCAGAAGAAGAAAACCAAAACTCCCTCAGAATACAGTGTGTAGGGGTGTCCCCTTCTTGATCTCTATTGATGGTCAGCTAAAGCCATGAAGGAAGCTTTTAGGAACATAAGATGTAAACTAGGGATGTAAAATCCTGTTTAATTAGTTAACCGGTTAAACTTTGTTTAACCGGTTAGCCAATTAAACAGGGATGGGCAGGGGGTCTAAAGCCGAGCTGGCATGCCCCTGCCCATGGTGCATTTGAGCCAGGCCCGTAGCAGCCCCCTGCCTGCAGACCACCAGCTCCCCCACTGGTTAACTGTAACCGGTGAGCTTTATCTGTTAAAGGTGAGGCTTACCGGTTAACCTTTCACATCCCTAATGTGAACCAGAAGTGATCCCTGGGGCTGCTGAGCCCTGTCCCTTATCACCACAAACAAGCCTATCCTAAAACTGTAGTAATAAATTAGTCAGTCAAAGCTAATTAAGTTGTTTGCCTCAACTACTTTTGAGAGGCTGTTCCAGAACTTCACTTCTCTGTTCTGTGGTTAGAAACGTTCTGAATTCCAGCCTGAAACCATTCATGGGCCAGTTTGGATCCATTTGTTCTTGTGCAGCATTGTCATTTAGCTTAAATGGCACTTTACATTCCCAGATGTTAACCCATATTTGATATATTTACAGACAGCAGCTGGAGGGAGGTGCTAGTTTTCATATTATGAAAGCATGTCTAATTATCTCAATTTTGGATAAGTTAGATTCAGAATACTTTCAATACCATGCTTTTAATCGTGATAATTTTTAAAACCCTAGGAGCCTTAAAATTGGCAGTGCGTGTGTGACACTTGGTTTTCTACTTTAGCCTTAATCATGAATTTTATAGTGGCTTCAGAGACAACATGGCTGTAGCTGAAGTCACTGTCATTAATAGAAGAAATGTAGGGATGAGAAACTTGTTTTTAAAATTGCTACTTTATCTGGCCTGAAAAAAGCTGCCACAATTACTTCAGTGGAAGATGGTGTTATTGCCTTCGCCAGGGCATCTCGGAACTTGTTCTCTGCTCAAAATAACAGACAGATTGTAAAAATTAGTTTTTGTCAGACTGTCGGTGGAGTGTTGACGTAGCTTTGAAATCTCTCCACTCCATTTTTCCCATTTTTAATGTTAACCAAATCTTTTCTTCTTCTCCTTTTCACATGCTGGTCCTTCTTGTGCCCTTGCTTTTCTTTTTGATGACTTTCAAATTATTCCATGTTAGTGAGATATAATATGGGGCATTTTAGCCAAGCACAGCTTAGCAAACTTTAATACTTTCCCATCTTCAGTTATGCTGTTTATGTATTTAAACTATTAATTGATGAAGATCAGTACCTTGAATCCCTTTAAATTCTTAGAAGTTCCTACCTTAGCCATGCTTCCGTTACAATTGATAGAGAAACATCATAGACACTTTCAGACCCTCATATGTCATTTATTTTAAATTTGTATCTTGTGTAATAGATCTAGTGTTTATATGTGGGACATTGCTGTAATGTGGTTGTGAAATGCCTCTGTCTACTTCAGCATTTTAACTAACCACAAAAACCATTTATTGCTTTGCTTACTTCTGCATAATTTTCATTATCCTCTGTTACCACCATTTCTAAAATTTGCTGAAGGAGTAGTGACAGAAAAGAGAAAAAAAATTACTACTGATTTTGGCTACCTTTCTACAGCTAATCCTGATGTATGTTAGCACGGAGGTGAGATGATTGAGATCCTGTGTGTTAAAAGTGGAAGTTGTAAGTCAAAAGGTTTATATAAAAGGCTACATTTAATGATATATTTTTGAAGTATTTTGCTGAGATTTTCATTTTGTTTCATGCTGCACGATAAATTGCAAAAGTGTTTTTGAGGGTTGTTTTGGCCTCGAGAAGTGTGTGAGTCATAAAGTTGGCTTTGTCTGGTTTGTGAACTGTGGGGGGAGTTAAGGCAGAGCTATATTTAGGAATATCAAGTGATGTCAAACTCTGTGGAACACTGCAAAAAAAAAAAATAAAGCAATGTTAAAGGGATACCATCAGATAGTTTGGACCCCAAATTTAGATTTGTGTGGGAGTGCTATTAAAGAAAAAGAAATAACAAAAGCTAATAGAATTGCTTTCATGAAATGAAAATTAAATCCAAACAAAAATGGATTTAGTTGAAACATTTTGCTGTAGCAGTCATAGCCCAAATAGTGTGACTAACAGCCAATTGTAAACAAAGTTGAAATTAACTATTCTAGTTTCATGAAAATGAAACTGCAAACAGCAAACCACATCAATAAAACATTATTTTTATTTGTCAACTGTATTAATAATTTAAATTTGGTAACAAAGGTAAAGGAATTTCATTTTTTTAATGAAAACCTCTCTCTTTACACAGGCTTTTTAGGGAAGTAAGGCATAAAGGCTGAGGGGTTGATAGGAAGATTATTTGTTTTTGGTTTTTTGGCCTAAGAAGAGGAGCAGCTGCTGGCTTTACTTTTAATTTGATTGTATTTTACATTTTTGGCAAAGACACTTGGCACCAAGCACAGGAGCTTTTTTCGGTATAATATAAATTGAAATACATGCAGTCCTTTCTCACTCAGTCAACTTCCCTCTGTTGTGATGTGCAAAAATGGATCTGGATATAATTCAAACAAATGACTTCAAAATGAAAGTCTTGATGCCCCATTATTAAAGCTGTACTTCTGCCATATGAATTATGCACTTAAACTTGTACTTGAACTTTTTTTTCTATGTTATGATGTTTGATGTTTTTTCTATGTTATGATGTTTTTGGGAGGGGAAATGTTGAGTGTAAATTGTTCAAGTAATTTAATTGTCAGTTTTGTGTAGTGCCAGCTTTTGATTCTAGCCTGAATTGGAAGCTGAGAGATAATGGGAACTTAGCAGTTACCCTGTAATAACATAAAGGAACATGCTAGAGATTTTTTTTAAGTGAAAGGTTTCCTTCAGGATTAATAAGGTTCCTCTTTTCCAAAAAGTAGATTTGAAAAGTGAAGTAGATTTGAAGATCTTTTAAACCGTGATTAGGAAGGTTGAAATGTTCCCCAACAGGTTTCTTTATGTTACCATTACGTATATCTGATTTGTGTCCATTGATTCTTTCCCGCAGAGATTGTCCAGTTTGTCCAATATATATAGCAGTGGGGCATTGCTGGCATTTGATGGCATAGATCAAATTACTGGATGTGCAGTCAAATGACCTTTTGATTTGGTAGCTTATGTTGTTGGCTCCAGTGATGAATTTGCTAGTATAGATATGTGGGCAGAGTTGGCATCACGTTTTCTTGCAGGGCTGTGTTCCTGGCTGCTTTATAATGTGGTTGTGTGGCATGGTTAATGGAAAGAATTCGCTTCAAGTTGGGGGGTTGTCTGTAGGCGAGAATAGGCTTTTCTCCCAAAGCCTCTGAGGGTGAGGGATCATTTTCCAAGATGGGTTGCAGATTGTGTATAATGCGCTGGAGGGGTCTGAGTTGTGGACTATAGGTAATAACAAGACGAGTTCTGTTATTTTCTCTTTTGGGTCTGTCTTGAAGTAGTTCATGTCTGGGTACTTTTTTGGCTCTGTTCATTTATTTTTTCACTTTTCCAGGTAGGTATTTCAGTTTTAGGAATGCTCTATAAAGATCCGGTAGGTGATTGTCTCTGTCTGTGGGATCTGAGCAAATCCAGTTGTATCTTAGGGCTTGGCTGTATACAATAGACTGAGAAATGTGTCTGGGGTGGAAGCTGGAGGCATGAAAGTAAGTGTAGCAGTCGGTGGGTTTCCGGTATAGGGTGGTGGAAATTTGTCCATTATTAAACTGTACTGTAGTGTCCAGGAAGTAGATTTCTCATGTGGACTGGTCCAGGCTGAGGTTGATGGTGGGGTGGAAGTTGTTGAAATCCTTGTGAAATTCTTCAAGAGTCTCTTTTCCGTCGGTCCATATGATGAAGATGTCATTGATGTAGCGTAAGTAAAGTAGGTAGGGATGTTAGGGGGTGAGAGCTGAGAAAACGTTGTTCAGGGTCAGCCATAAAGATGTTGGCATATTGTGGTGCCTTGCGAGTGCCCATGGCCATGCCGCTGACTTGGAGATACAAATTGTCTCCGAATTGGAAGTAGTTGTGGGTGATGACCAAGTCACAGAACTCTGTAATCAGGTGTGTGGTGCTGTTATCGGGGATGGTGTTCCTGATGGCCTGTATAGCCATCTTTATGTGGAATGTTGGTGTAAAGGGCTTCTACGTCCATGGTGGCCAGGATGGTATTTTGATATTTTGAAGTTTTCTTAGGAAGTCAGCGGTGTTGCGGAGGTAGCTAGGAGTGCTTGTATCATAGGGTCTGAGGAGGGAGTCAGTATAGCCAGATAATCCTGTAGTGAGTGTGCTGATGCTTGAGATGATGGGTCGTCCGGGATTACCAGGTTTGTGTATTTTGGGTAGCAGATAGAAAGTTCCTGGTTGGGGATTACGGGGGGTGTTAGTGTAAATTTGTTCCTGACCAGCATCAGGGAGCTTCATGAGCAGTTTTTTCATGTTTTTTTGGTATTCCTTAGTGGGGTCACAAGAGAGAGGCCTGTAGAATCTGGTATTGGTAAGTTGTCTGTTCGCCTCCTGTTCATAATCTGTCTTGTTTATGATGACTACAGTGCCTCCTTTGTTGGCCTCATTGATTATGATGTTAGGTTGTATGTTGTATGTTGTTGTTTGCTGATGATGTCAGCTCGAGTGCATTTGTGGAAGCAGTCGATGTAGAAATCAAGACTTTCTTTATGTCCGTTGGTGGGGGTCCACATATTAGCCTTCCTCTTGTGGGACTGATGGGGGGGGGGTAACCATGCTACACAACCACGTCATAAGCAGCCAGGAACACAGCCCTGCAAGAAAACGTGATGCCAACTCTGCCCACATATCTATACTAGCAAATTCATCACTGGAGCCAACAACATAAGCTACCAAATCAAAAGGTCATTTGACTGCACATCCAGTAATTTGATCTATGCCATCAAATGCCAGCAATGCCCCACTGCTATATATACTGGACAAACTGGACAATCTCTGTGGGAAAGAATCAATGGACACACATCAGATATACGTAATGGTAACATAAAGAAACCTGTTGGGGAACATTTCAACCTTCCTAATCACGGTTTAAAAGATCTTCAAGTGGCTGTCTTGTCACAAATGAATTCTACTAGCCAGATATACAAAGCAGCATTGGAATTAGAGTTCATCCGCAAATTCAATTCTCATGCTAATGGACTCAATCATGATGAAGGCTGGTTGGGGCACTATCTACTTAACTTTCAATAGAGGTACAAACAGCTCTTTGTGTAGATTCCTATGTCAGGAAGGATACTGTCAATTGACTTTGATTCTTATCTGCTTCGTTTTAACTACCCAATCTTCAGATACTCACTGATTTCCTTCACCCCCCTATTTTCTATACCTTCTGCTCCCTGTCTCCCACCCCTCCTTTTTTTCCTTTCCACCCCCCTCTTCCCCCCGCCTTTCTGTCCTATTTATTTTGGGTCTGCACATCCTA
Organism: Pelochelys cantorii; assembly: GCA_032595735.1. Taxonomy (NCBI): domain Eukaryota; kingdom Metazoa; phylum Chordata; order Testudines; family Trionychidae; genus Pelochelys; species Pelochelys cantorii. The sequence continues at coordinate 27,998,694 of CM064338.1, forward strand.
AACTCAGAACTCTGGTCATCTGAAGAAGTGGGCTGTGCCCACGAAAGCTCACGATACCATCTACATGTTTTGTTAGTCTATAAAGTGCTATCAGACCATTTGCTGGTTTTTTCTGTACAGCTTAACTCAGCTACCCCTGAAGCTTCATAAAATCCAACGTTAGAGTCTTAAATTGTCTTACCTTTTTTAACCAGGTAGTAATCATAAGGACAAATTTTCTGTTCTGATGACAAATCACCTGATTTGGGATGCAGTAAGTTTATGCCTGGCCATAATTTGGAGAACAACATTGTACCTTCAGTTGCAGACCCAGTCAAAATTAGGGTCTGCAGAAACATTGTTTAGCTGGTTAACCGATTAAACGGGGGAGGACTGGCAAGTTCAAGTGCCCCCACCTCACCATAGATGGAGGACTGGTTCGGCCAGGCTGGAGCACCCCATCACAGAGCACCCCATGGAGCTGGAGCAGCTCCTTGCATGCGGGGGGGGGGGGGCTGCTCCAGTCCCTGCTAGTTAATTGTAACCGGAAGGCTTACCAGTTAACTGCTTAACCATTCACATCCCTATTCAAAACCAGACTCAAAAAGTATTGAGTCTGAATTAATGGTTAAATGTCCTGAAGTCTAAGAAATGTTTCAGAGTTTTTCCATAAGAAGCTAATTGTTTTGGGATTTCTTTACAGTTTTATAGACTTTTTTTAAACGAGGACCTGTTATATCCCAATGAGAGAGGCATGGCCTTGTGTTACAGGTCATTCTTCACAACTGAGAGACTTTAAAGTAATCAAATACCACATGAACCATTTTTGTGGAAATGAAAGGCGCCTGAGTTTTAAGTTCTACACAATATATTATGCTGATATCTAGCAGTAACAAATGGTCAAATTTCTGTTGTTGAGAAAAGCAGCTGACATTCTGAGTTTTAAGGTTTTGCTTTGGAAGAGGCTGTTGCTTGTGGGTGATATGTGATACTGAGCTTGTGAAGCACTCTGTTTAGTCAGCAGAATATTAGCTAGACCATCTTGTTTCTGCAGGGCCTTCAGTGTCAGGAAGACACTAAAAGAAATTAGCTTGTTTCAATAACATGAGGTGTTTGCTGCACATGCTGCCAGGATAAGGAGGAAAGGAGGTCTCCTAACTACTTATACAATGGACTGATTGTTAAAATGAGGTTTCTGTTGCTTCTTCTTGTTGGTTTTCTTTCCCTCTAGGTCTTTTACTATAATAATTGTGATTTTGTTTTTCTTATTACTCTTTTTAAGTTCACACACATTTGGCTATAGGTATCCCATCTATCTTTTTTTCTCAACTGCACTCAAATACAGTTACTCTTTTCTCTTCCCACCTCTTCTTTAGTCAATCAGTTATTCAAGTATATAAGCCTTACAAATGTTCATGAAATTTTTTTCACAGATTAGATTATATTGATTGTTCCCTGAAAAATTATACTTGGAACATCTTATTGGTCTGGATAGCATATTTACTGGTCTACCAACTATTTGCTTTTGCAGCTATTCTTTCACTTGATTTTACCATCCTTTATCTGATAAGCCAGGAGTTATAGATATTGTTTAATTGCATTGGGATACTGGAATGCTATTGTTTGTGAAGTATCAGACCTTAAAACTGTGAAGCCTCTCTAACTGTGAAATACTGAAGTCAGCAAGGCTAAAATGTTACCCTTCGGTGTTTATTCTAGAAGTACCTGTTAAAATGCTGGCCCAGGATTGAATATAGAAATTCCTAGACCTCAAACCGTTTTTCAGTTAATGTTTACAAAATAGTTGATGTTTTAAACATTTTACTTCTTTATGTGTGCGTGTGTCTGCAAATGTGTATATGTTTTTGCAATTGATGGAGCACACTTTGGGAGGTAATTATTTCATATAGAAAGTCTTGTGTGGCATAAATAATAGGATTTCTTCTTTTTAGAAATTCAAAATGCAATTAAGAAGGTAGAAATGAGTTATTTTAAAGTCTTTTTTAGCTTCTGATCATATATGATTTTCTTCTTGCTTTCTTATCTTCATATTTTCTAAAACTATTTTGATTACAAATAAACACTAATGTCTATAGTATATGCATTTATACTGTCCATTATTTGTGATACTTTTGAACATATTCTGCCACATTTGCCAGTGCAACAAAATAAGCACTCTGAAATCATTTGTAGGCAACTGTACAAATGGAGGAGGGCTGCCTATAAAGGAAAATGGTAGGCCGTGGAAATAATATGTGCTCAAAATTGAATGTTAACTAGCTACAGTAGAACCTTGAAGATACAGTGAGTTACAGATTTACTGGTCAGCTGGAAGTAATCAATCAGGTAGCTGTGCAGACCAAAAAAAAAAAGAGCCCGGCAAATACTGTACTACCTAGGGCAGGGGTGGGCAATAATTTGGTGGGGGGGGGGAGAGTAAGTGGTCAAGGGCCGCACTTTTCTGTGGAGGAGATGCGGGGTCTAGGTTGGAGGTTGAGTGCAGAAGGGTGCATGGGATAAGGGACTGGGGTGCAGGAGATGGTGTGGGGTCTGAGAGGGTTTTTAAGGTGGAGGAGGGGGTTGTGACCTGGGTCAGGGGATTGGGGTGCAGGGTTAGAGAGGGAGTGTGGGTGCAGGAGAGGCTTATGGCCTGGGGGAGGAGTGTAAGAGGGGGTATAGCATCTGGGAGGGAGTTGTCACCTGGGGCAGGGGATGCAGAGGATTTGGATGGTGCCCTGGGGGAGGGAGTTGGGGTGCAGGAAGGCTTGGGGTGCCAGAGGCAGGCATTGACTTGGAGGAGTTTATTTAAGTGTCTCCTGGCCAGGAGGCTGCAGTACCCCCAAGGCAGGCTGGCCTCCCTGCCTGTTGCAGCCCCAGCCTATTTGAAAATACAGTCTGCTGCCTTCACGTGGCTCTCAGCTCTGGGTGGGGAAAGAGGCTTGTGCTGCCCCAGTCTCTCAGGCCAATCTCTCAGCTCCGATTGGCTGGCTGTTTCCAGCCAATAGGAACTGAGAGATTGCTGAGGTTGGTTCTTATTGGCCAGTTGTTTCTGGTCAATAGAAGCTGAGGATTGGGCTAGGGACAGGGAGTTGCCGAAGCTTCCCCCTTCTTGCAGAGCAGAGAGCCACAGGGACTTTGTTTTAAACCACGGCAGCTGTGTGTCGTGAGGGACCCGGCAGGGGGGTCCGTGAGCCAGATCCGGTGGGTTGGTGGGCCGAATCTGGCCCCCGGGCCGTATTTTGCCCAGCCCTGACCTACGGGGTTGGGCAGAGGGTGGGGGAAGGAATCTCTGGGCTTCTGATTCTTGAGTGTACCGAAGTTGGAGAGGGAGTGCTGGAGATAGGACTCTAGATGGAGAGGGGAGGTTAGGGCTTCTGACCGTAAGGGGCACTCAAGCTCAGGTCTTCAGAATGTGGGGAGTGCTGGGGTTTTAAGGTTCAACACCACAGCTCTATTTCCGACTTCAGCCCCAATAGGAGCTTAGCACTTCAGCCCGACAGCTCCATTATAACCTTCATCCCTGCAGGGGACCGCCACAGCTTGGAGCTTTAGCTGTGAGGGAAAGCCTCCACTTTCAGCCCCAGTGCTCCTGTGAGAGCTGAAGTCTTGAGCACTGCCCCCGGTCCCCCTGAAGTCAGGAATGAAGCCATGGGGAAGGCCGCCTTTCTCCCCCACAGGACTGAACATAAGAACGGCCATACTGTGTCGGACCAAAGGTCCATCTAGCTCAGTATCCTGGATGTCGACAGTGGCCAATGCCAGATGCCCCCAGAGGATGTGAACACAGGTAATCATGTGATCCCTCTCCTTTCATCCATTTCTAGACAAACAGAGGCTAACGACACCATTCCTGCCCATTCTGGTGTGGAAGCAGGAAAGGGAAAAAGATTTGCATGCAGCCATCTTAGGCCTGTTAAAAGTGGAGCAAAAAGACAGGCTAGCCCTAACCTAACCACGTGATAGTTGTAAGGGACACTGTCTCTGCCTAGACTCTGTCTCTGCCTCGCTTTAGAAGATAAGGATGGAATGCTGACTTAAGCAGGAACCTTGAGATAAGGTAGCATCTCGAAACAAAGAAATAACTGTTAGCCGTTAATTCGTATAATGGGAAAGTATATATATTTCCCTTTTAACTGCTTGCATTTTGAAGACCTGCCTAAGGAAGGGAGACTTCCTGTCCGACTGCAATCTTCCCTTGCAATTGCTTGAATAAACTGCCTCTGACTTGTTGCTTACAAACTCAGAGTGAGGACTTGTTTTCTTCTACACTGGCTAATAGCCATTGATGGACTATTGAATTTATCTAGCTTCCATGAATTTATCTAGCTCTTTCTTGAACCCTGTTAAAGTCCTAGTCTTCACTACATCCTCTGGCAAGGAGTTCCACAGGTTGACTATACACTGCATGAAGAAAAACTTCCTTTTGTTTGTTTTAAACCTGCTACCTATTAATTTCATTTGGTGACCCCTCGTTCTGATATTGTGGGAACAAGTAAATAACTTTTCCTTTTTCACTTTTTCCACACTGGTCATGATTTTATAGACCTCTCTCATATCCCCCTTTAGTCTCCTCTTTTCTAATCTGAAAAGTCCAAGTCTCTTTAATCTCTATTCATATGGGACCCATTTCAAACCACTAATCATTTTTGTTACCCTTCTCTGAACCTTTTCCAATGCCAATATATCTTTTTGGGGATGAGGCGACCACATCCGTACGCAGTATTCAAGATGTGGGCATACCATAGTTTTATGTAGAGGCAATAAGATATTCTCTGACTTATTCTCTATCCCTTTTTTAATGATTCCTAACATTCTGTTTGCTTTTTTGACTGCCACTGCACATTGAGTGGGTTGTTTTCAGAGAACTATCCGCAGTGATTCCAAGATCTCTCTCTTGAGTAGTTGTAGCTAAATTAGTCCCCATCATATTGTATGCATAGATTATTTTTTCCAGGGTGCATTACTTTACATTTATCCACATTAAATTTCATTTGCCATTTTGTTGCCCATTCACTTAGTTTGGTGAGATCTTTTTGAAGCTCTTCTGGTCTTTGGTCTTAAGTATCTTGAGCAGTTTAGTATCATCTGTAAATTTTGCCACCTCATTGTTTACCCCTTTCTCCAGATCATTTATAACTAAGTTGAATAGGATGGGTCCCACACCACTAGTTACCTCTCTCCAATCTGAAAACTTACCATTTATTCCTACCCTTTGTTTCCTGTCTTTTAACCAGTTATCAATCCATGAAAGAACCTTCCCTCTTATCCCATGACAACTTACTTTACTTAAGAGCCTTTGGTGAGGGACCTTGTCAAAAGCTTTCTGGAAATCTAAGTATACTACATTCACTGGATCCCCTTTGTCCGCATGTTTGACCCCCTCAAAGAACTCTAGCAGATTAGTAAGGCATGCTTTCCCTTTACAGAAACCATGTTGACTTCCACCAATAAATTCTATTCACCTATGTGTCTGACAATTTTATTCTTTGCTATAGTTTCAACTAATTTGCCCAGTACTGACATTAGACTTACCCGTCTGTAATTTCCAGGATCACCTGTAGAGCCCTTTTTAAATATTGGCCTCATATTAGGTATCTTCCAGTCATTAGGTCCAGAATCTGATTTAAAGGATAGGTTGCAAACTACAGTTAATAGTTCCGCAATTTCACATTTGAGTTCTTTTAGAACTCTTGGGTGAATGCCATCTGGTCCTGACTGGTACCCCAGACCCCATACCTGAGGGGCTGAAATTGGTAACATCTTGTTCAGATTTACAGAAGGTTTCAGAGTAATGGGCAACCTCCATTCCTGAAGTGTCCGTAACTCTGAGGTACAACTGTATTTTCATGTCTTGAAAGTTAACAGAATAAATGGTCAATAAGGCATTTCCCACAGGATATTATAAATATATGGAAATTAATTTGCTACTTTATACTGTCTAAAACATATTAGTAATTGACTAGTCTGTTTTTGCGGTCACCTAGCATTTGAATGGAATATGATGTAAAATATAAAAGTAATTTTAAGCTAATACAAATCAACCAAATTTGGACCCTTTAACTAGACCAGGGGTCTCAAACTAATGGCCCGTGGGACATATATGGCCTGAGCAGTTCCACAATGTGGCCCGCGCACAGCTGCCAGCACGAGTCCCTGCAACTCGGGTGGTGTTTTACGTATCCTTTCCCCCAGCCTAGTCCTTTCTCTGCCTCTGCCTTGCTGCTTTCTGCCCCTGCTTCGCCTTCTCTCCTTCCCCCCCTTTTTCACGTCTTCCTTTGAAACCCCCTCTCCCGAGGGATGTGGCTTGGGAGATGGTGGTGGAGTGGAGCAGGCTGCTGTGTCGCTCCACTTACCACGACTCCTGCCGCTGTGGGGAGTACAAGGGGCTGGACCCGTGCTGCCAGCCCGATCAGAGTCCCACAGACTAACCTGAGCATGGGGATTGTCCCATTTATAGGACATTTGGGGTGGATATCACGGGGGGCCCCAAAGTGTAGGGCCCTCGATGGCTCTGCACATACCTCCCCCAGGCCACAGGGGTGTGCCAGCAGCAATGCAGACCTAGCAGCTAGAAGCTGCTCTAGCCCCACTGTGCTGCTGGTGGCAGCAGCAGAGGCCCTAAGGGGTTGTAAAATTACCTGGGGATGGTAGGCGGGGCTGGGGGATACACCCAGGGAGATCATGTGGGCTGGCAGATGGGGAGGAACATGTGGACACCTCCACCCTTTCCCTGGAGCCCTTTGAGGGGGGTACCCGCTGGCCCACTAGGAGGATTTGAGTACTGGCACTGGCCCTAAGGTAAATTTGAGTTTGACACTCCTAATCTAGACAGTTATTAAATCTACCATGTGAGAACAGAGACTCTTAGGAAGTTTTTGAATTACATAGTTTATTTTGTTTTCCTGTCTTCCCACCTATATTTTAAGTAGGAGTTAGCTAATTTTAAGTCCCAAAGATTCCTTGCAGAATTTATAGCAATATGTTCCTCTAGCCCTTTCTAAACAAACAAGACAAAACCTCCAAGACTCCTACAGATTACCAGAATTTCTTTGCTCACTGCCTGAAGGCCTCATTAATTTTAACACCATTTATAATTGACATCTGGCAAGTAACAGATGCTACTTTTGTAATCTACAAATTAAGAAAACAGTATCTAAATTCAGTCTGCTCGTGTTTAGGGCATAGTGCTAAGGGTAAAAACAAAGAAAACAGTAGTCTCTCAATGTTCTGCAGATGGCAAGACCACATTTGCTCTTGCCTAAGTGTAAGAGAAGTCCTTTCAATTTACTAAATTATGAACTGAAATTAGTGAGTTTGTTCTCTTGTAGGAAATATTTGGATTAAAAACATTAAAATGTAGTTCTCTGGGGTTCCTAGAGTCTCTGCTTTACAATATATCAGTGTGCTGTTAACCTTATCTATATCTTGCGTCCAACCCTGTGTGGCTTTTTAAAAAAAATTGCATGAATTGATACAGAAATGAAAATAGAGCATGAGTCTTCTGTAATACGAATTTTCCATTCCTTCCCAGTATACTTTATTTTCTCAGACGTGGTAGCAGATCTTTCATACTTCTGTTAAACACCAAAGTCTAATTTTAAATGGTACTGAAGTGAGGGAAAGGAGACTTAACTTCTGGTAAGAGAAACCTGAATAGCTAAACAGGTCTTTTGGTTTTCCACTAACGTATTTTCTTTTTAATATTTTTAAATGCATAAAGCACACTTCTGCGTGACTGTTAAGTTATTATGAAGATACTGACAAATTTTGGGAATTTCAAAGAGGAATGCTGGAGGAATTGATTGCTGATGAAAGACCCAGGGGTACATTTTCAAATGAGTCTCTTAAAATAAACAGGTAATATTTAAAAATGGAAACTGAAAAGAGTGCTACAAAAAATGCACAGTGATGACTTTTTTGCAATGAGCAGGAAACTAGAAAAGATGTCTTAGTGGGCCAGTTCTAGTCTTAGCATAAAAAAGCACATCTTTAGTGAAGCCAGTGAGTTTACAAGCTTTACATGGGTAGCCGAGTTAGTCTGTAACTAGAAAAACTTAAAAAACAACGAATGGTCTTGCAGCACCTGAAGGACTAACAAAACGTGTAGATGGTATCATGAGCTTTCGTGGGTACAACCCACTTCTTCAGATGAAAGGAGTATTTAAAGTTCAGTTCCAAAATAAATAGGGAATGAGTGGGGTGGGGGCGGGGGAGGAAAGGAAAAATAGTAGTGAATTAGAGTGTTCATGTTAAATGAAGCTGATACAGAAGGTGCAAATTGTTCTTAAGGAACCAAACAATGGGTACTTAAGCCATTAGAATATGGAAGGTAGTGTGCTAGCCGGGTACTCTCTTTATTCATACCTTTGTGATGGGTTCCAAACTTGTAAATGAAGTTAAGTTCCAGCCCTTCTCTGTGTATTTGACTTGTGGACTTGGCCTGAAGCAACACATGTGATTCCATTAATGAGTGCCTGGGCAGGTTAAAGTATTCTCCAACAGGTTTCTGTGTGTTGCCTTTTTGGATATCTGATTTGTGTCCATTATTCTTTCCTGTAGAGACTGTCCACTTTGGCCAGTATACATGGCAGAGGGGCATTGCTGACATAAGTCACATTAGTGAATGTGCAGCCTCTGATGTAGTGGCTGATGTGGTTGGGTCCTGTGATGAAATCGCTTGTGTAGATATGTGGACAGAGTTGGCACCGGGGCTGATTGCGGGGGTGGGTTCCTGGATGATTATGATGGAGGTGTGCTGCATGGTTACTGGAAGGAATTTGTTTGAGGTTAGGGGGTTGTTTGTAGGCCAATCCTCGCCTATGGCAGCACTATGTTTGTATACATTTTCTATTGAAAGGTTATTTTTCTAATAAGCCATGTATTAGCTAACACTTTTGTTCCTGGCCATTAGATGTTTCCATCTGCATATAAACAAACAAGGCCAATAATGCTTATGCCTTTTTTTAAATTCACAAACAAATTTTGGACCAGAAAATTTCTTCCCTCCTCTCTCTCAATCTTTTCAGGTTCATTTAAAAAAACGAAAAAAACACCATAGCACTTCCATCTGTCAAAATCAGGTGAGATCTTTATTTATGTTAGTTTTCCAGAACTAAAGAAATCATTTCCCTTTCTCTATGGGAGAGGGAGTTGATGAAGGTAGCCATCAAAGGATTTTGTAACATTGGGCTTATTTGTTTTTCTGTTTTTGTTTTCTATGATGTATGCGGTGGCCTTGAAAAGTTTATTTTTAACTTCTTTTTCACCTTAAAAAATTTAATGAATATACAGTCTAGTCTTGCCTAGCTTTATTGGAGGACCATTGGAAAGTATGAGAGATTTATTTTGAGATCCCAGAATTCTAACTGAAGGTTGCTGAAGACGGATTTTTAACAGAATCTTTCTTTACACACAGTGTTAATTGGCTATTGGAATGAAATAGGTATGAACAACTAAAACTGTTTTCCCTTTGAGCAGCTCAGCTTTCACTTGTTTATTTGGTGTGCGGAAATTCACAAGCACTCCAGACATCATAGATTCTTCCAGTTTAAATGAGACTTGAATTTCTAATGTGGAAAAATAGTAATCATTCTTTAAAGCAGAAACAAAACAAAACAAAAAACACCCTCCCCCCAACAAAGAACAAACACACGCCTTTCAGGCCTTTTTAATATTATAAAATTTCTTTGGAAGTCACTTTTAAAAATATGGTCATGCCCCTTGTAACACAGAAAACATACTTTTAGTGATTACATCTTTACACTTTTTCTGTCACTGTATCTAATGTAGGGGTTAGAAAAATTATTTCAATTTCCACTTTATCATAAAACTTTCACTTGCGAAATATATTGCATAACCGAGTTTTCTGCAGAACTGACAATGAACCGTATGTCACAAATTGTTCAGTTACAGAGCTGTGAAAGTTTGATGCCCCATGATCAGAGGTTTTAAGCAAGATCTTAAGTTAAAATTCTTGTCTCATGTACCAGAAACCAAATGAAATGGCTTTGATTGGCACAAGTATGTCAGGAACTGAATCTTCCTTCCTCACTAATGGGTATGGCACACTACATCTCCATAATAATTACTACATGAATTGTAGTAGCAGCCGCACTCTACCCCCTGTGTTATGTTATACATGCATGTTACCGTTCAGAGAATTTCTGAAGTTAATAGATGCACCTGTAAGAGTCTTCTACTCTCCAGACCCGTCTACATTCACCTTCCCAATATGGGCCTGCACAAAATGTCACCATAGTTCCTTTAGCTGTAGTGGATGGAGAAGTGTCCCCACACAGTGCCTCTTCTCTATATCTTTTTCCACTGAAATTTTGGTTTTTGGAAACACTATTTGATCCTAAGACTAAGGGCTGAATGTGCATGCTAGAAGTATCTAATTTTCCTACAGTATATGTAATTATTGACTGTAAACAGAAGCAGCATGGTGTGCATAACACTGGTAGTCATCATTGCCATATGACTTTGGGGTAGTTGAAAAATAGCAATATTTGTGTCAGACAAAGGAGTGTATTAATGACAAACACGTCTGATTTTTAATGTTTAAAAAACTAACTTTGAGGGCAGAGAGCCTCAGTTTTCAGTCATTCCTAGGGCTTTTGGCCTAGTTTTCATCTTTGATCATTTCAGTTAACATGACAATCATTAATTTCAGATTAGTGGAAGGTCATTTTTTTTACAATTTTTTTTCTCTCTTGGTTTCTTGTTGTAAGGCTTATTCATGTAAATAAAAGATCAAGATAAAACATGTTAAAAACCTCAAGCTTTCAGGAACCATAAATACACAGGTTCAAAGCTGCAGAACTAGATTGTTTTGCCAGTTTTGAAGAAATTACCCATAGCCACAGCTGAAAGGGACAAACAGCTGCCAAATATACACAAACAAATCTTTCTTTATATAACTTGTGTGTAGGCCAAGTATAATCGTGGTTTTGTGGAAATATCTCTGGGCTTGCATCATATTCATCTCTCTTTGTGGTTATCACCAATCCTGTGTTGGAAAATCAGTTCATTCGTTGTTCGTTTGTTTGGTTTTTTGTAAGATTGGATAAATTTAAATTTTTGCAACTGCAATTTGAAGAGTATAAATGTTTAAATCTTACAGTTTGTGCAGAGATGTCATGTGAAGTATCAGAGATTAATTAATGATGTTCTCTGTTCAAATTCTGGTGGGTAGGTGTCCACATTATAACTGGAATCTTTGTTGACAGTCTCAGCATAGGGGCTAAGAAAGGAACCTTTGACCAAATTATTCTTGCTTCAGGCCTAATGGTGATTATTTCCAGGTGAGCTCTGAGACAGTGCTGCAGAAATATAAGGAAACTTCTCAGCATTTTTAAGTGCTGTCAGTGTGACACCCTCAGGCCAGGTCTAAACTACCTGAGAAACATACGGAAACTTTAGCATTGAGTATAGCATAACTGGAGCAGACATACCTTATGTTGAATTTCTGTAGTGTCCCCACTACCAGAGGTCAGCAGGAGAAACTCTCCCATCGATTTCTCTTATTACTGAAGACAGGGTGGTATAATGGGACTGATGGGGACCCCATCAGTGGTTGAATTAGCGGACCTTTATTAAACCCACTAAATTGAACCCCAGGAGATCGATCTCCAGACTGTCTCAGGGTAAACAAAAACAAGGCCTTAGAAAAGCATTTTTACCATGCTGAAAGAAAAAAATGATCATCTTGTTAGTCAGAAAGTTGAATATCAACAGTTTCATGGAAGATTTCTTCATTTTTAGAAGTCTTTTAGGTAAAGTTATTTCCTTTATTTGTGGTTTCTCAAATCAAATAGAACATCTGTTTGTTTAGTAACATGCAGTTCAATGGTTTCCCTCAAGCACTCTGAAATGAACATATTAGTTCAAGATTTCAAAGTCATTTCAGGCTGATTGTATTGAAACAAACTTTCCTACATCTCAGTTGTTTACTACAGCAAACACACTAAACTGCCTCTAAAGTTCGGATAGTCATTTTTTTAAGTATTAAGTAATTTCAGCCATGTCCCTGTAAGATTTAAATAATTTACTCAGAGTATTTATGACTAAAATTTGATTTATGTTTCAAAGAGCCATTAGCATTATGATGCTTTGGATGGTGTTAAACAGATTCCATATATAACAATAGACATATTAATTTAATGGACAGGTTACCTGATAAGATTTAAACTTTCATACTAAATGATTTGTTATGTCCTCGATCTATTTTTACAGTGGGTGTAAAAAAGCATCACTGCAAAGGGCTTACTATTTATTAGCATATATGTGCAGCTGTAATAGCTTTAACTGCTTCATCTCCTGAATTACACATAAAGCAGGTTGCACGGCTTATCAGAAAGACAATGTGTAGTATTTGGACTGACAAAATTGTCAGATATATACCATAGAGAGAAAAGTTAATATATTATACAAAAATACACTGTCATGCTGATAACAAGAATAAGTTATAAAATATAAAATACTGCATTGTTTGATCATGTTATATGCAATCATGTAATTAAAGTGTACCTGCATATAAACAAGGGGACAGAATTAAAGTTATGAACACATACCTGAACTTTTTAATTTTGTGGCTTTGTAGTGCTTAATTGTGCAGTCTTAGCACTTTGAAATGCAAGTGTTAGATTAAAATGAAATTTAACTTGAGCTCTTTGAAAATCTGGTTCATTTACTTTGTTTCTGAGCCACAGAGATTAGCTCAGCATGGCATATGAAATATTTGTATAGTCTCCTTGAATGTGTTTGTCAATGCAGGGAAAACATTACTCAAAATATAATTGGACTGCTTTTATCTACTAGCAGTATTAAGCAAGCTAAATGTAATCTAAATCAGAACTTTTGTAGTTGTATTGTTAAGTTAATTTTGGCTTCATCCATTTGTGAAATCCGGTAAACCTATATGGACTATCAAGTAAACTTAGCCTTGAATTTTACAAACTTCAGAGTAAATTTTGTATATTTTAGCAAAGAACTTCCTGATTACATTAGCATGTTTTTAATGTCTTTCTATATTTGTCTGCTGTATATACATTTTATCACTTAAAAATATTTCAAACTAGAGTTTTAAAGAAACATTCATATTTCTATATAATTTTTCTAAAAATACATTTGTGTTTCCCTAGTTATTTTAATCCTGAAAAGGATTTATATAGAATTTAACATAGAAAAAATGCGAAAAGAGCATTAATATTGCAAAGTCAATCATTGAGAAGTTTGGAAGTGGCAAAAGTAAGATTTCCTTTGCAACTTTAATTAAGCCCGCTTCTGTTTATGGATTACAGGTTGGACCTCCCTGGTCTAACACCCTTGGGATCTGACTGGTCCCCAATGAGGGATTTCGCCAGACCAGAGGGAGGTCATTTCTGGCCCCCCTGCCATTAGACCCTCTGCCCTGTTGCCTCACTGGGCTTTCCGGCTCCCCTGATAGTCTAGCTGAGCCACGTGCTGGGCTTCCCGACTCTCCCCTCCCTCCCCCAGCAGCCGCTAACCCCCCTTCCCACCACCAGCGTGGCAGTTTCCCAGCTCCTGGACCCCACCTCCTAAAGCGTGCCGGTCTCTCTCCCCCCCCCTTAGTGCACAGAATAGGAATATGTTAATCCTCTAGACTACACTCATTCTCCCCACTTGCTGCCTCTGTATCACACTGACTGTATCAGAGGCAGCAAGAGGGAGAGGCGGGAGCCGGTGGGCCCCCCACCACATGCTGCTGCCTCTGCTAGAGAGACAGCAGCATGGAGGGTGGGGGAGCAGATGGGAGCCGATACATGCGGTGAGCCGGCACTTCACAGACCACCCTCTCTCCTCCTCCCATCCCTTCCCCCCGCTGCCTCCTCCCTCCTTAAAAGCCAGTTCCCCCCAGCACCACCTGTCCCATCTTGCTCCGCAGTACCACCTGTCCCGTCCCACCCCCACACTCCTCTGGCGCGCGCTGCTGCCTCTATCAGAGGCAGCAGCTCATGGAGGGTGGGGGACAGGGGAGGCTGCAGCTCAGGGTGGCAGACAGGAGCTGGTTTGCACAGGAGCGGAGTACCTGCCGGCCTCACCCCTAGGAATGATCAGATAGTTGTGTAACCACTAAATGTGTAACCACCCGTCACATACTATTCAGTTACATGATATCTAACATTCCTAGCACCGAAACACTCTTATCCTGGAAAATCTGTGTTCTTCATTTTCTGGGTGCCCAACTTAATACCATGTCGTCTGATTTGCCAAAATGTTGACCCGCTCACAGCTGCAGCTGAAATCAGTGGGAGCTGTACTTGGTACTTTTCAAGTGCTATATGATGTCAAGTATTTGGAGAAATCAGGTCCTAGGTATTTCAAATTGGGCAGCCAAAATTGGTGCCTCAGTTCCCTCCCCTCAGCTTTCAAATCAGACAGTTGTCTTTGTCAGTGGTGCCTAAGTGCCATCAAAGGGATCATTAGAAGCATGGTAGAGAGACAGACTCTCTCTTATTTCCGTTGCCCAGCCCCATACTGGAACATCTGGTAGAACCCATTACAGAGAAAGTCCAACTTGACCCTATAACCCAGGACTGGATGCTTCTTTGGCAGTGTCAGACACACAATCTATCGAGACATCTTTGGCATGGTCAGTGAGGACAGACTGAAGACTTTAGCTGCTAAAATCAAAGTCTCTACCAAGTATATGAAAACTGCAGTATTTCGAAGGCATAAACTTGACCAAATTCAGCTGGATTTTTCATGGGGACTGCAGGAGTCACATTACACAAGTCCACCCTTCTGCCAAAGTTGAAGTCCCTGCCAACAGGGAGCCAAATCTGTTCCAAGAAAGAGTCACCATAACTGTTTAGCGCATTCTTGGAAATGTGTGAACCATTTCGTCTGAAATTTTCCATTAAAAAAAAAAAATCAGGCTAAGGCAGACACCCAGCATGGAAAATCTCAGCCTAAGTGTTAAAGTTTGTCAGAGTTACAAAACAACTGAAAAAAGGAATATTAATTGTCATGGAATATTAATAGTTGATACTAGATCTGCCTATAATACCACATCTTAAAAAAATCTTTTTTAACTGGAACCTACACACAGCTCTTTAAAAAGCACATAAGCCTTTTTGGGTTTTGAACTACCAATTTTTCCCCCTAAAATCATAGTTGTCTATCTTGGTGCATTTTTATGCCTTATTTCTCGTTGCTTCCATAAAAATTGAGGGCTTCATGCATCTGCATTTGCTTTCTTCATTTAGTGCACAATCAATGTCAAAGTCTTTAAAGGGGGAATATGTTATGGACCAGCTGACGTCTTTGTTGATAGTTCTCTTCCCTTGGCCAGAAGGTCATATGTTCAAGTCCCACCTCAAATCTCATTCAATCCTGAGTATCTTTTGTATGACTTACAGCAGTGATTCCTAAACTTTTTAGTAAGATGATCTACCAACTGCATGTTTTCTGTTTTTTGCATCCCTCCTAGAATCTTCCTGTGGTCTCCTGGTTGTTTATGATTATGGTGCACCAATAAG
The DNA here is from genome assembly GCA_032595735.1 of Pelochelys cantorii. NCBI lineage: Eukaryota > Metazoa > Chordata > Testudines > Trionychidae > Pelochelys > Pelochelys cantorii. The sequence continues at coordinate 28,014,176 of CM064338.1, forward strand.
GAACGACTGACTTAAAACTTCTTTAGAGTGAATGATTGAACTCAGGTTTCTGTTTGTCAGCCTCTATGATTAGAAATCAATTTTCTTGGAAACTTTAGGGTAAAGGTTGCAGTCCAGGGTGATTTTAAGAGAACTGGCTTGGATACACAATATGGGTTCTACATTTTTCTTGCTGAGATAAATAGAACTGATGGGGGAAAACAAATGAAGAATGAAAATATAGTATGGTTAACTTTTTTTTCAGAAAAAGCAAAGCAATTATGCTGAAAACAACTATGAATACATACATAATTTCCTAACTTTCCACAAGAGATCCACTTCCTTGACACTACAGTGCAAATAAATGATGGTCACATAAACACCACTCTATACCGGAAACCTACTGACTGCTATTCTTACCTATATGTCTCTAGCTTCCATCCAGGGCACATCACATGATCAGTTGTCTACATCCAAGCGCTAAGATACAACCAAATCTGCTCCAATCCTGCAGACAGACACAAGCACCTACAAGATCATTATCAGGCATTCTGAAAACTTAAATACCAACCTGGGGAAGTGAGGAAACGGATTGACAGAGCGAGTCAAGTACCCAGAAGGCACCTATTTCAAGACAGGCCGTACAATGAAAATAACCGAACACCACTGGTCATCACCAGGGCCTGTGGCGAGTAGATTTCAGCTGGGCGCCCTGTTCATTTGCGGCACGCGCATGCACAATGCGGGTCTTGTGCATGCGCACTGCGGGCTGGCGAGCGGCTTTCGCCACCGTTCGTCAAGCCCTGGTCATCACCATGGGTCATCATAGCCCCCAGCTTAAACCCTATAAGTACATCATTGCCAATCTACAACCTATCCTGGAAAATGATCCCTCACTCACAGACCTTGGGAGGCAGGCTAGTCCTCACCTACCGACAGCCCCCCAACCTGAGGCAAATTCTTTCCAGCAGCCACACATCACACCTCAGATACATTCACCCAGGAACCTAATCCTACAATAAACTCCATTGACAACTCTGTCTACACATCTATACAACAACACTATCACAAGACCTAACTACATGAGCTACAATGTCAGGAGGTCATACAACTGCATCTCCTCTAATGTGGTATATCCCATCAAGTGCCATGTATATTGGTCAAACTGAACATTCTCTATGCCAAAGGATAAATGGACACAAATCAGCCATCAGAAATGGTAACACACTTAAACCTGTAGGGGAATATTTTAACCTCCCTGGCCATTCTATAATGGTTTTAAAATTAGCCATTCTTCTATAAAGGAATGTGATCATCCAATTACAGAGAGAGACTGCTGAACTGGAGTTCATTTGCATGTTTGACACTATCTCTCTGGGCTTGAATGAAGATATTGACTAACACGCTACAAAGGCAATATATCATGCCTTTTGATATTGGCATTTCACATTAAAAGCTATGAATGGGACACATCCAGCCTACTTAATTAGCTTCATTCACAAGGGTTCTACAATTGACAGGTAACTGTTTTTGCTGTGATATTGCATTCTGTATTTCTACTCCAGCTCATCTAATGAAGTGGGTTTTCATGATCCTATACCTTTGATAGTCTCTAAGGCAGGGGTCGGCAACCCCCATCACACGTGCCCCTTCCCCAGCGCCCCGCTGTGCCCAGCCATGCCTGGCCAGGCTGGAGCCAGCCCTGGGTTCTCCTCATCCCAGCGCTGCTTCCAGAGGGCTGCGTATCCCAGTGCTGCTGTCCTGCCAGTGAGTGCACTGGGGGCACAAGGATGTGAGGGTGGGAGGGTGAAAGAGAATGCAGGGGCAAGATGGGAGGGGGCAGAGGTTGCACTGAGGTGTATGGGGCAGTGCCAGAGGTCAGCCTGGGGTGGGGGGGGATCATGGTTCTGAGGGGGGATACAATTTTACTTTGCAGAAGCTGCACTTTCCTTTACTCCCCACTTCTTTCCTCCCTCACCAACTTACTGTTGGCTGCATTCTCACTCTCTCACCTTTTCTGTGTTACTCCCGTAACCTCTTTCCAACCCCAGACTCCCTCTTTTGCCTCCACCCCACACCCTCTTCTGCCGCCAAACTCCCTTCCAGACTCTGGCCTCCTCACCCTGTCCTACACCCCACCTCCCACCCAGATCCTGCAGCCCTATCCCATTAACTGGTAACCCTGCCCTGCACATTGAACCCCTCATTTTTGTTCTCACCCCAGAGCCTAAGGAGATCCACAAAATCCACTAACTCTGGAACCCCAGAAAAGTAAATCTGGCCTATGGGAAGCCCTGACCCTCAGTCCTCCCTGTCTCTTCCCCTCACCCGTGGAGGCTGGAGTGCCAGAAGAGTGAGATGTCTCACTTGTGTGGTCCCCAACTGATTTTTTTTCTGCGGGTCAGTGATCCCCAACCCAAAAATGGTTCCCCACCCCTGCCATAATAAAGAAAACATTGAAACCTTTTGTGTTGGACATAATGTTTTAGTTTATCAAACTTCATTTTAAATAAAGTAACATGAGAAAGTTAAAATGCTTAGTCTGTTTAATAATTTAAATTAAACCATTCTCTCTAGCTGCAGCACTAGCAAAATGGCTCAGGCATAATTATGTAATTAATGGTAAGTTTCCATTAGCAGCTGGTAGTCTGTGGAAAGGTTTGTATTGACCCAGGTGGTCCACAGGGCATGCAGTGGAGAGAGCCCCTTCCCGGGAGAGCAGCATGGCCCAGGGCAGGAGGGTTAAATCTTGGCATGCCACTTAAGAGCAGGGGTCAGCAACCTTTCTAAGGTGCCACAGGACTACTTGTTATTTCCTAATATTACTTTTCAGTGTTGGTAATTGCTGAAGGTGCTGCAGGGAAGTGATCCAGACAATCGCAAATAGAAGTGAAGTTGCTCGTGCTTTAGAAAAGGTTAATAATATATTTACTAAGAGATAGCCTATGTGTTTTGACTAGCATATCCTCCCTACCTCCCACCACCACCCCAGAGTCTAATGTAAAAGGGATAAATTCTCCCCTCAGATGTCCAATTATTGGAGTCATTGGAGTCCATGCGGACTCTGAGGACATGTTGCAGCAATAGCTACTTGATTTGCCTAAAGTCACTTGAATTAACAGTATTTAACTTCCTGCTGTGTAAAATACTTTGAGATACCTGGAATACGAAAGGCAGATTCTTAAACCAAATTCTACTCTTTGACGAAAGCTTCAGAGGGGTAGCTGAGTTAGTCTGTAACAGGAAAAACTTAAAAAACAACAAATAGTCTGGTAGCACTTTAAAGACTAACAAAACATGTAGATGGTATCATGAGTTTTCGAGGGCACAGCCCACTTCTTCAGATGACCGGTCATCATTTAATTTACATATTTTGTTAGTCTTTAAAGTGCTGTCAGACTTTTTTTTTTTCTTTTATGAAAAGCATTTTTCTGCCTGAAAAAAAAGTCTCTTCTTAAAATGATGGTGGAGTTCCTCCCCTATGATCGTCATCTTGGAAATTAAAGAAAATAGATAAAATGGTTGTAAATTAAATGAACTGGGGTGGGCTGTGTTTTTGTCTGTAAAATAGATAAATAGTTGTCTTGCACTGTATTTCTCCAGAAGTGAAGATTTGGCGGAAACCATGTGCTCCAAAAAGAGAGGAGTCTTAAGGTTTAAAGATTTTAAGGTTTTAGGATTTCTGCATTTACAGAAAATCTTGTATGTCCACTTACATGAACCAAGTATTAGTACTCAGTCTTTTTTCACTGACCAGAGCAGTAAGCCTGGGGCATTTCAATCCCAAGGCTTTGTGTGTCATAAGGCCTTAATCTTTTTAAACACACAGCATTGATAAGAAGTGTTACATTTGAGTGGAGACAGCATCTCATTGGGAAGCTTATTCCATTAGCTCTTTGTTTTACTCAGTTTGCCTAAAGTGTTAGTACAAAACATGACAGGTCTCCATTCCGAAGCAGTCAAGTATCCTTAAGTGGTGATATCATCCCTGAGAGTAGATAAAGATCCTCTGAACTGATGTGCTGAGACTAGTAACAATGTGATAGAGGTTAAATTTTAAACATCCCTCACTCTATTTTGTTTGGTTTTCACACAGCAAAGTAAATTACTTCCTTATCTGAGTGAAATAGTTTTCTAATAGTGTTGTTCTTTGCTGCATTTTCTTGCAGTTAGAATAGCATACTTATTCTTTTCACCTCAAGAGAAACTAATTAATTGTGTCCTGTAATAGATCTATCTAATGTGGCCAGATCCTGATAACTAAATTTTTTTGAAAAGGTACACTTTACTTATAAAGGTCACAGTTATTTCCTGTAAAGTGTGATGGGTGAGAGCTAACTATAGAACCAACAAGCAAGTGAAGATATACTTAACCGAGTCTAGACCATTTTGAAAATTTGAATCATAATATCTTGGTGCTTTTATTTACTTTTGTTGGTAACCAGATCATTTAATTTTTCATTCTTTGCCTAGAACACAAGTGATGCATCTATAAATGTCATTGATTTGTTGCTCATAGCTACTTATACAAATAGTCATAACACAGTACTCTACAAATTGGAAGGACCTTAGTTAATTTAATCTATTCCTATCAGTGCAGGTTTGCTCCCTATTACGTATTTGCTAGTGATTTGTTCAGACTAGTTTTAAATGTACAAGTGATTGGGCTTGCAATATTTTCCTTAACCCTATTCCGTGGTCTGTGTAGTGAGGCAGTTATGTTAATCCTGTGTTTCTTTTGGATTCACAGGTGGGTAATCACTATAGAGATGATATCTCTAATGATCATTAAAATTCACCTTTTTTTTAGGACAATGTGAACTGTTTTCCAAACTAGTCTGAACATTGCCTACATAAAAATGAGGTATTTTCTGTACAGTTCTTTTTGTAGCATGGTCAGCCTTTCTGAGGTCAGTTTGTTGAAAAATCTATTTTATTTTCCACTAAACATTTTTTGGGGAAAAAACAGGATTTTTTTTTGTTTTGTTTTCATCAGAAACTTTTGCTGCTTTCATTCTGTTTTGATTGAAAAGTTGAAAAAATTAGTTTTTTAAAAGAGCCAAAAATTTGTAAGACTTTCAGGAAGCAGTTCTGGACAGGCCTGATTGCAGTGGGACAAGAAGAAGGCCACAGTTCAGCTTTTTAAAAATCTCTCTCTTTGCAAGGTATTAAAAAGCACGGTTGTATTTGTATGGATGATGTCATAGTTGGTAGGCCAACTGCACCTCTCTTTCTCCTTGCTGGTCTGGTTGCATGCATGCCCTTTGCTCTTCTGCCTTTAACTAACCTGTTGTAGAATTCCATGAATCTACCACTCTTAGGCTACGTCTACGCTGCAGGGTTTTTGCGCAAAAAGTCTTTTGTGGAAGAGTTCTTGCGCAAAAACTTCTTTGCGCAAAAATATGTCCACATCTCAAAGCGCATCACTTTTGCGCAAGAGAGCGTCCACACTGCATGGATGCTCTTGCACAAGAAAGAGCACCTGTGCTTTTTCGGATAGGCTCTATTTGCACAAGAAACCCCTGCGGAGCAGCCACACATGTCTTTTTGTGCAATAGCTGTAGTGCAAAAAGGAGTTATGCCTTGTGAAAGGAGGTTTATCTACACCGGAAAAAGCTCTCTGCTCTGCCGTTTTACTGCCGATTTACTTGCGCAAAAGCGCATTTGAGGTGTGGACGCTCTGCAGGTTTTTGTGCAAAAACCTTGCAGTGTAGACATAGCCTTATTGTTTTCTTGTACCATGTGTGTCTGTCTCTCCATCTGCTTTCTCCCTTCTTATATGTATATGTACACTATTTGAGATAGGAGTTATCTTTTAGTTTTGTGTTTTTACAGCATGTTATACACAGGAATGGCCTTTGTCCATGACTGGTACTCCTAAAAATGCCATAAGACAAATAATAAACAGTAACTCTTAGACCCTGTGCTGAAATGCCCTGTATAGCAACCATTCTTACTCTGCAGGTCCAGCTGGGTTTATACATTTGCAGTTCTTTGTGCATCTGTGACCAGTGATATACCAGTGATGATATTATCTTTTTAACACAAATGTCTTGTTTTTCAGTTGGAACAAAGCATTTAGAGAAGAAGGATTTTAGAACACCAGATTTTAACACACATGCTTATACCTTCAGGCTTACTATCCCCTGATGATCATCTAGGTCAGGGTTTCCCAACCTATGTGTCGGGACCCAAATATGGGTCGCCATTACATTTCAAAAGGGTCGTCAAGTGTCTCCCCAGGTGGCTCTGCTGCTCCTTTTCCCCCTGTTTTTGAATTGCCTTGGGTCACCAAGTCTTCCTGAATTGTCAAAATGGGTCCTCATCTGGAAAAGGTTGGGAATCACTGATCTAGGTAGACCTGATTTCTTCAGATTCCCCCAGTAGGGTCTCATGAGTCTCAGGTTTTGTCCACACTTAACATTTTAAAGCGCAGCCGTGGCAGTGCTTTAAACTGAAAGTGTGGCCACAGTACAAGTGCCAGGAGAGAACTCTCCCAGCACTCTATCTAAACCATCTCTGTGAGGGGAGTAGCTAACACCACTGGGAGCATGGCTCTGAGCACTGTAGCCTGGTTTACACTGGCACTTTACAGCGCTATCCTATTTTTGTGCATGTATCATTCTTGTGTGTGAAGTTAGAAATATGAAGTGTGAATCTGGTTTTAATTCTAAATGTGCCAATGAGGGCCATTAGGGATACTTTAGGATCTTAATGGCTTAGTACTCAAAGTAACAACTTGTGAAAGTAGAAAGCCCACATTGAGGTTGGTCCTGGAAAGATATGTGACCATGCCACCTGGCATCAGAATCTATCTTGAACCTGGTATTTTTCCATGGGGACGGGGAGTGCTAAACAAAGGTTTCCTGCCCTGGGAGGAAGCCTATTTAAGGAATGGAAAGAAATCCATCTTTATCAACTGGCCTTTGAAACTGTCTTGCCCCACCTAAAAGGATACACATGAAGAAACTTGTCAACAAGGAACTTTACAGAACTCTGAAAAATGCTGAAGACACAGGCCAGAGTAAAGATCAACTCTCACCTGAAACATTCTACCTGAGATAAGAGCCACTGTTAGGGTAACACTTTGCATGCAACAAGTTTCTCAGTATTAGAATTAGCTGGCATTTTTTTATTTATTTTAACTTAGTAACTTACTTTGATCTGTCTGTTTTCACTTGCGACCACTTAAATACTACTTTTTTATACTTAATAAAAATACTTTTGTTTATTATCATGCCCGGTGTAAATAATTGTTACTTTGGGGGAGGAGAGGGCGCAACCACTGTGCATACCTCTTTCATTGATAAAGGGGGTGAAGACCTTTGTGTGCTTTCTCTGGGTAATACTTTTACTTAAGATGGATTTATTTGGGGTTTTGGTCCTCTTTGGGATCTGTGTTCCTGGGTGCTGAGCCCTTGTAGTTGAGCTGATTCTCTGTCTGTTGCTCTGCTGGGGCGGCAATAATTCCAACTCTTTGTCCTGGCTGGGAGAGAGCAGAGCTTCTGGCCCAATAGGACAGAGTGCTGGGAAGTCCCAGAAGCTTGTTCAGCATACCAGGGGACAACCCCAAGGTGATTTCTTTGATCCAGCCAGTTGCACCAATAATCATTTCAACATAAAGTATGGTATTCATAAATTAGAAGCAGAGCTGCTCTATAATATAAGAGATGACATTGTATTTAGTGTATTTCAAAAGTCATCATAATGTCGTATTTTTGCTTAAGAAATTTGGTTGTGTTTACAATTTTTTTTTATTTTTGCACAGATAAATTCTTAAATAGTGTTTTATGTGGTAAACATAGTATTACTTTTGCCCTGTGGTCTACTCTTTTGTTTGCCTTCTGAGACTGGCTCCTTAAGCTTTTATCTATTTGGGAACGGCTCCCAATTTCAGCAACCAGTAGCCAGCCACCAGTTTAGCTGCACTAGTGCAAATCTCTAGTAAAGAGGCCAGTATAAGCCATAATTTACATTGATGTAGCTTACTAAGGTTACAAGGAGAGGTCAGCTATACCAGAGCAAAAGTAGTTTATAGAGGGTACTGTGAGGGACTGGGATGGATCTGGGCACCGCTGAGGGTGTCCGCTCAGGGCGAACTGCTCAAAACCAGGGCTGCTTACAGCCCTAGACTGGAGATCTTTCCCAAATAGGCAACAAACCAGTCACACTGAGTGCTCCAGCTGCCAATCCGGCAGCAGGAAGCCTCACGAGCAAAACCCCTTAGACACCCCAGCTGTCCCTGTGCTACAATCAGCCCTGGGCACACAGATGAGGGATTATAGAACCCAATCTCACCTACCCCGAATGGGTTCTCCCAGTCCCAAAGAATCAGCCACAGACCCCTGGTCAATTTACACTTTAGATCTTACCCACAAGAGCATGCTGGGCCAATCCTTTAGAAACTAAAATCTAAAGGTTTATTAATAAAGGAAAGAAAAGGTTGAGAGTAAGGTTATTAAAGAGAATACATTACATGCACCAGTCACCAAGTTCTTGATGCAGGCTCTCAGCAGAGATGTTATAAACTGCTATCTTAAAAGTCTCTGGTGTACATCCTATGTCAGGAGGGTCAGCAGTCCTTCCCGGCTCTCTGTCCCTCGCAAGGCTGTATCTGGGATCAGTAGCAAAATTGAAGACAAGATAGTCTGCCTCATGGCATTTTTATATCCATTTGTGTTGTCTCCCAAGCCAGAGCGGGCCACATGGTCAAGTGACCTATCTGTGTTTCACATTTTGGAAGCCATTATGCCCTGATTGGTTGCTGGTTTCCAGTTGCATTCCTCAGGTGTGAATTATCATCTTGAGCCATTGTCCTTGGGGCCATGCTAATTAGCATAGCCATTGACTGAACAATCCTTCTTTACAACAGGCAATTCAGTCCCATTGCTCTGTCTCAGGCAGAGAACATTCACAGTACCAGCACAGAGCCCATATTCATAATTCCACATACAAACGTCACACAAGCACATGAGTAGCGTACATAGAATCAGTAGGTTATAAGCTTTCATTTGACAACTCACATGGCCCCCTTTGTACAGACTTTGAGGCAAACATCCCCCTGTGGGTGCAGCAGCAGTGATCTGTCTGCTCACTTTAAAATCCAATTAACATGACACTAGTGCAAATCTCTAGTAAAAAGGCCAGTATAAGCCACAATTTACATTGATGTAGCTTACTAAGGTTACAAGGAGAGATCAGCTATACCAGAGCAAAGGTAGTTTATAAAGGGTTTGTTGCCAGCAAGAGTGAGTCTCAGGTCCGACACTGGGCTCTCAAAGTACAAAAAACGCTACACAGGTATCTGTTAAACACAAGCAATTTATTTCCTGACAGCTATCAGCTGTGCCCCTTAACTAAAAGAACAACATGATAGGAAAAGTGGCATTTCTTACATCCTTTCTGCTAGCCAGGGAACCTGTTTGGCTGCGGGTGAAGTGGGAGACTGTCTCAGCTTCCGAGGTGCCGGTACCCAAAGCCCATCGGTGAGGTCCAAATTGCTGTGCTCTGGTGCAGCTTTAAATACTGTGTCTCTACCTTGTTTGTGGCAGTTTGGAAATTTCCCGGGGTTACTCATTGCTTGTTACAGTGTTGTTAGGCAGTATATAGGAATACTAGAAGATTTACCCAGCGTTGCTCAGGTCCTTAACTCAAATAAGTTTTGTTTTATCTTCATTTACATCATTGTTCAGTGTGCCGAAGAGAGAGGACAGAGGGTGGGGCTGTGCCAAAGAGAGGGGACAGCCTCATCCTTTTCTCACCTGCAGCAACTTGGGGCCAGGTGAGAAGTGCCTGTCCAAGGCTGCTGCAGCTGCAACTGGCACAGATGGGGACAGGGGTGTGTCCCCCAGCTTGAGGGATGGACAGACACAGACAAACTCTGAAATATATATTAGATAGCTGTCCCTTTCTCCACCCCTTCTTCCTGCTGCCCCAGTGGGGTTACAGCTGTTTTGGTCCTCATCTGGCCCCTTGTTGCCCCTGTGTGGTCTTTCTGCAGAATAATTATCCCTCTTACCAGACCCCTCCCTTTCCATTTTATGAGAAATAATCAAATTCCGGGCACAGCCCATTGTCCTGGCTTAGCCAAACCCTTACCTTGCTTTAATTTATGATAAGAGGAAGCTGCATACCAAATTTGGTAGTCCTAGTTCTTACTGTTTAGGAGAAGATCTTGAACAAACAGACTCATAGGTGAATGGACACACAGACCTACAGACTGTTTCTAAAATATATAGTAGAAGATATGGAAAGTTCATTAGCAACTTTGTTTTTATCAAGTATATATGATCTCCAGAAGCATCAGACTTGATGATTTTCTCTGTTTCTGTGGACGCTGTAAGGCTCATGACCCAAGTAACACACACTAGTCCTGCAGAGCCCCTGACCTTGCTGACTGGAGTGGTTACAAAAACATGCCAGATAATTTGAAATGTACCCCTAAAACTTCCTCTAGGCATAATTCCTCGTTGAATTAACCAAATTTAGACTTTGTAGACTTAGTTTTTGAGAGATGACTATTCAAAGTAATTTAGTGAACATTTTTAAAAGGGGAATACCAGTACTTTTTCAAATTCTTATCTCAAACAATGTATTTTTTTCCTGTTAAATTCTGTCTTCTCCCTATTCCCCCTCCCCCCAATGTTCCTCTGCAAGATCATTCTTATCTGTGATCTGATCATCAGGCAAAATGGCCTTGTTTTAATGTAAGTAGATGCTGAATAGAAAGCCAGTTACTGACATAACTATGGTGTAGTTGCTGTGTATCCATAATTCAAACAGTAGTTAATATATTGACTGTTGTTTAGAATCTCTGAAATAACAAGATGTATTTATAGACTTTGCAATGATTTGATTAAATGTGTTTAAGGTATTTTCATGATGGCTGTGTAACTTCTGTACTCCTTTTATTGGCATTTTATCTGGTAAATTAGAATTACTTGTACTGCCTTCACCAAAATGTTGTGTACTAAAATATGCACTGAAAATGATACTTTCATAATCACTTTATTGGTGCATGTAAATTTCACCTGTAAATCTGCAAACTCCTATTGAAATCTATTAACTATGCAAAAGAGCTGAATCCCTTGTATCTTTATAAGTTTTATACAGATTTACATCAAAACTGGTCACACAAAATAAATTAAAACTCATCTGAGTTGGGAGTTTGCTATTTTAATTGCTTCGTGCTGTAATTTAGCATGCAAAGCTATAAACTCTTTCAGACTGGGATTTTGATGGAAACACTGACAAGTTTTGACTGCATTGCCAAATGCCAATAGAATACACTCTCAATCTGTGTGTTTAGTTTTATACATGATTTTTGTATATACTCTACAACAACAAAGAGATTAGGTTTGATATGTAATAACAGATTTGGTAACTTGATTCTCTAGTTAATATTGTGTTGTGAAAAGAAGCAGCTCACTTTCGTGTGCATCATTACTTTTTTTTTTACCAAGTGAAGATGATCAGGATGAAATGACCATCCCTTGACTCAGTCCCAGGTGATGGTAAAGGTCCAGTGTTGTTTTTTCATTCAAACAACATGATATGTGATTTAAAGAGAGGAAGTGTATGCAGGTCATAGATCAGGTGCAAAATGTGCTTATGAAGAAGTTTTTCCTTCATAATATTTGATTTTCTGTTTTTAAACTTTTGGATTTTCTATTACTTCCATTTAATCCAAGGCAGGTTTTCTCCAAGTAGTGACCTTTCCAGTTACATTGTATCCAGTTGGCCAACCTTCTGAGCTGTAGAAGTTGCCTAATGTTGCAGATGCTGACTCTCTGATAGGTTGGCTTCTTTAGGGATACAGTAGGCCCCTTGTGCAGGCTGTGTTGATGGTGTGAGGGTGAAAACAGACTAACTGTGGGCCTGGCCTCAATTCTACCAGACTAATAAAAAAAGTCTGTGTGTTGTGGCGGTGAAGGGTCAAGGAAAGAATTGCTCTGCTCATGCTTGGTTGCTGGTCTGCTGAAAAGGGGAGCACACCCTCATCCGACACATTCAAATTTAATATCCTACACTTGCTTAAAATTGAGAACTTGAGGTTGAAGAAGTTTGCTTCTGAAATTCTTAGTTATTAAGGGTAGGTGCATTATTAATGTACATTGTGCTTCAGATATGTTTCCCATTTAAAAATTGCATTGAGCATTTGTTGTCATGAGAGAAAACAAAATAATTGCATTTGTCTATATAATCTGGCATTTTATTATGATGTCAGGTTGTCATTGTTACACCTATAACTAGTGAGTTTTAAACAATGTCCCAATATGCAGGGGTTTTTGCTCCTCATCTTGTTAATTTGAAGGCACTAGGCATGAACTAATCATAGTGTTCCTGGTAGCCAAGACTAAATATGAAAAATAGCTGTTATAAATACACAAGTATAACTAATACACAAGTACAACTGTTATTTATTTGTCTCCTCTGTAGTTTTACTGTTTCTTTTAATCACTAAATGTTGGGCTAATTCCCTCTATTCTCTCCAACAGGCTTCAATGTTTCCGGTTAAGATCTTGTGACTCACTGTGTTAGGTTACATCAAGTATTTCATGTTGCAAAGCCAAACCACGACAGAATAACTTCACATTAAGGAGAAAAATAGAATATTATAGGGGAAAGTCCTTGTCCTTTTTCTAACATGCATCACTGTATTTAAAACCCTGTCTTTCTTCATCTGAATCTAAAATATATTACTGAAAAAATACAAAGAAAAGTCCTTGTGAGTTGAGGCCAGAAAGTATGATCACCCTGTTCTAAACTGAATCTTTTCATGTACAAAGTAAGCCGTGAGAACATCATCTTTGTGGTAATCAGTGTGTTTTTTTTCTAGTGTTGCTTTGAGAAGATAAGGTAATTTATGTTTGATTTTGTTAAAATATACTGTTGTTCATTATGTTAACTTTTCCTCTTTTATGCATACAAGCTTTTATATTCTGTGCTTATAGGAATAGGAGGTTTGCAAGAGTTCATACTTAAGTCAGCAACTTTATCAACATCACCGGCTTGCCCGCCATTTACACCTCTCAACTTTGAAGCCACCCCTATTGTGCGAGTTGCTGTTGAACCAAAACATCCAAGTAAGAGTTGAGTTTTTCTGTTTTATAAGTGAAGTTCATTTCTGAACATTTCTGAAGAATAGTTTGTAAGTGAAGTTTTGTAGTGTTGGTCTTTGAGTATTAACTTTTTCTTTAAGCAGGAAGGGGAGATCGTGTTCTTCAGTATAAAATATAGTGTTATTCATAGGCTGAGTCCTACATGAGGCATTGATACTGAGATATGTTTCTGGAAAAGTCTGGGTAAGAAATGATAAAAGAAATCATATGCATATATGACCTATGCATACATACTGCCAGAAACTTAAGACCTTCTCCCTAGCTCACAGATATTTCTGAAAAGTAAATTATTTGTCTTTACCAATTAGAAATTTTTTTTTACATACCAAGAAAAAATACCCTTTTATAAGATTTTTCGTTCCATTTAGGATTTCCTGTAGTCATGACACATTATTCCTAACAGTTTTAAAAAATTGCGTTAAATGTATTGGATGTAGGACTTGTCTTTTTAAAATGCCACTTTTAGTCATAATTATGGTATACTTACAAGGATTATAAATCGAATTCCTCTAGTTTCTGTGGAATCAGAAGAGAACAATAATCTTTTCAGAAGGCTATTGTATGAGTGTGTATGATTTTATTTGTTAGTTACACTTTTTACTGGAAATCCAAATCAGCCCCTTCGATAACAGGATAAATGTCACAACTACTGTAAAAAATTGATTATCAAACTAAAGCTGAGTTAAAGGACTTCAAACAAATACACCCCAAAATAAATGTAGGGGAAAGTGGAGTATGGGAGAGAAAAACCTAAAGAATTAAAATCTAGCTAGAATCCTAATGATTAATGAGTTTCTTCCTAAGGATTTGAAGGACTAGTCACTTCCCTCTCTCTCTCCCTTCCTTGCTGCCTCTGTCTGAGGTGGGGGGAGAAGAGGAGGGTACTTCAAAGCAGCAGCGCAGCCCAGAGCCCGAGGTCAGTGGGAGAGTCCCCACTGACCCCGGGCTTTACCACTTTCACCTTTGAAATGTAGCAACAGGAAGGCGGAGGCGCCCTATCGCCTAATCAAATTGTCAATGCAAAATGCATCGACGATTCAATTAGTCAGTTACCCGATACTTAACATCCTTATTTCATCCTATGTTTACATATTGAAAATATAATGTACAGAATCAGACAAATGTACTGCGTGTCTATAGTGTCATTCACCAACCAAAATTAATGGTAGCTGGAGAACTTCATAACTTGTGAAGTATTTGTATGGATTTGTTTTTTATTTTATTTTATTAATGTGGGGTGAGACACATTCTTATGGCAGTGGAGAAAAGTTTTGCAGAGAAGTGCTGTGACAAAAAGATTAAGAAAGACCGTCATTGAATCACAAATGTATTAAATATGTTATTACATGGAAACAAAACAATTGTTTGCTTGAAAGGCTTTTTTCTGTCTTCCTTCAGTATTCTCATACTCAGAAGTTACACTAATAAATACAGTTCCCTTCTGCATAATATTTTGAGATTAATGTGCTTCCCATTTGGTCCCCAGATCATAGACTGACCATGTTGACTTTGATAAATCCTCTCTTAAGCATACCATATTTGGTACCTTTCCCAGACTTGAAGAAGAGCTTTGTGTGGCTTGAAAGCTTCTTTCTCTCACCAGTGGAAGTTGGTCCAATAAAAGATCACTTCACCCACTTGTGTGTCTCATTTGGATTCAGTCATGAATTGCTAGCATTTATTTTACAGATATTTTCAAATATGAGATTAAAGCATTCCACACAAAGAAATAAGTCTAAACCAGTGGTTCTCAACCGTGGGCCATATGGCTCCCCAGGGGCCACCCCCTACCTCTAGCAGGCCACATGGAAAAAACGGAACATTAGGTAAATTATGTACCTTTTTTTCCAACTAACAGCAGCTATGAGCGGGGCCACAGAGGTAAACGAGGCTCAGAAGGGGGCCATGAGCAAAAAAAGGTTGAGAAACACAGTCTAAACAAACAATCCTTGACCTGTCTATCTTAAAATAATGACTGTTGCAGTAAGGAAGACAAGAAAATGTAAATGCTAAGCTAAAAAAACCTTAAGGTCTTATCATGCTTTACTTGTTGTCATATATCTCCCATTACACCCATACCTTAGTTCAAGTGGGATCAGACCCTTTTCCCGCCATCTTTTATTGTTTCTGGAAAAGTTATTTTGGAGGCCTCTTTGCACTCTCAGAACTTCAACTCATTATTTGAAGCACACTTCTTCTCCCACCCTCTCATGCACGTGTTTTGATCTTCAATTCCAGTATAATACCAAAGACAAGTTTAATAAATATGCCTGCAACAGAATAGAGAGCAAACAATAAAACTTAGTTCATTCATGCTTTTTATATACTTTAAAACTGTTAAAAACAATGAGTAGTCCTGTGGCACCTTAAGACTAACAAAATATATAAAATCACGAGCTTTCATGGGTAAAATCCACTCTAATATCACTAACCGTTTGAGACTTTTTAAAACTGTTGTTAACTTTCAAATTAGATCTTATTGGTATATTTTCAGCTCAAATATGAAATTTGGTTAGTAACAAAATTATTTAGCAATGAATCTGCTCTGGTAGTAGTACTTGAACAATATACCAGCAACCAAGAAAGAGAAGTATGCTGTCAGATACTCTGGAAGAATTGCATCATCAAATATACGAAACAAAATAACTTGAGTCATATATTGTAAAATGTAAGTTGCAAGGGCAGGGGAATAAAACTTTTGAATCATAAGCATGATCTTTGAACTCCTGCATTATATCATCAGGCAGATGGTATATTGATTTTAAATTGAATAAAGGATTAGTTACTAACTATGTATCAAACAAAAATGTATGCATAAAACTGAGTGGAGTTAGTGGGCAAGATACATCCGCTTTCTCCACATACCCCTGCCACGGTTTGCTTGGGGGAAGAAGAGGATAACTTTAAAGTCTGACCATTACGGTCCTGTGAGGAGAAGATGACGTGACGTGCTGAATCAGTATATCTCCTGGATGGCCTGGCCTCACCCTCCTTTTGTGGACTGTGAGAGCTAGTCATCTCTGGTCCCCTATACCTAGGGAGTTGCGGGTAACTTGTGATGTTGTACCCCTCCTCCTGATGAACTTTCTATCCTCAGAGTTCCACAGCCATGGAACCATCCTTTCAAAATGTCCATGTTTCATTCAATGTAAACATGCTTGGCTTTGACTTTTTGACACTGAAGTGGTTATTTATAGTATAGCATTAGTTTTCTGATGCATATTTACAACCTTCCTTCCAAGTGAATAATTTTTCATTTTCTCCATATTTCAATTTCTCCATTTTCCATTTGTGGCTTAATTGTTGACAAAATCAAAGTAACTGTCTTTGGTACTATTCGAGTACAAAATTTTCTGTAATATTAAGACTACATGTACTGTGGATTAGGATGGGATTGTGTTACTGTTACTAGATAGTTAGGCCTTGCCTACATTACTAAATTTACAGCACAGCCATGGCAGTTCTTTAGCGCGTAAGTGTGGTCATGCCACCAGCACTGGGAAAAAGCTCTCTGTGTGCTGTAGATAAACCACTTCCATGTGGTGAGCAAGTAACAATACTGAGAGCCTACTTACCCTGGTGCTTTACAGCACTGTAACTTGCTGCGCTGCACACCCTGGAGTAAGAAAGTTGCAGTACAGTACAGTACAGTAAAGTGACAGTGTAGACAAGCTTTTAGAGAGACAAGGATGGTAAAACCTTTATTGGACCAGCTGCTATTGCTGAGAGAGACAAGCTCTTGAGCTACACAGAGTTCTTCATATCTGAGGCTTTGTCCTCACTGGCAAGTTTTGTCAAGGAAAAATGCCTTTTGTTGACAAAACTGCATGAGCATGTTCATGCTGCAATGCAACTTGTCTCAAAAAAGTCTATTTTCATCGACAAAAAGCTTCCAGCTCCACTAAGGGCTATTTTCTTTTCTGCTCCCTGTATTGTCGAGAAACATACAGTATGGACACCTGGAAGCATTTTGTCACTGATTCTGCACTGTTTTCTGATGAATAAAGGCATACTTTTATAATGGTGCTGTGCTTTTATTTACTGTTTAACAATGTCACAGACCAGTCACTGTGATCCTAGGTGCAGGCATTAAAGGCATGTTCCCAGCCTTGTGTTATATGGGGGGGGGTGGGAAGGGAGGTACAGCTTGGAAGCAGTTGTAACAGAAATTAATTTCAGCGCCCCTCATTTTCATAGTGTGCCATCAAAGCCTCCCTGATGTTATCAGTACCCCTTTGAATTCCTCTGATAGCTCTAGTGTCTGGTTGCTCAAACTTTGCAGCCAAGCACTGTGCCTCTGTGCTCTACCCTGAGCAAACAATTCCCCCTTACTATCACACAAAATTATGCAAAGTGCAACAAGCCACAATAACCATGGGAATATTGTCCTCAGTGAGGTCTAGCCTGCCATAGACACCCCTCCATCTTGACTTCTATCTCCCAAAATACATTTGACCACCGTGTGGCACCTGCTTATCCTGCGGTCAAAACACTCCTTTCTGCTGTCCAAACGTCCCATGCATGGTTTCATGAGCCAGGGCTGCAAGGGGTAATCTGAATGTCCCAGGATCACAATGGGCATTTCCACATCCCCCCACTGTAATCTTGAAGTCTGGAAAGAAAGTTTCTACCTGCAGCTTTCTGTACAGGCCAGTGTTCCTAAAGATGTATGCATCCTGTACTTTTCCAGGCCAACCCATGTTGATATCTGTGAAACACCCACAGTGATCCACAAGTGTCTGCATCACCATGGAGAAGTTTCCTTTCCTATTGATGTACTTGGTGGCAGGGTGGGCTGGTCCTAAATTCAGAATGTGTGCCATCTGTTGTCCCCCCACATTAGGAAAATCCCATGGATTTCGCAGAGTCACCGTCCTCCATGACAGAATGCAGTTTATTGCCCTTCACACTTGCAGTAGTACAGCACCCATGATAGACTTTCTCTCTCCAAACTGATCTGCCACTGACCACTGGCAATTGGGAGTCACCTTCTTCCACAGAGCAATTGCCACATGCTTCTCAACTGCCGCAGGTTGGGGGCCAGCTCAGCACTCAACTCCAGGAAAGTAGCTTTACACATTCCAAAGTGCAACACTGGTCTTTATCCCACACCTGCATGACGATGTGATCCCACCAATCAGTGCTGGTTTCCCTAGTCCAAAAATGCCAGTCTACCCTGTACAGCTGCTCTGAGACTGCCAAATGCAATGACATATTGCCTCTGTCCATATCATGCATACTATCAGGCTCCTCCAAGTCGTCTTCCTCTGTCAGTAATTTCAGATCTCCTCTGCCATGTGTGATGTCCTCACGACTGTTAACAGAGCATGCAAGAGAAATGTGGGATCCTTTCTTTCTCACTGCAGATACTGTATTGCACAGTAAAGAATAACAGTTGAAAAAAGGCACGAAAGCATGCTGGAAGCCCCTGAATGAAGTGGTGCGTGAGGGGATGTTTTGCATGGTCTCAAGATGCCCTGTGCTCTGTTCCATGCTCCCACAGTACCTACTGACAGATGGCATCATCAGGCACTGTGGGATACATACGCACAATTCATTACTTCCATTGTGGATGGGGGAGCTAGAGATGTGGACAGTCTTATTGACAGAGGGAGTAAGCTACAAAGAAAAGTCAGAAAAAGATATGCACATTGTGAACCGCAATTTGCGTATCTTTTTCTGCTTTTCTTTCGAAAGAGGCTTTTCCGAAATGTGGTGCATCTCTTTGGTGCCAAATTTTGGAAAAATCTGCTCTTTCGAGCCATCCCTTCTTCCTCGTGAAATGAGGTTTACAGGGATAGCAAAAGAACGCGTCCACTCTTCCAAAAAATTTTTTGGAAAAGCGGACGCATTCCCTGGTTGTGGCATTGCTTTTTCAGGATATCTCCAGTATCCCAGAAAAGTGCTGTAGTCTAGACATAGCTGAAATGTACCCATGCATTGGTGACATTTTCTTTGGCAATTTCTATGTGTCAACATTATTTTCCTTCATAAAACCTGGTAGCATAGACATATCCTCAGAAAGATACTGAGAGGATCGCAGCTGAATATAAGATCCACCAAATAGTTTAGTATAAGTAGTTAGCGCACATTCTAAGGAACCCTTCAATGTGAAATAAGCACTAAACACCCCTGTAGTTATAAGATAAAAAGGGGGTTAGTGGGTTACAAATTACTAGGCAGTGTACCATTGATTGTTCCAGTGTTTCGGTTAATGGATAGCTGGATCTCATACATCCTGCAATTGTTCGACCAATTTTGGAAATGTTCTGGATTGAGACTTTAGATTTACCAACACATTAAGACTTTATCTTGTTTAAAGCTCTGACTTAATTGAAAGCATTAAGCAGAGTGGTTTTGGAAGGAAGACATTCGAATCAATTTCAGTAACGCAATCTAATAGTTACCATTCAAATGTTTTTAGAAAGAAGTTTCCTTTTAATCTGCTCTGAAACAGCATCTGTTTTTAATTTGAAGAAAAATGTTAATAATATAATTATTGATAAGTCCCTGTAAATGTTTGTACTGTGTGCATGCCCTTCACATTGTGTCAAAATCAAGTGACATTTCCATCAGCTCTCATGACAAGATAACCTATCGAGGACTCAACTGCAGAAAACAACAGCTGAACAATAACCTGCAATCGTAAAGCATATGGCCTGAAGAAACTCCTCCTAAATTTTTTCCCATTTTTGCTCATTTTTGCAGTATATCCAGCTTCCCATGTTGTCTTATACCTTTATGAACTTAGCATAAATGAGTGAAATCATATTTCTTTTAATAGCCTCTGAGAGCAAACAACAAACAGTGTGTCAAACTCTTCTTTGGACTATGAACTTTTGATCCTAAAAAGTCAGTATGTATTTTCTGCCTTGTGTGTCAAGTGAGAGAACCAATTAAAGTTTTCAAATTGTATTACATTATGAAAATCTACTCACGTATATGAAATACTGATTTTTAAAAAATTCTTCACACAACTGCAGCATGTACCTGGCTATCTGCCATGTCTCACTCATCTGGGGAGTTACTCCCTAATCTTCCATTAATTTTAACACAGTTCTGTTTTTTAAAATATTTAAAAATATTTCCTCTTTAAAAATATTTTATGTATTTCATACAAAATAAAGAAAACCTCATAGTTTGGGGAGTTTTTCTTTTTTTGGATTACCACTAATTTGATAGCTCTCAATATTTTTAAGTTTGTGTGTTTAAATCTATTCTGTGCTTCATTCAGTCTTACTCCCTTTCAGTAGTACTTTTGAAAGATTTCTGTTTGGATATTAGTAATAATGTTAGTTTTATTTAGCTCTGCTTACTTTTTATATCATTATACAGGATATAGCTTTGCAAATCATTTTTTGAGTTCATGTATAATAGGAACAAAAATGATTTACTAAAAGCTAATTTAAACATGTGGTGGTTACTTTTTCATTTTAACTAATTAAAAGAATCTATTCAGCATATGTTCTGTTGACAGTACAAAGAAGGGGCCCACCCCTGAGGTTCTTAATCAGTTTTTATTAGGTTCATAGACACTGATAAGTAAGGACTGAACTCAAGGTATTGAAGTGTTGCTAAACTTGACTTGGTAGATATCAATTTCTTATTATTTTAAAATTTCAACAGATATTCTTGGTGCTTATTAAGTATTTTTTTAATTTTTATTTAAATTTTCACAGTAAGGGAAATTATAGGTGGGTCAGACTATAATTATATAATGACCATAAATGTTGAGATTGAAAAAGTTAAAGCTTTATAAAAATCAAAACACAAACTGTCAACATATACAAAGTAAATATCCTTAAACTCTAAGCTCTCAAGCACCATTTTTCTTTCTTTGTCTATTTGTAAATTTTGATCATCATCAAATAAATATTTTAATTGGTTTGAATGCGTACAGTGAAATCAACTGTTATCAGCACTTACTGATTTTAAAAAAAATCTAATCCCCCTCTAATCATAATTACATGTCTAGTGTGTTGGTGCTATGCTAAAAAGTATTCTCTAAATTTTTCTCTTTTATCCAAAAATATGTTCTAGTAAAACTATTTTTTCTTCAATAATAGTTTATTAACAGTATTTTATTTCTGTCTTCCCAGGTGAGATGCCTCAGTTGGTCAGAGGAATGAAGCTTTTAAACCAAGCTGATCCATGTGTCCAAGTTTTAATTCAGGAGACAGGAGAGCATGTATTAGTTACAGCAGGAGAAGTCCATCTCCAGCGTTGCTTGGATGACTTAAAAGAAAGGTTAGGAGGGGAAAAGGAAATATTTCAGGTTCAGGGGATTTGTGTGGTAATTCTCACTTAGTTAACTGTGATTTATTTTCTGTTGAGGTTGAAGTCTCCCGGTCAAGATTTTTACATTACTGCTGGACCATAAATATACATTTTAAGAGCTATAAAATTGTCTTCAGCTGAAAATGCCACTGATTTCCTAGTCATGCATGGCTTAGACACCTTTTTGGCAGGTTATTTCTCTATAGAAGTTATAAATTACAATAGTTTCTTAGTTTCATTTAGAATTATAGTATACATTCTGTAGCAAAATAATTGTTAGGAAAATGGCTAGGTTTCAGAGTTCAGTTCTCTAGCGGCAAGAAATAATAAAGCCAGGGCTGCACATGCACCTTTAATTCTACTGTCTTGTGCATGGAACAGTTTTTAATTACATTAACTATGCTATTTGTCATATACAATATATCACTGAACTTTCTCCAGTTTTAGGCTATATATATACTGGGAAGGTTGTCAAAAGTGCTGTCAACATGCAAAAGTTGTCAAAAGTTTTAACTGGTCAAACCAGTTTTTCTGCTTCCCATTGTCAGTATTTCATGGTCACATTTCTAGCTCTCCTGTCGACAGATAGAGCAAAGCAATGTGGGTAAGCATCCCACAGTGCAGTGTTGTGGGAAGGCAGAGCTGATCCCTGTACTTCTTGGTATTCCCTTGTAGTTTTGTGAGCTCTCCCTATAAGGAATGTCAAAGTAGCACAGCAGTCTCTCCAGCGCTCCCCTGCAGTAGTCGAACAGAAGCATTCCAATGATTTGGTTTTTGTTTGTTCCCCAAACGGAGCAGCTCACTCAGCTGTCAGATACTTCATGGAGCTTTGAAAGGGGACGGGTATATGCTGCAGGGCAGCAGAGATGACAAAACACTGAGCACAGCCATCAGAGCAGGCGTTGTGGGATACTGGCAGGAGAAAGTTCTCTCGACACACGAAACAGTGGAGTCCATGCTGGCTCTTTATTGACAATAAAGTGATGGGAAAAGATGAAAGTCTCTCTCAGAGGTGGAAGTTTTTTGTTGCTAAAATGGTGGTTTTCCAGATAAAAGTTGAATTGCAGTGTAGATGCTTTCAAAGACAGATTTTGGTGACAAAATGTGACAGTATACACAAAGCAGTTAGAGACTTATGTTTAGAATCTTGTAATTTTTTTTTTTTTTTACTTTTACGCTATTTTCATGCCTTGCATACCTTAATTGACTTTTTCCTGTGATCAGTTCTATTCTTCAGGGCTATATCTACACTTTCAATGGTGTGTAATGTACATACACTGTGCAGCTCCCTTAAGGGCATAAATTACAGAGTAGATAATTGCTTAGGCAAGTAAGTAAAGGCATGCCAGAACCCTAGGATATATACTCTATATGGCTCTCTGCATACCCAAGTCATGCTTCCACATCTGAGCTGGCGCTTATAACAGCGTAGAATTCAATTGTCTGAATCCTTTCCGACCTCGGGGAAAGATTCCAGCCGCAAGGAAATGACAGAGTCTTGGCTTGTTGCAGTGAGAGACTCAGGCAGCAAGGGCAGAAGCAGGAGAAGGCAGCAGGAAAAAACCTCCAGCACCTCCCCACAGCCTTTTCTCACTGCCTCCTCCTTCCAGAACTTTCACTGCTGCCTGTAGCTGCACACAACAGTGTGGATGCAGCCTGTTTTTCTCTGTGGCATGCAGCTACATGTACCCTGTGTTAAGGCTGTTCTCCACTCTGGCACGACTAATGCAGAAGTGGGGGCCCACAAGAGTACTCCAAAACCTTGCCACTACAGGCTCTGGTACAAAAACTTCCCCCCAAAATCAAAATACCCAGATTTTGGGGAATCTGCTGCCACCACCCGAGTAATTCCAAGAAAAAAAAAAATCAGGGAAGAGATCACTTGGGAAATCTCCTCCCTAAGGTAAAACTCTCCCCCTTCCCCAACCTCCGTTTTACTTGGATTTGGGAAAAACAGAGGGAATTCATAGTCAATGGACTCTGCCCTCGTAACTAGGCACTGA
Source organism: Pelochelys cantorii (assembly GCA_032595735.1). NCBI lineage: Eukaryota > Metazoa > Chordata > Testudines > Trionychidae > Pelochelys > Pelochelys cantorii. The sequence goes on from CM064338.1 coordinate 28,037,556, forward strand.
GTCCTAAGGACACAACAATCAACCAATCCCGGTTAATTAGAAAAGAAAACAATCCTTTATTATCAAAACAGAACTACAGTTGCAAGCATATTAAAGTGGCTAGATGGGAAGAGCCATCAATTGATATAGATACTCAGGAAAAACCCCTGGGCTAAAACTTAGTTACAAAGGAAAAAAAACCCCACAATTAACAGCTCAGACATTATTTCCAAATTCCCAAACAAGGAAAACAACAAATCCTGACGGACCATCTAGACTTTTCCCTACTTACACATTTTAAGAAGTCCGTTCTTGGAGAGAAAAGTGTCTCTCATTTCCCTCAGTCTTGGAAGAAACTGCTCTGCCTCTCAAACACAGGAGAGAGAAAAAACCCTATATTCCAGTTTGAAATTCATTGTTATTGGCTGACCACCCGATACCTGGCTAGGTACAGGAGACATTAGTTAACCCCTTAGTCACTGGATGCTGCTCATCACTCCTGATTATGACACCCTACATGCCACTGCCAGTATAGACAAGACCAAAGGTGTGTATTAGTAATGTTCTCAGCACCCACATACTTATTCTTCCTTTTCTTTTAAACCACCAGAACAGCCATCCTTAGGTGCAGATAATGAAATGAGGCTGTGTTATGATGCTAATTGAGGGCCATGGGCCCATTTGGACATCTATCAAAACCAATTTCCATTTGATTCTTATGGAAGTTGGAATGGCCCATAGTTGTACAATTAGGTGATATATACAATTTTTTACTATTACTCTCTATTATTCACCTTGAGTTGTAGGTTATATAAAGGTATGATTTAGTATGCATTTTTCACCACATCACCCAAAGGGGCCTTGAGTCAATGGTCCAGATTTCAATATTCTGAACAGCCAAAATAGCTACGAGTAGAGAATTCCCAAGATTTTTTTATATATATAATGGAGAACATTTTTACTTATCTTTAAACTTTACTGTCTAACTGAAAATGGGTTACACTGTTCTCTTACTATATATTTTAGAAATGTGTGTTTGTCTGTCTGTCTGTCCTTACTGCTGCTTTTTTTTGGCAATTTGCATTACCTTTTTCTGATAATTTTGTCAGAAGAGGTGTTTCCGAAATGTGGCCTGTCTACACTGCGCCAAATTTTGGAAAAACCTCCTCTTTTGTAAGAGCCCTTCTTCCTCGTGGAAAAGCAAACGTGTTCCCTGGACGCGGTGGAGTTTTTCTGGGATACTCCGTAGTCTAGACATAGCCTGAGAGTCATTTTATTCAAGAACTCCTCCTAAATGGTAAGAGGTGATGTAACCCACACTCCTTCTGGGTATGGTTCGCTGTCCCATCTAGTGGCACAGAGACCACATACAGAGAGAGAGAGAGAAAATGAGTTTGCTATACAGCAGGGCTTCTCAACTTTGGAAGCCCCGGGGTCTACAATGATACTCACAGCACATGCCGAGGGCCACAACTTAAGTGTGGTTGCATATACATGCAAATATATATGCAAATAGCTTCTTTCACACTAAGGGCACAAATACAAAGATTAAGGCAAGACTATACAACACAAGACTACACGGTCTCCATTTAAGTCAGTTCTGCTGATATTAATAAAATGCAATATTTACCTGATTTCCACCCATATGACAGCACTTTTAATGAGAAATGACAATCCAGGAATTTAACTACTAAAACACATATCAACAGAAGACCATTATATTGACTCACCGTTGTGGAGCATGTTCCCAATGGAGGCCATGTTCAAAGGATCCCACCCATGGGCTGCATGTCGAGTAGCCCTGCTCTACAGCCTTAGCTGACAGCTGGTTAGCTTTTAGATCAAGCTGTAGAGGCTTATGTACTAAGCTCCAGAGGTTCCAGGTTCAGTTCTGCTTGTCAGTATTACAGTATGACCACATTTGATATCAGGGTGGATAAAAGTCAACTTAAAAAAATTAAAAATATGATTTTAATTTGATTTTTTAATTTAAATCTGATTTTTTTATTTTTTAAAATCATCAATAAAATAGTACATTTCTCATTTAAAAATAAGTTAGAATTAAATCTCATCACAAACATGTTACACCTACAGCTGTAGTCTCATAAAAATGAATTAATGGCTCCAATCTCTCTAGTCTAACTATTTGCTCTTGGTTCTTGAAGGTTCTGGGCTTCCAGTTTCTGTTTCTCAGCAGATTAAAAAATAACACGTGCAAAGAAAGACACAAGCTGGATAGAATTGTTTTTGTTCTGTGCTTATGTAGTGGTGGACCTTGGCCAAGCATAGCAGCGGAGTTAGTTAAGACATTGTCTTGAAGACAAAGACAATATATGGGAAAGGATGGAGGCAGCATAAAAAGGAATAGTGGGGTGGACTGGAAAGAAAAAGGGAAGACTTTAGTCATCACACACAGCTTCCTGTATTCCCCCACACTTTTGCCACAGAAAAACTGTCGTGGTTTCTGGGCATAAGAGAGACCCTATCTGGGAATATTTTGAAGAAATTTGTTTTCTGGGTAAAAAAGAAAAACATGTCAAGTGTAAGCTTTACAAGAGGGGCAATGCAAGGCCTAGTTGCAAGACTGAAACATCATAAGGAAAACTGCTTATTGGGAGAAAATGATGTAGATGAAGATGTGGATATGGCTGAGTGGATCAACTGGTTAGTAACTTAACTAATTCACTTCGCAGTGCATCATTCTTTAAGACTCTCTCTATGCCTTTTAGTGTAAGCGTGATTTGACAAGTAAATTCCCCAGTTGTTTCCTATGTTGAATGTTGCTAGAAAAAGTTTAGCTTAGCTAATCCTTATGTCTTGTTTAATTAGTTAGTTAAGTTTGGAATCTGTCACTCAAGTACACAATACAGAAAACTGCAGTAAGAGAAATCTAGAGTTACCAGTTGCCACTGAGTGTCATTTTCTTACTTTATATTACATAATACATGCCCCTTATTTTGGAACGTCATGGCCACAGACCATAACGGTGATGCCATAAGTTTATTCCCTGTTTTACTTCAGCATAACTCAGCTTTTCCAAGGGAGCCCCCATTCTATACTTGTTTTCTCAAAAAACAGAAGTGGCAGTGAGTTCAGTGGGGCCGGGGAGGTTTGGGCCACAGGGCCTCCTCCCTCCCTGCTGCTCCCAGGAGCAGGAGTGGATTGGTGCCATGCATCATCTTCCCTCCCCGCTGCTTCAGGGATGCTGGGGTGCATGCATGCTCTTTCCCTCCCCGTGGTGGTGGTGGAGCACACACACACTTGGGGCACTGCTCCTTCTCCTCCTCCCCTCCCCATGGTGGAGGCAGGGGCAGTGCTGTAGGTGGGGCTGGAGCCTGCCTCCCCCTAGAAACTCCTCAAGTCTTCTCAAACGTTCTCTGCGACAGGCAGCGTGGCGGACACCTCTCCTTTTATAATCGTTACAGATGTGTTGGTAGGATCAGGATAATATTTCCAAAGATGATTTCCTATTTGCCTGAGTATTTAATTTGCAAAACAGATTTTTGCCAACCTCAATCATTATTGTCAGTCTGAATAATAAAATAAAATAAAATAAAATAAAATAATTATTTAAATATATAATATTTTCAAAATATAAGCATTATAGTATTTCCGTTTCCACCAAATTACAATATGCAGAAGAGAGAAAAAATTATCTTGGCTGTGTTCTGCTACAGTTTTGTAGTACTTTCCTTTTCTGACATATTATGTTTGTTTTTTAGCAATGTTAGTTGAACTCTCCAGAAACAATTTCAAGAAAATTGCTGCTGTATAATCAGGAGAATTTAGGATAAGTCTCATTGACTTTCAATGAGACGCCTACGTACCTATGCAGTTTTTGAAAATGGGGTTTAGGCTCCTAAATGATGTTGTCACTTCTAAAACCTTGTCCTGTATATTGATTGCAATAACTATGGATCTAAAAGGAAATTGGCTTATATCTGGGAAAAGAGAGTTAAAGATATGGAGATTAATTAAGTTGTGAGTGACTGAGTCTCACAGAATAGAATCTGCTTCAAGGAGGCTATGATGTGACATTGTTAGTCAAACTTTTCAAATCTGGAATACAAAGTTTAGTTTTCTAATGATATATTAGAAGACCCAGGGGGAAAGGGCACTAATTTCCAATGATGCTGAACTCTCATGGAAACCCAGGGGAGATCAGCATCTTTGAAAATCAAGCAGCTTTTATTTAAGTGCTTAAATATGTATTCATGAGCCTAATTGTAATAATTCACTTTTCAAAGTTTTAATCATTGCTTTTATTTTCTTTCCTATTTAGTTGAGTTTATAGAATAACATATCAGATCTTTCCAGGAGACTCACTATAGCAGTTAATGTTTACCATTTTATTATCTCTATTTTATGGTATTTTCATTTTGGTAGCACTTTTCAAGTAGCACAAACAGTAAAAAATTAAGTTTCACATCACGCATTTTACAGATACTAAGCTGGGGCACAGTTTGTTTGTTATCCATTGTGACTCAGGAAGTCTGTGAAAAAGATGGAAATAAAATCTAGATTTTTCTGGCTTTTAGTCCTGTGCTTTAGATTAGTGTTTCTCAACCTTTTTTTATAAAGTACCCCCCTTTAAAAAAAATTATAAGTACCCCCAGTACCTACAGTTTTCAGACACACACATTTTTTTTCTACCATTGTAACACATTTGTTTAAACAACTTAATCATAGCCAGACGGGCGATGAAATTTTGAGGTGTAAAAAGTGCAAAAAATAATAAAGCGCTGTAACACTTAAAACAAAAATTCAGTTTTCTTCAAATTTCAGTTGTGTTGATGTCCCCCAGACATCTCTCAAGTACCCCTAATGGTACTCGTACCACTGGTTCAGAAACACTGCTTTAGATCATCTCGCCTCTTTTCTTTTAGCCTAGTTGTTGATGAAAGTTCCTAAAAGAATGGTCTAGTGATTAAAACACAGTGCCAGAAATTAGGAGGACTGGATTTTATCCCTGACTCTAACTCAGATTATGAGAGAGGCCTCAATGTCTATTCCAAAGAGGTGCAAGTGCTGCACAGCACTTAAAGACCTAGGCTATGGCTACCCTACAGAGCTGTAGTGGTGCAGCTGTATTCTTGTAAACTCTGTAGGGTAGCCACTCCAGCAAGAGAGTGCTCTTCTGTCAGCTTAATTACACCAGCCCCTAGTGAGTGTCAATAGTTATGTCAGTGGGAGAAGCTCTCTTGCCATCATAAGTTGTGTTGTTCAGGGGTCTGGCTAATTCACATAACTAAGAAAAAGTTAATCACAAGCCCCGAGCAAGGAAAGAAGGAATTTAGAACGGAATGGCTGGAAGTTGCTACAATTTGAGAGTCATGGGTGGCAGTTGCATTCCAGGGGAATGTAATCAAAGTCTAAACTGCTACTTTATTATGCTGCAACTTTCTGGCTCTGAAGAAACACTCCACTGAGCACTGCAAGTTAAAGTGCTGTAAAGCACGGGTGTAAATGGGCTCCCAGCGCTGGGAGCTACTCTTTTTCTGGAGGTGGTTTGCATAGTGCACTGGGAGAGCTCTCTCTCACCTCTTCTGCCATGGCCACACTTTCATTTTAAAGTGTTGCGAATGACCATGCTTCAATTTTAGAAGTCTAGACAAAGCCAGAAACTTTGGGGGAAAATAATTAGACATGTGAATGCTTGCTGGGAAAGGAGCACATGAGATGCTGGAGGAGAGAATCATAGAGGGAGGGGGATTTGGGCCACAGTGAGAATAGGAAGACAAATGGGGATCCAGGGTAAAGAAGCTGAGAGAGGATAGGGCCTCAGGTGAGGGAGACTAGGAACCCCCTGCTCTTCTGATACACTCCATCTCTCTGCAACTTGCTTTTCATTAAACCTAAATCAGGAAGTCATGGCTCATGCTCTTGCTACCCTTTTAATGAACCTATATAAACTTCCTAGGTGTTTCTGGGTGACGTTAAGCTCTGTGCTCTGGATCCATATAAGGGGAATGTAAAAAATGTGCTCTATCTTGTGATAGCATTTGCGTCATACCACCACATACAGTGTTTTGTAGGCTTAGAATCTTTTCAGGTGACTTAATTAAAAGCATTATCTCATTGTAGTAAGCAAGCATTATAATGGAAGGCCTTAGACTGCAGCTAAAAATACTGAATTTAGTTTTGGTTACCTCAGTGAGATTATACTTCCTTTCAGGTTCCACTGAAGCAACCATTCTGGCATTTTCTATTCATGCTCAGATGCAAAGCAAACTCAAACACAATCCTTGTCAGACTATTTTTTTCCAAGACATCCTCACCCTGTGGGGTTCTGACTTTTGGCAGAGACCAGTTGTTTTTGAAAGAATCTGTTTCAAAACAAGTTCCAGTGTGAGGAATTGGTCCTGCCTAGAGCAGGGGGCTGGACTTCATGACCTTCTGAGGTCTCTTCCAGCTCTATGGTTCTATGATTCTATGAATTGCTCCCTATATGAAGATTCAGTGCAAGACCCAATTACAAAAAATTAAACATGCCACGATTGCTGGTCAAAGGGAAAGAGAACCAATATGCATTAAGGATAAATTTGTCTGTCTTCAAGGCCTGACTACGTTTATTTGGAATAAGGTGTATCAGAGTCCCAGACATAGGCGTGTGCATGGGGTGTGCCCAGGCACACCCTAATGTCTCGGGCCGGCTAGCGGCTGCTGGAGGAGGAGAGGGATTTGTGACGGGGTGCTGCAGACCCTCACTTTAAATTCCCTGCGGCCATCAACAGGGCACCGTGGGGCAGAGAAAGCGCATGTGCAGCGTGCTCAAACACCGCACAAGAGGTGAGAGGGAAGATGCCCAGGCATGGCATGATGTCACGGCCCGGGACTTTCAAACCGCGCGGCTCAGCTCCAGAAGGAGCTGGGGCCTGACTACAAACACTGGCTGGCCCGAGCCATTTTTGCGCCCTGGGCCTGGCACCACCACCCTTTGTGCACCCGGGAGCACCCCTGCCCAGCCCCGCAGCACCGCGCGGCCCCCCTGAGGCGCCCCGGGGATGCCCCCGTCCGGCCCGGCAGCACCGCGCGGCCCCCCTGAGGTGCCCCGGGGATGCCCCCGCCCGGTCCAGCAGCACCACGCAGCCCCCCTGAGGTGCCCCGGAGGCGCCCCTGCCCTGCCCAGCAGCACCGCGCGGCGTCCCGGGGCGCCCCGGCTAGGGCCTGGCTGGCCTGTAGCTTGGGCCACCTCTGACTCCAGCCCCAGGAATTGGAAGGCAGAAGCCAAAGGTAAGGGAGGGGACCAGCACCAGAGAAGAGAGGTAGGGCAGGTGTGTAGAGGGAGGTGTTAGGAGAGGGGATGAGGAGGGGTAGCTCACATGATCAGAGTGGGGCTACTGGAGGAGTGGGTGCAGGGGGAGTGAAGGGCTGGTGGAGGGGGGCAGGTCGCAGGAGGGCTGAGGGCAGTGAGAAGGGCAGGAGTCAGGACAGCAGAGGAGGGTGAGGGGTTGGGGGGCAGCAGGCACCAGGGGAGCTGATGGAGCAAGGGGAGGAGACATGGCAGCGGAGGGAAAAGGTAGAGGTTTATGAGATATTTATTAATAACTTGGGTGCCACAGTGGCACATGCAAACAAGCCACATGAACTCAGTACTGGTGCACAACACAAAATTCATTCTGCTCATGGGAGGAAACTCTTAGAGGGAACACTTCCCCCAGCCTCTCCACCCCCTCCACCCCCCGAGTTAATGTCACACACATTGGGGTAATACAACTGCAGGATAGTTGCATGAGGGGAGTTTGGGGGGCGGGGGGCAAACTAATCCCTATTGGTAGGAGGATGGTAGGAAAAGTCCTTGGGGGGGGGGGGTCACATGACACCTTTTACTTCTGGTCATATGTCCATCTTGCCAGGAGAGTATTACCTCCAGAGGTGTGGCCAATGGGGGTCAGGGGGCGTGGTTAACAGGATCAGGGTATGGCTGATGGGGGTCAAAGTACATTTTAAAAAAATTCTTTGGGTGCACACCCTAATGAAATGTCCTGCGCACGCCTGTGGTCCCATATTTATGTAATCCACACAAAGTAAAATGGAGGAGTCAGCCATTACTCAAGGTGGTCAAAATTGAGAATGTAACTATGACTCTTCCCTTTAGGTATATCTTATATCTTTGCAGTCTGACATGACTATTGGGTCTGGTCAGTAGGGTTGACTGGATGCAGAGGGTTGGTTCATCTGGGACTTCAATGCTGATATATGTTTTCTTTCTTATCACTCAACTAGAATCAAGGCTTAGAAAAGTTTTTACTGGTCCTGAAATCATTAGTACTAGTCCCGGCCAAAGTGCATTTATGCCCAGGTATATCATAACCCATTGGACCTTTAAAATCTTGCATAACATCTAATACATTGTTTTCTCGTTATCCCGTTGAATATTAAGTACATAATATTTCTTAATAGTTTCATGAACTTTTGTTAATTTAATTGTAATTACTTGTCTGAGAAAATTATGAGTGGTAGTTTGAGTCCCTTGACGCTTCTGACATTACAAGCGTTTTCTGCTTGTGCTTTCAAAAAGTGCTACAAACATCCAAGATTGAAAAGAGGTGAAAGTCTTTCTGCAGAATACTCACTTGAATGGACATTTCTTTTCAGATTTAGCTTTCATTATTTCATTTTCTTCATTATTATAGTGATGAACAATATATTGGCACTTCAGTAATCATGCTTATAAATGCTTTATGGGATACTATGATGTTGCTGAAATTTCTTTAACTCAGACTAGTTGTGTCTTGCTGTGCCTTGCTCTGTTTGTGTTTTGCTTACAAAACAGCTTTTTTTTATATATATGTAGCACCTCTCATCAATTTGTAAGAAGTCGTTTTCAGAACATACCTTCAAACTCTTACCCTAAAATAATTATTTGTACAGCATAAAGATTGCTGAGATGCTGACTAGCAGAGAAGAACAGAAACAGCCTAATGGGCAGATGGAAGCTCAGCTCCTGGTTCAGATTATTTCTTTCTTTCTTTTGATATCTGTTTGAAAAGGTCAATCAATGCTTTCAATAGATTTTAATTATGAAGTATCAACACCCTGATCCACTATATTCCTACCCTTGCTACTTTCTTTTTCTATGGCTTCCTGAAGGCAATGATCAGAAACTTGCCTTTTTCATTTAGTCTGGTAAAGGGGTTCACCAACAGCTTAGTGGGCTTTTTATTGTATTTTGAGTCTTAGAATCCTCTTGAATAACTTTTCACTCTGGACTGTTATTTTATGACATGTAGTAATGTGTCATTGGCATTCCAGCTGTGTAAAGGTTTAGTATGTTTCTGTAGTTTGTCAATTTTATTTTAATTATTTCACATCGTTACATTTTGTGCTATTGTGTCTTACAAGCTTGTGTACTGTCATCTTATACAAGAAGGCCTCTTGAAATCATTTATTTGCTTTCAAATGTTTTCCATTTAGAGCTACTCTACAATGTAATGTTTGTCACTTGAGATGCATTAATTAAGGGATTTTTGGATAACCAAACAAATAATAGAAGAGATTACTGACTTTTTGAGTGTCAGAGCAGTGCTTTATGCAATATGTTTTGGACTAGATTGGTCAGATCTATGGGTGTGAAAGAGGGATGTGTGGCTAAGAAGCCTTCCATTTCCTAATCTGTGTCCTTACGTGCAAGCAGTGGTAATCACCTCGCACAATGGCATAGGGACATGGCCTTGTGCCCCTCCATAAGAACTAATTAAGCTTGCTCAATACAGTTCTCTTTCAAAAGGTATCATAGCGGCCATGCTTTCTTTTTGAAGTACAATGCCTTTGGACACTCCCATTGAGGCTGTACTTTTGCACTAACTTGACTGCAGCCAGAAGCTAAAATGCCACAGTCTGCCCCGTCCCACCCACCCCCCTTTTTTTTTGTAATTATGTTTATTAATGGATATTTGTTTCATGATATAGGCATTATTTTAAGTTTGTAAACTAATATTTTTACAATTTTTGTAGGTTTGCAAAGATACAAATTAGTGTATCAGAACCAATTATCCCATTCAGGGAGACAATAACAAGACCTCCAAAAGTTGACATGGTGAATGAGGAAATAGGGAAACAGCAGAAAGTTGCAGTCATACACCAGGCTAAAGAGGACCAGAATAAAGTCCCTGAAGGAGTTCAGGTTGATTCTGAGGGCCTCATAACAATGTCTACACCAAATAAAAGTGCCACTCTCAGTGTAAGAGCCATGCCGCTTCCAGAAGAGGTAACTCAACTGCTTGAAGAAAACAGTGACTTAATTCGTACTATGGAGCAGTTCAACTCATCTTTGAATGAGGATAAAAAAATGCATGAAATTAATCAAAAAACCCTTGGCAAGTTCCAGGAGTTTAAACAAAAATTAGAGCAAAATCTGCAAGGAAGAAAATGGAGAAATGCTGTTGATCAGATCTGGTCATTTGGCCCACGAAAATGTGGACCTAATATTTTGTTAAATAAATTTGAAGGCCACAAAAAATCTGTGTGGCAGTGCCTTGATAAGACTACTAAAGAAGTAAGTAAATATCGAGATTTTGACAACAGCATAATAAGTGGGTTTCAGTTGGCTACACTTTCGGGTCCTATGTGTGAAGAACCTCTCATGGGTGTCTGTTTTATAATGGAAAAATGGGACATGAGTAAAGTAGAAGAGCACATGTCTGCTCATAGGCAGGATTCAGAGGAATTGGATGCTACAGAACAGACAAAAAATGAAGACAAAGTCACATCTCTAACCAGTAATACCACTGAATCATCCAGTGAAAATAAGGAACTCCAGGATAGAAGTCAAGGAAGCCCAAATTCATCTGAGAAATCAAGTAAACGCAAAGGAGAAATTTTGCTTGCAGATTGTTATGGCCCTTTCTCTGGACAACTGATTGCCACCATGAAGGAAGCTTGTCGTTACGCCTTACAAGTAAAACCACAGAGACTTATGGCAGCTATGTATACATGTGAAATTATGGCTACAGCAGACGTTCTAGGTAAGAAAATATACAAATCTGTATAAATAATTTCATTGCTAAATGTTAAATCACATATTTTAATGCATTAGGCTGTGTCAGAAAGCTTAACATTTTACCAGAAGTATTTTAGAATTGTCCAGTTGATGATTACTGTGAATCTATGGTTCTCTAAGAATGATATCGTACTGAAAAATAACAAAAGATCTTTCTGCATTTGCATCAAATAGAAATAAGACTACATGCTTCGGGAGACATCAAGTAAAAGCATTAATTGTCTGACAAGAATTAAATTGTAGTTTAAATAGGTACACAAATATTAAAATACTATTCCACAGTTTAAATATTTATGCTTTTGTGGTATCCAAGAGGCATTGAGCACTATAAATGTTAAGACAAAATCTTGCTCCAAAAGATTTGAAAGGAAATCTGTTCTCTGTGTTAAACCAGGAGCAAAGTCTTGGTTGTAGGTCCCAGGTCCCTGTTGATTTTAAGAATTAAAATCAGTGGTGTATTCAGATAGGATAGCAGGAAAAGTAAGGTAAAAAAGAAATCTTAAGCCTTTCTGAATATCCAGTTAGTAGCTTTTTCTGCTTTTTTAATCTTCTCTTTTCTCTAGGGTTGTCCTTACCCATATACAGAATATGTAGCTGCGTAGGGCACCTGAAATTTTGGGGCATCGCTAGATCGTAATGTCTACCCACCCGTCTCTTCCTATCTCTGGTCTGTGGCTCTGCTTCCTCTGGAGAGGATCTAGTTAACTTAAAATTGGAAGGGGAAAAAAAAAGCCTGCCAGACCTATTAGCAGAACACACAACCTGTGAAACAGCTATTCAAGTGGTAATGAAACCTTTTAACAGGCATTTGCCAACCACAGGTATATACTGTCAGTTTCTGAATTTATTGTGTAAGTCTACAGTTTTAGTTTAAAATTTGCTTTAAAACTATTTCATTAGTGTGTTGCTGAATATTATAAAATCACATCTCTAAAAAAATCATTATTTTCTTCCCTTCCCGCCCCCAGGCTGCCATTGGGCATAAGTGCACTAGTTTAATAGTGCTGCATAGGGCCCCATAAATCCTAAGGACATACCTGCTTTTTTCCCATTAGCATATAAGTTACTCATTTTGCAAAACCACTGACTGCTAAACCTGTGTAATTTACATTACCGTAGTACTTATACTTACTTAAACCCATTTTATGACCTCCTTTCATCACCATTTGTTACTTTTGATTGTGACCCAGATATTTCCATGGAAGTTGCAGCCACTTACTGATGCGATGAATTTGGTCCAGTACGTTGAGTCTATATTTAATCTAACTTTCCATTGCCCCAAAGCCACAAATATATTTATTTTGACTTAGTGCAAACTACTGCTCACAACTGAAGCCATAATGTATCCCACACACAGTACTTGAAAATAGAGCTAAGGTTATGAACAGATATAGGTTGGTAGCGGTTATGCAAAACAAAAAATTCATTTCAGGAGCAAAACAGGAGATGGAGTAGTTACTGAAGAGACATGCTTTGCATTTAGGTAGTGCTTTGTAGACATTTCATATGTCTATTTAGTGAGAGAGGCACTCTGAAATATAGAAGCCTGGAATCGGTCTCGTGTGCACAACAAACTAAACATAAAAGTGTTTCTGTCCATAAAAAGTGTATTATTTTCATATATAATAAAGTAGAACTTAATCTGTTCAATGCATTCAAGACCTCGTATCTAAGCAGGAGATACTTATGAACAGGGCTTGACGATCGCAGCGAAAACCACTCGCCAGCCCCGCACTGCGCATGCACGAACCGCTGGTAAACGGGGCGACCGGCTGAAATCTACTCACCATGGGCGAGTAGATAAGTGGATTTGTCGAGCCCTGCTTATGAACATAAATGAGTAACTTCAGCGTCCATCTTTCTCTGCTGCAGTACCCATGAACAGCAGAGCTGGTATAGGCCTGTTTGAATGTTGAGGTGCACCCACCTGCCCAGCAGTGCGCCCTGCTCTGTGCAAGCTGCTTGTGCAGCAGACAGCAGCATGTGCTGATACTGGGGAATCTGTGACTGCTGGTGATACAGATCTTCCTGTCATTCACTCCATTGCTAGGTATGTAAGTGACTAATAACTAGTCGACTGTTCAATAAGCAAAAGCTATCAGACGACGCACTAGTCAACTAGTCGCTTCCCCTCCTTGCTGCCTCTATCAGAAAGAGCCTGCTGGGAATCTTGTACATTTCAAAGCAGAAACACCGCATGGAGCCTGGAACCAGCGGGGGACTGTCTGAGGCTGGGGCGGAACACCACGCAACACTTCCTCCGTAGAAATGTAGCAACAGTCAGGCGGGCTCTTGCTACATTTCAAAGCAGAAGCTTCCTTATCGACTAATTGAATAGTCGGTGGAAATAGCATTGACTGTTCGATTAGTTGATTAATCTAATTTTAACATCCCTACCCACTGCATCCTCCACTTCCTCCCTGACAATTTCCTCCAGTGTATCTCCTCAGTGACCATTTTGTCTGCTTGATTTGATTTTGTCTACTTGAGTTGAGTGCTAGATATGGAAATTGGGCAAAACGGGCTGAAGTGGCTAATAATGCTATTAAGATGAGAAAGTTGAAGAACAGAAGGGTGAGCTTTAAAATTAGATGAAAGTACTCCTGATGTATTATCTAAGAGCATTTTTTCAGTGCAGCCCTGGAAATAATTTCAGACTTTTCCTACATCCAGCAAATGCATGTTTTGGAAGTACAGTATTACCCATTATTGCTTCCTGTTTCCCTGTCTACATACAATTAAGTAAATACACCAATTCTGAAATTATAAATTCAGTATAATTTACTGCTGATTAAAGCTATGTTTTCACTGTCAAAAAAGGTGGGATTTTTATATATACATTAGCTATTTCACTCTAAAATCCTAGTTCAGACAACAAACAGACAGGGTTTACTACAGTGAAGTTAGGCAAGGTCAAACCTGGGTGGGGAGTATTGCGTTGACCTTGCTGAGTCATTCTGCGGTTAAATCTGCTTGCACCATGTTTCTGTTCAGATTTTCCACCTGTTAGCTATTTTGCTGTAAAAGCCCATCATTTTTGACAGAAAAATCATAATAAAAACGAGGGGGGAGGGCAGACATATGTTGTAAGCTTGCATACATCTAACTGAATGGACTTCATTGTAAATTGGATGCCTGAATCCCATACACACCTTCAAACTTTTCTGAAAGCACTTGCTCATTTCCAATAGATTATACTAAGTATTAAAATATCTGATTCCTCTAAGTCATTCACTATAAAACTCCTTCTGTCTCCCACCCCTCCTTCTGTTTTCTTTAACAATTCTCTCTTTGAAAAACTCCAGATATATCATGAACCTTCTAAATATCATATGCTCAGTGTTTATGTAACTGGTTCTTTCTGTTGATATTGCTGCCTTTTGACTGTACAGCATCTCTCCTCATTCATTACTAATGGGCTAATGCTTCCCACCTGTGGAGAATTTGGAGGCAGTCTCTTGTTTTTGCTGGCCTTTCTGCATAGGCCACCAGAATTTCTGCCTCCAGCAGTGAAACAAGCTTGTGGCTCAGTTTCTCTCTACTATTTTAGTGTAAAATCTGTTTTTATTGATTTTTATGCAGTTGCAACTTAGGGTATCTCTACACAGCAAGCTTAATTCAAAATAGAGCGTTCACGCTACAGGGAAACCTCAATTAGTCCAAGGTAGGCTCCCCTAATGTGGATGCGCTATCTCGATTTAGCGCCCCAGGAGGCACTGGGGAGGAATAACTTTAGAATGGCCTTGGTGAGGAGCTATTTCGACATAGCAGTACTGGAGCATCCACACACACCATCTTCCAAAAGAGCTTTTTCGGAAGAGGCGTTATTCCTCATGAAATGAGGTTTACCAACATCGGAAAACACTCTCCGTTATTTCCGTTTTCTTTTGAAATAACGCAGTTGCTGTGTGGATGCTAATATTGTTTTTCCGGAATAACGGCTGTGATTTTAACCACCTGGATCTGCTGTTACAGCACCTCCTTGCTGGATTCCTTTGCTCCACTCATCACATGATCCCTCTCCTATCATCCATTTCCAGACAAACAGAGGCTAATTCCTACCCATCCTGGCTAATAGCCATTGATAGACCTAATCTCCATGAATTTATTTAGCTCTTTTGAAGCCTGTTAAAGTCCTAGTCTTCACATCGTCTTCTGGCAAGGAGTTCCACAGGTTGACTCTGTGTTGTGCGAAGAAAAACTTCTTTTTCTTTGTTTTAAAACTGCTACCTATTCATTTCATTTGGTGACCTCTAGCTCTTCTATTATGGGAACAAATAAACAACTTTTTGTTATTCACTTTTTCCACACCAGTCATGATTTTATAGACTTCTATCATATCCGCCTTTAATCTCTTTTCTAATCTGAAAAGTCCACGTCTTTTTAATTTCTCTTCCTATGGCACCTGTTCCAGATTCCTAATCATTTTTGTTGCCCTTCTCTGAAACTTTTCCAATGCCAATATATCTTTTTTGAGATAAGGTGACCACATCTGTACACAAAAGACCCCATAGACCATAAGAATGTTTGCACACTGCACAGCTATAGCTTTTCAGACCAAAGTTTTTTTATATTTAATTAGGAAAGCCTACTTTGTGGCAAACAAGTTGTTCATCTTCTAGGAGTATAAACTTTACTTGTAGCAAAATGTCTCAGGTGAAATCCTTGTGTGATTTGTGACAAGCAATGCATTCTAACCTGATGGCTAGAAGACAGTCACGCTACACCCAGAAGTAGCCATTGCTCATCCTAAGTAGCTGTCTTGCACGTGCAAACATACAGAGGAGGAGCTATTGTAGCTGAGATTGCAGAGAGACATCTGTCCTGAGTACTTGCAGAGGAAACCTTCTCCTGCCTTCTGTTGAAGTAGGCTTATGACTGAGGTATGAGTGTTTACAGCAATTTGTTGGTTGGTAGCTACATCAAGGGTATCTAAGAAAGGACTCTGACCCTGGCAGAGGGAAGAATCTGGAGCAGAAGCTTCCAGGGAAACTTAGATAAATTTTCCTTCAATCCAAGAAAATCTTCGACACAGCGGAGACAAAAAGAGTATGTGTGTATGAGTCCTCATAGACTCTTCTTTTTTATGCACCATCCACACCCAGAGTATTAAGTTGCTTCTGTAGTCAGAACAAGGCATAGTCTACAGCTTATGCACCTATATTCATGCATGGACAGCAAATGAAAAGCTGATAGAAAGGATCCATAGATACTTGTTCTTCAAAATCAAGAAAAGCTTTTGATCTCAATGCAGAGAAGCTAACCCAGAGGTCAAAACAGACATGGCTTTGGGCATAATTGCCATAATGATAAGTATTTGCAAAGATCTAAAATTTCATTGTGTCCCTCATTTCCTGAGGTACCATCAGTCACCAATTGTCTCCAATCCTAAGATTGCTGGTGCCATGCACGAGCTTCCCAAAATGCAGCTGTTGACATTTCTTCTTTAGGCATGGGACGATGCATATTATGCATCTGAATGTTCCTTTGTGGGCAGGTGGGTACAAACATGCTGAGAGCCAGCTCAACTTTCATTCTAGACCTTTGCATGCTGTATAAGCTATGGAAGCATTGAAAAAATAATTTCAAAAATCCCATATGTACACATCCTCTTAGTTCATTTTTACACCCCTCTGGGTGTCTAAAGAAACAAACTGTGGCACAAACATGTCTATATGGGATCAGATCAGCGGTCCACCCTCTGATAGTGATCAGTACCAGCTGTATCAGTTAAATGTGCAATAATCTATGTGTGGGTACATGCAGAGGAAACCTCCTCTTACCTCCTGTTGAGGTTGGCTTCTGACTAAGGTGTGAGTGTTTACTACATCTGTTCTGAAACCAGAACAGATAATCAGAGGGCAAACATTCTTCATGGCAGTGGATATATTTTCCTGGATTGATAAGAATCTGATACCAAAACAGTTCATGTGAAAGATACAGGAAAGAGGAAAAGGAAGATTTGAGGTGGTCGTCCTAGTCTTCCACTGACCCAGAAGGCACTTTGGACTTGGACCAAGGATTCCACATTGCCCTTGCAGAAAACATCGGCCCTCTTGCGGGAAACATCAGACCACTTGAACTCCTTCTTTCAGGCTATGTCCACACTGTACTTTTATTTCAGAATAAGCTATTCCAGAATAGTTATTCTGAAATAGTTTATTTCAAAATAGCACGTCTACACTGCAGGGAAGCCTCAGAATTAGTCTGAGGCAGGCTTCCCTAATGTAGACGTGCTATTTTGATTTAGAGCCCCAGGAGGCATTGGGGAGGAATAAGTTAGAATGGTCCTGGTGAGAGGCTGTTTTGAAATAGCGGAAGTGGAGCATCTACACAGCCCCTATTTCAAAGTTATTTCGGAATAGGCATTATTCTTCATAGAACGAGGTTTTCAGAAGGAGGAATAAGCCTCCTGTTATTTCGAAATTATTTTGAAATAATGTTGTTGTTGTGTAGACACTCGCATTATTATTTCAGAATAACGGCCATTTTACTGAAATAACTTTGCTGTGTAGACACACCGTCAGTCTGGGAACACCTACAGCTAACTGTGTGGGCATCAGAACTGTAGTTCATTACAAATTATTATTAGACAATTTTAGATACAGTTTGGTATCTAAAACTCAGCCAAGATATTTTATTCATTGATATAGTCAAATATATGTTTCTGGTGTAAGGGGAAACAGAGGTCTTTGAAAGTCTCAGAAGGCTCGCTGTGTTAATCTGTAACTTTAAAAATGAGTGGTCCTGTGGCACCTTAGAAACAAAGTATATAGAGAGAGAGTGAGTGAGTGTAAGAGTATCACTTGTGTGGGCAAAACCCACTTCTTCAGATGAGCTTGAGTGAAGTAAAAAAGTTCTTTGGGGCACGGTTTGCCTCTTTCTTTGTTCAGAGTCTAGCACAGTTGTGCTATGACCTCTGGATGCTGTTGAGATGCAGATGATATAATCCAAAGTTGTCAACTACACTAACGTTTCCCCAGGCAGTCTGGTTGGATCCCACAGAGAAGCACCTTAGAAACATGGATATTAGCCATACCAACATTTTGTGGACAAGTACATTGGATCCTCATTTGGAGTAGCAGCTGCCAAGTTTTTCACAATGACAAATTAGACAAGCCTCTGGCTGTCCTTTCTAGTCACCATTATCTCCAAAAGGCAAATTCTGCAATTTACTGCCATAGCTATGCAGGAACCATGCTGCTTTTCTCATGAGAAAATGGTTATCCATATAGCTTCAGTTCAAGGTAAGCTCCTCTTTCTCAATTCCTGGGAAAAACTTCTCTATCATTTTGTTCTGACCTTTGGAAAGTTGTGGCATAAATGGGTGTTTCTAGAATTCTAAAGAGACATCTCAAGCATATGGATTATATATGCCAGTTGTACCCTGGTCATCTCATTGTATGCAAATTGCCCATGCCTTTGGGCCTCAAGGTTGCTGCAGGCAATATGTAAAAATCCTGCAGCAGTTGGTGTGCTGTGCATCTGGAATAATATTCACAGAAGTCCACAGAGAGAGAGGGGGAGGGAAAAGTGTGTGAGCCTCGGCTGAGAAAGATTTGCAAAGTATGTTTCCATTCCTCTCTAGAGGCATCCTTTGGCAGGATGCTGCTATTGGGTTGGTTCCCAGATAACTCCTTAGTTTATAAAGCACTTGCTTTGTATGGGGTGAACTTCCATTCCTGTCTGTTTTCTGCTATAAGAATTAAACTCTGCTTATCCTTCCCCTCCTTACTTCTGTGATTCACTTTACACTATTTCCATTTAGTAATGAATGAGGAGAGCCAATGTACAACAGAATGAGAATGTCTTACCTGTTAGTTTTCTTTTTTAGTAGCTTTTCTCCAAATTCAGTGACCAGAATTGAGAGGCTAATTTAATGCATTATATCAAATTGTCTTTATGCTAATTGGCTGCTGAAAAACAGCTATGGAAAAACTCTTCTGGTGGCCTGTGCTGAAGGGCAGAGCTTAGTCTCAGAGCCTCCAACAACAATATTGAACCAATTCTGCCCCCCACTTGTTCCATAGGTGGGCGATGGGACTTTAGCCCATTAGTAATGAATTCTGAGAGAAGCTGCTAACAGCAAGAAAATGATCAGGTAAGATATTTCTCGTTTAGGCTATTAATCCTTCTCTTTTTTTTTTTTTTCTGGCAAATTTCTGTCTTGAATTTTGCTGACCTGAGAAAAATTCTGATGAAATGCCTTTTACCATAACACTGTTCTACTGATAACATAAACATTGGTACTGTTCTTTACAGCTCTAACTTGTTTATAAATATAACTATATAGGATGCAATTCTGTTCACCTCATAGAGCTTGAATAGTCAGTTTCATGTTAATTCCATATTTACTGTATGTATAGCTGTTAAGAGATACATTATAACTTTTATTGCATCTTTATTTTTAAAGAGTTGAACTTCATTAAGTGCAGATGTATAAGTAAATTATACTGCAATACATCAAAAAGCGTGAATAAGGTATCACAATATTGCTCTATTGCATGAATTCAGAATAAATTTCCTTTTTCAGATATTTAGAGATAAAAAAGTTTTTCCTGCATACGTAAAGGTACATACACAACCAGTGAAAAAGATAACTTAGCACAGGCTAGAAACCATCCTGCAGGTAGGCGTGGAGCTGTGATTGGACCCTCTATTGCCAGTACTTTAACCTATTGGGTAAAACAGTGTACTAATCTCTAGCCTACCCTCAGCACATCTTCCAGTGATTCAGATTACCCCAGCTCCCCTCAAGGGCCAGGCTCTGCAGCATCCAGAGCATCTACACACAAGCCCTTATGGCTTCCAATATCCTGACTCCCTCACCCACCCCAACTCTCCATCCAGTGTAGCCCAAAAGGAGGTGGGGGGAGGTTTCAGGATTTCTCCCAAAGAACAGTTTTGCTTTTTAGAATCAGATTCTCAGATAATTTCTCTGTGGTACCAGTGACTTAAGCAACAATTGATGCTACTTGGATGAAATACATGTCATTGAACAACCTTTAGTGAGCTGAAAAAAAAAAAATCTCTTCTCACTTGTGTGTTTTGGGAAAACAGACTTCAGTAACACTTGGCCAAGACTACAGCTCAACATGTGCCTCTCCACTATGCTTGACAGACTAGTTCCTTTTAATAAATGGTGTTGGTAATATCTGGTGTATGTGTGTTCAAGGTTTCAACTCTGCTATTAAAACAAAAGGAATAAAACAAATATTTTAAAACTAATATTAATATCCTGTAATCTATTTGGAAACTTACTTATTTTAACAGTTCGTTTTTAATAAATTCTGCATGTTACCATGAATATTTCTAGTGACCTTGATAATGATCTTGTGCAATGTGTGTGCATGTCTAAGCTTGTGTTTTAAAGTACAGGATGAACCTCTGTTAACTGGGACTCCCTGGGCTGGACCACAGATGTTCTAGTACCAGAGAGTCCCAGTGGAAGGCTGGTGGCTGGCCTTCCCATAGCTGGTCTGCCCACAGCTGGTCTCCCTGCAGCTTGGTTGCCTGGCACACTGTAGCTGTGCAGCTAGGTACAATCCAGCAGGACTGTCCAGTGCATCCAGGAGTCCAGCGCACCACAGCAGGTCTGCCTGGTGCGTCCAAGAGCCCAGTGCACTGCAGCGGTGCTACCCAGCACATCCAGGAGACCGGTGCACTGCAGCGGGGCTGCTAGGTGTGGCCTGGAGCCCAGCACACAGGGAGTTGGGTTGGAGCTGAGCTGCCTGGCTTAGCAGGGAAGAGGGGGACTGGCAGGGCAGTGGCACTGGTGGCAGGGGAGTGCAAGGAGCCGGTCAAGAGGCCGGCAGCCGGTCCAGGGCTGGAGGGGCTGGTAGCAGGGGGACTAGATATGACCTCCCCTGGTCCAGCAAAATCCCTCATCTGGGACCAGTCAGGTCCTGAGGATGCTTGACCAGGGAGGTCCAACCTGTAGTGTACATGTGTACACTAAATCAACAGTTGTGAGCTGTATTAAAAAATACAGCCTTTTAGTGTTTCAGAATTCCCTAGATGCTCTCAAGGTTTCCTTAGATTTGAAATTGATTAGCCTATATCAGCAAATCTCATATATGCATTCCACACCGAGTATGTTTGTCTAGAAAATGCTCTGACCTTTTTGTGTCTGATTTCACCGTTTAGACCTAAAACACTTTCCCCCCCAAATTTTTGTAACTAAAAAGAAAGCAACATATATAGTAACAGTGAAATTCACCAAGATGAAGAGGACCACATGAGGGGTGCAGTAGGAGGGATAATGTCCTGGCAAGAGCATGGGCAAGAACAGAAAATATCATTGGAGGTGATAGGCAAGTGCTATTGGATCTACACTTATTTGAATCTACTGGCCTGCAGATATTGTAGCGAGGCTGGAAAGATTCACTAACCATTGTCCCCATTCATAGGGAGCTGTACTAAAGTTTTATGGCCTATCTGTAGGTTAGATTTCACCACCTCGCAGGCTCTGTAAAGTTCCCCACAGAAAGCCCAATGCTTTGGCCGTGGAGGATTTAATTTCATTTTATAATACATGTATATATTTGTGTGTGCAGAATGTTGATGCAGTGTGTGAAATAAGTAACGAGTCAGAAGTGAGAGAACTTTCTAGAAACAGCAGAGTTGACTTGACAATGGAGATAATTACCAATAAAATGTCTGACATCACACTGATATGTTCTTTTCAATGTATACAATTTAAATCATTCAAGCTTAATGATTTCTTTACTACAATGTACCTTTGAGAAATATACGTAGTATTGTCATAAAATGTACGCAAGTATAACAACCACCTGGTAGTAGTAGTTTTATTAAATATGTATATACTGTGGATTTGCATCTCTTGCTAATTAACAAATTTATGTTTTGTGTGATTTTAATAAATCCACCTACAATCTTACAGGAAAGAGACCGAGTTGTCGAAAGTATATCCTGTATACAGTATTTAAATAAATAATTACATGTTTGCCTTAAAGCAGAGGATGTGAAAGGCTCAGTAAAATAATAAGACTTATGCCTTTGCAGGTCGTGTATATGCAGTCTTGTCCAAAAGAGAAGGCCGCGTATTACAAGAGGAGATGAAAGAGGGGACTGACATGTTTATTATTAAGGCAGTGCTGCCAGTAGCAGAAAGCTTTGGGTTTGCTGATGAAATCAGGAAGAGAACAAGTGGCCTGGCCAGTCCGCAGCTGGTGTTCAGCCACTGGGAGGTAAAAGATCTATTCATTCCAGCTGTTTTGGTGATCTATTTCCTGTAGATGTGGCAGAAAAAAAAATAGAGGGAAAGGTTAAGTTTTGGCCAAGTTGTGCCTCTGATTCATTCTTTTCAAAATAAAGAGGAAACATTAGCTTTTATGCTCTTCAGAAATAAATATTTCTATCCTGTTTGGATAGTTTTAGATTGTTTTGGAAAGTAAAAGAAGTGTTTTGGATAACAAAATAACTCTTTCACAACATATTTTCACTAGAGTTGATATACTGCTGTTTTCATGTGAGTTCTGGTTACTGGCGTCAAATAAATGTTACCATTAAGACAAAATGTGGCAATAAATCCTGTCATATGAGAAATAATTTTCATTGGTCAATAAAATATTCTGTTGTTGATCAGCAAACTTTTCTAGACAAAACTACTAAGTCAGTAGTTATAAAGAAGTAATCAACATAGATTTGGATACTAGAAAGCAGAAGAAATAGGTTTGAATAATTCCAAGCCAAGTTTGGTGGGGGGGGGGGTGTTTTCAAGACCCTTTCCAGAAATGGTATCTGTCTTTGGCACTTCAAAAAGAAATGGAGAGATGAAAGTGACGCCTGTAAATAGGGACTAATGGAAGTGGTGAAACTTTTTTTCAAGGAACAAAATCAGTTCAGAGACATGTGCCACTTTATTCCCATCATACGGATTGTTGATCTTGAAGTAGAGGAAGCAGGGAAGGCTTTCAGTTTCAGCTCTTTGTTTAATAAAACCGAATAGTAAAAAAGCTCAGAAGACCCATTGAAGTAGCTAAAAACAGGTTCATGAGTAACAAGAGTCAGCCATTCTGCCCTTTCCATTTTAAAATGTATATTTTAAAATAATGTACAGGTGCAGTTTAAAATGTATATTTTAAAATAATGTTCGGGTGCAGTGACCTTTTGTGGTCACTTTTAAAAATCAGTTTACAAAATGAGAAATTCAGACATTGATTTTAAAAAGTCAGATGTTTATTATCTTCTGCTGAGTTGCTATTTTGTGACTTCACAAATAAGCACTCCCCAGTGTATCTGAGGTCTGTTTCTTAGGGTAATAGTCTCAGAGAGGTAGCAGTGTTAGTCTGTAACTAAAAATACGACAATGGGGTAATATTATATGACAGTGGTTGCTAACTATGGCCAGTAGAGCATTCTTTGTCAATGGAATGTTTGCCAATGGTTCAAAGAGAAATGGTTGGTCACATGATGCTGGCTTCTCTTCCTTATTTCCAGCTTCTAAATTGTACTAAAAGACAGTTACAAAGACATTCATAATATATTTTATATGAACTATTATCCCCACAGAGATACTATGTGATCACTGAGGGTGGAAAGGAAGAAGAGTCCGGGCAGTCATAGCTTGAAAGCCACAGTATGAAAGAGTGTGGGAACATCTAACATAGTACGTTTAGGAGACTACTTTTCTTCTTTCTCAGTGATGATACCACACACCAATATTACAAAATGTGGTGTGCCAAGTGCTAACTCTCAGCAGTAATATTGTAGGTTTCTCAGCCTTGTCTAACATTACATGATTTTCTCTCAGAATACAGGTTATACACTAAACTGTAGAGCAGAAGGAAACGTAGGCTTCACGGAAAAGCAAAGAGAAAAGATTTGGGGAAATACCCGGGTAGGAAGAAAACAAAGTTGAAAACATGAAGAGCAAACCCAGAAAAATAATTAGAAAGGGAAAAGGAGACCTTAAAAAACAGACCAGAAGGAAGGGAGAGAAAATGGACAGAGAACAGGTGAAATTCAGCGAGAGCTTTGGGGGTATGGGGAGTTACATTCAAATTCATTACAAATTAGGCTTTGTCTACACTTCTCAAATTAAAGCATAGCCATGGCAGCACTTTCACTTTAAAGTTCTGGCCACAGCAGGAGGTTAAACCACCTTCACCAGAGGACTAGCTAACAGCGCTGGGAGCCTGTTTACACTAACACTTTAGAGTGCTGTAACTGGCTTCATGAGAGGTTCACATCCCTGAGCCGGAAAGTTGAAGAACAGTAAAGTGGCAGCATAGACTTAGCTTTAGAGCTCCAAATAAAAAAAAGGGGGGGGAGATATAAAACTTTCTAAACCTGTTAGGAGGTGGCTTATCTCCAAAGCACCTTAACAACAAATCTGTCCTGTTTCCACTATTATTACAGAGCAGGTAAATCAATTCAGAGAGTTGGGGAGAATGTTATTTCTAGATAGGAAATTACCAGATAACAAATTTTCCTTCAGAATTTCTTTAGGATTCATAACTGTTATGCTCCCACTAAATAAACCCATATGTTTCTCAATAGGATGGAAAGGAAACGTTCATGTGAGTATGTGCACAGCATTTCTGCCACTGAACCGTAGTTTCAGGAACCAATTGAACAAATTTCCAGTTACAAAAACATAATTGCTGCTGTTACAAAAATGCAGGCCACTTTGTTTTGGACAACTATTCACTGGTATCATAGGCACACTTTGAACTATCTAGCTGTCATGGGTATTTCTAGATTTGATTGAATATAAGAACATAAGAACATAAGAATGGCCATACTGGGTCAGACCAAAGGTCCATCGAGCCCAGCATCCCATCTGCCGACGGTGGCCAATGCCAGGTGCCCCAGAGAAGGAGAACAGAAGACAATGATCAAGTGATTTATCTCCTGCCATCCATCTCCTGCCCTTGTTATGAAGGCTAGGGCACCATACTTTATCCCTGGCTAATAGCCATTTATGGACCTAACCTGCAAAAATTTATCAAGCTCTTTTTTAAACCCTAATAGAGTCCTGGCCTTCACAGCCTCCTCGGGCAAGGATTTCCACAGGTTGACTGTGCGCTGTGTGAAGAAAAATTTCCTTTTATTAGTTTTGAACCTACTACCCATCAATTTCATTTGGTTTCCCCTAGTTCTTGTATTATGGGAAAAGGTAAATAATTTTTCTATAATCACTTTCTCCACACCATTCATGATTTTATATACCTCTATCATATCGCCCCTCAATCGCCTTTTTTCCAAACTGAAAAGTCCCAGTCTCTCTAGCCTCTCCCCATATGGGACCCTTTCCAAGCCCCTAATCATCTTAGTCGCCCTTTTCTGAACCTTTTCTAATGCCAATATATCTTTTTTGAGGTGAGGAGACCACATCTGCACGCAGTACTCGAGATGTGGGCGTACCATAGTTTTATATAGGGGAAGTATGATATCTTTTGTCTTATTATCTATCCCTTTTTTAATAATTCCTAACATCCTATTTGCCTTACTAACTGCCGCTGCACACTGTGTGGATGTCTTCATAGAACTATCCACTATAACTCCAAGATCCCTTTCCTGATCTGTCGTAGCTAAATTTGACCCCATCATGTAGTACGTGTAATTTGGGTTATTTTTTCCAACATGCATTACCTGACACTTACCCACATTAAATTTCATTTGCCAAGGTAGAAATGATATCCTGATTTATTTGCCAAGGTAGAAGAAATATGTGGCTAGAGATGGGTGAATAACTGATTTTTGGGTTACCTGGCAGTTCTGAAACTGGGGGAAGGGAGGAGAAGAATTGGTTTCAATTGAACTGAATCCGAACATCCCAACATTTTTCAGCAAATAGAAAAAGTCCCTCTTGGATCAAATGAAACGTGTAATTTGTTCCTGGGCATTTTTAAAGGGCTAGATTCACAAAACATCCAGAAGGGAAGGGTGGTGGGCAAGGTGGTCTTCCCTTGTAACTCTTAGCTCAATGGTTAGGGCACTCATTCAGGCTATGGGAGATGCAGGCTGAGATCTCTGCTCTGCTTGATATATAACAGGGATTTGAACTCTTCCCTCCCAAGAAAGCACTGTAACTACTGGGGCATGGAGTATTTCTAGGGCAGGCATCTCTCAATCTGTTCTGTTGAAGATCATAGCCCAGATTGGAATCTGTAAATTATTAGCTATTATTTTACTGTTTTAATTATTTCAAGGTAAATGTATTTCAAAAGTAAACGTGATTCCATGCAAATTTTTAGAGTAGTGTTAGATAAACATTAGAATAGTCTCCACAACTTACTGTACGGTTCTAGGAGAAGTTAGAGAAAAGAAGGATGAATGTGGGGAATGATAAATCAGAGGTGGGCAATAACCAGGCCATGGGCCAGACACGATTCACCAGAGTTAGCTACTGGCAGGCTGCAAGACGCTTTGTTTACCTGAGCGTCTGTAAATATGGTTGTTCGTAGCTCCCAGTGATCATGGTTTGCTGTTCTTGGCCAGTGGGAGTTGTAAGCAGCCGTACCTGCAGATGCTTAGGTAAACAGAGTATCTGATGGTATGTCAGTGACTAGCCCTGACAAATAGCAACTGGCCCGTAGGCCAGTTATTGCCCACATGTGTGTTTGGTTATGGTGGATTCATCTTCATCTGAAGTCTTTCAGTCAAGAAGTTATGGGCTTGATACAGAAATTATTGTGCGTGGTTCTTTGGCCTTTGTTATAGAGGTGATCAGACAAGGTAATATAACAATCCTTTTGGCCTTAAAATCTATTAATCTGTAATCAGATTGAGCTCCAAATGAATTGTCATCTTGATAGTAGTCCTGACAGTTAGGTAAGTCTTAGAAGTCAACTGGAACATTTCAAATCTGTCTCTACATGTTAGGAGTATTAAATGGTGATTATTTAATTAGCTAGTACATTTGTGGGGGGGGTTTAAATAAAAATTGCAGGAGGGTACCTTGAGCCGTTTTTGTTATATTAGCATTTTTGTTCATTAAAGTGTGGCTCGCACTTGTTAGCTATTTGGGGGAAATGATAATACATATTTTTCCAACCTCTTCATCAAATAAGTTAGGGCTGCTACAGATGAATTTCCTTCATTTCACAGCCCTGTTTCATTGCTAGAGGAAGTCCATCCTGTGCAAGAGGAAGAGGTCCTTTATAGGGATGTTAAATTGCATTTAATCAGCTAATCAAGTAGTTGATGGAATTTCCAGCCAGGTGCTTACCCTGCTGCGTCTCTGCCTTTTAAAATGTGTTAAGAATTGCTAGACTCTTAATACATTTAAAAGACAGGGGTAGCTGGGGGACCGGGCACAAGCCTAGCTTTTAAGCCGGCTCCCCCCAGCACCAGCTCCTGCTCCATCCCCCTTGCTGCCTCTCTCTGATAGAGGCAGCCGTGGGGGGGAGCGACTAGTTGAGTCACTGCTCGACTATCCAATATGCATATGCTTATTGGGTAGTTGACGAGTGACTTACATCCCTAGTCTTGTAGAATAATTAGCATGTGGTCATATAAGTAAAGTCTGTCACAATGCTTACATAAAAGAAGCCTGAATTAGGGTTGCCCAGGCCACATTCGTTTTGGCATTCCTGTCTTTCAAGTGCTTGACTTTGCAACCTCATTGTTCTGTAATCTAGTTTTTGTGAGTGTAAAATATAAATTGATACATAAATATTCCACTCTGTGAAAAATATTACCCTTCACCATGATCAAAAAAGCTGGGGTTTTTGCAAAACATTGGAGAAATACTGGCAAAACTTCAATTTTTATATAGAGGCTTCTACTTTCATACTTGCTACATAAGGGAGGCATTAATGGTCCATCTCCACAGATCCATTTGTGGACTAGTGCTTGGGTAACCAGATGTCCTGATTTTAAATGGACAGTCCTGGTATTTTTGGCTTTGTCTTAGATAAACATGTATTACCTTCCACCCCTTGTCCCAGTTTTTCACAGTTGCTGTCTGGTCACCCTAAATAGAGCTAAAGCACTTTTATTAGGGATATTTTCTGAAATCTTGAAATATCATGTGTCTCCAAAAAGAATGTTAATGTTTACCTCAGATGACAGATATTCAAAACAGAGAAGGAACAAATCAGTGATTTTTTTTAAAACTTAAAAAAAAAATCTCTGATATGCCTGGTCAGTTTGTAGAATCATAGAACTGTAAGGAACCTGGAGAGGTCACGAAGTCCAGTCCCTTGCACTCCTGGCAGAACCGAGCACCATCTATCAGGCGGTGGTCCTCTGGCTGCTGGGCCACGGCGGCTCTCGGGGCCGGGGCTAGGGCCGGAGTACACTGCTCTTGCCGCAGCTGTTGGGAGAAGTGTATCCTGCTGCATCTCTCAGCCAACCCTCACTAGGCAGGTGCAAGATCTCCTCCTGGCCACAGAAGCACTGTTCCATGGCCAGGAGGAGACCTCGCACCGCATGGCCCCCGTACCGCACTGCAAAACACTCATTTGTGGTCGGGAGGAGACCCCACCCCTGCCTCGCACTGGTTGGCTGAGGCGGGGCAGGATACACCTCTCCCAACAGGTGCAGTGGAAGGGGAGGCACTGGGTGGTGTGCCCGTGCCCCAGCCCCGCCCCTAGAGCTGCAGGCAGCAGCGCAGGGCAAGGTGAGGGAGGGCGGGCAAGGCAATGAGGGCTCCAGGGACGGGGCTAGTACTGGGGGGCTCTGGAGGCTAAACTAGTCATGGAGGGGATTTATGGGGGCAGGGCTGGCACTGGGGGCTCTGGGGACGGGGCTAATATTGAGGGCTGGCATTGGGGGGAGGGCCAGGGGGTTGGTTGCTGTGGGGCTCTGGAAACAGGAGGCTGGTATTGGGAGGTCTGGTGGTGTGGGGGGCTCTAATGGGTAGGGGGCTGGCATTGAGGCATTTGGGATGGGGTCTGGCACTCAGGGTTTTGATGGTGGGAAGCTGGTACTGGGAGGGTTGGGTGAAGGGGACTCTGGGGTCAGTGGCTGGCACTTGGGGTTAGTGGAGGAATGGGGGGCTCTACGGGTTAGGGCGGGCTCTGGGAGTAGGCTTTTGGCAGACTGGCAATGTTTTATTTGCATGTCCATAATTTGCATAATGAATATGCAAATAAATGTTACTGGTCCGCCAAACGTTTGTGAATAGGTTTGTCGGTCCTCGGTATCAAAAAAGTTGGGAACGACTGATCTAGACCATCCTGGACAGGTGTTTGTCAAACCTGCTCTTAAAAATCTCCAATGATGGAGATTTCACAACTTCCCTAGACAATTTATTCCAGTGCTTAACCACCCTGAAAGTCAGGAAGCTTTTCCTAGTGTCCAACCTAAATCTCCTTTCCTGCAATTTAAGTCCCATTGCTCCTTGTCCTATCATCAAAGGTCAAGGAGAATATTTTTTCTCCCTCTTCCTTGTAACAATTGTTTAGGTACTTGTAAAATCTTATCATATTCCCTTTTAGTCTTCTGTTTTCCAGTCTAAACAAACCCAGTTCTTTCAGTCTTCCCTCATAGGTCATATTTTCTAAACTTTTAATCATTTTAGTTGCTCTTTTCTGGACTTTCTCCTATTTGTCCATCTTTCCTGAAATGTGGCACCCAAAACTGGACATAGATCTCCAGCTGAGGCCTAATCAGCATGGAGTAGAGTGGAAGAATTACTTATTGTGTCTTTGCTTACAACACTCTTGTTGATACATCCCAGAATGATGATTGCCTTTTTTGCAACAGTGTAGTTCAGAACATGCAAATATATGTATGTACTCTTATCATTATGGAATTACAAACAAAGGTCCCAGTTCTTCTACCTTTGGATGCAAGTAACATAAACCCCAGACAAATGCATACTTTAGGCATATACTTTATTTTGCACACACAAATGATCTCATTGATTTCCTGGTGACTACTCCTATGTCAAAGTGCAGTATCAGGGTCTAACACTACATACTATTATAATTAATACAAATCTGAGGAACTGGGCTGTTCTTCATTCAGGTCTTTAAACACAAGCAACTGTATGCCCTAGTTCAGTTACTGCAGTTTTGTAGTAGGGCAATTCCATAACTAAAGAACACATTTTAAAATGTAAATATCTTGCCAAGTTGGCTTTGAAACCTATACTGGTGAATTGCCAAACAATCTAATCATTTTCTGACAGCCATATAACCTGCCAAGGTTTTATGGTATCTTTTTTTTTTTTTCCTCTCTTGCTTTGAGAATAGGTCAGCATGTTGCATGAAATAAAAATGATGGAATAAGTAAAGTCCAAGGAGTAGAAAAATATTATTTCTCACTGTTGCTATCACCATCAGTGGTAGTTATGGTGTGAAATTCTATAGAAAGTATCCGTATGTTAACATAAGATTTGAAGCTGAAAGATGCTACCCAAATTTAAATAATTATTCTTGTTAAATAATTATCATTGTTTTAATTAAATACATTGATTTTTTTTATTTTTAGGTACAAATCCCAGAGTCTGTTAGATCCTGTTTTAGGTTTCTAACCACTTTTTCAGAGTATTAGTGATCAGTTACCTCAAATGTTGGTTGTAACCAGAAGGTGCTGCATGATCTATGCAGATATTAACCCCAGTTGACCTTTAGGATAATTTTAGAAATTAAAAACCATCTATTTGTCCCCTCTGAAAATATTAAAAATGAAAATCCTCCAGCTACAGAATACTCCAAAAAGTCACTTTTGTTCTTAGGTTGTGGGGAGGGGGATGTCATAAAAATGTAAACTTTTTCCATAAACTATTTGGTGGGAGAGTTGAAATCTTTTGAAATCTCTAGCCATTGAAAAAGAATTGAGTATCATGGATCAAAATACTACTTTCGTCTGCAGAGGCTCTTGAAAGTTGGTTTTAGAATTGAAATAAATGGTCTTTGCTATCCAGTTTCTAACTTTTGTCAGTTTTTTTCAATTGTATTCTGTCAAACCCATGTAATTTCCAATTGTGCTTTTGATGGAAAATAGTTTGAGTAGATAGCAGAAATATAATTATATACATTTTCCAAGGTAATCACTGAAGTCAGCAATCTCTTTGTACATTTTCTTTCTTCAGATACCTGTATGAAAGTACATATAATAGACTTGAAAAATAAATGTTGTACAGTATGTAATTCTTTGGTTCATAACTTGTATAGTGCACGTTCTGGCACAGAGACATCTCTTTGCTTCATGTCTCTTTGGTGAGGAAACAGGTAGGTATTCTTTGCCAGCTGTATGACTTAAACTATTTACCTTTCCCTTTCTGGTTCAGTTACCACTGCAGAGGGGCATCTCAGGAAATGAAATTCTCCGGTAGCCTCCTAGTTCCTGTGGCAAGGCTCTGGAATATTTCTCAGGGTCTCTATATTTCTCCTGGAACAGTACATCAGAGTTTCCTGCCCTACTCTCCACAGCTGTTTGCAGACTTTTATGAGCCAGACCCAAAGGGGAATCTTTCTTTCTATGTGATACTTTCTTAGAGCTCTCAGTCCTTGCTCTTTGTCTTTGATCCTCTGCCAGAAACCCTGTCTCTGATCTGCTGACCAGACACCTCAATTTGAGTCTATTAAGAACACAGCATTTATATTTTATAGTGATGGGTGCTATTTAAAAAGCAAAGATCTCTCTCCCCTCCTTAGTTTCCTGAATTGGAAGTTCACTGTCTGGCATCTGATGGAGACATATCCTACCAGTGTCTCAGTAATGGATATTGTTTCTGCCTTATCCAATCTGAAGCCACCACTTATCAATCCAAGAGTGGTTCTGCATGGCTGCTCTTGCCAAGCCATACAGGTAAATTAGTAGGTCATAGTCCTTCTTTGTGTCAGCAATTTATGGATATTCTCCGTGTGTCACAGGAAAAACCTCAATCATTAAAATGAGGAGCAGGGGGGCAGAGGATGCAGGGACTACAAAATCTGAGTGAGGACGCTTGGCTAAGAGGTTACATGCTGTATGCACAAGTTAGTGATGTATTTTTTCTGACTTGAGTTTTTCTATCTTACTTCCTCTTTAGTATCTTTGTGTTCAGTTTTCAACAATCTGTATAACATCATCTTAATTTTTTCTTCTTTTTGCTTTGGTCTTTTGCACTCCATTGACATTTTTGCAACACTTACTCTGTAGCACAAAAAAAAGAGCAGAATATATTCATTTAAGCATTTTTAATTTTAAACATTTATAATGGTCCAGCTATCAGCTTGACACTGCCCATCTTCAAGTTTCATACAGACACAGTCAGTGTTCCCTGTAAGATGAGTGCTTGGGCGGCCACCCTGGGGAGATTCAAATGCTGCCCCACTGATTAGCAGAGCGCACACAGCCTACTGGTGGTGCACATCCCCACATGTCTCAGTGCATATGACAACATTTATTCTGCACATGGATGGAAAAAAATTAGAGGGGACACTGGATACAGTTAATTTACAACTTATATCCTAAGAAACATGCATACTGTTTCTCATGCATACAAAGCTCCTAATTTCACACAGTGGGTCTTGCGCTTCTGGGTAGCAGTACGCTGAGTATTATCTTTCCCCCTCTAGCCTTTGGATTTCTGGGGCCCGAAGGGGCTGTTTCCCAGGAAAGGCTCTCTCTGCCCCTCGCCTCTGTACCTACACTGTTCCTTACTGGTACCTGACAGCATCTCTACAGTTCCTGTTCTCCAGTAGCACATCTTCCTCCCACCACTCGGCACACCACTAAATTGACAAAAGGGGAATTGATTGGCTCCAGATTTGGTCCTTGATTAGCTGGTCCTTGATTGGTTCCAGGTTTCTCAATCAAACCGAACTTTTTTACTTGTTCTATTATGTTTTTGATTGACTTCAGGTGTCTTAATAACCTGGGGTAGACTTTGATTACTACAGAAACAGGGACTTGTTTAACCCGCACTAAGCTACCTGCTTTCTGTTACTTTCTTGTAGCCATCTTGGCCTGACTCCATTGCAATATATGTTCTCAAGCAAATGCCTTTTAAATTATTTTCCATGCTTTGTGCTGGTCCAAAGTTATTTTTGGAAAGAAAAGTCCATTCTATTTTTGAGTTGTGCATGAAGAGGTAATATTTTCCAAATATGTTCTGATTGGGATGTTTGTCCTTGTATATCTTATTAAAATGGGTGACAATAAAAGAAGTCAGGTTTGAAGTTTCTATAGTCCTCATCAGACTAAAACAAAAATGAATCCATAATTGAAGAAAATTGGGTTCAGCGGCTTTAAAGTTGTATATCTTTAACCTTAGCAGTTCTTTATGTTCTCATTAAACTATTTCTGTTTTGGCTTTGAAGGATCTCCTTAGTTAAAGGTGCACTACAGTTTCAGACTTTCCAAAAAGGAAGGAAATCAAACAGAATTATTTGATCCAAAAAGCTAGTGTTAATGCAGTTTTAAGGATGAAAAATATAGCACTCAAGTCATATAGAATCCAAAGGTTAAAGTTTACTGTAATATTAATTCAAACTTTTTTTGGCTGGGAATAAAACTGGATAACTGCTGCCAAATAATAACTGCCCTAGTGTATGAATTAGATATATCATTGTTTTTAGGGCCATTCATCAAATACCATGTTGAGGAGAGTGGAACATAAATAGAATAAAGTAAAATTTGTGTTTGTATGCCACTGAGACAAAAGAAATATTTTCATTACTACTGGAGTTTTTTCCACTCCAAATTTACTCTATGCTCAGAGTGAGGAAACAAGAATAAAGCACTGCACTATATTCTGAGTCAACTACTGGCTACAAATGTGGAGGATCTGACTCCACCTCTTTGCCACTTATCCTAATCCCCAACCAGATGTTTTGTGTAAGACCCCAGAATCCAAGATCTTTAATGACTGTGATCAAGTAGTCATTCATCTTTTCGTTGAATTCCTTTCAAAGAGTAGTATGCTTCAGCATCTTAAGGGCTAAGCTTAGTGATGATGAAATATGCTCTGTTTTCTGCTATAGGTTGAACCTCTCTAGTCTGGAACCCTCAGTACTTGACCGGTTCCGAACAGTAAAATTTTCTGGACCACAGGAGGTCAATATTGTCTAGCAGCATTACCAATACTTCCACTGCTTACTGTGGTGTTAGAGGACATTTAGGGTTAAATTAGAGCTAAAAAACAGCACAGAACACTAAGAGCTAGGGCTGGTGGCTGTAAACAAACTTTAAGGGACCGCAGGACAGTTGGCCACACCCATGAAAAGTGGATATCTGGCTAACTAAATTCTGGACAATGGATGTTTCTGGACAAGAGAGTTCTGGATTAGAAAGGTTCAACCTGTATTGAGTTTAATAGCATTTATCTTTTCCTTTCATCCCCATCTAACACCTGTTATTACAGACTAATAGACTAAGGTCAGAAGAGATCATCATGATCATCTATTAACCTGCACATTGCAGGCCACAGAACCTCACTCATCCTCTCCTGTAATAGACCCTTAAACTCTGACTAAGCTAATGAAGTCTTCAAATTGTGGCTTAAAGGCTTCGTTACATATAATTCACCTTTTCCCCCAATTTAAACCCTAGAGTTTCTGACAATCTGAGGATCTGGGGGAAAATTCCTTCCTGCGCCCAAATTAGGGATGTAAAAGGTTAACGGGTTACATAGCCTCACCAGCATGTTTACTCGGAAACCAGTTAACAAGAGGGCTAGGCCAAGTGGGAGCAACCCTCTGCCCATTGTGGCCCAGCTGGCAGGACCCTGGCCACTGTGGACTTGGCAGGGCTTGAGCCCAAGCGAGTTTGGGTGTGAGAAGGGTCTTGGGGTATAGGCTATGGGCTAGTGCAGGAGATTGGGGGGCTGGGCTGAGGATGAGTTTGGAGTGCAGCAGACAGGCCGCCCTGGGGCTGGAGCGGGGGGACAGAGGAAGACTCTTCCGGTTCTTCTCTGTGCCAGCAGCAGTGAGCTCTGGGTGAGGGACCCCAGTCCATCCCTGGCATGACACTCACCCAAGCCCCCCGTGGCTGCTGCTCAGGAGGTCCAGCTGAAATACCCCCCCCCCCAAAAAATTGGAGTTGCCTGCTGGATGGAAGCTGTCATACACCTCCTCTCCGCCGCAGGTCGATCAGTCACCCCAGCCTGCCCCCAGCACCACTCCCTTGTAGCTGACAGTGGCCAGCCAGGACAGAAGGGACTGCTCTTGCTGCTGGTGATCTAACTGTAAAGCAAGTTGCACTTGCTGTAAAGCAAGCCCCTGGTCAAGCAGATCCAGATTTCTACCATTCTCATGCAGTATGAGCCAATTTGCAGACCACTGGACTGGGACCCAGGTAACCTGGGTTCTGTTCCTACCTCTGCCTCTGAACTGCTCTATAACATTGGGCAAGTCACTTCCCGTCTCTGTGCCTTTGTTCCTCCTCTCACTTTTGTCTTGTCTAATTAGACTGTCAGATCTTTGAATCAGGGAATGTCTCTTACCATGTGTTGGTGTAGTGCCTCTCAGAAGAGGGCCTAGAGGTGCTATTGGAATATACATAAATCCTCTCATCAAAACCAGGCTAATATAATTCAGGTATTATTAGAATTGGAATGAATCCTTATGAATATCTATACAGTTTATAGACTGTATTTATATGTGATCATGTTATATACCTTTTCGCAGGATTTAAGAAACCTTCTGTGCTCGATATCAATTAAAATTTTCAGGAGTTAATTAATTTTTAGAGGTAGGTATAGGAGCTGCGTCTGTGTCTGAGTGAATATATTCACTTAGGGTATGTCGACACTTGCACTCTAGTTCGAAGTAGGGATGCAAATGTAGGCATTCGAAATAGTAAATGAAGCCAGGATTTAAATATCCCGCGCTTCATTAGCATAATCTCGGCCGCGCACTGTTTCGGAACCCAGCTGTTTCGAAAGTGAAAGTGTGCTCTGGGCCGCGTTAGTTTGAATCAAACCCCTTGGTTTGAACTAACGTTACACATTTTTTGTTACTCCATTTTTTTGAGGAGTTATGTTGTTCGAACCAAGGGGTTTGATTCGAACTAATGCAGCCCGGAGCGCACTTTCACTTTCGAAACAGCTGGGTTCCAAAACAGCGCACGGCTGAGACTATGCTAATGAAGCGCGGGCTATTTAAATCCCGGCTTCATTTACTATTTCGAATGCCTACATTTGCATCCCTAGTTCGAACTAGGGTGCAAGTGTAGACATACCCTTACTTACTTTCTAAAAGTACCTCATCCCTGGGCTGATTTTATTATAAACACCATTTCTTTTATTCCTGTGATTGGTTTATACTTTTGCAAGTAAGTTTATGAACACAAGCAATTATTCTGTTACAATTTTCTGTGTGTATTTCATTGATGTATTTAGTTATAGTGGAATTTTGGTACTGACTTGCTTGTAACCTTAAATAGAGAGAAAACATAAATTCCAAAAGCTTTATATAAAGTAGATCAGTGACATAATTATTAAATGGCAGAATAAAAACACTTCCATCATAATCAGAATGCTTTGCTTTTAAGCAGAGCTTAACTCGAAATCAGCTACACAAATTGAGCTGCGTCAATTGTGTAGCTTATTTTGAAATTGGGAACGTCTATACAGCACTTATTTCAAAATAGAGCACTCTTCCTCCAGCTTCCCTTACTCCTCGTGCAAGGAGGGTCCAGGAGTCAGAGTAAGAAGTCCTCCAGCTTGACAGTATTTCAACATTATTTCAAAATAACTGTCTGCTGTGTAGACGCGGACTAAGTTATTTGAAATAACGCTAGTTACTTTAAAATAATGTTGCTGTGTAGACGTACCTTTAATTGCATAAGGAAAAGAAAATGATTGTTTTTGTAATTCTGTCAAATTGAGTCCCCTCTAGTGGCATTTTAAAATATGTTCCTGTATTTCTTACTATCCTGTCATAAACTTTTATTCCATGATGGCAGGAAAACCATAATCACACAGTCTGAAAAAAAATTAAATGGAGTTTACATTTACAATTACAATGTTTATTTATTTCCATATTTTATATATAGTGCCTTGGAGCAGTGTCCTGTAGATAATATTAAAATTACAGTATGAATAACTTGGCTTACATAAGTTTCTTGTAGCCTCTTGTCTATATTTTCAGTCCCTGAGTAGAGGATGGACATAGAAAATAGGGCAGAGTAAAGGTTGTTAGATTAACTGAATTTCCTGATTTTTTTTCTTAACTGTAACATGTAATTGTTTTAAGGCAGTATATTCTCAACCCTAATTCTGTTTTTCAGAGGTTTTTGTCTGAGAGTCTAACACTATTCTCTGTTGCAAAAAGCAATGTTAAGCTGTCATATTTAATATGTATGTGCAGTATAGTTTGGCATGTCTATTTTTAAAATTTATTATAAGTTACTCTTTTATATTTTGAAGTTTTGCCCTGCAGCAAAAAGTATTTGGAAACTTAAAGGGAATTTTAAGTAAAAATGACTTGGAGCATAGAATAAATAACATGTGTGGATGTCTTTTTTCCCTCCAAGATCAACATTAACTGCTTTCTCTTAAGCAGCTAAGATTATCCCAAAAGGATTGTTCCATTGAGAACATAATGAATCATTTAGGGGTTTAGTTAGACAAAAAAAAATCTATTTCAGCCGCATAGACACCAAGGGGTTTTTCCTATGTGGCCCCCAAATATGCAAACAGTAATTCAAGAGCCAAAATCTTGCTCAGCACTGCTTCCATGGAACCTATGCCCAGTGTTCTGACAGTTCCCCAATGAAAGCAAACTGATGGCAACTCCTTTGCAGTATCATAGGGAAATGTTTCATCCTTATGTCTTCCTGCACCATGCAAAGAGAGTATGGATCATGATGGTCACCACCTGGTGCATTCATCTGCTTTGGTCCATTGGCTGACTGTGACTTGGAGACAGATGATCTTTTTCCTGGGCACTTGCCTTTACTCGACTGAGTCAGGAATATTTCCCAGACAGACAATGTAAAGTTTGATCCTTTTATGCTTCTCACAAGAGCTCTGTACACTGTGGCTGGTTTGGTGGCTTCTCAGAGCAAATGCAGAATTTGTTTCCTGAATTCCAGTAAAGTCTTTCTAGTTGAATCTTCTTTGCTATAATTTACTATGATATTATCTTACATGTCCAGGCTAGCCAGGCCTTTTTGTAACCTATTGTTAGCTGCTTCTACTATGTGGTTACTGTTTCCTGGAGCTTGTTTCTATACAGTCTACTTTAGCTGAGAACTAGATATGCCTGTGAAATCTATAGCATCCATTCTTTCATCAACAGAAGAGGCATCCAGGCATAAAACTTTTGTTCACATTAGTGGAATAACTTCTTCCTACTAATGGGAAACTCTGTCCATCTTGGGTTATTCTCAAGCACCCATCAACATAGTATCTAAACATTTCCCAATTAAATTAGATCTATGTAATGAGGTTTCTAATAGGCTCTGTGGAGTGCTCTGTCATATCCCCTCCTTGGTCAGAGGAGGCTTTCCTAGAAGCAGACTGAGGGAGAGGGAGAGAGAGAGTCTTCTTGCTGTGATGGGGAAGAAAAGTGGGGCTGATAGCAATGTCCCCTGGAAGTGGCCAGATTCTGAAATATTTTAATTATGACGGTTCTCCCCCTTCCCATGCTTTATGAAAATTGGCTTATGAATATAAATATGCTAAACTTGGAGATGCTTTGGACAAATTACCTCATTTAACCTATCAATTTTAATGTTACTGTCTGCTGGATCTATATATCTTGGTTTGGTGCATGTATCATTCTTGTATGAGAAGTTAGAACTATGAAGTATGAGACTGCTTATACAGGTTGGATCTCCGTGGTCTGGCAACCTCGGGACCTGACTGGTCCTGGATGAGGGATTTTGGTGGACATGAGGAGCTCATTTCTGGTCCCTCTGCTGCTGGCCTCACCCCCTGCCCTGCAACCCCAGTGGGCTTCCCAGTTCTCCCATCAGCCTAGTTGGGTCATGCGCCCAGCTTCCTGTCTCCCCTTTGATTTCCCTGCAGGCCAGCTGAGCATAGGGTTGCCAGATGGTTTAACCAAAAATACCAAACTCCCTCCCCCCCCCCCAAAAAAAAAAAAAACACTGGGAAAAAGTTCTGTTGAGGGGGAAAAAAAGGGGAGGGGGAGACCAAAGTTGTTGAGCAAAAAAAAAATTAAAAAATAAAACAGCATGCCCCCTTTCAGTGCATGCAGAGTCAGAATAGGGATGGGAACAGGGGAGCGGTTGAGCACTAAGACCCAGGGAAGGCATTGCTTCCCCTTGATCTTTAGGCTTTTTGCCGGTGTCCATTTTGTTTTCTTAATCAAGCCAGAACTCAGCTTCCCTGCAGAACCAGGTAAGCAGGGAGTCCGGGGGCTGGGCCCTGTTGCTGAATGTATCATAGGGTTGCCATGTGTCCGGTATTCTCGTCTCCTGGCAGAAAAAAAAATCAGAAAATACCGGACATTTTAGGTGTCCGGTATTTTCTGAATTTTTATAGCGGACAGGAGGCGAAAATACAGGACTGTCCGGGTCAATACCGGACACCTGGCAACCCTAGCTGAGCAGTACACAGGCCTTCCCGGATCTCCCCTTACCCTCTCTTCCTCCTCCCTCCCTCCCTCCCCCCGCAGCCCAGCTGACCCCTGTGCTAGCCTTCCCAGCTCCCCGGGGCAGCTCGGTTGGGTTGTGCACACCACCTTTCCTGCCTCTCTTCTCTCCCCACCCCCCCCAGTCCAACTGAGCTGTGTGCCAGCCGTCTTGGCTTCTGCCCCATGCAGCCCAGCTAAACTGTGTGCTGAGCTCCTCAGCTCCCCTGGACAACTCAGCTGG
Source organism: Pelochelys cantorii (assembly GCA_032595735.1). Taxonomy (NCBI): domain Eukaryota; kingdom Metazoa; phylum Chordata; order Testudines; family Trionychidae; genus Pelochelys; species Pelochelys cantorii. The sequence goes on from CM064338.1 coordinate 28,077,229, forward strand.
GTCGTGCACGCTGGGCTTCCCACCCCCTTTTAGCAGCCCAGCTGGGCAGCACACTGTCCTTCTTAGCCCTGGATCCCCATCCAGTTGAGCCATGTGCCAGGCTCTCAGCCCCTCCCCTGCCCCCCCGCCAGACTCCTGGGCACCTCTGCCTGCCCCCCTCCCCCCCCGCCGTGCACCAGAATTTTCTGATCCTGGAACAGCTGTGGTCCTACAGGACCGTGGACCTTGTTTGTACCACAAGTATAAGCAGTAGTTGGTCTTCAGAAGACGTGACCATACCAAAATCGGATTCCATTTTGACCCCAGTATTTTTCTGTGGAAAGGGGGATGTAGAACAAAAGGTTCCTGCACTGGGGAAAAGACTATTTATGCAATGGGAAGGTGTCAGCCCTTTGTCTTCAGATGGCCTGGAAAACCTGGAAAGGATGAAATAGGCTGGAGACACAAGTCAGAGTAAAAGAGTCTTTGACCTGAAAATTATGCCTGAAATAAGAGCAGCTCTTTAGGGTAAGAATCTGCTTGCAATAAGTTTTCTTTTTTTAAGTGAATTAGAACTAGAACTATGCATTTTCTTTTCATTTTAATTTAGTAACTTACTTTGATCTGTTTCAGAGGGGTAGCCGAGTTATTCTGTAACACAAAAAACTTAAACAACAAACAAGCATGCCTACACAAGCAAGTGTCTGGGACTCTGAATCCAGAGGAGTGCACGCTCTGGGGTGGGACAAATGGTGGCAGTGCAAATGCCAGAGAGATACGTTCCTTTTATTTCTGTGTACTTTAATTGATTTTATTCACTTTTAATCTGTTAAACCCTGTTTCTTTAAGTTAAGTAAAGGTGTTTTAATTCTAATGTAATCAATTAGATGTCTACGTCAATTAGATGTCTATTATTTGTAATGATGGAGTTAGATCCAGATTATTGCTGGAATAATTTTATTCCTGGAGGCTCCAGGGCACACCATTAAGTGTGTACTGGGGCAGCCAGGTGGAGGCACTGCCATTGTATATTCTTTAGGAGCAGGGGACTGCAGCAGGGATGTGGATAGGGAATTCCCAACTAAACAACATCTCCACTGGGGTACTCAGGATCTCCTTTTATGTTAAAACCATCAGGTGCCCAGGCATATTTGTGAGTCTGACTTGCTCCTGAGTAACCCAGGAAGGAAAAGGGGGTTACACTTACTTTTTGATTTACTCTGAGCTTCATAATTTACAAATATAACAGCAAAACTGCACTCTCTGAAACATGGCATTTTAAATTAATGGTTTATAAAATGCTATGTTTTGGAGGAATTTTCTTCCTATTTTGCCAATTTTCAGTGTCTCCTTACCCTATTTTTGTTCTATGGATATAGTTTTAAATGACCTTCCTTGTCTTAAAATATCATATGGCAGGGTCCAGTACAATAAATATAACAAGAGTCCTCCCCTGAACACACATGCTCTTAAAAAATTCTAGATTGGGGGTAAAGATGCCTAACATTGGAAGTTTGTGGTCCCTTTGGTCTGAGTACTAAGACAGCTCTAGTCTTGTTCTTCAAAAATAATTTAAAGTAACGTCCTTGACTACTATGAGAACAATAATGTTAAAACACAATTGATATTTACTGTTAGTATTGTTCTAATTAATTCTTCGGATTTAATTAAAGAAAGACTCAAATTACCTTTGTCTTCTATAAAATGTATAGATTACCCCTAACAGAAATTAATGAAGCTCACTGATGATTATTAGAAACTTGGCAACCTAAACAGACATTCAGTGATCAAATTTATCATTCAGTATTCATAGCTAACATTATTGCAAGGTGACCTTATTGACTGCAGCTATAAGTTCGTCTATATCTTATTAATTCCAGTTACTTTTAGGCTCCTTCATAGATAATAGTCCACTAACAGAAAGGAAGAGTTGAGTCTCAGGACTAAAGCCCTGTGCAATTTTGTTTAATTACCCAAATATCTATTCGACAAGGTCCATTTCCCAGATTTGATTACATACCCATTTTATGTAAGCCTAAGATTTGATGAACGCTCTTAGTGAGTTAGGACTATTCCTTGTACCTTTGATAAAGTTTACCAGGTAATAAGCCTGAAATGGTTCATTAAGTTTAGTCCTTAGAACAATCCTGTATACATCTATAATTTGTTAATTCAGTATGATAGTCAGTAAAATCAAATTAGTACTGGTTAACCTCTCTAGTCTGGCACTCTTTGGCTCAGCAACATCTGTGTCCGACATAACTGTAGTCAGCCAGATGTCCATTTGTCGTGGGTGTGGCCAAGTTTATACCAAGCTATAAACCCATACAGTTTGTTTATAGCTAACAGTCTTGGCTCTCAGTGTTCTGTGCTGTTATTTAGCTCTAATTTACCCCTAAATGTCCTCTAACACCACAGTAAGCCGTGGAAGTGTTGGTGATGCTGCTAGACAATATTGACCTCCCATGGTTGGGCAAATTCTCTGGTTTGGCACCAGTTAAGTGCCGAGGGTGCCAGACTAGAGAGGTTCAACCTGTATTTATTGTTGTGTGCTCATTCAGTGTGCAGAGTCCCACAATCTAAGCTGATGATAGCACTGTACTAACTCAAAGTTCTTTGAGTGATTGTTCATATCCATTCCACATTAAGTATATGTGCTCGCCACATGCACTGGTGCTGGAAGTGTTTCCTGAAGCAGTGTCCAAAAGGGAGTGGCTCTGGGGTCCACTGGAGTGGCGCCCACATGGTGTGGTATAAAGGACATTGCCCACTCCACTCTCAGTTCCTTCTTGAGGCCACCAATGGTGCATGGAATGTCCACTATTCTTAGTAGCATTGTTTAGGCTTAGTTTGTGAAACTTTAGTCCTTGTACAGTTAGTTTAAATAGTTAGTAATAGATAACTAAAGTATTGTATGATCTCCCTGGCGTCTGTTATCTCCTCCCTGGATCCAGGAGACTGGTATGCCATCCACAACCTGAAAAACACATACTTCCACATGGTGATCTTCCCAGGACACATACACCTTCTTAGTTTTACAGTGAGTTAGGCCTACACCAATTTGCTGTCCTCCCATTTGGCCTGGCAACAGCACTGAGGGAGTTTACCAAGTGCACAGCAGTAGTTGTGCTTACCTTAGGTGCTGGGGTATCCAGATTTACCCATACCTTGATGACTGGCTGGTCAAAGGCAGCTCGAAGGAGTAGGTCCAACACTGTGTCAAGGCCCTGCAAGCCACGTGGCAGTCCTTGGGGCTATTGGTCAAAGACAAAAAGTGCCACATTAGTTCCATTTCAAAGGATAGGATTCATCATGGCAGTACTTGACTTGACCTGCGTGAACGCATTCCTGCTACTAGACAGGTTCCAGGTGCTGATGGACCTCATCGTAGAAGTTTCCAAGTTTCTCTTGACGATGGGCAAAGTATGCCTGTGCCTGCTGAAGCACATGGCAACATGCAATTATATGGTCCACTGTGCCAGTCTCCACATGCAATGCCTCCAGCAATGGCTGGTGTTGACCTGTGACAGAGACCACCTGGAAAAGATTGTAACCATTCACTTGGTGGTACTCATCTCATTGCAGTAGTGGACCAATCCAGAGAAGGCCCTGGAAGGAGTCCCATTCAACAATCCTGCTCTTTCCCTGAAGCTGCAGTCAGATGCCTCAGACCTTGACTGGGGCGCGCACCTCAGAAATTTCTGGACTGGTGTTCCTGTAAGCTGTATGCTTGTGCGGCCACTTTGGGGAGACTCAGATGCTGCCCAGCTGATTAGCAAAGTGCCTACAGCTAGGTTTAGTTTCTACTGGTAATGCAGATTTGTACATGCCTCAGTTGACCTAAAAATGTATTCCACACATGGAAGGAAAAGGTTAGAGGGAACATTGCTCTGCACCTAGAAGATGTGGGCACTGGAAGAAGTTATATTACACATAAATATCAAGGAGCTCAGAGCAATTCACTTGGCCTGTAGAATGTCGTCTTTCCACACATGTCCAGCAAGTTGATGAGAGTGATGACAAACAACACAGCCTTGATGTTCTACATCAACAGTCAAAGGGGAGCACATTTCTTGGCTCAATGCCAAGTCTGTCTGTCTCTAGGATTTCTGCATCAGCCACAGCATCCATCTGGAAGCTGGGCACCTCCCTGGAGTTAGGAATGGCCATACGGATCACTTCAGCAGGGACTTCTATCACCATGAGTGGTCATTCCACCCAGAGGTTCCCTGCATAATCTTCCAGAGGTGGGGAACTCCCCAGTAGACTTGTTCACCACCAGGCAAAACAGAAAGTGCCATTGGTTTTACTATCAGGGGGGCCTAGGCAAGGGCTCCCACCGTGATGCCTTCCTTCTGTCATGGGCCAAGGGTCTGATATATGTGTTTCCACTGATTTCTCTTGTCGGGTGAGTCCTAGTGAAGATCAAGAAAGACCCAGCACAGGTTGTCGTGATCAGCCCAGCGTGGCCTTGCCAACCATCGCAGGACCCTTCCCAACTGTCATAGGACCATGATCAGCTTCTACTCCCCAACCTCGAGTCTCTGCATCTCTCAGTGTGGATGCTCCGTGGTTGAACCTGGAGGACCATAGCAGCTCAGAGGAAATCCAGCAAGTTCTCCTAGGAAGCAGGAAGCCATCTACAATGCTAACCTACCTGGTCAAATGAACGAGGTATCGCTCCCTTGCATTCTTTGGTGCAGGCCATCCCAGACACTGGGTTCAGCAGAGTTGTGTTACGAACCTCCACTGGGACTACCTGGAGTCCCCTAATATGGAATGGACATAAGCAAGCACTGTTCCATAACTCGTATTCTTAGAGACATGTTGCTCATGTCCATTCCACAATCTGCCTTCCTTTCCCAACTTTTGGGAGTTTCTAGCAAGAAGGAACTGAGAGTGAGGGAAACGCGTGGCAGCCCTTATATTGCACCACGTAGAGGTGCCACAGCCACTCTGCTATGGATGCTGCTAAATGTCTCTCACATCCATTTCACTCCTAATGTGGAATGGATATGAGAAACACATCTTGAAGAATAATAGTTATGGAACAAGTAACTCTTTTAAAACACAGAAATCTGATTAGTACTTGTATTTGGGCTAGAATATATCTGGATCTCTCTCATTCACACATGCGGAGTTATTGGTTTAAGTAATCATATTCAGGGCATGATTACGAAAAATTGTATAGTCATGGAGTAGGTAAAGACCTGTGTTGCCTGTTACAGGGTCTTGCTTATTTATTTGTCCATATTTAGCTGAACTTACAGTTCACCAATTCACAGTTAAAAATTGTATTTCAAACGTAAATGAAGAAGATAACTGGAATCTGCAATCTAGTGTTCTAACAGGCATTCCTTATAGACGCGAAAACAGATACATTTAACAGGTAGCTACATTCAAGATAAATCATGTTTCCAGTAAAGTTTTCTTTATCACTTCAATCTAGGAGAATCCAGGTTTCTTCAGTCTCCTGTCCAAATATGTTCTTCAGCTTAAGAAAAGCAATTAATTGGAACCAGAAGCCCTGTTCTCTTTTGAGGGGTACTTCTCCCATGCTATGTCTCTTCCAAGAAACGGTTTTTAATGACTCGGTGTACAAGACATTTTTTATGTGTATTTATGCAAGAATCCAAACCTACAGGCTACCAGGCCTTCATTTTATCAGGTGTTTATTGCGTGACACTTTGGCTCTCCAAGAACTCAATAATGCCTGCTCTGACTATCCAGTGTAAGGGTATGTCTATACTATGCAGCTTTTAGCAACAAGGCTGTGTCCCTAACTCTAAAAGTCAGCATTTGTGAACACTGTTTGTTGGCTTTTTTGTTGACAAAATACTTTTACTCCCCACGATCAGTTTTCACTTTGTCGGCAGGTGAGTGCTGCTGCCAACAAAGCACCATTCGCACTTCCACTTGCCCTGGTAAAACTTTTGTGGGGAGGGAGGGAGTATCAGGCACCTATGAATGACAAAAGTTTTGTCAATCAATTGGAAGTGTAGACATAGCCTAGAAGTCACCATTTTCTTTTTATCTGGATATATCAGTTGAGACCTTGACAGCTCTCTAATTAAGTATCTTTAATAACTGGAACTAGCACACTGTTGTCAGCTCTTTATCAGTTTATCATGGCTATTTCTCCCTCTCTCTGGAGTTTGGAGGCTTATCAAAATGTTGAAATTGCTTTTGGCTAGCAGAGCCCTATAAAGTGATTCACAAGGAGGACATGGGCTCTATCATACTTAGCATAGAAACACCTCACTTTTAGGCACTCTGCCTGCTGAGTGGAATCTACAGCCCCGCACCCCACACCCCAACTCCTCTACAATGCATGGGGAGAGTTAGGCACCCAAAAAAGCGTTCATACAAGCCAGCATATTGAACAGGAAGCTGCTTGAACTATCTGTAAGAAAAGGTAAGGACAGCAATGTGGCCTGCCGTAGCCCTGTCCCTCAATGAACGTTGGTGCCTAATTTGGGGGAGGGAGACCCCTACTGTGGGCAGGGACGCTCCAGCCTGTCTGGAGCAGCCCCCACCCGCGATGGGCCTGGCCCTGCAGGCCATGGGCAGGGTTGCTCCACTCCAGCCTAAGGAAGCTGGAGTGTCCCCACTACTCCCATTTAAGTGGTTAACTGGTTAAACATAACACTGATTGAACAGGACTTTACATCCCTACTGTTAATACCCTCCTAGGGTTAGGCACCTAATCTGGGTCAGTCCTTTTAAAAAAAAATGTGGTGGTGGTGACCAGACCGCCCCCTTACAACCTTTAGTCTAGTCACTGGTCTAGTGGTTAGAGCAGTGTTTCTCAACCAGTGGTACGAGTACCCTTAGGGGTACTTGAGAGAAGTCTGGGGGGTATGTCAACACAACTGAAATTTGGAGAAAACTGAATTTTTGTGTTAAGTTTTACAGCGTTTTATTATTTTTGTACTTTTTACACCCAAAAATTTCATCACGTGCCCAGCTGCGATTAAGTTGTTTAAACATATGTGTTGCAATGGTAGGAAAAGAAATTGTATGTCTGAAAACTGTAGGTACTGGAAGTACTTATAATTTATTTAAAAAATTTTTTTTTTTTTTAAAAAGAGGTCCTTTATAAAAAAAAAAAAGTTTGAGTAACACTGGGTAAGAGCATTCACCCAGCTTGGTTTGAATCACCATGCTTCCTGACATGAATTTGGTTCTGCCATCTCCCAGGAGGGTTCCCTACCTACTGAGCAGAAGGTAGGTTTAGGTTCACTCAGACCATGCATCCCAGGTCAGGACCCAGAGGTCAGATAGCCAGGGGAACGAAGTTTGCAAATCCTGCTGGGGCTTAGGCATGATTTAAATGGGCAGTGTTAAGACGTAAGTGTCTGTCTGTGCTCATGCCCAGCAACCAAAATTGAGCCATTTAAAAATGTTAGCAGTGACAAGTTGGCTGCATAGAGACTTTACAACCCTGCAGAGGTATGCAGCAGCTGAGCCATAGTTTTGTGAATGACAGTGGTGCCTAAAAGTCAGATACTGGGCCGAATGTCTCTGTGGTCTGTTTTGTTCAGTTAGTGAGTTACGTTTCTGTTCAGTTCTTTTCTGTAATATGTTCTTTTTAAAAATATGGTGAAGTGGGGAAGGCTTCAAAGAGCGTATGCAGAGAGACTCTATACCCCTGCCATTCTTTCCATGCTGATGCAGAGTGTTGGAGTTCTGGTCAGAGGCTGGGGTAAGGACATACCTGTTTAGTCCAGGACTTATGTAGATCCACCATCCAAAACCTTCTGTAGAGGAGGCTTCAGAAGGCTCAGTCATTATGACAGACTCAAGGATACAAGAGAAGCTCCAATGGCAAGTTTTAGCTCCAGGACTGAGGATTTCATCTCTCCCAAGGCCTTGTGAAGAACCCTTACTGATTTTACAATGGTTTTCCTCAGGGGTAGAAAAATCTGAGACACAGAAATGAGTGTATCATCTTCTGTGTAACTGAATGCCAGTAAAAAGGCAGGGCAAATCCCCACAAAAATCTACATGAGAGAGGGCTTTTTGAAATTTAGGATGAGATTTTTAGTTCAGTTTTAATGCATATATGATAGTTTTGCCAAATATCTGCTTTTTTTTTAAAAAAGCAAATACATATACCTAAGTTACAAAAAGGTGAGTACTTCATTCATTGACCGTATTAAACCAGCTTCAATGCATTTGGCTTGAATAGCTTATTGAATGCCACCTAGGAAACCATATCTACTTTTTTTCTAAATGTGTTGCTTTTAAAAATATGGTCATTTAGAACACAAAAAGTTAGCTGAAATGCTCTAATCTACTTTTTTTTTTTTAAAAAGTAATGTACCTCTTTCTACAATTTTCTTTTTTTAGGTAATTTCAAGTGACCCATTCTGGGTACCAACTACTGAGGAGGAATATTTGCACTTTGGGGAAAAAGCAGACTCTGAGAACCAGGCCCGCAAGTACATGAATGCAGTGAGAAAGCGAAAAGGACTTTATGTAGAAGAAAAAATTGTGGAACATGCTGAGAAGCAAAGAACTCTCAGTAGAAATAAGTAACTGCCTCTATTTTCAGTTCTACTCAAACTCAGCTAAGTGCAGGTGGATTATTTTCTGTACAGCAAATTCAAAATGTCATTTTGGACTTGCAGTTTTACACAAGATTTCATATGTGCTGTAATTTGTCCATGGCTTCAGTTGTAATAAACTTGAGCCTTTCTCAACCTTTTATATAGAGACTAACATTTTGTGTAATTTATTTGAATGAGACGTAACAAGAAATTCAGTGGAATTGCTCTCTCCATTTTTAAGAGTCCCCCAGCTCCTGTCCTAGGATTGCAAGTTATTTGGTTAAAGTTTTCTTTCTAATTTACCTGATGTAATCACGACTAGACCAGGTCCAATTATCCACTGGAAATAAATTGGGCAATGAATTTAGCCATTTTCTTCTGTTCTTGACTCTGTTTCAAACTGATTCTGATTTCTGTTAATGCCTTTATTGTTCACAAGTATTTGGCATAACTACACATTTAGGTTTATGCACTGTTCATGAACTTATTCACTCTGCACTCTTCATGGTGTGTGAATCGTCAGCTAAATCATATGGTATTCGTCCTGTTTCTAGACAAACTCTTCAAAGCGGAGAGAGATATAGCATAAATGAAAGACTGACTACTCGTACTGTGCATGGATACCCATTACACACATGAATGCTGTTATTTGTACAAAGAACAGCTACTCACCAAATATTTGTGTAAAAAGAAGCTCATTCATAAATATGTTTGCAAATAGTCATAGTACACTAGTGGGTTTTTTTGCAACTACTCATAATACAGTTGCACAGTTCATTAGGCAGTGTTGCAGATAACCTAATAAAAATTCTTAAGCTATATGTTCTGAATAACCCCCACTGACAGGGAAACAATTATAACATAGGACTTGTTTAAAAAAGGGGACGGAGGTTAACTGAAAAATAGTCAAAATCAGATTTTTCAGATTAACTACTGTAACCAGTTGTGATCAGTACAACGTGACAGGCTTATCAATGTCATCCATTATTAACTCCAAAAATTACAAACACATTTTGGTCTAATGTGAAAGGATGGAACTGGTTTGGTAGCACTGGTTTGGTAGTTTTGTGCAAGATTCCTTGTAGCTTTGCTCAAATACTTCAAACGTTATCTATTATACCTTCACTATGATGTGAATCTCAACTGTAATTATTAATATTTATTTATTTGTATTGCTATAGCAAGTAGGAGTCTGTCATGGATCAGGGCTCCATTGTGTAAACACATCAGAGAAAGATTGGACCTATTTTGAACAACTGCTGTTTGTGCTCATCCCCAAATTCATTGTAATTCATGATTTAATTTGGATTTAGATCCTGCTTTCTGCAGATAAAAGGCTGATGCACCAAAGTACCGCATCACCTAAAGCCAAACATGATAAATATTCTATTAATCTGTAATTTCAGCTCTGTTGGAATTACAAACTGCTTCAGTTCCATAGCAAAATATTCCTACCACTGTCCAGAATTCCTAATATTCTGTGACAGTGACCACACAAAACTCTGCTTTGTCTTATTTTATACTGCTCCCCAGCACGTATGTCTCAGGATTCTCTAATTGCACAGAGGCCAGCTATGGGGACCAGGACAGCTATAGCCCCATTGGGCCAGCAAGGTCATGGGTAGAGAAAGGGACAGCTATCTACTATATATTCCAGAGTTTATCTATTAGTATGTCTGCCTGTCTGTCCCCCAGCCAGGGAATACGCACCCCTCCCCAAGCTGTGCCCGCTGCAGCAGCCATGGACAGGCACTTCTCACCTGGCCCCAAGTTGCTGCGGTGAGAGAAGGCTGGGGTTGTCCTCTCTCTTTCGGGCAGCCTACATACTGAACCCCTCATCTACAGTCTCACCCCAGAACAATGATTTAAATGAAGAAAAACAAAACTTATTTTAGTTACGGAGCCAAACAACCCCAGGTAAATTTTCTAGTATTTAATGAAGCTGAAGGGGATCAGTTCTTGAGTCTTCTCCCAACTATAGTAGAACCTTGCTGCAAATAGTGAAGGTTCAAACTGAGCACTATGTGTTCAGTTTCGCACAACCATAAAAACATAATTGCCAAGGTTTTTTTTCTTCCCAGAGTATCTCCTCATTTTCACAATGCTGCTTCTGGGCATTATTCCTTTAGAGCCTACCTGGCCTTTCTATGTAAATATTCTGAGTGGCAATTAGAGGGCGAAGTCAGAAGTTATTTATATGTCAGTGTTCCCTAAGATAAAGGAAACTGTTACTTGTTTCACAAGTGTATACTTGAATTAATGTTTATCCTTTAATGAAATAGTAACCTTTTCATTTTCCATCTCTTTGCTTTCATTATAGAAATATAATGTTTCACCTTAAGATTTTATTGAAATTTTATTCAAGCAAATGAAACCTTACCCTCGCTAGAAGGTTAATCCATAAATAACTTGTCTTTTGAGCAGTGCCTACATGAGAGAAGGGGTGGCTAAATCTCTCATTTTCCTCATGTTCAGCAACTCTTCAGGTGTGAGTCTAGATTATTTAAATGCTTTTGAGCTTTTAAGCTTGAATGATCAGGTAGAGGCTGTTTAAAATAAATATTTTATTCTGCAGTAATTTTCATATTTTTGCCATGGTCTATCTTCAAATTGCATCTACAAATCTGTAGCATAAGGATGATGCAAAATGCCATCATGCTGCATGTTTGCAAATGAACATTTAATGAATAAAATTGAGTAGCTTTCTTGGAGACTTGTTTTTAATGTAAATATTTTTAAATAAAATGTGTTAAAATAAGCAACCTAACAGAAAAAATGTAACTAACCTGGAAACATTCTCTCAACTTTAGATAGGATCTGCTTTCCCTAATAATAGGAATCTGAATGCCTATGGTGCGTGACTTGCAAACCACACTTCTCTGTTTTATTCCAAAAGCAACTTTGTGGAGCAGTTTTTTCCTGCTTGTTACATGCACATGACAATATGACAGAGTTTTGGAAACTCTCTGCTAAGTGTGACAAATAACTTGCTGATGAAGCAAACCATGGTGAGATTTAATTGGGAGAGCTCAGCCATTAAATCATCTGGTCCTCCATTGCCAGCTTTAGTGCTAAATGTAGTGCTTGATTAAAATAAACACAAGCCGCTTTTCAGATGTATTTTTCAGCCTTTATTTTTCCATGCATTTTTAAGTTTTTAGTGACAGACCCTCCGCTGATGTAAATGGTCACAGCTCTATTGACTTCGGTGGAGCTGTGACAATTTGAACCAGCTGAAGATCTGCCCTTCAGTGTGCAAAAAACACATCAAACAACCACAAAGCTGTGCAGTTTTGACCTTTCACAGAGCAATAATCATTCACTCAATAACAAACCCGATGCCCCCAAATTATTTTGCGGCGTGATGTGAACAAGCAGGAATGAAGAGTTGGATTTATTTGGAGAAAACAAGGCCCTTCCTGTAGCAATCAAATCCCTTATCATGGTTATCTAGAGGGTCCTCCTTTTACTTTAGGAAACTTTTCCTTTTCTCTCAGACTAATAATTTAGTAGATTAACCTGTCTGTCTGTCTCACCACAGATAATCTCCCTCCTGCAGCAAACTTCACTTCCAGCTAAAAGACAAGAACAGTAGGTAAAGAGTAATCAAAGAATGGCAGACATGTTGGACAGTATGATCTTTTTCTTGATTCTCATTGTTCTGTATTACCTTAAGAATTAGACAGTATGTTGCAACAAGATAGGCAAGGGCAGGTTGACACGTGGACAAGAAGCAGACTACTTCACCAAAATACATAATTCTTAAAATTGCTCTGGTTAAATAACTATGAAACTTCCTACTTCTTAGGTACTAACCCATCTTTATCAGGATAGAGGCTAGTATAGTATATTTGTAATCATGCAGAGAGAAAAGGAGCATGTTACTCATTCACAAGGTCTGTAGTACTTGTCATGGGATCCTAAGAAGAAAGAAACATCAAACCATATACCACATAAGAAAATGCTGAGTCCTGAATGGCAGTTTTGGATATGGCTGATTTGGGATTCTCCCTTTAACATGATCACACTTTTTTTTTTGATAGCACAGATGGATTTTCAAAGTGTTTAGACTCCACCAGTTAATGTTTGTAGGGTGTAGCTCAGATTGGCAAATTGGATTTAGCTAAGCATCCAAAAGTTTGGATGTCCTCCAAATTTGTTGAACCATGTGCTCTTCCTTGATTATGCCTGATGGAAATTACCCAATGTACTTTGGAGATGGGTGCAGTGGATGCACGTGTTGGGGGAGAGGAGAGTCAAAGTAGCACAATTCAGGAACCTTGCCATTTTGTCAGAACATCTGAGTTGACTTACTGGGACATGTGGAAAACATGGATGGGGCCAGGGATTGGAGTAGATTAGACACTAAGCAATGTGACTTCCTCTACCATGTCCCATGAAAACTTGTGGCAGTGTTAATGCTTGAAGGAACATTAATGTTACTGATGGGGTTTGCTCTGCCAGTCCTAGTCAGGTTTAAAGAAAGCAGTGAGTTTAGTGCGTTGCTGCTCCTGACCTGTCACATTGCCATATCAAGGAGAAAGGGTAAGTTGCATGAAAACAAGAAGCCATCCAGCTGCCTGAGAACTAAAACTGAGGGTGCAGTTCTCTGCAAGGCCTCAACCTTTTCTGTCTTTGTGAAACCCACTCCTGTATGTTCCGGACTCCCAGAGACTGGTGAGATGCAGGGGCAGCAGGATGTGGACTCCAAAGTCTCTTTCAAAATGATTTGTTGCCATACTTGACAATAGAACCAAAGCTGCTTTCAGACAAAATGCTTTGAACTGGAAGTATTGAGACTATGCTTTTACATGGGGTACCCATCTATATATCATTATGACCTGGTTAAAAATACTGTGACTCTTTCTTGTATCACTCCCTGGTTTTCTTTAGAAGCAGAAGTGGAAGTGCGGGGAAGGTATGAATGAACTAACTAATTTTTCTACCGTCAAATGTTCGGGGCTTGGTTTGAGTTCTGGCTCAACTTATGTAGGCTCACTTAAGAAACCATGGGGCTAGTGGGAGTGAGAAGAAGCATAATCTAGTGGTTAAAATGCAGAGGATAGTTAAGATTTATCATTGTGTGACACTGGCTTAATCTCTCTGTGCCTTTGTTGTGCCTCTGTAGAATAATGATAAAAACCAAGGGAGAATGCCAAAACTCTTCACTGCCTGTACCTGAGTTGGATGTTGAGCCATAATCTATCAGTATTGCCAAGTGCTATGTGAGTCTTTCATGGAAGGTGCTATACAATAGAAGTGCAAAATATCACTAGGATTTATTCATTGCCTACTACTGAACACACATTTGCAGTATTCTTACAAGGGAGATCAATCAGCTGTCATCCCCTTTGATATGTAAAATCTGTGGGAATGGAAATCTCTCTGAAATGTGAGATTCTGGAGATCAAATATTTACATAAACTTTTAAGGAGGTGGCATTCTACCCTCACTGAACTATCAATGGAATGTTGGACTTCGCTATAAACTTAAACTCGGTGTAACCAAAACTTTGATTATGAATCAAAAACTCATTTTACGTGGATCTGTATATAATAGGGATTTTCACTGACAGCATGCTTGGTTTTCTTATTTAAAAGAAATTACTTTAAAACAAACTTGGTCCGGTCCCTGTAACCGTGAAGCATTAAAGCATGGTTGAGCCCACATTTTTATTTTTATACTGGCATATTTTTCCAGTTTTTTCCTCACCTCTCCTTTCCATCAATGTTTAATCATGTTAAAATGAGAGCGGAATAAAGAGTATTTGTTAGTTCAAACTGTTTTGCTTGTAATTTGAGTGGGTAGACATCCTGGGATTTGCTTGTTGCACATCAGCTTGTGACTGATACCTGTCAAGATACTGTTACACTATTATCAGGCAGAAAGATGCTTTAATGAAGAATTATTCAGCCTTAATGCTCATTTATCGGGAGTTTTCTGCAGATCTGAGTTCAAAAGAATTTGGGGAGGAAAGAGAATTGATTATTTATTTTGAAACCTCCATGAATGTGCATATATAATAATAATGTATACAGCGATTTTTTGTTTAGTTCTGTCTTTACCAGTTTGATCATGTAACTCCTTCTATAACTGCATTATGAGGGAGCTTGTTGCTGTCTTCAGCAAATTCACAAGTGCATCTGTCTGTCTTAACCATTATGGCTCTGATTCAGGAACCAATGGAAGTATCTGTTTAAATATAAGCATGTGCTTAAGCCCATTTGATTTGTGGAGCACTTAAATGCATATTTAAACATATGCTTAAATGCTGTTCTATTTAGGTTGCTTTCTTGACCAGTGGCCTAATACCCTATAATGTAGTTCAGTTCTGCCAGTCTGTTTTACAGTAACTACAATATTGTGAAAGTTTGTTTTTATTTATGTTCTGGACTGGTTTGTGTTTACTGAAAAGAAAATGGGAGAAAAATCTAGTTTGATGAAAACCATTTCTATTAATACATGGGGTAGGCAGTACTGATTGGCATACCCTTCCTATTGAGAGAGCCAATTTGGGATTATTGCTGTTACAGCTGTATCAGTTCATGATTATAAAAATCTCTCAAACCCTGACTAACGAGGGAAAAAAAAACAGACGCCATGAAATAGTGTGGTTTGGGCTGTTTGGCAAGGAGATCGCTATTTCAACAGATGCTGTTTTTCTACAGAAGCTTTTTTTTCCCCACCTCTCTTTAGTCTCTCCATTCTCCCCCCTCCTCACCCCCACCCTCGTTTCTCCAAGGAGCTAACCCCATAACCTTTGTCTTACTGTTTACAGTGATTTTTATATAGAAACTGCATGTCTTTGTAAGAGTTACCGATATTGAATTCTGAACAAAAGAAAGCAAAATTCAGTAGTGCTTTCCTGATAGCATTTCTGAAAGGACATATAAAGACTTGTCCTTTATTCTTATAAAATTGGGATGTCTCACCATTCTCCAGTGAGATTTCTAGGTACATTTGCCCCCAGAAAAGCTCATAGTATAAAAGGTCACAATAAATAATAATCTGCACAGAAAGCAGAAATTGACTTTTGTTAAACGAATCTGTAGACTTTTTAAACCCCACATTTCCTAAAACTGCAAACACCATTTTTCACCTCATCAGGAACATTATGCTGCTTTTGGTGAGATGGGCACAAAGCACACCTGAAATATGCGGATCCTTAAGTGGAACTACAAATGGAAGGCAAATTGGTCATCATCACCTGTTCAGTGCCCATTTTTACCATCTGTGGAGAGCTCTTCCAGAATTTTTCATCTGGTCCTTTGCACTGTAATAACAAATTAAATCAGGTAGTGAATCACTCATATTTCACTGCATCTCCAAATGAGTTAGACCTATATTAACTACCCAGAAATGTTCTGTAATTCTGTTGCTGTAGTAGAAAGCCTCAGCACCAGAGACAGGACTTAATGAGCATGTTGCTTCCTCTTTGCTTGTGTAATGTTTGTGTGTGCTAGTCTCTCCTCTGTCACTTATCTGAACATGTTTTTTTCTGATCTCTATCTTGCAAAAAATAGCCTTTGTCTATAAGACATTCAAAAGAGAATCTCAGTGTCTTCGTTTTAATAAGGTGTCTGTGCAGAAAGCAACTGGCAGCATTTTTGAAAAGGATATGGCAAAATTACTACTAGTTTCAAAACCATGTGTATATTATAGTAACAATTAGCACGTTACAGTGTGAAACTCCACTATAAAGGTATGTGTTTCATATACCACTTATTTCATTAAGTGGCCTTATACACACATTCAAGAGAATATTTGGACTGCCCAATATGCAGTCAGTGCAGACTATGAGGAAATTAGAAAGGGTTAATGAACCCGATCAGGTATGTTTTCACTTGGAAATACAGCTGAGGTTAGAACTACAAGGTGAGGTGATATGCAACATGCTAATGAAAGAGTTTTTGGATACATTGCACTTTGTCCCAGAGAGCGATATACATGGGTCTCTAGTTACACAGTGAGATGTTAATTATGGGTGGGGAGGTACCTAATCTGGCTGAAATGCAGACCCAGACCAGAAGGTGACAGCATACTGCTGCTGACAGACAGAAAGACAGTCTAAACTAAGATGTATGTCTCCCTCCCCCCCAACTCATTTAACCATTAGGTTGCATTTGTGGTCAGGCCTGAACTACTACCTATGTTTGCCATAGATTTACTCTAGCTAGGCTTCATCCTGCTATATTATTTTGAGTTTTTTTTCCTGTTTATTTTTAATCTTGTGGCACGGTGTCTGGTGAACTGCGTGGGACAGTTTGCAGAAAAACATTGCTGGGTGCTCTCAAAAGACGACAGTTTGTCGTTGGCATTAAGGGATGTGCAAGTACTATAATGGACTGCTGTCAAATGCCAGCGCAAGCACTTCTCCTAAATGGAACTGTAGGGAGGCTGGCACTGGCATAGAAAAAACCAGTAATTTGAGATAATACTTAGTCCTGCCCTGAGTGCAGGGTACTGGACTAGATCAGTGGCTCTCAACCTTTCCAGACTACCGTACCCCTTTCACGAGTCTGCTTTGTCTTCCATAGCCCTCATGTTTCACCTCACTTAAAAACTACTTACTTTCATATTTTTATGTCTGATTTTTTTAAGCATCTCAGCACACCATTGCTGAAAAATTGCTGAGTTTCTCATTTTGAACATATAATTATAAAATAAATCAACTGGAGTATAAATATTGTACTTACATTTCCGTGTATGGTATATAGAGTGGTATAAACAGGTCATTGCTTGTATGGCATTTTAGTTTGTACTGACTTCACTAGTGTTTTTTTATGTTGCCTGTTGTAAAACTAGGCAAATATCTAGAGGAGTCCAGGTACCCCTGGCTGAGAACCACTGGACTAGATGACCTCTTGAGGTCCCTTCCACTCTTACGATTTTATTATCCTATGAATAAAGCTTAAGGAGCACTCAGTATGGTCCCACGGTTGCTTGGGAATTTCTGTGAGTTTAAAATACTATTATTTTAAATGTTATATCTAAAGGCAAAGTACTGTTTGGTCAAACTGCTATTTTGTTTTTCCCAGATGTTAGTCCATCTTTTGCTCAAGAAGGAAATCATTCCATAACAGAGGCAAAAGTGTGTAGCTTGAAATGGGTCTCTGGGTTACAGTATCCTTAATGCAGTGTTTCCCAAATGGTGTTCCGCGAAACCCCGGGGTTCCATGAAGTGAAACTAAGGGTTCAACAAGACAATTCCATTACAATAACTTTTTATGCTTTTTAAAAAATAATAATTAATACATATTAGTTTTTTAGCTTTATTTTTTGTACACATTAAATGTGATATTTGTTTTTAAATATGTGCAATTAAACTAAAAGTTGATCTCATGACCTTGTTTAGCATTTGTTTATTATTATCCTTACTTATTTGTGGTCTACTTTTTCAGCTCCATATAGAAGACTGTTATTAGAGGTTCCGCAAAATTCCTTCGAGTTTAAAAGGGTTCTGTGGCCAAATAAAATTGGGAAACACTGCCTTAAAGAATGGAAATTAATTAGGCTAGGGGGCAGATCACTATATTTAAAGCAGGAAGTCAGAGAACTTTACCATTTTACAAAATAGGCTGGCTGATTCCATGATTCAAAGATGAAAAGATAAGATCAGTCATTTAGGAACAGGGGCTGAGATATTTAACCAGAAACCACAGTAGTTTGCATGGCATGAATAATGATATAATAGATTAACGGATTCTGGCTGCCTCTACTGTATTTGCTTGATTGTCTTTTGCATGATTCTTAACATTAGGTGGTTTAGAACAGCTACCTAATTCCAAGGGTTGATTTTTGCTTCATTGATATAGACGGATATATCCAGAACCAATCGGAATGCAATACAGTAGCAGGCATTGGGCATATTACGAAGCACACTGCTCAACTAATTCTCTGCCTTTCGTCTCTTGTCACTGCAGCACTTACCTTTAGGAGGTCAAGTGACAGACTCTTCAGAAGAAAAAGTCCGTATTGCTTCCTGGATTGGCTAACAGAAAGAGCTGCATACATGACAGCTGAAGTTGCATGCTCCCTGGAGACTAAGCTCAGTATGCTCATGACAAGTGCAGCCATCCCTAGTTGTGGGACTGAAAGCTGATCTTGTTTCTGAACCCAGATCTTCTCATTGGTAATGCTGCTGTCACGCAATATGGATATCATAGAAAGGTTATTTCAAATTAACCTTCATATATTAAACCAACATCCAGCCACTTCCCATCATACTCAAATGTAATGATCATGGATTCCATTGAGTAATATAAGGCTGTTGGAAAAGGGGTAGGTCTGAAATATTTGGCTATAAAAATCCAATGAAAAAAATTATATATTGCACGTGTTTGGTGCTTCTATTCTGAGGATCCTGTGTATTAACTAATTAGGTAAATTACATAATAGGGATTACTTAGTCCAAATGCAGCCACTCATGGGTAAAATGGACCCTGAGAGCACAGAATACTGCTACATAGGTTTAAAATAAAGAAGGTTGTGCTCTGCTGAAAATGTACGGTGGAATTTAGGAGGCAGAACATAATTATATGGGCTTAGAGCATCTCTTCCATGGGTGGATTTCTTCATACCAATGTGAAAGGATACTGCCCAATCTGCAGGTCTAAACATCTTCCTCCCACTTCTCTAGATTTCACAGAAGGCCCTCCACTGGAGCTCTGTGGGGTTATGGCTCCAGGTAACATGTTGGAAAGAGGCAGAGCAGAGAGCAGGAGGCTCTCAGCAGTGCCATCGCCTGCGGAGCAGTCCCCAGCTTCTGCAGGGATGTTTAAAAGAACTCGGCTATATCACAATAACTGTGAGCAAGCCCCTCTGCAACAACCCAGGCAGTGACACCATGGCTCATGATGGACCATGCTGCTGGAAGTTGGGGGACAGTGGGGTCTAAATAACAGGAGCTGTCCATGTAAAAGTCTCCTGGTAGTTACATGGGTCTGTGAAAGGGGTCCTTCTCCATGGATTCTGTGAGGTTGGGAGTCCTTACCTCTCAGTCCATACCCCTCTTTCTTTAGGTAATGATGTATAACAATTCCATGCGAGGAGCCTGATCATTTTCCTGTCCCTGTAGTCCTTGTTTGTAGATATCTCATCGGAACAGTCGGTGTCCCTGAACAAACTCGTAATAGAATGTTGCTGTGTTTCATGAGGACCATTCTGCTTTCTGGGCCAATAAAGACCAGGCCTGTAGAAGAGGGGAACTACAATAGCTGCACAGCTGTATGAACATTCCTGCTAGCTGTCAGTTGTGTTTGAGGTCTACATACCACAATCCAAACCAAAGAGAAACTGCTCCAGTTACAGTTGGCAGAGAAGAGCTAAGAACGATAGAGATGAGAGGATTGACAATTGCCAAAGTGATGAAGTGGATTTAGGCTTTCCTCTAAATCCTGCAGGTGACAGACTGTCCTGGCCAAAGCAAAACACTATGTTTGCAGTCATAACAGATTGAAGAACTTGGAAACAGCTGCATCTTTCAAACATGGTATAAAGACCATGCAGTTTGGAGGTAAGTTCACTTGTTATTGATCTATAAACAGATGTATTGTTCATTAGTGGCAGTTTCAATTTTAATGATGTTGTATAACGTGGTTTACTTTTAGAGAGTAATTTGTAATATTTCACTGGTTAATGCAGCAAAATGCTATTGCTTTAGGCTGGGATTTTAAAAAGAGCCTAAGGGAGTTAGATGCCAAAAATCCAATGAAATTCATTGGAAAATGGGCATTAACCTTACCCTTCTCTCCTGCCCCTCAACCCCCCTCCTGCTATGAAGAGTAACAAAATATCAATAGATTGCACGGAGATTGTCGCACACACACTCCTGGTTACGTCCCCAGCCTATGTTAATAGTAGCACTTATTTGTATTTAGCCATGTGATTGAGCATGACATATAAGTGTCTGTGTGTTCCTTCCCTTGTGGAAGACATCCTTTTTGCGTCACAGCTCACAATTCTTTCCAGCAGTTGATTATGTGGAAGTATAGTCTGAAAGCAGATTAGCTGTCAACTTTTGATATCTATAGAGTGGCTTCCAGAGCCAACTCTTCAGCTAACATAAACTGGTGTTTATAAGACTTCAGTGAAGCATTCTGATTTACTCCAGGTGAGGATCTGGCCCTTAAAATGCTAAACTTTTTTCATGCTCCATTTCGGAGAACACAAATAACCTGTGACATAGCTTACTATGCTATTTCTCTCTAGATTAAAAACTATCCTGTTGGAGAGTAGAAGTATTTGTCTGCATAGTTTATGATAACTCCTATAAACAGCAAGCCAGTTGTGCAAGAAGGAAGCGAGTTTCAAAGTTGTCGATTTTCTTAATTTTAATCTGACATCTTGCAGCATTTGTTATTTTCTTGGTGGCCCAACTGCTGGAGTCAAATGATTTCATGTTTTAAAAAGGTATTTTCAGCCCTCAGAATTGCAAAGAGAAACTTGAATACAAGATTCAAGAGTACTCTAAAAGGGCAAAACCCAGATGGCATGTAAAAGGACCTTTATATATACTTTTATCTCCTTATTTTGGGGCCTGACTCATGATTTTTTTCCACACTTGTGGTTGACAGTACTGGAGTTTGTTGTCTGATGTCTTATTGAAACTTTATTACAATTAATCTTTTTAAAATTTACACTCTCTGTAGAATAGCCACTGTATATTTAACAAATCTGAACTGCATACTGCAAAATCCTTATCTGACATTTAAAATGAGAAGATTGTGGCATTATTAGGAAACATTGTTTATAGCCCTCATGTGTATATATATATATATATATATATATTTTTTTTTTTTTACAAATACCAAAACAAGTCTCTTCTTTTTTTACTCTACAGACACTTCTTTCTCCAGTTTTAAGCCTTTATTTAGATTTGGATGATATGAAATTAAAGGGCTGGAGGCTAGTAGCAAATCTTCAGCTACAATATTGACAATGAGCAACAGAGAAGAAAATATTGGTCTTGAGTCCCCTCTCACACTATTTTTACACTGGATTTACTCCTGATTTACACGAGTGCAAGTGATGGGTAAATCGAAATATTGGTTTTGTCCTTCAGGAGTGTTTTATAATGATGATGTTTTTTTCCCAACACCACTGCAAAAAAGAAACAAACTAGGGATGTTAAAATTAGGTTAACTTACTGATCGAGTAGTCGGTAGAATTTTTATCGACTACTCGATTAGTTGATAGGGGAAGGCAGCCGGCTTAGTCCCAGCTCATGCCTGACCCTCCAGCTCCTACTGCCTTTTAAATTGCAGAGCTGCAGCAGGGTTTGGTCCTGGATCTGGCACGAGCAGGATCTGAGCTGGGTTGCCTGCCCACCTGGCTCCTACTACATTTTAAATGCAGAGCCTGGGCTACTACGTTTTAAAACGCACGCACGCACGCACGCACGCTCGCTCGCTCGCTGGAGTTAACCGGCGTTGCTCAGGAAAGTGGAGGAACAAAATGTAGAAAAACAGTAGTCCATTATTGTTTTTTGAATGGTAGAAAAGTTGCATTGAGTTCTATAGGGATAAAAATATATAAAAAAAAGTATAAAACAACCAATTTTACGTTATCATCAAAAACTTTATTGTAAATTATATTTTTTGTTTCATTATTCTTAACAAATATGTACAATTTTTTTCCACTTCCAACTCTTGAACACACAACATAGAGTTGTCCATGTGAAAAACAAGATGTCTCCAAATCAATTCCAACTACTTTAAGTGTCTGTCCTTGTGCTTTGTCAGTATACATTGTTGAAATATAAGTTGACAGTTGATATAACTGAGGTGAGGAGCCTGAGGGGAGGGAGGGGGAAGGGAGCCGCGTGCCTGCTGCCAGCGCCCGAGCCTGCCCTCCGCTTCCTTGTCCGTCCATCAGCCTTAGTGAGTGACTGGCCCCCGCCACTTCCCCCAGGAATCCATTTCTCCCCGCACTGCCAAGCGCCGTGCAGCCCTGGGGAGAGGCATCGGTCTCTCATCTCTTCCCTCCCACAGTACCTTAAAACCTTCTCCTGGATGAAAGGTTATCCCATGCAAAGTTTGGTTGCAGTAGCTCTTATATAGTGTCCAAGTTATTAGCGCACAAACATTCTCCTTTATATATTAGAGAGAGAGAGACGTGCACACACACACACACCCCATGGACAGGGGCTGCTGCCTCTGCCTAGGCTTATCAAATAGTTGGGGGGGGGGGCAGGCAGATGGCATCACAGAGACAGTGCTGGGGGGAACCGGCTTCCCCCCGGCTGCCTCTGACTAGGCTTATCGGGTAGTTGATTAGTTGACTGCTCGCTTACATCCCTAAAACAACCCCTCATCCCCTAAACAACTGTTTATGATGCTTGTTGTTTTCATGTGGAAATATCAGGTCTTCACTTCCTTCACTTTGCTGGAGGACCTAGGAAAGGATATCTTATGACACTAGCAACTGAAATGTGGCTCTTCTGCCCTTTGCTGATTTGTATGAGTCAGCATTTCTTCCTCACTTTCAGAGATAGGCATTTAAGAGTATAGCCCCATGTGATGACATCCAGGAGGCAAAGTCTTACCACAAAGGAGAAGGCCTATTACACACCCGAGTCTTCAACTGCTAGGACAGGGTCCCTTCACAGCGGGCAGCCAAGGGAGGCTGACGGGTGCCCCAAGAGTCCGCAGGGAGAGCTTATTACACCCGAGTCTTTAGCTGCTAAGACAGCGTCCCTTTGCAGCGGGCAGCCAAGGGAGGCTGACAGGTGCCCCAAAGGTTTGCCCTGTGGAGGCGGCACAACCCAACGCTCAGCTCTTACTGCGTTTACCCCTGACCGGCTGTGATCCTTTTAATTGTGTCTGGTTCTGTTACAGCAACAGGAGGAGTCAGGTTAAAGCTTAAACAGTTACTATTTTATTGTTACAAGGCAAACTTAGCTGTTAAATGCTACTGCTGTGTTACAGATAATACAGCCACTACAAAAGGAAAAGACAGAAATTACACTAAAAAGTCACTTACAGGTACCATGAAACCCTTTGTTTCTCTGAGCTCTTATTAAATGCATGCAAAATAGACACCTAGCAAGTATATTCTCACCCCTGCGGTCCTTACTCCGGCGAAGCCAGGTTCCTCTCAATCCCAATGGGAAGCAGTCAGTATGAGACTAAGGCATCCCTAAAGTCTCGGGGTTCCAAGACCGACTGACCAGCAGGTATGTGGGTGGATCTCCAATTAGAGTGGGGCACGGGGTCCTACTTTATACCCCGTGGTCACGTAGACGCTTCTTTTGTCATTAAAATGCCAATTAAGTTGGAATGTCTTTGTGACGTCCATTCCCACAGGGGGTCCAAAGCTTAATTTGCACCTGTGAGGTGGAGGGAACTAAATCATTAGGGCCAGACATTCTTTTCTGATGGGGCGGTAGATTCCCCTTCTGGGGCGGTGTGTAGGCGTATCAATGACTGGTACCAGCCAAAGGCAGCCCGAGGCCCCGATCGTCTGCTGGCCCAATTGCCGTTGTTATCTGGTTCCTGTCTAGCATCCAGGGCCATTGTCATTCCAGCACCTCTGGAGGCCCTGAAGCCTTTGAAGACAGAGTTTCGCTCTCAAGGATTGTCTCTCCCAAAGATGTCAGAGGGAGGAGCAGGGGGGTTTCTGTCTGGCTACAACACCCCTCCCTGGCTGTGCCCCCTGCCACTGCAGCAGCAATGGACAGGTGCTTCTCATCTGGCCCCAACCTGCTGCAGTGACAGAGGGCTGGGATAGTCCTCTCTCTCCCCAAGGGCAGCCTGCATAGTGAACTCCTCCTCTCCAGCCCTATCCTAGAGTAATGATTTAAGTAAAGGAAAACAAATTATTTCTGTTGAGGAACCAAGGAATGCTGGGTACATCCTCTAGTATTTTCTATTTCAAATATTAACAAATCAAAATGTTTTAAAAATATTTCAGTGCATCATTATTCATCATAAATGAGTACATACAAGGACAAAATCTCCACTTTTCTTTTTATTTCACCTTCTTTTAGTAATGAACACTCTATGGATGCAGCATTAATCATGACTACAAAAGAGCTGTACAGTCTCTCCCCGAGTTACGAACGAGTTACGGACCAAACACTTGGCCGTAACTCGAAGTGTTTGTAACTCGGACCCCATTGAGTTA
Source organism: Pelochelys cantorii (assembly GCA_032595735.1). NCBI lineage: Eukaryota > Metazoa > Chordata > Testudines > Trionychidae > Pelochelys > Pelochelys cantorii. Next base: position 28,101,885 of record CM064338.1, read on the forward strand.
CATGGCGACCGCGCTGCTCGTAAGCGCAGATCATGTTTGCAACTCGGGGACCGCATTTACGACCGAAGCGGTCGTAAATGCGAACGGTCATAACTCAACCGTTGGCAACTCGGGGACCGGCTGTATAAACAGACAAACTTAAGTTTAAAATGTTTTGAGACTAGAAGTAAGCATAATGGAAGAAATTATAGATTGCACAAAAGGGGGAAGAGAAATTTGGTCTTGCTTTAAATAGCTCAAAGGTCTTTTGGCAATTACAAATGGTGTTTTGGAGTGGCTGATGGGGAGCATGGTAAAGAAGACTTCTGTTCTTGATCATAAGAGAGGAGGATCCTGTAGCTTTTGAGAATGTGCCAAAAATTCACTTCTGTGAATTCTGAGCTATATTAGAGGAGTTTTGTATTATTGTCCATTTTAAATGATCACTTGGAGTTAGTGAGGAAGTGAGGGGAGTGTGATATGTTTTGTGGGTGGAAGAAGTCAGCCGCCTCATGATTTTTTTTTTTTTAAAGAAATCGATCGAACATCTTACATGTTCTCATTGTTCCTAGACAAAGGTGTGGGAGGATTTCCCTGCTGCTGCTGGATTTCCTAATACTCTTTAGAAGCTGCCAAATCATCCCTCCAGTGGTGACTTTTATCATTGTTTCATAATCGTTTCCAAGAGCATGATCTTTGCCTTTGGGTTTTACCTGAATGTGCAGAATAAAGGTGGATGCCCCAGAAATGCCTCTTGTTGCCAAAATGGCTATCTCCTTCCTAGCCTTTGCAAATTTCTCTTTGAACACTGAGTAGTTTGGGGGTGTGAGTTCCTTTTAAGAGCAAATTGTGTATTTGTGGGACGTGATATGAATGACTTGTGGATTTTACAGTAAAGAGTCCAAGATTTCAAGAGCTGAGAGGATTTTTTTTTTATGTGCTGCCTACTCAAGGTTATAGTGTAACATCCCATCAGAAGTTACTGCTGTTTTAAGTAGCACAACTCCTCAATGTACTGCAGTGTCTAAGTGACTTTTCCAAGGTCTGCCTTTTCTTCAAGGAAGGTAAATGTCCTACATCCAAACAACTTTAATCCAGAACTCTGTTCCTTTCCTAACACTTTCTGCTTCCTCCAAAAAAATGACTTTTGTAGGATAGATGACAGCCTCTTGGTAGATAAACGCAGAGATACAGAAAGGTGGTATATTTGAAGAGAGAGTCTCTCACCTCATGACATGAACTTTACTAGTGAATCATTCTGTAATAGAATAACCCAGCTTTGGAAACTGTACTATCAGGTGTCAATGAAATAACTGAGGAGAATGGCCACAAAGCAGAAAAAAGCATCTGAAACCTGAATTAAAAAGGACTTTATACTCTTGGTTCTAAAGATTGGGCATATGGGCGGCAGGAGGAGGTGGATATAAAAAACAGATGGGTCAGGGTAGCTATGATTTTAATAATGTACATTTGACTCTGACAGCATCTGAGTGCAAGAGGGTTGGGGCTCACTGGTATCTGGTAGTGAGTTTCAGATGGCTGGACCAGGGCAGGGCAGGGCAGCACAATTCACTTATGTCATCAACTGTATCAGATGTGTGTCATTTAAAGTATCATTGGGAAACTACCGTTAATAATCTTGCATGGTGTATGTATCGCAAACACTCACAGGATTGTACAAATATGAAGAAAATATTAAACTAAATGTGTTTACCAGACAAGTCTGGGAAATGAATAGGTCTCTCCCAGACATAGGACAAGGCCAAAGCTTTAAGCTAAGTCTCATCAAAGTCAATTAAACATCACATGTCAAGTAGCCATTAATTTACACCAGAGAGGGCAAAGACAGATCAATTTGCATTTTATCAAACAATAGTGAGGAAGAAACCATCATAGAACTTCCTTCAGTGTGAGACTCCATGTCTCCTTCTGCACAGCTGCAATGAACTTTACCTTGGGAGGGAACCTTTAGAAGTATCCATTTCAAAGGTTTGCTGGATTATAAAAGAGAAACAAAGAACCCCAAGTGATCCCTCATCTAAGATGACTAAGGAACTTAGCACTTTGGGCTTTGTGGGAGATCCAGCAAAATGGCTGAGCATGTCTCTGATTAGGAATGTAATGTGGTAAAAATCTTACCTTGACCCAAAACTGTTATTTTGTTACGTCTTGGTCTCTAGAACACATTTTTCACTTGGACTTGTTTGTAGTCATTTCTGACTCCATCCTTTATAGCTGAACTCTCTCAAAATCCTATCTACTCTTGTTAATGAACTTGCTTTACTTTTAAACTAAACCAACCCAGTGTTGTGTTTTGAATTGAAATAACTCCAGTTAAAGCAGTTCACTGTGCATTAGCCTCTTTACAGAAATAAATGAATCTTCTTATTCCTCTGCATAGTCCAGGAAAGAGCTGGATATTGCAGAGCAGGAGTGCTGCAACAATTTTTATATTGGGGGGGTACTGAAAGCAGAAACCATGTGTTTGTTACTACTATTTCATTGCAGGGGGTCCTGTTCAACCCCTAGCACACCTGCTGCAGAGCACTTGGTTTGGGAAAATTCAAGAATCAGGATAATCTTGCCTAGTGTAATCAAAAAATTGGTGGGTACCAGAGTGTGGCTAGAGCATAACAAGCAGACTCTGCTTACTGCAGTATCTTCAATGTGGTAAGTTGACAGCTAACCCTCTCCCATTGACTCTGCTTACTCTTCTCATTTTTGTGGAGCACCAGAGTCAATGGGAGAGCACTCAGCCGTCAGTTTGTGTCTGTACCGTATGCGATAAATTGACTCCCCACAGGATCGATCGCTGCCCATTGATCCAGCCTGTAGTGAAGACATGCCCTCAGTGCATGCTTATTTGCTGGCTGGGACATCTAGACCAGAGCTACAGCAGCAGAGTAATTTAAGGCACTCAGGGTTATAGGGCAGGCAGTAATGCAACCCAAACAGAACCTGACATTGGTCTAGTTGAACCAGCATTTCATACAGTGTGCTATTTCAAGTGAGGCTTACACTTTAAGCCCTGCACAGATGAGCCCTGGAGCTGTAAGAAAAGGAAGACAGAAAGAGAAGGAAAGGCAGAATAACCTAATCCAGATTCCGCATATACCAGGTATTCCCGACCAGAAGAAGCTACACTCTGCACACAGAGAGACAGGCTGTAGTGGAGAATATTTCACTTCTTTCGAAAGGCTGTGCAAATTGCATAAAATTCCAGAAGACATTCAAGTCCCCACGCTGATTGGAGAACTGTTGGGTGAAGCATTGAATGTATTTAATGAAAAGCCAGTTGAACAGGCTTTGAAATATGCTGAGTTTAAAGGGGGCTTTCATGCAAAGGTTTCAGATTACCCCTGAAGTATATAGAATGGCATTTAGAGGTCTCAATATGCATGAGAGAATGAGTCCTAGAGAAATTGTATACAAGCTACAGGAAGATGAAATGGGACAAGGTGAAGATGGCAGACAGTTATGAAGAGTTGTTTGAATTTTATTTTTTTTATTTTTTATTTTGCACAGGAGCAATTCCTGTGCATATGTTCTGAAGAAATGAGATAAGCAATGTGGGATAAACCCCTGGATTTGATCCATGCTATAGATCTTGCTGATGCATATATGCAAGCTAAAGCACCCAGTGACTCCAACCCAAAGAGGAGTGTGCAGAAGCCCAGTATTACAGGAGTAGGGATGTTAAAGTTAGTTTAATCAACTAATTGACTAGGTGATGGATTTTCCATCGACTCGTCATTAAGCTGGGGAGCCACAGTGGGGTTAGCTCCCAGCACAGGCGCTAACCCTGCTGAGGATCTGCCTTTTAAATGTATTAAGAGCCTGTCTGCATTTAAAAGGCTAAAGTGCAGCAGGGGGGACCAGGTGCAAGCTGGGAATCAGCTATTCCAGCTTGCAGTGGGCCCCCCCTGCTACGCTTCTGATTTTTAAATGTATTAACAGCTGGCAGGTTCTTAATACATTTAAAAAGCAGGGGCACAGCACCTGTGACTGGGCGCAAGCCAGGAATCAGCTGATTCCCGGTTTGCGCCCAGTCCGAGCTACCCCTCTGCCTCCCCTGCCCCCTGCGGAGATAGAGCTGGGGGGAACCGGCCTTTAAGCCGGCTCCCCCCAGCATCAGCTCCTGCTCTCCCCGAGGCAGCAAGGCAGGGGGAGTGACTAGTCAAGGGACTAGTCAACTATCCAGTAAGCTTTGGAGAGTCCCATTTTTAGCTTTGGAAGGAAGAGATCAATTGGAAGTCCTCCCTAGAATTGCATTCTCCTCCCTAGATTAGAGCCTCCCTGGGGACTATCCCTTGCAGGAGAACAATCCAAAAAAGGTGTTTCACCTGTGGTTTCCTGAAAACCCGAGGAATGATTTCCCTCTGATGAAAGAAGCTGAGACCACACGCCATCCAGCCCAAGTTCAGACAGTTGTCCTAAATCTAGGATCCCAAGAGATACCTGCAGGTCATAGGATTAATTTTGTGAGGTCTGATCCACGGGGGGGTAGACAAGGAATGTCTGGCTGGCGATTACTATGATTGGGAACCATCGTTAAGCAGTCAGACATGAGTCCTGGCAAGAGAGCAGAATTCCTAGCACTGGGACTATATGAAATCACTATAGCCTGGCTAACGTACATATGGAATAGAAAGATCTGAGGGACCTTTGCAAATCAGTGTGCTGCCAAGTATTCCAATTGCAATTCTTGTGGAGAATGATGGTGTGGCTTTGTCCTAAGCAGTTAATGTAGCAACTTGCAGGAAAATGGATAATTGTCATGTGATCTCAGGAGAGAATTGTACAGAAAAAGTGCCATTGTGGGTCGGGCTCCAGCCCCAGCTCAGCAAGAGAAAGCAAGGTGCTCTCAGGTGTGGGAGGGGCTACAGTGAGCTCCTTCATAGCAGATGAAGTTAGCAAGCATAACAAACTGAAGGGGAAGGAGTTTTCCCTTGTGACTAGAGAGGCTGTTCAGGTTGTTTGCTGACAAGGTTTTCCAAATGAACAGAGAGCAGTCCCCATGCTAGAAACGTCTTTGGGATCGTTCTTTAGGGTGCTCCGAAGAGGGGAAATAGGGAAAGGCTTTGTTAGAGAAAAGAAAGTTGCACAAAGAAGCACCCAAAGGCGATATAAAAGCCTTGAATAACTCACAAACAACTAGCTATGCCTGCCCAGCATCATAGAGAGTTAATGTTGCTACCCCACAATTGCTCTCTTCCTAGTCATTTGGGAGCATGGGGGGACCCTATGATAGGTTCCAGAAGAATTTGTTCTGGCCAGGGAAACAGAATAATGTGAGACTCTTGCACATCTTGAGACTTGTGTCTGAAAAGGGAAAGACCTCTAAGACCCCCCCCCCAAAATCCTTCTACCCCTCTTGCCTGTGAGATGAAGGGCATTTTATAGGGTAGCAATGGGCATTGTGGGCACTATTCCCTGTGCTACCCAAATAGGGAAAGTATATCTTGGTGGTAGTGGATTTTGCCCCTAGATACTCTGAAGCAGTTGCTCAAAGTAACATAGATGCTGATTCTGTCACCTTTTCACTATTTTTAGCTGAATGGCTTTCCCAGAGAAGATTTTATCTAATCATGGGACAAATTTCATATCTCAGCTATTTAGTGAGTTATGAAAGTTGTGTGAGGTGAACATAGACAAGTGGTCTGGTAGAGAGGTTTAATAGGCCACTAAAATCAATGCTTATGTTTAATAGGTCACTATTAAAAATGTTTAATAGGCCACTAAAATCAATCAGGCAGAACCCAGATTGGGATGAAATGTTACCCTCGCTATTGACATGTAAGTATGTGCCCCAAAGAATCTACAGAATTTGCCCGTTTGATCTTTTGTACAGAAGGAAAATGAAGAGACCCTGGAATCTTATCAGAGACTCCAGGGAAAGTGCCACTGAGGCAGAAAGCAAGTCTGTGACAGACTATGTACAAAGGTTCAGGCAAGAGTTAAAAGACAAGACAGGTGGTTCAGACTAGCCTGGAGGACAGTCATTTCAAATAAAAGGCATGATATGACCAACATATACTGATAAACACTATGGAAATAGGGGAATTGTTATTGGTACTTACCCCTGTTAAAAAATACAAAATGCAAAGCTCATGGGAGGGAACTTCTGAAGTGATAGAAGAGGTGACAATGTACATATAGTTCAAAAGCCCTCACAGTTATGCTGCTTCCCAGCTTTTACTTACCAACAGGGTTAAAGCTCATCATAGAGAAACAAAGATAAACCTGATTTGTTGTGTAGAAGGGGAAATGGAGACATCCCATCTCATAGATTTGCTGGCTGAATGCCAAGATGACTTATTACTTGAAGGTAATAAGATATGCAAATGATTAACACAGACTGAAAAGACAGAGATTCTGTGTATACTGAAGAGCCACAGAGCAGTTTTCTCCAGCAGCACAGGGAATACTTATGTGATCGCCCAAAAAACTGACACAGTTGGTTTTAAGCCTGCACCCAGCTAGGCTTATTGTACCACTAGCACAGAGCAAGAGCAAATCTGTACCAAATTATTGAACTTGAGGGTAATTAAAAATTCTGATGGTTCTTGCACATCACCCATTGTACTCTAAGAAAGATAATAAGATTTTGTGTAGAGTGCAGAAAACTCAGTGCTATCAGTGTGCCAGATGTTTACACTGTGTCCAGAATTGATGATATGCTGGATATTTTGAGCCAGACTAAATATCTTGGCATATTTGAGCGTGATGAAAAAAAATCTGCTTTTTTTGCTGATATGGATGAATTCAAAAAGTTGTATTTGGTCTAATTAATGTAGGAGCCACTTTTCAAAGACTGGTCACCCAACTGTTACACAGATCGCACCATTTTGTATAGTAGCTTTTGTCAGTGATAGTCTGCTAAGCAGTTTTTGATCTCATTACAATAAAGGCTTGGAGATGATGGTGCAGGTTATATTGCCTCTCCTCTCTTCTATGGCTTCTTTCTCTTGTAGAACCAAGGTTCATCATTGGGCTGCTTCCTCTTTCTGCTCAGCTAACCATTTTTGATGTTCATGCTACTCTTTTTCTATTCCGTTATTCTCCAACCTAGCCAGCTCCAACTCAGCGATTAATGCACTTTCATTCACTTAAAACATCATTTGGTCCATCTGCCATATCTGAAATAAACCAAAACCAATAAGATTGTTACCTTTCTTTTGAGGTTCCCAACTGCCACACTTGAGAATCATTTCAAACTGTTTCACAAGGGCTTAAAGCATAAGACTCAGTTGAAATAGCAAGTTGTGTGCAAATCCTGGTTAAGCTAGACTAATAAGATGGAGGCAGTTCATCAGGGTTAGCCCCTGGTGGGCCACTGCCCCTGTATTTACCTGCACCTCCGCTGGTACAGACGATTGCAGTTTCCGCTGGCCATGGATTGCTGTTCCTGGCCAATGGAAGTTGCGGGACGCAGTGTCCTGGTTCCTGCAACTCCCATTGGCTGGCAGTGGTGATCCATGGCCAATGGGAGCTGCAAGAACCTGTACTAGGAATGTTAGAGAGTAGTCGACTTCTCAACTACCGATAATCATAAGCTTATTGGGTAGTTGAGTAGAGTACTTAACTACTCGCTTCCCCCCTCTCCCCACTTACTGCCTGTGTGCGAGAGGCAGCAAGTGGGGGACAGGAGAGAGGGCTGTGGGGAACCATCTTAAAAGTCGGTTCCTCCCAGCACCAACTACGTGGTGCCACTTGCTCCCCCACCCCGGCTACCTCTATCAGAGGCAGTGGGGGGGATAGGGGAGGCTACTGCAAAGCAGCCTCTGCCTGTGGCGGGCCAAGGCTCACTGTGGGCAGAGGCTGCTCTGGCAACAGCAACCCCTGTCCACATGGGTCCCAGTGGGAAACTGGGCACCACCACCCCCCAGACAGGGGCTGCTGCCACCAAGAAGCCCCTCTTCACAGGGGACCGGGTTGCCCACGTGCAGGGGCTGCTCTGGCAGCAGTCCCTGTCTGTGGCCAGCCCTGGCCACCGCGAACAAGGACTGCTGTACTTGGCGCGAGCCAGGACAGAGCAGTCGTGCTTTGTGCTGGTCCCAGACACTGCACCTCTGCATTTTAAATATAGTAAAAGCCCAGCAGCTCTTACTACGTTTAAAATACAGAGCCACTGCGCAGGAGGCTCCCAGAGCTGGCACGAGCCAGGACTGCTCAGTCCTGGCTCAAGCCAGCTCTGGGAGCTACCCTCGCTGTGGCGCTGCAGAGTGGTCTTTATCGACTAATCATGTAGTCAATACAAATTGTATCAACTACACGATTAGCCAGATAACCACAATTTAACATCCTTAACCTGTACCTGCAGAGGCTAACCCTGGTGAACAGCATCCGGCCCATCAGCCGGTTATTGCCCACCCCTGAGCTTGACCAGTGTCAGGTTCTTGGAGGCAAAATAAACCTGTGAGGGTTGTGTTACTGCCTGCCCTGTAATCCTGGGTGCTTCTGCTGTATTTCTCTTGTCTAGATGTCCCAGCTGGCATACAAGCATGTACTGAGTGTTTGTATGATAAGCAGTTCTGGATAAGTAACCCTGATTTCAGCAGCCTGTTTGTTATATATACTTCAGCCCACTCTGGTATCCCCCAGCTTTTTTGTTACACGTGGCAAAATGACCTCATTGCCCCTCACTCCTGAATTTTCCCCCAACTGAGTACTCTGCAAAGTCCAGCTTTTACCTAGGCCATTCCAAGAAATAATAAGGTTAATTTGTTCCTGTAAAGAGATAAAATGCACAACAAATCACTTTAACTGGAGTTAATAATCACGTCAGTTCAAACACAGCATTTAGATTAAAGGTAAAATGAGTTCATTAACCAGAGCAGATAGGATTTTAAGACAGTTCAGGTATAAAAGACTGAGTCTTAAATGGTTACAAGCAAATAAGAGTGAAAAATGCTTTCCAGAGACTCAGGCTATCTCTACACTACAAAGATAAATCAGAAAAAGAAACGTAATTTGCAGTATGCAACTTGCATATCTTTTTCCGATTTACTTCCGAAAGAGGCTTTTCTGAAATTTGGCCTGTCTACACGGGGCCAAGTTTCGGGAAAAAACCCTCTTTCGGAACATCCCTTCTTCCTTGTTAAACGAGGTTTACAGGGATGCCGAAAAAATGCGTCTGCTTTTCCAATATTTTTTTCTTTGGACGCAGCAGAGCTTTTCCAGGATACCTCCAGTATCCTGGAAAAGCTCTGCAGTCTAGACATAGCCTAAGACATAACAAAGGCAGTCTTGGATCAAGGTAAGATTTCTACCATGTTACATTCCAGAAAAATGGCTGACCACCTCTCTGGTTAAGATCTCCCACAAAGTCCAAAGTGCTTGTTTCCTTGGTCATCAGAGGTAAATGATCACTTGGGGTTCTTTGTTCCTCTTTTATGATCCTGTGAACCTTTGAAATGGATTCTTCTGAAGGTTTCCTCCCAAAGTAATGCTCATTGAAGCTGTGTGGAAGATGACTTGGAGTCTCACACTGAAGGAAGTTCTGTGCTGGTTTCTTCCCCTGCTATTGTTTGACAAAATACAGATTGATCTGTCCTTGCCCTCTCTGAGCCAAATGAATGGCCTCATGACAAGTGATTGCTAATTGACTCTGACACCTGGTTGAAGGCACGGGTCTATTCTTTGTCTGGGAGAAATCTGCTTATCCACTTCCCAGGTTTGTCTGGTAAACACATTCTAATTCCACATTTATTTCATATTTGTGTGGTCCTGTGGGCATTTGCAGTACATACACCATGCAAGAATATTAATGATTCCATGTGTTATTAGTTTTCCAATGATGCCTTACATGACATATCTGATGCTGTTTATAACAAATGAACTGGGGAGCCCTGACTGGTCCAAGCAGCTGAAACTCACTGCCAGATGCCAGTGAGCCTGTTGCCCTCTGACATTGGGATGCTGTTAGGGTCACAGTATATAAACAAGGTGACAATATAAGTTACTAATTCTTTTTCTGAAGGAAGGATGTTTAGAGAAGTGAGAAAATCCTTTCCCACAGCTGTAGGATACATTTAAATCTCCCAGCGGAAGCAATGATCTATATTCATGTAAATGTGTTTTGATGTCCTCTTCAAAGTTTAAATGAAACACCCACATCCAGGAAGCTAGTCAGCTTACACAGAAACACAATTGTAATTCTTTATTAGACACACTGTGTAGGTCTTTGCTTTCACTTCAGTAGCACCACGTTTTGGCAGTTTTATGTTTAGCTTTCTTGTCTTGGTCTCAGATAATTTCAAATGTACCATTTCCAAGAGGTATAGAAAATCTCTTGGCTAGAATAGCCAGTTTTATAAAGCTTTGTTTTTAAACACTCTGTTTTAATCTGTGAATGAGTGCATTAATATACTAGCTAGCTCACTCTTGTTTCAGGTGATTAGTATGTCTCCTGCTATGTACCGACAGTTTTTCCTTTTCAACAACAAAAAATATCTAACTTATTTCCCTGTATAGAAAAGAGCTATAGAATTTATGGGGATTAAACCAATACAAATTACTTCTTTAAAAAACACTCCACCAACGTAAAAAAAGCCCTATGAACCTATTTCATTAGTTAGTATAAATGCATTTAGCTGTGTTGAAGTCTCTAGAGTTAACATACAGTTAACACTGTAGCACCAGTTAAATCAATGGAGCTTTGCTAAATTGTGTCAGCTGAGGACCTGACCTGAATTTTATGAATCATTTTATATTTTCTGTGGGTTTGATTTTTTTTTTTTTAACCAGCCTATCTGATTTTATTGCCGGGACACACATTTCTGTAAAATTCTCCAGTAAGATTTAAATAGTGTGTAGAAAGGTGTTTATTCTTCATTAAGCCCCATAGTACTGTTCTATACATACCACAATATTCAACAGTTCAAATTAGATCTTCTATTTAACATTGTCTGTTGGATGCTAACTACATGTGAACTTCTGGGAATACATAACACTCATAACTTCAAAGAATTGCCTGCACACACTTTCCTTCTTTACAGTATTTTGTATTAAAGGATGTGGTGCAATTAATCTGTAAAGGTTGTATAATTGAGTTCATATTTTAAAATGACATACTTTAAAATTGTGTTTCTCTGCATCAGGGGCAGTGATGTGCTAAGGGTGTCTTGTGACAGACCCTCAGTATCTGATCCAGCTCCTGGGGAAGTTGCCAATTGACTTCTCATTGACTTGAGTGGGAGTTGGATTGGGTCTTTGCTGAGCAAGCTTTTTGTTGAGTGAAGCTCGGAAAGAAAGCTCCAGCACTCTACTGTATTACGTTAGACTAAATGCTGCTTCTATGGATTTTGACTAATACTCAGCACAGTTTTTACATTTAGGTCTGCTTGATTATTTTCCTTTGGAGCAGACAAGTATATGGTATGATCTCATCCTATTGTCGGGGTAATGTGTCTTTGGGGACTCGGACCTTGTTCACATTACAATGACATCATCTTTTCTACAGACTGTAAATCACAACTGTTGATTCCTTGCTTTACTAATAAAACCTACAGGGATACAGCATGCAGTTACAAGAGGCTTGTTTGAAATTGTTAGACAGCCATGCAATTTGTTTATTTTTAACTACTTGAGGCAATATTTTAAGATGCTAGTAATGAGTGAGGTGTGCAGTCTGATTTAACATTCTAACATGCCCACCATGTGCTGAGCCCACATGATTTATTTATTCTTGCTGAGTTCTAACATGGATTTTTTCAATACTGTGATCTAAATAGGTTTATAAGCAGGGTCTGAAACGTAAGGGAGAAAGTATTTTTGATTTTGGACTGACCTTTTAAATTTCCATCCAGCAAAGTACTCAAAATGTAGCCATTTACTTTTTGCAACCTGCATTCATAGCAAAAGCAGGCTTCCTTGTGAACTGAAAAATGAATTTACAACAAAACGCAACAGTTTTCTCATTTAAAATAACTTATCATCAGTTGCATTTCTTGCAAATGGTTCATTTAAGATCTCTGTTATGATGTCTATCCACTTCCTTCCAACACACATCCATGTTGCATGCCAGAACATTTAATGTGGCTCAGACTTCTGTAAACCTCAAGTGAGCAGTTGAGGGGATGAATGATTTTTGAGAGCCCTAAGAATTGAGTTTTGTGCACAGCCAGTTACTGGGTCAGAATAAGAAAATATTTCTCTTGTGGCTCCTTTTCTTCGTTTATTTTACATTGTGTTTGTATTTTGCCTTTTGGAGCTGGCCCTGTAATCTTATATTAGATGCCTTATGCTCGAGGGCCCAAATTAATGCCCGGTGTAACTTTGTTTCAGTCAACCAAGTTAAGAGAGTTACACCAGAGATGAAATTGGACTTTGGAATATTAGCTGAAATCATACTTCATGCACACAGAGCCCTGGTGTAGCTTCCCCTCTGACGGGACATTTCACAGGCATTTGTGTATGGAGCCCTCCTCATCCTTTGAGCTTATATGACTTTGAAATCTGAACAGAGCCAGGGCATTGCTCCAGGCTGGGGATCTTTAGGCATGCTCCCAGGCCGCAGAGCCTCAGTCTAGCACCCACTCCTGAAAGTTGGGACCCCATGATCCCACTCCCATCTAACCCCAGGGTCTGCTACTGACACCTCAGGCTCTTCACAACTTAAACACACCCTCTCCCCAAACTCCAGGCATGTGGGCACTCAGAGTTTGTGGTTTAACTCTTCAGGGGCAGTGTGATAGTGAAAGCCAATGGACAGACTTTGCACAGGATTCTGAACACTATTAGTCTTTACTGCGAGCCAGCATAAAGAATACATGGCAGCTGGGGAATGACAATGTTTTTAGGGATGTGATTTTGTAATCTTCAGCAGCACGCGAATGAAATATTTTTAAACAAATTTTAATCTGTAGACTAACACAGTAAATTCAGAAATTGACAGTATATACCTGGGATTGAAAAATGCCTGTTATATGACTTTGTTAGCACTTGAATGGCTTTTTCGTAGTTTCAATGTCTGCTAATAGGTCTGGCAGGCTTTTTCATTTTTATGTTAACTAGATCCTCTCTGGAGGAAGCAGAGCCAAAGACTAGGGATAGGAAGAGGCAGATGAGTGGACATTAAGACCCAGTGGTACCCCTAAATGATCAGCTACCCTACTCAACTGCGTATTCTGCGTATAGGTAAGGACGACAGTGTAACAATTTCATAAAAACAGCTTCATGATATCAACCAGAAGACATAAATTGTACAGAGACAGATCCCCCAAACTGTCTCTCATGTGTTGGGAGTACAGCAGTAAATGCTTAAAGGAGCAACATCAATTTAGAAATGTCTGTGTAGTTGTCTATTTACTGACCTGCGTATATGGGTCACATTAGCATAGTATTTAAGCATGTCATGATCATGTCTGAAAATGATTTTCCTACCATTGTTACAACTGAGAATACTATAACTGAAAGAGATTGGAGGAAACATGTTTTTTCTCTTCCGTTTTCAGGTCACTTTGTGCATTTGACAGCACTTTATGTATAGTCAGTTTCACTGTTTCCCCTGAATATTTAGTTTCCTGTTTTGTTTGCCTGGGTTTTTCACATGCAACAAGGAAGAGGAAAAACATTTTAAAAATTAGGAAAACATGATTGTAAGACTCTACACATGACAGAGAGAGACTCAAGAGCAGGGGTAGGGCTTAACTGCTTTTAACTGTTTTTAACTAGATTTCAGGCTGAATTCCATCCCTTTAAGTTGATTAACATGCCTAGGTGTTGGAACTAGGGGGTGCCAGGGTTTCCAGTTTGGTTCAACAGCTCTCAGCACCATCACTATACAGCTTTTTCCAGCACCTCTGTTAACCTGATCTAGTTCCTGTTCAAAATGAAAGGAAAATGGGCAAAAATTGAATACATTTTGTAAGCAGATGCCTGTATATATGCCCATGGTGTAACTGTGGAATTGCCTGGCGTGAAAGTGTGGAGGTTCCCATCTCTGGGGCTGGTGTGCATTGTTTGTGTGGGATTAAGGAGTTGTGATGCCCTCTGCACCATGGAAATTGAAGGGAGCAGGCTCATTTTGGCTCAAATTTGACCTGTTGCTCACCCTTGTCATGATGGAGGGGTGCCAGGCCAAACCTGGGCAGCACTGCGAGCCTGTGCACCAGGTCACAATACATTCACTCTGATTAGGTCGTCACAGCCCTCTGCCAGGTCAAATCTGAGTGGCATTGCAACCCCATGTGCCAGTTTGCAATGCCATCCACCAGAGTTCCCTTTGAGTGCTTGGGCGGCCACCCAGAAGTGATACAAATGTCTCACAGCAGTGTGCCCACAGCCAGCAGCAAGTGTTTCTATTAGTGGTGCACATCCACACGTGCCTTGGTGCACATAACAAAATTTATTCTGTACGTGAATGGAAAAAAAATTGGAGGGAACACTGCCATCCAGGCAAATCTGTTGGATCCCTGAGATGCTGACTCCACATAAGTGCATCGAGTTCACATTGGTTAATATGGGCCTATGCACTGGTAGTGCTGGATATGCATGAACTCACACCACCAGAATTTTTGTTAAAAGTGAATCACAGTTTCCCAGTTGTGCCTGGTTTTCAAGCTCAAGCCATATATCCATTTCTAGCTGTGTGGTTTCATTAACCTTTGATAAACCAGATTTGAGTTTGAGGATATAATGAAACCTGAAACCAAACATCTCATCTTCTCCTTTCTCCCCTTTCTGCTTGTTTATTTCCCCCTCCTTCCTCGTTTCAGCCACCACTCCATCATTCCGAAGAGACTCTCAAGAACAGTTGTAGAGGATACATCAAAGAATAGTAAATTCACTTCTTTTCTGCTGTGTCTGTGCACTGAACTGATCTGATAATTTATTCTGCAATATCTCAAAACCAGAACTGCACCTAGATCAGCAATCATTGTAATTCACTATTCACTTCAGCATCCTTTTCACTACCCACCTCCTTGCTTAAAACTACTTTATCTGGTATTTTGACCTATTAAACATTCTTTTAATATGCTTAAGGAAATGTCTATAGTTGCCTCCTCCCTAAAATTATTATAAAGCAAACAGAGTGAGATTTTCCTAATGAAATCAGACGTTTTCATTCAAAATTATATTCCCCTTCTCCTGCCCGTGGACATTTAAACGAATTTGTGCCATTTTTATTTGTTCTACTTGTGCGTCAAAGGGTAAAGCTAAAGATGAAGGCTTTTTGGAATGCTACATTTGGAGCACAATGGGAGCATGCTCTGGAACAATAACCCAACTGTAGTTGGTGTTTGGCTCCCTGTGTATTCTCCAGCTAGTTTTACATTTAATCTTCAGCATTTCTCCAGGGGGTTACATGGAAGATGAGATGTCAGATTTCTCATATAATAAAGAGGGGACAAGGATTAGGTAAAAGAAAACAGGAAATTGTGATATTAGGAAATGTGGGTTTGTGTCCGCATCTCAAGTGTGAACACAGAGATTTAAATAAGAATGGAACTGGGCTGGACCCCACTTTAAGTGCAGAATTAATACGAAGGCTGCATCATCTTCTTGCTTAAGTATTGTACTGTTTTTCTCTTTGCCCTCCAACAGCTACCATATGTGCTGAGCTTCAGCTAGACAACTACTAAATTACAAACACTCTTTTGACTGTGAATTGAATAGAAAAGGATGTCAGTTATTGCTTTCCTCCTGTGGCCACACCACAAGTGCACCTGCAGTAAGAAACTGGCATTCATCCTATGAAAAGCACCACATGCTTCTATTGTTAGCCAGAGCAGAATTCTAACCTTGGCTTTGTATACCCACCTCCTAGCACAGTTAGAAGATTATGAAGATAAGAGCCTCATTCTTATGCATACGAGTTTACTTAGTCTTTGTGTTTCAGTGCTCATCCACAGTTTTTTTGTGTTTCCACTAAAGGAAGCAAAAATAGGGGTAGGAAGATTGTTATCTGTGATGTCATTCACTCAATGCTCTTTTCCTTGTGCACATTTACCACTTAGAAATGAAAATGAAGCTTGTTATCAAATCATAACGGCTTTCCCTTAATTGAGATCTGTTAAGATCATGAACAGGATTATCTGATTTTAAATTTGAGTGCCAGAACAAAAGGATGTTGTTTCTAGCCTGTGCAGAGAGAGTCCGGAATTTGACCGTTTCTTTATCCCCCAAGGCAGGTTTGAACTAGAAACCACACTGAAGTGTGCAAAGAGGATTTAAGTAGGAAAAAATTGATGATGTCTGGAAGCAGTGAACTGGGCAATCCATTAAATGAGACAGCTGTTAGGCTAGCAGAGGTTCCTTGTCTCCCAGTATGTAATGTAACAGCTGAGCTGGGGATCAGACTGCAAGCTAGCCTGCAGCTGCTGCTGTCAAAGGCCTACCAGCCGTTGTATTCTAGGAAGGTTGATAAAATATTCTCCATCATCTGTTATGTCAATTAACTATTTCTTTCCTAGATGTGTATGTCATTAAGCCAGTGGCCAAAATGTTTATTCAATCACTGATTGAAATACATTAGGATGACAGAGTGTTTTAGGACTTAGGGAATTAGTCTTGTATCTTCTGAAGTCTTGCTTCATCTATATAGCTGGCTGACGTATTAGTGGCTTGAATTCAGTTCCCTGGTGTATTGTTAGTTGCATTACATATTTGTCTTCTTATGGCCTGCGTTCAACGGTGTCCTTAAAATTCAATCCCCATAAATATAAGTTATGCTCTCAGACCACTAGAGGGGTAATTGTTAGGTCACGGCTTAAATGCACTAGCAGAAATCATTACAGCAACAAGGAATATATGGAGTGACTGCAAGACACTCTGCATATTAATTAATTATTACTGCATTTGATTTATAACAAACAAGTGTCAAACTGATGCTGTGGATGCTCTTACAAATACTAAAACTTGGATACTTATATATAAAAAACAATTCCACTATGGTATGTCTATGTCATTCTAATAATAATAATAGCAAATAATATAATTCTCATACTGATAATCATTTATAGCTTATGGTTACCACACCTTCCCAATTTTTTTGGGGGGGAAGACAAGACATATTTTTGAAATGTGAGTTTTCTTCACTCTGAGAATTATCTGAGATTTAGGAATCCACCTTCAAAAACACAGTAGGTACCACTTTTGGGAGAGTGCTCTACATCTTTAATGTAATTGAGTTGCTAGATGACTTCTTACATAATGAACCTGACACCTCAGTATATTTATCCTTGGGCTGTTTCCCAGTCCTGGCCTTTATTTTAGCAGTCAAGAATGCAGTGACTTTCGCTTAACAAGCATGCCTGGAAAGCCATTCCATATATTCATTACGCTCAGAGTGGTGAAAAATAATCTAATATCTGTTTATGCATTTTTGTAATATCCATTTGTGCCCTCCTTGTCTGTCGCCATCTGTGCAAAGCTGAAAATTAAAGTCTAGGCTGACATTATCTGTATCATTTATGAAGTTGTATCCTTTGCTCTTCTTTTGTTTTTTGCAATAGATAAAATGTCTGATATTCATAATTTTATAACATCCTCTAACCTTCAAAGTTGTATGCTCATTACCACCTAAAAGAATTACATATTTGCAAAGCATCATCTGTATAAGTGGTGACCAGAAATGAACATTTATGGAATGGGAGTAAGTATGCCCTGGAAACTAGCTTTCCAAGATAAACCTGGTTTTTAAACCTCTCCTCTACAAGTTCTTCAAAAAGGAGCCAGTTCCTGTAAGTGGAATATGTCACATCTGACTCTGTAATAGAATTTTTCAGGGAAACTCAAAAAAACCAGCAAAATGTTTAAAAGCTGTGCTGCTTAAAATACATTCCTGTCATTGACTTTTCAGAGTTTTCTTGATGATTATTTGGCTCACCAAACTCCCAGATGGCTTGGACTGCAAACTCCACATATGTTTCTCAGGAGCAGTGCCTTTTGATGTTATTGGGCAGAGGGAGAAGTGCAAATGGATACAACACACATAGTTCTGATCAGTGTACGTACTCCATATACAGGTCAAAACTCTCTAGTCCAGAACCCTCAGGACCTTACTGATTCCGAATGAGAGAATTTTCTGGATCACAGGAGGTCAATATTGTCTAGCAGCATTACCAACACTTCCACTGCTTACTGTGCTGTTAGAGGACATTTAGGGGTAAAATTAGTGCTAAATAACCTCACAGAACACTGAGAGCTAGGACGGGTGGCTGTAAACAAACTTTAAGGGACCACAGGAAGCTTGGCCACACCCAAAAGAAGTGAACATCTGGCTAACTGAAATCATTCTGGATGATGGATGTTTCTGGATGAGAGAGTTCTGTATTAGAGAGGTTCAAACTGTACTCCTATAGATAGGGAAGGGAATTAACTAGAAGCTTCTTAGGCCACATACTTACCAGCGGATCAACACTCCAGAGGTTAATCTTCTAGCGTTTGATTTAGCGGGTCTAGTATACATCAGTAAATCAAATGCTGAAGTTACTCCTCCTTTTGTGAGGAGTAAGGGAAGCTGATGGGAGTGTTTGCTCCTGTTGGCCTCCTGCTGTGTGGATGGTGCAGAAACACAATTTAAGATATGTCAACTCCAGTTGCGTATCTTAATTTGACCTCCCACTGCAGTGTAGACCAGGCCTGAGATCAGAGAGAGAGAGGGGGCAAGGAAAAGTTGCACAAAGGGAAAAAGAGGAGTTTGGGCTTGAATTTGCCCAGTCTCTAGCAAGTAAAGAGAAGAAGTCTAGTACCGCTTACAACTCTGTAAACTAATGAATGCACTTGAGACCATTGCTTCTTATTCTGTCATCTGCCATCACTGAAAATAGCCTGGCTCCATCCTTTTTGGACCCCCCTCCCCTTCAGGTTGAAGGAGGCTATCAAATCCCCCCTCAATCTCCTCTTCTGTAGACTAAATAAGACCAGTTCCATCAGCCTCCCCTCATAAATCATGTGCCCCAGCCCCCTAATCATTTTCGTTGCTCTCTGCTGGACTCTCTAATTTGTCCACATTCTTTCTGTAGCAGCGGGCCCAAAACTGGACTCAATATTCCAGATAGGGGCTCCCCACTGCCAAATAGAGGGGAATAATCACTTTCTTCAAACTCCTGGCAATGCAGTCAGGAGAGATTCAAATGTCACCCAACTGATTAGCACAAATAGGTTTTTGTTTCTATTAGTGGTGCCCATTTGCACATGCTTCAGTGCACAAAAAATTATTCCACCTCATTTCAAATTAAACCTCATTTTTTGAGGGTTACAGGATCTTTTGAAATGGGGCATTTCTGTCAAAAGATCCCCATCTTGACTGCTTTTTTTTTTCTGAAAAGCAGCTTTTCAAAAAAAAGCTGCGGCCGCCATTATGCAAGTGAAGTGCAGGAAATTCAAATCCTGGCTTCATTTACAGTTTCGATATGTCTAATTTACATCCTTTTATCGAAAAAGGGATGTAGGTTAGACATACCCCTAGAGAGTGCTCTTCTACCTCCATGGGAATTGAGTTGTTAGACAACATCTAACACAATGAACACAACACCTCTGTACAGTTTATTACAATATCATACTTCCTTTACAAAGCTTCTACACCTTTTCAAAAAACCCAAACGTGAGAAATGTACAGAGAATTTAAAAAATAAATGTTCATTCCCTGTTACCGTAAAGCCCTTCAGTGATCATCCCCCAAACCATGCTAGGGATTTTCAGTCTCCCCTACAACATCCATATTCAAGCTGTATATCCTAGAACTGTATTGTAGTCATTGTCATCTTTTTGTTTTATGATGACATGTCAGCTTGTTTCTCTGCTGGCGACTGACAATTAATTATTAGTTTATTCACATGGTGTAAATTGGACATTTTTTAAAGAGGAGTCCCGCTCTTCCTGTGTCTCTCTCAATAGCTCACTGTGAGCTTTCTTTTAGCTCTACTCATTCTGGATGTATTTCTGTTTAGAAATACTTTAGACTATTTGTACGCTTTCACATTTCGCTCTGAGGAGCTC
The DNA here is from genome assembly GCA_032595735.1 of Pelochelys cantorii. Lineage (NCBI taxonomy): Eukaryota > Metazoa > Chordata > Testudines > Trionychidae > Pelochelys > Pelochelys cantorii. Next base: position 28,121,811 of record CM064338.1, read on the forward strand.
TTTCACATTCATTTATTATATGTCATGTGTTGCCATAACACACCATAAACTAAGCTTAATCTGGCTACCACTTCATTCCCTTTTTTCAGTTTCTTGCTAGCTTAATGTCTGCTATTGCTTTTATCAGTTCAGCAGAACGAAGCTGAGCATCTTGAAAACGTGTGTATTTAGCAGCATGTTGTACGGATGTGAGACATGGGTGATAACGAAACATTCGAAGAGAAGGATATTGGTGTTCGAGAGGAGTTGTTATAGAAAGATCCTGAGATTGGTGACTTTCTGCATCCATCCTATGAGGAATTATATAGGAAGATACAACCGAAAGAGAACCTATTGCAGAAGGTTATACAACAGAAGTTACAGCTATTCGGGCATATCTTCAGAATGAATGACGAGCGAAAAGTTAAGACCCTGGTACTTGGCATAATGGATGGTCTGAATAGGAGAGGCAGACCCCACAGAGAATGGGGTAGATGATATAGTAGATTGGTGTGGAGCTAGTCTACAGAAACTAAGCCACTCTGCACTGGACAGGGAAAGATGGAAGGAAATAGTGAGGGAGGCATCGGACACCAATGGGCGTTGAGCCTATGGTGGTGGTTGATGATGATGATGTTTTTGTTAAAAGATTTTAATGTAACTAAGGAAGAAGTGGGATGAGTTCCACACTCCTTGAGACTTGATGAAAGTAGCACTGGTAAGTAGTGGGGACTGAGCAAACATTTCCATTGGAAATCAACAGTCCCAGAGGTCTGAAATCTCAACAGGAATACTGCGTGCAATTCTGCTCTCCATGTTTACAGATGATGAATTTAAACTGGAGCAGGTGCAGAGAAGGGCTACTAAGTTCTCCATTCCTCTGATCATCCTACCTTAAGAGAGGAGACTTAAGGCGGTTGGCTTGTTAAGCATAAAAAAAGCATGAGGGGATAATATGATTGCTCTTTACAAGTACATCAGAGGGATAAACACCAGGGAGGGAGATGAGTTACTGAAGTTAAGGCCCTAGGTTGGCACAAGAACACATGGCTATAAACTGGCCATCAGTAATTTTAGGCTTGAAATGAGAGTTTTCTAACCATCAGAGAGAGGAGTGATGTTCTGGAATGGCTGTCCAAAGGAAGTAGTGGGGCAAATGACCTAACTTGTTTGAAGAATGAGATTGAGAAGTTTATGAGGGGAATGGTATGAGGAGACTGCCTACAATGGCATATGACCCTTCTGTGGCTGCTATTAGCAAATCTCTCCAGTGGCCAGTGATGGGACGCTAGATGGGGAGGGCTGTGAGTTACTACAGAGAATTTCTTCTCAGGTATCTGCCTGGTGGGGTTTGCCCATATGCTTTGATCCAACTGATCACCATATCTGAGGTTGGGAAAGAATTTTCCTCCAGGTCAAATTGGCAGAGAACCTGGGGAGGAGGAACAGTAGATTCACCTTCCTCTGCCATGTGGGACATAGGTCAATTGCTGATTTTAGCTAGAGTAAATGGTGGATTTTCTGTATCCAAAAGTCTTTAAATGAGGATTTGAGGACTTCGTTAACTCAGCCACGATCTATGAGCCTACTACAGAAGTGGGTGAGTGAGGCTCTGTGGCCTGAGATGTGTAGAAGCCGGAGGTCAGTCTAGAGAAATTTGATAAGTCAATGAAATATTATCATTGCTTTAAATATCTGACATTTATCATCGAATTAAATATCTAAAAGTAAAAAAACGTAACTTGCCTCTGGTTATATACTAGGCAGGGTTTTTCTAAGCAAATATTTTTAAAGGGATGTTGTCTTTGGCATAGTGGAACAAAAGTAATCTATTCCAAAGGGCCAATATTTTTAAGTGTGAAGAAAAAACATAGTTACAGAAACCCTTGTAGCTACTCTTCAGAGCTCTTTGTGTGACAGGTTCAGAATTGTTTCACCATTCACTATGAACAAGCTTCCAGCATCTCCTGACACGTTTACCGCGACGTTAACTAAACTTGCTCAGCTCCCATAGAAGCTGTCTAACCCCAATGTCATTTTCTTAAACCAGTATCACTGACCTTTGGATTCTAGAGTGAGTGCAGGAATAGGGTGGCTGAAATTATTCTTAGTGACTTGGTTTGGGTTTTACACCACAGAGAAGAGCACTTCATATACTGTCCCATGAGCTGCTGTTGTGAATTGGAAACCCCAGGAGAAAGAAAGCAGCATGGAATTTGGAAAAGGGGGGAATCACAGAGGGGAGTTTGCCTTTTAGTGAACACTGCATGGTTCTGCTTGTGTGGTTCTGTCTCTGTCAAAGAAATGGCTAGATATTTTTGTCTCTCAGGTGGAGGAGGATGGGACATGGAAAGGACCATTAGAGCAAGGAGGGTAAATAGAGTGAGATCCATTGAACATCCACATTCCTCACAACAGACTAACATGGCTACCCCTATGAGACTTGTAAACTATTCCACTATTACATACGTACCCACAACCAGCACAGACAGTTTTTCTATCAGTCAACAGCTCCCAGCAAACACTTACTGACACATCTGATCTTGTGGATATCAAAGCTTTTTGAATCAGGATCATAATGTAAAATTTTCATTGGTGCACTTCTAGTGTTTCTGGGAGGCCTTTCAAATGTCCCTTATGCTCTTAAATCCTGTCCTGGCTGCTGTTTCAATACTCCTTATTGCCTCACTGGTTTTTTGAAATCTTTGACAGTGAGCATAATCCAACACTTTTGGAAATCAATGATTGTCATTCCATTGACTCCAATGACCTTTAGATCAGGCACAGTCTGACTGAAGTTTACTTTTACCTAGAGACATGCACTTTTCCCTGTAGGTGTGTGCAGAAGGGTGTGGGTAAAACTAAACAACATTTTGCTGCTCTCTTAAATTGAATAAGGTGTCTCCTTTTAAAGATCCTTTGTATCTGGTGGGTTGCTTACAGGTCCCTCCTTACTCCACTGCTGTTGTCCTAAGCAAATAACTGCATTGCTATGACTTTTGGCTCGTGCTTAGATTGCTTATGCCTGCTCAGACTGTGACTGTGACAATGTGGACACTTCCACTAGTTAAAATTCTAGGTAGCCATGAACCTCTTTCTGGCGCTGCTCTTGTTACAGAAGTTTAGGAGGAGAAATGTGTGTCTTACAATGGATTAGATGAGACCCTACAATGTCCTCTGAGTTTTTCCCCTAGTTTGGGTGAATAGGGTGAGGGAGCTAATGTAACATTATAGTACTTTCACTCTGTAATTTCATAGTATCCAGATCAAAAATTGGTGGCATTTGAAAGTTGCTTAAGTGGATATTGGGCATTGCAGCTATATTCACTCATCATCCATATGCTAAATTCCCTTATCTCTCTCTGTCTCAGTATGCACTTCCAGGCTTTCCCTGAATGAAGCTGCCCGGAACTACCGCACAGTGCCCAGTTTCCTCAGAAGACTATATTATCATCTGTCCTGTGCAAGGAAGCTGTGATTTCCCTATTTTCAATTCTCAGCTGTTTCTACCAGCTCCACTCAGGCTGGCTTACCCTCAGGAACTAACCCTGAACATTGCTAGCAGGAAGCCAGTATCCTCTCTAGTGACACCAGTTAGACCATTGTTTTCTTATATCCTCTTCCCTTTGATTACAATTTCTCTCCTCTTAGCTATCAATGAACAAATTTCCAATGGCTCAGGGTTTTCAGCAGCACCCAACAGTCTGACACCTTATCCTCTGGAGTCTGTAAACTTGGTCTGGAAACATTCTCTCATGAGAGTCCTGATTCCTCTTCTCTCCCTTCTGCTTTGGTTGGGCCTGAAATGCTGTGAGAACAAAGTATTCTGGCACTTTTTTCATCCAGATCCAGACAAAACCAAAAAGTACAAATTACAGGAGGAAAAAAATGAGTGGAATGTTTTTGAAACTCAGACCCTATCTGAATTTTGCGTGTATGCACATACACACAGATACACATACATACAAGGTTTTGGGTTACTTACTTCATCTGAACTGGCTCATCCTCCCCACTAATAATCCCAGTGTTTATTGTAGAGCTTTGTGGTTTCCTTTTCCTGTTCCTATGTGCATCTTGCCTAGTTGGCACAATGCCTGGGCTCTGCTTCCTCCCTGCCTCCTACCTGTCCCCTCGATCTCTGCATCCCCAAACAGTGGATACTTCAAAAAAATCAAATCTTAATCCTTCCAACACTTGACTTCTTAGAGATCTGCAGCTGCTCAGGGATGCCCTTCTAAAACTTCTGTGTTGAACCTTCCCTGCTTGCATTCATGTTGGACTGTGGTTTATGGCTGCGCTGAACTATTTAGAAAGCTGCTGATAACCCATGGAAAACTCAGCAAAACATTCCATTTTGCTTTGGTGTCATTTTCTGTGCCATGCTCTTTATTATTAGGGATACTTGCTGACAACAGGATCTTTGTTTTTGACCTCATCCAACCCTGCTGTTTGTATTCCTTGCTTGCAAAGCTGCTCCGTAGCTGTCGATTTAGCAAGTCTAGTGAAGATCTTCCAAATCAATTGCAGATTGCTCTCTGGTCAAACCTGTTACTCTACCCCAGATAAGAAGAATAAAGGAAGTTGACAGGAGAGTTTTTCCCGTTGATGTCCTGTGGTTATTCATGTCGTTGGTGTTGCATACCTTAGGTCAGCTTTCTGCTGTAGTGTAGATGTAGCCTCAGTTTGATGGCAAATTGTCTACCTGACAGTCTCTTGCTTCCCCATTCACCTACCTGGAAAGATACAGTGTTGGGGTCTGATGTTTTCATCTCCAGATATTTCTAATGTAATCTGGAGTTTGGCATTATTGGTACTGATAGGGCACTGAGCCTTAGCTAGATATACCACCATCTACATTGTGAACCATGACATTGTAAGGCAGCACTGCAGCTCAGAGGAAACAGAACAGGATCCTGATGTGGACAGAGACAAGGGACAGGAGCTGGGAGCTTACACTACAAGCTGGGGGTAGCATGTCACAGGTCTGGAAGAGAGAGAAATGGGAAACTCCACAAGCTTCTCTCCAAGGTTGAATAAGCATCCACATGGAACCAAGCTTGTGAAGCTTTGGAAGCTAATGAGCCGGGTTATTATGATCTATCTGTCACCGCTGAGCTGGTTGCTTTAGTCATGATTATGTCACAAATGACCTCAGGCAGCAGGCGCATGAGAACACTTAAACCAACCCGTTTTCATGCAAATATTTCATGAAGGGCAGAGTATGCAATCTGCAAAGGAGCAGCAGAATTCCCTTTGGACAGAGTACTTTTAAAAGTTTCCAGGACACCTTTTCAGGTCCTTTTTAGACCCAATACTGGGTCCCAGTACACAACCTAAATGTTCTCCACTCAGGACTCCCACAACTTATGTGCAGTTTTGCAGAAATAGGTAGCCTAGGAGATCCACAGAGTTCAACATCCTCTGATCCCATCACTTTCAAACCCTTCCTTTAATATATCTAGAATGTCTTAGGTGGGAAATGCCCTGCATGGGCCTCACTCTGTTCCCATGGAACTCAATGGGAGTTTTGCCAATGATGAGCACTTTTAAAAATTGCCTTTCTTGTATCTTGGAATCATCTAGCTTTTGTAGCTAGCTGGGGTTGGAAAGCTGCACCATATTGCTTCTGCCTTAGGTTTGTGACCTTAACGTAAGACACAGACGAAGACTTTTTTTTGCTTCAGTTCTACAATGACAGAAGGAGCTTCTTGAAGCACCAAAGAAGGAGATGAAGACTTAATTAAAAGTAATATTTTTTATTATTTTAATTAAGCTTTTTAGAGTTGGAAGCTTTTTTTGTGTGTTTTAAATAGCATATTTGCTTACCAGGTGACTCTTCTGCTATTCCTGATTACCACACACTGTCTCTGCCCTAGCTAGTGCTATAAGAGAATAATTCTCTTACATTCTGCAAGTCCAATTCTTAAAGTTTCCTAAATGCCTCTTTCATTTAGCCCAGCATAAAACACTACATCAATTTTTTCTTTGAAAAAATCCCCATCATATTCCTCTCACTTTCTTTTTACATGTTGCTGCTCCACAAACCAGGTTCCAGTCTTACCCTGCAGGAGTCCCCACAACTCTTACAGCTGCATCACAGGACAACAGACTCTTCAATGTTGTTGACAAGTCTGTGTTCATTTGAAGATTAAGAAGCGGGAACAAACCAGAAAACAATTTCCCTATTACTCAATAGCCCAGCCAAGTAACATCCTAATATTGCAGTGGAAAATTTGACTCCCAGAAGCCAGCGATACATAAGCATGTTACGAGAAGCCTTATGCAAAACTAAATGAATGCATTTTCTTCAGACTATTCAAAGTTCTGCATGATTCACTTAATACTTTAATCGTCTTTTTAAACATTAAACTCTCTAAAAGGCCAGACATGGCCTAAAAGAGTCCCTATCCGAAGGCTCTTTGCTAGTAGATTTTCAAGACACAAGCCTATAGACATATCCGCACTAGTGGAATAGGAGCATACAGAAGCCTAAGACTTGAACGGTGCTCTTGTCTATTTACACTGTAAGTGCTTCAGGGCACGGACTGTCTCGTCCTGTGTGCATGTACAATGTTTATCACAATGGACCCTCAAAATTGGTTGGACTAGGGTGCTACTGAACATGGATACTGAACTACTTTCGCACACCTAGATGTGATACCAGAACAAGAGTGAGGTGGTAAACAGGCAGCTCCTAGTGCTCAGCTTGCAGCTGCCAGGTGGGTATAAAGAAGATTTTCTTCTCTGGGGTTATCCATCTGTCACCATTTATAAGCTCCATACATTCACTTGAAAAATGCATTCTGATCTTTAAATAGCGGGATCGTTATGTTTAAATATCAAGCTTTCTGCCTGCAATGAGAGTTCTGATTTGCTGCTGACGTTAGTAGAGAGGGGTACAAACAATAGTGCTGTGGAGAGTTACATTCGTATGGAGCTCAGCATCAGACTTTCAGACTTGAAACCACTTGCTGAGCCAGATCTGTTGTCAGGGAATGAAGTTCTTCTCTTGTTTAGACTAAAAGAATAAAAACCCCAGTGTCCGAGCACGGGAGGAGGGATAGCTCAGTGGTTTGAGCATTGGCCTGCTAAACCCAGGGTTGTGAGTTCAATCCTTAAGGATGCCATTTAGGGAGGGGGCAAATCTGTCAGGGATGGTATGTGGTCCTCCTGTCAGGGCAGGGGACTGGACTCCATGACCTCTCAAAGTCCCTTCCAGCTCTTTGAGATGGTATATCTCCATATAATCAGACACACACCAGGCTCCTGCTTTTATAAACTGTAATTTTAAGGGAGTGGGTGGGAGTAACCCTCTTTCCCAAACTGCCAGCCATTAGATGGGTTGGGTCACAGTGAAGAGGAGGAATGATGGTTGTCTCTTACCTGAAGGCTGACAATTAACAATTCAGCACATTGCAAACTCAGCTCCCCAACATCACTCCCCTTCTCACTCCTTGCAAGGAGAGGGTGGTGGGATTTGGCAAAGACTTCAGGCCTCCTCTTCCCTACAGGCAAACAGGGACTATCCTGGGCCCTCTGCTCAGGTTTGCCCCAGGAGCTGACCCAGAAAGCCCCTTGCCAATACTGGAAACTAGCCACAGGCTGAAACAATACTTGACATTTATTGTTCCCGTGATGATTTTTAAGGTGCTCTCACTTACCTTTACTATTCTCACCCACTGGCCCTCTAGCATCCTCTGGGTAAGGAGACACTTTGCTATTCTTCCCCGAAAGGAAAAATTCCTTCCTGATCCCATGAGATGTTAGGGTTACATTCACAGAAAACTTGCAAATCTTGCTCTGCTACACACATGACCAATCGGATGAGGTAGTTTTCAGGAGCAAAAATGGGTGCTATTTGCCCAGGAATGCTAAAAAAATGAAGGGGGTATGGTGGTTTGCTACAATGAATCAGCTTCCTCAGCCCCATGATTTGGCCAATGGGTGGTTAGGGGACGGGGAGTTCATTCCTGAGCATGTCTGATTCTCACGTGCACTCAAGGAAGGGGCTTCAGGAAGGGAGGGAGCATTGGTGCCAGAAGTTATGTGCCCTACACCCTCAACCAAGTCAACACACTCCTGCCACTGAAAAAGAGGGGAAGGTTTGACAGAATGCAAAAGCCAAACAAAAAGTGGTTTGGTGGCAGGCATGCTACTTAAACTTCCACTTAAACCCGTGTTTCTCAAACTGTGGGTCCTGACACCCCAGGGGGTCACGAGCTACTTAGAGGGGGGTTGCAGCAACTTAGAGGGAGTCGTGAGCAACTTAGAGGGGGGTCGCTGTAACACAAAGTTTGAGAACCCCTGACTTCCACCGGCCCACCTATTGCACCAATGGTGTGAATTGCTTTTGGTTTTACCCTACTAGATCCTTTATACTGTCCAGCCACTCACATGGCTCCACCAGAAAAGCCATTTTAGCCAGCAACAATCTGAAAAGAAAATGGGTACGTGCAGAAAAGAGATGTTCCACTGAAGCAGTGGTTAAATACCATTTTACCCTGGCTTAACACAGGCCTGGTCTGGATGAGGGAAGCGGGTCATATTGAAAACATGCTAGTTAACATGAGTTAGCTAATGCGATTTTAAACATGCCTTTGCACTGATGCATTTCAGCGCTTTCTCAGAATGAGTCAGCTGGTCATGGCGGCTCCCACGGTCCTTTCTCTCTACTCCAGTGCTGATCCTGACCAAGCCAATGCTTCTTGAGAAGTGTTACAGTGAGTCTACATTAGGTGCAAAGTCATGTTTTAAACTGTTCTCTCAAACACATTTTTCAAACATGAGCAACTCTCCTAGCCTAGCTGAGGTCACAGTGGAAATGAAGCCTAAACGTGCAACCTTTTACTACTGAATGACTTCTTGACATTCTTTCTCTATGTGGGAGTTGTACTCTAGCCCGCATGCAGACACTGATGCAATAGCTTCTGCAGGGGCAGGAAGTAACTCCGTTTTAGAATTTAAAAGAAAGATAGCACTCCTTGATAAACATCTAAATAAACATTTCCTCTTACAACATTTCCACCCCAAGCTTCACAGGAGCAGGTGAATGTATCAGTCCTCTTTTCGCTCTGCTGGTCTAGTGCTATCGATGAAAAGCTTTTACAATTTATGCAACTTCTAATTTGCCTTGGGCCAGCCAGACTTCAATTACTCTCACACCGGAGTTTCCCTTTTGTTGTGCTATGGGTAACCCATTCTCTCCATTTTGGCAGGTGGCAACCATGCTACGGGTTGTGTACACCTGCTACAAACAGATCAATTTACACCTGAGCTATTCTCTAGCCCTGGCCTCAACCCACCCACTCTGTGGTTATCACTCTTAGTGAGGCATGAAACCATTTTTTCAATGAGGTATTCGAGTGGGATTCACTATGTTCTTTTCTATTTTTCCTGTTTAAAATGAATCATTCCCTATCAAGCTATAGGCTCTTTATTTTTGCTTTGTTTAACAATGGAAGTAGATGAAAATAGTTGTAAAGGGCTGAGAAATGGGTACAGGGTTAAGATTATATGATTATATTTTTGATCCCTAATCATCTGTGCTGGGATCAGTGGTGGAAGCAATGGAAGGAGCAAACTGCTGATTAAAATGGCTTGCAGCATTTTTGTTACTGGTAATTCATGCAGATTAGCCAGCAGCTAATGCAGCTTCTGATAACAGATTAATCCATGAAGTCTTTTCTTGAAGTCCTGCTGCAGCTGAAGACTCAGGAGCAGCTCAGCCAATGAGTGTGTACTCAGTAACGTAAGGCGGTTTGTGTCTCTCCTCTGCTCCTCCATACAGCACACTTCTTAAAGCAACAGCACATACAGAAAATCATCTCAAGGATGCATGCATTTAACCACAATGACCTGTTTTAAATGGAAATCTTCTAAATCAAACACAAGCAATGGCATACGTGAGTAACCAAACTTAAAAATACTACTAATAGCAAACAATGACAAAACAGTTCACTTGAATCAAAGTGGAGCTAGTAAAATAATTTGAATACACATGATTATGTGCTGCAGTCAGAGAAAGCAATGGGCAGCATGCAGTAAAGAGTTGTTTCTTGCCTATTTTAGTATGTTGTAAAATAATTTACATGTAATGTACAGTGGGATGCTTTTTTTTTTTAAAATGTGCACATGCACTAGTAGAGGGCATGCACATCTCATTAAATGGAAACACACGCCTACTAATTAATACATCTCCAGGGTAGGTGGAACTACACCTCTGTCCACTGCATTCCCAAGCAAAGTGCTTGTTCAGAGATAGCATGGAAACAACTCACACCAGCAGACTCATGTTATCGACTTTTTCTTATAATAGGCAGGAAGCCAGGGGGGATATAAAGCACATTTTTGGAAGTATGTAATCCATAGTCAAAATGATTATCTTTCATGTTCATGCTTAGTCAGATTGTGGCAATGATTAGGGTTGACTAGACAGTTATTGTACTTCTAACTTTTTTCCATCCTACTGTATCTGCTTAGTTCTGTTAATCATTAAAATCTCATCCTAGGCAAGTGGCTTGCATTACCGATCAGACCCATAATAGACTGGAGGAAATGAAGGAGAGCGAGTCAGCAGTTTTTATAATGTATTAGCACAGTCTTATTGGGACATGTGAACTTAGACAGGGAAGCTATTTGCATTTGACAAACTAAATTAAAAAATTAACTATACAGTAGAATCTCCTGTTTGATTGTGTCCAATACACTAGCAGTACATTTCAAAATCTTCATAAAGGAGAAAATGAATTGGAGAAATAGGCTGCTTTATGATAAAGTTCCATTTGTTATCGACTTCATGCAGGCAGAATCACACTAATGAAGAGAAATGATCATTTATGTAGGGTTTGTAGGCCTTGCTTAGACAGATTAACAGAGGATGGGGTAGGAGGCAGCAAATGGGAATGGCAGGCTGCCTGAGAACCAATCAATGCAGGCCAGAGTCAAAGGGATTGAGAGTCTGATTCCTGACACAATAGGAACGATTGGTGTTGAGTCAATATTAATTGATAATCCATAATTGAGGCTCACAGTAAGAATGAATCCATTTGGGGAGGCCCCAAACTGAGCTGTGCCAAAAGCCGCGATTCCACATGCAGTACAGGGGAGAGGTGGATGGTTAATTTTAGCTGCTGACCTGATTCCATGCTGAATGACAAATATCTACAGCAATCCTCAGGGACCAATCAGTTGCTGCATTAGTGAAGCTTTCAGAATGCTCAAGTACATTTAAATTTACACACGATGCTGCCTTTAGGAATGCAATTATGATTTTAGCTCTCCAAAAAGCTGACTGCTTCAGGTTGATTTCAATTAGTGCATGGCTGAAAATCCTCTTCTTTAAAGGTTGTTGAAATGGAGGTGTATTGTATATTAACACGGCATGCTCTGGTGTTCTGAATCATCCTGATTCTCTCAGCAGTGTGCAATATTCCGACCACTAGGAAAGCAAGGTCGGTGCAGAATTCAAATGACTGAAGTCATCTAGCACCTGCAAATATAAAGCCAAGATCAGGAAATGAAGTGACTGCACACACATTTTCTCCCTTACTGAAGGATTTGCTTGACAAAATATTATCTGTCTTATGTGTCTATGGGGAGAATCGCTTGGTGAAAGTGCACTTTGGAGGATTTTATAAAACACATTCTCTTTTCAGGAGAAAAGATGGTCTTGTGATTAGAGCCCTGGAATAGGATAAAGGATCTGGGTTGAGTTCCCAGCTCTGTTACCATCTTCTTGTGTGATCTGATTCAACAAAGCTCTTAAGCATGCACGTAAGCCCCATTTTAACTTTAAGGCCATGCTTTGCTGGATCAGGGCCTTAATCACTCTCTGTTTTAGTTTCTCTTCTGTAAAATGTGGGTGGTAATATTTCCTAAAATCATGACTGGTGTGGAGAAAAGTTATTTACTTGCTTCCATAACACAAGAACTAGGGGGTCACCAAATGAAATGAATAGGTAGCAAGTTTAAAACAAACAAAAGAAAGCATTTCTTTACTCAGTGCACAGTCAACCTGTGGAACTCCTTGCCAGAAGATGTTGTGAAGGCCAGGGCTTTAACTGGGTTTCAAAAAAAAAAGAGCTAGATAAATTCATGGAGTATAGGTCCATCAATGGCTATTAACTAGAATGGGCAGGGATGGTGTCCCTAGTCTCTGTCAGAAGCTGGGAATGGGTGACCGGGGATGGATCACTTCATGAATACCTCTTCTGTTCATTCTCTCACAGGCACCTGGCATTGGTCACCAATGGAAGACAGGATATTGGGCTAGAGGGATCTTTGGTCTGATCCAGTATGGCCATTCTAATGTTCTTTCTCTAATCCTTTGTTTTATCTGTTTTGATGGTAACTTTTTTTGAGGGAGGGAGTGTCTCTTACAGTGTATTTGTTCTGTGCCAGGACTACGAAGCCTTAATCTCATTTGTAGCTTTTAGATGCTACTGTAATGCAAATAATAAATCATCACGAAAGGTTTAAATTGCAGCAAGAGCAATTTAGGTTAGACATTAGGAAAAGGTTCCTAACAATAACGATAGTTAAGCATTGGAACAAATTACCTAGGGAGTATGTGGAACCTCCATCACTAGAGGTTTTAAAGAACTGGTTTGACAAATACACAGCCTATGTCTATACTACTGCAGAAAGTCAACCTAAGGTAAGCAACTCCAGGTACATTTTTCATTAATAATGTAGCTGGAGTCAGTGTACCTTAGCTCAAATTACTGCAGTGTCTACACCGCAGCGTATTGATGTGAGAAACTCTCCCGCTGACTTCCTTTACTCTTCTTGTTGGGGGTAAAATACAGGTGTTGACTGCAGAGCAATCTGCGGCCAATTTGGTGGGTCTTCACTAGATTTGCTAAATTGACTGCCGGTGGTTTGACCTCAGAGCATTGATTCTCCCCTGAGTAGCCTGAATCTTGTCTGAGTGCAGGGAACTCAACTATCAGGGTCCCTGCCAGTCCTGAGTTTCTATGTCTATGATTATCTTTGTCAAGTAGAGGCCGGAGTGCAGGTCAAACCAAGGGCTGTGTTGGAGCTACATCCATGCAAAACATGTAATAGTCCGTGAGGTACCCTTCACTGCCGTGGTCAAAGCAATAGGGATTGAAGTAGTGTCAATAAAGGTATTTCTTCTTTTCTGCGGAGGAAGTTGGTAAAAGTGTGTGTGTGTGAGAGAGAGAGAGAGAGAGAGAGAGAGGCTCCCATTGGGGGAAGATGGGAATAAGGGAGGGGAAGCATGAAGAAACTGGTGCTTCCCTTCTGGCTGGCACTCAAGGCAGTGGTTGATTAGCCACTCAGAAGAGAAATCCACAGAACAATAGGAGTCTAATTAAGGCTGCTGTCAGCCAGGGACTAAACTTCAAATTGTCCTTTATCAGCCAGGGTTTAAATTAAAAAAGGATAGAGCTTCCTCCAGTTCTAAATGGCATTTGATGGCACACCCTCTCCCACTTGGCTCTGCTGCTGCGTCTGCTGGCAGATGCAGGAGATGTTTGGATATAGGACTTAGGCTTGGGCTCAGCTCTCCATGATCATATTGATTGATTTAAAAGGTCATCGTTGCAAGATCATTTTGCATTGTCACTGTGCTGCTTCCCCCTTTAGACAGAAATGGCTGGATCCAAATGCCATGCTGTGTGGAGGGGATTTGTGTTTTTTATCACTGGCATCTGACTGAAGGCTCATCTGCTCGTTTGTATTGGCTTTTTATTTTCAGTTGTTTCTCAATCCATCCAGTGATTAGTTTGTTGACAGATTGCTTTTCTCTTGAATAAAATACAGTGACTAGACTTTCCGCATGTCCCAGAAGGGCCTTGGCACTTGGTCTCAGGACAGTGAAAAATGCTCTGGCATTTTCTGCCTGCACTGAATCAGCCTTTCATTTGTGTATTTTATGAAGATAAACAAAAATGTTAAGTGTGATTCTACTATGTAAAAATGGCATCTTCATACTCAGCAGCCCTGCTGCTCCTGTGAGTTCACAGTCACATTTGTTTGCTTTCATGAATAAAATGTTTTAATGCTGTTTAGTGTTCCCTGTCAGCTGAGCACATGGGCAGCCACCCACGAGAGATTCATATGCCATCCCGCTGATTAGCAGAGCTCCCACAGAACCCACAACTGACAGTATGTGATCTGCACATGCCTCAGTGCACACAACAAAATTTATTCCACACATGGATGGGAAAAAATTGGAGGGAACACAACTGCTGTTTACAGCTGATGTAGGAGAAGGAGAGAGAGAGATTTCACATACATCTGAAAGTTTACTGAATTCCAAACACTGTGCAAACTACAGCCTGAGTTGTGAATAGTCGAGTTATGACTATTTGCATTTACGACCAAAGCTCCCATGGAGCAGTCGTAAAGGCGGTCCCCGAGTTATGAACGCGACCTGCGCTTACGAACAGTGCGGTCACTATGTAACTCAATGAGGTCCGAGTTACGAACAAATTGAGCCGAGTGTTTGGTCCGGAACTCGTTCGTAACTCGGGGAGAGGCTATATTGGAAGCAATGAGGTTGTATAGGTGACATTGAGTATGATGTGAAGATAACAGAGTTGCAAACAAGTACCTTAGGGCTGGAAGAACTTTTTACTGGCAAGATGTGCAAGAAGGAAATAAATAACTTCATTGGGCATTTGGTTCCTGAGCTGAGTTTGTAGGGCTGGCAATGAGGAAAACAACTTTTACTATGTATATTGAGCACGCTTAAAATAGAATCCCTGAACCACAACAAACAAGATGCTATTCTTTTCCCGTGCACAGAAAGAGCGTTCAGCTAAGGATCACAATAATTTAAAGATGTTAATTACCCCCTGATGAAGAAAACTTTCTAAGAGGAGCATCCTCTCTTGATGGAGTTTTTGAATGGAACCATGCCCTATTTCAGGTAATGTTATAGTAGCAATAAGGCTCACCTGAATAATTTCTTACCACAAATGTATACGGACACAGCTAGGCATAAGGAATAAATTCCCATTTTTTCCCTGCTGATAGCAAGTTTTCACAAACCCACACTGCACCTTTTTTTTCACCAAATTCTTTAGCTTTTCAGCTTGTGAATAGATTGCTTTGTATTTCAGCTTCTAAACTGTATTTCACATGCATCTGATGAAGTGGGTCTTTGCCCACGAAAGCTTATGCTCCAATAAATCTGTTAGTCTATAAGGTGCCACAGGACTTCTCATTGTTCTTGCAGATTCATACTAACACGGCTATCCCTCTGAACTGACTCGTAAACCCATTCCAGCTTTCATGAATTGGAAACCCAATTAAAATATTTTTTGTGGTGCACATATTGGAGAGAGCAGAGTGTTTGCTACTGGGTGTCAGCCACTGGCAAAGCACATCAGAAGACCAATGTTCCCTCTAAGCCAGGGGTGGGCAATAATTTTTGATAGGAGGTCACTCCAAGACTTTGGAAAGTGGTTGAGAGCTGCACTCTTCAGGGTATTAATGGAGGAAGTGTGGGGTCTGGGGTGGAGGTTCGGTGCAGAAGGGAGCTTGGAGTAAAGTATTGGGCTGCAGTAGGGAGTGTGGGGTCTGGGAGGGAGTTTGGGTGAAGGAGGCGGTTGTGACCTGAGGCACTGAACTGGGATGCAGGGGTTTGGGTTGTGACCTGGAACAGGGGATTGGGGTGCAGGTTCTGGGAAGGTGTATGGGTGCAGGAAGGAGGCAGAGTGTTTCGGTTATGTGGGGTAGGGGGCAGGAGTGGGGGGAAAACAGTTGGGGGAAGAAGAGGTGAGAGTGCCAGAAGCAGGCTCTGGCTGGGACACTTACCAAGGTGACTCCCGGCCAGCAGCCCAGAGCCTTTCTGAGGATGCCTGCCTGCCTGCCCTGATCCTGCACAGGCTGCAGGGGCTGGATGAGTGTATGAATAACTATGAGCCTTAGGGGAGAGGGGCATGGTGCTTCATGTGCTGTCTGTTCTTCAAACAGGCAGCTCCCATTGGCTAGAAACTAGCCAATGGGATTGTGCTGAGGGTGGGTGCAGCTCATGAAGCATTTCCTCGATCCCATTCTGGGTTCATAGTTGTGAAAGAGAAATGGCCTTGCAGCTGCTTTTCTGAGCAGCATGTGGGTGGGGAAGGCAAGCAGGGAGCCTGCCTGGGGCTCCCCGCTGCATCTGCAGGTCAGATCCAGTGGCTTGGATGGCCGTATTTTGCCCTGCCCTGCGCTTACATGGCCACCCAGGAGAGATTCAAGTGCCCACAGCTGGCAGCAGCTGACAGCATGTGTTTCTACTGGTGGTGCACATCTGTGCATGCCTTGGGGTACATGACAAAATTTATTCCACAAATGGATGGAAAAAAATTAGAGGGAACACTGCTGAAGACCACTGTTTAGCTAGTCAAATATTTGCCAGAAGGAATACCTTTGTATAATGTAAGAGCTGGATGGATAATTAATTAAATTATTTAGCAAATATTTTATTTTAAAAAATCATACATTAATATACCATTAGGAGTTATTCATCAAGCTCTTAAAAATAGGCGAGTAATAATAACAAAAATATTAAAATAAAATGCTAATGTTTTGGATAAATTGCAAAGAGCTGGTAGAATAACAACAGCCAAGATATGTGGGTGCTTTTGGATCAGGATTTCATATCTGGAAATCAACTTTTGCAGTTGGTCTGATTTTTTTAATATGGTTTGTCTTATTTCATTTAGTTAATCCATGCTGATTTGTGTGTGAGCACAGGGATGTGGTGTATATGTTCTTGTACTAGAAGATTTACTCGGCGTTGCTCGGGTCCGTAACTAAATTAAGTTTTTTTTTAAACTTAAATTAAGTTTTTAAAATGAACCATATGTACCGTTATTTTCTAAACTACAGTGATTACAAAACTTTTTCTGCTTTTCTCTTTTCTATTTACATTAAGTATTTTGAGTTTTTTCTATTTAATCTACTACAGGTTGGACCTCCTTGGTCCAGTACCCTCAGGACCTGAGCGGTCCCAAAGAAGGGAATTTGTCAGACCAGGGAAGGTTTCCTGCCACCGTCCCCCTCAGCCTGCCGCCCCTCTTTGCCACTGGCTCTTTCTGCTCTGCTGCCTGCCGGGCAACACGGCTGCCCCAGTCCTGCTGACAGAGCTATTGTCCCAGCCCATTGCTGGCATGGCAGTACATAGCCCTCGCCCCGCTGCTGGGTGGCATGTGGCTCTGACTGAGCTGCCCTGGTCCAAGCTGGGTTGCTGTGACAGCACCAGCCCCACGGCCATCCTGCCATAGTCCCAGTCAGTTTGCTGCGGCCCAGCTCCACTGCCATGGCCCCTGACGGATTTTCCCTGCTGGGATGCCATGGTCCGGCCTTACTGCCAACCAGGCTACCACAGCTTTGCCCCCACTACTGGGTCAGCACGCAGGCCCAGTCAGGCTGCCGTGGTGCAGCCCCGCTGCCGGACCTGCATTCATGGGCTGACCCGGCCCAGC
This sequence comes from Pelochelys cantorii, assembly GCA_032595735.1. Lineage (NCBI taxonomy): Eukaryota > Metazoa > Chordata > Testudines > Trionychidae > Pelochelys > Pelochelys cantorii. The sequence goes on from CM064338.1 coordinate 28,139,231, forward strand.
TGGGTTGCCAGTCTGCTCCTGCCCTGCTACCATGGCCCAACTACTGCCACCGGTCTGCTGAGGCTTTGGCCCCGCTATCACCAGCCTCACTGTGCATAGTGCTCTCAGTGGCTGGCCCTCCTGCTCTGGGGCTTCTCTCATCCCATGGATGTTCCAGGTTGAGAGAGTCCCAGTTTTGGGAGGTGCAACCTGTATATGTTTTAGAGCATTTATCTGTTTGATCAAGAACTTCTCCTAACTAGTAAAGAGCTAGGACCAGTGAAGACATCTATTCCAGGCACATCTCTTTTTCCTGGCACAACCAAACCTTTATATTGCTTTAAGTTATGATAAGAGGAAGCTGTTTACCCAGTTTGATGGTCCTGGCTCTTACTGTTTAGGAAGTGTTCTTGATCAAACAGGTAGACAAACTCTCCAATATATATTGTAGATACGTGCTTCATATATGAATTTTCATTGCTCAGATCCTTAACTCAATTACTGTTTTTGAAAAAAAAAAATGTTTCGAAAAATGTACATGCTTCATTTGAATCATTGCTCTGGGGTGGGGCTGGGAAGGAGGGTTCAATATGCAGGCTGCCCTGGAGGGAGAGGACTGTCCTAGCCCTCTTTCACTGCAGCAGCTTGGGGCTAGGTGTGAAGTGCCTCCCCATGGCTGCTTCAGTCCCAGCAGGCACAGCCAGGGGAGGGGTGCATATCCCCCAGCTGGGGCAGGTCCAGGTTCATCTGCCCCTGTAACACCCTGCCAGAGTGAGGAATGCGGCAAACTGTGTGCTTTCCTCCTCACTCCCTGACAAAGGGGAACAGCCAGCAAAGTTCCTGTACAAATGGGGGGAGGGAAGGACTTTGGCATCAACATGAGATCCCCTACCCTACAGCACCTCCTGGCACCAGCAAGACAGCCTAGCCTGCTCTGTTGCTTTACCACCAGAGTTTCTGTAGGAGCAGAAATGCTCCCGTAATGTTACTTTTTGAGGGTCAGAGGACACAGAGGTAGATGCAGAGCTTCTTGGAACAGCAATACATTGAGCAGCAAATAGCTGTGTCCCATCCACCACATGCACAGTGGAATGTGCAGCCTAGAGTGATTGTTCCCATGTGCTGGCCCCCTCCAGCCAGTTATTTCCTATTTCATATTTATTGCATAGTCTTAGTGGAGAAAAAAATGTTGTGCCTACAAGTGTGCTGGAACAGAGGAGAGTATAAAGTCGACTATGTCTAACCCTGAGCCCTGTTGCCAACTTTCTGTGCATAAGCACAGTATTTTACCACAACTCAAAAATGGTTTTAAACTGTAAATTATACGTCCCACTGATCCAGTAATGGAAGAGGGAGGCTACCTTCCATGTGAAATAGCTTTGAAATAAACTGTTGTTCTGTGCAATTCTGTGTACAATGTTGTTGTAGCCGTGTTGGTCCCAGGATATTAGAGACACAAGGTGGATGAGGTAAAAACTTGTTGAACCAATTTCTGTGAGTGAGACAAGCTGTTGAACTTACAATGAGTTTTAAGAGACCAGTCTCTCTTGCCAATAGAAGTTGGTCCAGTAAAAAATATTACTTTGCCTGCCTGGTCTCTATACTATTTTTCAGTAAGTTTCCATTTAAAATAGGCTCCATATTGTTACAATATGTAGAAGCCATATACACAGGAATAAATTCTGATTCGAGTACTGTACAAAAATCAAATACTGTACAAAAATAAAAATGTAAAAATTAAACCTGCTCCTTACGCCATATCAATTTTAATGCACCTAAGTGTGTGGGTATCTGTGTATCCATATACATAAATTATTTATATTAATAATTGCCAGTAGGTGGTGGTATGTATTTTTCAGAGACATTTGTAAGGTAGTAATGCCAAATGTTTGAAGTTTGAGGTGATTTATAAAGATTCTGTGATCTTTAGTGTATGATCTCAAAAATATCCTAGCTTTGAATTCAGTCCCAGGTCTCATGCAAGTTTGTTGCTCTGTTTCACCAGCATCATTGCATCACTTTGACAGGCATATTTTGATTTTCTTTTTGAAGCTTGTGGACAAACCTAACTGGAAACATTTTAAACCCTTCCAACTAGTATGAGCCCTGAGATTTCAAATACATAGTAATAGAATGATTGAATTTGTTGTCTAGCCAGACAATAGCATTATTTTGGGGAGGCCAATGTTTGACAAATAAATGCATTGTTTTAATGATTTATAAACTTAGAATTGTTCTGTCTCGCAGAAGACAGTGCTGAGAGTCGCAGCAACTGCTTTCAGGAAATGGGACGATACAGATACTGGATATCCGAATGTGAGAGAGAGAGAGAGAATGTGTGTGTGTGTGTGTGTGTGTGTGTGTGTGTGTGTGTGTGTGTGTAGAGAGAGAGAGAGAGAGATTGATTGATTGATTGACTGCTGCAAACCAAGCCTTTGGGGTCAAATCCATCACTCTTTCACCCCCAGCGCTGTTACTCACAGATAGGGTTGCCAGGTGTCCGGTTTTGAACCGGACAGTCCAGTATTTGAGCTTTCTGTTCGGGAAACAAAAAAATATACATGAGAAAATATATATGTCCGGTATTTTCTAAATAAGATGTAATGTAGATTGTGATGTAATGTCAAGTGTATTTTTGTTGAAACCATCTGGCAACCCTACTCACGGAAAGTAACATCTATAAAGTTGTTGCTGTTTCCCCATCTCATCAGACCAAAACAGATATACAGACATACATTTTTTTCTTCTCCCTGTGAGAGGTTACAGGGTCTTCTATGAAGATGTTTATCTTTCCTTCTGAGTGGACCCTTTACCATTCTCTGACGAACATGAAAATCATTGTTCCAGTTCAGTTAGTCTCCATTACTGCCTTAGTTGTGTCTTTGTTGGTTGTTGCTAGATTTTTTTTTTTTTTTTTTTTTTTTTGGTGGGGGAGGACAAGGGGAAGGAAGTAGGGGGTTCTTTTTGTGATTTAGTCAGTGTTTCTAGAAGCAAGAGGACAGGCGTGACTAGCAATAGGTTTGATGCATATCTATGGATTGCTAACCCTTACTTGCTAACCACACTTTTTAATTGGGGTGCATGAGAGTGATCTTCCTGATCCAGGCCTTGTGTTCACTCTGATTCATTTGGGATCATTCCTGTTATTTTTTTAAAAAAAATTCGTGCTTGTTTATTCGGGGCCTGATTCTGCAATTATTACTTGTGCGGAGTAGCATGTTTACTCACACCAACATCCTATTGACTCCAAATGGACGATTTATGCAAATGCTGCCCAACATGAATGATGGAGGAATCAGGCTTTCTGATGCTTCTGCTTTTAATCAGTCCCTTCCAGGCTTCTCTCTCATAGTTTTTTTTTTCCCCTTTCAGGATATGTGTGTGCATGTGTGTGCGCGTGCGCAATTAAAGAAAGCAAATTTGCAGAGAGGGTGATGGATGAGGAGAAGGTGCATCTTTCAACTCTGAATCCGAATACTGTACCTGCACAGCTCTAGCTTCCTCAGCAGAATAGCCTGATCTTGGAATACTCATGGTTGTGCCTTCACTGACTTCAAGCCTCAGTGGCATGAACTGTAGTGAAAGGAGGAAGGAGCTCTGGGGAGTTAACATAGCTCAGAAAAGCTCTAAGACTACGTCTAGACTACAGAGTTCTTCCGAGATACTGGAGGTATCCCAGAAAAACTCCGCCACGTCCAGAGAACGCATCTGCTCTTCTGACTTTTTTTGCAGAAGAACAGGCGTGCTCTTTCGGAAGCCCTGTAATCCTCATTTTATGAGGAATCAGGACTCTTCCGAAAGAGGAAGTTTTTCCGAAATTTGTCCCCGTGTAGATGGGCCATTTTTCAGAAAAGCCTCTTCTGAAAAAACAATCAGAAAAACGTACACAAATTGCGGAGCGCAATTTGCGTACCTTCTTCCGAAAAAAAGCGGCAGTCTAGACGTAGCCTAAGGGAGAGATTTGTCTCTTATTCATAGATTCACATATTCTGAGGCTATAAAGGATCATTATGATTATCTAGTCTGACCTCCTGTATACAAATCCAGGCCATAGAACTTCCCCAAAGTAATTCTCAGAACAGATATTTTAGAAAAATACCCAATCTTGATTTAAAAATTGTGAATGATGGAAAATCCACGATCTTTGGTAAATTAGTCCAATAGCTACTTACTCTTACCATTAAAATGTACATCTTCTTTCCAGTCTAAATTTGTCTAGCTCCAGCTTCCAGCAGGGGATTATAATACTACCTTTCTCTGTTAGACTGAAGAGCACATTATTAAATATGTGTTCCTCATGTAGGTACTTACATACTCTAATCAAGTAACCCCTTAACTTTGAATGTGGGTTGTGGTTGGGATTCTCTGGTTTCTGGTACAGTAGTGATTTTGCCCTCAGGGGGTGCAATAAAATTTAACAGTAGATAGACTAAGGCATAGATATCATATCTGACTGCATGGGCCTGTGGCCTGCTTCTAGGCCCATCCAGTTATGTATCTGAGGTCTGAGCTTCTCTGGACAACCAACAAGGCACCTAAGTCAGACATGGTCGGAGCTTCTTCCATCCTTCCCCAGTAGAATTCTGGTGTGCTCTATGGTTATCAACCTAGTCCCTCAGTCCCTTCAGACATAAATTAATTGTGTTTCTGTGGTGGAAAGTAGAATTTGGTGGGGCTAGGAAATAAATCCTATTGATTTCCATAGGTGGCTTTGTGCTCAGTGCCTCTGAAAACCAAGACCATCAGTGTCCCAATTTGGGTATCCAAACTTAGGCACCACTTTTGAAAATTCTGGCCTTAAGCTCTCTTTCCTTCTATTCATTATCTGTAAAATGGGGACAATACCCTCTCCTATTTCACAGAACTATTGTAAGGATCCATTCATTAATCTATGTAAGGGTCTTGGATTTTATAGTGATGTCTTAAAAAAGAAATGCCTAGACATATTTTTAATTATTAAACAAATGAGATCAATGGTGGGATACTTCGCAGACGTGGATTTTGAGGAGGGATTTGGAAGAAGCAGTGGATGGTTTGCAGGAAGTGGCAAACTTTCCCAAACGAAGTAAGTGATGAGTAAAAATGGCGTGAAGAACAGAGAGGGGAGACAAAGCCAGGACAGTGTAGTATTAAATGTGAAAGGGATGTTAAATGAGCAACATGGAAATCGGCCATACTAAAAGCTTTGGCATTTATGGATTATTTATGTATAAATAAATTATCCATTCTTAAATTCTTAACATGTACATGTGTTCCTAACACCTAATTCACATTATGCTGTAGAGTGACATGACACAACATGTACTGTATTTTCATATCTCCTTATATCAATTAATGCTATGAATGGGAGAAAGTGGTGGTGACTTCATCTAACTTTCTACAAAGTACTGAAAGTAAAATCTGAACCAGCTGGGGCATTCCAAAACAATCTGTCAAGAAGCAACAATACAGTAATTAACTACAGTATTTTAAAAAGGAGATGTTCTTCTAGAACATCATCTAGAGTGGGATTATGGTCAGAAAAATAAATTTGATCTGATTCTTGCATGTGACTAAGAAGATGAGTTGAATCAGTGGTGTCCTCACCAAAATGCTACCTGTCCTGGAATATGGTGCTGAGATTTTTTTGTCTGGATGTAGATCTTTGTTTTGAACCAAAATTGTCAAAAATGGCATGGTACCACACACATCCACCTTCCAGCTAGCAAGGGTAACAAGAAAGGTTTCCCTACAGGCATGTTAGCAATAAGAGGGTGATCAGAGAGGTTGCAGGGCCCTTACTGGATGAAGGAGGTAACCTAGTCACAGATGATGTGGGAAAAGCTGAAGTACTCAATGCTTTTTTTGCCTCTGTCTTCACGGACAAGGTCAGCTCCCAGACAAATGCACTAGGCAACGCAGTATGGGAAGGAGGTGGACAACCCTTGGTGGGGAAAGAACAAGATAGGAACTATTTAGAAAAGCTAGACATACACAAATCCATGGGCCCAGATTTTATACATCCGAGGGTACTGAAGGAGTTGGCAAATGTCATTGCGGAGCCTTTGGCCATTATCTTTGAAAACTTGTGGAGATTGGGAGAGATCCCGGATGACTGGAAAAAGGCAAATGTAGTGCCCATCTTTAAAAAAGGGAAGAAGGACAATCCAGGGAACTACAGATCAGTCAGCCTTACCTCAGTTCCCGGAAAAATCATGGAGGGGATCCTCAAGGAATCCATTTTGAGGCACTTGCAAGAGGGGAAAATAATCAGGAATAGTCAACATGGATTCATGAAGGGCAAGTCATGCCTGACCAATCTCATTAGCTCCTATGATGAGGTAACTGGCTCTGTGGATATGGGAAAGTCAGTGGATGTGATATACCTTGTCTTTAGCAAAGCTTTTGATACGATCTCCCACAATATTCTTGCCAGCAAGTTAAGGGAGTATGGATTGGATAAATGGACTGTAAGATGGATAGAAAGCTGTCTAGACTGTCGGGCCCAACAGGTAGTGATCAACAGCTCGATGTCAGGTTGGTGGTCGGTTTCTAACGGAGTACCCCCAGGATCTGTTCTAGGACCGGTTTTGTTCAACATTTTTATTAATGACTTGGATGACGAGATGGATTGCACCCTCAGCAATTTTGCAGATGACACTAAGCTCGGGGGAAAGGTAGATACACTGGAGGGCAGGGATAGGGTCCAGAGTGACCGGGACAGATTAGAGGATTGGGCCAAAAGAAATCTGATGAGGTTCAACAAGGACAAGTGTAGAGTCCTGCACTTGGGACAGAAGAATCCCAAACATTGTTACAGGCTGGGGACTGAATGGCTAAGTAGCAGTTCTGCAGAAAAGGACCTGGGGATTACAGTGGATGAGAAGCTGGATATGAGTCAAAAGTGAGCCCTCGTAGCCAAGAAGTCTAATGGCATATTAGGGTGCATTAGGAGGAGCATTGTGAGCAGATCTAGAGAAGTGATTATTCCCCTTTATTCAGCTCTGGTGAGACCACACCTGGAGTATTGTGTCCAGTTCTGGGCCCCCCACTATAGAAAGGATGTGGACGCATTGGAGAGGGTCCAGTGGAGGGTGACCAAAATGATTAGGGGGCTGGAGCGCATGACCTATGAGGAGAGACTGAGGGATTTGTTTAGTCTGCAGAAGAGAAGAGTGAGGGGGGATTTGATAGCAGCCTTCAATTTCCTGAAGGGAGGTTCCAAACAGGATGGAAAGAGGCTGTTCACAGTAGTGACGGATGGCAGAAAAAGGAGCAATGGTCTCAAGTTACAGTGGGAGAGGTCTACGATGGACATTAGGAAAAACGATTTCACTAGGAGGGTGGTGAAGTACTGGAATGGGTTACCTAGGGAGGTGATGGAATCTCCATCCCTAGAGGTTTTTAAGTCTCGGCTTGACAAAGCCCTGGCTGGGTTGATTTAGTTGGGATTGGTCCTGCTTTGGGCAGGGGCTGGACTTGATGACTTCCTGAGGTCTCTTCCAGGTCTATGATTCTATGATTCTTCCGCCCAGCATCCTTTTTCTGCCTGATGTCCACCAACTTCCCACTAAGCTCTTTGGGGTGCCAGCTGTTTGTTTCCTTCCACTGTCTTTTCACAGGTGCCGTCAGGTCAGCCTGCTGCCCTCTGAATTCACACCACCTCACAGAGGGAACGAGGTGGAGTAAAACAATCCATTCCCTAGCCTGGCTTCTCTTGCTGGAACTGTGGATACCAGCATTCCTGGTTCAGGCAGATTTGAGGAGTACAAGTCAATTATACTTTGATTCATAGGTCATACATGGGAAAGCATGTGAGGTAAAGTGCTCTCCTAGGTGGGTTATGTGCCCCCCTAGATTTTAATTGCTGAAGATGGGAGCCTGCATGTCCTTTCTCTTTCCCCTCCCCCACAGGCCTGGGTCACCTTTGCTTTGATTAGACTCTTCAGTACCAGTGCTCATGCATGAGCCTGAAAGAACCTAGCCTGACTTCCAGATCAGGCTAGGCATTTGCCATTCTAGCAATCAGGATAAACATCTCTGTACTGCTTCTCCTTTGAGGTGCTGAGCACCCTCAGCTCCTGTTGTAGTCCGTGTCAATGTGTGAGGGGGTGCTTTGCAGGTTTCAACTCTTCATACTGTAAAGTGAGCAAACCTGAATTATTGAAAGGCAATAAAAATGAAAGTCCTCACTTGCCATTTTCAGAGTCCCCTCTCAGTGATTGCCCTTAGTTGTTGTTTTGGTTTTGCCACGCTGAACAAATCTGGATGGTAGCTGTTCCTTATTATTGGGGTTGGAAATTGAGTGATCTGCTCAAATCATCTGACAATTCTAACAAGCTTTAAAACATAACAAAAAAAACCATAACCAGAGCTCAGAGGTCAATACCATTCCTTCAAAATAATCTTTAATTACTTAGTGTCTTTGTCATTTACTTATTTCTCTCTCCTTTAGCTGTGTTACATTTGCTGTGCTCAAATCTCTGTTAAGAGAAATTATCAGATCACCTTAAGCATGTAAAATCCCTAACAGAGGCACATTGTGTGTTTGTCCCCTCAAATGGACATGTGTGAAAGGCACAGGTGCATTTGTGAGTCTGGACCCACAGATTATGGTTCTCACTGAACCACCACGTTTCCTCTCAGTTGGAAGCATCTGGTCAAATGAAAGCTGGAAATGAGCTAGCACAGTGTAATGTGTTCCTGCAGGGTTAAAGTTAACATAATAGTGATGGACAGCTTCTATTTCCGCTGCTTTGCTGTACCTGGCACATAAAAAAGGCTTCAGATATGTGTTCCCTTCATGCTTTTCAGAATAAATGTTCACTTTTTAAAACTTTCAAACACACAGTTAAAAACATAATTAACTATTCCCTGAAATATTGTGAAGGGCAGAGCCACTGATTCTAATGAGCAGGCTGATTTGATATTGGGTTTCTGGGTTCTCTGCATTATCATTTCATTGGCTCATTTTGTTTCCTCTCTATCAGTAGTGCATGGCCTTACTTATCAGCAGGGATGGTAGCGTTAGTAGCAGTTTAATTCCTTGCAGATGTGGATCTGTGGTGACAGAAATTGCCTGTCGTTCCTGCAGTCACTCAACATCTGCTGGGGTAAAAGAGTATGTTGAACAAAAACTCTCCAGCAGATGCAGAACTGTAGGGACAGTAGCGTCTGTGGTACGAAAATTTTACCAAAAAATACAGATTAGTGAGGACAGTAGTGTCTGTGTCATGCAAAACTTCCCAGCATCTGCTGGGACAGTAACGTCTGTGTTATATAAACACGCGCTGCATCTGCTGGACCAGGGAGAGAGAGAGATGTATTGTATATGTCCAATTTTAGATGTGCAAAATCTCCTGTTGTGACACTTTCTTCTTCAGTTATTGATGCAACATTAAAGCAAATCATCCAATGCAGGAAGAATAACAGGTACGGGGGAATCTTCAAACAGGCAAAATATTACCTTCCAACTACCCAGAAAGACTGCTCAATTTTCCACTAGCGCAGTATTAATTATTAATGGCATCATTCCCCCGAGCAGCCTGCTTAGCTCCAATGATCCTCTTGCTGCTCGATATGCTTTTGGGCACTGAGTTTCACAAAAGAAATATACTTCTTCAGACCTGATGTGCCCATACCTGGCTTTCTGATCGAGATCCAGCTTTCAGCTGTACTCTTAAATTCAGGGCTGCACAGATGTGGGTTTGGAGCCACATCAAACTTGCCAAGAAGGACCAGTCCCAGCAGAGAGAAACTCAATTCAGAATTGAGGGATGCCATGCTAACAGAACAAACAGAAGAATGGCATTACAGTTGAAGACACATAGGCTCAAGGCTCCCCCACCCCACCAGATTATATATATACACTACATTACCTAGGATTTTTTAAACATTATTTGCTAATGTGGACACTAAAACTGATGATGATCAAGACTTACCAATTAACATATCATCTTTCCTCATCTATATATGATTGAACTTCAACCTAGAGGGTAGTACTCTGGCAAGAACTAGATCCTATCAGGGCAGTACTGAAATTAGGGTCACTGTCGCAGCATCCTCTTACTATTAGTAGTAGTGCAGTGTGCCTAAAGTGCTAGGCACTGTACAAACATATAAGAACATAAGAACATAAGAACGGCCATACTGGGTCAGACCAAAGGTCCATCGAGCCCAGCATCCCATCTGCCGACGGTGGCCAATGCCAGGTGCCCCAGAGAAGGAGAACAGAAGACAATGATCAAGTGATTTATCTCCTGCCATCCATCTCCTGCCCTTGTTATGAAGGCTAGGGCACCATACTTTATCCCTGGCTAATAGCCATTTATGGACCTAACCTGCAAAAATTTATCAAGCTCTTTTTTAAACCCTAATAGAGTCCTGGCCTTCACAGCCTCCTCGGGCAAGGAGTTCCACAGGTTGACTGTGCGCTGTGTGAAGAAAAATTTCCTTTTATTAGTTTTGAACCTACTACCCATCAATTTCATTTGGTGTCCCCTAGTTCTTGTATTATGGGAAAAGGTAAATAATTTTTCTATAATCACTTTCTCCACACCATTCATGATTTTATATACCTCTATCATATCGCCCCTCAATCGCCTTTTTTCCAAACTGAAAAGTCCCAGTCTCTCTAGCCTCTCCCCATATGGGACCCTTTCCAAGCCCCTAATCATCTTAGTCGCCCTTTTCTGAACCTTTTCTAATGCCAATATATCTTTTTTGAGGTGAGGAGACCACATCTGCACGCAGTACTCGAGATGTGGGCGTACCATAGTTTTATATAGGGGAAGTATGATATCTTTTGTCTTATTATCTATCCCTTTTTTAATAATTCCTAACATCCTATTTGCCTTACTAACTGCCGCTGCACACTGCGTGGATGTCTTCATAGAACTATCCACTATAACTCCAAGATCCCTTTCCTGATCTGTCGTAGCTAAATTTGACCCCATCATGTAGTACGTGTAATTTGGGTTATTTTTTCCAACATGCATTACACTTACCCACATTAAATTTCATTTGCCATTTTGCTGCCCAATCACTCAGTTTGCTGAGATCTTTTTGTAGTTCTTCACAATCCCTATTGCTTTTGACTGTCCTGAACAACTTTGTGTCATCTGTAAACTTGGCCACCTCACTGCTTACCTCATTTTCTAGATCATTGATGAACAAGTTGAACAGGATTGGTCCCATATAACAAAGAGCTGGTCTTTGCTGCCAAGAGCTTACACTTTAAGCAGGAATAAAGTGGCGAGGAGAAGGGAAGACAGCAAAGGGTTTTCATGTGATATCACCATTATTGTGACCTACAATTCCAGAGATTAAAATTGAGGAAAAGATTGAGCTCTGCATAAAAGCACAAAGACCATTTTTTTCCCTGTGAAACCAAAATCTATTATTACTCAGTGCCCTAGAGAAAAACAGCAAGCAAATGGTCTGGTAGCACTTTATAGACTAACAAAACATGTAGATGGTATCATGAGCTTTCGTGGGCACAGCCCACTTCTTCAGATGACCGGAGTTATGATTAGGGGATAAAGAAACTTGAAATAAATAGAAGGGAAGGGGGGGGGGGGAGAAAGATGTTCTAGGTATTCTACAGATTTGGACAGAAATCCTGCATTGGGATAGGTTAGTGTAGATCCTCCCATCTTTGGGGAGCTCCAGGACTTTCAGTGGGACTTCCTAAAGGCACAGGGGCCCACAATGGCAGCTCCCAATACAAGGGCAAGGTCTTAAACTGGTGACATTCTCCAGGGGATCCTGGTTAGTGATGTACCTCACTACTGTCTGCCTTTACCATAAAGGAATTTTGTCTGTGCTTGCTGTGTATCAGCTCCCTAAAACCAACAGCCTGTGGCAATACACACACTGCCTTCCATGTCTCCATAGACCTTGCTCTTTCTGTGCAGTTAGTGAAAGGCACTTGCCAGTCTCGGATCCTATTTTGAGCATTCTTTGCCCTTCCCCTTAATCACTAAACAGTCTCACAACTACCAGGCCAGCAGTTCCCAAAGGAATGGTATAAATGCCAGCTTCTAAGATTCAGCTCAGGACCAGCACTAAAATATATTTATAGTGAAAATAAGAAAAAGTTTATCATCAAATACCAGATTCAGGAGATAGAAAGGATCTTGGAGGACACACACAAAATAAAAGCATGACGTGCTTTTTAGAGACTTAACATAACCAACAGGTTAACCCTTCTGTCGAAAGAAGTTTGTCACTCGGAGTTCATTTCAGCATTTTCAATCCAGACTGGTTGAAACTCCATTTTTGTGAATGCAAGCACCCTGTGCAGCTAAGTGCCTGATCCTGCAACCCTAATGTGAATGAGTGCTGCTTTTGATTTCAATGGGATCGTACACATGACTAAGGGTCTGCAGGAATGGGCCATGAAACAAACAATATACAAAGAGGGGAAGAGGGAATTTCCCCCTAACTTTTAAGACCTTGCCAATATTATTGTTACATTCCCCGTACTTAAATTTACTATGCGTCATTTTACTATGTTCTTCTGTTTAAATTACAATGTTCAAAGTGAAAAATGAGGAAAACGTTAAATGATGGAGGCCTTTTGGGTGCATCTACATTGCACCGTAACTTGAAATAAGATACACAGTTTAAGCTACACAAATTGAGTATCTTATTTTGATGCTATTTTGAAATAGCTTATTTTGTCAGACAGGGCCAAATTTCACAATAAAGCGCTATTTTGAAACGTCCCTTACTCCTCATAAAATGAGATTTACAGGGATGTCAGAATAGCGAGCCTGAAATAACAGGCTTGCTGTGAAGACACAGGATAGCTATTTCGGAATACTTCGGTATCTTGAAATAGCATTTCAGTGTAGACGTAGCCTTTGAAACTTGGGAGAGAGTTTAAAGTAAGCAGGTAATCTGGTTTGCTCGCTTATATGTTATTGTAATGGTGCATTTACCATTTCAGAACTGGTTTCCATGTATTTTCATGTATAATCATATTAGCCAAACCTGTAAGTTTAAAAGGAAATTACAAAACCCTGACCATTGCTTTTAGCCATGTAATGGAAAAATGCACATAAAGGAAAATATATTCCATGACTTTTTTTAAGTGTGTGTCTCAGTTTCAATCTTTTGAAACAAATCCATGCCAGAAAACTGTTAACCTGTAGACATTTATATATAACATTTCTATGGCCGTAGGAAAGTGAGGGAGTGAGGGACACAGCTCTAGTTTGTTTAATGTGATTCCAAATTGACAATGTGATAGTGTGACCATTACCAGCCCACCATCACTCTATGGTATGGGGATTATTTTTGCTCTTTCACAAATTATCTTAAAGGTTTAGTTTTAATTTGGACAATGAATTCTGAAAATTAAAGGAAAATTAATTATATAAATAGGGAACTCACAAAACTGAAGCAGCTGCTCTATTTTTAGTTTATAGTTTATTTTGACAATATAGTTTGAAAAATCTCTGCACAAACCACAGTACGAAGTGAATGGAACCCTAAAACTAACTTGCAGATAAATGGTTACATTCTGGCATGCGCTGTTTGTTAATAACTAGAATTGCCAAAGGGTGGAGTTAACATCACTAAGAGAAAATAAATTCTGAACCAATAATATTCTGTGATTTCACTGTCACTGAATGTAGGTTAATATGGTATTCAGTAATAATCCTGACATATATATGTTTGCATATTTTTAAGAAATGGTGTAACTTGTTTGACTACAGATTGCTATGTGTTGCAAGTTCCTCTGTGCTACAGAATAAAACAACACTACTAAATTGACAGTCTGGCACACAGTGCTCACAATATTAATTTACAAGATTATCGCAAAAGGATTTTTACAGTAATTGTATTAGCATAAAATACAATATACATGTAGTGTTTTTTTAAGATACATGTAGCCAGAGGAGTTGGTTTGGAGGCCTAAATCTCACATTTGAAATACTTATTGATTAAAATGCCTGCAGATACATTATTGTACTCTTTAAGATGAGACTTTACAAACCTAGGTTCTGCCTACTTTGAATGGACAATAGATCCTAATACTATTAATGATTTGTATTTATAGGAGTACCAAGATGAATTCAAGGCTCTACTGTGCTGGACATACACATAGCAAGAGAAAACTGCTGCCTCAAAGTGCTTACTGTCTAACTGGACAAGCCAAACAATTGGATAAAGCAAGTAGTACTTCATCTTACAAATGGGAAATGGAATCACAGAGAAGCTAAATGAAAGCATGAGAATGACATTCTGCCCTTCCCCCTACACCTCACTCAGCAGTGTGCTTAACCAAAATGCATCTTCCCCTCCTGGAAACTGGTTGATTGCTGTGTTTACTCCAGAGGTAGGTGCTTTTCAGTAATTCTGTATGAATAGACTTTTTCTAAGTGCTTTAAAATTTTGAAATGAAATAAGCTATGGACATGAAAAATATTTTAATTTGGTATCTTTAGTTATTTTAAGGGACAGAAATTGACCCTGAACAGATCCTGGCATTTGTAGAAGAATGACAATTCACATTAATCTTATATATTTTGGTCACTGCCATATAAGCACTGTGACCACAGGTTCCACAGAACCTTGTCCAGTCTGCCCACTCTCTCCTTGTATACCATGTTCTAATGCATGTCAGTGTAACTTTTTTCTCTCCTAGTAGTTTACTCTCAAATGTGTCCTAGAACAGCATTCAAGAAATAATGAACAAGATCTTTCCCTGAGATTTCATGGTAGTTGAGAAATACCACCTCATAATTAGTCCCCAGAAAATGCCTTGCACTAGATGTATCAAAGTCATTCTGCAGAGCAGGCTGAACTACATTTCACTTAGAGCTTGTGAGCTAAGGATAAAAATAAAATAAAATTAGAGCCGTTTCAAACCATTACAAACCCTATTTTGACTGAGAGTAGAATATGTGCCTTAAGGCATGTCTACACTAGGAAATTATTTTGAAATAACTTATTTTGAAATAACAACTCCCAAAATAACTATTTCAAAATAGCATGTCCACACTATGGGGAAGCATTGAAATTAGTCTGAGGCAGGCTCCGTTAATGTGGGCACGCTACCTTGACTTAGAACCCCAGGAAGCACTGGGGAGTAATTACTTTGAATGACTCTGGGGAGTAGTTATTTCAAAATAATAATTAATACTGCGCTAGTAGAAAATTGAGCAGTCTTTCTGGGTAGTTGGAAGGTAATATTTTGCCTGTTTGAAGATTCCCCCATACCTGTTGTTCTTCCTGCATTGGATGATTTGCTTTAAAATTAGTGATATTCCTCATGGAAAACAGGAATTACTATTTTGAAATAACCAGCCTGTTGTTTGAAGTAATGGGCTTGATAGTGTGGATGCTCTGCTTGTTATTTCGAAATAAGGGCGTAGACCAGGGCTAAGAGGGGGGCAGGTAAGCCTAGAGTTAATGTGTTTGTTACTGTCCTTTCCTGCCCCACATAATAGAAGGAGGTAAGCCTTTCCCTGTTATGTGGGGCAGAAAAGGACAGTAACAAAGCATTTCCCTCTCACCTTTGGGCAGGGGCCCAGTCAGAAAGCAAGCTGGGCCCATCCTGGCAAAAATGCAGATTGCACAAGAATGATGAAAGAAATCAGACAGAAATGCAAGGTACAAGTGTTATCCCAGGCACAAGTCTAGTGTTTTTTTTCATGAGTGATCCTTACACTTATGCTATTATGTGAAACCTTAAAAGTCAGGGAGAAGAAACAAAACTATAGAATTCCACCAATTCACTCTGTTGAACTGCCTGCTGTCCCATCCCCTTATATATACTTCTATTTCCCCCTATGTGGAGAATCAGTTCATCTCCATGCTTCACTTTGTGCTTCAGTTTCACTATCTAGAAAATAGGAATAATACTTCCCCACCTCACAGAGATATTGACCCATCATCTGTATAAGGCTCTTTCAGCTCCTTGGGTGAAGAGCCCTACAGAAGATGAAGTATTGGTTTTTATTTGCTATTGCTGTCAAATATCTGGTTCATCGTGTTTATCTCACCATGTTTAAAAAGATGTCCAATACTGACATACTTAAGAACTTTAGGGAACCTTGAAGAGAACTTATAAGGAATGTTTTACCTATGTATATTTTCCCCTGTGGAACCCATCACTGCTATCTGTAGAAGTGAATAGTAAATGTGTAGAATAAGCAATCTCTTAAACAGGAGTGTTTCTGGCATGCCATGAAACCCAGAGAAAGGTCACAGACCCAGATCATCATTTCATTTTTATTGTTGTCAATAAAATTGATCGTAAATCAATCAGGCCTTGGAAGTGGGACAGGCACTGTAGAAGGTTCATCTCCAAAGTATGTCCTGGCTAGAAAACACCCCATTGGAGCTTTGCTATAAAACATGCAAACATCCTGAGGAAATGACAGCAATTTGCAATAAACACTAGGTGTAAACAATTACCTGTGACTTGTTACACTTATTTGTACAGGCAGCTGGCTAAACAGACATTTTACTCACATGTCTGTCCCTATCAAACTCAACACTGGAAAACAATTACTAGTCAATTTCCCTGAAGAAAAGTCAGCTTGTGGTACTTGACAGCTGGCAAGGAAACTGAGCGAGCAAATGTGAGTGCCTATAGGTGTATTTTACAAAAGTTGAAGGATAAAAATAATCAAGTGAATGGTGGCTTTCTTTTTTGAGAACAGTGATACTTTTCTGATAATCTACCATCAAATCTTGCACCCCAACAAGATACCAGTTGGATATGGTGCATTAGTGACCGGTCAGGGTGAGACCATAGGGTAGGTCTTGGACACAAAGCATCAGATCAAACAGGCAGACAGTGAAAGAGATAATCTAAATATGTCTAGCAATTCCAACTGATCATGGTCGAAGGGAGCAGTTGGGATACAATTTGCCTTTTCAGCATTATTTTTCCTATTTGCATTTTGCCATGTTTGGTGTTTTCCTTCCGATTTGATTCTATTGAATAGAAATGTTAACATGCCAAGGCACTTCATAAATATTTATCAATTGCATTGTAGACCCTCAGTGTTTAGCTTCACCCTAGCCTGACAATGAACAAGTAGAAGGATGATTGATGAGGAAGGCATAGCTTTATTTGTGTCTCCTACAGCACACTCTGACACTTGTATAACAATAGTCTCCATAATGTACAAGATGCACAAACTCCATGGGTTTGTCAGGACCAGCAGGGATGGGGGCTTGGAGAAGCAGCTATTTCTTTGACCTACTGTACCAGCAGGACATTTGTTTGTGCTGCTCTAGTCCAAGGAGTATGATTCAGATCATTAGGATGGAGAAGAGGCCCTTTGCAGGCTCTGTGACCCATTCCCTGGGTGAGGTCTGTCTTTGTGTGGGCTACATGCCTCCTCCTAGGATCAATCTTGCTGCCCTTGCCCCTCCTTAAGGGATGTGGCTTTGGGCAGTAATCCCCTTTGCAGGAGGCTGGCTCTTCTTCCCACTGCTGCAGTCACTGCAAATAAACATTTTTAAAAATCCTGCTTTAAACATCTGTCCCTTAGGCCCTCAGTGATGTGCAAACTGGTCAGGTGTGCAGACCAGGAAGTATCCAATGGCCAGCTCTTAGGGAGGGCAAAGCCAGGCACCCCTAGGGCTGCTGGGGCAGCTCTCACTGCAGGTGTCCGGGGAAAGCAATATGCACTGGCATTCTCCTTCTCCTGGAGGGCTGTGAGTGGGTGGGGTCCCCCTTTCCCTCCCCACCACGGCTTGCCCTGCGGGAGAGACCTATATTCCTCCATGGGGACTCATCTTAGTGGAGCGCTGCCCTATCTGTACTACCCACCCCCTGCAACGGGGTGCCTCCCTAGTGGGTGCTTTGTCCCTCTCCCTGCTAGGTGCGCCCCCCCTTTCCTGGGGGGCAACTGGGGTCTCTCTCACGGTGCTTTGCCTGCAACCTTGACGTGCTGTGATCCCTCGCCGGGGGCTCTCACTTCAGGGGCTGCGCCCGCTTTTGCAGGAATCTCGCGGGAGGTGCCTTGTTCCCACTCTGAGGATGGCGGAGAGGGGCACAGTGAGCGCCACCCCCCCCCCCGGCCCGGCAGCGCAGCGCTGGACCGGCAGCGCCGGGCGGACAGCTCCCCATTCGGCGCCTGGCTCGCGCTCTCTGCAGGGAGCGCGGGACTCGGCTCAGCCCTAACCCTATCCTGGAAGGCCAGTGCGCATGGCGAAGCGGAGCGAGGGTGCGCAGGCGCAAAGCCAGCCCGTTCCAAGCAGGCACCGAGCTCTGCCTTGGACACTCCCAGTAGGGCTGGGAAGCTTTGTGCTAAAACGACCGGCAAATCAGACCTCCCTGGGAACTGGGGCTGCATCTCTGCCACCGGGACATTTCTGCCGTGAGATGCTGCTGCCCCCGGGACCGCTCTTGTTCACTACGGCTTGGAGTGCAGTGCAGTGTATCCCCCATCCGGTGCGAAATCCACCTTTGTCTCTTTCCTCTGTCGTTGCATTACAGTAGGGCTCTGGGGGGGGGGGGTTTCGCCGCCAGCATTGTGGGCAAAGGACGGTGACATTGTTCTCCTGGCGGGCTGGCTTTCAGATTTTGCTATTACACCCCCTTCCCCGACTCTCCCTGCCACTGCTGAGTTTGAAAGTCACTCAGTCGCTGCTTGCTGCCCAGGGAAACGTTTAATCAGCCAATGCAATGCACACTAGCGCGCTGCCGTGCGATAACCCGCCCCTCGCCAAGGAGCACCTTTAACTTCGTGATTTATGGCCAGAAGAAAAGCAAAACGTGGGGTTTTGGGGGTTTTTTTTTGGAAGGCGGGTGAGTGGAAGATGGGTCCATTCGGTTGATTGACCTGCGGCCTTTTGTACAATCGATTAAAAAGCAAGTCGGGCTCTTTAATAAAACAATTAACCCGAGAAAAGGGAAATGGGGGGGGGGGAAGTGATGCATCCCAGGTTGATACATACAAGCCAGTGCCGAGTCTTTATTGTTCTGCAATAGACAACAAAGAGAGGAGTTTGCCGGGAGGGGAGGGGAGGGGGAAGAAGAGGGAGTGGGACAGCCAGCCTAATGCCGGCCCCTCTGCACTGTGCCTGTCCAATCGCCTCACACAGCGATAGTGTCAGTAGCATTGTGCTGTCAGCTCCTGCCGCTTACGCGGCGGCTCCCTGATCCCCCCCCCCCCCCTCCAGTGCTGTCTGGCTGCAGCAGTAGGTCAGACCGAGGAGGGGAGAAGAGGAAAAAACGCTGAGTGAGTGGAGTGGAGTCTGGGAGGGGCTCCTTAAAGAAACGCTGCCATCGCTTGGCATTGTGGCCAGCCAGGAACTCAAGGGGGGGAACCATCGGAGCTCCGCTCGCTGTTCTTCCCCCCCACCCCACCCCCAGCAAAAAAAAACTTGGGGGGAGTCGTGGGGGGGTGCTGGAAACATCTTATAAACCGGATTGCACTGAAAAAAAAAAAGATACAAAATATACAAGCAAAAGGCAACTGATCCCCGGTCTCCAGCAGTCGCCTTCCCTCCCTTTCCTCCTCTCCTGCTGGCCATCTGCCTTGGGTTTTCCTTTGTGTCTGATCTTTTACTACTGAACCGAGCGCAGGAGAAGGAGGGTGGAACACACACGGGGACTATGCCCAGCTCGCTTTTTGCAGACATGGAGAGAAACGGGAGCGGCGGCGGCGGCGGCGGAGGTGGAGGGGGAGAGACCCTGGATGACCAAAGAGCCCTTCAGATAGCCCTGGATCAGCTCTCCTTGCTGGGGCTGGATAACGACGAGACGAGCTCCATCTACGACAACGAGCCTCGGAAGAAGAGCGTGAACATGACAGAATGTGTCCCGGTGCCCAGCTCCGAGCACGTCGCAGAAATCGTGGGCAGGCAAGGTGGGTAACTGAATGGGAGTGTGTGTGACAGAGATTCCCCCCTCCATGCTGGCTGGTCGGTGTCTGAGATGCGACACTGGCCATCCTCAGTAAAACTGCAGTGTTATTATGGCCAGGACTGGGTTTCCCACAGACAAAGAAAGTGCAGTAGACGCGGTGCTTGCAAGGCGCAGTATGCATCCATTCCAAGATGCACTTTCGGTTACCAGCGAAAATAAAAACCTCACTTTTCTCCTTTCAGGACAGATCATTACCATTGACAAATGCACTGAAAAAATCGGAGTCTCGATTTTCCCCAACAAAAATTAGAAATCACGGATTTTTAAGGGAACAAATGAGTGGGGAAGTGGAACAATGGGATTGGAATAAAGCATCCGCATCGGGAAATCTGGTTTATTCAGTTCGGCTATTGCTTCCTAGCTTCTTTAACAAAATAATAATAACAAACACCATTGTGATTAGCAGGCGCGTGGGAATACTAATGTATTTGTGTGGGGTGGGGGCTGCTCATGTTTGCTTGTCCAGTTTCACTTGCACATGGATTGTTTTTGTTCCGTTGAATTGCACGTTGTATATATTCGGTCAGTTGCACTGCGAACATGTTCTTGGCCAACTGCAGTATGTGTGGGGGTGTGTATCGGGGCTGGGCTTGCTAAGAAATGCCATCACTAGCCTGGTGGAAGG